>CM057228.1:16380808-17689308 GCA_029891385.1 Erythroxylum novogranatense
TTAAAACAATTAAGGCAAGAATAGTAAATAAATAAATAAATAATCAGTTAAATAAACGAAAAAATTTTTCGGGGCCCAACAATTCTTCCCTCCTAAAAGAATTTCGTCCTCGAAATCCTTACCTGAATCTATGAAGAGATTGGGATACTTCTCCTTCATGGCTTCCAAAGGCTCCTAAGTCGCTTCCTCGGTCGAATGGTTCCTCCACAAGACCTTAACCAGTTTCACAATCTTGTTCCTTAACACTTTTTCCTTTGAATCCAAGATCTCCACTGGTTGCTCCTCATAAGTCAAATCCTCTCTCAACTGAACCTCTGAAGGTCAAACTATATGCGAAGGATCTGATCTGTACTTCCTCAGCATCAACACATGGAACACATTATGAATCTTGGACAACTCCAATGGCAAATCTAGCTTATTAGCCAAAGGCCCAATCCTCTCAATGATCTCATATGGGCCTATATACCTCGGGTTAAGCTTGCCCTTCTTGCCAAACCTCAAAACACCTTTCCATGGAGAAGTTCTAAGAAATACCTTCTCACCCACTTCCAATTCCATCTCTTTTCTATGGGCATCTGTGTAGCTCTTCATCCTATCTTGAGCCGCTTTAAGCCTCTGCTTCACTAACTTCACTTTATCTACTGTAACCTGCACTAACTCAGGTCCTACTAGCTTCCTCTCACCTTTCTCATCCCAACATAAAGGAGTCTTACATCTCCTACCATACAAAGCCTCATAAGATGCCATCTGAATTCCCGAGTGATAGGAATTGTTGTAAGCAAACTCAATCAAAGGTAGGTGATCATCCCACGAACCTTTGAAATCCAGTGCGCAGGCTCTCATAATAGCCTCCAACGTCCGTACCGTCCTCTCCGATTGTCCATCAGTCTGCGGATGGAAAGCCGTACTAAAATGCAATCGAGTCCCCAGAGCCTCCTGCAAACTTTTCCAAAATCGAGATTAACCTAGATCCCTATCGAAACTATCGAGCTCGGAATCCCATGAAGTCGATTACCTCATCCACATACTTCTTAGCCAAAACATTCAAGGAATCGATCGTCGAATTGGCAAGGAGTATCTGACTTCGTCGCCTATCCACAATCACCCATAACATTTTCCCTACTCAACAAAAATTCATATTCATTTTGACTTCGTAAGGTTCACAATTTCAATCCTCGATTTGAGCTTTATCAGTGAAACTGATCTTACATTTTGCTGTAACTAATGGCACTTCATTTTTCCTTGAATCCGATTCCAATCAGCACTCTTTATTGCACTTGATCTGATAACCTCTATAACTGAATTCATACTTCACTGCTATTGAATTCTCTATTCGATGCGTCTGATTACAACACTAGTTTTACCATTTTTTTGTACTCATTTGTACAAAATAACCTTGCTTCTAGTAACTCTATCCATTGCCTCAGTCTCGTATTCAATTTCCTTCAACTTGAGGAGTACCTTAAATTTCATGTTCTGTATATCTTACACACAGTCAAAATATTTCTGTACATAACAAGTTTCAATTCATGTATTAACAATCAACCTATGAGGTTTCAATTGTCTCCAAACACATGAATTCACTTCATTTCTTGTATTGATCCTTATCCTTATCTCTTATGCAAACATCATTGTATACTCATCAATTCCCAAATCCGCATTTATATAATTAATATTGGTGTTATAATTCCTCAACAGTTTCTTTACCTTTGTCCCTCACACAATTTACTCAAAAAAAATTTTTTTTCAAGTATTCAGACTATTTTCCTCAACTCTTCGAATACACTTAACATATCATCAACTTCGCTTGGATCGTTTTAATCTTCAATACCATAGTATTATCGGGGAAATTATTAACTTAACCAAATATTGTCAAAACACCATGTGTCCACAATTGGTTTTAGTAACTCCTCAAATAGTTGATTCCTCAATGAGGAAATATTACCTCTTGTTATTTTCAATTTCCCAATTGTCTTACTTTTCTTGACTAATTTTCTCCATTCTTTAAATTTTCTCATATTTCGCATTGGCGTATTCTAATGTCTTCGCATTTATACTCGTTTCTTCACACACTCTAGTCTATTTGCAATCTTAGCTTCCGGTGCTTGTCACACCTTCATCGGATAAAATTTGCATTTCTTGAACATTTTTACCTAGAACACAGCATCAACCTATATACTCCTCATGTTGGCAATTAGTGTCTCCTCAATTTAGGAATCCACTCGCATAGTTGGATCCTTTACATCAAACAAAAATACATACATACTTTTTCAATAACATATTCTACCCCTCTTGCTTGAGTCTCTGTTAGGGATAGGACTCCCATACTCACCTTTGAATCATTATATATTCCTTTTTGAACAGTTCTTTCATTGATCTTAGACAACATTTCTCTCTTTATCAAACATATTAACACCAATTGTATTTCAGTTTTTCCAGAATTCACCCTTTTCTGATACTATGTCATTTCATAATGAGTCCATTACCATGCTGAGTCCATCTACTCTTCTCATTCAATTTTTTTTTCATCCTTTTCCACATCTCATTCATGCATAAGATGCCATCTTATACGCACTTTTAATTTCCCCATACTACATATCATTTCATTTATCTCATGTATAGTCATTTATGGTTATTTCATTTCCCTTTCTCTATTTCCTCACTTCTATCTCATTGTCCAATTATCATTTGTTTCATCATCCACATGTATATCCTCAATCAATTCGAAATTATCAATGCATAATCATTACGACATTCTGACCTCAATTCCACTAGTATCCTCTTACTGTAGATTATAACTCTTGTCGTATTAACTGAACAACCACTTCGGTTCCAATTTCTTCGTCTAAAGATCATAAAAAGGGTATGTTTCCATTGCACTCTACTTGTACACTTTAATCTCATCAGGTATACTTATATCCCTATATTTCTTAAACGATCCATGGCAATACATTCATATCCATATCACTTTCGAAAACATATCACCACAGTACAATATTACTGTCATGTTCCATAATACACTTCCAATACATTTGCATTGGATCATTATCTGCTCTGTTTACCCATACACTATTTCGCCTTTCTAATTATCGGTAACGTTCTTTTTCTCATATCATGAATCAGTATCATCCTTTTCTCACTAATTCTATCACCAATCACTATCTCACACTCTCTATACACTTGACTGATAACAATAAACTGGCCGATCGGAGTACTCACCCTCAGCGGAGTATCCAATGGGCTCAATACTCTACCACATACAATTCTACTCGACGACATAAAAGAGTGGGTAGAACCCGGATCAAACAAGGCAAGCACATCATCAACAAACAATTTTATCATACCCGTTACCACTTCTGAAGCGGTCTCTGCCTCCTCTTGAGTCATGGCAAACACTCTAGCTGGTGCTTGCCCTCTGGATCTATCCGAAGGATAAGCTCTTTTAGGTACCCCAGAGCTACCCACTTCATCCATGCCTTTCGTCCCATCGGCTCTGTCCTCCTGAAGCTTGTATCCGAGATCCCTCTCTTACATCGCTTAGGACACTCTTTGGCAAATGTCCTTCGCCCACAATTGAAGCATGCTCCTGTCCACCTACGACATTCTCCTCTATGGAAATACCCACAGTGCTCACACTTAGAAAGAGGTGCCCTCTTCCCATCTCCTCTCCTACTACCGTCCACCGATGAAGCTTGGTGAGAGACGGTAAGAGTCCTCATCGGTCTAGGCTGGCTCCCACCGGTACTCCTCTCCTCAGGCTGCACAGGGAAGGTTCTGACACTTCTCTTAGGAATTGGAGTACCACCTCCTCTCTTGAAATGCTCTCTTCCCTTTCTTTTTTTGTCAAACTGTCTCCTCTTCTTAGCTGGTGCCGAACCAGAAGCCTGTGCCATTTGACCTATAGCCTGAACAAATGCTTGGATAAATGCCTGGAACAGTCTCGGATCTAAAGCAGGCACTTGTTCAGACTGACTAGGCGACTGCTGTGTCTGAGGTCGGAGGGGCTCACTACTTTGCCTTAGAGGAACATCAGCCATTCCCGAGGCCACGGACTCATCCATGCTCTCCTCTCTCAACGGAGAGTCAGGTGCAATAGAACCTTGCAGGACTCCTCGTGTCCTTCTACGACGTGGCATCTTACTCCTTCAATGAGAACATTACTGATTAGCTACATTTCTTTCTAACTTTGATTCCTATATGTATGTATGAGATGCATGTCACTTAATACAAACAATCAATTCATAATGCAAACATTTAATCACATAGCAAAACAATTTACCTATTATGAATTCTAAGCTTAGGAATGAAACTTAAGCTTTGATACCAAACAATGTTGGACCCCATCTCCGAAGCCCAACATTCGCACCCAAACAAGCACACTTAAGCATATAAGACCCATAACTCACCACAATAGGGAGAAACTTGCAATAGAAAAGTTGGATAGGCTTTTTAAGAAAATATGTTCCTTATGCTCTCACGGTTCCAAAGCCACTGAAAACGCTCAATTTGGATTAGAAATGAAGAAGTTATGGCAAAAATGCTATTTCAAAGAAAACAGCCAAAATTGTGCACCACCGACTTCAGGTCAGCATTTGAAAATCTTAAAAGCTTAATTGCCAATTGGTTCCTTCACAAAACTTGTAGGTTTATGTCCCTAGTTTAATTTAAACCAAGAATCGCCTCGATCCAAGCTCTGTAGCTCAAGATATTTTAAAATTAGTAAAGTATATTCGGACTTGATCAGCCGACCTCCACACTTTGTTTCAAACCACCCTTTTCAATTTAAAAACAATACTAGTAAATTAGGTGTAGAAAGATAGAAAATTTTCTTAGGATTTCATCGCTTCAAAAATCAGCTCAATCGGAAGTCTACACAAAAAGTTATGGTCGAAAGAAGGAAGAGAGGTCGGTCGGCTCAGAACCGACCTCAATGCACGAGCTCGCCCAAGGGCGAGCGATCGCCTCACTCGCCCGGCGGGCGCCTTGCTCGGCATGCCGAGCGTCTTGGGCGCTCGCGTGCCGAGCCGAGCGACCTGCCCAGCGATCCGACCTATCAGACTTCTAACCTCAATAACTTTTGACTCCGAGCTCCAAATCAGACATGGTCGGAAACGTTGGAAAGCTAGAAGAAAAATCTATATTTTTTAAGAAGGACTCACAAGCTAGCTTGGACTTTACAGGAATCAAAAGTTCCCACTAAGACTGATCAACTAGCTCTCCACAAACAGCACCAGAACTTGCGACCTCCATAACTTTTGACCCAGAACTCCAAATTTAGCAAACTTAGTGTCTATGGAAAGGTAAAAGAATTATATACAACTTTCAAGAAGATTATCGACCTAGATTCTAACTCTATAAGGGTTAAAAGTGGACTCAAAGCTCTGCCTAACAATCTGCCATTTAGACAGCACCTCCATTTAACTCCAACGACTTTCACCTACCAATCAACACATCAAAATTAATTCATAAAACATTATGGAAGAGCTCTACAGCTCGCCTAACACCATCAGAGAGTCATAATAATCCCAGATGACCTATATCAACCCAGAAATTTCAGAAAAAACAACCTACCCAGGATTTGCAGAAACTTCCACAACTCACAAATCCTTGGCACATTTCCAGCGAGCTCTCTCAAGGCAACCTCATCAACAACTCAACAATTAATAATACTCATACACACTATTTTAAGGCTATACACATGTGTCGAATCAACAAACTCACATGAAGAGAGTACTAGAGCTCTCATTCTCATTTCAATTCATAACAAAGATTCATGCATAGCTTTTGTTACATATCGGCATATTCATCAAAATCAAGTACAAAATACAAGAGATGAGATGCTCAATGATCAATGTGCTTACAAAGCTATCCCAAAAGCTAGTTACTAACTTAATACAAAAGTGACTAATTATTCTGGGAGTGATGCCCGATGCCTTGCAAGGTTCAGCTTTCAACTTGAATTTGCACCTGAGGAGGGAGAATGGGGTGAGCTAACACGGCTCAGTGGCTAACATGTTTATAGCCATCGGGTAATGAGCCACACAACCACATCATTAATAATCCAAAGAATTAGCAATTTACATGATATGCTGCAATACTCAACTTTGTCACATAATCACAATTAACTCAACTCATCACATAAGGCATAACATGGAATCCTCTTGCCATTAAAGAAAACACATATTATGCATCATAAACATAATTAAATGATGAAATGCACAAATTTGGCTCGAGAGTTTCACAAACACAACGAATAAATCGAAGTTTATCGTAAACACGACAGAAACCGAAGTTTACCGTAAACACATCGAGTCCATTTTTGAATCTCATAGGCCACAAGCGGGCAGTCGGGAGAAGGCTAAGGGGGGTCCACGTGCACGTGTCTATCGATATAGGTTCTCTCTTGCCCAATCACAACCAATTTATGCTCACATATTCAAACATAAAAATAGCATTTAATGCTTCTTTCATTGTATCAAATCATCATAATTTCGTACTTTTCTTTCAAATCAATAGAAATAAACTTTCAATATACACACAATATAATCAAGATAGCATACATAGGGCATTTGCCCATTACACAACAACTATAAAAATGTTACCCACCTATCGTCGGTATCCGAATTCAAGATTTCCCTTCCTCCTTGTCTTGAGTGGGATTTTCTTGAGTTCCTTCAATTAAATCATACTTCATTCAATAAATACATTTTGAAAGAAAGTCATAATACTCATAAATCAAGCAAAGATGAAAATAAACTTTAAACCTAACCTACCCATAGGACATTTAAGCTAGAATAACCATAACCTTAGCTTAAAAGTCCCTAAAATCCATAGATCTCACCTTTCTCTCTATCTTTCTTCAATCTCTACACAAACCCTAACTTCTATCCTACACCATTTTCGAACTAACCTAAGCAAAGATGGAACTTATGTAACATCCCACCCCCTACTGGAACGGGTAAAATAGTAAATTTGGCATAGGATGAGATGGATCGGAATGACTTAGGACTGTTCATGCATAATAGGATTGGTACAGAGTACCATTTGTGCACATGAAATTACTGTACATGCATACATGACATTCCCGGTTTTTGTGCCTAAGACAATTTTATTGTGATTAACGTAGCTATTGGGTTTGAAAAATTATTCTGAGTGAGCCATTGACTGTTTTATATTTTAAGGGATTTTTAAGAATTTTTCTGAAATTTTCCGGAGAAAATTCCCGGACCGGAAAAAAATCGCCAAATGGCGAACCGGTTGATTTTCTACTGTTATTGGTATTAAACCATTGCATATTTTTATGGAACCCAAATGTGGACCCTTAAAACTTTTAAGCACCGAAAATTGGGTTGATAAGTGTTGATAAGTTGGATTTTATTAAAGTAATGTAGTTGCTTTCTTGACTTTTCTTTTAAAACTTGGACTAATCCTAAATTGCCACCTATCCACACCAATTAAGGCCTTCTTATCCCTCTATCTCGGTTTTTACCTACATCAAAGAAGGAGAAATTAGTGTGTTTGCTTTAATTGCTCTCCATCAACCGAAACTCACTCCATTTTACTCTCACCATCGATTTTCTTCTTCCTCTCTCAAACCTCCCTCCAAACCTTAAGAGCTCCTTCATGAAATCAAGTTATTTTCTTTCCATGGATAACTTGCCCTTGCTTGGTATTAGAAGAAGTTGTTAGAGAGGGTAGGAAGCAAAGATTTGGAAGGAAGTGAAGATTGGAAGTTTAAGTAGGTAAGGTTTTAAGTTAGTTTTAAGTAAGCTTTAATTATGAGTATTGATGCATGAATTTGATGAGAATTATAGGTGGAATTGTTGGGTATAAGGGTATGTTATGTATGGCTTGATAAAGTGGTAGGTTTGAATGGGCTTAATGCATGCTTGTGTGAGGGAAGTAGATAGAGTAGTTAAAGAATGTGAAAGTAATGTTGTTAATGATGTTTATGATGTTTAATGAATGGAAATAAAGTATGGAAGTTGTGTATGTGGGTGCTGCCAACTTTTGTGTAGTTATATAAGAATATGTTGTAATGATTTTTTGGTTGAATTAGAGGTGTAAATGGATACTTAGTGATGTGTTATTGATATTAGAAGTGATAGGAGTTAGGTTGAAGTTGAAAGCTGGAAAATGGACATTGAACCTACTGTACTGTTTTGAGCATAACTAATTTTTTAGGTGAGCAAATGAGGTCGGGTTTGTGTCCAATTAAACTTTGGGACGATGGCTACAATTTTGTATGAAATAGGTGTTGTTAAATTGTAATTCTAGAAGGGCGAATTTTTGCATGGAAGGTTTCTGTTTTAGTGTCTGTGAACGGTAACCGAAATTATGACCAAAGTGTTTTGCTGATTTTTCAAAATTAATTGATATGGAATTAGGGAAAATGGTCTTCATGAGAGTTGAAGCCTACATTGTTAGTTTTCCATTTCCACTGATCTTGTAATTTTTCGATCGTAATATTTGGAGTTATGCATTGTGGAATGTTGACTGATTTTCTGTCATTTGTGGAAACCTAGCCTACTTGTCGATTTTGTGAGCTTTCTGATTGGAAGCAATTTTAGAAATTTTTGTGACTGGAATTGGCTTTGGTGATCTTCTTAAAAGTTGTAGAGGAAGAAATTATCTTGAAAATGATATATTGCATGTAATTTTTGGATTTCATATTTGGGAGTAATGAATTTGCAAAAACTGAACCTACATTAGGTTTCTCACTGCTGCCCTGATCAGTACATTGTTTGGCAGATTGAAAATTGTTAGAGGTTGAATTGGAATTTGGGTTCTTCATGAAAATTGAAGTTTGAGATCTTATATTTTCAGGGATATAAAGTAGTGATTTGTTTGACATTTGTGCTAGGAGATATACTGGTTGGAAATTTACTGCTCAGATTGGGACAGTTTAGTAGACAGATGCTTCGGTGAATTATTTGACCTAGTTAGTAAATGAATTGGGATTTTGGTTATTCATAAAAGTTTTAGATAACATTGTGATATTGATGAGCATATTTATTGTGTAATTTGTGACTGAAGAGAATGAAATTTACTGAATTTACAAGATACTGTATTGTGTTGAGTGACTTTGAGTGAGCAGTAGCTTTCATGGGCTCTTTGATACCCTTAGGGGTGGAATTACTTTGAATGGTCTAAATGAAACTTGTAGAGCTTATCATGATCTTTCCAATGAGATGTGGTTTATAGTTTTCTGAATTGTGTGCAAAGAGTTATGAGTGTTGGAAGTTTGGTTGAAAATCAGGAAAAAAATGAAAGGAAATATGGGTTATATATTAATATAAATTTTGGTTTCTTTCGTGAATAACTTTTCCGTCCGACGTCCGATTGACCTGATTCTTGAGGCATCGGATTCAGTGAATATTTAATTTCATTTCTGAGAGATTGGAGATTTTGGACGGGAAATTGATGTGGGTCTGCGTAATGGACCGCTAATCACTCTTTTATTTAATTGGAGTGATTATTAATTGGGGACCTATTAAGGTCCAAATTGAGCGCGACTAGCGTCATTGTTTTTCTAATTTTTAAACGGATTTTTCTAATGGAAAAAAAGGAGATTAGGGCCGGGAATTCATGAACATGCATTCTACACTTACATGTGTATCATTAACAAATTCGGATTGAAATTTTAGTGATCGTTTTACTCTCTGATTCTTTTAGAGGCCCAATTGGAGCGTCGTTCAACCGACGTGGCAGAGACTTCCCGAAAATAGCTCGGAAGTAATAGGTAAGTAACCTAGGTGGTTACCTCAATCTATGTGTTTACTGTGACTTGACTGCCCTACGGGGATTACTGTGCTTAGGAATTATGGACTGTGAACTAGGAATTATGGACCGTGCAATGTGATTACTTATATGATACGGACTGTTAATTGACCGATTGACTACAAAATATTAACTATTAATTAACTGTAGATCACTGATTATTGTGAATTATATACTGTTACGTGACTGTTCAAATGGGCATGTGCATCCATGCACAGATGCATAAACTGATAAAGAATAATTGTGAACCGAGTAGCCATCGACATCGACATCGTGAGCTTTGAGCTCGAAGGAGTCCTACTCCTAGCGCCAAGCGTCATCGACCGACATGAAAAAGAGCTTCGAGCTCGAAGGGAGTTCTACCTCCCAGACGCTAAGCGTCTACTGTTTACTGTTATGCGCTCGGTCACAACATTGTAATAACTGGAAAGAGTCACATGTGCATTGCATCTTTATCGCATCGATGCCTGAAATGACCGTATGACTACCGTGATTGGATCAGAATCGCCGACATCGTAAATTGTTATATGATGCATGAATTGGGAAAACCATCGATGATGGTTTCTCATTGAGTTCGCAAACTCATCCAAAATTGCAATATATTTTTTAAGACTAGAAGAGTACCCTGTTTGACACGGGAGTATGTCTGGTGCAAGTTGAGATAGAGGTCGGGATCGATTCGCGTCGCCTTTGTGTTTCCTAAGTTTGTAGTCCGCAATTGTTGTAACCGATTTGTAGTTGTACTTTATGGTTCTTTGTAAAATATTATGAAATGATTGTATCTCTTGTAAAAGATTTACTATGCTTCTTCGCTTGTTCCGCGAATTGTGAAATGTGGCAAATCGCCTTTTAACATGGAATGAACGGTTTTTCCAAAAAAAAAAAGGGTATGCCAAGTTTTACCGACCGACTGATGTAGTACGCTACCCTCGTGGGGCACAGACTCGAATATCACCAACGATATCGAGTTCGGGTCACTCGGGAGTGGGGTGTTACATTTAGGTGGTATCAGAGCCCAATAGTACGTAATGTATCTGGGCACAGTCTGAAACATAGGGTGCATGCATTTGAGTCGTGTCATTGCAGACCGTGGCAACTGATCCCTAGTTTGTGTCGCACAAGGAGAAATCCTACGTGTGCGTACGTGCTAAGTGACTAAGTGAGAGAAAAGTGAGACCGTATTAAAATGTGAGCCCATGAATGTGTATGGGCAATGAGGAAGGGGAAAAAGGAAACATCAATAATGAGAATTATAATGTACTGTGGTTAGAATGACTATGTTGGCCTAGACTGATTAAGGAAAGAATTGATATCAAACTGAGTCCCCTGATTAATGTGGCAATATTACGATGACAAAAAATGAATATGTCTAGAACTTGGATAAAACGTAGTTGGTCCGATCAGGCAGATATTGATTCACTGCATTTGTGTTCGATATCAGTAGATATCATAGGTCGATGAAGATAGCGAAATTGTAATAAGGTCAATATTGTACCGTAACGGTCTACCTAGAACTGAAAGAGTATCTAGTAGGGTAAGAAAAAGTATCTAGTAAGGTAAGAAAAAGTATCTCGTGAAATGGGTATGGTTATGGGCGCATAAGCTTGAGACTAAAATGGTTATGCGAATATGGTGCTAAGAGTTTGGAATTAGTATCATAAGATTGTAAGGGAAAAAGACAGACTAACAATTTTCTACTGATTAGGTTTCGGGAAATTCTGGATTGGTTGAAAAGATGTAAATGGACACAGAAATGGTAAATGGATGGGTAAATAGATAGAGATACAGTGGAGTTGTATTACCGATTTTGTCGTGTTTTGGGGACTGTGAATACCCTATCGTGGGTTGTTTCAGAAAATACAAAGATACGTAACAATAACACGATGATAGTATATAAGCCAAGTGGATATGACCGTAAAAGGTCAAGCTGACACATTCATGATATAAGAAGAAGAAAATTATGTAAAAAGAAGTACAATGACGTGTGGGAAAGAAAACAAGGATAAAGATAGTGAAACAGTGAAAATGCTAATGAAACAAGGATAGTGATATATAAAGAGAGTTGTCGCATTTACGTTGATTTACCGTTGGGAGTATATACTAGATAGTGAGGTGATCATGATGCATGAAACTGATGTGACATATACATGGAAAGAATAGAGGAAATGGTCGATGACTTAGTTTTTATAAGTGTAAAGTTCATAATGGGTTAAAGTAAGACATAAGAGGGCTGAGTGTACCTGTATGAGAAGAAATGAAAAATGATTCTGGTATCAGTCAATTATTTGAGGATTAGCATAAACAGAAAGGAGTTTTATGGAAGTCTGAATTGTATAGGTTACTAATTGGCTTCCGGATAAGATGAAATAAGTTCTCGTGAGGTGTAGATTACGGAATAAGTGTTAAAGAAAGTGTTTATGTGACTGTCACATGGAATCTTAGTGCAAGGACTGTTTTGATCTTTTCAATTATGGCATAAAATTTTTCTGACTGAGATCGTGTGTATAGTTGAAATTGAGCTTTTGAGATACTACGGATGCTTGAAAAGCAATTAGGGAAACGAGTTGGCTGATGAGAATTTGATGAACAGGATAATGCCGATAACAAGTCTAATGGTCATGAAAAGAACAAATCGAAAATATATATGGACGAAATGGAGTCATATCTCAAGAGGAGATTTAGGCATAACAAGTGAAAAATATACTACTGAGGTTATCTGCATTGTGTGTATGGGAATGTAACGTATCCACCTACGTAAGTGGAATTTTAATATGAGGTGATTCTATTGCAATGTGAAGTGAATAGGTCTCCATATGTGATGCCAAACTGTTGGGAAATCTAGATTTGAAACTAAGAATAAAATAGTCTCGAACTGTGAAGTGAAGTACTCAATAAAGTGGAAATTATGGAAGTCCAAGTACGGATGACTAGGTATTGGCATATGTTGATGTGTATGATAGGAAATCAATTGAAAAGAGAAAATGAGTAGAGTCAAGAAGTCCTAAAGAGAAACTGACAATGACGTGATGCAGTATTACCTTCATAAAGGGATTTCAAATACACTACTTGTGGACTCAATGAAAAAGTTAAATGATGTATGGAAAATTCAACAAGACTCTAATAGGGAATTATGCGAGGTAAGCAAATGGTAGTGACTATGATTATTGACGAAATGTGCTTGAAAGTGTTGAACAGTAAAAAGTAAAAAGAACTTTATGAATAATTGAGGAATTTGATACTGATGATAAGCATATCTTTGGAGAGTAGGCAGTGTGTGATGAAATGGGACAATATGTTAAAACGGTATAAGATAAATTGAATTGACTTTGATAAATGGTATTGATGCTATGATCGAAATTGTTTAAAGCCTTGGAGACCTTAGATTCCTATAAGGATACATTGGGTTAATTCGAGGAAAAAGACGAGCATAATGACTATTATACCGACAATTCTGAAATGAACAGACAATTTTGACTACTAAATTCAAATAGTGAACAGATAAGGCTGCAAGGAACAGATCAATTACGTAGATTATTGGGTAATTATGAAGTGTTATTGGAAAATTGAGGTTGTAAATCTAGTGATACTGGATAGAGGTAAGAAAGGTGAAGAGTGCAGAAATTAAAGTGGTAAGTCTTATGATGAGTTTGAATATGCGAATGAAATTGGAAAAAAAACAATAGTGAAAGATTCAAAGAAGAGGTATGTGTACCCGATAAAAGTGTTAGAACAAGAAAGTGAGCGAATGGGTTAGACATTCTAGTAAGCATATGCGAAAAGTGAAATTGAATAACTATGGCTATAGAATGAAGTGATTATAGATTCAAGTGCTTATAGGTTTGAATGTTCAACAGGAAAAATGTTTAAGTGGTTTGGGTTTCACAGGATTTTGATCATGTTATAGAGTTCGATTTATCAGAAGATACATCGCTACATCTGATCGATTGCCTAACGGAAGTCAAAGACCACAATGAATTTGAGACTGTGTTGAGTGAAACAAAGGATAGTGACATAGGAAAACAGCATGGGTTAGCTAAAGTGGATCAGGATCGGATAAGTGAAACAGAGTAAAATGCATATCCGGGATAGAGTGCGTGAACACTATAAAACAGTGAATTGTCTAAGGAGAATTGAATTTGAACAGAGAGTTGGTGGGATATAAAGAATGACTGCATTAGGTAAAGTATCACTGGTTGTAGTGAAATGGAACTAAATGTCATTGTATTGGTATCAAAGGAAAGTGAAGGGACAAGGACAAGATAAAGGATGTTATTGTAAGTATCACCTTGAAAAGATGTACTCAATGAAATACGAATTAGACTGTATGGTACTGGAGAAAAAGGTATTGAATTTTATAAATATGATACGTGAACAGGTTTGGAAAAAATGAACTGAGTCATAGCATTGAAACTAAAGGTAATGGCTACTCTGAAAATGGCAAGTGAGATAGTAAGATAGTAAGATCGCCAATTGACAGCCTTGTTGAATCTATCTACTGTAATGAGTGTTAATGTGTTAGCCAAAAAGGTGACGAAACAACTGACTAAATGTGGTTACTGTGACCTTTCGAAAAATGAATCATTGAGTGGAAAAGTGTATGGGATATGTAGGGATATTTGATGACGGTCATTGAACTGTTGATTGAGAATTTCGAGGACGAAATTTTTATAAGGAGGGGGGAATTGTAACATCCCACCCCCTACTGGAAGGGGTAAAATAGTAAATTTGGCATAGGATGAGATGGATCGGAATGACTTAGGACTGTTCATGCATAATAGGATTGGTACAGAGTACCATTTGTGCACATGAAATTACTGTACATGCATACATGACATTCCCAGTTTTTGTGCCTAAGGCAATTTTATTGTGATTAACGTAGCTATTGGGTTTGAAAAATTATTCTGAGTGAGCCATTGACTGTTTTATATTTAAAGGGATTTTTAAGAATTGTTCTGAAATTTTTCGGAGAAAATTCCCGGACCGGAAAAAAATCACCAAATGGCGAACCGGTTGATTTTCTACTGTTATTGGTATTAAACCATTGCATTTTTAGGTGGGACCCAAATGTGGAACCTTAAAACTTTTAAGCACCGAAAATTGGGTTGATAAGTGTTGATAAGTTGGATTTTATTAAAGTAATGTAGTTGCTTTCTTGACTTTTCTTTTAAAACTTGGACTAATCCTAAATTGCCACCTATCCACACCAATTAAGGCCTTCTTATCCCTCTCTCTCGGTTTTTACCTACATCAAAGAAGGAGAAATTAGTGTGTTTGCTTTAATTGCTCTCCATCAACCGAAACTCACTCCATTTTACTCTCACCATCGATTTTCTTCTTCCTCTCTCAAACCTCCCTCCAAACCTTAAGAGCTCCTTCATGAAATCAAGTTATTTTCTTTCCATGGAGAACTTTCCCTTGCTTGGTATTAGAAGAAGTTGTTAGAGAGGGTAGGAAGCAAAGATTTGGAAGGAAGTGAAGATTGGAAGTTTAAGTAGGTAAGGTTTTAAGTTAGTTTTAAGTAAGCTTTAATTATGAGTATTGATGCATGAATTTGATGAGAATTATAGGTCGAATTGTTGGGTATAAGGTTATGTTATGTATGGCTTGATAAAGTGGTAGGTTTGAATGGGTTTAATGCATGCTTGTGTGAGGGAAGTGGATAGAGTAGTTAAAGAATGTGAAAGTAATGTTGTTAATGATGTTTATGATGTTTAATGAATGGAAATAAAGTATGGAAGTTGTGTATGTGGGTGCTGCCAACTTTTGTGTAGTTATATAAGTGTAGTTATATAAGTATATGTTGTAATGATTTTTTGGTTGAATTAGAGGTGTAAATGGATGCTTAGTGATGTGTTATTGATATTAGAAGTGATAGGAGTTAGGTTGAAGTTGAAAGCTGGAAAATGGACATTGAACCTACTGTACTGTTTTGAGCATAACTAATTGTGTAGGTGAGGAAATGAGGTGGGGTTTGTGCTCAATTAAACTTTGGGATGTTGGATAAAATTTTGTATGAAATAGGTGTTGTTAAATTGTAATTCTAGAAGGGCAAATTTTTGCATGGAAGGTTTCTGTTTTAGTGTCTGTGAACAGTACCCAAAATTATGACCAAAGTGTTTTGCTGATTTTTCAAAATTAATTGATATGGAATTAGGGAAAATGGTCTTCATGAGAGTTTAAGCCTACATTGTTAGCTTTACATTTCCACTGATCTTGTAATTTTTCGATCTGTATATTTGGAGTTATGCATTGTGGAATGTTGACTGATTGTCTGTCATTTGTGGAAACCTAGCCTAATTGTCGATTTTGTGAGCTTTCTGATTGGAAGCAATTTTAGAAATTTTTATGACTGGAATTTGCTTTGGTGATCTTCTGAAAATTTGTAGAGGAAGAAATTATCTTGAAAATGATATATTGCATGTAATTTTTGGATGTCATATTTGGGAGTAATGAATTTGCAAAAACTGAACCTACATTAGGTTTCTCACTACTGCCCTGATTAGTACATTTTTTGGCAGATTTGAAATTGTTAGAGGTTGAATTGGAATTTGGGTTCTCATGAAAATTGAAGTTTGAGATCTTATCTTTTTAGGGATATAAAGTAGTGATTTTTTTGACATTTGTGCTAGGAGATATACTGGTTGGAAATTTACTGCTCAGATTGGGACAGTTTAGTAGACAGATGCTTCGGTGAATTATTTGACCTAGTTAGTAAATGAATTGGGATTTTGGTTATTCATGAAAGTTTTAGATAACATTTTGATCTTGATGAGAATATTTATTTTGTAATTTTTGACTGAAGAGAATGAAAGTTACTGAATTTACAAGATACTGTACTGTGTTGAGTGACTTTGAGTGAGCAGTAGCTTTCATGGGGTCTTTGACACCCATAGGGGTGGAATTACTTTGAATGGTCTAAATGAAACTTGTAGAGCTTGTCATGATCTTTCCAATGAGATGTGGTTTATACTTTTCTGAATTGTGTGCAAAGAGTTATGGTTGTTGGAAGTTTGGTTGGAAATCAGGAAAAAAATGAAAGGAAATAAGGGTTATATATTAATATGAATTTTGGTTTCTTTCGTGAATAACTTTTCCGTCCGACGTCCGATTGACCTGATTCTTGAGGCATCGGATTTAGTGAATATTTAATTTCATTTTCTGAGAGATTAGAGATTTTGGACGGGAAATTGATGTGGGTCCGGGTAATGGACCGCTAATCACTGTTTTATTTAATTGGAGTGATTATTTAATTGGGGACCTATTAAGGTCCAAATTGAGCGCCGTTAACGTCATTGGTTTTCTAATTTTTAAACGGATTTTTCTAATGGAAAAAAAGGGGATTAGGGCCGGGAATTCATAAACATGCATTCTACACTTACATGTGTATCATTAACGAATTCGGATTGAAATTTTAGTGATCGTTTTACTCTCTGATTCTTTTAGAGGCCCAATTGGAGCGTCGTTCAACCGACGTGGCAGAGACTTTCCGACAATAGCTCGGAAGTAATAGGTGAGTAACCTAGGTGGTTACCTCAATCTATGTGTTTACTGTGACTTGACTGCCCTACGGGGATTACTGTGCTTAGGAATTATGGACTGTGAACTAGGAATTATGAACCGTGCAATGTCATTACTTATACGATATGGACTGTTAATTGACCGATTGACTGTGAAATATTAACTGTTAATTAACTGTAGATCACTGATTATTGTGAATTATATACTGTTACGTGACTGTTCAAATGGGCACGTGCATCCATGCACAGATGCATAAACTGATAAAGAATAATTGTGAACCGAGTCGCCATCGACATCGTCATCGCAAGCTTTGAGCTCAAGGAGTCCTACTCCTAGACACCAAGCGTCTCATCGATCGACATGAAAAAGAGATTCGAGCTCAAGGAGTTCTACCTCCCGACGCTAAGCGCTCATCGCGCATCGTTATGCGCTTCGGTCACAACACCGTAATAACTAGAAAGAGTCACATGTGCATTGCATATCGTCTTGAATGCCCGAAATGACCGTATGACTACCGTGATTGATCAGAATCGCTCGACATCATAAATTGTTATATGATGCATGAATTGGGAGAACCATCGATGATGGTTTCTCATTGAGTTCGCAAACTCATCCAAAATTGCAATCTATTTTTCAGGACTAGAAGAGTACCCGCTTGACACGGAGTATGTCAGTGCAAGTTGAGATAGAGGTAGGGATCAGTTCGCGTCTGCCTTTGTGTTTCCTAAGTTTGTAGTCCGCAATTGTTGTAACTGATTTGTAGTTGTACTTTATGGTTACTGTAAAATATTATGAAATGATTGTATCTACTGTAAAAGATTTACTACTGTTTACTGCTTGTTCCGCGTAATTGTGAAATGACTTAAACTGCTTCCTTTTAACATGGAATGAACGGTTTTTCCAAAAAATAAAAAAAGGGTATACCAAGTTTTACCGACCGACTGATGTAGTACGCTACCCTCGTGGGGCACGGACTCGGATATCACCAAGGATATCGGGTTCGGGTCACTCGGGAGTGGGGTGTTACAACTTACCTCTCACAAGTAGTTTCCTCTTCCTTTTTCTTCTTCTTTCTTCTTTCCTCCAAGCCTCCTACGGCTCTCCCTCTTCTTCTTGGCCGAAAGCTTCTCTTTTTCCCTTGCTCACGTTTTCTTCTCTTCTTTCCTTTAAGACTACGACAATCTCTCTTCTTCTCATCTTTCCTTTAATTCATTTAACTCTTTATCTTAAAAGCCTACCTCCAAAACTACATAGTTTTGATACTCCCTCTTACAATACCTTTTGGGCTCTCCTCCTCACAAACCCACTACATCAATCCACTTATTTCTAATCCTCCTTCTTACTCCACTTATTCCATAAAGCCCATTCTTTCCAACATTAAATTCTAACCCTTCACTTAATTTCAAAAATTCTAATCCCAATCATACTTTCTAATTCCAAGACTCAATAAAATATATATCTATATAAACACATAATTAAAACAATTAAGGCAAGAATAGTAAATAAATAAATAAATAATTAGTTAAATAAATGAAAAAATTTTCGTGGCCCAATAATACGCTTGTGTAAATTTTTCAAAAAAAAGAGAAAAAATTTATTCTGAGTTTTGACTGATTGAGTGTTCTAACACGCCGCCCTCACAGGGCACAAACTCGGATATCAGTCATTGATGTCGGGTTCGAGTCTTATAGGAGTGGGGTGCTACATAACTAACATTGTCTCTTTATTTTATTTAATCTTTTTATTATTGGCACTCATACATCATACATATAGTCATATGATATCATTAAGTGGTGAGAAGGGGCAAAAGAATAGTGAAAAAGGTGAGTAAATCTTGGAAAACTAGAGAAGATCCGTTTAGCGGTATTATGTTCGCTTAACGGACTCACAACCTCCACAAAACACAAAAAACCTGATAAGGTACGTTTAGCGGTCATTACACCCACTTAATGGACCTACAGTCTCATCACAACTAAGGAGACTAAAAAAGGTTCGTTTAGTGGACACTATGTCTACTTAACAGACATTACTTGTAGTCAGGCTTAAAACACCCTTTTCTCTTTTGTTTTCCTGCATTTTCTCTAGTTTACCGTCGTCACCCCTATGATTTCTCCTTCCATCATCCACGCCAGTTGTCTTCTAGCCCAGAATTCTCCATTTTTTTCTTCATTCTTCTCCTTTTCTTTTCACTTAACAAATACCACTCCATAACATTCCATCCTAACCAAACCCTAATCTCTTAAATCATTCCTCTCTCTTCTACCAAGATAACGACACCACACTTCATGTTCGAAGATTCAGGGGTTCTTTTTGAGGTTTTGAATGGCTTACATGCAAGTTCCACTTAAATTTGGTACGGGTAAGTGCTTTTTCATTATGGAACTTCAATGCTGTGCTTCATATATAATAATGATTTTTCTTTGAAAATTATCACATTGTGAGTTGTTATGGTGATGCTTGAAAGCTATAAGCTTATGGTTAATTGAGACTTTAGAGTGACATTTTGATTGTTATTGAATTTGGGCTAGTTTGTGTTGAAGTTGAGATACTAGGCTGTTTGAAAGTGCTTATTGGTGGTAGACATTGGAATTCTAGTTTTGTATTGTTGATATTGAGCTTGGGTTGAGAATTGTTGATTGGTTGTTGGGATTGAGGTCAGTGTGGTTGAGATTATAACGAGTTATGAGGCTATCATTCAATGTCGCAATTTAAGCAAATGGTGAGGAAGAACATTGGTTAATCATTCCAATCTGTTAAGGGTAAAATCTGGTTGGGGCAAATTATTGACCTTCAAGGGTGCATACTACCAATCTGTAGTTAAACAATTTTATGCTAACCTCAGTGTAGAAGTCGATAAACAAGCACCGAAAAGTTGATTAATGTACATTTAAAGCTTTGATGCGAGGCAATGTCCCATCCTTTGACAAATGTGTAAGATGTTCAACTGATAGTCAATGGGATGGCTAGCATTTGACTCAAAATTAGAGCCATTTGGTAATTTATGAATTAGCGCCTCTTTATGCATTGCAACTCCCTACACGTCGGACCTAGGTTAGTAGCTTTCCTATTGGCACATAATGTAATGCCCAAGGCTAGTGACTCAGGGTACCTCCATATTGAAGACTTATACATTCTGGATAAAATGTTTTCCCAAGATGACCAATACCAAGGCATTGCTATTGCCCAGATTAAAATCATCTCTATGTGGCAAATGGTGCACCATAATGTTAAAACACAGAGGTTTGTGTTTCCAAGATTATTAAGCCAGTTGTTTAAGCATCTCAAGGTCCTCAAAAAAGATGAAGAAGTATCTTATACTACTAAGGTGGATATCATCAATGTCAACAAAGTAAGGGATTTTGAATACAGAGAAGATGCTCCTAATAGGTTGGTCAATCCGCATCGAAAGAGGGATAATCTGAATGCCCCAACTGCACGACAATCAAGAACTAATCCAGCTTTAGAGGATAATTAGATTCTGGCTCAAATGCAAGAAGTTCGAGCAGAAATTAGTGATCATCAGGCTAAATTGGGAAATCTCACAACTTCATAAACCAGAATGGAAGATATGTTAAGGGCCTTTATGGAGTGACAGCCACCTCTTTAGAGACAATGATATCATAGGATCATAGGATTGCATTTGCATTTGAACTATCATGCATGTAGATTTGTAATTTATTTTTAATAACACCCTATGTTTGATTTTGTGTTGGCAAATTGTAAGACTAACTTCAATATTATTTTGTTCTATCTCCATAATTTGTATAGTTTGATGGGATATATGAATACAGGGTGTGGAATTTGGTCAATCAACTATTTCAAGGAGTTTCTTTACCTTTACTCCGTATTTTGCTAATTGCATATTTTTTATTTTACCAAACATTGAGGACAATGTTGATTCTAAGTATGGGGGAGGATAAATTGATGATCTTGCAAAAATTATTTTGTATTGAATTATCTTAAATTTTCCATTTTAAAAAATCCCTTGTTTTGTGTAGTTTTGCATTAACTAATTGTGCATATTTTCATTAGGCATGTTTGCATACTTATATATCTTTCATGTTCTATCTATCGCTATAATCCAATCTGATGAGTTAATTGCATTATGGGTAAGATTGATCTTAAATAATATGCATAATATGATTAAATTAATTGCATAACCTATCATAATTGGATGACATAATGTTAAATTAATTGAATGAGCATGTTATTGAATGAGTAAACATCACCAAGTGAGTTGTTTGAGCCTAAAGGATTGCACTCAATCTTATTTTTCTTGTGAGTGATGCAATTTTCTCTTCTATGTATGTTTACTTCTATAACTTACATTGCATCTTTTCAAGGTTACATAATCATAGTATGGTACATTCATGAAAGTGACAAAAGGCACTAGGATTGAGCTTGAGCCAAATAGCTAACCCTTTTTATATATCAATCCCCTAGTGAACCCTTTGTGCCTAATGATTGTATTTAAGTGTTTCTCTTTGTAAACCTATTCCAAAGAACTTTGAACCAAGAAAAACAAATTCACCCTTATTCAATGGTTAGTAGAGCTATAAACGTTATGCACTTAATATTCTTGTTGATAGGTATACAAAGGAAGAAATGTGGGGGTGTTTTCTATAGTAATTGAAGGAGCATGCCTTCAAAAAAAGAGAAAAAAGGTAATATTAATAAATAAAACATGCTCACGTCAAATTTCAAGGTGAAAGAATGATAGAAATTATGATAATGGGGTGGTGGAGTTTCCTAAATATTATGATTGTTGGCCACATTCTCAGTAAATTTTGCTAATGAAGATTGTAATATTTGTAGTTTCTGTTTTACTAATTATTGAATATTTGAATTCCTATCTTTTCTTTCATAGCCTACTTTACCCCTTGGCCCCATTACAACTAAAGGAATAAAGACCTTCTTGATTCATGGATATGCCATAGATGGGAGTAGTGGAGAAGTAGATAGGATGCAAGCTTATGGTAAGAGACATGCATTAGAAGATGATTGAGAGTAACCTTTAAACACTTTTGTGTCAAAGTGAATGCTTTATGAGAGACTTCATTCATGGCATGTGATTTTGATTAATTGAAGCATTATGATGTCTTATTATTGCTTAGTTTGTGATCTGATTTATGAGGTATTATATGGCTTTATGTTTATGTTTCTATAAGGCCCCAAAATATACCTTAGTTGAAATAGTCCATGTTTATGAAAGTACATGTGTGATAGGAGTTAGAATTTTGCTACGATTAGAATATGAAAGACTTATGACTTGAATTTTTTATCAAGTGGATTATAGTGAGTAAATTGGAATTAATTGATACCATTGGAGAATTGAAGTATTTAAATGCATATTTATATTAGGAAAGCTTTCAAGTGGCAAGATAAATTGGTATATGAAAATTTCAATGATTAAGCTTATGAGTTAATGACATTTGGAATAGTTGATACATTGACAAATAGCATAGTTAATAAAGTGACAAGTGACCTAATAAAATTGTGACATTTGGCAGCATTCATTGAGTGAAACATGGTTTAATGGAAGTGTCACAAATGGTAGCTTAAGTGTTAGACATGTGTGACAGATGCAAGAAGACACATGCCTTATGGAGTTAGTGACACCTAGGTGGTGATGAAGCAAGTTTCTACTGGAAACTTTTATGTTTTTCTCTTTTTATTCACCTTGCTTTCTTCTTCCACGAAGCCTCCCAACTCCTCTCTAACTTTTGGACTTTTGCTGGTGTTTGGAGTATTAACCTTTGGAAGCTTTGTCAGTTATTTTATTAATAAATAAGTCTTGTGATTCTATGTATTATTACTTCATTGATGTTGGAAACTGGTTTGGATGAGTAGTTCTACTAGATAGGTTTTGGTATTTTGCCAATATCTTGCTCTGTAGGTATCCAAATTGGATGAATTTAAATTCTTATTAAACTAGAAACCTATATCTACAACTTTCATGAGGCTTATAATTTGATTTCTGTCAGTAAGTACGTCAAAAGTTGGCTTGAAGTTGAGTATCTGGAATCTATCATTGTTTGTGAACAGTCTGTAGTCATTTAGGGATAATTTTCAAAATACTGAACCAAATTGTATAAAATTTGTGTAAATAGAAATTTAAGACCTAAATGAACAAATTTTCAGAAGAATGTTTGGCCTAATTTGTTGGGCCCATGTTTTGCGTACCGGGGCTTGGATCCCCTGAGTACTTCAAGTTTGCACGCGACCACAACCTTAATCAGTATTGTGGTCGCGTGCAAACTTGAAGTACTCGGGGGATCCAAGCCCCGGTACACAAAACACGGGCCCAACATTAAAAGGCGCCTTTTAATGTTGGACCCCACACCCCACCCGTAGGTGTTTGCAGGTTATACTGCGGCGTGTGTTTGTGGGTGATACCGCGACATCCAACCTTAATCAGTATTGTCCTCTTTGGTCAGGATTCGAACCCCTGACCTCAAGGTTTTGTTGTTTCTAAGAACACGCCTCTTACAATTGAGTCAATTGCAATATTTGCATAAGTGTTGGAACTCCACCCTGGTGAGAGACGAGTCCGATGTCCTACGTGACATCTGGATGCGCAACCCACGAGGGAGGGATTCCTCACCACGAAAGAAAACTTTTTTCCAGAATTTAATCTACAAAATCATGAACCTTGTGCTTATAACCTTGCAAGGTCATTAGCTGCAACTCCACATTCGTGGCGAGCGCACACTAATTAACCACCAAAATCATAAGTTGACTTATTCAAATAAATTGTAGCTTTATGCCTCGAGTTTGTTTTGAAGCAAGAATCACCTCAAACGGAGTTATATAACTCAAGTTATGCTTAAAAAGCCTAAAAGAGCTCATACTCCAAATATGATCTCCAAACCGACCTCTCACTTATTTTAATGCAAACTCTCATATCAACTCCAAATGGTACCAATGTTTATGTAGAGAAAGATATATCTGTTAGAAATATAATGGTTCAAGTCTCACCTCAATTGGAGGTCGGATGAGGGAGTTATGCCCAAAAGAATAGATTATGTTCACACCCTAAATCAATTTGAACCTCTCTTGGCGCGATCACCATAACTTTCGATTTAGAAATCGGATTAAGTTCGTTTTTAGACCATTAGAAAGAAGACATCTATATATACAACTCTCATGAAGACCCCAAAATGAAATTCAGCCTCTAAAAATTTCTAAATTCAACATCCTTCCCATAGTTATCCGTTAAACGGACATGTACGGGTGAAGTGGCCCAAAAGATCCGAGAATGTCCGTTAAACGGATATGGACTGGATAGGGGGTGTTTTTGCACCTGAGGATGTCTGTTTAACAAACATCCATGTCCGTTTAATGGACATTGGATTTCCCAAAGCTCCAATGCCTCTCCCAAACCTCTTACCTTCAATCTAACTTCATAACCACTTGTACACTTCACAAATTTACTTATTCTAAAGCCTAAACACTTCATAACACCTTCAAATCCAAGTTCAACTCACCAGGTTCTTAAATTTTAACTCAATTTGCACATCAAGACCCCAATTTCCAACATTTTCCAAAGCTATCACAAACACACAAACCATATAAACAGTAAAATGAGCAGTAATTGCATTCTTTCTAACCCTCATAACTTCTTACTCCAAATACCAAAAATTTCATATTATACCTCAATGGAAAGATAACAAGATGCTCTACAACTTCCATGAAGGATGTAAAAGTTAATTTCATCATTAAATGAGGTACAAAGTCACTCAAAGGCACTGCTCATAAAAGGACCAATGAAACAGTAACATAGCTATATGAACAGTAACTGAATGTATTCCCAACCTCATAACTTCTTCATCCTAAGTCCAAAAGCAACAAATTTTATATCGTTGGAAAGCTCTCAACAAATAATATAATCTTCAAGAAGACATCTCAATTCAATTCAAACACTAATAGGGTCTAAAACCTAAGTGAAGTTTCTATCAAATTTTTACAAAATTTGACAACACCTCCTTTGAACATTCAACTAGCCAAACTTCAATCCAAACACCATCACCTGCATAAAACTCAATATCCAACCTCATACAACATAATTCAATCCAAAAGTATCTCCAAGCGCAATTCAAGGGCAACAACCGCACTCCTAGACATCTACTCCATTCCAAATTATAAAACAATACAATCTCATTCCTTCTTTTTGTCAATTATAGCCATACAACAATACATTTTTCTAAAACGAATACAAGATACATTTAAAATTCAAAACTCTTACATTTACATGGAAATAAGTTGATACAAAGCTTTAGAGGGAATTTTAGCCCAAATACATCAAATTCTCAAAGAAAAAAATACAAAGTACATCATTAGTTCCAAAATGCTATCTAAAGCCTTGTTTTCTAACATATGATTTCAAAAACAAAAATGCATCAAAGTAATGCCTCAATCCCGATGCGGTGACTCAGTTTCTCGCTCATGACTTGTGGAGAGAAAAGGGGGGGTGAGCTCAACGGCACCGTGGGTAATAACTTAATAATTAAGAATAAACATGCCAAAATCCTTTCGCAATTTATTCTCAAGCAATTGAACTAAAGCATCTTTACCATAAAGAAATTCTTCATCAAAATCAAATTATCAAAAGCATTTACCAAAAAACATAACATACAAAAACAACTTAGACAAGCATATCACACAATCAAATATAAGTTGGTTTGGGTGGATCTATACAGAACGTACTACATATTCCCGCGAAGCGGTCATATGTAGCCGTGAAACTTATGGGAGTCCGTGAGGAGCTCCATGGCCACTAGCGAGCAGGCGGGAGAAGCCTATAATTAGACAGGTGCACCTGACTCTTAAAGGACCACCCCAAACCCGAAGAAAACATGCATATCAAATAATTCACACATTTCATACATAGTAGCCACCAATGGCCCTTGCAACATATACTTTCACATAATTGCCCAAAACACATATTCGAATCTCTTTTTCACTTGTCAAACAATTATACATATATTTTCACATCTCATACATATTTAAACCATTTCAAGAATAACAAACAACATTGGTAATTCATTTGAAAGCATTCAATAGTATTTATTATGAAAACTTTAACATGTTCATTAACATCAATTATTAAGAAATCACCCACCTTAATTCCTTAGCTTTGAAATTGGTGACTTGGCCTTGCTTCTTGCTCTAATTGCCTCTCTTCACCTTCATTAAGCATAAATAACCTAATTAACATGAGATATCCCAAATTAGACATTCCTAGGAGAGGAAAGCATGGAGTTGAACCTATCTAACTTTACCCAAACCTTACCTAAGCTATTAGCATCAAAACCCATTTATAAATCCAAAAGATTTCACATTTCCCTTACCTTAAAGAGATACCCACGAAATTGCTCTTCTTGCCCTTAATGGAAACTAAATCCTTCCCTTTCCTTTTTCTTTATTTCTCCTTCTAGCAAGAAAATCATAAGGTCCTACCTCTTCGTCTTCTTCTTCTCTACCTAGCCGAAACTCTCACTCTCTCCTTTCTCTTTGAAGTGTCGTGAGTCTACTTTCTAAAGCCTTAGCACATGTCATTTAAGTTAAAACCTAAGCTCCACTCTCAAAACTACGTAGTTTCACTTTTGTCTCCTTATACAAGCAATTTGTTTGCCTCTTGTCCTCATTAAATGACCACACCTCAATAGCTTCCCATCTTTTTGTTTTAAAGACTATACAAAGACTCATCTATCCCTCCTTCTTAGCCTTAAACTTTAAAACCATAAGTGAATTACCTAAATTGCCCCTAAACTATCTTATTCTTTTAAACTCTAACAATATATCAAATTCTAATTTGTAACTACAACCCTTCATTTAATATCGATTAACTAAGCACTAAAACTTCAAATTAATCTAACCAATAAAATTAGACAAGCTATACCTCAAAATAATTGAAACATGCTTAATGCGAATCGGGGCCCAACATAATTTCTTCATTTTCATTGTCAAAATGACAATGTAACATTGACCCGAAAGTCTATTTTGTGGAAAAAATGGAAGAAATGAAGTGTTTTCATTGAACTTGCTTTGGTATTTCGATTATAACTTGCACTGTGTATCTTCAAATGAGTTGGTTCTTAATTCACATTAAACTAGAGACATATTTCTACAACTTTCTTAAAGAAGTTGAATTTTAACTCTGTCTCTAAGATTTTTCAAATTTTGGCATGAAATTGAGTCTTGACTTAGGTTGTAGCACTATCAGGGACAGAAATCATGTCATGTGCTTTTTGAATAAAATGTATTGATGTAGTCCAAATTAGACTGAGGTGTCTTCACCAAAGTTGAATTTTATTATCTTATATTTAAATTGGTATAAAGTTTGTAATTTTTGGGTATTGGAATTGAGAGTTATGAGGTGTACAATTTGGAGGCATGATCATGCATTAGTCAAAATGTCAAATGTACACAGTCTGCGGTATTTTGAGCATAACTCATTGAATACTAAACCAAATTTGATGAATTTGGTATCATTGGAAACCTAAGATAAAGAGGAAAAACTTTCTAGAAGGAAGTATTGCCTAATTACCTCATCTTCCTGATGAGTATAATTGAGCAAAGTGGACTAGAAGGTGGATTGTGAAATAAACCTGGATTGAGGGATTGAGTATGATTTCACTTGATCGATAATGTGATAATATTCAGGATTAAAACCCAAATTTTGATACGAACATGCATCATACATATTCAGTATACATGAATATGCATAATTGAATTCACAATTGTGCACAATAGTAATATATGTTTGTATTGAATATTTTAGAGAAACTTTGAGAGTGATCGATTCCAGATATTGTCGGGACTTCGAGATAATAAACAAACAAGGAGTTTTGGTAAGTAATTTAGACGGTAACTTTTGTGGGTATCCTAAGATGGTCTCACCTTTATTTTTTTTGTTTATTACTTAATTGAATTTGATATTGACGAATGTGTACTGAATTGTGTACTGGTCTTGGACATGAAGGTACGAGGTATTGACTGATGAAAGTGATATTGAAGTGCTACTTACCTTACTTTATTATGCTTGTTGAATTTGATTTATGTTGATTGTGTTATGAATTCCAGACGATGATTGTCTGAGGCATTTGATGCATGTTTATATCATTGGAAGTGCTATTTGCATGTGAATATAATTGACCACTTACTTTGCATATGTAATGTCTGAAATGAATTTTTTTTGTTTTAAAATTGTTGAGTCCTATTTGTGGGTAAATAAGCATGTCTAGAAGGGTCTGCAACTGCTTCTGTGACACTTCGGTGTCTTCTGTTAATGGCACTTTGATGACTTCTGTTATTGAAACTTCGGTTTCGAGACTTCAGTGTCTTTTGGACACTTTGGTATCGAGACTTCAGTCTCTTCTGTATAAATCCTGTTACCTGCTTCTGTAAATGGATTTAGCAGTCATCTAGTTTTGTATTTTGACATCTGTTTGATTCTGATATAAACCAAATTGTGTTATGATTTTAAAGGGTTTATATCCTCTTGTGATATTCAATTCTGAAAATTATAAAAATCTGTTCTGAAGTGCATTATGTATGATTTAATGTTACACAATCTTTTAATGCATGCTTATGTTATTACTTGATTATGTATGATGAGTTGTCACTTCTGTATAGATTATTTGTTACTCACTAAGCTATATGCTTAGCACGGTGGATTTTCCCCATGTAGGTTTAGAGAGAGGATTATTAAAGACTGAGACAAGTAAACCGCAATGACCAATGGAGTCTAAGTCTTGTTTTGAGAAAAATGTATTCTAAATTTTTTTTTGGCTTGTACCTAATGTATATGACTTTTGAATTTTTTTGAAGGTTTGTAATAACCTAAATACATGTTGGTCTTCGAATTTATGGTATGTAATATGATAGACACAATATGAATGATATGTTATGTACTGTATGTATGCTTGAGATTTTAGGAATGCACGTATATTATGTTTCATGTGTTTTGGATTTGGTTTTGGTTCGATATTATCTGTTTGTACTATTTTATGTGGCAGTCATATATCCTTCCAGGGGGTATATGGGTGTTACAATTTCAATTCTTGCCTATAATGCTTTCAACTTATTGGATTGAGTTATGATGATGATTAGGTGTGGAATGATGGAAATAAAATGTTTGTGGATATCATTCATTTTAAGTAAACCCTCAAGAGACTATAACTCCTCCATTATGGACACATAGTGATTTAAGTGCTTGTGACATATGCAAAATGTCATCGTACACCTACGAAAGTGGAATCGATAACTTGTTTAAAGATCTAGTAGTTACTTTTCTTTTGTTTTCTCTTAGGGACAATGAATAGTTTAAGTATGGGAGAATTTGATAAGTCAAATTATTCATATATGATTTTGGGATGAATTGGAACTAATTTGACTCATCTCTATGTGAATTTGAAGCTTTATTTGATTAATTATCACATATTTCAACTTTATTTCCTAATAGGTGCAAATGGATAGATTTTGGAGTAAGAGGCATAACTTCTAAGAGGACTTCAATTTCTACAACTTCCATAAAGATTTTGAGGAAAGATTTTGTCGTCTAAAGGGCTAAAATTGCATATTTTTCTGGATGCCCAGGGTATATTTGCTCAACGGACATAAAGTCTGCTTAACGGACATCGACTAGAAAATTTCACTCTAGAGACCTGAAAAGATCTATTTAGCAGACATGAAGTCCACTTAATGGACATTGACTGGCAAATTTCACTCCAGAGACTCAAAAAAGTCTGTTTAGAGGACATGAAGTCCATCTATCGGACTTTGTTGGCACTAGGACGACCTGCATTCCCCTATTTAGCAAAACTTAGGTTTTTTTAAGCCTAAGACACTAAAAATACTCATTTTGAAGACCAAAAGTGGGGGCTAGACATTGAAAACAAGGCTACAACATAAGAAGGCCCAAAAATGGCAAGGAAGAATAGAAAAGAGCATTGAATCAAGCATTAGAAGCAATTTTATTTTATGTTCTCTCTACCTTCTCTCTCTCTACTTTTTCTTGGATGTCAATTGTCTTTATATGTATAGATTTTGTTATCATGTTCTAGAACTAAACCCCATTTAGGGTGAGGGATATAGCCTATTTTGGGGATTGATTTATATTTTATGGATTGATTGGTGTTGAATGAAATTTCTTGGGTTATATTTATCTTTCTTGAACTTCATTGTTGTTTTTGTACTTGATCACAATCTATGCAACTTTAGGGATCATATGATGAATTGAGAGGTGAAGTATGATTTATGCACTAGGAAGATAAACACATTAGATTTAGAGATAGAGATATCCTAAACTAGTGTGATAACTTGTGGTTGCTTGTTCTTAATAAATTTAACTAGTTAGGTTCACATTGAGAGATAGTAATCAACTAGTTAGGTATTCTTATATGTCTTGAGAAAGAATATGAGTAAAGTTATGCAATATCATAACTTTTCATTAAAGCAATTCTATAATTTATTAATCAATTTCTTAATTTGGTGAACCTCAAAGCCCTAAGTTTAAATTGTCAAATTCCGTTTGTTCGTTTATTTTCAGTCTTTACAATTTATTGTCTACTCAAATCCAATCATCTTTTAAGTTTTTTGTCACTTTCATTCAAGTAATTAGGATTAATTTAATAGTCAGTATTTTAGTCTTTGTGGGAGACAACCTTGAAATATTCAATTTGTAGGTACTAGGAACGAATCTGTGCATTTTCAGATTTTGTCAACCACTGTACCAAAGATAATCTCTCACCATGAGAGATAGGTGTTACAACAGATTTACAATCAACCATATTAAACCTTTGTAGCACTCATTCAATGTATGTTCTTTATTAGAGGCTCAATGAGTGTTGACATCTATCCTGGTGAATCTATATACTAAGGACAAAAGATGCTTTACCTAAATCCTTCATGTCAAAGTATTTGGCCAAAAGTTATTTTACCTTATACAACATGGTCAAATTATTTGACGTGAGTAAGATATCATCCACGTACAGTAATAGAAAGATAACTTTGCTCCCCCTGACCTTATAGTATAAGCATCTTTCAACTTTGTTTTCCACAAAGCCGAATGAGGTCAAAACCTCATCAAACTTTAGGCGCCATTGTTTAAAGCTTGTTTAAGACCGTATATTGTTTTAGTCAACTTACAGACTTTGTTAGTTGCATCTTGATCCTGAAACCATTCAATTTTCTACATATGCACCTCCTCATAAAGATCACCATTTAGGAAAGCAATCTTAATATCCATTTTTTGTAGCTCCATATCATAATGAGCTACTATTTCCACAATCACTCTAAATGCATCCTTTGAAGATACAGGAGAGAAGGTAACATTGAAGTCAACTCCTTCTATTTAAGTGAATCCTCTGACAACCAAAAGTGCCTTAAATCACTCAACTTCATCCTATATTTCTTCTCAGTCTTAAATAGCCACTTACAACTGACAGGTCTGCAATGTTGAAGTAAATCAACAAGCTAACATACCTTATTATATCTCATAGACTGCATATCATCCTTCATTGCTTCCTACCACATATCTGCATGGGGTCTTCCTACCACATATTTGCATGGGGTCCAGAAACGACCTCTGTAAAAGTGACTAGATCCATAATATGTCTTATATCATAGTCTTGCTCAACCAAATAGATTATGTAATCTTGTGAGATATCAGTTTGACTCTCTCTGATGGATCTGTGCAACTACATATGTTCTTGTATCTCAAAAACCTCTTCCTTAATAAGTATAAGTTCTTGTGCCTGCATAGGCATAGTACTTGGACCTACATCCACCGGACCTGACTGTATGAGAAGCGGATATGAAATAATCACAATATTTGTCTTGCTATCTCCTGAAGGATGTGAAGATTCCCCTTCATCATGGACATAGTATTCTAGAAACTTAGTCATCTGTGATTCCACTATTCTGGCCTCTTTTTCTCTACAATAAAATCTATGGCCTTTAGAGTGGTCGAGATAACCTACCAAATAGCAACGACCGGCATGAGATTCATTTTGTTCTCATAAGCATGATATAACCTTACCTTATTAAGACAGCCCTACACACAAACATATGCAAGACTTGGCTTCCTTCCAACTTAGAGTTCAAAAGGCATCTTTGCTACTAACTTACTTGGGAGTCTATTCAAGATATACAATGTTGTCTTAATAGCTTCACCTCAAAGGTATTCAGGTAGGTTAGTCCTGCTCTGCGTTGACCTTATCATGTCCTTTAGGGTGCAATTGCACCTTTTGGTCACATCATTTTACTCAGGACAACTTGGCATAGTGAATTGAGCCTCTATTCCAACTGATTCCAAATATCCCACGTCTGCTATAGTATTCCCCTCCCCTATTTGACTATCTTTATTGATTTTTTCAATTAGTTCTCAACCTTAGTCTTAAAGATCTTGAACTTATCAAGAAGCTTATACTTTCCCTTAAGCAAGAACACATAGCCATGACAGGAATAATCATCTATAAATGTCAGAAAATATCTAACATTGCATAACTTGATTGTATAAGGACCATTAACGTCTATATGTATGAGGTCTAATAAACTATAAATATGAGTTGACTCCTTTTTCTTTATCTTAGTCAACTTACCTCTACAATAATCGATACATGTTTCCAGATCACTAAAGTCTAGAGTTGGGAGAATGTTATCCTTTATCAATCTCTCAACCTTCTCTTTGGAAATGTGGCCAAGACGTTTATGCCACAACATATACGATGTTTCCTTTATAAAGGCTCTCTTTCGAGTAGCAAGTTCAATAGCATAAGAAGAGGCATACATTTCGTTAGGAGTAAGACACATTCTATATAATTTTTAAAATAAGAAGGCAATTCTGATATGTCTTGTATTGATAGAAATATTTATAAATGAAGTATCAAATACAAAATGAAAGCTTTCTTTATCCAAAACTGATACAGAGATCAAGTTCTATCTAAAAGACAGTATATAAAACGTTTATCGTAAAACTAATACAAACCCCATATCGAGGTTTAATCCCACATCTCCTACATACAAAACATCCACCTTTTCATTGTTTCCAACTATCGGTTTCTCCTCTCCTTTAGTTGGCCTTCTTCTAGATCTGAACTCCTGCATTGTGGAAGCAACATGGTTGGTAGCTCCACTATCTAACCACCAAGAACTTGATGTCATTATTGTTAGACCCTAAAATTTTTTTTCTTTAAGTAAGTATGATTTAAAATAATTTTGAAGTTTTGATAGATTTAATATTGGAACTATAATTATGTCAAGGTTAGTAGGATTTGTTGAATGGATAAGTGGAATTAAAGTTTTGATGTAATAAGGATGTTCAAGGACATTTTTGAGAAATCACTTAAGCATAAAAAAATATAAGATTATAAGGAAGGGTAAGATGGACATTTTGGGCTCATTAAGGGTAAAAATAGAAAAAGAATGTGTTGTTTTGCTTGTTAAGAGGAGAAAAACGTGACTTGAAGAGGGAGAAGAGGGAGAAAACGAAATTAAGAGAGAGAGGAGAAAGGTTTCGATGAAAGAAGGAAAGAAGATAAATCAAACTTGTTAAGGTGGGTTAACCATCTTTTCTTCTTTCCTTATTAAAGGAATGAGTTGTGTTGTGGAAGGAGTTAGAAAGGAAAAAGAGTTAGTGTAAAGAATGGAAAAGTTTGTGTTGGAAGAAGATGGATTAGGAGAACCTAATTGATTTTAGGGTTTTTAAACTAGGTCTTGGATTTTCTAACCTAGATGGGTTATGAATAAGTTAGATTTGAGTTCAATTTGTGTTTGTTGAAATTTTGTGATTTTTGAAGTTTTTGAATTTTATTGGAATGTTGTTTTAAATAGAACCTTGGTTATTGTAGGGAACCAAGGGAATCCTACCCAAGAGCAAAAGGAAAGGCAAGCTTGAATTGGTTTTCGCAAGTTGATTAGGTGGGTAATATATTTATGGTTATAGTGTAATTGGGCAAATTCTTGCCTATGTGTATGTATTGAAATTGATTTGTTAAAATTGACTTGTTTGTAAATGTTGAAAAAAATTCCTGATAAAATATGGCTATGTTTTACCTCAAAAGAGATCATGACCTTTTCATTAAATGAAAATGAGTACAAAGCATAAAAGTATGAGCATATGAGAGAGCAAATATGTGCCTTTGTTTGGGAGAGAGTGGAACCGTTTTGTTAGTCACGTGCACGTTGACAAGAGCCTTCTCCCGGTTGCCCACCTATGGTATATAAGCTCTGAAATTGAACTCATTCTGTTCATCAGGTAAACTCTAGTTTCTCCATTCTATCTCTATGGGAGCCTCAAACCAATTTCTGTGCATTGCATCTTTAAACTTGCCATGAATGATGCATTTGAGTGTTTTTCTATGATTATTAAACTAATTTGAGGAATGTTTGAATGATTGAATATACGTATATAGATATATGCATAAGCTTGAATTTGTGGTCAATTGCCAGTGATTATTAATATGTTAGTCTCTGAGCTATGTAGCTCACCCCACTATTCTCTCCTCAAGTGTAGAACAAGAAGGTTAGCAATCCTTGCAAGGCATCAAAAACTCCAAGATATAGAAACTTTTGTAACTAAGTTAGTTCAATCACTTTTGGACAGCTTCATAAGCATGTTAAAACTTTGAGCATCTTATATACGCTGTATTTGTGCCAAGATTTTGTTTATAATGTTAATATATAATTAAAGTTATGTATGAGCTTTTTTTGATTTGGTAAAAGAGTTAGAACTGAAAGGTTCCACAGGTGTATGTGCATGTTTCTTTTGTAGTTGTTCATTTCAAAATCCAAGTTTTTTTTAGGTGTAAAAATCGTTTGTCAACTTTGAGGGAAAATCTAGACTCAATTAAGGCAAAATTAGTTAAAGTTGTCTTCTGAAAAGTTGTGGCTTATCCTTCTAGTCTTCCAACGATATATGGTACAGAATTTTTGGACTTCTCCTGAAAGTTATGGTCCTTATAAGGGAAGATGTGTAACATCCCATCCCCGATGGGAAAGGTAAATTGGACAATTGGGACAGGCTAGTAATTTGCATTCCATATTTTGAATTGAATATTTATTTTGACCTCTAATTTTAGAGGAATGAGTCATTTGGTACATGCACATGTAGGTACATGCATTCATGACATTTTTTCGGCAATTATTTGTGATTATTGTAGCGCCCCCTTACCATAGGGTACCCACCGGAACACCCGTAGGTCATTCCGGTACGTAACCTACGCTAAGAGATCACTACTGACAACTACCACTACACTCCTCATGGCATCACAATCATAAAGCAGTACGAAGAAACCGACAACTTTTAAAAACCAAACTGGATTTCATTTCATTCACTCAAAATTCAGAAATTTACAAACTGTCAGTATTTCAGTCTGATATGTTCCAAAACACTGTACACTAAGTACCATGTAGTAATGTACATTGGACAGATCTAACTATAAGCCTCCAAAAGAAACCCCAGCTGACCGACCTTTGAGCCATCGCCTCTCTCGCCAATCCACAGTACACGGCTCTACAGTCCTGAGGGAGCTATCAGTCTACGCTTTATCGTGAAAAAATAGATTGCAATTTTGGATGAGTTTGCGAACTCAATGAGAAACCATCATCGATGGTTCTCACAATTCATGCATCACATAAGCATGATACAGTACACATCCAGTAATTATACAAAACACAATGCTGATACAATCACAGTAATAGGCATACAGTACAGTTATGGCAAACCGAACACATTTGCAGTCATAGATCAGTATACACACAGTCAGGTACCATGTCAAATATTCAGTCCAGTATGCAATGCACATGTGACTCTTTTCCAATTCATTACTGAGATTGTGACCGAAAGCGATAAACAAGATTCAGTAGACGCGCGTCTGGGAGAATTATCTCCTTCGAGCTCGAGGCTCGTTTCAAAGATGTCGAGCTCTAGGCTCGGTTCGAGATCGATGGCGCCTCGATTCACAATTTTTCCTTTTAGCGATTTAATGCATTTGTGCATGAATGCACATGTTCGATTGAACAGTTACATCACAGTCTAGCATTCCCAAAGAGCAATAATTTACAGTCCATAAACAGATAATTCATGCCTATAATTCCTCATACCACAAAGATCCCCAGAGGGCAATCAAGTCACAGTAAACATATAGATCGAGATAACCACCTAGGTTACTCACCTATTACTTCCGAGCTAATGCCGGGAAGTTTCCGCCCCGTCGGTTGAACGACGCTCCACTTGGGCCTCTATAAGAAACAGAGAAAGAACGAGTCACTAAATATGCAATTTGTGCACATGTAGGTGAAATATGCATGTTAATGAATTCCCAGCCCTAATCTCATTTTTTTCTCTCAGAAAAATCCGTCTAAAAATTAGAAACATATTGGCGCTGACGGTGCGCAATTCGGACCTCTATAGGTTCCCGATTAAACAAAACAGTGATTAAAGGCTCCGTTACCCGGGGCCACGTCAATTTCCCGTCTAAAAATTTCCAATTTCTCGCAAAATGAAATTCAATGTGTCATAAATCCGATGCCTCAAGAATCAGGTTAATCGGACTTCGGATGGAAAAGAAATTGACAAAAGAAGCAAGAAATCCTAAAATACCAATTAACAAATAAAAATAATAATAAAATAAAATAAAAAGGAACCAACCTCGCTGGGGCGAGACGTCGCCCTAGCGGGGCTGACTCATTCGGCCTCGTCGTTAGGGCGAGGCGTCGCCCTAGCGATGCGGCCCCTTTAAGCCTCGTCACTAGGGCGACGCGTCGCCCTAGTGACCGGGCGTAATTCCTCATCCCCTTTCCCCTTTTTTCAGATTTCTAATCCAACTTCCAACATCAATAACTTATTGCAAACAATTCAGAAAATTACCAACTATATCTCATTGGAAAGATCATGAAACCCTCTACAATTCTTAAGAAGACCATAAAAATCAATTTCCCCACTAAGGGTGTCAAAACTCCCTTCAAAGCTACTGCCTACTCAAAACCCATCAACACAGGACAGTACCTTACAAATTCAAGAACTCACTGATTATTCAGCCAAAAATTACCACATAAATATGCTCAATAAGTTCACAATGTCATCTACAATTTTCATGAAAAACCCAAAATCAAATTCCATTGCTAAACAAGGCAATTAATTCACTCAATGTTGCTGTCCCTGCAATCATTCAATTTGAGCAGTAAACCTATAACAAGCGTAACTCCCTGTAAACAAGTCAGAAATTTCAGAACTTTATATCCCTGAAAAGATAAATCCTCCAACTTCAATTCTTCCTGAAATAACCAAACTCCAATTCAGCCTCTAACAATTTCAAATATGTTATGCAAGTTTCTGACCTAATCAGCACTTAACATCACAATGTAGGCTCAGCTTTTGAAATTCCATATCTCCCACATCTGATTTCCAAAAATTATAAGCCATATATAATTTTCTAGATAAATGTGTCATCTAGAACTCTTCAGTACAATTCAAACTCCAATTCAATTTACAAAAATTACTAAAATGGCTTCCAATCCGAGAACTCACAAAATTGACAAGTAGGCTAGGTTTCATCACAAAGCATAAAACCAGTCAATAGTAATCAGGTCATATATCCTAATATACAACTCAAAAAATAGCAAGATCAGTGGAAATGGAAATCTAACTCAATATGCTACAAATTTAATGAAGACCATTTTCCCAAATTCCATATCAATTAATTTAGAAAAATCAGCAAAGCTCATAGGTTATGGTTTCGGTTACTGTTCACAGGCAATAAAACAGTAACTTCCCATGCAAAAATTCACCCTTCTACCATTACAATTTAACACCACCTATTTCACACAAAGTTGAAGCCAACATCCCAAAGTTTCATTGGGCACAAACCTTACCTCATTTTCATTCCTACACAATTAGTTATGATTAAAAAAGTAAAAGCAATTAAAAACCCTAATTTTCCAGATTTGGTATTAACCTTAGTTCTATCATTTCCAATGCCATTAACACATCATTAGACATCCAAATAGACACAATTTAGGTCTTACCACACTCATACATATACTAGGGCTAATACTTAAAATTTGCAGCACTTAAGTCTTCCTTTCTAAGTAAAATCACTCATCCATAAGCATTCAAAATCAAGTTAAAAATACTCATTCATACTCCTTCATCAATTCATAACTAACCCTCACCTAACACCCATTAATTCAAGCCATATTATTCATCAATTTAAGGTCTTTATAATCATCATAAACACACCATAACTCCCATTAAATGCATCAACAACCATGATTCATTTAATGCACAATTCAATGCATAATTCAAGCTTAAATGAAAACTTAACTTAAACCTTACCTACTTAAGCTTTTCCCCCTTTAATGCTTTCATCCTACACCAATTTCTCACTTTCTCTACTTTCTTCTAACATCAAACATGTATCTCCTCATCATAGCAAGAACACAACTTAGTTGGAAGTAGAAGAACTCTTGACTTTTGTTTTTGGAGGAAGGTTAAGAAAGAAGCAAAATTGATGATGATGGAGAAACTTAAGAGAGGATTCGGTTAAGTGAGAAAACAAGAGATAAAATGTGATATGTTTAGGTATTTCACTAGGTAAACCGTGAGAGATGGGTAAGGGAGCATTAAATGATAGCATGTGATGGCAAAATATGATTGGTTCCAAAATTTAAAGAAAAGTCAAAGTAATATTTCTTTAATCCAGATCAAAAACTAGCCCAATCAACTCAATTGACCCCAATTTCAATCCCAAAATAATATACCCAATATTACAGTGCCATTGGGTAGAAATTTTCGCTACAAAAAAATGGGTTCGCCACTTGGCGATTTTTTCGTCTGTGATTTTCTCGGAAAATCTAAAAATTCCTAAAAATCTTTTAAAATAGAAAACAATTTATGGCGCACTCAGAATAATTTTTTTCAAATCTGATAACCCCATTAATCACAATAAAAATTACATGAGGCACAAAAACCGGGAATGTCAAGTATGCATGTGCGGTAAATTCTTGTGCACAATTGTGACTATGTAGCAATCCTATTATGCATGAGCAGTCCTATGGAATCCTAATCTAGCTCATCCTATGCCAATTTACTATTCTACCCTTCCAATTGAGGTTGGGATGTTACAATTATGATGGGATTTGTGAAAATGTTTAATTTATGATTTATTGGGAATTATGGAATTTTTAGGTCTGAATAGTGGAATTGGAAATGTTTTAGAGTAACCGTCAGTTGATAATGACCCTTAGGAATTTTTCTGGAAATTCGGGAGAAAAAGTCCAGACCGGAAAAATTTTCGAGTGGCGGACTAATTGACTATATAGTATTGAATAACTGTCCAATGGCTATGGAAATTTAGATATATGATTTATAAATTATTTCGTTAAGCCACTGAAATTTGGAAATGATTGTGAAAAGAGGAAAAGATTTAACTGTATTGCGAGGAAAAAGACTAGAGTCTTAATTGTTTTACCTTAAATGCCTTAAATTTTATAAATTGGGAGAAAAAGAAATCCTTCTCTCCTAGGGCACGATTCGTTCTACTTCCCCTTCGATGATTTCGATCCTTGCCTTTCCAATTGCTTGCTTCTTCTTCTTTGCGCAAAGCTTGACTCTAAATCCTTTGAGAGATGAAAAATCGTGGGAGGAGAAGAGGGAGCCGTGAGTGTTAAGGCTTGGAAGAGATTTTCGAAGGTTTGAAGATTCGAGGTTTGATTGGTAAGTTTAATGGTTTTAATGTTGTTATTTAATGTGGTTTGACGCATTCATGGCATTTATTGTGTGATTGGGTAACTGAGAATGGGTTAGGACTGGTTTTTAGTGAGAGAAATGGGAAAATTCATTAGAGAAGACGATCAGAGCCCCGCACGTCGCGACGTGTGCTGATGGACCTCATCGCGACGAGCAAACAGTTACTCACCGCGGCGAGCTCAGTTGGACGTCGCGGCGATCGTGCAAATTTACGTCGTGATGAGTCCATTCCTTATACGTCGCGGCGAGCCTGAAGTAGTTATTCGCAACGGGCGAGCTCACTTTGACATTGCGGCGAGTGATTCCAGACGCCGCAGCGAGCGTTCCTTGGTCGCGGCGAGGGATACTTTTCTGATTTGATTTAGTTTGATTTTTGGGGCATATCTTATGGTGTAGACCTCCAATTGAGGTGATTATTGATTCGTTATGATCTAGAAAAAGAGGTCTACAATTGATGTTAAGAAAGAAAAATTGAAATCAAATGAGTGAGATTTTAAATATAGAAAGAATGTTGAATATGGTTTCTTATTACAACCCAAGGGTTGTTTCATGATAATTAGGGTTTAATTATGAGGTTCTGAATTTAAGGAAATGCTATTGAGAGTTTTAGAAACTGAGCATAAAGGGTGAATTTTGATCTAGAAAATAGTGACACTGATTTTGAGGTTTTCTTGAGAATATCCAAATGAGTATGACTTGGTAAATTGACTGAATGTTAAAATTGGAATTGGTAGAATTCCGTAATAGGTCATTGAAATGAAATGAGTCGTTGTTGATCAATTGAGTGAAAGTTAGATTTTTGACAACAGAAAGTGGAAATTGGGATATAGCACCGGGAAGGTAATGAATAGGCATCGAATGGCTATTTTATTGTTATAGAGGCACCGTTGGATCGATATTCCACGGACAGTGCTGAGACTTCTAGGCAGTAGCTCGAAAGTGTAGGTGAGTAACCTAGTTAGTTTCTCGACCTTTATATGTTTAATATTGTGTATTTATGCCATGTGGAGTTAATGGAGGGTTATATGTGTTTGCTTTTGATTGATTTAGGACCACGGGTGTCAGAAGTATTGGAATGTGATATTGAAGTGCTAATAGTGTGTACTGTTGTGAATGCTTCAATAAAATAAATTGTGAAAATGATTAGGATTGAAATACCGGACTAAATGTAGCATCCCACTCCCGCAAGACCCAAACCCGATATCGTGGGTGATATCCGAGCCCGTGCCTCACGAGGATGGTATGCTAGAGCAGTCAAATCTATTCAGAAACTCATTAAGACATTTTTTCTTTTTGAAAACAATCGAGTGTGCGTATATCAGTAAACAATTTGGACCCGCGATATAAAAATATTTTCATTCAAAATACTATTTTAGAAATCATATTACAATACAAAATTAATCAATTGGGGCCCTCTGCAATAACAGTACTAATCTGTGGAAATAAAAATTTACATATAAATTAGAATGACTCAAATGCAGACGTGAAACTGATCCCGACTTCAAACTCTGAGTCTCTTGCAGTAATCATACTCCCTTTCGTCTAACGGGGTACTCGTCGATCCCTGAAAAGAAATATTTGCAATGTTGGGTGAGTTTGCGAACTCAGTGAGAAATCATCATCGATGGTTCACCCAACTCATGCATATACACACAATTCACAGAATATCACATTCGAAAATATCACATGCGGTAATATTTCACAAATATAAGGCATATCGCCTTTCACACAGTTTACATTCATTCATTCATATATGCAATGCACATGTGACACTTCCCTTTTATTACGGTGTTATGACCGTGCGCTTGAGCTCATTAACGGTGAGCCAGTGGCTCTGAATTTCATTAGGCTTGAAGCCCTGATACGTTGAGCCTGTGGCTCTAAATTACGTTGGGTTCGAGGCCCTGATGCGTTGAGCTTAAAGCTCTGAAATACGTGGCTACTCCGGTCACAACTATCATTATCTGAAAATGCCTTTATGCATGAATGCACATAATCCAATTTGCATTGCAAAGTCCAATTCCAATTTCTTCGGACCTTCGGTCCGGTATTTCAGTCATAATAGCTTTCACATTCATAAGCAGTTTTGCTTCAATATCAAATCACCCCATCGTTCGGACCTTGGGTCCGAGATTTCAAACATGATCATTCACAGTTCATTTCATTGAAGCAATCACAAACAGTTACACCCAAATAACACTTCAATATCAAAGTCCCAATACTTCGAACACCTGTGGTCCGAAGTCAATCACAAGCAAACACACACATAACCCTCCATTCATCTCCTCATGGCATAAGTGCGTCAAATTTAACACATAAAGATTGAGGAACCAACTAGGTTACTCACAAGTTTCTCCCGAAGCTTAAGCCTGAAAGATCAAGCAGCGTCTGGAGGTTGACGTTCCAGAGGCTCCTCTATAACAAATAACATATACATATATCATAATTTGAACAATCATAAGTGTTTAATAATGCACATGAATAAGATGAAATATGTACAATGCATATTCATGACTATCTCGGTTATCAATCCATCAATTCCATCAAAAGACTTTCAACTATCAAAACTCACTTAACTAGCCTCATTCTGTGGGATTTAAACCTCCATAAACCATTTGAATCCAATTTCATAGTCCAATGAACCATTTTAGATCTTTCCCCAAACTCTAACTTTCGGGTCCACTGTTCATGTTTAATTAGAAGGCAAAACTTGCATAATTCGAGCCTACTTCCTCTTAGAAAAGTGTTCCTCTATCTTTTATCTTTTCATTAACCCCCAAAATCACTCAATTTGGTTCAGTATGTTCAAAGATGTGCCTCAAACATTTTTGGACTGTTCCTCTCCAAAACAGTGTATTACATCCGACTTCCATCCAGAAATTGAACACCTTAGAGACCGTATCAAGATTCAGTTCCTCCATATAATTTGTAGCCCTATTACTCTAGTTTACTACAAATTAAGGATCACCTCAATTTGAATCCTATAGACCAAGTTATCATCAAAATAATGAAATACATTCAGTAAAATATCCAATTCATACTCCTTCCACCGTTACCCTTACTTTGATTCAGTCAATCGTTTCCAATTTAATACCAAAGACCATAACTTTTTGTGTAGAGATAAATAAATGTGTTAGGAATCCAATGCTTCAAAAATCAGGTCATTTGGAGGTCTAGAGAAGAAGTTATGACCAAAAGAGTACAGCTTGTTTTTGCGTCTCAGTTTCTGCGTCTGTGTTTATGCATCTACTTTTATGCGTCTGTTTCCATGTGTCTGCTTTCATGCATCTGCTTTCATGCGTCTACTTTTATGCATCTGTTTTCATGCGTCTACTTTTATGCGTCTACTTTTATGCGTCTGTGTTCATGCGTCTGCTTTCATGCGTCTGTTTTTCTGCATCCAAAACATCTCCACTTATAAGACGCATAACTTTTGACTCCGATGTCCAAAATTTACAAACTTTATACTGTTGGAAATATAAAAGAATTATCTACAACTTTCAAGAAGGCAACTTTGCCATAATCTATCTAAATCATGTCCAAATTTCCTCCCGAATTTGGAACCTGAATTTTCGCTCAACTCTCAACATCCTGCACCCAGTTCTCAACTTCGTGACAACTTTTGAGATTCTTAGAGACAGAACTGAAATTTGATGTCTTCATACGAATTGTAGCCATATATTCCTAGTTTACTCTGAATCTAGAATCATCTCGTTTGGAAAACCATAGAAAATGTTATGGCTAAAATATTAAAACATACTCAGTGAGAAATTTTCCAGACTTTCTAACTTTCAACACTTTACGTCATCAAACACCAAAAGTTTTCTCAAAAACTAATTTAACACTATAACTGAATTTATTTCTCCCCAACTACCCAAAATTTATGAACAAACACATAAAGTACATTTTTCATGCAAATGACATTAATTTATCAATGTTATTTCAAAAATCCCTGACTGCAAGGGATTTCTCTAACACTTACCTGCTGAAAACTTCAAAATCTACAAGCCCTAATCTCCACCAAATTTTTGTACTTCACTGAGTGAAACGAATAGCTTCTGGTTTTTTCTTAGAGTAGATGACACAAATGGCAAAGAAAGGTTGGTGAAAGAAAGGAAGAACACAGAAGTCCCTTAGAAGATATTTTGCTGGAAAACTCTGTTTTTTTTTTCGAAGAGAGAAGTTTTAGAAAGATGAGAATAAAGAAGGGACTTGGACAAGACTTAACCTGTCAACTCTCAAGGAATAGTGACCTAATTCTATCTAGAGTACAAGGTCTAAGTGAAACATGTCACTTTCTTAATGATTAAACTCTAACTTAGTTTCTTTGGAAACTAACTCCATTTAGTTCCTCTCTTTCCAATACAACAATCATCTTTACAACCCAACTATCTCCAAATCTTTATTTAATTTATTTCTTGTTCCCTACTATAAATATATTTTTTTCAATACTCCATAACTTCACCAACGTATACAAATACAATATTTCCCACCAAAATTCGAAATATCAAAATTTCACTAATTCATAAAATTTTCAATGTAATAACATTCAAGATTCTCAAATCATTCCAATTATACCCGGAATTATTCATGAATGCATGTACAATTATTTTCATGTGTAAATATATTCACTATTTATGTATAAGTGTATGGCATATCTTGGATGAACATGGAAGTGCATCTCTACTCTCATTACTCACATTAACCATCCTACCCTTCCCTCTAGTAATGGGATGTTACAATTCTCCCATCCTATCAAAAATTTCGTCCTCAAAATTTCATATACGATTAATCAGAAAGACAGGGAGAATTTCTTCGCTCTTTTCTATTCTGGTTCCCACTTATTTCACTACATGACCAAATTCTGTCAATTAACAAAAATCAATACAATCAATTACTCTTTTTCCTTTCTCAAACTCTACACTGTCTTAACTGTTTTCTCATGATTACTCGCAATTCTTCACTTTCGATACCAATAACACATATATCATACCATAACAATATTTCCTAATTATGTCCATGCAATATTTTATGAATCCGAAATCATCATTTTTGGTTTTAAACTGACTTACCAGTCCATAGTTCTATTCACATCACAGCCACATAAAGGCTACATTACAACGAATTTAATTCTCCGGTTTACACACTTATCTTTATTTCAGTGCATCCAGGCCGAATTGATACACCTCGAAGCATTTCTTTTATCGCTTATCAGATTACATCTCTTCAGTGTTAAAATACTAATCTCATAAGGTTTCAGTAACCTAGATAATAATCAACTCAACTCATTGCCATTAACTTGGATTACTTAACCCCTATTACAGATTCAATCCACTTATCAACATTAACTCAAATCACTCATGACCCTCGACTATTTTTAGGCCCTGATCACTTTACTATAGGGGTGAACGACTTCTTTTTATTGTAAGACCCCTTATATACTATTCGAATGGTAACACCAATAAAACAATTGATATGCCTACAATCAATCTGGACTATACATCAATCTCATATCCCATAGAACTCCAAAAATATCAGTTTCACATTTATCTCCAGCAATCAAATCTGTTGATAAATTACACATATAATTATTTGATTTTACATTCTGAACAGTCAATTATTCTTTCAAGGCACTCTTACTATAGCATATAGCTTCGATTGTTCCTTGCATTTTCACTAACAGTTTCTTTGGCGGATATAACACATACTTCTTACTCCAATCAAAAATATCATTTTTCTCAAAAGTTGAATCCATTGGCAAATCCTTGAATAGGTCCACATTTGTAAATTCTCAATTCGGGTTTCGCCATTCTTTTTATATACACACCTGATTTGGAATTCCAATAGCTTCTAATACCTTCTTTTACCCCTTTGCTAGATCGACAGTCGCACTCAGTATTACACTAGGTCTATCAACCCTATCGTCCAAATTGAAACCTTCTACCATTGCATTTTCTATTCAATCCATTTAATTTCATCACTAACTTACTTCTGAAATACTCAAACGCATAATCCTTTTCAAATCTTTCAAATTCCCATAATATCTTGACCACTATCAACTTGTATATTCATAGACATATTCGAAATTGCTTCGGTACGAATAAAATCTCCAAACTTTCAAAGCAATACTTAGTACAACAAATCTCAAATCATCAAACACAATGTAGCCCATGAAGTTATACTTGTCCCCAAGTACATAGAATCACTTTGCACTATATCAACAAATTGCCTCATAACCTTTACTGGGACACTTCGCTAAATATTGCAAAATCTCCAAATTATAGTGATACCATCAATACTCGAATTGTAAATTTCTCCCATTGTCCCTTTTTACAATCACCCGACATGCAATTCACACGTTTCTCCTCAACATTTTTGTCAAAGAGCTAAGGCCTGAAAATCTTTAACAATCTCTGGACGTATCTAGCATATAGCTAGTTCTTAATAACTCCAAATCCCGTATATACATATCTCTTGCAATTTCGCATTATCTCCATACCTCTATTGTCATTAAGTCTCCCAAATGAGCCATGCTCGAATACTAATTCATCCACAACTTTATTCGATCACAATAAGATTCACTTTTTTATGAAACTTTCATGATATGAAATTTCCTCAATAATGCCAACTATTCTTCTTCACTCTCCAAATGCATTTGATATATCATTTATGATCATAGTCACTATCCAATTCCAATACGATTGAGACAACTTACTCTTCAATAATATAGTACTGTCAGGGCATTGCTATCTCTGACAATTACGACCCAAAATTCCTTATACTCGTGATTGATGTTCCTAACTCTTAAAAAAATATCGAATTTCTCCAAGAAGGAACAATTCTCTTATACTTTTCTCAGTTTCATAATAATGTATTCTGACACATGTTCCTTTACACTAGTTTCTCCATAAATTTCAATTCATTAGCAATCTTTACTCTCTGGGTTGAATAACACATTCATCATATCGATTTTATGCTTCACGAACATATTGACACAAATATTCATGAACCGATTTTCTCCTTGAATTCACGACTAATGTCTCCTTACTGTTCAATAATCCTATTACATAATTGAATTCTGTACATTAACATAGTACATACCTTCTCGTAAGCGATTCTATCTTTTACGCCAATCTCCGCTAGATCGGGACTCCCAATAATGACTTTTCGTTCATCTCAAATTTATCTCCAATTTGTCCTTTCATCACTAAATTTTCAATTGTAATCATCTGATCGACTTAATCCAATTCAGGGAAACTTTTCTTTTAAAAGAAAATTTCTTACTACTTTCATCAATACCGTTCCGAAATTCCTACTCATCAACCCTCGTCACATATCTTGTCAGCCATTTACAATTCCTTAAGAGAAAAATCAATTTTAACTATAACTCATAAAATCCCATAAAGATCAATTATGACTCAAATCATATAATTCAGGACATCCTTTTTAATAAAATTCAGTGAAGTATATACCACCAAAATCATTTCATCTTATCCAGAGACAGATGTAGAACATCTCACCAATTAGTCACTTACGCTAAGGATACCTTGGTCTCATTTGATTTTTGATAACACTTCCCTTTTTGCACTTGTCCTCGCTCGAGAGGAGTATGCCAAGATCGAGTCCTATTCTATTTAAACAGATAACAATTTCAATTTATTCCCAATTGAGCACTATAAGCGCTTTCACTCTTTATTCTATCTCATAATGAACTTTAAACTATAAAACTATTACTGGCATTTCTTCACTAACTCACCGATTGATTCCGATATCATCTCCACACATATGATACAATTAAGCTTAATATATTCACTTACCATGGCGTTCCCATTATCAGATGTGCGTTCTCATAGGTAAAACAACTGAACCTTGACAGCTATTTCATCTACCATTATCATTGTCTTACATTCCAATCTCTCATTATCTCGTCATACCCGTGTATGGTCACAATCAAATCTAAATCATAGATGTAAAAAAAATCAGTCTTGATTTCCCATTCACATATTTTGACTCAAAATCCTAAACCTTTATTCATTATTCTCATCACAGAAATCAAACCCAATCGTAGCTTTCACATATCATAGAACATTTTATTCTCACCCACTTTGCTTATACACTTTCAATCTTGTCATTTCTAACATATCTCTCTATTTCCTTTATCAATCCACAGCTATATATTCATATTTATCCCACATTCAAGGATATACCCCCGGTATAACACGGATGTCGTATTTCATAATTTATCCACCAATACCAGTTCACTCAATCTTCATTTATCAAATCGAATCATATACCTTTTTCTAATTCCATGGTATACACAACTTCCTTTTTATCACATTCTAACGTATCATCATTTTCCTCACTAATTCTAATGACAGAAACAATTGGTACAGGCTTCTACATGTGACTCATATACTAGAATGGGGATCAGTTGTCACTATTTGCCGTGACATGACTTAAATGCATATACTTGACCCATATTTCAGAATGCCCATGTAAGATTGTACTTCTGGGCTCTGATACCACAAATGTAGCATCTCACTCCTGCAAGACCCAAACCCGATATCGTGGGTGATATCTGAGCTCGTGCCTCACGAGGGTGGTATGCTAGAGCAGTCAAATCTATTCAGAAACTCAGTAAGACATTTTTTCTTTTTAAAAACAATCGAGTGCGCGTATATCAGTAAATAATTTGTGCCTGCGATACGAAAACATTTTCATTCAAAATACTATTTTTAGTAATCATATTACAATACAACATTAATCAATTGGGGCCCTCTGCAATAAAAGTACTAATATGTGAAAATACAAATTTACATATGAATCAGAATGACTCAAATGCAGATGTGAAACTGATCCCGACTTCAAACTATGACTCTCTTACAGTAATCATACTCCCGTTTATCTAACGGGGTACTCGTCGATCCTTGAAAAAAAATATTTGCAATGTTGGGTGAGTTTGCGAACTCAGTGAGAAACCATCATCAATGGTTTGTTAGAGTAGTGCCCTAAAGGCAATCCCCTTTAGCGCATTTTGTTCATAGTCATGTACAGACTTTATGAATAAATAAAGCAAGGCATATTTCATTTATTTGATATTCATTTTATTATGAATTGATAATGATCTTTAATCAAATTAATGAAGTCCCTGATACATGACATAGCATGAAGGAAATTATGATGTGATCATACTATTGAGATTCCTATCATGTGCAATTATGTCAAGATCTAAATTATCCTAGTCATAGGATTAATGAGGTGGACATCGTTAATCCGGATAGACTAGCACATGTCAAACTTCTTGATTGGATCAGCGGTGGATCTCGTAAAACCGTAAATATTGAGATATTTAGATTTGACATGTGGATGCTTACTAGTGGTAGTAAGTACATTGGATGACCTGCTATGAGATCATCACATGGATGTCCTATACAAATGTCGTTGATAATCTCATCATAGCAATGGTGCAAGTATCCTTAGACTTGAGGTACTCAAGGATATCTTGGTCTTGATTCGTACTTTGACTCCATTCCTTGTTGCCTTCGAGGTCGCTCATAGGGTGGTGATTGGGTGCACTTGAGGTATTCAAGGTAATTGAGTAGCCAATAGAGGATTCACCACTACATTATAGCGGAAGAGATACCCATGGCCTCTTATCGGGATCATTACTTTGAAGTCTCGCGCCGAGAACATACATATGTCATGAAGATGGTCTTCATGGACATATAAAGTAATGAGTCCTAGGACGAGAACTGATTACACTTGGACTAGATTTGATCTGATCAGTCTAGTAAGAGTTGACACATTGCCCATAATCAAACCAAGTGGGGTATAGCATGGTGAAAGGACGAATTGCACGGTAATTGTCTATGGAAGGGTTCGTGCTATGGTTTCATTAGTCAAACCGATTACTTTCCGGTCAATTGGGGGTCATGATGTATTGCTAGATACCGCTCATGACTTGCTCAGATTAAGTGTTAATCTAAGTGGCCAACATAACCGGGAACCTAATGGGTCACATGCATAAGAGTGACTCGGAGAATCAGAAATAGTTTGAGACGGAGATCCGATATCTGGAGAGCAATAGGATTAAATGGATCCCGATGAGATTGGGATATGTCCCGATGAGATCGCGACATCGACATTCTTGAAAACCGTTTAGGTGATTTTTTGCCAATGAGGGTTCTAAAAGCCAGTAGGACCGACCTCAATTTGACTGGACCACTTCAGCAATTATATATATTAATTAATTAAGTAAATAATTAATTAATTATATATATTTATGTTGAATTTCGTGGAAACCAAAATGGAAGGAGAAGATGTAAGTTTGAAAAGTCAAACTTCATCATTATTTAGCATTTTAAAGCATTTTTATGCCTCCTACGTGGATGAGCCATCCACCAAGCCTTTCTATGTATTTTAATTAGTTAAAACACATATAAGAAGGCATGGAAAGAGAGCTTGCACGGTGATGGAAGAAGAGAATCGAAATTGCTTAAAGAGTTAAGCTTTGGAAATTGTTTTCATCTTCTTCATCTCTTCCATTCAAGATTGCTTCTACTTCTCCAAGGCTCCACCAAGTTCATCTCATTTGTTCTCCAAGGCTAAGGTAAGAGCTAGCACTCTTTTCTTTAGTCTAGCTATTCCCGGGTCAAAAGAGTTTGTCCCGGTTAGGTTTTCCGACCTCTGCGTGGATACCATTAGAGACGGTCTCCTTTGGTCGTTATGGTTTGATTGTTTGTACTTACACATGGATCCTGGCTTTCGGGAATGTCCCGGGACTCAAAATTTTAAATTCCGCACTGTGGGCATGTGATGCCTACCCCGGGATTTTCCTACAGTGGTATCAGAGCCACTTGTGTTGTATAAACAGTCGAAATGATAACTAGGTCGGAGTTCCTTAGTGAATTGAGCTGCTGATGCATGTTATTTGTGTGAATTTCGAATCAGTATAGAGATGCATGTTTTCGAAATTTCTTGCTCAGAATTGTTCATAACATGTTATAGAATATTTTTGTGAATGATGAGAATTTATCAATTTGATTTGATATGGTTTTGCTATTTAATTCCCTCAAGTTTCGGATGCTGTCTTGTTGAACGTTTCTGAAACAGGTATGCTTGTAAATTCGAGAATAAATTCTAGAAAAATTGTTTTTCGGATTGGTTTTCACCGACATGTCCCTAAGATGTTTTTGAATGTCTCTGTGGATGGAAAAATGTTTTTAAGGTGATTTACCATTTATTTCCGAATTACTTGTGTGCTGATGGGAATGTCTGTGTTGGAGAACACAGATTCTGGTTCGGCTAGATTGCTGAGGTTCAATGAGTTTTTGTGGGAAATAAATCCTGGAAAAATTCATGGAGCATGTTGGGAACATGGTTTAACCTCTGTAATTTTCTCAGTATTTATTGAAAGTGTTTCAATGGTCATTTGGAGCAAAATGTTGAGCTTAGCAGTTTTGAGAAACTTGCTGGGGCTGTTTTGTTTGGAATGATTGGTTGTGTTATTTTCTTTTCCAATGCCATGAATCATTTTTATAGTGATTAAAAATGTTTTATATTGATGTGGTATGCATTCCAAGTTGAGATTCTTGAATTTAGGTTTCCAATAATTTTTGGATATCGAATAGGTCACTTTAGCGTCTCGTTAGCTTATTCCGTTATCTTCGTTATTTTGGCCGTCGCAATTTTTTGTGACAAGTGCGGAGTAATCTTGATAACGTGTAGCCTACCTAGAGATACTTAGCATGATAATTTGGTGTCCTTGAATTATGTGGAAATCTAGTGATTAATGGTGGATTAATCGGTTTCAAGGTTTTCATATATAGTTAGACTATATGGCATGCATGAATTGATGAAAATGTTTCATTAGCACATTAATATAAAGGTTTATATACTTGTTATATTGGTGTTGTGAATTGGAAATGCCTGGATTGAGAATTAGCCGATTAGATAGCAATTCCAAATGCACAAATGAACAAGTCGACTTATATGTTCATAAATCGACTTGTTTGGTGCATCAGATTAATAAGTCGACTTGCACAATGGTACAAGTCGACTTGTTCATGCACAGTTGCACAAGTCGACTTACACATGCATAAGTCGACTTATACAGAGCCATAAGTCGACTTATACATATACAAGTCGACTTATATCATGCCTTGGTGGGATGATGGGTGATTTTCAGTATAAATTCAATGTGATTGATGCAATGCCTTAAATCGCACCATATAGTCATGGTGACTATGATCCTTGGATGAGATTAATTAGATGAGACCTAAAATCCTCAATTTAAAATATGAAAACTAACGCCTTCCATTAATATGGTAAGAACCGAGTTCTTATAGGGTTGGGTTGTTGAGCTAACCTCAAGCTCACTCTATACGAATATGTTCAAACCATGAAAATATGATTTTCGGATCAATGGGTCGGTTTTCCTAGAAGCGTTGATTTGTTGAGCTAACCTCAAGGTCAACGTGGACAGAGGCGAAGTTGGGTAGTGTACATCAGATGTACGCGCATCAAGTGTTGATAACCCAATGTATGTGCATACATCAACTGTTGATAGCACTGGGCGATAGTTGCATTAGAGATGCAATTGGTATGACCGATACCTACCGATTGACCTAAGGTGACTTGTTGAGCTAACCTCAAGGTCATTCTTAGCAATGTCGGATATCGACCCACTAGGTCAATGTGCCATTTTGTTTCTTGGATTCATGATGAGGGTTATGGATTCTGTTGAAACTAGTGGGAGCCATATGTGTAACACCCCACACCCGTAAGACCCGAACCCGATATCGTTAGTGATATCCGAGTCCGAGTCCCACGAGAGTGACGTACTACATCAGTCGATTTAAAATTCAAGATACTTTTTTCTTTTCTTTTGTAGCCATTAACTCCACGCTCACACGGCAAACACAGTAAGTAATTAAAATCCGTGTTCAATAAAACCATTTCATCAATAACCATATCCAAGAATAAAGAATCATCAATTACCAATAAGCAAATCAATAACCATATTCAAGAACGAAGAAACCATTCACAAGAATACATACCATCACGAAGCAAGATTTATCACAAAGCGGTCATTTATGCGAATGCAATGCATATGTGACTCTTTCCGATTATTCAAGACAGCCCAAGTGCTCATCCGGCGGTGGGGACGCTGTGATTTCTCCCCTCGGGCTCGTGGCGGTCAAGACAAAGATGAGCTCAAGCTCTTATCAAGTAAAAATAGCAACTTGGGGCACGCCCATTATCCGATCATGCAATTATGCAAGCAAAGATGCGATGTCACGATAAATGTACGGTGTTTGGCTATAAAGCCCAATGTATCGATGAATCAATGATATGGCTATAAAGCCCGATATAGCGATGTTGAAGATGGTGGCTATAAAGCCCATCTATCGATGTCGTAAAATCATACAATACAATCCCATACATTACATGCCAAGATTCGACAAGAATCATTCAATTCACTTTTGCACGTAATTCACGCTGAGCATGTAAACAACCAGAAATTTGAGAAACTAACTAGGTTACTCACCTATTACTTCGAGCTAATGCCGAAAACCTCGTGACGTCGATCAATCGACGCCCAATTGGGCCTCTATATGAATCGAGAAAAAGTACGAGTCACTAAATATGAAATTTGTACTCATGTTGCTGAGATATGCATGTTCATGAATTCCGGTCCTAATTAAATATTTTTCCATAATGAAATTCTATAAAAATTAGAAATCCATAAAGGCCGACGGCATGCAATTCGGACCTCTATAGGTCCTCAATTAAATAAAACAGTGTTTACATGTTCCAATAATAGGGGCTACGTCAAATTCCGCCTAAAATTCCCGTTTTCTCATAATATGAAATTAAATATTCAACGAATCCGATGCCTCTGGAATCAGGTCAATCGGACGTCGGACGGGAAAGAAATTGACAAAAGAACATTCGGATCAATTAATACCAAATAAAATAAAAAACAATAATATATATATATATATATCCGGAAGCCTGCCTCGCGGGGGCGAGACGCCGCCCTCGCGAGGCTGAATCATCCTGCTTCGTCGCGAGGGCAAGCCGTCGCCCTCGCGACCAGGCCAATTATCTCGCCCTCGAGGCGAGAAGTCGCCTCATGAGACGGCGAGTTCCCCCCTTGTCCTTTTCTTTTTTTCCAGATTTCAATTCCTAATTTCCAACTACTTTAACTTTTAGCACACAAATAAGAAAAATGCCCACTATACCTCATTGGAAAGCTTATAAAAGCTCTACAATTCTCAAGAAGACCAAAAATTCAAATCCAACCTTAAGAGTCTCAAATAATCCATCAAACCTTCTGCCTAATCAATTTCCCTCAACACTGGGCAGTACATTGACAATTGCATAATTCACTGATTCTTCAGAAATAAATTACCACAAAATATGGTCAATAATTTCACAATGTCCTCTACAACTTTCATGAACAATCCAAAATCAAATTCTATTTCTAAACCAGTCAATTAATTCATTCAATGTCACTGTCCCTGAAATCCTTCAATATGGGCAGTAACCTTACAAAAAGCATAACTCCCTATATACAAGTCAGTAAATTCAGAACTTTATATCCCTGAAAAGATAACATCTCAAACTTCAATTTCCATGAAGCACTCAACATCCAATTCAATCTCTAACAATTTCAAAACTGTTATGGAAGTTTCTGTTATGATCAGCCACTCATAACCTAATGTAGGGTTCACTTTTGAAAAATCATAACTCCCAGTTCTGACTTCTAAAAATTACAAACCATATGTCATTTTCAAGGTAATCTTTTCCTCTACAACTTTTTAGAAGCTCACTCACACCAATTCAGTCCACTTAAAATGTTAAAATTGCCTCTAATCAGTAAACTCACAAAATCACACTTAAGCTAGGTTTCATCCAAACTGCTCAAAACCAGTCATTAGTAATCAATTCATATCTCCCAATACACAATTCCAAAAATAGCAAGATCAGTAAAAATGAAAAGATAATCCAATATTCTACAACTTCCATGAAGACCATTCTCCCTAATTCCATTTCAATTAATTCATAAAAATCAACAAAACTCAGATGTCATGGTTGCGGTTACTGTTCACAGGCAATAGAACAGTAACTTTCCATGCAAAATTTCACCCTTCTATCATTGAAATTCAACAACACCTATTTCACACTAAATTGAAGCCAACATCCCAAAGTTTCAGTGGCCACTAACCTTACCTCATTTAAATTTCTACACAATAAGTTATGAATAAAACAGTAACATCAATTATAATTCCAACTTTCCAGATTTAAGGTTAACCTTAGTTCAACCATTTCCAATGCCTTTTTCACATCACTAGACATCAAAATAAATACAAATTAAATATTACTCCAGTCATACATATACTAGGGTTAATACTGGAAAATTGGAAGCCTTAAATTCCTCAATTCAAAGACTCAAATAATTATCCCCATTCAATTCTAAATCAAACCATATCATAAATTTTAATGCATCTTCACCTAGCCTCATACCCCTTTCTTCAAATCACAATAATCATCACTTTAATGTCTACATGAACCTAATACATGCTTGAAATCCTTTTATTAACTACCCCATACTATCATGACATTTAATTCCATGTAAAAACAACATTTAAAACTCAAACCTTAAATAACAACTTACCTAATTCAAACCCTCCTTCAAACCTTCAACAACCACTTCTAACTCCTACACCAAGGTACCAACCACCTTTCCTTCTCAAGTATGCTCAAGACTCATCTTCTAGCTTTGAGAGAATCAAAGAGAGGAGCTTGAAGCTATGGAGAAAGATGAGAAGAGAGCAAAATTTTCGATGGTTTATATCAAGAGAGTTTGAGTTTGTGTATGTTTCGGATAAACCCTTACCAAAAGCCTTTAAAAACAATCCATTCCTTTCCTTTAAAACATACACTTCCGAAAGAATGAAGAGAGGCATTAAATGATGCCTTTTAAATGGCAACAAGTGATTGGTCCACAATTCAAATGAAAGTCAAGATATATTTATTTAATCCAGATCAAAAATTTACTCCAATTAATTCAAAAGACCCTACTTTCAGTCCCAAAATAATATACTCAATATTACAGTGCCATTGAGTAGCGATTTTTGCTACCGAAAATCGACCGATTCGCCAATTGGCGATTTATCCGGTCCGAGAATTTCCCCGAATTATTTTTCTGAGAATTAATGAAATTCCCTAAAACTATAAAACATGAAACAGTGCACTCCAAATAATTTTTCAATCACGAAAATCACCTTTTCAACCCCAAAACATGTTTAGGCCAGTTATCGGCGATTTTGCCGGTCCGGGAATTTTCTCCGGAAAAAATTCCAGAAAAATTCCTGAAAATCCCTTAAAATGTAAAACCATTTATGGTGCAGTCCAAACAATTTTCCAAACTCAATTATCCCATGAATTCCAATAAAATTGCTTTAGGCCCAATTACCGGGAATGTCATGAATGCATTTACTGTAATTCCATGTACACGATTGATACTGTGTATCAATCCTATTATGCATGAACAGTTCTAATTATTCCTTTTCAATCTCATCCTATGCCAACTTTACTATTTTACCCTTCGAGGAGGGGGTGGGATGTTACAATATGTATGTCATTTAAGTCCTTATGATCATACATTTAATCCTATTCTAACTTTCTTTCTCTCTTTACGTTTAGGTTGGTTGAAGATGTCGACTAGTGTGAATCTTCGCTCACTAATGGATGCAAACAAATTAACTGGACCAAATTTTCTTGATTGGCCGCGGAATCTGAGAATTGTTCTCAGATCTGAGGATCTAGGATATATCCTTGATTTTCCGCTTCCGGATCCACTTCCTGAAGGAGCTTCTGATGATGATCAGAAGGCATATCGTAAGCATCTAAAAGACAGTGACATAGCTACCTGCATTATGCTTGCATCGATGTCACCTGAGCTGCAGAAGCAGCACGAGTCTATGGATGCTCACACGATAGTGTTTCATCTTAGAGAGTTGTTTGATGAGCAAGCACGGTCCGAACGGTTCAAGACCTCAAGGTTGCTCTTTACAACGAAGATGACTCCTGGTTCATCTGCAGTGCAATATGCATTGAAGATGAATGGCTATATTGAGAGGTTGGCCGTCTTAGGTTTTGTGATGGATTCTGAGTTAAGTATAGACTTAATTCTTGTTGGTTTGTCGATAGTTATTCACGGTTTGTGTTGAACTATCGAATGAACCAAATATCCACCACAATTCGAGTGATCAATCTGCTCAAGCAATGAGAACAAGTTGTCAAGCAAGATAGCAAGGCGTTCTTATTGGTGGATTCTTCTTCCTCTGCTTCAAGAAGAGAAGCAGAAGAAGAAAAAGGCTCGAAGCGAAAGGAAGTGCAGCGAAAGGCAAGAAGAAGACCAAAGAGATGCACTAAAAGGTACCGCTTCCATTCATGGTAAGATCGGTCATTGGAGGCATAAGCGCAAAATCTATCTGGAAGAATCGAAGCGTAAGAAGGCATCATTTGCCTCGACTTCTTGGTATGTTTTCATTGAGGTTATCTTTTCGATCATAACATATGGGTATTAGATACGGTTGTGGCTCACACATATGCAATGATATCGCAGGCCTCGGGACGAGAGGCGACTCATAAAGGGAGATATGGACTGCGTGTTGGCAATGGAGCAAGAGTTGCTACATTAGCCGTAGGGACTTATGTTTTGACACTCCCAGTGGGCTTGTACTTAACTTGGATGATTGTTATTTTGTACCCGTGTTAACAAAGAACATCTTGTCATTTCTTGTTTAAATAAATTTGGTTTCCATTTGTCTTTTGGTAACAATGGTTGTTCTATTAGTTCAAATGGAATGCTTTATGGTATCGGTACATTATGCAATGGAATTTACATATTAGATATGTCACATCCGGTTATGAATGTCAATGACGCTAAAAGACATAAAAGAGATAATTTAAAATCAACTTACTTATGGCATTGTCGCTTGGCCATATAAATGAGAGACGATCGCTAAGCTCCACAAGAGTGGAAGTTTAGGGTCATTCGATTATGAATCATATGACACATGTGAATCTTGTTTATTAGGCAAGATGACTAAGTTACCTTTAAGGAAAGGGTGAACGAAGCGACTAGATTATTAGACCTAATACATTCGGATGTATGTGGTCCGATGTCCATCCATGCCGAAGTGGTTGCGTTACTTCATTACCTTTATCGATGATTATTCTCGATATGGGTACCAGATGTCGATGAGATACAAATCAAGCGTTTGAAAAGTTCAAACAATTCAGAAATGAAGTAGAAAAACAACTTGGTAAAAGTATCAAAACATTACGATCCGATCGTGGTGGTGAATACTTAGACCAAGAGTTTTGGATTATCTCGTAGATAATGAGATTTTATCTCGGTGGACCCTCCTTACACACCACAAAGATAATGGTGTGGCGAGAAGGAGAAATCGAACCTTGTTGGACATGGTACGATCTATGATGGGCTTTACACATTACCAAAATCCTTTTGGGGATATGCACTTGAGACATTTGTTTACTTGTTAAGCAGAGTTCCATCAAAGACGATTGATGTTACTCCATATGAGATGTGGACTAACAAGAAACCTTATCTTTCTTATTTGAAAGTATGGGGTTGTCTTGCTTATGTGAAGCGGACACGGTCGAGATAAGCTTGGAGCAAAATCGACAAGTGTTTGTTCGTAGGATATCTAAGGAAACAAGAGGATATCAATTCTACCTTCACGAGGAACAAAAGGTGTTTGTTTGATGCATGCTGTCTTTTAGAGAAAGAGTTTCTTTTAAAGAGGACGGTGGGAACAAAGTTGAACTTGAAGAAGTTCAAGATGCTCGAGACAGACGCGGATCAATCGCTCGAACTGGCTGTAACTCATACAGATGAGGTAACATTCAACCTTCTACTTCACACGAAATTGTAGGTCAAGTAGGATACGCCTGCTCTCACGAGAGATATGGATTTCGTGAGTGAACAGAATGACGTATTGCTCATAGAGGATGATGAGCCTACCACCTATAAAGAGGTTACCAAGAGTTGAGTCTGAAAAATGGCTTCGTGCCATGAAATCTGAAATGGATTCCATGTATGAAAACCAAGTATGGACTTTGGTTGATGCACCTAAAGGGATAAAACCTATAGGGTGCAAATGGGTTTTCAAGAAGAAAACTGACATGGATGGTAATGTGATTACCTATAAAGCAAGGCTTGTGGCTAAAGGCTTTAAATCGAAACAAGGAGTTGACTATGGCGAGACCTTCATCCGAGAGCAATGCTTAAATCCATTAGGATACTCCTAGCCATTGCCGCTCATTATGATTATGAGATATGGCAAATGGATGTGAAGACAGCTTTCCTGAATGGAAATCTGGCTGAGGATGTGTACATGACACAACCTGAGGGCTTCATTTCCGTTGATGGCGAAAAGGTATGCAAGCTTCAGAAATCCATTTATGGATTAAAGCAAGCATCCAGGAGTTGGAATATCCGTTTTCATGAGACAATCAAAGAGTTTGGTTTCTCACAAAATCCGGATGAACATTGTGTGTACAAGAAGGTGAATGGAACTGCGATCGTATTCCTTGTGTTATATGTAGATGACATATTGTTGCTAGGAAACGATGTCTCAATCTTCGCAATCAAGAAAATTTGGTTGTCAAACAATTTGCCATGAAAGACCTTGGAGAAGCAACTTATATCCTTGGGATAAAGATTTATAGAGATAGATCAAGAGGTTGCTTGGTCTTTCACGGTCAACGACATAGACAAGGTGCTAAAGAGGTTTAGCATGGAGCAATCCAAGAGAGGGTTTCTTCCCATTACTCATGGGATAACACTCTCAAGTCCATGTGTCCTAAGACACATGATGAGAGGATGCGTATGAATATGATCCCCGTATCGTCTGCGATAGGATCTATTATGTACGTAATGCTATGTACGAGACCCGATGTATCATATGCTCTAAGTGTTACGAGCGATACCAATCGGATCTGGTGAAGGTCATGGGTGGTGTCAAGAATATCTAAAGTACTTGCGAAGAACTAAGGATGTTTTCTTGATATATGGAGATGGAAGTCTCCAAGTGGCGGGCATACAGATGTCGATTTTCAATCGATAAGGGCGACTCTAGGTCCCAATCAGGTTATGTTTTCACACTAAATGGCGGAGCGATCGGTTGGAAGAGTTCCAAACAGAGACGATCGCGATTCAACGACCGAGGCGAGTACATTGCCGCATCGACGCAAAGAAAGGAAGCGGTTTGGATCGAAGTTCATTTCGAACTTCGTGTGGTTCCTAATGTGATGGACCCATCTGATTGTATTGTGACAACACTGGGGCTATTGCGCAGGCAAAGGAGTCAAGGTCTCATCAGCGATCCAAACACGTACTCCGTCGATACCATTTGATTCAGGAGATCATTGCTCGAGGTGATGTCCTGATAGAGAGAATTCCCACAGAGCAGAATATTGCTGATCCGTTGACAAAGCCGTTGCCACAGAAGAATTTTGATTCTCATGTACTCGCTTATGGTATTAGATACCAAGGCGATTGGCTTTAGGTCAAGTGGGAGATTGTTAGAGTAGTGCCCTAAAGGCAATCCCCTTTAGCGCATTTTGTTCATAGTCATGTACAGACTTTATGAATAAATAAAGCAAGGCATATTTCATTTATTTGATATTCATTTTATTATGAATTGATAATGATCTTTAATCAAATTAATGAAGTCCCTGATACATGACATAGCATGAAGGAAATTATGATGTGATCATACTATTGAGATTCCTATCATGTGCAATTATGTCAGTATCTAAATTATCCCTAGTCATAGGATTAATGAGACTGGACATCGTTAATCCGGATAGACTAGATATGTCAAACTTCTTGATTGGATCAAGCGGTGGATCTCGTAAAGCTGTAAATATTGAGATATTTAGATTTGACATGTGGATGCTTACTAGTGGTAGTAAGTACATTGGATGACCTGCTATGAGATCATCACATGGATGTCCTATACAAATGTCAGTGATAATTTCATCATAGCAATGGTGCAAGTATCCTTAGACTTGAGGTACTCAAGGATATCTTGGTCTTGATTACGTACTTTGACTCCATTCCTTGTTGCCTTTCGGAGGTCGCTCATAGGGTGGTGATTGGGTACAGCTTGAGATATTCGAAGGTAATTGAGTAGCCAATAGAGGATTCACCACTTCTATTATAGCAGAAGAGATACCCATGGCCTCTTATCAGGATCATTACTTTGAAGTCTCTGGCGCCGGAGCATACATATGTCATGAAGATGGTCTTCATGGACATATAAAGTAATGAGTCCTAGGACGGGAACTGATTTCACTTGGACTAGATTTGATCTGATCAGTCTAGTAAGAGTTGACACATTGCCCATACTCAAACCAAGTGGGGTATAGCATGGTGAAAGGACGAATTGCACCAGTAATTGTCTATGGAAGGGTTCGTGATATGGTTTCATTAGTCAAACCAATTACTTTCCGGTCAATTGGGGTCATGATGTGTTGCTAGATACCGCTCATGACTTGCTCGATTAAGTGTTAATCTAAGTGGCCAACATAAGGGAACCTAATGGGTCACACGATAAGAGTGACTCGGAGAATCAGTAAAATAGTTTGGACGGAGATCCGATATCCGGAGAGCAATAGGATTAAATGGATCCCGATGAGATTGGGATATGTCCCGATGAGATCGCGACATCGACATTCTTTGAAAACCGTTTCGGTGATTTTTCACGTGGGTTCGGCAGAGCGGTAGGACCGACCCCAGTTTGACATGACCACTTCAGCAATTATATATATTAATTAATTAAGTAAATAATTAATTAATTATATATATTTATGTTGAATTTCGTGGAAACCAAAATGGAAGGAGAAGATGTAAGTTTGAAAAGTCAAACTTCATCATTATTTAGCATTTTAAGGCATTTTTATGCCTCCTACGTGGATGAGCCATCCACCAAGCCTTTCTATGTATTTTAATTAGTTAAAACACATATAAGAAGGCATGGAAAGAGAGCTTGCACGGTGATGGAAGAAGAGAATCGAAATTGCTTAAAGAGTTAAGCTTTGGAAATTGTTTTCATCTTCTTCATCTCTTCCATTCAAGATTGCTTCTACTTCTCCAAGGCTCCACCAAGTTCATCTCATTTGCTCTCGAGGCTAAGGTAAGAGCTAGCACTCTTTCTTTAGTCTAGCTATTCCCGGTCAAAAGAGTTTGTCCCGGTTAGGTTTTCCGACCTCTGCGTGGATACCGTTAGAGACGGTCTCCTTTGGTCGTTATGGTTTGATTGTTTGTACTTACACATGGATCTTGGCTTTCGGGAATGTCCCGGGACTCAAAATTTTAAATTTTGCACTATGGGCATGTGATGCCTACCCCGGGATTTTCCTACATGGTTCACCCAACTCATGCATATACACACAATTCATAGAATATCACATAATATCACATTCGAAAATATCACATGCGCTAATATTTCACAAATATAAGGCATATCGCCTTTCACACAGTTTACATTCATTCATTTATATATGCAATGCACTTGTGAAACTTCCCTTTTATTACGGTGTTGTGACCGTGCGCCTGAGCTCATTAACGGTGAGCCAGTGGCTCTGAATTTCATTGGGCTTGAAGCCCTGATACGTTGAGCCTGTGGCTCTAAATTACGTTGGGCTCGAGGCCCTGAGGCGTTGAGCTTAAAGCTCTGACATACGGTGGCTGCTCCGGTCACAACTATCATTATCTGAACATGCCTTTATGCATAAATGCACATGAGCCAATTTACATTGCAAAGTCTAATTCCCATTTCTTCGAACCTTCGGTCCGATATTTCAGTCATAATAGCTTTCACATTCATAAGCAGTTTTGCTTCAATATCAAATCACCCCATCGCTCGGACCTTGGGTCCGAGATTTCAAACATGATCATTCACAGTTCATTTCATTGAAGCAATCACAAACACCCAAATAACACTTCAATATCAAAGTCCCAATACTTCGGACACCTGTGGTCTGAAGTAAATCACAAGCAAACACATCCATAACCCTCCATTCATCTCCTCATGGCATAAGTGCGTCAAATTTAACATATAAAGATTGAGGAACCAACTAGGTTACTCACAAGTTTCTCCCGAAGCTAAAGCCTGGAAGATCCAACAGCGTCTGGAGGTTGACATTCCAGAGGCTCCTCTATAACAAATAACATATACATATATCATAATTTGAACAATCACAAGTGTTTAATAACGCACATGAATGAGATTAAATATGTACAATGCATGTTGGACCCCGATCTTTAATTGGAATTTAGAAATAGTAAATGAAATTGAATGAGTGTTTTGTTTAAGTATTATGTTATAGATGAAATTATGCTTTAAGGAAATTTTGAAAAAAGAATTATGAGTTTTCAATGTATTTGATAATTGTGGAGATTTGTATGGGTTATGAAAGTTTAAGCGAATGAATTGATTGAAAAGTTAGTAGAAAATCAAGAAATAAAGAGAAAAGTGAGAGAATTTGAAAAATTAAGAAAGTTGACTTTTGGAGATAGAAAGTTTGACTTGAGAAAGTTGACTTTTTGTTTGAGGCAAAATTTGAGAAAATTGTCTTCTGGAAACTTTGAGTTTATGTCAAGAGTTTTCTGTAGCCATAAAGTTTGATATTTTTCGATATTGGAAGTAAGAGTTATGATCTGTCAAAGTTCGCTTAGAGTTTGACTTTTTGAAGAAAAAGTTGACTTTTTGATTTAGGCAAAATTTGAGAAAATGATCAACATGAAAATTGTAGTCTCTGATGAGAGCTTTTTGTAGACATAAAGTTTGAAATTTTTTGATGTCGGTATTGAGAGATATGATTTTCCGAAGATATGCTTTGTTTTGAAAATACTATAAAGTTTAGATTTCTGTGTTCTATGCTTCGAGGCCACTCGTCGTACGAATTTAGTTTGAATTAGAGTAAGTAGTCTTCATGAAAGTTTTAGATAATGTTTTTATCTTTCCATTGATATAAAGTTTACAATTTTTCGATATCAAGACTAGGAGTTATGAGCGATTAAAAATAGGAAGTCGTTTAGGAAAAGCTGTTTTGGACGGAATCTTTGATTGAATGTTTGACCTCTTTCGAGACCTAATTTGATTTTGAGTACTTTAGGAAAGTTGTAGAGCTTCCTTTGATATTTTTATTGACACCAAATTTGTGAAATTCTGAGTTCAGGATCGAGAGGTATGATCTTTGAAAAGTTTGGTTTTGAAGTTCCATTACTTTGTTTCTTTATCCAATCCCTTTCATAATATTTTGTTTATAATTCCTTCGTCCGACATCCGATTGATTTGATTCTCGAAGCGTTGGATTCCTAAGACAATTAATTTCTTTTTCTTGAAGCATTATGATTTTTAGGAGATTAAATGGAAAGAGATTGATTTAACCAAAGTAAGAGATTTGGTTATAGGTTATAAGTTGGATAATTTTCTGAACATGGTTCAGTATTTTGGGAAATGCGGGAGTTGTACAACTCTGATTGAGTTGATTCTTGAGGGAAAATAAAATTAAGATATAGGGCTACAACTCTTGTGAAGGGATCGAAATTTAATTTCTTCCCTAAGATTGTTAATTTCTGGAATTAAATTAGTGTAATGTTCAGTCTCGGATTTTGTGAAGGTCCTATAGTATTTCGGCTATAACTTCTTCGTTTCTGATCCTATTTGAGCACCGTTAGTTGTGTTAGATTCGTGTGAACGAGAGGAACAATTATCTAGTTGAAAGTTTATCCAAATTATTTGGTTTAGTTGCCCGAAACCAGGACGCAAAGCATCAGATTTTTAAAGAAAGTGCAGGGGCAAACTTGGAAATAGGCAAATAAGTGAGGGCAAAAGGGTCATTTACCCTCCATTTTTAATGACATGGCAAAACTCACAAATGGCTGTCGTTTAGGGTGAAATAAAAGAGCTGGAGACCCACGAAACTTACAAAAAAAAAAAGAAGATGAGAAAGAATGAGGAGTTGCTTTCGTATGGGAGAAAGAATGAGAGAAGAGGAGAATGAAGTTTCGGTGATGGGAGAGGAAGAGAGAGCCTAGGGATTTTAATTTTTGGAAACTTCAAGCTTGATTTTCAGTTGATTTCATGGAAAGAGGATGAAAGATGATGAAGGTTTCCTTCAAACCCAAGCAAAATCCGAAAATTGAGAAGAGGAAGGTAAGAGGTGAATTTTTGTCTTTAAGTTTTTAATGAAATTTTGGTTTAGAATCATGAAATATGAGATGGGTTTGTGATTTATGAAGTTGATTTTAATATATATGCCTTAGGTTGTGTTTAATTTTGGATGGAAATTTGTTTAAGGTTTAGGCTTAATTTTGTGTTTGAGAAATTTGTGAAATTTTGGAGTAGAATTATAGATAATGATATGGGTTGGTGATATATGAAACCAATTTTGAAGAATTTGTGAATTATGATATTGAATTTGTATAAATTGGTTTAGGCCAATTTTAAGATTTGGGGATTTTTAGAATTTATGATTTAGATAGATTGATTTTATATGGAATTGATGTTTTCTAAGTCCAATTTGAAGAATTAGTGAATTATGATATTTATTTTGGATAATTATGGCTTAGGGAATTTTAAGGTTGAGGAAAGAAGAAGGAATTTGGAGATTCGATGCTTTGGACAAAGTATTAGCGTCAATTCGAGGTGGGTGATGTATTTATATTTTGAATTATGAGTAAATTATGTGATTTTGAAAAATCAAGAAAAGAATACTATTTCTGAAATTATGTTTTTAAAGGATTTGAAAATAATTATTCAAAGGGTTACGTTAAAATGTTTGAAAATGATTCGGGAAAATTGTAGAAAATTTGAGAATATGAGATTTATGATGTTGGGCCCCGATTCGCTTTAAGTAGGTTTTCATGATTTTTGAGGTTTAGATTGATTAAATTTTTGTTAAGATAGAATTATTGGGATTTTAATGTTTAGTTAATAAAAATAAATTGAAAGGGTTTAGTTAAAATTAGAATTTTAAGAAATTCTTAGAAATTAAAGGCATAAGTTAGTGTATGATTAATTTAGGAAGTTTGATTAGGTGTTTGGGCTTAAGATTTGCAAGATGGGCTTTTAGCCCATTTTACATGACATGAATTAATGAATAAGAAATAAATTAAATAGGGAGCAAGAGTGGTTGCCGTATGGAGAGGAGGAGAAAGATGAAAATTGCATGTATATGGAGATTTAAGTGAAGCTATGTCGTTTAGTGTAGGTTTTTAAGTTAGAAAGGCTTGTTCTTTAGGCTTTTAACTAGAGACTTCCGAAACTTCAAGGAATAACAGAGAGTTTCGAAACATATAGAGAAAAGTGAGGGAGCTTTAGGTTGAAGAAGAAGAAGAAGAAGAGAAGTAGGAGCTTTGGTTTAAGTTGCTTTAGAAAGGAAGGTTGAAGAGTTTTATGCAAGAAGAAAGAGTGAAAGGAGGAGTTTAAACTTCCTTGGAAACAAAAAGAGAATTTCGTGGGTTTTGTCCTAAGGTAAGGATTTTCGAATTTCTTTGAGTTATTTAGGTTGGTTTTAGTTTAACTAGCTTAGTTAAGGTATGGGTTAAGTTAGGTAGTTGTTATTCCATGTTTTCATATCCTTAGGAAGTCAAATTTTGCTATCTTTTATGCTTATGGGATAATTATGTTTAATGAAGGTGAAGTGAGGCTAGTGGAGGAAGAAACAAGGCCTTTGGATCAATCTCAAAGTTAAAAGAATTAAGGTGGGTGATTCTTTAATAATTGAGTAATAAGTTTACGGAATCTTTCTTTTTTTCATCAATGTTTTCCAATAACTTTGTTTATGAATAATGTACTTTTGTGATATGATTAACTTGTAGATGTAATTCTTTAATTGTGAATTCATTTTGAAATGATTGAATATTGGTTTCAGAGAATTTATGATTTCGGAAAAAGATTTGTCATTTTGGCCAATTATGTGAAAATGGATTTGTAAGGCCAGTTACGGCTAATACTTTCAAATCGTGTGAAATATGTGCTATCTTTGGATTTGTGGTGGTCCCTTCTGAGTCAAGTGCACCTGTCTATTATAGGCTTCTCCCGCCTGCCCGCTAGTGGCCGTGGAGTTCCTTTTTAAACACTCCTATTCGTTACGACTATACATGACCGCTTCGCAGAAATGTGTAGTACGTTCTGTTTCGGATCCACCCGAATCATTTTTCTGTGCTTATGTGAAAGTTGAGTTGTAAATTGTCTATGTGGTGAATTTTGTAAAATGATCTTGTTGTTTGAAATGAGTAAATGATGGATTTTGCTTATTACTTGTTTATTAAGTTATCACCCACGGAGCCATTGTGCTCACCCCCATTTTTCCTCCACAGGTATTGAGCGAGAAACCGAGTCACAGCATCGGGATTGAGGCAACTCCGATGCAATTTTGCTTTTGAAGTTGTGTTTTGAGAAAATAGACTTTAGGTCGCATTTTGGACCTTTATGTAATTTTTGCTACTTTCAATGTAATCGGGTCAAAATGCCCTCTAAATTTTGTATTATTTCTACTTTCCTTGTAAATGAAACAAAAGTGTGGTTTTAGTGTATCTTTGGTATATGTTGGATGATTGATAATGACAAAAAGAAAAGAATTGGATTGTAAGATTTTATGGATTGAAAATGAGTAGATGCTTAGTAGTGGAAATGCTTGATGATTTGAGAAATATGTAGAAGCCTAGGAGTGTGTTGCTGCCTTTAGATATTGAGTTTTTATGCAGGTACATGAGTTGGAATGAACCTAATTGAAGATTTTGTGTTAGATGTAAAATAGGGGAGGTGTTGTCCAATTTTTGTAAAAATTGGGCAGCAACTTCACTTAGGATTTAGGGTACTTTAGAACCTGAATTAGCTTGGGTGGTCTTCTTGAAGAATGTAGAAGATGATTAGATCTTTCCAACGGCATAAAGTTTGTCACATTCGGACTTAAGATGAAGAAGTTATGAGAATGGAAGGGTTTCAGCTACTGTTGGAACCACTGAAATTTTGCAGTACCTTTAGAAGCCTTTTTCACCCTCTTGGAGACTGATCTGGTTTTTGTGTTCTTCACGAAAAATGTAGATTATCTTTCTACCTTTAAAATGAGGTATGATTTGCAATCATTGGAGTTAGGAATAAAAAGATATGAGGTTGGGAATGTGGACAGTTACTGTTCATTGTGCTAAAAATACTGTTACATTGGCTAGTTTTTAGGCTGACCCTGGGAGTGTGTTTTTACCCTCTTTAATGATTGAATTGATTTTTGCACTCTTCATGAAACTTGTAGGTAATCATTTCTTCTTTCTAATGAGGTATTCTATGCTTTATTTCGAGTTAGGAGTAAAAAGTTATGAGAATTAGACTTAGTTCAGTTATTATTCATTTGGCAACTTTGAACAGCACCTTTGGGAGGGTTTTTCACCCCTTTAGAGCTTGTTTTGGTTTTTCCATCCTTCATAGAACATGTAGATTATCTTCTTCCCTTTCCAACGAGGTATCTTTTGCAATTATTGGAGTTAAGAATAAAAAGTTATAAAGTTAGAAAGATTGCAGGTACTATTCATTTGGTCAATTTACTGTTCCATTGGTATTTTTATAGGCAAAAACTTTGAGGGTGTTTTTACCCCTTTAAATGACTAAAATGACTTTTGCACTCTTCACAAAACTTGTAGAGCATCTTTTTATCTTTCCAACGAGGTAAAATGTGTCATTTTTAGACTGGTGTGCTAAAAGATATGAATGTTCAAATTTTTGACATTGTGTAGGAAAATTTAAATTTTAGTGGCAGCAACTTTAAAGCAATTTGTGACCCTCTTAATGACTAAATTAGTTTTTAAATCCTTCTAGGAAGTTGTAGAGCTCCCTTTTATCTTTTTATTGACACTAAATTTATGAAATTTCAATTTTGGGGTAAAAAGTTATTAAATTTTAAAGTTATATAAGTTTTCATTAGGTTTAAAAGTTGAATTTTCAATTTAGAGAAATTGAACCCCGTTTCCTAATTTATTCGTTTCTCCTCCGTTTGACCTCCGATTTTCATGTTTTTTTTTAAAGCGTTAGATTTATAAATTCGAGTTTCGGGTTTTAGTCGAAAATGTCAGAGAAGATTTAAGCAAGTCAATTATGTGACGGATTTGGATATAAATTCGTTTTTGAGCGATTTTGTGATCTATAGAGATCCGATTGAGGCGATTTCTGATTCTATGTAACCTAGAGATATGGAGTTCTATTTTAGCTTAGGAATCGGATTTAATTGTGGGCCCTAAGTAGATCTAATTTTATTGGAGGAAAATTTGGGTAAAATTACCAAGTTTTGTTCGGATGACATTAAATTAAGTTCAATTCGAGGTTTCCTTCGTGGTGAGGAATTCCTCCCTCGTGAGATGCGCGCCCAAATGTCACGAAGGACGTCGGGCACGTGACTCACCGGGGAGGGGTTCCAACACTTATGGTATTAGAGCTTTTGGTTGTAGGTTCGGGTAGAAAGAGAAATTTAGGATTTTTGTGTATTTGTGTGAAAGTGATTTATGCGCATTGTTGTTTTATTTAAATTGTTTTAAATGATTTTAAATGTGGATTTAGCATGAAATTTTGCAAGAATTAAAGCGTTCGAGATACTTTGAAAATTGTTTTTGCATGAACTAAGATTTTCACTGGTTTTCTTTTGAAGGATTAATATGCCACGTCGGGCTAGAACCCGAGGGACTCGATCTCGCTCAAGTTCTCGCCAGGGGAGTACAGAGGGGTCTCATGTCCCACAAGTTGCAGGGACACATTCTGCTCCTGGCCCTGAGGCACCTAGTGTGCAACCTGAGGCGCCTCCTCCTCCTCCTCCTCCTCCCCCTACTGTGCCTGTTATGGATCCCCAAGTTTTACAGGCTCTGGCCCAGGCTTTCACCCATGCCTTAGGTCATGGATCTCGGGCTCCTATGCCAGTTACTGATGTGAGAGGTGGGCAGTTTGAAAAACTGCGAAAGTTCGGAGCGGTGGACTTTTATGGTACCACCAATCCGGAGGAAGCTGAATCTTGGCTGAAGAGGACAGAAAGGGTGCTTCTTCAGATGAAATGTTCTGATGAGGAGACGCTGGAGTATGCTATCAGTCTATTGCAGGGTGATGCTCTCCACTGGTGGGAGTCAGTCCCACAGAGCCAAGCTGTGCCACCAGTGCTTTCATGGAGGGATTTTGGAGAATTATTCAGGAAGAAATATCTTTCCCGAGTCTACATACAGGACAAGGCCAGGGAATTTCTCAATTTGACTCAGAGAGAGATGACTGTGACCGAGTATGAGCTGAGATTTACTCAGTTATCGAGATATGCAGCTCATATTGTGGCCAGTGAGGAAGATAAATGCAGGAAGTTTGAGGGAGGTCTCCACCTGGGCATCAAAGAGAAGGTTATACTGCATAATTTCTGTGATTATCAGCAGCTGGTGGACGCTGCACTCCAGGCTGAGAAGCTGGAGAATATCAGACAAGAGGTGAGCAGGAAGAGAAAGAGTAGAGAACAATCATTCAGGAGAGGGGGCAGTGTACAGTCAGCTGACAGGGGTGACAAGAGTGCCCGGACTCAGAGTCAAGGAGGCAGTAGTGGCCCTCTCAAAGAGTAGACGATTGAGCGAGTCGATCTGAGCTTCCTCGGCAGGAGGAAATAGTAGAAGCGAGAGAAGCAGAACCAGATTCCTCCGTGTGAGCCTTGTGGGCACCCAGACGAGGAGAGTGCTATAGGTTGTGCGGTGCATGTTTCAAGTGTGGGAGAAGGGCCTGAAATTAAAGAGTGTCCTCGATGCTCGAGAGGGAAGGATCTCGACCTCGGACTCGGAGGAGAGCGGAGGCAGTGGGGACGCACCGGTTTACAGGGTAGGTAGTTACGGGTCGGTCGGAAGTCCAATCTTCCAGGAGACCGAGAGCAAGCAGCAGCGAGCAGAGTTTTGCTATGACTCGAGAGGAGGCCTGCCGCACTGAGGTTATTCTTGGTATGGCTCAGCTCTTTTATTATGATGTATATGTTCTTTTTGATTATGGTAGTACGCATTCTTATGTCTCCACCAGTATGATATTGCCTGGTATGCAATCAGTTCTATTGGATAATTTTCTGCTTGTTAGTACTCCGTTAGGGAGAAATGTCATTGTGAGCCGGATCTTTCGAGATTGTGAGTTTGTTATCGACGGATCTAGTTTGGTAGTAGATCTGCTACCTCTAGATCTGAAGGGGTTAGATGTGATCGTTGGGATGGACGTGATGGAAAAGTATAAGGCGAAGCTAGATTGTGGTCGAAAGGAAGTTGAATTTGATCAGGGAGAGGGTCGAGACGGTGGTTTCGGAGGAGATAGAAAGTTGACACCGCCAAGGCTTGTTTCAGCTTTGTTAGCTGACAGATTGATGGGGAGAGGCTGTGAAGCCTTCTTGGCGTGTTTTATGGATACCAGTGTGCAGGAGAGCAGGGTGGAGGATATTCCCATTGTGAGAGAATTTCCTGATGTGTTTCCTGAGGAGTTGCCCGGTTTGCCACCGGAAAGGGAGATCGAGTTTTCTATTGATTTGTGTTTGACCCAGCTGCCGGAGCCCAACGTCTGACGTGTGAGAGCGTGGCGGGGAAAACGTGATCATAATACATCTAATACATTTCAAAAGAAAGACCCGCGGAAGAGTAGTGGGCCTGTTGGAAGGTACACTTGAAACCCGCTTTCATGCATAATTTAAGTAAACAAAGCGAAACATGGATTAAACGATTTAGAAAGGAGACCATCGGAAGTTCAATGGACTCATCGTGAATAAACTCAAAACATGCTTTCATGCTTGTAAGCAACCAAAACCGTAATTCATGTTTCAATTGATGATATCTCAAAACAAATTACAACTTTGAGTTCAAGAGCCGAAATATAAAACACTCTTGAACCAATGATACTTGAAATGAAATTAAAGTTGTGAAAATAAACATGACAAAATATAATCTGAGTCTTCGCTGCACTCGTGACTCACTCACTCGATCTACGGCTCACACCGTATGGGGAGATTAGAGGGTGAGCTATAACGCTTCGATGGGAACATATTTATAATATAGTAATAAGCAAAATATTCAAAATATCTCATTCTTCGTAATACTTGTTGAAATCATAATATCTGAACATGTATGAGTCATTTCTTGTAAAGTACTTGATTCTTGAATAAATCATGATGCATGTCACATAACAAAACATAACACATAACATGATGGTTTGGGTGTCCCGGGTTCGTGACGTACTACACATAGCCATCGAAATGTTGATGTGAGGCGTAGTTTCATGAGGGAATCTATCTGAGAAACCCTATGCCACAGTCGGGCAGGCGGGAGAAGCCTTTCTGAGTCAATGTGCACTTGACTATCGTGAGGGACACCACAAATCCACATAAGTATGCATAATTCATATTCTTGTAAACTGATTTGCCAATCTGGCACTTGTTTGTAATCTTGCTTGTAACTTGCTTGTCATGTATAATTCATAAAGCTTGAAGTCATGCACTTGTATTCGTGAAAGGAAAACACTTCTTTGTAAAATCTTGATAATAATCATGAATGAAATCACAATGCAGCATATCATCATTCATGGTAGTATGCAATACGATTCGTGGATGATGAAATGCAAATGCATAAGATCTTGCTTGATTTGAACTAAACAATGAGCACTTATATACTTTATTATAAACATGAACCCACCTGATATCCTGCTTGTTCTTGCCTAGGATTGAATTTCCTCTTGTGCCTCTTGATCCTCTTGCCTCTCTTGTTCTCCTAACAATAAGAATCAAATTCTCATTCAGAACTCATGTAGAAACCATAATGTTACCATTCTTAACTTCCAACTAAAATTTCACATCCTTAGAAACCAATTCATCACTTCATCACTTCATCTAACTTGTAGATCTATCTCTCTAGTTCACAAAGCCTCTAAAATCACCCGAAAAGTACTTCTGTAGCGAAAGATATGATCAAAATTCTAAAAATACTCATTCTGGAAAAATTGGGCTCATGACGAGTTCGTGATCGCCGCATGACATGCCACAAGGCGTGCGACCTGCTCGCCATTGTGTCCGCCCTCACGCTGGCTCGCCAAGAACGTGTGAACGGGAACTTCGTCTTCCCGAACCAGAATCTACTATTTCTAACCCCAAAACCTTCCTTTCTTCTTCTACAACACATCTAAGCCATGAATCAAGTCATAAACCTCCATTCTACACTTATTCTACCATCAGAAACATAAAAAATACAACAATCCAAGGAAATCTAAAAATCTTCACCATAAACCCTAAACCAACGATTTCATCCTCAATCCAACCCATTCTAGGTTCCAAACCATGTCAAACACAGATAAAAGGAGTCTAACTTACCTGTAGAATGCTTGAAAATCCGATGGAATCAACAAACGAAAGTTTCCTCTTTCCCTCTTCTCCTTCTCCTCTCACTGCCGCCGACCCTCTCTTCTTCGTTCTTTCTTCTTTCTAATTCTCTTTATTTCTTTTCTTCTTTTAATCTTAAAACCTTAAGATGCATAAGTACCAACATGCCCTTCCTTACTTAGTCTAAAACATCCTAATTCATGTGTTATGCCTATTTTGCCCTTAAACATAATTACTCCTCCTTAACCATTATTCAACACTAAACGCAATTAAATCCAAATTTTCCATGAATATTTTCAATAAAATCAATCTAGACCATAAATCATAAATCAAAATAATTCATGCGTAATAACATCAAGAAAACAAAAATTTGGGGTCCAACATTTCTCCCCCTCTTAAAAGAAATTTTGTCCTCGAAATTTACCTGAATCATCGAAAAGACCTGGATACTTCTCTTTCATGGCGTCCAAAGGCTCCCACGTGACTTCTTCCACTGAATGGTTCCTCCACAGAACCTTAACTAGCTGAACTGTCTTGTTCCTGAGGACCTTTTCCTTGGTGTCCAAGATCGCCACTGGAATCTCCTCATAACTCAAGTCGTCTCTCAACTGAATGTCTGAAACCTGAATGACATGAGATGGATCTGATCTGTACCTTCTCAGCATGGAAACATGAAAGACATCATGGATCTGAGACAACTCTGGCGGTAACGCCAACCTATAGGCTAGAGGTCCGATCCTCTCAAGAATCTCATACGGACCTACATATCTTGGACTTAACTTGCCTTTCTTGCCAAACCTCATAACTCCCTTCCAAGGAGACGTCTTGAGAAATACCTTCTCACCGACTTCATACTCCATCTCCTTCCGATGAGCATCAGTGTAACTCTTCATCCTGTCCTGGGCTGCCTTAAACTGCTGCTTGACTAGATTGACTTTATCCACAGTCATCTGAATCAACTCTGGTCCCACTAGTTTCCTCTCTCCTTCTTCATCCCAACATATCGGAGTCCTGCACCTCCTTCCATACAATGCCTCATATGGAGCCATCTGAATGCTAGAATGGTACGAGTTATTGTAAGCAAACTCGACCAATGGCAAATGCTCATCCCAAGCTCCCTTGAAATCCATAACACAAGCCCTGAGCATTCCCTCAAGTGTCCGAATGGTCCTCTCAGATTGACCATCCGTCTGAGGGTGAAATGCCGTACTGAAATGCAGCTTTGTCTCTAAAGCTTCCAGCAAGCTTCCCCAAAAACGAGAAGTGAACCTAGGATCCTTGTCAGACACTATGGAATCTGGAATCCCATGCAATCTAACTATCTCCTCAATGTACTTCCTGGCGAGCACATGCAAGGAATCTGTCTGCCTAATCGCCAGAAAATGGGCTGACTTCGTCAACCGATCCACTATAACCCATATGGCATCGTGCTTCCTACTAGTCTTAGGCAAACCCATCAGAAAATCCATGGTTACTCTTTGCCACTTCCACTCAGGAATAGACAATGGTCTCAACTTGCTCAAGGCGCTGGTGTTTGACTTTGACTGTGACACATGAGACACTTTCGACATATTCGCTACATCCTCTTCATGCCCTTCCACCGAAATGCTCTCTCAAATCTCTATACATCCTGGTGCTACACAGGTGCATGGCATAAGGGCGTGTGTGCCTCATCCGAATCTCATCCTTAATCGCTTCATTGTTTGGAATACAAAGCACGCCACCCTTGTCATGAGTCCATCCTCTCTTACTACAACTTCGAAACCTTACCATTCTCAATTTCCCGCCTAAGCTTGCTCAACTCGCATCCTGCTACCGCAACTCCTTAACCTTCTCCCGAGTATAGGCCTTACTCGAAAGTAGCTAAGAGGCAATCTGTTCCTCTGCCCAAGCTTATCCTAAGCTTGGCCATCTCTTCAATAAAGGAAGGTAAACCGTCGAACATGAGCAATAGAGGACTTTCGCTCAAAGCATCACCACTACATTCGCTTTACAGGTGGTACTCAATCAACAAATCGTAGTCCTTGAGTAACTCAATCCACCTTCTCTACCTCAAATTCAACTCCTTTTTGGCTCAGTAAGTACTTGAGGCTCTTATGATCTATAAAGACCCTGGTCTGAACTCCATAAAGATAATGCCTCCAAATCTTCAGGGCAAAAATCACTGCTGCTAACTCCAAGTCATGAGTCGGGTAATTCAACTCATACTGCTTCAGTTGCCTTGAAGCATAAGCTATCACCTTATCTCCTTGCATCAACACACAACCTAGACCTTTCCTCGAGGCATCACTGTATACTGTATAGCCCTCATCACCTGAAGGCAAAATCAATACTGGAGCACTAGTCAATCTGTGCTTGAGCTCCTCAAAGCTCTTCCGCACTCATCGGTCCAGATAAACTTCGATTCTTCCTTATGACTTGGTCATAGGAGCAACTATCATGGAGAATCCTTCTACAAACCTCCCAGTAGTAAACTGCAAGACCCGAAAACTCCTCACCTCGTCATTTGTCTTGGGTGCATGCCAATTCACTCTTGCTTCAACCTTCATTGGATCCACATGAACACCATCCTGCGAAATCACATGTCAAGGAAAGTCACCTCGTGAAGCCGGACCTCACACTTCTTGAACTTGGCATAAAGCTCTCTTTCCCTAAGAGTCTGCAAAACAATCTGAGATGCTCCTCATGCTCTTCTTCACTCTTAGAATACACCAGAATGTCATCTATAAACACTATGACAAACTGATCCAGAAACTCCTTGAACACCCTATTCATGAGATCCATGAAAGCAGCTGGAGCATTGGTCGAGTCGAGCGGCATAACCAAAAACTCATAGTGCCCATAACGGGTCTCGAAGTCATCTTGCTAACATCGACTCCTTGATCTGGTGATGATAGCGACCGAGATCAATCTTGAGAAAACCCTAGCTCCTCGAATCTGGTCAAACAGATCATCTATCCGTGGCAACGGATACTTGTTCTTAATTGTCACCTTGTTAAGTCTCCGATAATCAATGCACATACGCCATGATCCATCCTTCTTCTTGACAAACAAAACGGGCGCTCCCCAAGGAGACGAACTAGGCCTGACATACCCCTTCTCTAACAGTTCCTCCAACTGTTCCTTAAGCTCCCTCAACTCAGCTGGAGCTATCCTGTAAGGCGGTATAGAAATAGGCGCAGTTCCGGGAATCAAGTCAATGGCAAACTCGATTTCCCTCACCGGCGGCAAACCTAGTAACTCATCTGGGAAGACATCTGGGAATTCCCTCACAATCGGGAAATCATCTAACTTCCCTGCATGCACATCGGCATCTACAACATGTGCCAAGAAAGCTTCACATCCCTGGCCCATCATCCTTTCAGCCAACATAGCTGAAATCAATCTTGATGCTGGTGTCTTCCTGTCCCCTCTGAAGATCACCCTCTCACCATTACCCAGATCGAACTCTACCTCTTTCTGACCACAATCCAGCTTGGCCAGATACTTCTCCATGGTATCCATCCCCAGGATAACATCTACCCCTCTAAGGTCTAGCGGCAGTAAATCCACTACCAATCTAGCACCATCTATAAAGAGCTCACACTGCTCATACACCTGACTGATCACCACATTCCTCCCTAAAGGAGTACTAACAATCAAGGGCCTATACAAAGGCAGAGAACTCATACCATACAAATCTATGCTAGCGAAAACAAAGAGTCGTGGAACCGAATCAATCAACACAAACACCGGTAAATCGAATAACCGAGCCATACCGTGACAACCTCAAAGGGTGCTGCTTCCTCCTCGGTCATGGCAAACACTCTTGCGGCGCTGACCCTTGGCCTTCTGGAGGCAGTCTTCCTTGCAGTCCACGAGCTGCCTACCTCGAAGAATCGGCTGGTTCCTCTGTCTCTCGCACGCCTAGGAGCTCTGGCTGTGACCCCTCTGGTCTCGGTGCCTGCAGACAATGCTTGGCTATATGCCCCTTCTCTCCACATCTGAAGCAAACTCCAAGAGATCTGAGGCACTCTCCCTGATGGTGCTTCCCACACTGATCACATATAGGGTAAGTGAACCCACTCCTGCCTGCTCTACCTGCGCCTCCCACATTAGAGGCTTGCCCTGAAACAGCTCTCATCTGCTTGTTCCTGGTAGCCCCACTGCTACCCACTTCACTCTGAGTGTATGTGGTCCTCGTGCTCCTCTCAGGTAATGGAGCACTGGTACCCTTCCTGATACTCTGCTCCCTGTTCTTCCTCTTCTTGTTTGCCTCATTCCTGATATTCTCCAGCTTCTCAGCCAGGAGAGCAGTATCCACTAACTGCTGGTAGTCGCAAAAATTATGAATCAGGACTTTCTCCCTGATTCCCAAGTGAAGACCTCCCTCAAACTTGCGGCACTTGTCTTCTTCTGTTGCCACAATGTTCGCTGCATATCTGGAAAGCTGTGTGAACTTCAGCTCGTACTCGCTCACACTCATGTCCCTCTGCATCAGATTCAGAAATTCTCTAGCTTTCTCCTGCACATACACCCTGGACAGGTACTTCTTCCTGAATACTTCCACAAAATCTCTCCATGTCAGCACTGAAGGAACAACCTGACTGTGGGGCACTGACTCCCACCAATGCAGTGCATCTCCCTGCAACAAACTGACTGCATAGTCCAGCTTGTCCTCATCTGAGCACCTCATCTGAACTAAGACCCTCTCGGTCCTCTTCAACCAAGCTTCAGCCTCTTCGGGATTCGCAGTCCACTAAAATCAATGACCCCAAACTTAGAAGCTTGTCATCTGTCCCTCCACATCTCTGGAGCTGCATCGACATCTGAGATCCCTGTCCCATGGCATATGTAAAAGCCTGTGCAAATGCTTGAAAGAAACCCGGATCCATGGGAGTCCCCTGAGGCATCTGAGGAGGCGGAGGAGGCACTTCTTGCTGCAAACTAGGTGCCTCTGAGATCGGAACAGACTGTGTCCCGGCATCCTGAGGAATATGGGACTCATTAGTACTCCCGATGAGATTGAAATCAGTCATAGCTCCATGAGTTCTCCTTGAGGTGGCATGATCACTCCTTGAATAGAAAGCCATTGAAAATTTTAGTGCAAATCGACAATTTTTCAAAGTATGCATAAACAGTTTCACTCGTGTAAAACTATGCAAGTGTAAAACAATGCAAGTTATTTCTTGAAAACCATGTCATGCAGCCCTAGATCAAAAACCTAGGGCTCTGATACCAAACAATGTTGGACCCAGCTGCCGGAGCCCAACGTCTGACGTGTGAGAGCGTGGCGGGGAAAACGTGATCATAATACATCTAATACATTTCAAAAGAAAGACCCGCGGAAGAGTAGTGGGCCTGTTGGAAGGTACACTTGAAACCCGCTTTCATGCATAATTTAAGTAAACAAAGCGAAACATGGATTAAACAATTTAGAAAGGAGACCATCGGAAGTTCAATGGACTCATCGTGAATAAACTCAAAACGTGCTTTCATGCTTGTAAGCAACCAAAACCGTAATTCATGTTTCAATTGATGATATCTCAAAACAAATTACAACTTTGAGTTCAAGAGCCGAAATATAAAACACTCTTGAACCAATGATACTTGAAATGAAATTAAAGTTGTGAAAATAAACATGACAAAATATAAGCTGAGTCTTTGCCGTACTCGTGACTCACTCACTCGATCTACGGCTCGTCACTGTATGGGGAGATTAGAGGGTGAGCTATAACGCTTCGATGGGAACATATTTATAATATAGTAATAAGCAAAAATATTCAAAAATATCTCATTGCCGTAATACTTGTTGAAATCATAATATCTGAACATGTATGAGTAATTTCTTGTAAAGTACTTGATTCTTGAATAAATCATGATGCATGTCACATAACAAAACATAACACATAACATGATGGTTTGGGTGTCCCGGGTTCGTGACGTACTACACATAGCCATCGAAATGTTGATGTGTAGACGTAGTTTCATGAGGGAATCTATCTGAGAAACCCTATGCCACGAGCAGGCCAGGCGGGAGAAGCCTTTCTGAGTCAATGTGCACTTGACTATCGTGAGGGACACCACAAATCCACATAAGTATGCATAATTCGTATTCTTGTAAACTGATTTGCCAATCTGGCACTTGTTTGTAATCTTGCTTGTAACTTGCTTGTCATGTATAATTCATAAAGCTTGAAGTCATGCACTTGTATTCGTGAAAGGAAAACACTCCTTTGTAAAATCTTGATAATAATCATGAATGCAATCACAATGCAGCATATCATCATTCACGGTAGTATGCAATGCGATTCGTGGATGATGAAATGCAAATGCATAAGATCTTGCTTGATTTGAACTAAACAATGAGCACTTATATACTTTATTATAAACATGAACCCACGATATCCACGCTTGTTCTTGCCTAGGATTGAATTTCCTCTTGTGCCTCTTGATCCTCTTGCCTCTCTTGTTCTCTAACAATAAGAATCAAATTCTCATTCGAACTCATGTAGAAACCATAATGTTACCATTCTTAACTTCCAACTAAAATTTCACATCCTTAGAAACCAATTCATCACTTCATCACTTCATCTAACTTGTAGATCTATCTCTCTAGTTCACAAAGCCTCTAAAATCACCCCAAAAGTACTACATCAGCGAAAGATATGATCAAAATTGTAAAATACTCATTCTGGAAAATTGGGCTCGCCATGACGAGGCCCAAGATCGCCGCTTGACACGCCATGGCGTGCGGCTGCTTCGCCATGGCGTCTGACCCTCACGCCTGGCTCGTCGCGACGTGCGAACGGGAACTTCATCTTCTTGAACCAGAATCCGCCATTTCTAACCCCAAAACCTTCCTTTCTTCTTCTACAACACATCTAAGCCATGAATCAAGTCATAAACCTCCATTCTACACTTATTCTACCATCAGAAACATAAAAAATACAACAATCCAAGCAAATCTAAAAATCTTCACCATAAACCCTAAACCAACGATTTCATCCTCAATCCAACCCATTCTAGGTTCCAAACCATGTCAAACACAGATAAAAGGAGTCTAACTTACCTGTAGAATGCTTGAAAATCCGACGGAATCAACAAACGAAAGTTTCCTCTTTTCCTCTTCTCCTTCTCCTCTCACTGCCGCCGACCCTCTCTTCTTCGTTCTTTCTTCTTTCTAATTCTCTTTATTTCTTTTCTTCTTTTAATCTTAAAACCCTAAGATGCATAAGTACCAACATGCCCTTCCTTACTTAGTCTAAAACAACCTAATTCATGTGTTATGCCTATTTTGCCCTTAAACATAATTACTCCTCCTTAACCATTATTCAACACTAAACGCAATTAAATCCAAATTTTCCATGAATATTTTCAATAAAATCAATCTAGACCATAAATCATAAATCAAAATAATTCATGCTTAATAACATCAAGAAAACAAAAATTTGGGGTCCAACAATTTGGCTCCTAGGATGGCTCCTATTTCGATTCCACCTTACAGGATGGCTCCAGTTGAGCTGAAAGAGCTTAAGGAGCAGTTGGAGGATCTTTTGGAGAAAGGGTTCATTAGGCCGAGCACCTCACCCTGGGGAGCGCCGGTCTTATTTGTTAAGAACAAGGATGGCACTTGGCGAATGTGCATTGATTACAAGAGGATCAATAAGGTGACAGTGAAGAATAAGTATTCTCTGCCTCGGATAGATGATTTATTTGATCAGCTGCAGGGGGCAACGGTCTTCTCTAAGATCGATCTCAGGTCTGGCTACCATCAACTCAGGATTAAGGAGTCTGATGTGAGCAAGACAGCCTTCAGGACACGGTATGGCCATTATGAATTTATGGTTATGCCTTTCGGATTGACCAATGCTCCTGCTGCTTTTATGGATCTGATGAATAGGGTCTTTAAGGAGTTTCTGGATCAGTTTGTTATTGTGTTTATCGATGACATTCTGGTGTATTCCAGGGATGAGGGAGAGCATGAGGAGCACTTGAGGATTGTGTTGCAGAGATTGAGGGAGAGAGAGTTGTATGCCAAATTCACTAAATGTGAATTTGGGCTTCGTGAAGTGGTCTTCTTGGGTCACATTGTTTCTGAGAAAGGGGTGCATGTGGATCCCAAGAAGATTGAAGCTGTAGTAAACTGGCATGCTCCGACAACAGTGACTGAGGTGAGAAGTTTTCTGGATTTGGCAGGCTATTATCGGAGATTTGTGGAGGGTTTCTCGATGATTGCCACTCCTTTGACTAAGCTATTAAGGAAGAACAAGAAGTTTGTCTGGAGTGATGAGTGCCAGTAGAATTTTGAGGAACTGAAGCACAGATTAACTAGTGCTCCAGTTTTGGCTTTACCCACAGGAGAGGGAGATTATACGGCATATAGTGATGCTTCTAGAAAGGGGTTAGGATGTGTGCTTATGAGGTGATAGCATATGCCTCACGGCAGCTAAAGCCTTATGAGATGAACTATCCGACCCATGATCTGGAGTTAGCAGCTGTGGTCTTTACTTTGAAGATCTGGAGGCATTACTTGTATGGAGTGCAAACCAGGATCTTCACAGATCACAAGAGTCTCAAATATCTGTTGAGTCAGAAGGAGCTGAATTTGAGACAGAGGCGATGGATTGAGCTGCTCAAGGATTATGACCTGTTAATTGAGTATCATCCGGGTAAGGCCAATGTAGTTGCAGATGCCTTGAGCAGGAAGTCTTCCATAGCATATGTACAGACAGTCTATCTGCCACTATTGGAAGAAATGGCTAAGCTCAGGATCAGTTTGAAGCAGGAGGAATCTGATTGCATGATTGCTACTTTCAGGGTAAGACCGATCCTCAGAGAGAAAGTGAAGGAGTTGCAAGTTCAAGATCCCGAATTGAGTAAGCTGCGGGAAGAGGTGCAGAGGGGTAAGGAGTCCGATATGGTGCTGAGTGATGATGGACTCCTGACAGTCAGGAATAGGCTCTGTATTCCTGATGTCAATGAGGTTAAAGATGAGATTCTGGATGAGGCGCACAATGCACCTTATGTTATGCACCCAGGCAGCACTAGGATGTACAGGGATCTCAGGGAACATTTCTGGTGGAGAGGTATGAAGAAGGATGTGGCTGAGTATGTGAGCAAGTGTCTGGTGTGTCAGCAAGTTAAGGCTGAACATCAGGCACCTTCAGGCCAGTTGAGGCCATTATCCATTCCTGAGTGGAAATGGCAGAGAGTCACTATGGATTTTCTGATGGGATTGCCTAGGACTAGTAGGAGGCATGATGCCATATGGGTGATTGTTGATAGATTGACGAAATCATCCCATTTTCTGGCAATCAGACAGACAGATCCTCTGCATGTGCTAGCTAAGAAGTATATTGATGAAGTTGTAAGATTGCATGGGATCCCGGATTCGATTGTATCTAATCGGGACCCTCACTTTACTTCGAGATTTTGGGGCAGTTTACAGGAGGCTATGGGCACTAAGTTGAGTTTCAGCACTGCTTTCCATCCTCAGACCGATGGTCAGTCTGAGAGGACCATTCGGACTCTTGAGGGAATGCTCAGGGCTTGTGTGATGGATTTTAGTGGAGCATGGGATGAACACTTGCCTTTGATCAAATTTGCATATAACAATTCGTATCATTCGAGCATTCAGATGGCTCCTTATGAGGCTCTGTATGGGAGGAGATGTAGGACTCCCATATGTTGGGATGCAGAAGGAGATAGGAGACTTTTGGGTCCAGAGATGATACAGATGACCGTTGATAAGGTCAATTTGATTAAGCACAGGCTGAAGGCAGCTCAGGACAGGATGAAGAGCTATGAGGATGCTCATAGGAAAGAGATGGAGTATGGGGTTGGCGATAAGGTGTTTCTTAAGACTTCTCCGTGGAAAGGGATTATGAGATTCGGCAGAAAGGGTAAGCTGAGTCCGAGGTACGTGGGACCGTATGAGATTCTGGAGAGGATTGATCCGTTGGCTTACAGGTTAGCCCTGCCTCCGGAGTTATCTCAGATACATGATGTTTTTCATGTTTCTATGCTGAGGAGATATCGATCAGATCCCTCTCATGTCATTCAAGCTGATGAAGTTTAGTTGAGTGATGATTTGAGTTATGAAGAGCTTCCAGTGCAGATCTTGGATACTGAAGAAAAGGTTCTCAGGAACAAGATGTGCAGTTGGTAAAAGTCTTATGGAGAAACCACTCGGTAGAAGAGGCTACGTGGGAGCCATTGGATGCTATGAAAGAGAAGTATCTCCATCTCTTCAGTGATTCAGGTATGAATTTCGAGGACGAAATTCTTTTAAGGGGGGAGAAATGTTGGGCCCCGATTCGCTTTAAGTAGGTTTTCATGATTTTTGAGGTTTAGATTGATTAAATTTTTGTTAAGATAGAATTATTGGGATTTTAATGTTTAGTTAATAAAAATAAATTGAAAGGGTTTAGTTAAAATTAGAATTTTAAGAAATTCTTAGAAATTAAAGGCATAAGTTAGTGTATGATTAATTTAGGAAGTTTGATTAGGTGTTTGGGCTTAAGATTTGCAAGATGGGCTTTTAGACCATTTTACATGACATGAATTAATGAAGAAGAAATAAATTAAATGGGAAGCAAGAGTGGTTGCCGTATGGAGAGGAGGAGAAAGATGAAAATTGCATGTATATGGAGATTTAAGTGAAGCTATGTCGTTTAGTGTAGGTTTTTAAGTTAGAAAGGCTTGTTCTTTAGGCTTTTAACAAGAGACTTCCGAAACTTCAAGGAATAAGAGAGAGTTTCGAAACATATAGAGAAAAGTGAGGGAGCTTTAGGTTGAAGAAGAAGAAGAAGAAGAGAAGTAGGAGCTTTGGTTTAAGTTGCTTTAGAAAGGAAGGTTGAAGAGTTTTATGCAAGAAGAAAGAGTGAAAGGAGGAGTTTAAACTTCCTTGGAAACAAAAAGAGAATTTCGTGGGTTTTGTCCTAAGGTAAGGATTTTCGAATTTCTTTGAGTTATTTAGGTTGGTTTTAGTTTAACTAGCTTAGTTAAGGTATGGGTTAAGTTAGGTAGTTGTTATTCCATGTTTTCATATCCTTAGGAAGTCAAATTTTGCTATCTTTTATGCTTATGGGATAATTATGTTTAATGAAGGTGAAGTGAGGCTAGTGGAGGAAGAAACAAGGACTTTGGATCAATCTCAAAGTTAAAAGAATTAAGGTGGGTGATTCTTTAATAATTGAGTAATAAGTTTACGGAATCTTTCTTTTTTTCATCAATGTTTTCCAATGACTTTGTTTATGAATAATGTACTTTTGTGATATGATTAACTTGTAGATGTAATTCTTTAATTGTGAATTCATTTTGAAATGATTGAATATTGGTTTCAGAGAATTTATGATTTCGGAAAAAGAATTGTCATTTTGGCCAATTATGTGAAAATGGATTTGTAAGGCCAGTTACGGCTAATACTTTCAAATCGTGTGAAATATGTGCTATCTTTGGATTTGTGGTGGTCCCTTCTGAGTTAGGTGCACCTGTCTATTATAGGCTTCTCCCGCCTGCCCGCTAGTGGCCGTGGAGTTCCTTTTTAAGGACTCCTATTCCTTACGACTACACATGACCGCTTCGGGGAAATGTGTAGTACGTTCTGTTTCGGATCCACCCGAATCATTTTTCTGTGCTTATGTGAAAGTTGAGTTGTAAATTGTCTATGTGGTGAATTTTGTAAAATGATCTTGTTGTTTGAAATGAGTAAATGGTGGATTTTGCTTATTGCTTGTTTATTAAGTTATCACCCACGGAGCCATTGTGCTCACCCCCATTTTCCCTCCACAGGTATTGAGCGAGAAACCGAGTCACCGCATCGGGATTGAGGCAACTCCGATGCAATTTTGCCTTTGAAGTTGTGTTTTATGAAAACAGACTTTAGGTCGCATTTTGGACCTTTATGTAATTTTTGCTACTTTCAATGTAATCGGGTCAAAATGCCCTCTAAAGTTTGTATTATTTCTACTTTCTTTGTAAATGAAACAAAAGTGTGGTTTTAGTGTATCTTTGGTATATGTTGGATGATTGATAATGACAAAAAGAAAAGAATAGGATTGTAAGATTTTATGGATTGAAAATGAGTAAATGCTTAGTAGTGGAAATGCTTGATGATTTGAGAAATATGTAGAAGCCTAGGAGTGTGTTGCTAACTTTAGATATTGAGTTTTTATGCAGGTACATGAGTTGGAATGAACCTAATTGAAGATTTTGGGTTAGATGTAAAACAGGGGAGGTGCTGTCCAATTTTTGTAAAAATTGGGCAGCAACTTCACTTAGGGTTTAGGGTACTTTAGAACCTGAATTAGCTTGGGTGGTCTTCTTGAAGAATGTAGAAGATGATTAGAGCTTTCCAACGGCATAAAGTTTGTCACATTCGGACTTAAGATGAAGAAGTTATGAGAATGGAAGGGTTTCAGCTACTGTTGGAACCACTGAAATTTTACAGTACCTTTAGAAGCCTTTTTCACCCTCTTGGAGACTGATCTGGTTTTTGTTTTCTGCACAAAAAATGTAGATTATCTTTCTAACTTTAAAATGAGGTATGATTTGCAATCATTGGAGTTAGGAATAAAAAGATATGAGGTTGGGAATGTTGACAGTTACTGTTTATTGTGCTAAAAATACTGTTACATTGGCTAGTTTTTAGGCTGACCCTAGGAGTGTGTTTTTACCCTCTTTAATGATTGAATTGATTTTTGCACTCTTCATGAAACTGTAGGTAATCCTTTCTTCTTTCTAATGAGTTATTCTATGCTTTATTTCGAGTTAGAAGTAAAAAGTTATGAGAATTAGACTTAGTTCAGTTATTATTCATTTGGCAACTTTGGACAGCACCTTTGGGAGGGTTTTTCACCCCTTTAGAGCTTGTTTTGGTTTTTCCATCCTTCATAGAACATGTAGATTATCTTCTTCCCTTTCCAACGAGGTATCTTTTGCAATTATTGGAGTTAAGAATAAAAAGTTATAAAGTTAGAAAGATTGCAGGTACTATTCATTTGGTCAATTTACTGTTCCATTGGTATTTTTATAGGCAGAAACTTTGAGGGTATTTTTACACCTTTAAATGACTAAAATGACTTTTGCACTCTTCACAAAACTTGTAGAGCATCTTTTTATCTTTCCAACAAGGTAAAATGTGTCATTTTTAGACTGGTGTGCTAAAAGATATGAATGTTCAAAATTTTGACATTGTGTAGGAAAATTTAAATTTTAGTGGCAGCAACTTTAAAGCAATTTGTGACCCTCTTAATGACTAAATTAGTTTTTAAATCCTTCTAGGAAGTTGTAGAGCTCCCTTTTATCTTTTTATTGACACTAAATTTACGAAAATTTCAACTTTGGGGTAAAAAGTTATTAAAGTTTAAAGTTAGAGAAGTTTTATTTAGGTTTAAAAGTTGAATTTTCAATTTAGAGAAATTAAACCCCGTTTCCTATTTTATTCGTTTCTCCTCCGTTTGACCTCCGATTTTCATGTTTTTTTTTCAAGCGTTAGATTTATAAATTCGAGTTTTGGGTTTTAGTCGGAAATGTCGGAGAAGATTTAAGCAAGTCAATTATGTGACGGATTTGGATATAAATTCGTTTTTGAGCGATTTTGTGATCTATAGAGATCCGATTGGGGCGATTTCTGATTCTATGTAACCTAGAGATATGGAGTTCCATTTTAGCTTAAGAATCGGATTTAATTGTGGGCCTTAAGTAGATCTAATTTTATTGGAGGAAAATTTGGGTAAAATTACCAAGTTTTGTTCGGATGACATTAAATTAAGTTCAATTCGAGGTTTCCTTCGTGGTGAGGAATTCCTCCCTCGTGAGATGTGCGCCCAAATGTCACGAAGGACGTCGGGCACGCGACTCACTGGGGAGGGGTTCCAACATATGAAAATGGTGTTTTCGCATTTTTGAAAAATGTGAACCATGCTGTTTTATGCATTAATATATGTTGATTGTGGGTTGAAAGAAATACTTGCATTCCTTTTTATGCATTTGATTGATATACGATTAATTGAGAAATTGAATATGATTGTTAGATAAATGAATGTGAATATGTGTGCATGTGTCAAGCATTTTGACACGATTTGATATGATGATATAAAGATTTAGAAAATCAAGATTTTTGAAAAATGCCTTGGGCAATTTGAATTCTCTTTCCGCTTATGTGTTATGTGGGTTTGGTCGGGTCCTTTTGTGAGTCGAGTAATCTGTCTCTACTTGTTTATAATATACATCATTTGCCCAAGTGGCTTAGGAGTTCAATTTTGGACTCCTTCGTTCTGTTACGCATGAACATTATCTTGGGAATGTGCGACGCGTTCGATAGGACCAACCCAAACCGTTTGATGTGTTTTATGTATTGAGTTAAGAGTTTATGTGTTTTGTGATCGATGTGATTGCATTCATGTTTATGAGAAATTTTGATAAATGAGAAAAGGGTTTTCAACCATGAAATTATAGAAATTTGATATGAAAAGTTTGGAAAATTGAAAGGTTTGAAGAAAATGCTTGAAAAGTTGAAAAGTTTGAAAAGATAAGCCCTTTGGCTAAAAGTTATGAAAAATGATTTCGCTTATTATTCATTTTATAAATATGTTACCCACGAGCTTAAGCTCACCCCCTTTCATTCCGTCTCGGGTTTACGGCGGAGATCGGATGAAAGAGCGTCAAGTTTGATTTTGCGCATTTGTATTTTTGTATAAATTGAGAATTGATATTGTTTTGGCTTGAATTGCCTTTTGTGTATATAAAGCGATTATTACGGGATGTATATGAATTGAGACTTGGATATTGATTTTATGATCATAACTGAGTATGATTATGCTTTATGTATGTAATTGGATATTGAATGTGGATTTTGCATATGAATTTGAGATATCGAATGTAGTTGGGTTTGATTGAGATTTGATATGATCGATTGAGGATTTTTGAAGTGTTAGGTTTAGATGTGTGTTTTCTTTGGTGTTTGGATTAGGACGGGAGGTCCGATGTTGATTTGTGTTGTTGGGTTGAGATATTAGAAGTGTATTTTACCTTTGCAGAAATTTTGGGCTGTCAAAATACAATAGAGTTATCTTGCCGATTTTGGTAAAAATCGGGTTAAGATAAGAATAAAATTAAGAAGTTAGTTTGGTAAAGATGAGATTTGCGTGATTAAGACAAATTATATGAATTGAGTGTTATATGAGGATAAATTTCCAAAAAGGAAATTGTATGGATTGATGATGATTTGAATGTGATTGAGTAAAGAGAAAAGGAATGAAATATGGGAAAAAAAATTATACCGGATTTCAGATATGGATTAGTTTTAGGTTTCCAACGCGACATTTCTTTAAGAAAATTTATGCACGGATGTTGGGCAAGTTTGAATTCGATCCGTTTGTTAAGTAATATGATTTCGATTTGTTCGGTGTTTTGTTCCGCTTTATGTGTTGCCCTTGATTTTTGATCCGCTTTCGATTCTCATTTTGATTCCATGTTGCTTCTTTCGCTTTCATTCGTTTAATTTCGGATCCGTTTGGTTACTTTCGCTTCTTCGTTTCGCTATTTTCGCTTCCGTTTTTGTCTCCGCTTTGTACCTTATTTATGTCTTTGGTTATTCGTTTTCGCTATCTGCCACTTCGTTAGCCGTATCTATTTTCATTTTTTGGTTAGGATCCGGTTCCCGGATCGGGTCCCAACATAGATGGTATCAGAGCCCAATATTATGATCGTACTTGGGCGTTTGTGTCTAACTGTTTTGTATAAGATTGTTCAAGCATAAGATTGAATTTGTGAGATTATGATCAAGATAGAGTGCATACCAAAGTGCTTGATAGATGAAGATGATAAGAATGTTAAGTGATTTTAGGAAATTGTGCATGAAATTGAGATTTGAAGTTCATGAGGAATTAGGATGATTTGATTTTGTATATCCATTTGTGAGTGAAAGATGAGCATGGAGATGGATTTTTATGAATTATGTGAAGGCCTAATTAAGTGATTGATGAGGGATAAGAACTTTGATAAATTTTAGATTTGTGATGATAAAAATTAAGATTTGAATTGAATGATAGCATTTGGATGAAATTAAATTGATTATACTTTTGTGAGATGAAAGAATGACTGTTTGGAGATAAGATAAAATGAAACAGTGCTTTGCCATGATATTGAATAAGTGAAAGATAAGTATGACGAGAAATCAATGAGAAAGTGTGTGACCAGTGTCTAAAAGTAAGAGAAGAAGTTACTTGGTGTTAAAGCAAGTATGAATTTCGAGGACGAAATTCTTTTAAGAAGGAGAGAAATGTTGGACCCCGATCTTTAATTGGAATTTAGAAATAGTAAATGAAATTGAATGAGTGTTTTGTTTAAGTATTATGTTATAGATGAAATTATGCTTTAAGGAAATTTTCAGAAAAGAATTATGATTTTTCAATGTATTTGATAATTGTGGAGATTTGTATGAGTTATGAAAATTTAAGCGAATGAATTGATTGAAAAGTTAGTAGAAAATCAAGAAATAAAGAGAAAAGTGAGAGAATTTGAAAAATTAAGAAAGTTGACTTTTGGAGATAGAAAGTTTGACTTAAGAAAGTTGACTTTTTGTTTGAGCAAAATTTCAGAAAATTGTCTTCTGGAAACTTGTAGTTTATGTCAAGAGCTTTTTGTAGCCATAAAGTTTGATATTTTCGATATCGGAAGTGAGAGTTATGATCAGTCAAAGTTCGCTTGGAGTTCGACTTTTTGATTTAGGCAAAATTCGAGAAAATGATCAACATGAAAACTGTAGCCTCTCTCGAGAGCTTTTTGTGGACATAAAGTTTGCTATTTTTTGATGTCGAGATTGAGAGATATGATTTTCCGAAGATATGTTTTGTTTTGAAAATACTATTAAGTATAGATTTGTGTGTTCTATACTTCGAGGCCACTCGTCGTATGAATTTAGTTTGAATTAGAGTAAGTGGTATTCATGAAAGTTTTAGATGATGTTTTTATCTTTCCATTGATATAAAGTTTGCAATTTTTTGATATCGGGGCTAGGAGTTATGAGCGATTAAAAATGGGAAGTCGTTTAGGAAAAGCTGTTTTGGACGGAATCTTTGATTGAGTTTTTGACCTCTTTCTAGACCTAATTTGATTTTGAGTACTTCAGGGAAGTTGTAGAGATTCCTTTGATATTTTTATTGACACCAAATTTGTCAAATTCCGAGTTCGGGATCGAGAGATATGATCTTTGAAAAGTTCGGTTTTGAAGTTCCAGTGCTTTGTTTCTTTATCTGATCCCTTTCATAATATTTTTCTTATAATTCCTTCATCCGATATCCGATTGATTTGATTCTCGAAGCTTTGGATTCCTAAGACAATTAATTTATTTTTCTTGAAGAATTATGATTTTTAGGAGATTAAATGGCAATAGATTGATTGAACCAAAGTAAGAGATTTGGTTATAGGTTATAAGTTGGATAATTTTCTTAACATGGTTCAGTATTTTGGGAAATGCGGGAGTTGTACAACTCCGATTGAGTTGATTCTTGAGGGAAAATAAAATTAATATATAGGGCTACAACTCTTGTGAAGGGATCGAAAATTAATTTCGTCCCTAAGATTGTTAATTTCTGGAATTAAATTAGCGTAATGTTCAGTCTCGGATTTTGTGAAGGTCCGATAGTATTTCGGCTATAACTTCTTCGTTTCTGATCCGAATTGAGCGCCGTTAGTTGCATTGGATTCGTATGATCGAGAGGAACAATTCTCTAGTAGAAAGTTTGTCCAAATTATTTCATTTAATTGCCCGAAACCGGGATGCAAAGCATCAGATTTTTAAAGAAAGTGCAGGGGCAAACTTGGAAATAGGCAAATAAGTAAGGGCAAAAGGGTCATTTAACCTCCATTTTTAATGACATGGCAAAACTCACAAGTGGCTGTCGTTTAGGGTGAAATGAAAGAGCTGGAGACCCACGAAACTTATAAGAAAATAATAAGAAAAGAAGATGAGAAAGAATGAGGAGTTGCTTTCGTATGGGAGAAAGAATGAGAGAAGAGGAGAATGAAGTTTTGGTGATGGGAGAGGAAGAGAGAGCTTAGGGATTTTAATTTTTGGAGGCTTCAACCTTGATTTTCAGTTGATTTCGTGGAAAGAGGATGAAAGATGATGAAGGTTTCCTTCAAAGCCAAGCAAAATCCGAAAATTGAGAAGAGGAAGGTAAGAGGTGAATTTTTGTCTTTAAATTTTTAATGAATTTTTGGTTTAGAATCATGAAATATGATATGGGTTTGTGATTTATGAAGTTGATTTTAATATATATGCCTTAGGTTGTGCTTAATTTTGGATGGAAATTTGTTTAAGGTTTAGACTTAATTTTGTGTTTGAGAAATTTGTGAAATTTGGAATAGAATTATAGATAATGATATGGGTTGGTGATATATGAAACCAATTTTGAAGAATTTGTGAATTATGATATTGAATTTGTATAAATTGGTTTAGGCCAATTTTAAGATTTGGGTATTTTTGGAATTTATGATTTAGATTGATTGATTTTATATGGAATTGGTGTTTTCTAAGTCCAATTTTAAGAATTAAGTGAATTATGATATTTATTTTGGATAATTATGGCTTAGGAATTTTAAGGTTGAGGAAAGAAGAAGGAATTTGGAGATTCGAGGTGGGTGATGTATTTATATTTTGAATTATGAGTAAATTATGTGATTTTGAAAATCAAGAAAAGAATATTATTTCGAAATTATGTTTTAAAGGATTTGAAAATAATTATTCAAAGGGTTATGTTAAAATGTTTGAAAATGATTCGGGAAAATTGTAGAAAAATTAAGAATACGAGATTTATGAAAATGGTGTTTTCGCATTTTTGAAAAATGTGAACCATGTTGTTTTATGCATTAATATATGTTGATTGTGGGTTGAAAGAAATACTTGCATTCCTTTTTAAGCATTTGATTGATATACGATTAATTGAGTAATTGAATATGATTGTTATATAAATGAATGTGAATATGTGTACATGTGTCAAGCATTTTGACACGATTTGATATGATGATATGAAGATTTAGAAAATCAAGATTTTGAAAATGCCTGGGCAATTTGAATTCTCTTTCCGCTTATGTGTTATGTGGGTTTGGTCAGTCCTTTTGTGAGTCGATGTTTGTCTCTACTTGTTTATAGCCTTCTCTCGGCTGCCATGAGTGGCTTAGGAGTTTCGATTTCGGACTCCCCTCCGTTCCTCACTTGCCGAACCATTATCTTGAGAATGTGCGATACATTCTGATAGGACCAACCCAAACCGTTTGATGTGTTTTATGTATTGAGTTAAGAGTTTATGTGTTTTGTGATCTGATGTGATTACATTCATGTTTATGAGAAATTTTGAGAAATGAGAAAAAGGGTTTTCAACCATGAAATTATAGAAATTTGATATGAAAAGTTTGGAAAATTGAAAGGTTTGAAGAAAATGCTTGAAAAGTTGAAAAGTTTGAAAAAGATAAGCCCTTTGGCTAAAAGTTATGAAAAATGATTTCTGCTTATTATTCATTTTATAAATATGTTACCCACGAGCTTCCAAGCTCACCCCCTTTCATCCCGTCTCGGGTTTACGGCGGGAGATCGGATGAAAAGCGTCAAGTTCGATTTTGCCGCATTTGTATTTTTGTATAAATTGAGAATTGATATTGTTTTTGGCTTGAATTGCCTTTTGTGTATATAAAGCTGTTATTACGGGATGTATATGAATTCGAGACTTGGATATTGATTTTATGATCATAACTGAGTATGATTATGCTTTATGTATGTAATTAGATATTGAATGTGGATTTTGCATATGGATTTGAGATATTGAATGTAGTTGGGATTGATTGAGATTTGATATGATCGATTGAGGATTTTTGAAGTGTTAGGTTTAGATGTGCGTTTACTTTGGTGTTTTGGATTCAGACGGAGGTCGATGTTGGTTTGTGTTGTTGGGTTGAGATATTAGAAGTGTATTTTGCCTTTGCGAGAATTTTGGGTGTCAAAATACAGTAGTTATCGCCCGATTTTTGGTAAAATCGGGTTAAGATAAGAATAAAATTAAGAAGTTAGTTTGGTAAAGATGAGATTTGCGTGATTAAGACAAATTATATGAAATGAGTGTTATATGAGGATAAATTTCCAAAAAGGAAATTGTATGGATTGATGATGATTTGAATGTGATTGAGTAAAGAGAAAAGGAATGAAATATGGGGAAAAAATTATACCGGATTTCGGATATAGATTAGTTTGAGGTTTCCAACGCGATGCTTCTTTAAGAAAATTTATGCACGGATGTCGGGCAAGTTTGAATTCGATCCGTTTGTTAAGTAATATGATTTTGATTCGTTCGGTGTTTTGTTCCGCTTTATGTGTTGCCCTTGATTTTTGATCCGCTTTCGATTCGCATTTTGATTCCATGTTGCTTCTTTCGCTTTCGTTCGTTTAATTTCGGATCCGTTTGGTTACTTTCGCTTATTCGTTTCGCTATTTTCGCTTCCGTTTTTGTCTCCACTTTGTACCTTATTTCTGTCTTTGGTTATTCGTTTTCGCTATCTACCACTTCATTAGCCGTATCCGTTTTCGTTTTCCGGTTAGGATCCGGTTCCCGGATCGGGTCCCAACAATGCATATTTATGACTATCCCGGTTATCAATCCATCAATTCCATCACAAGACATTCAACTATCAAAACTCACTTAAGTAGCCTCATTCTATGGGATTTAAACCTCCATAAACCATTTGAATCCAATTTCATAGTCCACTGAACCATTTCAGATCTTTCCCCAAACTCTAACTTTCGGGTCCACTGTTCATGTTTAATTAGAAGGCAAAACTTGCATAATTCGAGCCTACTTCCTCTTAGAAAAGTGTTCCTCTATCTTTTATCTTTTCATTAACCCCCAAAATCACTCAATTTGGTTCAGTATGTTCAAAGATGTGCCTCAAACATTTTTGGATTGTTCCTCTCCAAAACAGTGTATTACATCCGAGTTCCATCCAGAAATTGAACACCTTAGAGACCGTATCAAGATTCAGCTCCTTCATATAATTTGTATCCCTATTACTCTAGTTTACTACAAATCAAGGATCACCTCAATTGGAATCCTATAGACCAAGATATCATCAAAATACTGAAATACATTCAGTAAAATATCCAATTCATACTCCTTCCACCGTTACCCTTACTTTGATTCAGTCAATCATTTCCAATTTAATACCAAAGACCATAAATTTTTGTGTATATATAAATAAATGTGTTAGGAATCCAATGCTTCAAAAATCAGGTCATTTGGAGGTCTAGAGAAGAAGTTATTACCAAAAGAGTACAGCTTGTTTTTGCGTCTCAGTTTCTGCGTCTGCGCTTATGCTTCTACTTTTATGTGTCTATTTTCATGCGTCTGCTTTCATGCGTCTGCTTTCATGCGTCTGCTTTTATGCATCTGTTTTCACGCGTCTGCTTTTATGTGTCTGCTTTTATGCGTCTGTTTTCATGCGTCTGCTTTCATGCATCTGCTTTCATGCGTCTACTTTTATGCGTCTGTTTTTCTGCGTCCAAAACGTCTCCACTTATAAGACGCATAACTTTTGACTACAATGTCCAAAATTTACAACATTTATACCATTGGAAATATAAAAGAATTATATACAATTTTCAAGAAGGTAACTTTGCCAGAATCTATATAAATCAGGTCCAAATTTCCTCCCGAAGTTGGAACATGAATTTTCGCTCAACTCTCGACATCCTACACCCAGTTCTCAACTTCGTGACAACTTTTGAGATTCTTAGAGATAGAACTGAAATTCGATGTCTTCATACAAATTGTAGCCATATATTCCTAGTTTACTCCGAATCTAGAATCATCTCATTTGGACAACCAAAGAAAATGTTATGGCTAAAATACTGAAACATACTCAGTGAGAAATTTTCCAGACTTTCTAACTTTCAACACTTTACGTCATCAAACATTAAAAGATTTCTCAAAAACTAATTTAACACTATAACTGAATTTATTTCTCCCCAAATACCTAGCATTTAAGAACAAACACATAAAGTACATTTTCCATGCAAATGACAGTAATTTATCAACGTTATTTAACAAATCCCTGACTGTAAGGGATTTCTCTAACACTTACCTGCTGAAAACTCAAAAATCTACAAGCCCTAATCTCCACCAAATTTTCATACTTCACTGAGTGAAATGAGTAGCTTCTGGTTTTTCCTTAGAGTAGATGACACAAATGGCAAAGTAAGATTGGTGAAAGAAATGAAGAACACAGAAGTCCATTAGAAGATATTTTGCTGGAAAACTCTGTTTTTTTTTTCCGAAGAGAGAAGTTTTAGAAAGATGAGAATAAAGAAGGGACTTGGACAAGACTTAACCTGTCAACTCTCAAGGAATAGTGACCTACTTCTGTCTAGAGTACAAGGTCTAATTGACACATGTCACTTTCTTAATGATTAAACTCTAACTTAGTTTCTTTGGAAACTAACTCCATTTAGTTCTCCTCTTTCCAATACAACAATCATCTTTACAACCCAACTATCTCCAAATCTTTATTTAATTTGTTTCTTATTCCCTACTATAAATATATTTTTCTCAATACTCCATCACTTCACCAACATATACAAATACAATATTTCCCACCAAAATTCGAAATATCAAAATTTCACTAATTCATAAAATTTTCAATGTAATAACATTCAAGATTCTCAAATCATTCCAATTATACCCAGAATTATTCATGAATGCATGTACAATTATTTTCATGTGTAAATATATTCACTATTTATGTGTAAGTGTATGACATATCTTGTATGAACATGGAAGTGCATCTCTACTCTCATTACTCACATTAACCATCCTACCCTTCCCTCTAGTAATGGGATGTTACACTAAAGGTTCGAAGGAATGGGAATTGGAAAATAAAATGTAATTGATTGTAAATGTTAATTGGGACATGTGCATTCATGCATAAAGGCGTGATCAGATAATGACAATTATGACCGGAGTAGCCAACGTATTACAGAGCTTTAAGCTCAGCATAGGCTTCGCGTCTAACGTATTGAGCCACCGCTCAACGTATCGAGCATTCAGCCCATGTATTGAGCCACAGGCTCAACGCAATATGCCCGTCACTAGGACAGTTCAGACGCACGGTCACAACAACGTAATGAAAATGAAAAGTGTCACATGTGCATTGCTTATATGAATGATTAAATGTGGATTGTGTGAAAGGTGAAATGCCTATAATTGTGAAATGGAAGCATATGTGATATTTCTGAAAGTGATAATATGTGATATTCTGTGAATTATTTGAATATTCATGAGTTGAGTGAACCATCGATGATGGTTTCTCACTGAGTTCGCAAACTTAACCAACATTGCAAATATTTTTCAGGGATCGAAGAGTACCCCGTTAGGCATGGGAGTATGATTACCGATAGCAAGTCAGAGCTCAAGTTCGGGATCAGTTCACGTCTACATTAGCGTTATTCTGTTCTTGTATAGAATTTGTATTTCTGCAATTTCTGCAGGATAGTACTGTTGTTTTAGAGGGCCCCAATTGATAAATGTTGTATTGTAATATGATTACTGAAATTATGTTTTGACTGAAATATTTTTGTATTAAAGTGGGTCCAATATGGTTACTAATTTCCATGCACGAGATTGTTTTCAAAAATGAAAAAAAATGTTTTACTGAGTTTTGAACGGTTCTGACTACTTTAGCATACCACCCTCGTGAGGCACGGGCTCGGATATCACCATTTTTTTGTTTTTGGGTCTTGCGGGAGTGGGATGTTACATTTGTGGTATCAGAGCCCAGAAGTACAATCTTATATGAGCGTTCTAAAATATGGGTCAAGTTACATGCATTTAAGTCATGTCACAGCAAACAGTGACAATTGATCCCCAGTCGAGCATATGACTCGCATGCATGAGCCTGTATCAATTGTCTAAGTGGTTAGAAATAGTGAGGAAAATGATGATATGTTGGAAAGTGATAAATGGAAGTTGTGGATATCGTGAAATAAGAAAAAGTGTAGGGCTCGATTTGACAAATGAAGATTTAGTGTATTGGTACTGATGGATATATTATGAAACATAATATCAGTGTTATACCTGAGTATATCCTTGAATGTGGGATAGATTTGAATGTATGCTTATGGATTGATAGAGTAAAATAGAGGCATGTTGGAAATGGCAAGATGGAAAGTGTATAAACAAAGTGGATGGAAATAAATGTTCTATGATTTCGAGAGGTTACAATTGGATTTGATTATCGTGATGGGAGTTATGAATAAGAGTTTATGACTTAGAGTCAGAATATGTTAGTGGGAAAGCGAGAATGATTGTACATTTATCATATTGATTTGAGTGTGAAAAAAATTCATGGGTATGATGAGATAGTGAAAAGATTGAAATATAAGACAATGATAAGGGTAGATGAAAAAGTTGTCTAGGTTCAGTTGATTTGCCTATGTGAATGCACATCTGATAATAGGAGCCCCATAATAAGTGAAAATATTAAGCTTATTTGTCTCGTATGTGTGGAAATGATATCGGAAGTCATCGGTGAGTTAGTGGATAACTTCTAGTCATAGTTCTTATAGTTTGAGGTTCAGCATGAGTTAGAATAAGAAATGAAAGTGCTTATAGTGATTAATTGGGAATAAATTGAGATTGTTACCTGTTTAAATAGAAAAGGACGCGATCATGGCATAATTGATCTTCATGGGATATTATGAGTTATAGCTAAAATTGATTTCCTAAGGCATTGTGATTGGCTGACAAGAAATGTGACGATTGTTGATAAATAGAAATTCCAAGAGCGGTATTGATGAAAGTATTGAGAAATCTTCTTTTAAAGAAGAATTTCCCTGAATTGGGTTAAGTCGATCAGATGATTACAATTGAAAATTTTAGCAATGAAAGGACAAATTGGAGATAAATTTGAAATGAACGAAAAGTCATTATTGGGAGTCCTAATCCTAGTGGAGACTCAAGTGTAAGAGATAGAATCTGCTACTGAGTAGGTATGTACCATGTCAATGTAAAGAATCCGATTATGTAATAGGATTATTGAACAGTAAAGAGACATTAGTCATGGTTATGAGGAGAATATTGATTCACAAATATTTGTGTAAAAAAGTTCGAAAAGTACAAGTGGATTTGGTGAATGTGTTATCAACCCAGTTTGTAATGATGGCAATAAATTGAAATTTGTGGAGAAGCTAGTGTAAGAGAATATGTGTCAGCATATGTTATTATGAAACTGAGAAAATCATAAGAGAAAATTTCCTCATTGGGGAATTTAGATATTTTAAGAGTTATGAAAATCAATTATGAGCATTGTCTAAAGAATTTTGGGTTGAAATTGTCAAAGATATCAATGCCCCGGTAGTGTTATATTATTGAAGAGTAGAATGTCTCAATTGTGTTTAAATAGGATAGTGATTATGAACCTTAATGATATATCAAGTGTTTTTGAAAAGTGAAGAAAAATAGTCGGTAGAGTTGAGGAAATTGCATGTTTTGAAAAGTTTCAAAAAAAAAGTGAATCTTAGTTGATCAAATAAATTGTAGATGAATTAGTGTTCAGACATGGCACTTTGGGAGACATAATGACGATAGAGGTATTGATAAAATGTGAAATTGCAAGGGACATATGTATACAGGATTTGGAGTTCTTTTAGAATTGGTTTTATACGTCCAGAAATTGTTAAGGATTTTCTGGTTTTAGCTACTTGACAAAGTGTTTGAGGAAAAATAAGTGAATCGTATGACTGATAAATGTAAAAAGAGATATTTTGAGAAATTTATAACTCGAGTATTGATCGTACCACTTTAATTTGGAGATTTTGCAATATTTAACGAAATGTCCCAGTAAAGGTTATGATGTAATCTATTGAAATAGTGTAAAGAGGTTTGATGTGCATAGGGACAAGTATAACCTCATGGACTGCATAATGATTGACGACTTGAAACTTGTACTGAATATTGCTTTGAAAGTTGGAGATTTTATTCGTATAGAAATATTTTTGAATATGTCTATGAATATGCAAATTGATAGCGATTGAGGTATTTCGGGAATTTGAAAGAATTGAAAAGGATTAAGTGATTGAGTGTTTCAAAATTTTGTTAGTGATGCAATTAAATGGATTGAACAGAAAATGTAATGGTAGAAGATCAATTTGGGCGATAAGGTTATTAAACCTAGTGTAATACTGAGTGCGAACTGTAGAACTATCAAGGGGCAAAAAAAATTATTATTAGCTATTGGAATTCCAAATTAGATGTGTATAAAAAGGATTGGCAAAACCCGAATTGAGGACTTAGAATTTGCGAACCCTATGGAGGAATTGAAAATGAATCCAACTTTTGGAGAAAACGATATTTATGACTGGATTTAGAAGTATGGGTAATACCCACCTAAGAAACTGTTAGAGAAAACTCAAGGATTAATCGAAGCTTTATGTTTTGGTAAGAATTCATTGAAAGAGTAATAGAAGATTTAGAATGTGAAATCGAATGATTATATGTGTGATAATCCAACATATTTGATTGCCGGAGACAGTGTAAAACTGATATTTTTGGGATCTCATTGGGATATGAAATTGATGTTTAGTTCAGATTGATTATGGGTATATCAATTGTTTTATTGGTGATACCATTCAATAGTCGAAGGCCATGATTAATTGAAATAATGTTGATAAATGAAATGAATCTGTAATACGGATTAAGAAATCCAAAGTTAATGACAATGAGTCGATTTGATTATTATTGAGGTTATTAGAATCTTATGAAATTGATGTTTAATTTCTAAAGGGAGGTAATCTGATAAGTGATAAATCAAATGCTTCAAAGTGTATCGCTTCGGCCTAGATGCACTTAGATGAAGATAAGGGTGTAAATCGGAGAATTAAATTTGTTTTAAATGACCTCTATGTGATTGGGGTGTGATTAGATTGGTAAGTCAGTCTAAAACCTAAAAGATGATTTGAATTCGTAAAGTGTTACTTGGACAGGATTAAGAAGTATTGCTATGATCTGACATATGTGTTATTGATACCGAAAGTGAAGAATTGCGAGTAATTATGAGGAAATAGTTAAGACAGTGTAAAATTTGAGAAAGATAAAAAGAGTTATCGATTGTATTGATTTCAGTGAGTTGGCAGAATTTGGTCATGTAGTGCAATAAGTGGGAAACAATATGTAAGTGATCAAAACAATTCCCCCTGCCTTTTTGATTAATCGTATATGAAATTTCGAGGACGAAATTTTTGTTAGGATGGGAGAATTGTAATATCCCATCCCCGATGGGAAGGGTAAATTGGACAATTGGGACAGGCTAGTAATTTGCATTGCATATTTTGAATTGAATATTTATTTTGACCTCTAATTTAGAGGAATGAGTCATTTGGTACATGCATTCATGACATTTTCTCGGCAATTATTTGTGATTATGATGGGATTTGTGAAAATGTTTAATTTATGATTTATTGGGAATTATGGAATTTTTTGGTCTAAATAGTGGAATTGGAAATGTTTTAGAGTAGCCGTCAGTTGATAATGACCCTTAGGAATTTTTCTAGAAATTCGGGAGAAAAAGTTCGGACCGAAAAAATTTTTGAGTGGCGGACTAATTGACTGTATAGTATTGAATAACTGACCAATGGCTATGGAAATTTAGATATATGATTTAGAAATTATTTCGTCGAGCCATTGAAATTGGAGAATGAATTAGACTGGAAATGATTTAGACTAGAGTCTTAATTGTTTTACCTTAAATGCCTTAAATTTTATAAATTGGGAGAAAAAGAAATCCTTCTCTCCTAGGGCACGATTCATTCTCCTTCCCCTTCGATGATTTCGATCCTTGCCTTTCCAATTGCTTGCTTCTTCTTCTTTGTGCAAAGCTTGACTCTAAATCCTTTGAGAGATGAAAAATCGTGGAAGGAGAAGAGGGAGCTGTGAGTGTTAAGGCTTGGAAGAGATTTTCGAAGGTTTGAAGATTCGAGGTTCGATTGGTAAGTTTAATGGTTTTAATGTTGTTATTTAATGTGGTTTAACGCATTCATGGCATTTATTGTGTGATTGGGTAACTGAGAGTGGGTTAGGACTGGTTTTTAGTGAGAGAAATGGAAAAATTCATCGGAGAAGACAATCGGAGCTCCCTTGCGTCATGACGTGTCTTGATGGTCCTCGTCATGATGAGCAACAGATTACTACATGGCGAAACTCGGTTAGACGTCGCGGCGAGCGTGCAAATTTACGCCTCGACGAGCCCGAAGTAGTTGTTCGCCGCGACGAGCTCACTTTGACGTCGCGGCGAGTGATTCCAGACGTCGCGGCGAGCGTTCCTTGGTTGCAGCGAGGGATACTTTTCTGATTTGATTTAGTTTGATTTTTGGGGCATATCTTATGGTGTAGACCTCCAATTGAGGTGATTCTTGATTCGTTATGATCTAGAAAAAGAGGTCTACAATTGATGTTAATAAAGAAAAATTGAAATCAAATGAGAGAGATTTTAAATATAGAAAGAATGTTGAATATGGTTTCTTATTACAACCCAAGGGTTGTTTCATGATAATTAGGGTTTAATTATGAGATTCTGAATCTAAGGAAATGCTATTGAGATTTTTGAAAAATGAGCATAAATTTTGATCTAGAAAATAGTGACACTGATTTTGAGGTTTTCTTGAGAATATACAAATGAGTATGACTTGTAAATTGACTGAATGTTAAAATTGGAATTGGTGGAATTCCGTAATAGGTCATTGAAATGAAACGAGTTGTTGTTGATCAATTGAGTGAAAGTTAGATTTTGACAACAGAAAGTGGAAATTGGGATATAGCGTCGGGAAGGTCATGAATAGGCATCGTACATCTTTTATTTCAAACATATGCATCATTGAATTATTCTGATCATGCATTTAGTAATGAATGGCTATTTGATTGTTATAGAGGCATCATTGGATCGATATTCCACAGACAGTACTGAGACTTCCAGGCAGTAGCTCGGAAGTGCAGGTGAGTAACCTAGTTGGTTTCTTTATATGTTTAATATTGTGTACTTATGCCATGTGGAGTTAATGGAGGGTTATATGTGTTTGCTTTTGATTGATTTCAGACCACAGGTGTCTGAAGTATTGGAATGTGATATTGAAGTGCTAATAGTGTGTACTGTTGTGAATGCTTCAATGAAATAAATTGTGAAAATGATTATGATTGAAATACTGGACTAAAGGTCTGAAGGAATGGGAATTGGAAAATAAAATTTAATTGATTGTAAATGTAAATTGGGACATGTGCATTCATTCATAAAGGCATGATCAGATAATGACAGTTGTGACCGGAGCAGCCAACGTATTACAGAGCTTTAAGCTCAACGCACAGGGCTTCGTGCCCAACGTATTCAGAGCCACTGGCTCAACATATCAGGGCATTCAGGCCCAATGTATTCAGAGCCACAGACTCAACGTATGTGCCCGTCACTAGGACAGTTCAGGCGCACGGTCACAACAATGTAATGAAAATGAAAAGTGCCATATGTGCATTGCATATATGAATGATTAAATGTGGATTGTGTGAAAGGCGAAATGCCTATAATTGTGAAATGGAAGCACATGTGATATTTTTGAAAGTGATAATATGTGATATTCTGTGAATTATTTGAATATGCATGAGTTGATTGAACCATCGATGATGGTTTCTCACTGAGTTCGCAAACTCACCCAACATTGCAAATATTTTTCAGAGATCGAAGAGTACCCCGTTAGGCACGGGAGTATGATTACCGATAGCAAGTCAGAGTTCAAGTTCAGGATCAGTTCACATCTGCATTAGCGTTATTCTGTTCTTGTATAGAATTTGTATTTCTGCAATTTCTGCAGAATAGTACTGTTGTTTTAGAGGGCCACAATTGATAAATGTTGTATTTTAATGTGATTACTGAAATTATGTTTTGACCGAAATATTTTCGTATTAAAGTGGGTCCAATATGGATACTGATTTTCGCGCACGAGATTGTTTTCAAAAATGAAAAAAAATGTTTGAACGGTTTTGACTGCTCTAGCATACCACCCTCGTGAGGCACGGGCTCGGATATCACCATCGATATCAGGTTCGGGTCTTGCGGGAGTGGGATGCTACAAGATGTATCTTCTGCGTTTTGCTTATTCTATGTTTTGTTTCTTCTGTGATAATGTGTCTTCTGTGATTATGTGTCGTATGTGTTGATTTGTCTTCTGTGATGACGTGTCTTCTGTGATAATGTGTCATTTGTGATGATGTGTCATTTGTCTTTTGGTATCTTCCGTCTTTTGCTTTTTCTATGTTTGACCTTCTGCTTTTTCATTTGGTTTCATCTATACCTATCTTCTGCTCCATTTTTTGCCCTTTAGAAGATAAAATCTGTCTTTAAGGTCTCTTCAAAGTTGTATACCTTGAATTCCTCTTTTGAACCATATAAAGAACACCTTAATCCTATATCTGTAAGGAAATTTATGGCAATTTTCCCCTTTCTTTTGTCTTTTTCCATTAGTCTGCTTTTTCCTTTAGCTTCGTCTATACCTATTTTTTGCTCCATCTTTTACCCTTCAGAAGATAGAATCTATCTTTGAGGTCTTCTTAAAAGTTGTAGATCTTGAAGTCTTCTTTTTAACCATATAAAGAACACCTTAATCCAATATATGTATGGAAAGTTATAGTAATTTTTCCCATTAGTCTATCTTTTTCCATTCATCTACTTTTTCCTTTGGCTTCATCTGATCCTATCGTCTACTCCATTTTAACCCTTCAAAAGATATACTCTACCTTTAAGGTCTTCATGAAAGTTGTAGATATTGAAGTTGTCTTTCATTTTATCTAAATAACACCTTAATCCGAGTTCTCTAGAGGAAATTTTGCTAAATTTCTCGAAATAGGTATAGTATAGTTGAGGGCAAGTATAGCTTCCGTGATTGATTCCGAATGTTGGGCTCCAGAAGAGGAGTCCAGCATTGTTTGGTATCAGAGCTTAGGTTTTTTATAGTCTTAGAATGCATAGTAGGATGAAGTGTTATGTTATGTGGTTACTGGTTGCATTGTAAATTGATTAGATTGCATTAAATGATATACATGCCATGCGTACATGTAGGAATTAAGACTAAAATGAAATGTAAGTTAATAGTTAGTGTTTGCATTGAAGGACTAAGATGCCACCTCGTAGAAGGATACAATGAGTATGGCAAGGATCGATTACACCTGACTCTTTACCAAGGGAGGAAAATATTGATGAATCTGTAGTCCCATGAAATGTTGAGGCTTCGGTAGGGCAAGGTAGTAAGCTCGTTCGATCACAGTCGTAGGAGTCTCCTCTTTTGTGAGAGCAAGTGCCAGTTCCATTGGATCCGAGGATGTTTCAGGAATTTGCTCAGGCCATGGGCTAGATATCGTAATATTCTACTCCAGCCCTAGTCAAGAAAGGGAAACAATTTGACAAGCTCAAGAAATATTGGGCAGTGGATTTTTATGGGACAACGGATCCAGAAGAAGCTGAGACTTGGTTGAGAAAGACCGAGAGTGTAACATCCCACCCCCTACTGGAAGGGTAAAATAGTAAATTGGCATATGATAAAATTGATAGGGATTTATTCATATTGTTCATGCATAATAGGATTGATACACAGTATCAATTGTGTACATGAAATTTTGGTATATGCATCCATGATACTTCCCGGTAATTGGGCCTAACGGCATTTTATTGTGATTAACGTGGTTATGGGATTTGAAAAATTATTCTGAGTGCGCCATTGAGCGTTTTACATTTTTTTGGATTTATAGGAATTTTTCTGGAATTTTCTGGAGAAAATTTCCGGACCGGAAAAATCGCCAATTGGCGAATCGACGATTTTCTAGGCGAAAATTTCTACCCAATGGCACTGTAATATTGGGTATATTATTTTGGAATTGAAATTAGAGTCATTGGAGTCGATTGGGTTAAATTTTTGATCTGGATTAAAATATGATTAGTTTGACTTTTCTTTTAAAATTTGACCAATTAGATTTGGCCACCAAAAAGTTGCATTTAAGGCACCCTTATCATCTCACCCACGGTTATCACTTAGAAAAGAATTAAAACAAGCTTGAATGGCTTGGATTTTGCTTCCACCGAAGAAAACTCATCTCTTTGCCACCACCATTGATTTTCTTCTTCTTTCATCAAACCTTCCTCCAACATAAGAACTTCTTCATGCCATCAAGTTATGTTCTTCTCATGATGATGATATACATGTTTGATGTTAGAAGAAAGTAGAGAAAGTGAGAAATTGGTGTGCCTTGAAGTGGAAAAGCTAATTAGGTAAGGAAGGTTAATTAAGTTTTCAATGATGCTTAAGTTTGAATTTATGAATCATGGTAGGTAGAAACATTGAATGGGGGATTTGGTGCATTTATTATGATTCTTGATGCATTAAATTGATGATAATTATTGCTTGAATTAATGGGTATAAGATTAGGGTTAGTTATGAATTGAAAGTAGGATGAGTGATGAATGGTTTTAGCTTGATTATAATTGCATTTTTGATGATGAATTGTGCATAGGAATTGAGAAATTAATGCTGCCAAAATGTGACTATTAGCCCTAGTGAATGTATGAATATTGTAAGTACTGATTTTGTGTTAAAATGAGATGCCTATGGTAGTAGGAATTGAATTGGTATGATAGGAAGTGAATTGGTGAAGTAAAGCTGAAAATTGATTTTTGACTTAGTATACTGATTTGAGCATAACTCATTGTGGAGAAATGTAAATGAGGTAAGGTTAGTGGCCACTGAAACTTTGGGATGTTGGCTTTAATTTAGTGTGAAATAGGTGTTGTTGAATTCCAATGATAGAAGGGTGAAATTTTGCATGGAAAGTTACTGTTCCATTGTCTGTGAACAGTAACTGTAACCATGACATCTGCGTTTTACTGATTTTTATGAATTAATTGAGATGGAATTAGGGAGAATGGTCTTCATGGAAGTTGTAGCATATTTGATTATCTTTCCATTGCTACTGATCTTGTTATTTTTAGAATTGTGTATTGGGAGATATGAATTGATTACTAATGGCTGGTTTTGAGCATTTTGGATGAAACCTAGTTTAAGTGTGATTTTGTGAGTTTACTGATTTGAGGCAATTTTAACATTTTATGTGGACTGAATTGGTGTGAGTGAGCTTCTGAAAAGTTGTAGAGGAAGAGATTATCTTGAAATTGATATTTTGTATGTAATTTTTAGAAGTCAGAATTGGGAGATATGATTTTTCAAAAAACTGATCCTACATTAGGTTATGAATGGCTGATGATAACAGAAACTTCCATAACAGTTTTGAAATTGTTAGAGATTGAATTGGAGGTTGAGTGCTTCATGAAAAATGAAGTTTATGATGTTATCTTTACAAGGATATAAAGTTCTGATTTTATTGACTTATATACTGGAAGTTATGCTTCTTGTAAGATTACTGCACAAAGTGAAGGATTTCAGGGACAGTGACATTGAATGAATTAATTGACTGGTTTAGAAATAGAATTTGATTGTGGATTGTTCATGAAAGTTGTAGAGGACATTGTGAACTTATTGACCATATTTTTTTGGTAATTTATTACTAAGGAATCAGTGAATTATGCAATTGTCAATGTACTGCCCAGTGTTGAGGGAAATTGATTAGGCAGAAGGTTTGATGGATTATTTGAGACTCTTAAGGTTGGATTTGAATTTTTTGGTCTTCTTGAGAATTGTAGAGCTTTTCATAAGCTTTCCAATGAGGTATAGTGGGTATTTTTCTGATTTGTGTGCTAAGAATTAGAGTAGTTGGAAATTGGGATTGAAATTTGGAAAAAAAGGGCAAGAAGAGGGGAAACTCATGGTCATGAGGGCGACATCTCGCCTCGCGGCGAGATTAACGAGCGATCGCGAGGCGACGCCTACGCCCGCGATTTAAACGGGTAAATCAGCCTCATGGCGGCATCTCGCCTCATGAGGCAGGCTTCAATATATATATATATATTATTGTTTTGCTTATTATTTGGCATAAATTGATCCGATTGTTCTTTTGTCAATTTCTTTCCCGTCCGACGTCCGATTGACCTGATTCCAGAGGCATCGGATTCATTGAATATTTAATTTCATATTATGAGAAAACGGGAATTTTTAGACGGGAATTTGACGTAGCCCCTATTGACGGATCATGTAAACACTGTTTTATTTAATTGAGGACCTATAGAGGTCCGAATTGCGCACCGTCAGCGCCAATAGGTTTCTAAATTTTTGATGAATTTTTATAATGGAAAAAAAATGGGATTAGGGCCGAGAATTCATGAACATGCATATCTCATCAACATGAGCACAAATTTCATATTTAGTGACTCGTGCTTTTTCTGATTCATATAGAGGCTCAATTGGAGCGTCGATTGACCGACGTCACAAAGACTTCCCAATATTAGCTCGGAAGTAATAGGTGAGTAACCTAGTTGGTTTCTCAAATTTCTGGTTGTTTACATGCTCAACGTGAATTACATGCAAAAGTGAATTGAATGATCACTGCATGACTACTGGCATGTATGAGATTGTATTGTATGATTTTCTTGTCTTGAATGATATCGACATCTTGATAGATCGGGCTTTATAGCCATCATATCAACATCGCTATACTTGGGCTTTATAGCCATATCATTGACTTATCGCTACATCGGGCTTTATAGCCAAACACCGTACATTCATCGAATATCGCATCGCATGCATAATTGCATGATCGATAATGGACGTGCCCCAGTTGCTATTTTACCGATAAGAGCTTGAGCTCTCATATCGTCATCGACCGCCTCGAGCCCGAGGGGAGAAATCTCGACGCGTCCCCACCGAACAACGATCGAGCACTTGGGCACAATATTGAATAAGCGGAAAGAGTCACATATGCATTGCATTCGCATAAATGATTGTTCGTGACATGTACCGCTTTGTAATGGCATGAATTATCGTGAATGGTTTTACATTCATTGGACATTGTTATTGATCGCCATTGGTAATTGATTATTCTCGATCGTCTGACGCCATAGGCGTAATGCATGATTTGAGTGAACCATCGATGATGGTTTCTCACCGAGTTCGCAAAACTCACCCAAAATTTGCATTTATTTTCAGGTCTGAAGAATACCCGGTTGACACGGAGTATATCTCGTAGACGAGTAAAGGTTAGAGGTCGGGATCGGTTAGTATCGCATTAGTGTTTTAGTAAATTGTATTCGCAATCAACTTGTATAACAAGGCTTTATATTTTTTGAGCCATTGTGGTATTAATGTTTACTGCATTGACTTATTGTAATGATTACTGGATGACTGTAATAACTGAAGCTGGTTTTTATTGAACACGAATTTTAAGTACTTACTGTGTTTGCCGTGTTAACGTGGAATCAATGGCTTCAAAAAAATGTATCTGAGTTTTAAATCGATCGATGTACGCCACTCTCGCGAGACACGGACTCGGATATCACCAACGATATCGGGTTCGGGTCTTACGGGAGTGGGGTGTTACAGAGAGGATACTGGATTAGATGGATTGTGAGGATGATGAGAAAGTTGTGTATGTTGCTAGCCTACTTTAGGGGGATGCTCTACATTAGTGGGAGAGTGTGCCAGGGAGCCAGATAAGACCACCAGTGCTGGCATGGAAGGACTTCTTAACTTCTTATAAGAAGAAATATCTACCTGAGGTGTACATTCAGCATAAACAAAGGGAGTTCTTGAGTCTCACCCAGAGGGAAATGACGGTGAGTGAGTATAAGCGTCGGTTTACACTGTTATCCCGATATGCAGCAGAGGTGAGGCAGTTAAGTATCGTAGGTTCAAATCGTGGTTGCATCTAGCTATTAGGGAGAAAGTGGTGGTAAAATTTTGTGATTTTCAATAATTGGTCGAAGCGGCTCTGAGGGTTGAGAACATAAAGAGTGTCGTAAGCAAAAAAAGAAAGGGGAGAGAACAGTTCAAGAGGGGAGGTGGTACTTTTATGCCTGAGAGGAGTGTCAGGACTTTCCCTGTGCAGTCTGAGGAGAGGAGCATTGGTGCAAATAGGTCTAAACCGATGAGGACTTCTACTGTTTCTCATCAAACCTCAATAGTGGGAGGCAGTTGAAGGAGAGAAGGGGACAAATCATCTGTCCTTAAGTGCAACCATTGCAGCAAGTTCTATGAAGGGGAATGTTACAAGCTAACTGGAGCTTGTTTCAAATATGAAGAGAAGGGGCATATGGCTAGAGAGTGTCTATGGTATGCAAGAAGAGAGGGAGCACAGATGCAAGCTTCGAAGAGAACTGAGGCAGTGACGCAAAAGACTGCAACTAAAGTGGGTAGCTCTGATTCAATTAAGAGGGTGAATCCTCTAGGAAGACTAAGGGTCAAGCACTAGCTAGAGTATTTGCAACAACACGGGAGGACACAAAGACCGCTTCAAAAGTTATGAATGGTATGATTAAATTATTTGATGATGATGTGATTATTTTGATTGATCCGGGTTCTTCCCACTCCTTTGTTTCATCAGGTAGAACTATGTATGGTAGCGATTTGAGCCCATTGGATACTCCTTTGATGGTGAGTAGTCTAATCGGCCAGCGTATTGTGATTAGTCAAGTTCATAGAGATTGTGAGATACATATTGGTGGGGGACACTTAGTGGTGGATTTAATTCCATTGAAGATGGGAGGATTAAATGTGATTTTGGGTATGGACGCCTTAGAGAAGTATAATGCCAACTTAGATTGCAAATAAAAGACAGTGGACTTCGAGTTGGGTGATGGAAGAAAGTTAATGTTTATAACAAACAAAAAATTTAGCTCATCAAGAATTGCTTAAGCTTTGATGGCAGAGAAAATGATGAGGAAAAGGTGTGAGGCATTTTTTGCTTATGTGGTAGACACGTGGGCAGATAGAGTTAGAAGATATGTCAGTGGTCATGGAATTCTCGGATGTCTTTCCTGAGGAGTTATCAGGACTACCGCCGCCTAGGGAAATTGAATTTTTCATTAATCTTCTTCCAGGCGCAATGCTAATTTCGATTTCGCCATATAGAATGGTTCCAGCAGAATTGAAGTAGTTTAAGGAGTAATTGGAAGACTTGTTGGAGAAAGGTTATAATAGGCCGAGCTCTTCACCTTGAGGAGCGTCGATTTTTTTTGAAAAAGAAAGATGGACCCTTAAGAATGTGTGCGGATTATAGGAAGCTTAAGTATGTCACCATTAAGAACAGATATTTGCTCCCATGCATAGTTGATTTTTTTGATCAATTACAAAGAGTGAGGGTCTTTCGAAGATAGATTTGAGATCACGTTACCACTAGCTAAGAATAAAGGAGTCTGATGTGTCAAAGACTACTTTTAGAACATGGTATGGACATTTTGAGTTCTTGGTCATGCCTTTTGGTTTGACAAATGCACCTGTAGCTTTCATGGATTTGATGAATAGAATCTTTAGACCTTTTTTAGACCAATTTGTCATTATCTTTGTTAATGATATTTTGGTCTATTCTAAGAGTGATAAGGAACATGAGGAACACTTAAGAATTTCTTTTGAGGCATTGAGAAAGAATGAGTTGTATGTCAAATTCGATAAATGTGAATTTTAGCTAAAGGAATTGACATTTCTTAGACATGTGATTTCAGAGCAAGGAGTTTATGTGGATCCAAGGAAGATAGAAGCGGTTATGAAATGGGAAGCACCTAAGAATGTGGCTAAAGTGAGGAGTTTTTTGGGATTAGTCGGGTATTATAGAAGGTTTATGGAGAGCTTTTCTATAATAGCAGCTCCACTTTCCAAATTGATAAGAAAGAATAAAAAATTTGTATAGATAGAGAAATGCCAGAGAAGTTTTGAGGAATTGAAGAACAGGCTTATAACTACATCATTTTTGACTTTGCCTTCAGGTAGGGATGGATATACGATGTATAGTGATGCCTAAAGGAAGGGATTAGGCTATGTGTTGATGCAAGGTGATAAAGTGACTGCTTATGCTTCTAGGCAATTAAAGCCTTATGAGATGAATTATCCTACGCATGACTTGGAGTTAGCGGCCATAATTTTTACATTGAAGACTTGAAGACATTACTTGTATGGAGTCACCACCAGGGTGTTTACAGACCATAAGAGTCTTAAGTATTTGATGAGCCAAAAGGAGTTGAATTTGAAACAAAGAAGATGGTTAGAGTTGTTAAAAGATTATGATTTGATGATAGACTACCATCCAAGGAAAGCCAATGTAGTAGTGGATGCACTGAGTAGGAAGTCCACTATGGCACATGTGGAAACAATATACCTTCCTTTATTGATGGAATTAGCCAAAATTAAAGTGACAATGAGACAAGTTGAATCTGGTTGTGTACTGGATAATTTTAGAGTGAGACCAGTATTAAATAAGAAGATTAAGGAATTACAAGAACAAGATGAGTATTGAAGCAGGCTTCAAGAAGAGATTAAAAGTGGTAAACCTTCTAAAATAGAGACCAAAGAAGATGGATTGATGGTGGTAGGTAATAGATTGTATATTCCAAACATGTTAGAGTTAAAAGAAGAGATTCTAGATGAGGCACACAATGCACCTTATGCTATGCCCCCAAGAAGTACGAGAATATATAGTGATTTGAAAGAGCATTTTTGGTCGAAGGGAATGAAGAAAGAAGTTTCAAAATATGCAAAATGATGCTTAGTGTGTCAACAAGTTAAAGCTGAACACTAGGCACCTTTAGGCAAACTTAAGCCTCTATCGATTCCCGAATGGAAATGGGAGAAGATTACGATAGATTTCTTGATGGGATTGCTGAGGACTAGTAGGAAGCACGATGCAATATGGGTGATTGTGGATAGGTTAACAAAGTCCGCACATTTCTTTCCAATTAAGCAGACAAATTCTCTGAATTCCAAGAAATATATAGATGAAATAATCAGACTTTATGGGATCCTAAGCTCCATAGTTTCAGATAGAGATCCCAGGTTCACCTCCAGATTCTGGGAAAGCTTACAGGAGGCTTTGGAAACCAAGTTGCATTTTAGTACAACCTTTCATCCACGAACTGATGGTCAATCAGAAAGGACAATGCAGATATTGGATGTAATGTTAAAGGCTTGTGTTATAGACTTCAAAGGTTTATGGGATGATCATTTACCCTTAATCGAGTTTGCTTATAGTAATTCCTATCACTCAGAAATTCAAATGGCTCCTTATGAAACTTTGTATGGTAGGAGGTGCAAAACTCCTATTTATTGGGATGAAGAAGGTGAAAGGAGACTTATAGGACCTGAGTTGATGCAAGTCACAGTTGATAAGATTAAATTAGTTAAGTAGAGACTTAAAGCAGCTCAAGACAAAATGAAGAGCTATATAGATTCACATAGAAAGGAAATGGAATTCGAAGTTGGAGACAAAGTGTTTCTTAAAGTTTCTCTATGAAAAGGGGTTTTGAGATTTAGTAAGAAAGGCAAGCTTAGTCCAAGATATATAGGCCCTTATGAGATCACTGAAAAGATCGAGCTTTAGTCTATAAGTTAGCTCTGCCACCAGAATTATCTAAGATTCATAATGTTTTCCATGTATCGATGCTGAGGAAGCACCGATCGGATCCATCACACATAGTTCAACCTTCAAAAGTTCAAGTGAGAGAACATTTTTCTTATGAAGAACAACCAATGGAAATCTTAGATTCAAAGGAAAAAGTTTTGAGAAACAAAACTGTGAAGCTGGTTAAAGTTCTATGGAGAAACCATTCTACGGAAGAGGTCACGTGGGAACCCTTAGAGGCCATGAGGGAGAAGTATCCAAACCTCTTCAATGTCTTAGGTAAGAATTTCGAGGACAAAATTCTTTAAAGGGGAGAATTGTTAGACCCTGGAAAATTTTTTCTTTAAGTATGATTTAAAACAATTTTCGAGTTTTGATAGATTTAATATTGGAATTATAATTATGTCAAGGTTAGTAGGATTTGTTGAATGGATAAGTCGAATTAAAGTGTTGATGTAATAAGGATGTTCAAGGACATTTTTGGGAAATCACTTAAGCATAAAAGAACATAAGCTTATAAGGAAGACTAAGATGGACTTTTTGGGCTCATTAAGGGTAGAAATAGAAAAAGAATGTGTTTTTTTTGCTTGTTAAGAGGAGAAAAACATGAATTGAAGAGGGAGAAGAGTAAGAAAACGAAATTAAGAGAGAGAGGAGAAAGGTTTCAGTGAAAGAAGGAAAGAAGAGAAATCAAACTTGTTAAAGTAGGTTAACCATCTTTTCTTCTTGCCTTATTAAAGGAATGGGTTGTGTTCTGGAAGAAGGAGTTACAAAAGGAAAAAGAGTTAGTGTAGATAATGGAAAAGTTTGTATTGGAATAAGATGGATTAGGAGAACCCAATTGATTTTAGGGTTTTTAAACTAGGTTTTGGGTTTTCTAATCTAGATGGGTTATGGGTATGTTAGATTTGAGTTCAATTTGTGTTTGTTGAAATTTTGTGATTTTTGAAGTTTTTGAATTTTATTGGAATGTTGTTTTAAATGGAACCTTTGTTATTGTGGGGAATCAAGGGAATCCTATCCAAGAGCAAAGAGAAAGGCAAGCTTAACTTGGTCTTCGCAAGTTGATTAGGTGGGTAACATATTTATTATTATAGTGTAATTAGGCAAATTCTTGCCTATGTGTATATATTGAAATTGATTTGTTAAAATTGACTTGTTTGTAAATGTTGAAAAAAAATGCATGATGAAATATGGCTATGTTTTACCACAAAAGAGGTCATGACCTTTTCATTACATGAAAATGAGTACAAAGCATAAAAGTATGAGCATATGAGAGAACAAATATGCGTCTTTGTTTGGGAGAGAGTGGAACCATTCCATTTGTTACGTGCACGTTAACAAGAGTCTTCTCCTGGGTGCTCGCTTGTGGCATATGAGCTCTGAAATAGGACTCATTATGTTCATGAGGTAAAATCCAGTTTCTCCATTATGTCTCTATGGGACGTTCGAGCCAATTGTTATGCATTGCATTTTTAAACTTGTCATCAATGATGCATTTGAGTGTTGTTCTATGAGTATTAAATAGTTACTAAGCTGTGTAACTCACCCCACTATTCCCTCCTCAGGTGCAGAACAAGAAGGTTAGCAATCCTTGAAAGGCATCGGAAACTCCATGAGATAGAAACTTTTTTAACTAAGTTCATTCAATCACTTTTGCATAGCTTCATAAGCATGTTAAAACTTTGAGCATCTTATATACGTTGTATTTGTGTCAAGCTTTTGTTTATAATGTTAATATGTAATTAAAGTTATGTATGAGCTTTTGTTGATTTGGTAAAAGAGTTAGAACTGAAAAGTTCCATAGGTGTATGTGCATATTTCTTTTGTAGTTGTTCATTTCAAAATCCATGTCTTTTCTTGGTGTAGAAATCGTGTGCTGACTTCGGAAAAAAATCTGGACTCAATTGAGGCAAAATTAATTAAAGTTGTCTTTTGGTAAATTGTAGCTTATCCTTCTAGCTTTCCAACAATATATAAAACGAAATTTTTGGACTTCTAGACTAAAAGTTATGGTCCTTATAAGGGAAGATGTATCTTCTACATTTTGCTTCTTCTATGTTTTGCTTCTTCTGTGATGATGTGTCTTCTGTGATGATGTATCGTCTGTGATGACGTGTCGTATGTGATGACATGTTTTCTATGTTTTACTTCTTCTATGATGACGTGTCTTCTGTGATGACGTGTTGTCTATGATGACAAGTCATTTATGTTTTGCTTCTTTGGTGATGATGTGTTGCCTATCTTTTGCTATCTTCTATCTTTTTCTTTTTTTATGTTTGACCTTCTGCTTTTTCATTTGGTTTCATCTGTATCTATCTTTTGCTCCATTTTTTACCCTTCAGAAGATAGAATCTATCTTTGAGGTCTCTTAAAAGTTGTAGATCTTGAAGTCCTCTTTCGAACCATATAAATAACACCTTAATCCGATATCTGTAGTGAACGTTATAGCAATTTTCCCCATTCGTCTGTTTTTTTCCATTAGTCTGCTTTTTCCTTTGGCTTCTTTTGCACCTATCTTCTTCTCCATTTTTCACCCTTCATAATATAGAATCTATCTTCCCTATTTGTCCGTCTTTTTCCATTCGTCTGTTTTTCCTTTATCTTCATCTGATCCTATTATCTGCTCCATTTTGACACTTCAGACGATAGAATCTGCCTTCAAGGTCTTCATGAAGGTTGTAGATCTTGAAGTTTTCTTTCAATTCATCTAAAGAACACCTTAATCTGAGTTCTCTAGATGATTTTTTGCTAAATGTACCAAAATAGGTATAGTATAGTTGAGGGCAAGTACTGCTTCCATGTTTGATTCAGAATGTTAGGCTTAGGAAGCGAGGTCCAGCAGTTATAGCTACATTGGATTCATAAATCATATAGGCTGAGGAGTTACTTGACAATTCTTGCTTAACCTTCCATAACTTGTACTTCTTGTAATCAGCCCTCCTATGCCTCTTCTTCTTGCAGAAGATGCACCTCATAGCCTTTAGGTTATATGGCCCTTTAACAATGTTGGATTTTCCAGTCTAAATCTTTGGAGAGGGATTGAGTTTCTTATCCTTAACCTTAGGTTATTGGGACTTAACCTTTACCTTACCTTTGGAAACTATAAACATAGCTATACGAGGAGAACTCTTAATCTTCTCCTTCGTTGTAGCACACTAGGAATCAAAGCATTGATGTCCCAGGCCTCATCCTGAGAGATGTAGGAAGTAGCTAACATCTCAAACTCTCAAAGGAGAGTATTTAGTGCCTGATACACTACAAGATTATCAGGGATTGATATATTAAGCGCCTTCATCCTAGTATGAAGGTGTACCATCTTGATAATGTACTCTCGAAAGCCTCTTTCTCCTGTATACTTCATGGAGAATAACTCTTTAATCAAAGTGCTTTGCTCTGCATGAGAAGACACCTTATATCTTTGGGAAATGTTATCTATGAACTCCTTCGCTATGCTCGTATCCAGTAATCCACTCAGCAGGTAATCTGGGATCAACCTCTTAATGGTCAATTAGCACATCCTATTTGACTGCTCCCAAACCGTCATAGCTACTTTATCAGCTTTTGAGTTGATATTTGTAAGCGGAGAAGGACTCTCGATGTGCATCACCATACTAACATCAACCATCTCCAATGCAAACTCCACATCCTTCTTCCATTTTTTAAAAATTGAAGCCATTTAAGGTCTCAATTATGACAACATTGTTGTTTGTAGAAAAGGTGACTGTAAAATAGAAAAGACAATATAAAGATCATTATAAATGTAGGATAGGAGGGATACTGAAAGCACTAAAGCAATATCTTTATTGAGCATCCAATCACATATATTATGAAACACCTTTAAGCTGAATATACAATATATATAATTAGACCCCTACATAAAAGTGATTATTGTATAAGTCATCAACTCTCATTACACTACCACCTTTAGATGTATAGATCATTTAAGCAACGACTTTTCTTCATCTAATGCCTTTATGAACATCTCAAAATTCTATGTAAGGCTAACACTTTTGGAAAAAATAACCAAACAAAAGGCCAGAGACATCCTACCAACATGTGAACAAAACAATCCAAAGTACTAACTTAAAAGGTCACTTTGGTGACTACATTTTTATCAGTACCTTAGAAAGTCCATAAACATAAGGGATACATTTTTATGTCATCATCACATTCTATATAGGAATAATATATGTGAAAATTAGTTATAAATGAAAAAACCAAATGCATAGTACATTAATCACTTATCAGTACTAAAGATATTGTCTTTAAACTTTATTTGAGACTTTTATTTAAAAAAAATTCAATGAGAGTGACTATCATAATTTTCCAAATACCAAACCTATTGCACGAGACATAAAACTTTAAGTGCCTCCCTTATGTGTAGTTCGAAGTATGAAAATGTACTCAAAATTAACTTTAAAAAGCTTTAAAAACTTTTTCGAAATCCAATTACCGACGTAATAAATCCAGAAAAATTGAAAAAATACTTAAAAATTCTGCCAAGCTAGGAACTGACCCAAAAAGGACCCAGGGTAACTTTATGAAAATTTTGAAAATTTTCCTTTTTTTTTAGGTGTTGACGTCAACATTACTATAGAGTTGACGCCAGTAGGCATCAGTCTGTGCACGTGCAATGCATGCGTGCTTACAGATGTATGCCAGATGTTGCACACTCGCCTCCCACGTGCACATACGAGTTTACTGTATGGCGTGCAATTGGGAGAGTGTGCCATTTGAGGCAAGTGCACTACATGCATCACTCAACGCATGGAGCCAGTTGGCGATGCATGCACCATCCGTACCGCCACTCCATTGGTACTGTAGCATCGTCAGGCATGTGCGGTGCACACGTCAAACGGTGCATCGCCCTCCAACGAGGAAGGTGAATTTGGCACCTTGGGACAACTTTTTTCACCTTTTTAGTTCGTTTTCGATCCATTTTTATAGCTAATCTTATGTATAACACTTTTACATAATCATATATGCAAAAAAAAAAACGAATTAAAAACTGATGAAAAACCATAATGAAATGAAACTTGAAATAGCCTTTAGGTATATTTGTAGTTCTGTACAATGACAGACTAGTGCCGATTTTTATATATAAAGATTATTAAGAAAAATTGAACCGAACTACTAGTTGGTTCAAAATTTTTCAATCGAGCTGATCGGTGTAGTTTAAATTTTAAAACCTTTGGATGTAATTGTCAAATTGAACTAGGTGGATCTTGTACTATTACACAATTATTTTCTAACGTGATTAAAAGTTACCGAGCACACTGTAACTACCATTCGAATATTATCACAATTTCCTCATCTTCACTTAGTTGTCCATTGCACGTATGATGCCAAAACGGGAACAACTATTCACCACCCAAAAGAGGACGTACAAGTGTCCTTATCCCTTTTTTCTATTTTTCTTTTTCGTTGTAAAAAGTTTATTTTATATACATTTTTACGGACCACGACACAGCATCTTGTGGTCTAACTTTTATTTTATATACATTTTTAAGGACCACGAGTCAGCATCTTGTGGTCCAACTTGGAGAGTTAGACGTAGGGAAAGGTCAGGAAATTAGCTTTCCTCCTCGAGCCCTGTCCAAGCAACACGACAACATTTTTTAAATTTAATCTCCCGCCTCCCAAGTAGGGGTGAGCATTATTAGGGCCGGCTCGATTACCCGGCTCGGCCTGAATTAAATCGGGTAATAAAATGCTAAAACACGGGTAAATCAGGTCAGGTCGGGTATTACCTGAATTGTTTTCAGTTTGGGATGAGTAACTCCGAAAAAAATTTGGGTTACCCGATTACCCGAATTAGGTTTAAAAGAATTATGAAAATACAAGCTTAAGCTTGCCCTTCTAGTATATAAGCTCCTCAATTATGCTAGTTAATTGAAATATTTGGTTATATTATTAGTGAATTCAACTATTTGTTTTGTTTTATGTCTCTCATATGAGATATGAGAATGTAATTCAAGTATTTTGTGAATTCAAATAATAATATATTATTCTTATTAATATATTATTAAATATTATTAGTGAATTCAAATAATAATATATAATATTATGGTTTGTTAAAATGTAAAGAAGCTCAAATGTTTAAAAAGTGAAATATTTAAAATTATTGTTATTGACTTATTTCATATTTTAATTGCCATAATAATAATAATAATACTAATAATAATAATAGTGATAATAATAATAATAATGTAATATTATTATTATTATAAATCCATCAATACATAATTACATAAATAACAACAGTTAATATCGAATTTAATAATGTTATGAATAATAATAGATTTATTGTAGTGACCCGGACTTTGCGTACCGGGTGGGTTTCCGATGCACCTCAAGAGGCCCACGACCACTCTGAGTGAGGCTCGACCTCTCAGCCATCACTCAGTATTGTCCTCTTTGGCACTTTCAGTGAGTCACGATCGAACCTGAGACCTCGAGGTTTTGTTGCAGCAAGTGCGCCTCTTACCATTGAACCAATGACTCAATGGTAAGAGGCGTGCACTTAATGCAATAAAACCTTAAGGTCTGTGTTCGAGTCGTGACTACACAACCGCCAAAGAGGACAATACCGGAGTGATGGCGATAGGCCGGGCTCTATATTAAAAGGCGCCTTTTAATGGACGACTCGGATTTTCGTCTGGGTGGATTTCACACTCAAGAGGCCGCTATCAGCTACAGTGAGCTGGCCTCTATCGCCATCACTCAGGTGTTGTCCTCTTTGGTCAGGTGAGCCACGACTGAACTCAAGACCTCGAGCTTTGTTGCACTTTAAGTGCATGCCTCTTACCATTGAGCCCTTGGTAAGGCGTGCACTTAAAGTGAAACAAAACTCGAGGTCTTGGGTTGAGTCGTGGCTCACCCGACCAAAGAGGACAATACTTGAGTGATGGCAGAGAGGTCGGGGCTCATCAGAGCTGGTCATGGGCCTTTGATGTGCAAGGAAACCCACCCAAGATGCAAAGTCCGGGTCGCTACACTTATATACATTTTTATTTCAAATAATACATGTACTTGTCATAAGTAATATATTGAACTATAAACATAATAAAAATAATCACATAAATAAAATAATTACAATTTATAAAATAAAAAATATTAAGAAGAATATTTACTTTATAAAAAAAAAGTAAAAAGGAAAAATAGCCTCGCGAGGGCGAGGTGTGACCTCATGAAGTCAGCCAACGCCTCGTCCTCATGAGTCGACCATTTTACGACTCATGAGGCGAGGTCATGCTTTTTGCTTTTACTTTATTTTGTAATTTTCAATTATTAAATCACAATTTCTTTGAAATTTATTTATTTAAAAATATATTTTAAATTTAATTATATTTATTTATAATTATTAAAATAATTTTATATATTAAATTAAAATTGTGATTATGTCTAATTAAATATAAAATTGTGTAACTTTTGAAAAAGAAGCAAACAAAATTTCAGGTAAAACAAAATTATCGGGCCGAGTAAATCGGGTAATTTTGGGTTCGAGCCGGGTAAATTCGAGTAATAAAATTTTGCGTTCAGGCCGGGTAAGATGGAAATTTTTTTGGGTACCCAAACAGTGAAAATTTGGCTCGATTAGCCCGAATGCTCACCCCTACCAAGCCCCGTTCAAGCAACACGACAACGTTTTTTAAATTTAATCTCCCGCCTCCCAAATAGGGGTGAGCATTATTCGGGCCAGCCCGATTACCCGGCCCGACCTGAATTAAATCGGGTAATAAAATGCTAAAATATGGGTAAATCGGGTCGGATCGGGTATTACCCGAATTATTTTCGATTTGGGACGGGTAACTCCGAAAAAAATTCAGGTTACCCAATTACCCGAATTAGGTTTAAAAGAATTATGAAAATACAAGCGTAAGCTTGTCCTTCTAGTATATAAGCTCCTCAATTATGCTAGTTAATTGAAATATTTGGTTATATTATTAGTGAATTCAACTATTTGTTTTGTTTTATGTCTCTCAAATGAGATATGAGAATGTAATTCAATTATTTTGTGAATTCAAAGAATAATATATTATTCTTATTAATATATTATTAAATATTATTAGTGAATTCAAATAATAATATATAATATTATGGTTTGTTAAAATGTAAAGAAGCTCAAATGTTTAAAAAGTGAAATATTTAAAATTATTTTATTGACTTATTTCATATTTTAATTTCCATATTAATAATAATAATACTAATAATAATAATATTGATAATAATAATAATGTAATAATATTATTATCATAAATCCATCAATACATAATTACATAAATAACAACAGTTAATATCGAATTTAATAATGTTATGAATAATAATAGACTTATAGACATTTTATTTCAAATAATACATGTACTTATCATAAGTAATATCTTGAACTATAAACATAATCAAAATAATAAAATAAATAAAATTTATAAAATTAAAAATATTAAGAAGAATATTTACTTTATAAAAAATAAAGTAAAAAGGAAAAACAACCTCGCGAGGACGAGGTGTGGCCCTCGCGAGTCAGGTCAAACGCCTCGTCCTCGCGAGTTTGACATTTCGGTCAGACTTGCGAGGGCGAGGCTAACGTTTTCTCTTTTTACTTTATTTTTTTAATTTTTCAATTATTAAATCACAATTTCTTTGAAATTTATATATTTAAAAAATATATTTTAAATTTAATTATATTTATTAAAATAATTTTATATATTAAATTAAAATTGTGATTATGTCTAATTAAATATAAAATTGTGTAACTTTTAAAAAAGAACCAAACAAAATTTCAGGATAAACAAAATTACTGGGCCGAGCAAATCAGGTAATTTTGGGTTCGGGCCGGGTAAATTTGAGTAATAAAATTTTGCGTTCAGGCCGGGTAAGATGGAAATTTTTTTGGGTAATTCGAGCTTTACCCAAACAATGAAAATTTGGCCCGATTAGCCCGAATGCTCACCCTTACCAAGCCCCGTCCGAGCAACACGACAATGTTTTTTAAATTTAATCTCCCACTTCCCAAATAGGGGTGAGCATTATTCAGGCCAGCCCAATTACCAGGCCCGACCTGAATTAAATCGGGTAATAAAATGCTAAAATACGGATAAATCGGGTCCGACCGGGTATTACCTGAATTATTTTCGGTTTGGGACGGGTAACTCTGAAAAAAATTCAAGTTACCCAATTACCCGAATTAGGTTTAAAAGAATTATGAAAATATAAGCTTAAGCTTGCCCTTCTAGTATATAAGCTCCTCAATTATGCTAGTTAATTGAAATATTTGGTTATATTATTAGTGAATTCAACTATTTGTTTTGTTTTATATCTCTCAAATGAGATATGAGAATGTAATTCAAGTATTTTGTGAATTCAAAGAATAATATATTATTCTTATTAATATATTATTAAATATTATTAGTGAATTCAAAGAATAATATATAATATTATGGTTTGTTAAAATGTAAAGAAGCTCAAATGTTTAAAAAGTGAAATATTTAAAATTATTGTTATTGACTTATTTCATATTTTAATTGCCATAATAATAATAGTAATACTAATAATAATAATAATAATGATAATAATAATAATAATGTAATATTATTATTATTATAAATCCATCAATACATAATTACATAAATAACAATAGTTAATATCAATTTAATAATGTTATGAATAATAATAGACTTATAGAAATTTTTATTTTAAATAATACATGTACTTATTATAAGTAATATCTTGAACTAAATAATCACATAAATAAAATAAATACAATTTATAAAATTAAAAATATTAAGAAGAATATTTACTTTATAAAAAATAAAGTAAAAAGGAAAAACAGCATCGCGAGGGCGAGGTGTGGCCCTCGCGAGTCAGGCCAAACGCCTCGTCCTCGCGAGTTTGACCATTTCGGTCAGAGTTGCGAGGGCGAGGCTGGCGTTTTTGCTTTTTACTTTATTTTTTTAATTTTTCAATTATTAAATCACAATTTCTTTGAAATTTATATATTTAAAAAATATATTTTAAATTTAATTAAATTTATTTATAATTATTAAAATAATTTTATATATTAAATTAAAATTATGTTTATATAAAATTGTGTAACTTTTGAAAAAGAACCAAACAAAATTTCATGTTAAACAAAATTTGTTGGACCCCGAACCTTGAGTGACAATTTGACTTAGTAATATGAATGATAAAGTGGATGAGTTGATTGAAATTGAGTTGAAAATCATGACAAAAAAAAGAGAAAGAGTGAAAATATGAAAAATTGTGAAATAGTTGACTTTTTGGCCTTTGAAAGTTGACTTTTGATTTAGGCATAATTTTAGAAAATAGTCTTCTGGAAACTTGTAGGTTAGGTTAAGAGCTTTCTGTAGCCATAAAGTTTGATATTTTCCGATATCGGGAGTGAAAGTTATGATAAGTCAAAGTTTATGGTAGATAAGGTTAACTTTCGACTTTGAGTATGACTGAATCTTTGACTGAGAAATTAACCTAGTTAGAGGTTAATTTAGCTTTGATGTTCTTCATGAAAATTGAAGGATTTGTTTTGATCTTTATTTCAATATAAAGTATGAAATTTTTCGATCTCGGAATAATAAGTTATGATTTTTACAAGTTTATATTGTGGTTTTATTATTGAGGATAGTATATTTGACCCGAAAATGGACTCTCTTAGGAGTCGAATTGATTGTTATGTCCTTCATGGAAGATGTAGAGCTTCCTTTAATCTTTCTATAGAGACTAAGTTTGTCAAAATTGGAGTTCGGGATTAAGAGTTATGAATTTTGGAAGTTTTAGATTTTTTATGTTTAAAAAAAAAAAAAATTGAAGTACCCCGTCGCTAGGACGACGCATCGCCGTAGCGATGACGAGCATTTAGCTCGCATCGCTAGGGCGACGCATCGTCGTAGTGATGGCGAGCGTTCGGCTCGCGTCGCCAGGGCGACATCGCCCGCACGACGTCGTTTTGATTCTTTGGTCTTCTTGACTTTACTTTCTCAAATCCAACCTTTGTTCACTATTTTGCTTATATCTTTTCCGTCTGACATCCGATTGAGTTGATTCTTGCGGCGTTGGATTCCTAAGATAATTATCTACATCCTGATAGAAATTTGTGAATTTTTGAGATTAAATTAATGGTGATTAATTTAATCAAAGTGAGTCAGGAAATGTTCCGAATATGGTTCAGTATTTTGTGAAATTCGGGATCTGTAGAGATCCGATTGAAGCGATTCTTAAGGAAAAATAAAGATAAGACAAGGGGCTACAAATCATATGCAGAAATGAAATGTCAATTTTGCCCCTAAGACTTTCAATTTCTGAATTTAAGTTCGGATTTGTGTGAAATTTTTGGATTAGGAACATCTTAGAGTATTTTGAGCATAACTTTTGATCTGGGAATCGAAATGAGGCGATTCTTATTTTGAATTAAACTAGAGACATAAGGCTACAATTGTTATGAAGACATATAGTTTCAATTCTTTGATTAAGAATGTAAACTTTTGGACGGAAATAATCGTACATGGAAAATGTGTTAGAATATGGATATGCCCGAACTGTTTTGCGCATAACTTTTGGTGTAGTGATCCGAATTGAGCGTGGTCGGTGGCGTTGGATTCGTATGATTGAGAGAAACATTTCTCTAGAAGGAAGTTTTGATAAATTCCTTCAAATTAATAGTGCGAATCAGACCCGTAAGCAAGCATGTCTAAAAGTAAAGTTCAAGGGCATTTTGGTCTTTTAAGCCATCATTTTAAATGACATGGCACTACCTATAATAAGAGAGTGTCATTTCTGGAAGAGGCACGAAAACTCAAGAAGAAAAAAAAGAAGGAATAAGAAAAGAAGAAGGGAAGGAAAGAAGAGAGGGTTTCGGGTGTGAGAAAACGAAAGAGAAAAGAGAGGAAAGCTAGTTTTTGATTTTCTCCAAGCTTACAAGATGATTTTCGTGCTTATTTCAAGAGGAAAAGAGAGAAAATGAAGAAAGCTAGCTTTGGGAATCAAGGAATCCAAAAATAGAAGGAGAAAGAGGTAAGAGAAAATTTTCAACTTTGAGTTTTTGATGAATTTTTGGTTGAGAGACATGGAAAATGATATGGGTATGTGATATATGAAGTCAATTTTGATGTATATAATTTAGGTTGGAAGTTGATTGGGATTTATGTCTAATTTCGAAAATTGGGATTTTTAGAAATTTATGACTTAGAATCATGGAAAGTATGATGAATTGGTGAAATATGATATCAATTATGAAGAATTTGTGAATTATGATATTGAATTTGGATAAATTGGTTTAGGCCAATTTTAAGATTTGGAGATTTTTGAAATTGAGGATTTAGATATTTTGGAATTAGTGTGAATTGATGAATTGTGACATTAATTTTGAAAATTAAGTTATTTATGAGATTGAATTTGAGTGAATTGGTTTAGGTCAAAATTTGAAATTGGGGATTTTAGAAATTCTGGTTTTAGAAAGCTTGAAAATATGATAATTATGAATTTCCGATAGTTAATTTTGGGAATTTCGCAATTTATGATGTGGAATTTGGATTTTATGACTTAGGTCAATTTTAAATTGGAAGAATAAAGGAAGCGTTGGTCAAATTGATGATCGGGACGAATTCCTAGCATCATTTCGAGGTGGGTAGCATATTTATATTTTGATTTGTAAGTTATATATGACTTTTTGAAAATTCAAGAAAGTGAAAGAAAAGATTTTCGCACTTTGTTCGTTTCCGAATGATTTTTGAAAAATTATTACAAGCTTAAATTCATTGTTTGAAATGATTTAATAAATTGATAGAAATGTCTAAAAATGCATTTGTTGTGTATGCATTGACAAATTATGCAAATTGTTGCATTGATTGAGTGAATAAATTGAATTGTATGCAATCTTTGGAATTGTGAGTTTGTTTGTGTTCGATGAAAAAAAAAACAAGATTTTTGAAAAGTGCCTTCGGGCAATCTGAAAGTTTCAATTATGAAATATGTGTTATGTGGGTTTGGTAGGTCCCTTGTGAGTCAGTGCACTGTCTCTTTTCGTTATAGCCTTCGCCCGGCTGCCCGCTAGTGGCACGGAGCTCCGATTTCGGACTCCCTTCACGGCTGCACATGACCGCTATGCGGAAATGTGCAGTACGTCCTGTTACGGACCAAACCAGACCATTTAATGTGTTATTGTGGTTTGTGTTGGATGCCGCGGTATAACCCGCAAACACACGCCGCAGTATAACCTGCAAACACCTACGGGTGGGGTGTGGGGTCCAACATCAGACCATTTTAATATGTTACATGTTTTTGACTTGTTTTTGTGTTCTGCATTCATGCTTAAAATTGAGAAATGAAAAAGTGAATTTTGTTATGAAAAGTTTGAAAAATTGAAAGGTTTGAGGAAACCGTTTTGAAAAGTTACAAAGTTTGAAAAATAAGCCCTTTTGGCAAAAAGCTTATGAAAAAAATGATTTCTGCTTATTTGTCGATTTATAAATGTGTTATCCACGAGCTTTCGAGCTCACCCCCCTTTCATCCCCATCTCCAGGTATTTAAGCAGGAGATCAGATGAAAGACTGTCAGGACACCAATTCGATTCGTGTATGTTTTTGAGTAATGTGGATCTTTGTATAAGTTTGTAATGGCTTGAAAAGCCATTAAGGATTTGTAAGAAATTAAATTATGATGTGTATGAAATTATTGAAATTGTACAAGAAATTGTGTTATGGAAATGGATCTATATGTTGAGTTGCGTTTCAAGTTTGCTTATGATAATGTGATTTGGCTTTGATGAAAGATTGAGGTGTTATTTGAAATGTTAGATATAGGAGTGTGTTTGTACTGCTGAAATCCTGCATCGAGGGTCGGTTGATTTTGATGATTGTGTGATTGTTTGAGCTTTTAGAAGTGTATTTTTACCTTTGCAGGAATTTTTGGGTTAGGATAAACACAGTCGTTATGCTGCCGAAATTTTGACAAAAAAATTAGGATGAATATGAATTTTGGGATTAATACCAATGTATAACAATATGGTTAAGAGTTGAGATTTGGAATGAGAAAGCATTTCCAAGAAAAAGGTTATAAGATTGCTTTGTATGAGTTTGATAAATGAGTATAAGCAAAAGAAGAAAAAATATATATACCGGATTTGGATAATCTAGGCTTTCCAACGCGATTGTGTTCCTGTGTTCCTTCTTGTTCTCGGATGTCGGACATTTGTTAAGTATCGATTCCGCTTCGTTTCGTTTTGCTTCAGTACATTTGTTATGCTTCCGTTTCGATTCTGTATTCGATTCGCATTTGTTTTGCTTCCGCTTGCTTTGTGATTCGAGTTCGTTTTTGCTATTGGCTTCTGCTATTTGTTTCCGATTCGAAATTTCGATGCAAAATTTTCGTTTCCATTCGATTCCGTTTCCTTCGTTCTTTCCGTTTTTCGGTTGGGATCCGGTTCCCGGATCGGGTCCCAATAAAATTACCGGGCCGAGTAAATCGGGTAATTTTGGGTTCGGGACGGGTAAATTCGAGTAATAAAATTCTGCGTTAAGGCCGGGGAAGATGAAATTTTTTTTGGGTAATTCGGGCTTTACCCGAACAGTGAAAATTTGGCCCGATTAGCCCGAATGCTCACCCCTACCAAGCCCCATCCGAGCAACACGACAACGTTTTTTAAATTTAGTCTCCCGCCTCCCAAATAGGGGTGAGCATTATTCGGGCCAGCCCGATTACCCTGCCCAACCTGAATTAAATTGGGTAATAAAATGCTAAAATACGGGTAAATCGGGTCAGATCGGGTATTACTTGAATTATTTTCAGTTTGGGACTGGTAACTCCGAAAAAAATTCAGGTTACCCGATTACCCGAATTAGGTTTAAAAGAATTATGAAAATACAAGTTTAAGCTTGCCCTTCTAGTATATAAGCTCCTCAATTATGCTAGTTAATTGAAATATTTGGTTATATTATTAGTGAATTCAACTATTTGTTTTATTTTATGTCTCTCAAATGAGCTATGAGAGTGTAATTCAAGTATTTTGTGAATTCAAAGAATAATATGTTATTCTTATTAATATATTATTAAATATTATTAGTGAATTCAAAGAATAATATATAATATTATGGTTTGTGAAAATGTAAAGAAGCTCAAATGTTTAAAAAGTGAAATATTTAAAATTATTGTTATTGACTTATTTCATATTTTAATAATAATAATAATAATAATAATAATAATAATAATAATAATAATAATAATAATAATAATAATAATAATAATAATTTAATATTATTATTATTATAAACCCATCAATACATAATTACATAAATAACAACAGTTAATATCGAATTTAATAATGTTATGAATAATAATAGTCTTATAGACATTTTATTTCAAATAATACATGTATTTATCATAATTAATATCTTGAACTACAAACCTAATCATAATAATCACATAAATAAAATAATTACCATTTATAAAATTAAAAATATTAAGAAGAATATTTACTTTATAAAAAAATAATGTAAAAAGGAAAAACAGCCTCACGAGGGCGAGCCATTTCGTCCCAAGCAGATGAGACGACATCGTATCCCCGCCCCTCATAATGATGTCGTCTCATATTCTGCGAAAATTAAAGAAAGCCATCATTCATCGCACTCTCCCTTCCCTCTCCCTGGAGCCACCATCCCTTCCCTCTCCCTGGAGCCATCATATTTTGCGTAAGTTAGGATCTCCGTCGATCGAGCCACCGTCCCTTCCCTCTCCCTGGAACCACCTTTCTCATCTTCTATCGTTGGAGCCACTCTTCAGGAGTTTACATCCATCTGTCGTCTACAGTCAGAGTGTTGGTTGATCGGTAAGTAATTGAAGTTGTTTGCTTGCGATTAATGTGGGCAAAAATGTTGTTTATTGAGTTGATTGAAGTGGACAGTTTGTTATGAAATCAAGAGTGTTTTTTCATTTGTTTTGATAATCTGTAACACAATGCATTTGGCTATGCATTGTGTGACAGTATGTTAAGGAAGCATGAATTTGAAGTGTTCGATGAAAGTTGTGAGAGGGTTTACGACTTTGAATAACATTAGCTTAGTTTAATACTATATCATTCATGTCCCCAGTCACCGTCTTTTCTTGATTTGGAAATTGGAAATTTGTCTCAGGCAATTAGATTTCTTTCTTTTACTAGATTTTTGCATATGTTTGATTCGAAGTTCACTGTACATAGTTGTGTCTCCCAAGTGTACAAGGAAATTCATATGACTTTTTTACTTATCTTTTAAGTTTGTTTCCCTTCAAAATTCAAACCATTATCTCTAATTATATTGTGGAAGCACATAATTTTCACTTTTATCATGTCTAAAATGGGCTTTTAATGACCAAAAGATAGATCTTCGGATAAAAGGATAATTGAGTAAATATATTTTTAGAAACTTAAAGAAAACCAACAAGTTGTAGGCCTTAAAAAATTTAATAAACAAAAAATTTCATTAGGCTCGAGAGCCCAAGAAACAAATTGTCTTAAAAGGTTTAAAGGTTGAAATTAGCCTTGAGAAAAATAACCTAAAAATCTTTATTGCAAATTAATCCTTTGGGCCGTATTCTTATTCTTTACTCGACTAAGCCTTTATCCTTTGAAAGAAATGTTTTTGACTTAATTCTCTCTTTTTCATACACTTTTAATGGATCACATATTTATATAAGCAAACAAACATCACGAAGAAATAACTAAAAATAGTAAAATCATTTTTCATTGATTTTAGGACTTCAGTCCAAGCAATGAGCATATTCATATTGAGCCTAACATCAATTTGCATTTTGAAAGTAATCATAGGGGATTGGGTTAGGTTTATTCTTAATTTGGCAATTTGTGATTATAGTTTTCCTTATTATAATATTCTTAACTTTTGGAAAGTGTACTTGTCATTATATAGTAGTGTAGTTATAAATAGAGTATAGTTCCATAAGCGTGAAATAAGTACCAAACCTAACCTTCTTAGTATTATATAGTCAATAATAAAGAGTGTGATTTAATGTATTCTAATCTTAATCAAAATAAATAGATCAAAATATAACTAGGAACAAAAAAATTAAGAGGATTGTTTGAATTTAAGAGGATTGTTTGTCGAAACATATGCAAAAGTATGTGTTCATAAGATTTTATACGTTCAATTGCGAATGTGTAGTTATAAATTTTCGTGCTTTATGCAATTGTTTTCTCCAAGTTTTCCTCTATTTTCCTTTTCTGATACCAAGTGTATTAGTTTCTTCGTAAGCCTTGATCTCATAGCTACTCTCTCGCAAGTTCATATGCCTCCTTCATTTGATATTCTGCTTAGGTAAGTGGTTACTGATGCATATTTGGTCATTATATAAAACCAATACTTGGTCAAAACCATTTGTAACATGTGATAATGTAATCATTCATAAAAGGAAGAATGATTGAAACAAAAAGAAAACCAATTTTGATGATTCTTCATATTGATGCTCTAAACTTTTATGCTTTATCAAATGCAATATAATGATAACCTCTTGCAAAAGGGAACCTGAGCTGATACTTATTATTGTCTCTTAATTGTGTGTAATGGCAATGACTAGTTATTTCCAATGAGCTGATACAGAACAATTAACAAAACAATAGGAGATGAGCAAGTTAGGTATGCCTAAACATCAATTGCATCAACCATGTAAAGGACTTCATAACCCTTAGAATATGAAATGGCGGCTTAATATTTAGAATATGCTTTTGATTTTTGTTTCAGTATTTGATATCAACCCTTGGAATGCTAATAAGTGTTTTTTGCAGTGGTTTTCCTCTGCATTTGCTCATAGAAGTAAATCCAAAAGCATTGTTCTGAAAACTAAATCTTTACACAATTGGAATTGAAGAGAAGTATATAGCAAAGACAGATTACTCGCAAACTTATATGATTCACATTTTTCCTACTTCAACATCATTGTTAAAACAATGGATATCTTAGATTCAATATGTGTTTGGACTTTATAACCTGATTGGCTAGTGGATAAATAGAAGCCAAATCCAACAAATGTATATGTGTTCTTTTGGTGTCAGCAACTGCCATCTACTTACTTCTCCCCCATAAGTAGAAGTTGGACCATATCTGGACCAAAAGAATCTTCTAAGCCCTCAGCTTCTCATGTATTGATCTAGTTTCTCAATCTTTAGAAGTCCCTGAACCATCTCCTTCTAACTCAAGTTCATTACAGTCATTATAAGCCATAAACAGATAACTTACTTCTTCACTTTCTTCTGGAAAATTTTCGTGCTTATCTTTAGGCTAAGAACTTTTAATAGCTTACTGCTATTCATCACAAATTAGAAGACTGTTTTGTGCAACCTATGTTTACAACATCATAGAGTTCCAGAGAACCAATACAAGATGAATGCGAACAAACCCATTCCTCATTTCAGTACACAATCAGGAATCCTAAACCTAACTGAGCATCCATGGCTATAGGTAAACATTAACATTAGAGCATGCCAAACAAGAGAAATTAAAAAAATTTAGAAACATGAGAACCCTTAAGCATTAGAAAATTTCCAAGCATTATCAACAGCTTCAGTCTCAGCAGTGCTAGCTCACTTCTGTATCTATCTGCTTAGCATATATGATAGTCTTTTGCAACCGCATAATAAAAGACACTTTCAAAGGTTGGAGAACTAGCATTGAAAGAACAACTGATATAGATTTGCAAAGCTGACATGTGAAATATGAACACCTTTTTATTCTATATCTTATTTTTAATTTGTGTTTAGTTATTAACTAGAAAAGAAATGAGGTTTTGGGAATGAGCTTCTGAGACCAAGCTAGTTCATACTAATTGATCATGAGGCAGGTATAATAAATATCTCCAAATATGATTTATTTGTGAATCTCTTAGATCTTTTTTTTTTCCAGCTTATGGGATTTAAGGATGAAGGATTAGGCTTGTGCTTTGGAAAGCTAGTTTTATGAATACAATCTGTTGAGAAGGATACAAGTTCTTAACTATAATGAGAAGGAACATGGAATCAGAAAGCTATACTTGTTACGTCCCAAATACAAGTTCATAACTCAAATGCATCAATGTTAAAAGTGAATGCAACAATGCCATTTTAACAGAACCATAGATATTAAGCTGATACATATTATTGTCTCCTAAATGTGTGTAATGCCAATGAATAGTTAATCCTTAAATTCTCAATCATGTGCTTCTTTTATACATGGAAAGGGTATAGGCATCACATTGTATACATTCCCAATCATCAAGCTCTTCATTAAAAATCAGTTTCTTGTTTTCTTGTGTTCTTGTTTTCAACTATTGTTTTTGCAAATTGTATTCAAATACATAGTAAGACACAATCATCTATCTCTTCATTACTCCATATAGCAGGTAATATATGGAATGACTTTTATGTATTTATGAATTTTTCGTTAATGAGATAGGTTCATAACATGTTTAATTTGCTTACAGTGATGTCGATGTGAATGACATAGGATTTATGCACTAATGTCGATGTGAATACAGATGAATCATATGGGACCTGGTCTACCCAAGAAGAAGAATAAGGCTGCACCAAATACCTTAGTACCTTAGAGTAAACATGTACTCATATTGATATATTAAACACTTATGACGTTTTGTTTATTTTAATTATCATTTTATGACATATTCGGGAATTGCAATTAAATAATAAATTGTTTGCATGTATTCAATTCTTGTTATACATGAATAATTATTAAAATTGATTATATATTAAAAATTGATGAATTATTAAACAAATTTATTTCATAAATAAAATTTAATAGTTATTAAATAAATATTATTTTAATATTTAGTTTAATTTTAAATTATCAAATAATTAAATAAAATTATTTTCAGAAATTTTAAACAAATTTAAATAAAAACCTAATTACAAATCAAATTTATTCAATTAAATTTGATTTTGAAAATTGAAAATTTTAAATTTAATAATTAAATTTGATTAAATTATATTAGAAATGATATTGGAGTCCTAATCTTGATGGAGACTCAAGCAGAAGAGGTATAATATACTACTGAGAATTTATGCATTTTTGTTTGATGTAAAGAATCCAACTATATGAGTGGATTTCTGAATATGAGGTGACATTAAGTATAAGAGACACAAATAAGATTTAATGAATATGTTACTATCACAAAAAGTTGAGTTTGCAAATCAATTGAAATGTGTGGAGAAATTAGTATGATTGAGCAGACAGTAGAATAATTCAGTGTGAAATCAGAGGAGAAGGAATGAATTGAGAAGAGCATTCAAGGAAGGAAGTCATTTGGGGAAATTGAAAATAGCGTGAGAAATGAGGAATAAATTATTTAAGGGATTATGGAAACTAATCAGGGGCAAATGGAACTTTGGAAACATTTGTTCGAGTTAACAAATGCCTCGGCAGTATTATGGTATTGAAGATTAAAGTGATTCAAGTGAAATTTAATGATGTATTACAGGTATTTGAAAAATTGAGAATAATAGTTTGAATACGTGAAGAAAAATGTGTAACGTGTATGAGAAATGAAAGAAGTGAAAATTTTGAGGAATTATATTGATATTAATTATATCGTATGGATTCGGAGATTCTATAATATGCAATGACATTATATAAGAGATTTGGATAAATCCAATGCAGCAGGATAAAGTGACTTCATATGTATGGAGGCAACTAAAGTCCTATGAGTTGATTATTCGATACATGATTTAGAGATACTATAGTAATGATTGTTTTAAATTTTGGAGACAGTATATATAAAGGAATATACGAGTATAGATCCTAAAAGTTTAAGGCAATCATTGAATTGAGAGAATTGAATATGAGACCGAGAACATTGATATAATTACTGAAAGACTATGATTGCACAAATGAGAGATTCCAAGTAAGGTTATGTGTATTAAGGCTTATCAGAGCTAGAATAAAAAGAAGCATAGAATGTATATTAAGGAATTGAGAATGGATCTGAATTCCAAGTTTAGACTAGAAGATGAGGCTTTGTGATCAAAAAGGAGAAATGCGTATACCTTATAAAAGGGATAAAGGAGTTAGTGGATCAATACAGAAAGTATGGAGTAAAATGAGATAAGCATAAGAGTAAAGCATGTTGATACTACAGAGATGTGAATTATAAAGCAAAAGATAAAATGTTTACAGGCGTTCCACCTCCCCCAAGGTATGTTTATACTAGGTGCAAAATGTCAAGTATGTTAGGCCCCAAATTTTTTATTGATTTTATTAAGTATGAATTGATTATTGGAAGCCATGAAGGAGAAGTATCCACAACTCTTCGAGGACTCAGGTAATAATTTCGAGGATAAAATTTTTTTAAGAGGGGGAGAAATGTTGGGGCCAAAATTTTTTATTGATTTTATTAAGTATGAATTGATTAAATTTTGTGGTTTTTCTAAATAATTAATTTTTTTGGAGTTTAATCAGCATGTCAATGATTGGAGGATTTTATTGCTTAGATTGATGGAATTAGGAGTATTAAATGGAGAAATTAAGATTAAGTTAGAGTATAGTATGGTGTAAGTTAAATTGAAGAAGTAAGAAAGCATAAAGGGTAAAAATGGGAGATCACTTAAGTTTGAGAGGCTAAGGCATTACATGTGACCGCGCGTCGTAACGCTAATCAAAATTAAAATAATTAGACTACTACTGTAGCAGTGGCGAGTCTAGGTCGAACCCATAGAGAGTGTGTGAAAAGTTTATGAAATGAAATTAATCGATGCTTAGGAAAAAGGGGGGTTTGGATTTTTCAAAGAAGAAAATAAAATGAAACTAACTAATAAAAACAAAACAAAGAAAACATGCAATAAAATGATAAATGTGGGGAATTCGGTAGGGATCCAGTTCTTCGGTTCAATCTCAGCCTACACCCTGACTAAGCATAATTTATTAATTTGTTGTTTTTTAACCTCTCCTATAAATTATTAATCGTGGGTTAAAAATTAACCCGAGTTTTCCCTTAGATTTTGTTTAATCAAGATACGATCGTTAATTAAACTTAACCACCTGACAACCTAAGATACGATCTCTAGATTTAATTAGGCAGTAGCATTACGAATTAGGAAAACCGATTAATCAAGGCAACAACCACATACGCTTGGGTCATTTAACCTAGGTCATGCTATCCCTAATGATTACGAATCATTAATCGCTACACATGAATTTCAACATAACAATTATAGATTATATCAAAATTCTAACAATTGGTTTGAAATTAACGATTCAATGAACGCATTAAAAATCATTAATTCACAATACCCGATGGGTTCATACACAAATAACCGAATAATAATGAAAATCCGATTATCCATACACAAAACTCAAATCGATTAAAACCGAATAACACAATCAATTTCTAATAAGAGAAAGAAACCACAAATTAATTAAAATATACTTAACCCGGGTCGTCGGCGTCAATGTTACCTCCGAACTGGCATTAGAACGTTTAGCTCTTTATAAATCTTTTCCGATAAAATGCTTCAATCCCATCCAAAGTCTCTACTCAAATACCCCTAATTTGTGTTCAAAGCTTCAGTCCACTGTTACTGTTCATCAATGAGACAATTAATTGTTGAAGTTCATGCTGCTCTCCACTGCTTCGCGCCCTACCGGTGGCTCATCCTGCGCCTGAACCAGCTAGCCAAGCAGCCTAGCTCTAAGCCTCCACCGAAGACCACGCCGCCCAGCTTCAAGCCATCGCCCTTCTGCTTTGTGCGTTTTCTCCAGCGCCGCTGATTTATTTTTGTCTCACGCTGCCCAGATCCCGTCTAGGTCTCCGTCACTTACGTAAATTACCCATTAATTTCAGCTCCTTTATTTATTCATATTGCGCTAACACCTGTTGCCTTCCTTCCCTATGCGTGTCCAACGTCCCGTTAACTCGTTCACGCCTAGGTCTCACTTGATTTTGTACCCGTCACTCAAGTTGATTTAATTTTAGGAGAAAAAACCTTTGGTCACGTCTCCTTTAGCTGCCACCTGTGCGTGATTGTTGATCCTATGCTGTGCGCCTCCACTGTTGAGTCCTATGCTGTGCGTTAATTGCATTTTTGCCTCCTTTAATTTGTTGCCACCGCCTAGGTCTTTTTTAAAACCTCATCCGTTGTTCCTTTTGTGCATTAAAAACGCTGTGTCTTTCATTCCAATGCCACCTGTTACCTTTTTTGTCTCTTTAATTTTGCTGCTACTTAAGTTATTGCACTTTAATCCCACGTGCCTGTTGTTTTGTGACAAGACAATTAAAGGTCACTTCTCAATTAAATCCTCTCGGCTCTTCTCTTTTGGCTTCTTGTTGCTTCCTCCGCTGTGTGCTTCAAGTTTTCACGCAGTCTCTTGGTCCACGTCCCTCTTCGCCCACGTCTCTTTTGATTTATTTCTCATTTTATGCTCCCCTCGCGTGATGTCCGTGGCTGTTGATGTTGCGTGATTACTGTAGTTAATTCAAGGACCATTTAATTGCCGCAACATTTTAAAAGCCTCAGTTCCCTTGCAGCTCATTTGATAATTAAAATGTCACTCAATTAAATCTTATTTGTGTCTTCGGTGCTTCCATTTCTCTTTAATTGCCGCAACATTTTAAAACCCTCAGTTCCCTTGCAGCTCATTTGACAATTAAAATGTCACTCAATTAAATCTTATTTATGTCTTCGGTGCTTCCATTTCTCTTGCTCGTTATTTTTTTCTTCTTCCTCGATGAAAGCAAATAGATATTAATCTTTCAAAAATAATCTATATGCCACTCATTCGACTTACTTTAACTTCTTTGCTTTCAAAATTGTACCTAAAATCAAATATGAATTAAAGTGAGTATTTTAATCATTTTTGTATCGATAATTGTTAAGTGAAAATAATTAAAAATATCAACAATTAAGCACATATCAAATACCCAACACTTAGCTTTTGACTGTCCTCGGGAAAAACATCCAAATTAAGCTCAAAGATTCGAAACATTTACTCAATTCCCATATTTTCCAAGACAATATAATCATAAGCAAAGATGAATAACTTTCAAACATCATAGCAAGAAATCAACATTATAAGATTTTACTCATGATCAATCAACATTCAATATCTTCAAAAACTGAGCAATCTAATGGTAGACTCGAAAATGTGTTTAATTAAAATATATCAATGAGTACACTAAATACCATTCATGAACATGACAATCCACAACTTTGCATATCATTTCATTTCTCCACCACTAATGTTCACATGCAAAATCATGAATCAAAGGACTTTTAAAGGTTGTAGTGTGGGCAAGGGTAAGGTGAGGTAAATTTAGGTCAACTAGTATGAAAGCCATCAAAGTTAGTGAAACAAAAGTAACACTCAATCAAAAACTAGGTATCGTCAGTTATGACGAATGCAAAAATTACATCTCACACCCTCATTCAGCTCTCCCACACAAACCATATGAAGCATATGTCAACTCTTCCAGAGATGGATCAGAGTTGTGATAGGAAGCTTCTGGTCTGAACAGGAATTGTTGTGTGTCCTGCAAACTATCATGGAAGTAATTCTGATGATTATTCCATCCATAACAAAAGTTAGGTTGATCAGTCCAAACATTGTTATAGGAATGAGAATATGAATTATAAAAGAAATTACTTCCATCCATAACAATTTTTTTTTTCGAAACAAAAAATGAAAAGATCACAAAATAACAGAAAAGAAATCAATCACGAACAAATATATACAAAACACCAATTAAATCCCAAACAAAAACTAAAACACCACGCTCCCCGGCAACGGCGCCAAAATTTGACTGCGCATTATAACGCTAATCAAAATTAAAATAACTAGACTACTACTATAGCAGTGGTGAGTCTAGGTCGATCCCATAGAGAGTGTGTGAAAAGTTTATGAAATGAAATTAATCGATTCTTAGGAAAAAGGGGGGTTTGGATTTTTCAAAGAAGAAAATAAAATAAAACTAACTAATAAAAACAAAACAAAGAAAACATGCAATAAAATGATAAATGTGGGGAATTCGGTAGGGATCCAATTCTTCTGTTCAATCTCGGCCTACACCTTGACTAAGTATAATTTATTAATCTCTTGTTCTTTAACATCTCCTAGAAATTATTAATCGTGGGTTAAAAATTAACCCGAGTTTTCCCTTAGATTTTGTTTAATCAAGATACGATCGTGAATTAAACCTAACCACCTGACAACCTAGGATACGATCTCTAGATTTAATTAGGCAGTAGCATTACGAATTAGGAAAACCAATTAATCAAGGCAACAACCACATACGCTCGGGTCATTTAACCTAGGTCATGTTATCCCTAATGATTATGAATCATTAGTCGCTACACATGAATTTCAACATAACAATTACGGATTGTATCGAAATTCTAGCAATTGGTTTGAAATTAACGATACAATGAACACATTAAAAATCATCAATTCACAATACCCGATGGGTTCATACACAAATAACCGAATAATAACAAAAATCTGATTATCCATACACAAAACCCAAATCGATTAAAATCGGATAACACAATCAATTTCTAATAAGAAAAAGAAACAACAAAATAATTAAAATATACTTGACCCGGGTCGTCGGCGTCGATGTTACCTTCGAACCGGCATCGGAACTTTCAGCTCTTCATAAATCTTTTCCGATAAAATGCTTCAACCCCATCCAAAGTCTCTACTCAAATACCCCTAATTTGGGTTCAAAGCTTCACTCCACTGTTATTGTTCATCGATGAGACAATTAATTGTTGAAGTTCATGCTGCTCTCCACTGCTTCGCGCCCTACCGGTGGCTCGTCCTGTGCCTGAACCAGCCAGCCAAGCAGCCTAGCTTCAAGCCTCCACCGAAGACCACGCCGCCCAGCTTCAAGTCATCGCCCTCCTGCTGTGTGCGTGCTCTCCAGCGCCGCTGATTTATTTCTGTCTCACGCTGCCCAGCTCTCATCTAGGTCTCTGTCACTTATGTAAATTACCCATTAATTTTAGCTCCTTTATTTATTTATATTGTGCCGACACCTGTTGCCTTCCTTCCCTATGCGTGTCTAACGTCCCGTTAACTTGTTCAGGCCTAGGTCTCACTTGATTTTGTGCCTGTCACTCAAGTTAATTTAATTTTAGAAGCAAAAGCCCTTAGTCACGTCTCCTTCAGCTGCCACCTGTGCATGATTATTGATCCTGTACGGTGTGCCTCCACTGTTGAGTCCTATGCTGGGCGTTAATTGCATTTTTGCCTCCTTTAATTTGTTGCCACCGCCTAGGTCCTTTTAAAACCTCAGCCGCTGTTCCTCTTGTGTATTAAAAATGTTGCGTCTTTCATTCCAATGCCACCTGTTACCTTTTTTGTCTCTTTAATTTTGCTGCTACTTGAGTTATTGCTCTCTAATCCCACGTGCCTGCTGTTTTGTGACAAGACAATTAAGGGTCACTTCTCAATTAAATCCTCTTGGCTCTTCTCTTTTGGCTTCTTGTTGCTTCCTCCACTGTGTGCTTCAAGTTTTCACGCAGTCTCTTAGTCCACGTCCCTCTTCGTCCATGTCTCTCTTGATTTATTTCTCATTTTATGCTCCCATCGCGTGATGTCTGTGGTTGTTGATGTTGCATGATTACTGTAGTTAATTCAAGGACCATTTAATTGCCGCAACATTTTCAAACCCTCAGCTCCCTTGCAGCTCATTTGACAATTAAAATGTCACTCAATTAAATCTCATTTGTGTCTTCGGTGCTTCCATTTCTCTTGCTCGTTAATTTTTTCTTCTTCCTCAATGAAAGAAAATAGATATTGATCTTCGAAAAATGATCTATATGTCACGTATTCGACTCACTTTAATTTCTTTGCTTTCAAAATTGTACCTAAAAACAAATATGAATTAAAGTGAGTATTTTAATCATTTTTGTATCGATAATCGCTAAGTGAAAATAATTAAAAATATCAACAATTGAGCACATATCAACATGGAAGGGCATAATGGACTTCGCTCAAGCATTTAGAGTATAAGTGATAGAAGTAAATTGTAGCCTTGTATGCTAGAGAAGTAAAATCATGGAAGAGAGGAAGAAGAAGAGAAAAAGAGGAAAAGCTAGGGTTTTGGGAAATTTTGAAGAACTTAAAGACTTTGAGGCTAAAACAAGTAAGTATAAACATTAACCTTTTTTATTTTTGGATGAAACATAGTTAGGGTTAGTTAGAAGGGAAAACATGGTTGAATGTGGGTAGCAAGTTATTGATGAATGGTTTAAGTTAATGTTTTATTATTTATTTAATGATCAAGAATAGTTTATAAATTGGTTTGAGAATGATTTTGGGCTAAAAATGAAGTAGAAAAGATGGGTTTGTATTAATATGGGTTGTATGTGAAAGGGGAGAGGTGAAAGCATGGAAAGTGTAGCAAAATGGGTCGTCGGTGTGGGTTTCTGGAGACGTTCGTCGCTGTGAAACCCATTTTTCCTACACAGATATGTTTTGGTATTTTGGCCATAAAGTTTTGTGTAGATTTCCAAATGAGATGATTTTTGATTTGGTGTAAAAAGGAAACATAGTACTAAAAATGGTGTGAAGGAATTGAGTCTAAATTCAGTCTCTAAGAATCTCAATGTTTGGATGGAAGTTGAGTATAGAATTTTGTTTCATGCATAAGGATAGTCCGAAATTGTTTAGGTAGTAACTTTCCGATTATTGAACCGAACTGAATGGAATTTTGGCTATTGTTCAAGGAAATCAAGCAAAGTAAGTGAGGCAAGAGCAGCAAGAGGAAGGACACATTTGAGCAAGTAATAAGCAAGTATTTCAAGGTGGGTTACAGTTTTATGATTTAGTAATAAGCCATAAATGTTTTCTTTCAAATGATGTAAATAAATGTTTTCAACTACTTCATGAATATGCATTACAACTCTTTGAATGCTTTGAAAAGTGTTATGTGTTTGGTATGAGCTTATGGTGTTGATGATTTATGAAAAGAACATGAAAATGATTTTTGAAAATATATTATGTTTGAAAAAGATCAAGTTTAAAAAATTTGACATTTTGGGCAACAAGTTTACAAGATTATGAAATACATTGTAGCACCCCACTCCCGCGGTGACCCGAACCCGACATTGGTGGTGATATCCGAGTCCGTGCCCCGTGAGGGTGGTGTGCTAAAGCACTCAATCTTTCAAAAGCCCACAAAAAAAAATTTTGCACCTCGATAACACAAAATGTGAAAATCGAAACTCAAATTGGGCCCACATTAATTCATAAACATTTTCACTTAACACAATTTTCAATAACCATTCTGGCCTTTTCACAATTATAAAACACTTGTGTCATTTCAAAATTCAATTTTATACAAAAATATACGGAATATACAATTCAATACAAAATGTGAAAAACACAAATGTAGACGCGAACTGATCCCGTCCTCTATCCTTCACTTGAATGCTGTAAGTATACTCCCGTTGGCCTAATGGGGTATTCTTCTTATCCTGAAAAATAGTTGCAAATTTTGGGTGAGTTTTGCGAACTCAATGAGAGACCATCATCAATGGCTCACCCAATCATATAAATCATATTTCACATAACATATACATCTCACATTTCACATTATTTAACACTTCACATTCACTTTAACACTTCATATTCATTACACTTAATCATTCATATTATGCATGTGCAATGCACATGAGACTCACTTTCATTTATTATTGTCGTTATGACCGAGTGCCATTTTACTAGCTCATATCCCTTAGTGGAATACCGAGTTGTGTCATATAACGTCCCATATCCCTTAGTGGATATCGGGTACAGTCGCACTCGAGCCCGAGGCTCTAATCACATTCTGAGCTTTAAGCTCTTTATCCTGGCAACTCCGGTCATAACTTCGTTAATCTTACATGCATTCATGTAATGGAATGCATCACTTATATTTCATACTTTTATTCAGTCACAGTCACTTATGCTTAGATCGTAGTCTGGCATTCAACATATAGTTGAGAATTCACACTTAACTTGCATGCAATATCACATTCAAAGTTCACTTAGCAAACACTTCCGTGCACTTAGTTCATCTCATTCACATACAATAGCACTTCAATATCCAAATCACAATCACAATCATCGGACCTTCTGTCCAGAACCTAACATAATCAAACACATTCAGAATTCAATTAATATCAAAAAGGCAAACAAAACAAACAATAGAATGAGACCATCTACTTCTACGCACAATACGCTCCAGATTAGCATTTTTTTTCAATTTCTGGGAATGCCTGAATGCGGACACTTGACTTGCACAACCTATTTATACAAGACACCCATTGTACACTCATCAATAATTACACAAGTAAAAACATTCATTTATGCACAATCGTAATAATGGACCATGTATAATACATGCTCAATGACAATCCCGGGCATATGTTCTAGAACACATGTTATGCTCATTTCCATTTCATAATTCATAGGTGTCTAATTTAACTTAGACTTACACTTCATTTGTACATGATCAATCTAAATGTTCCTTTCAATCTTCTACCTGTTTTATATGTCTAGCTTATTCATAAGCTTACACTTCAAGAACCCTTGGTTACTCTATATCATAACTCAATTTCTCATCATCTCTTTTTTAACCTCACATGATCTCACAATATCAAATTCCCATTCATAGCTTAGCAATTTAAACATATGTACACATTTAGGCATATTGCCTATTTACACAATAACCATAAATATTTTACCCACCTATTTTGCTTACCAAAACTCCAAGTCACAATTCCCTTTCCCCTTGTTCTTAAGTAGGATTCTCTTGATTTCTTAAAACAAACCAAATCTCATTCAACAGGAATCCACTTAAAAATCCCACAATGTAAAATCACTAAAATTGATTCTAGAACATTCAAATGCAAGCATTTTCTAAACTCCATAAACTAGAATCTTTACAAAAATCCAAAGATTCAATTAAACATAACTTGATTCTTCAACCAATGAAGAGATATTTAGCTCAAATGGAAGCTCTTTTCTTCCTCTACCTTATTCTCTTCTTGAACAATTTCAAAATCTCTCTTGAAGGCCAAAGAAATTAAAACACTAGCTTGTTTTCCCTTCCTTCTCTCTTTCATTTGTTTTTCATGTTCTCTCTCTTATCTCTTTTCTAATCCACTCATTTTGCTTCTCTAGAATCTTCTCATTCACGTTTCTCCTTTATTTATAAGCAAGACAACACTTCTTCTTTTATTTATGCCCTTAATGAGTGAGAATTGTCCCATTTACCCTTTTATTTGTGCCTTATATCTTTTATACTTAAGTGTCTTACCAAAAGCACACTTGTACATTCTAATATAACACTTTCTTCTAGAAGACTCTTCTTTATTGTCTTACGTTTCCAATGACACCAAAAGCATTCAATTTGGTTTAGTAGTGTGAAAGTTATACTCTAATATCACCGAACTGCTTTTATTTCGATATAGTACTCTATACTCAACTTCCATCCAAAACATGAAACTCTTAGAGTCTGATTCAGAATTTGATTTCTCATATAAGTTGTAGCACTATGTTTCTAGTTTACTATAAAACAAAAATCGTCTCATTTGGACTTCTACTGATCCAGAAAACATCAAAATACTGAAGTATATTCAGTGAGATAACACCAGTTCATATTATTGAAGAACACACTCACTGTACCCATCCCACTCTTTTCATTAAATATTTCTCCATTAGTTTCATATGACTATGATTCTTTTTAGAGATGTATGGAAATGTCTTACGAATCCAATGGTTCAAGAATCAAGTCATTTGGAGGTCCAGAGAAGAAGTTATGGCCTAAAGAATCCAACATGTTCATATCTTTACTTGTACTGTACATGTCTTTGCGCAATTGCTATAACGCTCACTACAGATGTTTGATTAACTTCGTTTTTAGACTATTGGAAAGAGGACTTCCAAATATACAACTTTTATGAAGACTTCAAAGGCCAATTCGGTCGTTTGACTTTTATATCGTCTCACATTTTGCATCATTTCACTTTCCTTTCATCTCAGTTCTATCATCTCATTGTCATCGTCTCATTTCTATTGTCTCATTTTCTTCCGTCTCATTTCTATCATCTCATTTTCTTCCATCTCATTTTCTTCTGTCTCATTTCTATCATCTCATTTTCTTCCGTCACATTTTTTCCGTCTCATTTCTATCGATTTCATTTTCTTCTGTCTCATTTCTATCGTCTCATTTTCTTCCGTCTCATTTTCTTCCGTCTCATTTCTATCGTCTCATTTTCTTCCGTCTCATTTTCTTCCGTCTCATTTGTTCCGTCTCATTTTCTTTTGTAAAATGTCTCCACTTATAAGGATCATAACTTTTGACTCCGATGTCTACAATTTACAAAGTTTATACCGTTGGAAAGATTAAAAAAAATATCTAAAACTTTCCAGAAGATAGCTTAGCTAACAACTCTTTATATCAATCCCAAATTTGCCCCTAAACTCCCAAGATGAATTTTCCAAACACACACCAACGTACTAGACCGACTCCATAACTTTTGGAAAATTTGAGACTTTTAGAGATGGAACTGGAATTCGATGTCTTCATACAAAATGTAGCCATATATCTCTAGATTAATCCCAATTAAGAATCATCTCATTTGGACAACTAGAGAAAACGTTATGGCTAAAATACTGAAGCATATTTAGTGAATATTTTCCAGATCACTACCAATATTGTTTCTAAATGTTTCCTTGTCACAACTCCTACCAAGATCACTCTTTCTACTCCTTCTACTCCTCACTTTCAATAACATCACATTTAAAAACAATCCTACCCGGAAATTGTCAATGAATGCATGTACACTTTTTTTGTGCCAAGATTCAATATTCATGTGCATATATACTAACATTATGCATGAGCAAGAAAATGCATTTCGTTAATCTCTCTTTGAGCTTACATGTGTTGAAATTTTAGGTCCTAACCCTTAATATGGGGATGGGATGTTACATACATGTTATGTGGGTTTGGTTTGGTCCATTCTGTTGTCAAGTGCACTTCGACTAAAGACTTCTCCTGCCTGCCCGCTAGTGACATGGAGCTCCTTTATAGACTCCCTCATGTTTACAACTACACAAAACCACTATGTGGGATTATATTAGTTCTTTCTGTTCACGACTTCATATGACTATTATATGGAAATTGTTCTATTTAAGGACCTTCTAGACCATTTTGATGTGCATATGTGCTCATGATACATTGAGAAGATTAATGCATACCTGACTTGCATTACTGAGATTTTGGTTGAGAATTCGAGAAATATATGCTTTGCGATACAATGTAAATTTTGTTATAATGGAAAATAAAATTTCAATGATTTTGTTTGTTACTGGTTATGAAATTGTTACCCACGAGCTTTAAACTCACACCCACGTTCCACCCCTTATTCAGGTGAAGAGCAAGCGATCGAGTAGATCAAGAGTACGACATCACTCCTATTAGGCTTATTTTGTGTTTGAAGTTATTTTTGTAAAACAAGGATTTAGTTGCATTTCAATACATTCTACTTTTGCAAATGATGTATTTTTGGTTTATGTTGTAATGTGGCTTAAAATGCCCATTAAAGCTTTGTAAAACTCTCACTTTTGATATTAATGAAATATATGTTTGGATTTGTTTATGAATTTTCATGTTTTTGCAAAGTATTTGGATTTTGGAAAATGAATGTGTTTATAGATAAATTCATTTTGTTTTGGATTTTGAATTGAGCATGGTGGCTTTTAGTAGAGTTAATGTTGGGGTTGAGTAGTTGAGAGAGTTTAAGTTGCATTAAATGAGGTATATCAATTTTGGGCTTTTGGTTATGCTTCAGGGCTTTCGCCACGACAAAGCCAATGGTTCACTGCGGTGTAATTAACCTGAAGCTTTTTTATTTTTGTTAGCCTAATGAGTTCGTTGTGCTGAGACCAAATGGTCACTGTGGCGAAAACACAATTTCAGGCTCGTCGCGGCAAAAATTAAATCGCTCACTGCGGTGTAAAATTGTTGAAGGGTCTAGGGTATTTTCTTGCATATGCTCGCTACGATGAAGCCACAATTCACCGCGGCAATGCCAGCTTTTTTTTTAGGAAGTTTTCTTTTAAATTTTGAAATTTCAAGCCTCCTCTGTGCTCAAGCTTTATGGTTCCATGTCTGATGTTGGGCTCTAGAAACAGGATCCAACATGTTGTGATATCAGAGCGACTAGGTTTGGGTCCAGGTGTAGGACTAGGTTTAGACATGAAATGGGTAAATTAGACATGAAATGAATGTGCATTGTTTTAAATGAACAGTTTGCTTTGTTTTAAATTGTTTAACGTGATTTGAACTTGTTTTATATGATTTGAAATTGTTTTATACGATTTGAACTGTCTTACATACTTTAAGAATTGTTTTGCATAAACTAAAGTTTTTCAATGGTTTTCAATTGAAGTAGTGAATATGCCGTCTCGAAAGAGAACTCGAGGAGCGATGACTCAATCTCACTCTCGTCAAGGGAACACGAATGAATCCTATGTCCCACAAGATGCGAGGACACATTCTGTTTTAAATTCTGAGGCACCTAGTATGCATCCGGAAGTGCCTCCACCTCCTCCTCCTATGCCTCAAACAAACCCCATGGATCCGCGATTTTTTAAAACCTTTGCCTATGCTTTCATCTATGCCATGGGCCAAGGGTCACAAGTGTTGGTGCCAGCTCCAGTGGATAGGAGTGGGCAGTATGATAAGTTCTGTATGTTTTGGGCTGTGGATTTTAATGGAACGACAAATCTAGAAGAGGCCGAAGCATGGTTGAAAAGGACTGAGAGGGTCCTGATTCAGATGAAGTGCTCGGATGAGGAGAAACTGGATTATGCAGTTAGCTTGCTTCAGGGGGACGCACTGCATTGATGGGAATCAGTGCCTCACAGTCATGTCATGCCATCGGTACTGATATGGAGAGATTTTGTAGAAGTGTTCAAGAAGAAGTACCTCTCCAGAGTTTATGTACAAGAGAAGGCCAGGGAATTTTTGAATCTCACACAAAGCGATATTAGTGTGAGTGAGTATGAGCTAAAGTTCACTCAACTTTTTCGATATGCGACCAACATTGTGGCAAATGAAGAGGACAAGTGTTGCTACTTTTAAGGAGGGCTTCACTTGGGGATCAAGGAGAAAGTCTTGATCCACAATTTTTGTTACTACCAGCAATTGGTAGATGTCACACTCCAGGCTGAGAAACTGGAGAACATCAAGTGTGAAGTGAATAAGAAGAGGAAGAATAGATAGCATTCTTCCAAGAAGGGGATGAGTGCTCCAATTTCTGAGAGGAGTACGAAGAACTTCGATACTCAAAGTGAGGAGGGGAGTAGTGCTTTTGGTAAGAATAAGCAAGTAAGGGCAGTGTCAGTGCAAGCCTCAACAATAGGAGGAAATAGTAGGGTGGAAAGGAGTAGGTATTCGAACCCTTAATTTGAACATTGTGGGAAGTTCCATAAGGAAGAGTGTTTCAGGTTACTTGGAGCATGCTTTCGACGCGGAGAGAGGGGACACTTGATCAGAGACTGTCCCCAAGTACCAAGGAAAGAGGGGTTACAATTTCAAGCCCTGAAGAGAACAAAAACAGTGGTAACCAGGCCAGTTATTAAGGTGGGCAGTTCTGGAGCTGCAAAGAAGGCTATTCCTCCAGGAAGGCCAAGGGGTCAGGCACAGGCAAGGGTGTTTGCCATGACTAGAGAGTTTTCATAGGTATGACCTAGTTATTTTATTTAGTAGTGTACTTACTAATTGATTTTGGTTCCACACATTCTTTTATTTATACAAACATGACATTACATGATGTTGATTCGATGCCTTTGGATAACTCTTTGATTGTTAGTACACCTCTAGGCAGGAATGTGATAATCAGTCAAGTTTATAAAAATTGTGAGTTTTTCATTGATGGTGTCAGACTGGTAGGGGACTTACTACCTCTAAACCTAAAAGGTTTAGATGTTATATTGGGAATGCATGTTATGGAGAAATATCATGCGAAGTTGGATTGTGGCCTTAAGGAAGTGGAGTTTGATTTGGGTAACGGTAAGAAGGTAATTTTCAGAGGGGACAGGAAAACACCAGAAACAAGAATTATTTTGATTTTGTTAGATGAAAAAATGATGGGAAAGGGGTGCAAAACCTTCTTGGCATATGTTGTGGACACGGATGTGAATGAGATGAAGTTAGAAGATTTTCCCATTGTGAGGGAATTTCCAGATGTATTTCCAGAGGATCTACCTAGTTTGCCATCAGTAAGGGAAGTCAAGTTTGTTATTGACTTGATTTTCGATAACATGCCTATTTCCATATCACCTTATAGAATGGTTCCATCTGAGTTGAAGGAGCTTAAGGAATAGTTGAAAGAATTGTTGGAGAAGGGGTATATAAGACCGAGTTCGTCACCTTGAGGAGCGCCAGTTTTGTTTGTTAAGAAGAAGGATGGGACATGGTGGATGTGTATTGATTATCGGAGACTCAATAGGGTGACTATTAAGAACAAGTATCCTCTGCCTCGGATTGATGATTTGTTTGACTAGCTGCAGGGAGCAAGGGTCTTTTCTAATATTGATCTCAGATCGGGCTATCATCAGCTCAGAATCAAAGAGTCTGATGTAAGTAAGACAACCTTTAGAACTCGGTATGGGCATTACGAGTTCCTAGTCATACCAGGATTGACCAATGCTCCATTTACGTTCATGGACCTTATGAATAGGGTTTTCAAGGAATATCTGGATTAGTTTTTCATAATGTTTATCGATGACATTCTGGTGTATTCCAAGAGTGAAGGGGAACATGAGAAGCATTTCAGAATAGTGTTACAGACATTAAGGGAGAGGGAACTTTATATCAAATTCAGCAAATGTGAATTCTGGCTTCATGAGATGATATTCTTTGGACATGTGATTTCTAAAGATGGGGTACATGTTGATCCGAGAAAGATTGAAGCAGCGGTAAATTGGCATACACCTAAGACAGTGATAAAAGTGAGGAGTTTTTTAGGTTTGGAAGGATATTATAGGAGATTCGTTGAGGGATTTTCTATGATAGCTGCTCCGATGATTAAACTATTAAGGAAGACTTAGAAGTTTATTTGGAGCGATGAATGTCAGAAAAGTTTTAAGGAGCTCAAGGACAGATTAACAAGTGCTCCAGTTTTGATTTTGCCTACTGGAGATGAGGGTTATACAATGTACAGTGATGCTGTAAGAAAGGGTTTGGGTTATGTGTTGATGTAGGGAGATAGGGTGATAGCTTATGCTTCAAGGTAATTGAAGCCTTATGAGTTGAATTATCCGACCATGATCTGGAATTGGCAGCAGTGATTTTTGTCTTAAATATTTGAAGGCATTATTTGTATGGGGTTTAGACGAGGATTTTTATAGATCACAAAAGTCTAAAGTATTTGTTGAGTAAGAAGGAACTGAATTTGAGACAGAGAAGGTGGATTGAGTTGCTTAAGGATTATGATTTGTTGATTGAGTATCATCCAGAAAAGGAAAATGTTTTGGCGGATGCTTTGAGTAAGAAATCCTCAATAGCCCATGTTCAGACAGTTTATATGCCTTTATTGGAAGAGATGGCTAAGCTTAAGATAAGTTTGAAACAGGAGGAAACAGATTGTATCATTGCCAATTTTAGGGTGAGACCAATACTCATGGAGAAATTTAAAGAGTTATAGGCACAAGATGCAGAACTAAGCAAGCTTCGAGAAGAAATTTAGAATGGTAAGAAGTATGAAGTGGTAGTGAGAGATGATGAACTCATGACTGTCAGAAATAAGCTTTGTATCCTAAATGTCAAGGGGGTGAAGGATGAGATACTGGATGAGGCACACAATGCGTCTTATGCTATGCACCCAGGTAACACCAGGATGTATAGAGATTTGAGAGAACATTTTTGGTAGAAGGGCATGAAGAAGGACGTAGCAGAGTATGCAAGTAAGTGTCTAGTGTGTCAGCAAGTCAAGGCTGAACACCAGGCACCTTCAGTCAAGTTAAGTCCATTGTCCACTCCTGAGTGGAAGGGGCAAAGAGTGATTATGGACTTTTTGATGGGTTTGCCCAAGACTAGTAGGAAGCATTATGCCATATGGATTATTGTTGATTGGTTGACGAAATCAACTCATTTTCTAGCAATCAAACAGATTGATTCCCTGCATGTGCTAGCAAATAAGTATATCGATGAGATAATGAGATTACATGGGACTCCTAATTCCATAGTTTCTGATAGGGATCCTCGATTCATTTCGAGATTCTGGGGAAGGTTACAAGAGGCTATGGAAACCAAGTTGAATTTGATCATGGCTTTCTATCCCGAGATAGATGGTCAATCAGAGAGGACTATTCGGATACTTGAGGAATGCTTAGGGCATGTGTGATGGATTTCAAAGGAGTTTGGGATGAACATTTGTCATTGGTCGAATTTGTTTAAAATAATTCATACCATTCGAGGATTCAGTTGGCTCCTTATGAAGCACTGTATGGAAGGAGATGTAGAACTCCGATATGCTGGGATGAGGAAGGAGAAAGGAAATTGATCATACCAGATAGTTGACAAGGCCAATCTAATTAAGCAACGGCTTAAGGCATCTCAGGTAGAAGGAAGAGCTATGCTGATGCACACCGAAAGGAGATGGAGTATGAAGTCAATGAGAAAGTGTTTCTTAAGATGTCTCCTTGCAAAAGAGTCATGAGATTTGGCAAGAAGGGCAAGTTGAGCCCGATATATGACGGTCCCTATGAGATTTTTGAGAGGATTGGACCGTTAGCCTATAGGTTGGCATTGCCACCAAAATTGTCCCAGATACATGATATTTTTCATGTTTCCATATTGAGGAGATATAGGTCGGATCCATCTCACATCATTTAGACCACTAAGGTTTAGTTGAGAGATGATCTGAGTTATGAGGAGATTCCAGTGGAGATTTTTGACACCAAAAAAAAGGTCTTTAGAAACAAGATAGTTCAGTTAGTCAAAGTCTTGTGGAGAAATCATTCTGCAGAGGAGGCCTCGTGGGAGCCATTGGAAGCCATGAAGGAGAAGTATCCACAACTCTTCGATGACTCAGGTAATAATTTCGAGGATGAAATTTTTTTAAGAGGGGGAGAAATGTTGGGCCCCAAATTTTTTATTGATTTTATTAAGTATGAATTGATTAAATTTTGTGATTTTGCTAAATAATTATTTTGTTTGGAGTTTAATCATCATGTCAATGATTGGAGGATTTTATTACTTAGATTGATGGAATTAGGAGTATTAAATGGAGAAATTAAGATTAAGTTAGAGTATAGTATGGTGTAAGTTAAATTGAAGAAGTAAGAATGTATAAGAGGTAAAAATGGAAGATCACTTAAGTTTGAGAGGCTAAGGCATTACATGAAAGGGCATAATGGATTTTGATCACGCATTTAGAGTATAAGTGATAGAAGTAAATTGTAGTCTTGTATGTTAGAGAAGCAAAATTGTGGAAGAGAGGAAGAAGAAGAGAAAAAAGGAAAAGCTAGGGTTTTGAGAAATTTTGAAGAACTTGAAGACTTTGAGGCTAAAACAAGTAAGTATAAGCATTAACCTTCCTTGATTTTTGGGTGAAGCATAGTTAGGGTTAGTTAGAAGGGAAAACATGGTTGAATGTGGGTAGGAAGTTGTTGATGAATGGTTTAAGTTAATGTTTTATTATTTGGTTAATGATCAAGAGTAGTTTATGAATTGGTTTGAGAATGATTTTGGGCTGAAAATGAAGTAGAAAAGATGGGTTTGTGTTAATATGGGTTGTATATGAAAGGAGATAGGTGAAAGGATGGAAAATGTAGCAACATGGGTCGTCGGTGTGGGTTTCTGGAGACGTTCACCACGGTGAAACCCTGACTTCACCACGGCGAAGCCCATTTTTCCTACACAGTATGTTTTGGTATTTTTACTATAACCTTTTGTGTAGGTGTCCAAATGAGATTATTTTTTATTTGGTGTAAACTAGAGATATAGGGATACAAATGGTGTGAAGGAATTGAGTCTAAATTTAGTCTTTAAGAATCTCAATTTTTGGAAGGAAGTCGAGCGTAAAATTTTGTTTCATGCATAAGCATAGTCCGAAATTATTTAGGTAGTAATTTTTCGATTATTGAACCGAATTGAATGGAATTTTGGCTATTGTTCAGGGAAATCAAGTGAACCAAGTGAGGAAAGAGGAGCAAGAGGAAGGACACATTTGAGCAAGTAACAAGCAAGGATTTCAAGGTGGGTTACAGTTTTATGATTTAGTAATAAGCCATAAATGTTTTCTTTCAAATGATGGAAATAAATGTTTTCAACTACTTCATGAATATGCATTATAACTCTTTGAATGTTTTAAAAAGTGTTATGTGTTTGGTATGCATTTATGGTGTTGATGATTTATGACAAGAACATGAGAATGATTTTTGAAAAGATATTATGTTTGAAAAAGATCAAGTTTCGAAAATTTGCCATTTTGGGCAACAAGTTTACAAGATTATGAAATACATGTTATGTGGGTTTGGTTTGGTCCATTCTGTTTTCAAGTGCACTTCAACTAAAGGCTTCTCCCGCCTACCCGCTAGTGATATGGAGCTTTTTTGTGGACTCCCTCATGTTTACGACTACACAAAACCACTATGTGAGATTGTGTTAGTTCATTCTGTTCACGATTTCACAGAACCATTATATGGAAATGTGTTAGTTTGTTCTGTTTATGGACCTTCCAGACCATTTTGATGTGCATATGTGCTCATGATACATTGATAAGATTGATGCATACCTGATTTGCATTATTGAGTTTTTGGTTGAGAATTTGAGAAATATATGCTTTGTGATACAATGTGAATTTTGTTACAATGGAAAATAAGTTTTCAATGGTTTTGCTTGTTACTGGTTATAAAATTGTTACTCACGAGCTTTAAGCTCACCCCCACTTTCCACTCCTTATTCAGGTGAAGAGTAATCGATCGAGTAGATCAAGAGTATGGCATCACTTTGATTAGGCTTATTTTGTGTTTGAAGTTATTTTTCTAAAATACGACTTTAGTTGTATTTCAAGAAATTCTACTTTTGCAAATGATGTATTTTCGATTTATGTTGTAACGTGGCTTGAAATGCCCATTAAAGCTTTGTAAAACTCTCACTTTTGATATTAATGAAATATATGTTTAGATTTGTTTAAGGGCATAATTGGAAGAAGAAGTGTTATCTTGCTTATAAATGAAGAAGAAAAACGTGAATGGAAGGATAAGTAGAAGATAAGAATGAAAATTTAAGAGAAAAGAGAGAGAGAAATACAAAGAGAAGAAGAGAATGAGAGAAAGAAGAGAAAACAACCTAGGGTTTCAACCTAGCCTATAAGAGAGATTTTGAGGTTGTTCAAGAAAGGAAAAAGGAAGAGGAAGAGAAGATATTGCCTTTGAGTTAAGGATACCTTCATTTTGTGAAGAATGAAGGTAAGATCATTTTAAATCTTTTAGATTTTTGGAAGGATTTTAGATCATGGAGTCTAGAAAAGGTTTGGGTTTAAGTATTCTAGAACCAATTTTAGTGATTGTGCTTTGACGAATGTTTAATTAAAAACCCTATTGAGTGGATTTTTTTTTTTTGTTATTGAACATAGGGATCAAAGAGACAAGAGGAACAAGAGAAGAGGCTTTTTGAGCAAGTTTATAAGCAAGGAAATCAAGGTGGGTACATGTTTATAATAGAGTAAATAAACCACTACTGTTTTTCCTTAAAGCGAAGAAGTTTACTAATTTAAATTGCATCTTAAGTGTTGCATCCTTTGTTTTTGCATGACTTGTGAAATCTGCTATATGTTTGCTACATGAACTATGAAATAATTTATAAACTTATGAAATCCAGTTTTGAAAACGCATATGGAATATTGTGTGCTCATGAAACTCAAATTTTCAAGAAGTGACATTTTGGGCAACACAAGATTACAAGTTTTGAAATATATGTGTTATGTGGGTTTGTGGTGGTCCCTCAAGAAATGTCACGTGCATGTTGACCCAAGTTTAAGACTTCTCCTGCCTGCCCGCTAGTGGTATGGAACTCCTTCATGAACTCCCATAAGTTTACGGCTACGCAAGACCATTACGTGGAATTGTGTTAGTACGTTCTATTCACGACTACACAGGACCCTTCTGGAAAATGTGTAATACGTTTTGTTCACAGCTACACAGGACCCTTTTGAGAAATGTGTAGTATGTTTTGTTCTGGATCCACCTAAACCATTTTGATATGCTTATGTGTCATGATATGTTTGACATGATGGATGCTACATGATTTGTATTATTGTAAATTTTTGACAAGTTAAAAGTTTCATGAAACAAGTGTTGGAAGAGTTTAATTGTGAAATTATTATGGTTTTGAAAATGTATAATGACAATGAGTTTTGAAAATGATTTTTGTTTATCTTTTTATTACAAACTGTTACCCACGAGCTTTCAAGAGCACCCCCTCCTATCCCCACCTCCAGGTGATGAGCAAGGGATAGAGTGAAAGAAAGTCAAGGCATCACTCCAAATTTGCTTATTTTCTATTTTGCATTTTCAGATTATGTTGTAAGGTGGCTTGAAGGGTCATTATAGCTTTGTAAAATCCTTTTGTTTTGGGGTATTGAAATGTAAATGATCAAATTCATTTGTTTGTAATGTATTGAAGAGAATGATGTAGTAAAGATACCCTCAAGTCTTAAAGAGTAAGATGAAGAAAAGATATGAGAGTCTTATGATATTCACAAGAGGTTGGATCCTAGTAACGACAGTCCAACATTTATGGTATCAAAACAAGAGTTGGATTCCGAAATCAAGCGGGATCCAACATTGCTTTTTCTGCCTTTTTTTTCTTTTTAGTTTTGATTCTTTGGCGTTTTTGTTTCTTTTTAGTTTTGCTTCTTCTAACTTTTGCTTCTTTTTAGTTTTTCTTCGTCTGCCTTTTGTTTCTTAGTTTTGCTTCTTCTTCCTTTTGCTTCTTCTGCCTTTTGTTTCTTTTGAGTTTTTTTTGTCTGCCTTTTGCTTCTTTTGACTTTTGCTTCGTCTGCCTTTTGCTTCTTCTGAGTTTCGCTTTTTTTGTCTTTTGCTTTTTTTGTGTTTTGTTCCTTCGACCTTTCGATTCTTCTGCAATGATGTCATCTTCTTCTATGTTTTGCTTCTTCTGCCGGTTCGTTTCTTCTGTGATGACGTCATCTTTGTCTATGTTTTGTTTCTTCTGTTTTGCCTGGACTATCTTCTGTTCCCATTTTGACCCTTCAGAAAATAGAATCGGTCTCTGAGGTCCATGTAAAAGATGTAGAATCTAAAATCCTCTTTCAAACCGTTTAAAGAACACCTTAATCCGAGTTTCTCTAGGGGAAGTTTTGCTAAATGTCCCAAAATAGGTATAGTATAGCTGAGGGCAAGTACCGCTTTTGTGTTTGATTTCGACTGTTGAGCTTCAAAAGCGGGGTCTAACACAAATGCATTTTTCTCAAAGTAATGAGGTTAGTATCTGAAGGTGAGAATGTGAACAGAAAGAACTTGATATCAAGAATAGAGTAATGAAATGTTTTGTTGAGAGTTCTGCAAAAGCCGATTTCAGAGTATTTCAAAAATATTCTAAAGTAGGTGATATTTTAAAATCTTTGAGAAGATTTCCCTTTAATACCTTCTCTTGAAAAATTTACCGTCTGTAATTTACTGTTACTATTTTCTAAAAAACTTACGACTTTTTATCTTTTTTACTAAGAAAATCATCAGGGTCATGACGTGTCAGATGATTGGTCACTCAACACTACCATATTCAAGTTTCGTCTGATTTCTTTGAATCTTTCTTCATTCAAATGTTTAGTGAAGATATCTGCCCATTGATGATTTTTCTCAACAAATTGTAGACTAACGATTCTCCTCTATACATAGTCTCGTAGGAAATGATGTCTAACTTCAATATGTTTTACCCTTGAGTGTTTGTATTGGATTATTCGATAGGTTGATAGCACTTGTGTTGTAAAAAAAAATTAGGATTTGTTCTTCTTGTATTGAATAATCTTCTAACTGATACTTGATCTATAACATATGTGAGCAACAGCTTGCAGCTTACATATATTCAGCTTCTACAGTAGATAAAACAATTGAACTTTGCCTCTTACTTGACCAAGAAACTAGATTATGGCCAAGAAAGTGGCAACCTCCACTTGTACTCTTCCTATCAATACTGTCTCCAGCGTAATTAGCATCACAATAGCCAATTAACCTGAAATCTTACCTTTCTCATACATTAAACAAAGATCATTAGAGCCTGATAGATATCTCAAAATTCTTTTAACAACAATATAGTGAGATTCTCTAAGATCTGCTTGAAATATTGCACACAAACAGACACTAAACAGAATATCAGGTCTGCTTGCTGTAAGGTAAAGTAAAGAACCAATAATTCCTTTAAAAGGGTTTGATCAACCTTCTTACCTGCTTCATCCTTATGTGATAAACATAATATCCAACAAAATCTAGTGAAGTCATCAACAATTACGAGACCATATTTCTTTCCGTTAAGACTTAATGTCCTAGTTGGACCAAATAAATCTATATGTAACAACTCCAGAGGTCTAGACGAAGTCACAATATTTTTATAAGAAAAAGATGTTTTAACCTGTTTTCCTTTATGACAACTCTCACAAAAGAAATCCTTATTAAAACTCATTTTTGGTAAACCTCTTACCAAATCATGTTTAATCAACTTGGAAATATGTTTAAAACTAACATGACCTAGCTTTTTATTCCAAAACAGTTTTTTTCATCTGTTGATATAAAACAAGAAATATTTTAACTTTGCAAATCTTCTAAATTAATCTTATAAAGATTGTTTCATCTTTTGGTAGAAAAGAACATGGAACCGTCCTTGTTTTTTACTACACAAGAGTTTTGATTAAAGGATACTACAAAGCTAGAATCACATAATTGACTTACACTAATCAAATTATTTTTTAAACCTTCAACTAGCAGAAGATTATCAATAGATGCGAAGGAATCTGTACTGATTTTGTCGATTCCAACTATTTTGCCCTGCTGGTTGTCTCCAAAAGTTACTATTGGTGTCTTTATTTTCCATCTTTTTGTGTGTTAATTTTCTTTATTTTTGAGGTTTGAAGTTATACTTAATGGGAATTAATCTTGTTTCATGTCAAGGTGTATTTTGGAACTACATTGAAAGAACCACGATAATTTGGGATAAAAAGAGCTGAATTAGGCGTTGACCCTAATTAGACGTGGCCTTGTGCAACTATCAAAAACAAAACGCAGCACCTAATGTAGAGGCGTTCCAAAGGGGTTTTGGGTGTTTCATCCAAAACACTACAGGAGAAAAGGGCATGTAGAGGCGTGAATAAAACTTGGACCACTAAGTTAAATTGTCTAATCACGCTACAGTAGAGGGGCAGAAGAATATAAAACCATAGCATAAAATGTAGATGTTTGGAAGGCTGAAGGGTTTGGGGTTTTTTAAGTGGCTTGCGTGGAATAAATGAGAGAGCTCTTAATTGGTAAAAATCACGCGACAGTGGAGAGAGCACAAGTGAGATGACGGCTGAGTGAGAAGAGAGGTTTGAAAAGTAGGTTTCGTAGTTGGCGCAGGAGTGGACAAAAACACTGGACTTCTTAATTCGTAAAAGAATTACGCAAGAGGTTGAGAACGAAGGCTGTGGCAAATAAAAAAGAAGAGAGCATCGCCCATGATGGTCCTACCATCAATGACAATCAGAATTCTTAGAAAAATCATGATGTTGGGTAACTAAACTTTTATTTCTTGGTTTACGAAATCCTAGTTATTGAACTTTGCATGTTGTGAAATTTTTGTTCTCTATTTCAATCGATTTATTAGTCAAGTATTAATTATTTTTCTGGTTATTTGATTGTTTAATTTGACAGTTAGGTGCACAACTAATTTGTGTTTTTATTCAATCAATAGCTAGATTAAAAAGGTTGGCGTTCAATTCTTTTAATGAAAAGTAGCGACTAGAATTTTTTTTTATTACGTTAAGGACATGATTCTAGAAAAAATAATTGTCTAGGCTAAATATACATCATATGTATGTTGTCTAGTTCGTCGATTTTCTTGATTTGTAAAGCTATTAATTAATTAAATATGAGATCGTATCCAGACTATTAATTAATAAGTGTTCATTCAAATACATGTTTTAGTTAACTAAACATAAGAGAAAATAGGTAAAGAAATTTTCCACAACGAATGCTGAACTAATAAATTGGTTATTTTTAGTGTCGATGATCAACGCAAGTTCAATAACGAAGGAGACCGGAAACCAAGATTTATTTCTATTGATTGTTAAATTATCATTATTGTGTTTTTATTTATTTTTTAATTTCAATTTCTAATTAAATTCTGTTTAATTCATAATTACAAAACCCCCCTTTTTATTATGTAACTACTAACGTCTGAATTCCTTGTGAGAATGATCCCTACTTTCCACTTCTACATTAATTTGTGTTGCAGGAAGTTGGTTTCTTTTTATATTTGGTTGCAGGTGATAGCATTCATCAGTTACTGATCCTCCCTTCTTATTTTGAAGATCTAGGAATATAGACCTTCTTCCCGTCATATGTCGCGATCATCCACTGTCCAAATACCATTGGTGCTGGTTGCTTTTTCCAAGGAAGGAGATATGCAGTAGATATTATGTTCTTTTTAGGTACCTAGATTTTCTTGGGTCCTTTAGGGTTAGTCTTATAATTATTCATAGAATGATAATAAGAAGACTGGTGAATTTCTTTCTGTAAGTAACAAAATTCTTTTTGTAACAAGTATTGCTATTAGTAAACCCTAAACCACTCCTATCATTAGGGTGTGTATATCTTCAAATCATTTCATTCATTTTTTTCGTACTTTCAGTAAAGGTTGATAAAGATGCTCAAAGAGTATTAATCCTTTGTTTCAACTGATTAATTTCCTCAAATCGATCTATAGTTACTTTTTTCTTCATATTGTCTACTTGTTTCTTAAGGCAGACATTTTCTTTTTCTAATACTTCCGTGTTCATCAAGTTTTCAACAAACTTTATTTTTAAGGATCTATACTGCTTTAGTATAACATGTGAATCTTCTAACAATTCTAAACATGCATCTTGAAGTTCATTAACGTTAGAAGTTACCTCCTTGTCACATTCTTTTTTAGCTACCAAGCATATATTTGCTTGTATTGATGCTTTTGAATCTGAATTAGATTTGGACGAATCCAAATCTTTCTAAGTTTCCATCATGTTCTTTTTATTTTCTGTATTTTTCTTTGGTTTTCTTCTAAGAAACTGATATTCAGACTTGTAGTGTGCTAGTTTGTTGCACTTGTAGCAAATGATAGAGGTCTTCTCGTTCTTGACTTTGTCTTTGCTATTTTTCTTTTAAAAAAAATTAGTTCCTTTTGTTTTCTTTTTTCACATTCTTCTGATCTTTCTTGAAATGAAAGATAATTCATCATCCTCTTCACTTGAATCTTGTTCAGATTTACTGGTATCATCATTCTTTATTTTTTCAGTCTTTAATGTTTTTGACGATGAACTTCTATTTTTTTGAGTCTTGTGATTTTTCTGACCAGACTTTAATGTTATAGATTTGTCTCTTATAGGTTTTTCTTTTGCATCAAGCTTTACTTCTTGTATCTTCAAAGAACCAAGCAATTTTTCTAGCTTTAATTTGCTCAAGTCCTTGGCTTCTTGTACTGTAGTGACTTTGGGCCTCCATCTTTTAGGCAGACTTTTGAGAATCTCCCTGACATGGTCTTGATTATCGTAGATTCTCCCAAAAGCTTTAAGTCCATTAACGATAGTTTGAAATCTTTCAAAGATCTGATCAATAGACTCATCTTCTTTCATCTTAAACAGCTCATACTGATGTATAAGAATACTGATCTTGGACTCTTTCTGTTGGGACCCAACTTCAGAACCGGACCCCAACCGAAAAAATGAAATCACATATCAAAAACAAAGCGACGGGAATGAATGAAAACAAATCAAAAGCGGAGTCGAAAACTAAGGAAACGTATCACCCATACTGAAAACTGGATTTCGACATCCGAGAAACGTAAACGTAGAAAAACTGGAGTTGGAAACCCATAAGCCAATCGGTCTATCCCTATTCGAAACCGGTATAATTTTTTTTCTTTCATTCTTTTCATCTTTATTCAATCTTGTACAAATCAAAACAATATAATTTCCCTTTTGGAAATTTATCCTCAATCAAAACTCAATTCATATAATTCTTCATAATCATGCAATATCTCAATCTCATCTTTAACAAATCTTATTCTTATTCTTATTCTTTCTTTGCCATAAAAACAAATATACATATCCAGAAATCCACAATTCATACACAATAGGCGCTTCATATTTCCTGCTCAATCAACACAATTCATCGTACCTCCTGTCCGGAATCCCAGCATAAACAAATACAACCAAATCATCATTATATATATAGAACTTCAAATAATTCTCAAACAATGTTCAGTATCATCGGACTTCCCTTCCGGAATCCAAAACACAATCAATATACAATTTATCTACATAACCATACACAAACTCATAATTCATCTCATCCATAAACCATTAACATACTATATCCACACAAATCCATAATTCATTTACATCACGAATTAAATGCTTACAAAATATTAATGACATTTCAAGTCATATACAAACCAATACCATAATCCAAACTACTCAAAATACAAGGTAAACAAAATCGAACAAATGCCTTGATTTTCTTTCATCCGATCTCCTGCTCGAAACCTGGAGATGGGGATGAAAGGGGGTGAGCTTGACAGCTCGTGGATAACATGTTTATAAATTGAATAATAAGCAAAAATCATCTCTTTTAAAAACTTTTGCTATTTTATAAAATCTAACGGTAGAAATTTGTCAAAAACAATGCTTATTTCTCAACTTTCCAGCCTTTCAAACATTCATGATTGGTTTTAAAACATGGATGCAACACACTTATAACACAACATAAACACATAACATAACACAGAATGCAACACTTATTGCAATTATCAAATCATTTAAACACAATGAATGCGAAAATCGTATCAATTTTGATCAAAATCATTCAAATTTTTTTTAGCAATTTATCCAATCATTCGAAAACAATCCATTATCAATTTCTTAAATCATTTCAAAATCAACGAATTTAATCATTCGAAAATAATAATTTTCAAAACATTTCTCTTCTTGATTTTTCGAAATTACATAATTGGCTTATAAATCAAAATATAAACATGGTACCCACCTCAATTCCATGCTTAAAACTTGTCCATAGCTTCAATTTCTCCAATGCCTCACTTAAATTCCCTAATCCAAGACAAAAATCCTTAATTAATAAACATCCAAAATTAAACAATTTATACCATGCTGTCTCCAAAATTGAGCTTAGAAATCACAAACCCATACAATATCAAGCTATCTAAACCAAAATTCTTTTTCATCACATTTACTCTCCATACATATTCTCAATCTCTTCAAAATTTTCACTTCCTTAAATCATATATCACTCATATCATATCAAAACACTATATCTATAACTCATTATTTCTTCATATATGGGCACAAATTAATGGTCCATTTCTTAAGGAACCTTAATATGGTTCAATCATCATTATGCCATCATTCTTTCATCTATATCAATTCATCACAATTTATCAAGAAATTCTAATCTTAATTTCCTCAACACATTCCGAAAATCAAACATATTCTTAACACTCAAATCAAACCAATCACTTGAATTCATCAAATAGTCATACATATCAATTTTCAAATTCCTAAAGGCAATCATACTTCTTTCATCACAATCAAATGATCACTTAGCACATTCTCACAAATTCACTCTTATCTTTACAAACTCGTATCAATTCCTTATTCATACTCATACGCCCAAGTAAGATCATATTACTGGGCTCTGATACCATAAATGTTGGAACCCGATCCGGGAACCGGATCCCAACCGAATAAACTTAACACTTTCACTCTATGCTCTGATACCATAAATGTTGGGACCCGATCCGGGAACCGGATCCCAACCGAATAAACTTAACAAAAAGAACGAATGACAGAATCAATGGAAACAGGCGAAGGAGACAGAAATTTCGGATCGAAATTGCGAAATGCGGAAGCGAACAAATCCGAAAGTAGCGAAGCGGAAGCAAATGCAAGCGGAAGCAAATACTAATCGAATCAAACGAACAGATTCAATCGAATATAGCGAAAGCGGGATCGAATCGAATGCAAAACGAATTCGGATAGAAAACAAAGTAAGCAAACAAATCAATGTAAACTGAAACACTTTCCGACATCCGTGACTAAGCAAAGAACAGGAAACAGAATCGCGTTGGGAATTCCTAAGACGTTCCAAAATCTGATATAAATTTTTTTTTCTTTTCTTATTCTCATTTCTTACATCAATCACATCCATATAATTTCCCATAGGAAAATTCATTCTTAAACCCGAAACTCAACAATCATACAAATTCTTATTCATCCATACAAATCTCAAATTCTATTTTTTATCCCAATTTTATCGAAATTTGGCGAAGATAACGGTACGCTTTTTCCTACCCCAAACCGCAAGGTAAAGAAAATACACTTCTAGATGCCAATCAATCACACAAATATCGAGAATCCACGGACCCTCCGTCCGGATATCGCAGAATGACACAAACCTAATTCTAAAACAATCTCATACTTGTCATTCAATCTACTATTTTCATAATTCAAACTTATTCCTTAATCAAACACAAATATATATTCCAAACATCATACACAATTTCATATACAAATTCCAAATATTCAAATCTAACATATTCGAATGTCGAACCGACGTCTTCACATTCTTTCATCCGATCTCCGTCAAACCCGGAGATAGGGATGAAAGAGGGGTGAGCTCAAAGCTCGTGGATAACACATTTATAAATCGATAAATAAGCGGAAATCATTTTCACAAGCTTTTTGCCAAAAGGGCTAATTTTTCAAACTTTATAATTTTTCAAACAATTTCCTCAAACACTTTTCATATTTTCAACCTTTTCAACTTTCAAATATTTCTCTCAAACTCTTTCCAATTTTCCCAAACTTCTCATAAAAATCTCATTTTCTCATTTTTCAAAATTCTAATTCTTCATAAATATGAATGCAACATAATTTCACTTTTCATTTCTCACTTTATAAACAAGAATGCGAACACGTAAACAAAGCAAAACACATAACATATCGTAATGGTGCTGCTAGGTCCAAAGAACGTCTTGCAGATCAAGATAGCGGTCCTGCGATCGTGAATGAAACGTACTACACTTTCCGCATTGCGGTCCATTATAGCCGTGAAGGAGTCCGAATCGGACTCCGTGCACTAATGAGCAGACTGGAGAAGGCTATACACATAGAGACAGCGCTGACTCACCAAGGACCTACCAAACCTATATAACACATTCACAAGCGAAAATCAATTTGCCCTAAGGCACAAATTTCGAAATCTTGATATTTTTCACACACGTGTCCTCACAGACATATTTTCATTCATAAATTCACAATCTTCAAGCAATACAATACACATAACACATTCTCAAAAAGTCAATAATGCACAACCATAGCAATTATTAAAACTTCATATATAATGATGCAAATTTTATTCAAAACTCATTTGGGACTCGTAATGTCAAACGATAACAAACTTTTATTTTCAAATATTTACAAAAAACCTTAATTCATCAAAATCCAAATTTTTACTTTCTTTAATTTTTCAAAAGTTGCATATTGCTCACAAATCAAAATATAAATATGCTACCCACCTCGAAATGACGCTAGAAGTTTATCCCGAGCTTCAATTTGATCCTTGCTTCTTTCCTTCTTTCACTTAAATCGACCTAAACCATAATCATCCAAATTTTACATCAGAAAATACTTAATTTTCACAATCAACTTAGGAATTCACCAATTCCATTTACATTCAAGCTATTTCAATCTCCAATTTTGAAAATCCACAATTTTCAAAATTGGCCTAAACCAATACACCCAAATTCAATATCATAAATAACTTAATTTTCAAAATTAATCTCACAATTCATCAATTCACATTAATTCCAAGACATCTAAATCCTCAATTTCAAAAATCCCCAAATCTTAAAATTGGCCTAAACCAATTTATCCAAATTCAATACCACAAAATACAAGTTCTTCAAAATTGATTTCATATATCGTCAATTCATCATATTTCCTATAATTCTACACCAAAATATCACAAAATTCTCAATCATAAAATTAAGCCTAAACCTTAATCAATTTTTCATCCAAAATTAAACCCAACCTAAAGCATATATATCAAAATTAATTCCACAATCCATAAACCCATCTCATATGTCATAATTCTAAACCGAAAATTAATCAAAATCTCAAAGTAGAAAAATTTCTCTTACCTCTTTCTCTTCCAAATTCGAATTTTCTTGGCTCATGAAGAAGCTCTCTTCATTCTCCATTCTTTTCCTTCTTGGAAAAGTCCCAAAAGCTTGAAAAATTAAGTAGAACAAAATCAAACTTACCTTTCTCTCTCTTCTTTTCTCCATAACCGAATCTCCACCCTTCTTTCTTCTTCTTATTTCTTCTTCTTTTCTCTGGAAATTTCCAGCCACTTTCGTGGCTTTTAATATGCCAAAAACGACATCACCATCTGTGTTTCATTAAATGATGGTTAATTGACCATTTTGCCCTTGCATTTACTTTATGTCATTCTCACTTGCGGTTCTGATTCGCACTATTAAATTGAAGGAATTTGTCTAAACTTCCTTCTCGAGAAATGTTCCTCTCACTCATACGAATCCAACGCCACTGACCGCGCTCAATTCCGAGCACTACATCAAAAGTTATGTGCAAAACAGTTCGGGAATATTCATATTCTAACACATTTTCCATGAACGATTATTTCCGTCCAAAAATTCACATTCTTAATCCCAGAATTGAAACTCTATGTCTTCATAACAATTGTAGCCTTATGTCTCTAGTTTAATTCAAAACAAGAATCGCCTCATTTCGATTCCCAGATCAAAAGTTATACTCAAATTACTCACAGGTGTTCCCAATCCAAAAATTAAACCCTAATCCGAACTTAAATTCAAAAATTAAAAGTCCTAAGGGCAAAATTGACATTTCATGTCTTCATATGATTTGTAGACCCTTGTCTTATCTTTATTTCCCCTTAAGAATCGCTTCAATCGGATCTCTACAGATCCCGAATTTCACAAAACACTGAATCGTGCTCGGAAAATTTCCCGACTCACTTTGATTAAATTAATCACCATTAATTTAATCTCAAAAGTTCACAAATTTCTTATAAAATGAAATTCATTGTCTTAGGAATCCAACGCAAAAAGAATCAACTCAATCGGATGTCGGACGGAAAGATATAGGCAAAATAGTGAGCAAAGGTGGGATTAAAACAAAGAAATCAAAATTTAAGAAGCAAAACAGGCGTCGGGACGCCTAACTCATGAGGGCGAGGCGCCCGCTCGCTAGGCGAGGCGTCGCCTAGCGAGGCGCACAGCTCATGAGGCGAGCCTTGCCTCGCGAGGCGAAGCAGCGCCCGCCTCGCTAGGGCGAGCCGTCGCCTAGCGAGGCGCTAAAACTTTTCTTTTTTTTTTTTCACTTAAAATCGAAACTTCCAAATTCATAACTTTTACTCCCGAACTCCGATTTTGACAAACTTAGTCTCTATAGAAAGCTTGAGAGAAGCTCTAAATCTTCCAAGAAAACATAAAACTCAATTCAACTCCTACGGAGTCCATTTTCCGTCAAATATACTATCCTCTATACAAACTTGTAAAAATCATAACTTATTATTCGAGATCGAAAAATTGCATACTTTATATCGAAATAAAGATCAAAACAAATCCTTCAATTTTCATGAAGAACATCAAAGCTCAATTAACCTCTAACTAGGTTAATTTCTCAGTCAAAGTTTCAACCAATATAAAAGTCAAACCCGATCAAACATAAACTTTGACCGATCATAACTTTCACTCCGATATCGAAAAATTACAAACTTTATGTCCACAAAAATCTCTTAACATAACCTACAAGTTTCCAGAAGACCATTTTATCAAATTTTGCCTCAATCAAAAGTCAACCTTCAAAGTCAAACATTCTCTCCAAAAGTCAAACTTTCAAAATCCTTCAAATTTTCACTTTTCTTTCTAATTCTTGCTATATAACTTCATTTCAATCAACTCATCCACTTGACCATTCATATTACTAAATCAAATTGTCACTCGAGGTTCGGGTCCAACATTTCTCCCTCTTAAAAGAATTTCGTCCTCGAAATTCACACTTACTTAAACTCCAAGTAACTCATTCTTGCATAAATTTCTTTCTAAACAATAAACAATGATCATCAAGCACTTTCTCACTAATTTCTTTCCAGAACTCATAATCAATTTCTTTTCATCACATTTACTCCATACATATTCTCAATCTCTTCAAAATTTTCACTTCCTTAAATCATATATCACTCATATCATATCAAAACACTATATCTATAACTCATTATTTCTTCATATATGGGCACAAATTAATGGTCCATTTCTTAAGGAACCTTAATATGGTTCAATCATCATTATGCCATCATTCTTTCATCTATATCAATTCATCACAATTTATCAAGAAATTTAATCTTAATTTCCTCAACACATTCAAAATCAAACATATTCTTAACACTCAAATCAAACCAATCACTTGAATTCATCAAATAGTCATACATATCAATTTTCAAATTCCTAAAGGCAATCATACTTCTTTCATCACAATCAAATGATCACTTAGCACATTCTCACAAATTCACTCTTATCTTTACAAACTCAGATCAATTCCTTATTCATACTCATACGCCCAAGTAAGATCATATTATCGGGCTCGATACCATAAATGTTGGAACCCGATCCGGAACCGGATCCCAACCGAATAAACTTAACACTTTCACTCTATGCTCTGATACCATAAATGTTGGGACCCGATCCGGAACAGGATCCCAACCGAATAAACTTAACAAAAGAACGAATGCGGAATCAATGGAAACAGGCGAAAGGAGACAGAAATTTCGGATCGAATTGCGAAATGCGAAGCGAACAAACCGAAAGTAGCGAAGCGGAAGCAAATGCAAGCGGAAGCAAATACTAATCGAATCAAACGAACAAATTCAATCGAATATAGCGAAAGCGGGATCGAATCGAATGCAAAACGAATTCGGATAGAAAACAAAGTAAGCAAACAAATCAATGTAAACTGAAACACTTTCCGACATCCGTGACTAAGCAAAGAACAGGAAACAGAATCGCGTTGGGAATTCCTAAGACGTTCCAAAATCTGATATAAATTTTTTTTTCTTTTCTTATTCTCATTTCTTACATCAATCACATCCATATAATTTCCCATAGGAAAATTCATTCTTAAACCCGAAACTCAACAATCATACAAATTCTTATTCATCCATACAAATCTCAAATTCCATTTTTTTATCCCAATTTTTATCGAATTTAAAAAAGATAACGATCGCTTTTTCCTACCCCAAACCTGCAAGGGTAAAGAAAATACACTTCTAGATGCCAATCAATCACACAAATATCAGAATCCACCGGACCCTCCGTCCGGGATATCAGCAGATAGACACAAACCTAATTCTAAAACAATCTCATACTTGTCATTCAATCTACTATTTTCATAATTCAAACTTATTCCCAGAATCAAACACAAATATATATTCCAAACATCATACACAATTTCATATACAAATTCCAAATATTCGAAATCTAACATATTCGAATGTCGAAACTGACGTCTTCACATTCTTTCATCCGATCTCCTGCTCGAAACCTGGAGATAGGGATGAAAGAGGGGGTGAGCTCGAAAGCTCGTGGATAACACATTTATAAATCGATAAATAAGCGGAAATCATTTTTCACAAGCTTTTTGCCAAAAAGGGCTAATTTTTCAAACTTTATAATTTTTCAAACAATTTCCTCAAACACTTTTTCATATTTTCAACCTTTTCAACTTTCAAATATTTCTCTCAAACTCTTTCCAATTTTCCCAAACTTCTCATAAAAATCTCATTTTCTCATTTTCAAAATTCTCAATTCTTCATAAATATGAATGCAACATAATTTCACTTTTCATTTCTCACTTTATAAACAAGAATGCGAACACGTAAACAAAGCAAAACACATAACATATCGTAATGGTGCTGCTAGTCCAAACAGAACGTGACAGATCAGAACACCCACACCAGTAAGACCCAACCCGATATCGTTGGTGATATCCGAGTCCGTGTCCCACGAGGGTGGCGATTACATCATCGATTTAAAATTCAAGACACACTTTTTTTTTTATGGAGCCATTAACTCCGCGCTCACACTAAGCAAACACGATAAGTAAATAAAATCAGATTCAAGAAAACCCGTTTCGATTATTACGGTCATCCAAGATAATTACAATCACCAATGCAAGAAATATTACTACCACAATGGCTCAAGAAAATACGGTGCCTTGTTATACGATGATTATGAATACAATTTACTAAAACACTAATGCGATACCTAACCGATCCCGACCTCTAACCTTTACTCGTCTACAGTAGATATACTCCGTGTCAACCGGGTATTCTTCAGACTGAAAATAGATGCAAATTTTGGGTGAGTTTTGCGAACTCGGTGAGAAACCATCATCGATGGTTCACTCAAATCATGCATTACGCACATGGCGTACAACATATCTGATAATATTCAGTTATCGAGATAATATAACAGTTTATAACGGTTTTTATGCAATAAACAACAATTAGCAAGTAATATGTAACCATTTTGCAATAAATCATGTCATCACATAATCAAGAATTGTCACAACACGATCATTCATGTGAATGCAATGCATGTGACTCTTTTCCGATTATTCGTGGTTGTGCCCAAGTGCTCGGTCGAAGAAGCAAGGGGGGCGCTGTGATTTCTCCCCTCGGGCTAAGCCGGCCAAGATAAAGGTGAGAGCTCGAGGCTCTTTTCAAAGTGATAATAGCAACTTGGGACACGCCCATTATCGATCATGCATTTATGCATGCAATGCCGTGTTTAATGATTTACTGAGATATGGCTATAAAAGCCCAAGATTCCAAAGATTCGAGAATCGCTATGATATGGCTATAAAGCCCGAGATTCATCTCGGTGTCTTGTATCGATGCAGTCCATTTCGGTGAAAGCATACAATTCAATCTAATACATGCTAGTAATCATTCAAGAGTCATACAATTCATCTTTGCATGGAATTCACGAGAGCATGTAAACAACCGGTATTTGAGAAACCAACTAGGTTACTCACCTATTACTTCGAGCTAATGGGAAAGCCTCTCGTGACGTCGGTCAATCGACGCCCAATTGGACCTCTATATGAATCGAAAAATTACGAGTCACTAAATATGAAATCTGTGCTCATGATGATGAGATATGCATGTTCATGAATTCCGGTCCTAACTCAATATTTTCCCATAATAAAATTCTATGAAAATTAGAAATCCATAAGCGCCGACGGCAAGCAATTAGGACCTCTATAGGTCCCCAATTAAATAAAAAAGTGTTTACATGTTCCATCGATAGGGCTACGCCAAATTCCGCCTAAAAATTCCCGATTTCTCGAAAATGAAATTAAATATTCAACGAATCCGATGCCTCGAATCAGGTCAATCGGACGTCGGACGGAAAGAAATTGACAAAAGAACAAACGGACCATTTAATACAAAAAATAATCAAAACAAGATCGTCTGATGCTTTCGCCTCATGGGCGAGACGTCGCCCTGCGAGGCGGATCGCCTCATTTCGTCATGAGGCGAGGCGTCGCCTCGCGACCAGTCCATCTGTTTTCGCCCATGAGCCAGGCGTCGCCTCACGAGACGGCTAGCTGCCTCGCCTCCATGAGGCGGACGTCGCCTCATGAGCCTCGAGTTCCTCCTACTACCTTGCCCTTTCTTTTTCCAATTTTCAATTCCTAATTTCCAACTACTCTAACTTTTAGCACATAAATCAGAAAAATACCCACTATACCTCATTGGAAAGCTTATGAAAAGCTCTACAACTCTCAAGAAGACCATAAAATCAATTTCAACCCTAAGGGTGTCAAATAAGCCATCAGACCTTCTGCCTTCACAATTTCCCTCAACACAGGCAAGACATTTGCAATTTCATAACTCACTGATTCCTTAGTAATAAATTACCACAAAATATAGTCAACAAGTTCACAATGTCCTCAACAACTTTCATGAACAACCCAAAATCAAATTCTATTGCAAACCAAGTCAATTAATTCATCTAATGTTACTGTCCTCAAATCCTTCACTTTGGGCAAGAATCTTACAAGAAGCATAACTTCCAGTATATAAGTCAATAAAATCAGAACTTTATATCCTTGTAAAGATAACATCATAAAATTCATTCACAAATCAAGTTAAAACCATGTATTCATATTACCTTATCCATTTCTACTTCAAACTAACCTTATACCCATTAATTCAAACCATTATAGTCATTAATTTAATGCAGCAACCCTAAGCATAAAAAGTGCTCCAAACCTCCCATTCAATGTTTCTACCTACCATGATTCATAAACTACATGATCAAAGCATAATTTAAACACTTACCTATTAGCTTTTCCAACATTCTCTTCTCTTGAATTCTTTCCTAACAAGTGCTAATCTCTTTTCTAACCTCATGCATGTGAAAGCCCTCCATGATAAGTAGGAAACTTGGTGTCTAGAAGAAGGAGGCTTCAAGTTTGGAGGAAGGTTTAAGGAGGAAGATGAAAATCCATGGAGATGTAAAGGAAGTAGAATTTTCGGTGGTTGGAGACTAAAAGCATATAAAACCATTAGCTCCTTCTCTTCCTTAAGACATCACCGAAAATAATGGATATGCATGCATTTAATGGGAGTGGCTAGGTATTAAAGGAGAATTAGTTGAAAAGTCAACTAAATTAACAACCAATCACAATATATTTGTTTTGACAAAATTAAAACCAAAACCAAACCATTTCACCCCCATTTTCGGTTCCAACCCATTTAAAGGGTCCAATTTTGGGTCCCACCAAAATTGCAATGGTTTAATATCAAATCACAAGAGGCATTCAACCGGTTCGCCACTTAGCGATTTTTTTCCGGTCCGGGAATTTCCGGGAATTTTCCCCGAATCATTTTTTGAAAATTATTGAAATTCCCTAAAATTGTAAAACATGTAACAGTGCACTCCAAATAATTTTTCAATCACAAAATTACCTTTTTCTACCCCAAGACATGTTTAGCTGCCATCTGGCGATTTTGTTTGGTCGAGAATTTTCTCCGGTAAAATCCAGAAAAATTCCTATAAATCCCTTAAAATGTAAAACCATTTATGGTGCAGTTCAATCAATTTTCCAAACTCAATTATCCCATAAATTTTACAAAAGGTCTCAATTTGAAACCTAAGCCGGAAAATGTCATGAATGCATGTTATCATGTGCATATGCAAAACAACCATCACCATAGAGGCTATATGTCAGTATGCATGCCGAGTTCTAATTTAATACTCCTAACCCGTCCCAATTTACTAAATATCCTTCCCATCGAGATGGATGTTACATGCTACGATCCGCATAGCGGTCCTGCGATCAGGAATGAACGCATTACACTTTCCGCATTGCGGTCGATTATGTAGCCGTGAAGGAGTCCAAATCGAGACTCCGTGCCACTAGCGGGCAGCCTGGAGAAGGCTATACACATAGAGACAATAATGACTCACCAAGGACCTACCAAACCCATATAACACATTCCAAGTTTAAAATCAATTTGCCCTAAGGCACAAATTTCAAATCTTGATATTTTTCACACACGTGTCCTCACGAGACATATTTTCATTCATAAATTCACAATCTTCAAGCAATACAATACACATAACACATTCTCAAAAGTCAATAATGCACAACCATAGCAATTATTAAAACTTCATATATAATGATGCAAATTTTATTCAAAACTCATTTGGGACTCGTAATGTCAAACGATAACAAACTTTTATTTTCAAATATTTACAAAAACCTTAATTCATCAAAATCCAAATTTTACTTTCTTTAATTTTTCAAAAGTTGCATATTGCTCACAAATCAAAATATAAATATGCTACCCACCTCGAAATGACGCTAGAAGTTTATCCCAGCTTCAATTTGATCCTCGCTTCTTTCCTTCTTTCACTTAAATCGACCTAAACCATAATCATCCAAATTTCACATCGAAAATACTTAATTTTCACAATCAACTTAGGAATTCACCAATTCCATTTACATTCAAGCTATTTCAATCTCCAATTTTGAAAATCCCCAATTTTCAAAATTGGCCTAAACCAATACACCCAAATTCAATATCATAAATAACTTAATTTTCAAAATTAATCTCACAATTCATCAATTCACATTAATTCCAAGACATCTAAACCCTCAATTTCAAAAATCCCCAAATCTTAAAATTGGCCTAAACCAATTTATCCAAATTCAATACCACAAAATACAAGTTCTTCAAAATTGATTTCATATATCGTCAATTCATCATATTTCCTATAATTCTATACCAAAATATCTCAAAATTCTCAATCATAAAATTAAGCCTAAACCTTAATCAATTTTTCATCCAAAATCTTAGGAATCCAACGCAAAAAGAATCAACTCAATCGGATGTCGGACGGAAAAGATATAGGCAAAATAGTGAGCAAAGGTCGGATTAAAACAAAGAAATCAAAATTTAAGAAGCAAAAGCAGCGCGGAGACGCCTAACTCATGAGGGCGAGGCGCCGTCATGAGGGCGAGGCGCCTTCGCGCTAGGCGAGGCGTCGCCTAGCGAGGGCGACATCATGAGGCGAAGGCGCCCGCCTCGCTAGGCGAGGCGTCGCCTAGCGAGGCGATCTGGCGCCCGCCTCGCTAGGCGAGCCGTCAGCCTAGCGAGGCGCTAAAACTTTCTTTTTTTTTTTTTTCACTTAAAAATCATAAACTTCCGAAATTCATAACGTTTACTCCCGAACTCCGATTTTGACAAACTTAGTCTCTATAGAAAGCTTGAGAGAAGCTCTAAATCTTCCAAGAAAAACATAAAACTCAATTCAACTCCTACGGGAGTCCATTTTCCGGTCAAATATACTATCCTCTATACAAACTTGTAAAAATCATAACTTATTATTCCGAGATCGAAAAATTGCATACTTTATATCGAAATAAAGATCAAAACAAATCCTTCAATTTTCATGAAGAACATCAAAGCTCAATTAACCTCTAACTAGGTTAATTTCTCAGTCAAAGTTTCAACCAATATAAAAGTCAAACTCGATCAAACATAAACTTTGACTGATCATAACTTTCACTCCCGATATCAAAAATTACAAACTTTATGTCCACAAAAATCTCTTAACATAACCTACAAGTTTCCAGAAGACCATTTTATCAAATTTTGCCTCAATCAAAAGTCAACCTTCAAAGTCAAACATTCTCTCTCCAAAAGTCAAACTTTCAAAATCCTTCAAATTTTCACTTTTTCTTTCTAATTCTTGCTATATAACTTCAATTCAATCAACTCATCCACTTGACCATTCATATTACTAAATCAAATTGTCACTCAAGGTTCGGGGTCCAACATCTACTGTCATCAGATGACCTTGTTCTATTGAATGTGTCATTTCATGACACATTAATTCTTGGAAAAGTAAGAATTAATTACATACACATTGTCATTTAACAAATATTTGTAAATGAACTATGTACTCACCCATTTTGCTTTGCTTTCGGCAGTTGTCCATTGATCTTTGCTTTCATCATAATGAGTGTGATACCATAGCTTCATCCGGTCACACTCTTCTCCATCCCTGTCACTCTGTTGTAAAAAAAATATTACAAGTAATGCTTTTCATAAAATTTTAAATATCAATCAAAGTAAAATATAATTAAAAAGATGGTAACTCACAATCTCATGTCGTATCGCTACAAAGGCCTTGGAGCCAGAGTTTGGTCGACATTTCACCTGACTCCTTGCCAATTTGGCTTTTTGATTTTTTTCCTAATCATACATGTAGCAAAATCTATTATAACATTTACAAATCAAAAAGAATAAATACTAAAATATAATTACTAATCAAAGAAGTTGTGAAATAAAGTTTTTTATCAAATAAGAACTAACCTTTGTAGCTGATTGCTCCCAATACTCACATAAATCCATCCACTCCGCCAATGTCACATTACGCACTTCACATCCTTTCCGATTGGTAAAATGCCTTTTTAAATTATACCTTTGATCTTTAGACCTTAATGAAAGAAACCTTTTAACAACAACATGTATTTCGTTGTCAGTCCTCATTCCCTTAACTTCCAACTTTTGCTGCCAAAAATTACAAGTTATTGGTCAATACTTTAACCAAATGGAAAACACGTACAAATTGAATTGGTTTAGAATACTTACGTCTAACTTATCAAATGCAATGTCCAATTCCTCATTATTAATTTTTGAAAAAAAAAGATTTTACAGGCAAAGAAGTTCGGGATATCAGACCAATCTCACTCGATAATTTGGCAGACTGTACGAAGTTGGTTGGTCGTCCTTCAGCAGGGGAAATCTCTATCTCCAATCTTCTACCTATCGTCTTGTTAATTTTTGCTAATCCGTGTCCTTTCATGACACCCCTTGTTTTTTTTAGAACATTTGTGGATCCTAAAATAGCAAAAGAATAGTTTATAATTAGCATATAACAATTAATGATAAATATAATTAATGTTAAGATCATACCGCAAAGGTTTGCGTAAGAGGAGCCCACACCGGAAGGAAGAGCGTGATTTACTGGTGTCAGATAATTAGAAACAGGAGGATTAACTGGTGTCAGATAATTAGAAACAGGAGGATTTACTGGTGTCTGATAATTTGAAGCTGGAGGCATCTCTTCAGAAGTTGACGGAGAGCTAATACTGCGTCGCATATTCCAAATTTGTTCATACTGATCTCTAGGATGAATACTAGGCATATAATTGACTTCTCTTGGTGTTACAGTACGATCAGCAGGTGCACGCGTGTGAGCTAGTGCCTGTGTAGGTGTAGGTGCAGGTGCAGGTGTGTTATCTTGTGGTTGTGTACGAGCACATGGCTCATTAGCTGCACTTCCAATTAGATGACGATACCGCGACTGCAGTTGTGTAGATACTAAAGTACTTGGTGTAGCCTTATTCTTCTTCTTGGGTAGACCAGGTCCCATGTTAATACAATCTACATTCACATCGGCATTAGTGTATAAATCCTATGTCATTCACATAAGCATCACTGTAAGCAAATTAAACATGCTATATGGAGTAATGAAGAGATATCTATCCATGTATATCTATCCATGTATCATTTATAAAATTCCAGCTAAGAGGCATTGTTTACTGTCAACTATATCAATAACAGGTTGCAAGTTGTTTAGTTAATGTGTATGTGTTCATGCATCTTCCAAATAAAGATTCAATTGTATGTGGAAAATGGTCATCATTTAAACCTCAAAGATAGGCATATCTGCATCACATTCATAGTTACTAGTCAGTTCACCTCCAATTCATGTAATCCACATCAAGGAATTTCTATATGTTCAATATATGGTTGTTATGGCAACAGCTTGTCAAGTTGTAACCATATTAGTTGATATAAAGCAAGCTCAAGCAGAGGCAATTACTATATAGTGTAATAGTCAATCAACTATTGTGTTAAAAAAAATCATGCTTATTATAGCAGAACAAGGCATATAGAGAACAAGGCATTATTTTCTAGGCATTGTTATAGCTTTTGTGTATAAAAATCGGGTTCATTCACTGAATAAATTCAGACTTTTCAAGACATTTGTTGCTGAAAATCAAGGAAGCGAAATAATTATGCAAACAAAGGAAGTAGGAAGCCCAAACCATCAAGACATTTTTCAAGACAAGCCAAGGAAGCGAAAATTAAACATTTGATTTATAAACAAGACATATTTTGTATTACCGATTTTAAAGAAAACTTGTAAGCTACTTTAGATTAATTTACACCACTAAATCTAAAATAATTTGAAAATAATATTTTATTGAAATAAACATTTTATGAATAAATATAATTAAGACGGTAGTTTAGAACAAATTTGATAAAAATTATTGTTTTTATAAAGTGAAAAGACATTTTTTTTAAAACATTAAGTAATTCAATGAAATAGCCATTGAAGGCTTACAAAGACAGATTATAAGGCTATAATAACAAAAAGATAAGTAGATATGTAGTAAGACAAAAATATCATCAGTTCAACTGCTGATTGAAATTACACTAGTCCCTAGAACAAATTATGGCATCTCATATAGCAAATTCAATAGCTATAGTATGAATGCAAACAAAACAATTACAAATCCAGCAACTTAAAAGTTAGAATACTTGGTTCTTGTTTTCCAATGGCTACTCCAACTATCTCCTCCTCACACTTGCAAATAGAATCTGTCATAAAGGGCAAAAAATTAGAACTACACTTTTAAACACAATTACCAAATTATCCATATTTAATATAGAAACAAATAACAAATAACAAATATACAAAATAAGGAAGACAAACATAAATCATAGATTATAAATCATAAATCATATATATATATATATATATATATATATATACTTATTTGCAATCACTGCTCGAAAAGATTGCTGTCATTGGCACATCAAAATAAAAGCTTATACACCTAATTTTGAGAACTAGTAATCAGCACCAAGGTGATCAATTATTACTTCACACTGAAGATATAAAACTAAATCTGCCAAGCCAGGAGAGAAATGATGATTTCTTTAACTTTATCTTACATGTAAAGGAAACAAAGTTTTGAGTTTGAAATTTATAAGAAATCGATATAAATTAAGGCAGACTAGGAACCTTACATCAGATTCCTCTTTTCCTAATTTTTTATTATTTTTTCTCTTTCTACTACTTCCTACTATCTCAATACTATCAAATATGTCCCAATCATGATTGGAGGGAGGGTATGAGGATGTTTGACTAGGTGTTGATCTTTAAGAGAGATTAATTGGAAGATTTATTTATAACTTAGGAATCAACCTATTTATAAGGAGAAATATTTAAGGTTACAATTTTTTGGACATGTTAAAGATTAGAGGTCTTTGGAATAGAAGTAGTAGAGGGATATTATCCAACTGCACCTTCTTGCAAAGGAGTTTTAATATGAATTGTGATTCAAAAGCCTTAAGTGAGTTTTTAATGGTCTTCATAAGCAAAAATTGATCTGGTAGGTTTATAAGTTTTTTGATTAAGGGAGGGATCGAATTAGGAAGATGGTTTTGGAGGTTTACTTCCATACATAATCAAATTGCACGATGCTAGTCGTTTTTAGGTGTATTGAATAAAATTATATAAAGTAGTATGACTTAATACTGATTAGCGTACTTTATTCAATACACCTAAAATTATATAAAGTAGTATGAGTTAATAATCTTAAGAGACACCCCACTCTTCCTAATTCTTGCAGTAAAAATTCTGCTTGATTTCTTTATTCAATATTGATCTCCTTTTGATAGGAAAGGATCAATCTTATCATAGTACAATAGATGCTTGCTAATTAGAAAAAGAAGTCCTAATTTATAGAACTTATCCTTATCCTTTAGAACTCCCATAATTCTAGCAACTACAAACTAAATTCTACAAATAGAACAAAACAAAAAAATCAGATTCCTATCCTATCCCTAACAATGGATGAGTGTAAAAGGAGATTTAATGTTAGGCTTTGAAAGATATTTACTGACTGCTTCAATTGTTTACTTGTGGCTGCACTTGTTGATGAGAAGATACTGTGTATGCATGGAGGACTGTCTCCTGAAATGGAAACTTTGGACCAAATAAAGGAAATTTCAAGGCCTACTGAAATCCCAGACAATGGACTCTTATGTGACATCCTTTGGTCTGATCCTGATCCTGATCCTAAGGTTGAGGGTTGGGTAGACAGTGATTGTGGGGTTTTTTAGACCTTTGGACCTCACAAGGTTGCAGAGTTTATAGAGAAGAATGACCTTGATTTGACTTACCGAGGTCATCAGGTAAACCTTTTTTTCTTAAGCAAGGATTCAAACCTTGCTCTAGTAATTCATTGTCAGTTGCAACTTATTCTTTCTTACTGTCGTTAGAAGGCATCAGTCACAGTAGTTCTACGACAAGATATTAATCTAAGGAACTTATCTAAATAGTCGAATAATGTCAAGAATTATGTTTGAGAAACTTTAGTTTTATTAAACCTATTTTTTATACAGAAAGAGTTTCAAGGATAGTGAAATAGAAGAATACCTAAACCCAACAGCCGTAGGATATTGAAAGCTAAATCTCTATCTAGCAACTTAGCCACCCTTGGAATATGCTAAAACATCTATCAATCGGTGTGCCTCTTAAAGGGCAATATTGATAGCCTACTCCTCCATATCTAATATTTTTCCTCTTGTAAATAGGTTGTGGAGGATGGATACGAGTTTTTCGTAAAACGAAGATTAGTCACAATACAAACCCAAATTCATCACCGTATAAAATTCATAAAACACAATGCAAACCCAAATTAATCAAAACAAACGACTAAGAAATCTTAAACCCAGATTACCCGACATTAATCGCAAAAATACTTCAATCGACTCAAAAACTTACATTACCCGACATTAATCGCAAAACTACTTCAATGACTTACCGAAAGATAGAAGACGCACATGCACTCCAACTGGTGATGATAGAGGGCAGAATGTAGCGCAACAAAAAATGAGAGAGGGAAGGTTAAAATGATGAAGAGGGAAGGGGAGAAATGCAGGCACGGGAGACGGACAAAGATGAGAGAGGGAGCGAGAGGTTGGATGATTTAGTATGGAATGCGAGAGACAGACGAAGATGAGAGAGGGAGACTTCAGTTTTCATTTGGAAATTGGGGGGAGCAGAAATTAATTACGTGGACAAGGCCTTCCCCGATCTATTTCTCCAAAACGACGTTTATTCTATTTTGGGACGTCTTTCTACCAAAACGACGTTAAACACTTCCTTTATCCCCGACGTCTTAATACAACGTCGCAGAATATTCCATCTTTTCTTGACATCTTTCTAGACGTCGTGAAAGCCTCAGACCATTCACGACGTCAACTTTAAAAATGACGCTAAAGGTGTTGTTTTATTGTAGTGAATTTCTCTAAAGACTGAACCATGTTTAGAAAATTATCTAACTCACTTTGATTAAATCAAACTCTTTCAATTTAATCTAAAAAATCCACAAATTTTCCATAGATAAATAGAGGGATGTCTTAGGAATCCAATGCTTTAAAGACCAAGTCAATCGAATCTCGGACGGAAAAGATATAAGTAAAAGAGTGAGAGAGGGTCGGATTAGGTCGGGTAAAACAAAGGTCAGTCGGCCAAAACAAAGGTCGCTCGGCCAAAATAAAAAAGATCGGTCAGCCAAAACAAAGGTCGGTCGGCCAAAACAAAGGTCGGTCGGCCAAAACAAAGGTCGCTCGGCTAAAACAAAGGTTGCTCAACCAAAATAAGGGTCGGTCAGCCAAAACTAAAGTTGCTCGGCCAAAACAAAGGTCGGTCAGCCAAAACAAGGGGTCGCTCTAAAATACATACTGACTTTAAAGAATTCATAACTTCTTACACAGAAGTCCAAACTTCACAAACTTGGTATCACAAGAAATCTAAAAGGAAGCTCTACAATTTTGATGCAGAACAGAAAAATCAATTCCATCTCTAAATTGGTCAAAATCCCAATCAAAGTCACTGCCCCTACTTGTCATCCCAAAACAGTAACTCAACTTCTAAAATTTCTATCTTTCAACTCCAAGGTCCAAACATGTCATACTTTATATCAATGAAAAGATAAAAATGTAACCTACAACTTTCATGAAGGACAGAAAAATCAATTTAGCCTCTAATGGAGTCAAAAACCACTTCAAAGTTCCTGTCCACTAATAATCATGCCAAACTGTAACATAAACTTATAAAAATCATAACTTCTTATTACATGTTCCAAAAATTTCATAGTTTACATAAATGGAAAGTTCAAAACAAAATCTAAAACTTTCATGAAGAACTTCAAAGCAATTTCAACCTCTAACTAGGTCAATCTTTCAATCAAAGTTTCTGCCCTGAAATGTGTCATCCTATACCACATCCAAACTTTAAAATTTCATATCTTCCAATTTCCACATCCACAAATAACATATTATATATCATTGTAAAGATATGCAATTTATCTATAACTTTCATGTAGACTACTTTGTCTCATTTAAACCACGTTAGTACAAAATTGGCCTCAAAGCACAGTACACACATTCTTACCCTTAATAGCATTTTTTTAAAAACAAAGCAAAATAACCTTAACTTCTAATGGTCATAAATTTCAATCCCGATATCAAAAAATGTCATACTTTAAGGTGATAGAAAGCTTTCAATAGAAGCTACAATTCTTATGAAGATAATTTGATCAAAATCTGCCTAGATCAACCCAGAAAAATTCACAACGTTTCAGCTCCAAATTACCATTTTTTGCTACTATTCATCCTCAAAATTTCAAATTTTAAATTCTCCAAAATCTAACACTTTCACTAATCAATTTCATAACACATACAAATTTACTCAATCTCACATCAATTTCATTAAACTCAAAAACACCCATTTCATGTATTAACTTCAAAATATCATTTCAATTTGTTCAAACTAGCATTGCTCACATAAAACATTAGACATAATCATTCAAATTCATGAATTTTCTTTTCCTTTACACATGACTAATCCACCTCAAATTCCTCATTTGATGTCAATTTATTCTTCAAAATTTCAAGAAAAGTTTGAGGTCCAACATTTCTCCCCCTCTTAAAAAAATTTCATCCTCGAAATTCCTACCTGAATAAATGCCCAAGTAACTTATTCTCTCACATAAATTTCTTCCTAAATGATCATAGTCAATCACTTTCTTATCTCAGTCCTCATCATACATATATCTCAATTTATTCACAATGTTTTTCACTTCTTGTATCAATACCACCAATATCATATCAAATCACTATATCCATAAATCAATGTTTCTTAATCTTTTTACACAATTCAATGGTCCAATTCTTAATAACCTTAATATGAACCAATCATCATTCAAAATCAACCGTTTGAGCTTCTATACATATATCTCTATCATTAATCTCATCTTTCAAGTATCCCTTATTGCATCTAACATATATTCGAAGTCAAATCATCTAAATTCATCATGAATTTCTAATATTAGTTTCCATACGCACATTCTTATAATCAATCATACTCTTAACACTTAAATCAAACAATCACTTTAATTCCTTAAATAATTCATGAAAACTTATTCACATCAATATCACATTCCCACTAATTCAATCCTATCTATTCAAACTCTTAACAAACATATGTGCTCATGTAAGATCCTAATATTGACACTCTGATACCATAAATGTTGGGACCTGATTTCAGAACCGGACCTGAACTGAAAAAATGGAATCACATATCGAGAACAAAGCGGTGGGAACGAATGAAAACAAAACAAAAGCAAAATCGAAAATGAAGGAAACGTATCACTCACACTGAAAACTGAATTCTGACATCCGAGAAATGTAAACTTCGAAAAACTGGCATTGGAAACCCATAATCTAATTGGTCTATCCCTATCCGAAACCGGTATAAATTTTTTTCTTTCATTCTTTTCATCTTTATTCAATCTTATACAAATCAAAACAATATAATTTCCCTTTTGGAAATTTCTCCTCAATCAAAACCCAATTCATATAATTCTTCATAATCATGCAATATATCAATCTCATCTTTAACAAATCTTATTCTTATTCTTATTCTTTCTTTGCCATAAAAGCAAATATACATATCCAGAAATCCACAATTCATACACAATAGGCGCTTCAATATTTCCTGCTCAAACAACACAATTCATCAGACTTCCATTTTCGAAATTCCAGCATAAACAAATAAAACCAAATCATCATTATATATATAGCACTTCAAATAATTCTCAAACAATGTTTAGTATCATCGGACCTCCCGTCCGGAATCCAAAACACAATCAATATACAATTTATCTACATAACCATACACAAACTCATAATTCATCTCATCCATAAACCATTAACATACTATATCCACACAAATCCATAATTCATTTACATCATGAATTAAATGCTTACAAAATATTAATGGCATTTCAATTCATATACCAACCAATACCATAATCCAAACTACTCAAAATACAAGGTAAACAAAATCGAACAAATGCCTTGATTTTTTTTCATCCGATCTCCTGCTCGAAACCTGGAGATGGGGATGAAAGGGGGTGAGCTTGACAGCTCGTGGATAACATGTTTATAAATTGAAAAATAAGCAAAAATAATCTCTTTTAAAAACTTTTGCTATCTTATAAAATCTAACGGTAGAAATTTGTCAAAAACAATGCTTATTTCTCAACTTTCCAACATTTCAAACATTCATGATCGGTTTTAAAACATGGATGCAACACACTTATAACACAAAATAAACACATAACATAACACATCAGAAATGGTTTAGATCGGTCCAAAACAGAATGTACTGCACATTCCCTCATAACGGTCCTGTGCAGCCGTGAACTGAACGTACTACACCTTCCTGCATAGCGGTCCGGTGTAGCCGTGAACTTATGGGAGTCCAAAATTGGAGCTCTAATGCCACTAGCAGGCAAGTGGGCGAAGCCCATAAAAAAAAGATAAGTGCACTTGACTCAACTTATGGGACCTAACCAAACCCACATAACACATAATACATACCTGAAAATTGGATTGCCCGGAGGCATATTTCGAAAACTTAATTTTTCATATCGTGTCATAATAGACACATTTACATTCACAATTTCACATAAATTCATATAGCAATTCTCAATCATTCGCAACACAGAATGCAACACTTATTGCAATTATCAAATCATTTAAACACAATGAATGCGAAAATCATATCAATTTTGATCAAAATCATTCAAAAAAAATTAGCAATTAATCCAATCATTCGAAAACAATCCATTATCAATTTCTTAAATCATTTCAAAATCAACGAATTTAATCATTCGAAAATAATAATTTTCAAAACATTTCTCTTCTTGATTTTACAAAATTACGTAATTGGCTTATAAATCAAAATATAAACATGGTACCCACCTCAATTCCATGCTTAAAACTTGTCCATAGCTTCAATTTCTCTAATGCCTCACTTAAATTCCCTAATCCAAGACAAAAATCCCTAATTAATAAACATTCAAATTTGAACAATTTATACAATGCTATCTCCAAAATTGAGCTTAGAAATCATAAACCCATGCAATATCAAGCTATCTAAACTAAAATCCTTTCACAATTTAACAAAGCAAAATCTTCCTCTTACTTTAAACCTTCACTAATTTTGGAATTTCTTAGCTCGATAGGAAGCTCTCATGCTCTTCCACCTTTTTACTCTTGAATCATCTTCAAATTCTCCTTGAAACTCAAGAAAATCGAAACCCTAGACTTTCCTTTCTTCTTTCTCCTTTCTCTTCTCCACCGAAAGCTCTCCCTCTTCTCTCTTCTTTCTTCTTTTTTTTCTTTCTAACTTAAACAAATTCGTGCTTCTCCTCTTCTTAAATGACAACCCACTCTTCTTGCATTTAATGAATGCAAAATGACCATTATACCCTGACATATATGCCTGATAACTTAAAACCTTAAGTGTTCTTCCAAGTTTGCCCCTAAAATTCATTTTAATTCATGCTTACAATATGACATTTTTCTCAAAATCAAATTGAAAGAATTTCCTAAAACTTCCTTCTAGAGAAATGTTCCTCATTGTCTCAATTTCATAACGCCACAAAAAGCATTTAATTTGGTACACTACTCCAAAAGTTACACCTCAAACATTTCGGACTATGCTTATGCTAAAACATTTTCCAACACTTTACTTCCATACAACAATTGACATTCTTATTGACTAAATTGAAACTCTAGTCCTTCAGAACATCTATATCCCTATTTCTCTAGTTTAATCCAAATCAAGAATCACCTCATTTGGATGACTAGAGCAAAATGTATGGCCTAAAAACTTTCAGCTCTTATTAATCTAAGACTAAACATGAAACCCAATTTCAATTCAAAAATTAAAAGTCTTAAGGGCTAAATTGAAATTCGATACCTCATATTACTTGTAGCCCCTTGTCTCTAGTTTATTTTTCAACAAGAATCAGATCAATCGAATCTCCACAAATCAAGAATTTCTCTTGAGACTGAACCATGTTCAGAAAATTATCTAACTCACTTTGATTAAATCAAACTCTTTCAATTTAATGTCAAAAAATCCTAAATTTTCCATAGGAAGATAGAGGGATGTCTTGGGACTCCAACGCTTCAAAAACCAAGTCAATCGGATGTCGTACGGAAAAGATATAAGCAAAAGAGTGAGAGAGGGTCGGATTAGGACGGGCAAAACAAAGGTCGACCGGCCAAAACAAAGGTCGGTCAGCCAAAACAAGGGTTGGTCGGCCAAAACAAAGGTCGCTCGGCTAAAACAAAGGTCGCTCAGCCAAAACAAGGGTCGGTCAGCCAAAACAAGGGGTCGCTCCAAAACGCATAGTGACTTTAAAAAATTCATAACTTCTTACACAAAAGTCCAAAATGCCAAAACTTTGTATCAAAAGAATTCTGAAAGGAAGCTCTACAACTTATATGAAGAACAGAAAAATCAATTCCATCTCTAAAGGGGTCAAAATCTCAATCAAAGTCACTGCCCCTACTTTTCATCCCAAAACAGTAACTCAACTTCTAAAATTTCTATCTTTCAACTCCAAAATCCAAACATGTCATACTTTATATAAATGAAAAGATAAAAATGGAACCTACAACTTTCATGAAGGACAGAAAAATCAATTTAGTCATAATGGAGTCAAAAACCATTTCAAAGTTTCTGTCCACTAATAATCATGCCAAACAGTAATAGAAACTTCTAAAAATCATAACTTCGTATTACATGTTCCAAAAATTCCATAGTTTATATAGATGGAAAGTTCAAAACAAAATCTAAAACTTTCATGAAGAACTTCAAAGCAATTTCAACCTCTAACTAGGTCAATCTTTTAATCAAAGTTTCTGCCCTGAAATGTGTCATCCTATAGCACATCCAAATTTTAAAATTTCATATCTTCCAATTCCCACATCCAAAAATAACATATTATACATCATTGTAAAGCTATACAATTTATCTATAACTTTCATGTAGACCACTTTGTCTCATTTCAACCATGTCAGTACAAAATTGGCCTCAAAGCATAGTACACACAATCTTACCCTTAATAGCGTTTTTTTCAAAACAAAGCAAAATAACCTTAACTTCGAATGGTCATAACTTTCAATCCCGATATCAAAAAATGTCATACTTTAAGGATATAGAAAGCTTTCAATAGAAGCTACAATTCTCATGAAGATCATTTGATCAAAATCTACCTAGATCAACCTAGAAAAATTTGCAACGTTTCGACTCCAAATTACCTTTTTCTGCTACTATTCATCCTTAAAATTTTAAATTTTCCAAAATCTAACACTTTCACTAATCAATTTCGTAACACATACAAATTTACTCAACCTCACATCAATTTCATTAAACTCAAAAACACCCATTTCATGTATTAACCTCAAAATATCATTTCAATTTGTTCAAACTAGCATTGCTCACATAAAACATTAAACATAATCATTCAAATTCATGAATTTTCTTTTCCTTTACACATGACTAATCCACCTCAAATTCCTCATTTGATGTCAATTTATTCTTCAAAATTTCAAGAAAAGTTCAGGGTCTAACACTTTCACCTAGTTTGTGCCTTCATGTGTGATGGATAAAATGTCCCACATCTCCTTTGTAGTTTCGCATCCATGAACTTTATCATATTCGCTTATGTTTAAAGCATAACTCAAAAAGAACTTGGCCTTCCAGTTTAATTGAAATTTAGCTTTGTGATAGGCTGACCATTTGGTACGAGGAATGGTATTTCCTTCATCATCTATTGGTATGTATGGTCCATTCTCGATGATATCCCAAAGATCAATGTGTGTGGATTCTATAAAGAGGCTCATCTTGTCCTTCTAATAATGATAATCCTCACCATTGAATGCAAAGGGTGTTGTGACGGAACACCTTCAGCTATAAAAACATATGATTCAGCCATGGATCTTTGTCCTCACTTTGTAAAGGTGGTTCTTGAAAATCTAGCTTGAAGTGAATCACACGTTAGTACAATACTGAGGAAACTATATAAGAATGCATGAGAAGGGGGGTTGAATTGTGTATTCCCCTTTTTTTTAATCTTTGAAAAATATTTGTTAGAAAATAAAATTCTTTTCCAGAATTTTCGATACATTCTAATTAATCAAAAACTTTGTTTCAAGCCAAGTAATGATAAAACTTGAATCTAAAAGAGAGATAGAGTAAGAGTAGTTGACATAGAGATTTATCCTGGTTCACCTGAAACCGTGGGCTACGTTCAGTCCTCAGAGTTCTTTCTGAGATTTTCACTATCTCTTCAACTTTACAAGTATTCTTTGCGAGTCTCTTCAGGTCTCTACAACCAGTATTCTTTCACACTTAGCCTCTGCAGGCTATCTGTACTACTTTCTCACAGATAAGTGTTTGAACACTTGTTACAGTAAAAATAGTTCTAGGCTAATTTGCACAGAATGCTTTTACGATCACGTAAATGTAATTCAGCTCACGTTTCAACTAACTTTGCAATCTTCGACTTCGATTTGTATTTATAGCCTTCGTCTCCAACTGCTTCTTGATTCTTATTTCTTGAATCTTGCTTCTTGAATCTTTAACAGAAACGGTCAATCACTTGAGTTCTGTAACTAACCCGAACTGACTCTTACGTCTGCTTTTTTGTTCGCGTCTTCGTCTTTTTTTTTCATTTGTGTCTTCGTCTATTTTTCTGTTTGCGTCTTCGTCTGTTTTTTTTACTGAATCTCCGTTTGCATCTGTATTTCTCTTTTGCATCTGTGTTGCTTCGTCTGTGCTTATTTCGTGTCTGCGTCTGTTTATTTCTTCTGCGTTCTTCGTCTACGTCTTATTGTGGTTTTGCGTCTGTGTTGCTTCGTTTGTATCACTTCGTCTGCTTTACTTTTATTTTATTTTGCTCTTTGTTATATATCAAATGATCCTTTTTTTTTTTTACATTTTTGTTAGTCTTAGCTGTCTTCTCGACTTCTAGATCACAAATGAGTTTACTTGTACGGGAAGAGCAGGGCATCAACCAGAACAAAAGTAAAACAAAAATATAAAAGAAATAAATTTTTGACACCAATCTCGACAACGACATCAAAATTTGGTGAGTGTCAAATTATCCAAAATAATTAACCTGCTGAGAATATTCACGTAGCACAGTAGAGTAAGGTCGTATCCTCAAGGAATACTGGTTTATCTCTTTTAAACAAATAAAAATAAAATAAAAACGGGTGGAAATTATGTTAAAATGCAATATTAAAAATAATAAAAATGAATTGATTTGAAATTCAATTAAACAAACTTCTAGTTAAAGGAATTTATTTTCACCTTGATTCATGCAACTGATCATTCATGCAAAAGCAGTTCAACATATTCATGAATAAATTGGTTCTAGTTATTAAGAACATATCTATAATAATCAATCTTTCCTTACCTTATATGGTAATCACGATCAGATCAAATAATTACCCCCTAATCTAAAAACAAACCCCAAGGTAACTTGTAGGATGTAGTGTTTTGACAGCCTTAAGATTTAGAAATACCCAATTGTAACCAACAAACTCAACAGATAGTTTATTGCAATCAGATTAATTAATTCCACTATATATATTAAACCTTTTAACAAGGAAATAAAATTATGTCGCTTTCCACTTATTAAAATCAACAAACAATTACAGATTCGTTGTTTTAATTGGCAGTAGATTATTTCAAGATTATTAAATATATGCATATATTCAATAAAACAAAAAAAACTATCATAAAATCACTAAATTCAGGAAATAACTAAATACCCATGCACAATTGAATTCAAATAAACCTATTCAATCTCACAATCGATTTAGAATCAATGTTTCAATATAATCCTCTAGCTAGAATAAAAAAATTAGTTACAATGTTGTTCTCCTCTTGAAAACAAAAGGTGGAAACAAGACCATATGTATGTCCACGCCCTCCCTCAGAAGACGTCCTCTAAAACTTGATCCGGTTGCCTCCTATTTTTTCGAGTGAGTCACTTACGTATTGCTACAGTGATTTGCGATTCCAACTGCTACAGTACTGCTCATTTTCAAAGACAAACACGATGCTCTCAACCTCTCTGCTCTCTCACGATCTCACTTCCCACCAACCTGCTCCCAATGCTGCTGCATTAAACTCCATCGCTCCCATTCGACTGACTCTTCTCGCCAGGTGACTAAAAAGGTCCGCATTAGGGAGAGGGAGGAAGACCCCTTCCCTCTGAATCCCCTCAATAGCCTCAACTGCTCAGCTACAGTGTCGTGGTTACTGGACCTCGCGAGCCAGGCACCACCAATAACTCCATGGATTGGCCGGAGGAGGAACCCATCGAAGTCACCGAGGGTGACATTACTATCATTCAAGGCAAATTTAGCACCGGCTTAGAGTTCTCCAATACCTTCCGCGGCCAATTAGATAGCATCTGAGACAATGTAGTTATCATTAAACTCCTGGGTCGCCATATCAGCTTCAATATGTTGAAATCCAGATTGCTGGCATTGTGGAAGCCTCACGGACCAGTCAAAATTGTGGATATAGAAAATGATTTTTACCTAGTGAATTCCAAGGAGGAAGCCAATTATTTACGCACCCTTACCCAAGGGCCCTGGATCATCGCGGAAAATGCCCTCTTCGTTCAGCCGTGGTTCCCCGAGATCCGGTCTTTTTTATGGAAAAATTACGCACGTTATCGCTTGGGTGAGGTTCCCAGATCTTCCCATGGCCAGATATCATCCTTCAATCCTTAACGCATTGGGCAATCTTGTGGGTTGCACCGTGAAGACTGACAATCATACGCAGCTCACCCAACGAGGCAAGTTTGCTAGAGTAACTATTGATGTGGATTTAAGTGCGCCGCTCCACCCGTGTGTTAAGCTGGATGGGGAGATAATCTAAGTAGCTTATGAGGGGCTCCCGCAGATTTGCTTAGCCTGTGGACGGGTCGGTAATGGAGAACCCACATGCCCGGTTAAAACCACTAGACCACCGGGGCCTACCCCGGCCAACGACACTCTGAGTGCTCCTTCCCGACCTGATTCCATTCATGAGTCTTCTTCTTCGGCAAGTCTCCTTCCGGAGGAATTTGGCCCCTGTATGCAAGTGGCTTGCCGTCCTCACCGCCCTGCTACTTCCTCGATGCCCAGCAGTCTCGCCACTAGTAACGGTTCATCCCCAATTGGACAGCGGGGGTCGCATTTCACTGCTCTGACACACCATGACCCATTAGAGGCCCTCGTCGATGCATCTACATCAGTTGAGAAGACCCCTTCCCCTCCAACGGTCCCCTTGTCACATCCTACCCACTCGAATCCCAAATCCCTAATCCCCAACTCATTTTCAGACACCCACCTAAAACGATCGTCATCTCATGGACGCAGAGGCAACCCCAGCTACGCCCGCAAAATGTCAGCGTTTGCCCTCCCTCAGCCACCAACGACATCGTGTGCCTAGCCCACCTGTGGCACGGGCTTCCCTCAGAGCCTCAGAGCATTTACTCCTCATGAGACCAGAGCCCGACATCTATAGTGATATCCGAGCCCGTGACCCGCGAGGGTGGTATGCTAGAGCAAAAAAAATACATTTTAAAACTCGTTATGAAATTTTTCTTTCAAAAACGGTTGAGTGCGCAAGAATAATAAATAATTTGGGTCCGATTTATAACAAAAACATTTTTAGATATAAAACAATTTCAGTCATTAACTAGCACTCAATAGTGCACAATCATTTCATAAATAGAAATGCATGACCCAACTGGGCCCAATGCCATTTCTGAATATTTTCAGTAATACAATACCATTACACATAATTAATTGGGGCCCACTTAATAAAATCACTACACTAATGCAGATGTGAACAACACTGATCCCGACCCTTTACTCTGCCTTGCTAGTGGTAGTCATACTCCCGTTTGTCTAACGGGGTACTCTTCATTTCCTGAAAAAAATAATTACAATATTGGGTGAGTTTGCAAACTCAGTGAGAAACCATCATCGATGGTCCACCCAACTCATGCATATACATACAATTCACATTATATCACATATTAGCACATTCATCAAATCCCATGCATTCAATTTCACGACTATGAGGCGTTTCGCCTCTCACACAATTCACATTTGATCATTCATATATGCAATGTGCATGTGACACTTTCATTTTCTTTTCGTTGTTGTGACTGAGCGCCTATCACTTATCAGAAATCGGACGCGTCTAGGGAGTAGGAGAGCCCTCTGGGTATGCACTAACTCCCCTCGGTTCAGTAACAGTATTCGCATTTTTGGCAAGTAGGAGAGCCCTCTGGGTATGCACTACTGCCCACTCACATTAGGGATAGGAGAGCCCTCTGGGTATGCACTAGTCCCCTCGAGCTCAAAGCTCGGTTCAGTACAGTGGCGTCTCAGGTCAACAACTATCTTTATCTGATCGTTCAATTATGCATGAATGCATATGTCACTTTCCATTTTCATTCAGTTTCCATTTAGGTACCATTTTTCATTTCTTTGGACCTTTGGTCCGGTATTTCGATCATTTGCAGATTCGATTCAATTTCACTGATGCATCCATAACATTTACTCAAATTAACACTTCAATATCACATTTTCAATATTTCGAACACCTATGGTCCGAAATCAATCAATAGCAATCACATATATCCATCCTTAACTCCACATGGCATAAGTACATACAATTAAACACATATAATTTGAGAAACTAACTAGGTTACTCACCGCACTTCGAAAGCTACAACTGAAGTCCCAAAGATACCTGTGGAATTGCTCCAATGTACCTTTAAAAACAGTCAAATAATCTCACATTACCAATTATACCAATTCCAATAATCAATCATGCATATGTATCGAATAGATTACGATTATACATGTTATGACATTCCGAATTTTCTCAATTTGATCACTCTCACTCTAATTCATAACAATTCCAGATGCCATAATTCAATTTACTAATTTCCATACTCTAAAGTCACATTCTAATTAAAATCATGTTCACTATTCATTGCCATTCGATATCCAGTAATCATCGAATTCAATTCCAAATTTTCATCTTATCAATTCAAATTTCTTAGTCTCTAATTTCCAATTAATCACTAAGGAACCAATTCATTTGAAATCAAAACCTCAAACTCATTACTTGTAACAATTATCTCATAAACACTTAAATTTCATTTTCGAAAAATAAGGTCCTCGCCAGTAAGATGGTCGTCGCCGCATGAGAGACCTCTTCCTTCGCCGCGACGCACGCTTCGTTTCTCCCCGCAGCGAATCCACGTCTGCTCGTCGCGACATGCGCCTTGGTCTCGTCGCGACGTGTAGACGAACTCCTCTTGCCGCGGCTTGTTAAGAAAATATGTTCCTTATGCTCTCACGATTCCAACGCCACTGAAAACGCTCAATTTGGATTTGAAATGAAGAAGTTATGGCATAAATGCTATTTCAAAGAAAACAGTCAAAATTGAGCACTACCGACTTCAGGTCAGAATTTGAAAATCTTAAAGGCTTAATAGTTAGTCGACTCCTTCATAAAACTTGTATGTTTATGTCTCTAGTTTAATTTAAAACAAGAATCGCTTCGATCCGAGCTCTCTAGCTCCGGATAATTTAAAATTTGTAAAGTATGTTCAGTCTTGATCAGCCGACCTCCACACTTTGTTTCAAACCACCTTTTTCAATTTAAAAGCAATACTGTTAAATCAAGTCTAGAAAAATAGAAAATTTTCTTAGAAATCCATTGCTTCGAGAATCAGCTCAATCGGAGGTCTATGTAAAAAGTTATGGCCAAAGGAAGGAAGAGGGTCGGTCGTTAGAAGCGCGCGCTGCGTGGGTGAGCGAAGAGCGCTGGCGCTTGCAGATGAGCGAAGGCCATGGCGCCATGAGCGACCTGCCCTACAGCTCGACCTATCCGACTTCTAACCCTCATAACTTTTGACTCCGAGCTCCAAATCAGACACGATCGGAAGCTTTAGAAAGCTAAGAGAAAAATCTATATTTTTCAAGAAGAGCTCATAAGCAAGCTCAGACTCTACAGGAATCAAAAGTTCCCACTAAGACAGATTGACTAGCTCTCCACAAACAGCACCAGAACTTGCGACCTCCATAAGTTTTGACCCAGAACTCCAAATTTAACAAACTTAGTGTCTAGGGAAAGCTAAGAAAAAGCCCTACAACTTTTATGTAGACCACTGACCTATATTCCAACTTTATGAGGGTCAAAAGTGGACTCAAAGCTCTGCCTGATAATCTGCCCTATAGACAGCACCTGCAATTAATTCCAACGACTCACACCTACCAATTTAACACATCATAAATAGCTCTTAAAACAACCTGGGAGAGCTCTACAGCTCACTATAACAGCACATAGACCATAGCAAGTTTCCAGCGAATTCTCCTAAAGTCAGAAACTCAACAGCAACTCAAAAGTTAAAATACTCATACACATGCCCTCTCAAGGCCATACTTAGATCGGAAATCAACAATTTCATATGATGGGGAGAGTACTAGAGCTCTCATTCACATCTACCAATCATACAAGAATCCATACACGACTTTACTTACATATCCGCATATCCATTAACAGTCAAGTACAGAATACAAAATGTGTGAGATGCTTCATGTTTGATATGCTTATAAGCTAGTTACTAACTTAATACAAAAGTGGCTAAATTTCTTGGAGTGATGCCCGTTGTCTTGCAAGGTTCAGCTCTCAACTTGAATGTGCACCTGAGGAGGGAGAATGGGGGGTGAGCTAACACAGCTCAGTGGCTAACACGTTTATAGCCATCGGGTAATGAACCACAAAACAAAACATTACCAATCCGAAACAATAGCAATTTGTCATATAAAGCTCAAATAATCCAAAACCATTACATAAGCATAACATGAGAGTTCATATCAATCAAACACATATTATGCATCATAAACACAAATAAATGATGGAATGCACACATTTGGCTCGAGAGTTCCATAAACACGACGGAAACTGAAGTTTACCGTAAACAAGACGAGTCCATTTTTGGATCTCGTGGGTCACATGCGGGCTGCCCGGAGAAGGCAAAAGGGGTCAACGTGCACGTGACTTATCGAAGTAGGTTCTCTCTCACCCAATGATCACATATTCAAGCACAAGACAAGCATTTTATGCTTCTTTCATTCTTTCAAATCATCATAGTTTCACGCTTTACTTTCAAATTACAGGAAATACATTTTCAATATGCACATAATTATCAAAGATAGCATACATAGGACATTTGCCCATTACACAACAACTATAAAAATGTTACCCACCTATCGTCGGTATCCAAATTCAAGATTGCCCTTCCTCCTTGTCTTGAGTGGGGGTCTCTTGATTTCCTTCAATTAAATCATACTCTATTCAATAAATACATTTTAAAAGAAAGCATATCATTCATAAAATCAAGCAAAATAAAAGTCTACTTTAAACCTAACCTACCCATAAGCCATTTAAGCTAGAATAACCATAACCTTAGCTTAAAATCCCTAAAATCCATAGATCTCATCTTTCCTCTATCTTTCTTGCCTCTACACAAACCCTAACTTCCATCCTACACCATTCTTAAACCTAACTTAAGCAAAGATGAAACTTACCTCTCCCAAGTAGATTTCTCGTCTTTTTCTCCTTCTTTCTTCCTCCCTACGACTCTCTTCCACTTCTTGGCCGAAAGTTCTCTTCCTTTCTTCCCTCACGATTTTTTTCTCTTCTTTGCTCTTCCTTTTGGGTTCTACGACACTTGCTTCTTCTTCTTTTCCTTTAACTTAATTAACTCTTCTATTCTCATCTTTAAATCCCTACCTCAAAACTACATAGTTTTGATATTAGGCTCTCCCTTATCCTCTTACAAACAACTATAATGGGCTCACCTCTAACTTACAAGCCCACTACACATCACCCATTAATTTCTAATCCTCATTCTTCTTATCTTTCATTCCTAAAGCCCAACATAAAAAATATCTATATAAATACATATTTAACTCAATTAAGGCAAGATAAAAATAATTAACGAATAAATTCATAAATCAATAAATAATTAATTAATTAATTAAATAAAAACATAAAATAAAAAAAATTTCGGGCCCAACAAACTCCCCTCGGTTCAGTAACAGTATTCGCATTTTTAGCAAGTAGGAGAGCCCTCTGGGTATGCACTACTGCCCACTCACATTAAGGATAGGAGAGCCCTCTGGGTATGCACTAATCCCCTCGAGCTCAAAGCTCGATTCAAGACTGATGGCCTCAGACAACAACTATCTTTATCTCGATCGTTCAATTATGCATGAATGCATATGTCACTTTCCATTTTCAGTCAGTTTCCATTTCGGTACCATTTTTCATTTCTTCGGACCTTTGGTCCGGTATTTCAATCATATGCAGATTCGATTCAATTTCACTGATGCATCCATAACATTTACTCAAATTAACAGTTTAATATCATATTTTCAATATTTCGAACACCCATGGTCCGAAATCAATCAATAACAATCACATATATCCATCCCTAACTCCACATGGCATAAGTACATACAATTAAACACATATAGGCTGAGAAACTTACTAGGTTACTCACCTGCACTTCCGAGCTACAGCCTGGAAGTCCCAACATACCCGTGGAATTGCTCCAAATGTGCGTAAAAACAAATCAAATAATCTCACATTACCAATTATACCAATTCCAATAATCAATCATGCATATGTATCGAATAGATTACGACTATACATGTTATGACATTCCGAATTTTCTCAATTTGATCACTCTCACTCTAATTCATAACAATTCCAGATACCATAATTCAATTTACTAATTTCCATACTCTAAAGTCACATTCCAATTAAAATCACGCTCACTATTCATTGCCATTCGACATCCGTAATCATCGAATTCAATTCCAAATTTCCATCTTATCAATTCAAATTTCTTATTCTCTAATTTCCAATTAATCACTAAGGAACCAATTCATTTGAAATCAAAACCTCAAACTCATTACTTGTAATAATCATCTCATAAACACTTAAATTTCATTTTCGAAAATAAGGTCCTCGTCGTCAGCGCAAGATGGTCGTCCGCATGGCGAGACCTCTTCCTTCGCCATGACGACGCTTCGCTTTCTCCGTGGCGAATCCACGCTCTTTCCCTTGACGTGCGCCTTGGTCTCGTCGCGACATGTAGACGAATCCTCTCGCCGCAATAAGACATCTTCACTGTCATGGCGTGCATGATTTCAGCTCGTCACACGGCGATAATCCATTTCTTCGTCGCGACGCACGATGGGGTAGCTCGCGCATGCATGCGATCCCAGAAATGCATCCGAAACCCAGAAATTCTTCTGATCTTCTGATATAAATTTACCCAAATCCATTCCAAACACTCTCAATCAATTTTAAACATTAAACCCAACTTATTTCTAACCTCAAATCCATTATTTAATCGTTATTCATCAAATACCCAAATCAAAATCAATGAAATTCTCAAAAACCCTAAAATCCGAAACTTATCAATTTCTACACAATTTCATACTCAATTCAATGATCAAATTAAACGACTTAAGGCATAAAGGAGCAGAAACTTACTTGATTCAAACTTTCAACCTCTTAAAAATCACTAAAACACTTCAACGATCAAGCCTAAACACATCGTCGACAATCCTTCATTTCTCCTCCAATATTCATCATCTTTCTCAAATCCGATTTAGCTAGGTTAACAACGATGATTGGAGCAATTCAAAGGAAGAAAATTGAAACAACAATCAAGAACGATGAATCGCGAAGGAGAAGAGAAGAAGAAAATGAGATTTTTCTCAAAACCGAAGGAATCGGTCAAGGAGGCAAACTCAAAGGTAAGGGTATATATATAAAAGATTTTAGCTAAGGGCATGTTTGGCAACTCTTATGCCACATGCCCAAATCTTGTGGTCTAACAATCCAATTCTTATTCTATTTTCTCCCATTTCGCAATGGTTTGCAACCATAATTCTAGAAATCACACCTCCAATTGTTTCATACCAATTGTCAATCAATCACGGACCTTAATCCAATTAATCGCCTCTAAGCCAATTTTTGATTCCGAACCAATACTCTAAAATTTCGAAAAATTTTATAATTTCACAAAATTAATAAATACCCATTCCCATACTCAAATTTCAATTTCACCCAATTCTATATTCAAAACCCGATCTGTATAATTATAACCAAATTTCCACTTTACACGATTTAATCGGGAAATTGTCATACATGTATGTACATTCATATGCTTATGAAATCAACAATTATTTACCGATGTCTATAGAAACTATAATGCATGTAGAATGCAACATTTGCCTGTACTCAATCCGGACCCGATCCAAATTACTGATATACCCATCACATTGGTAACGGGATGTTACAATTCTCCCCTCCTAATAAAAAATTTCGTCCTCGAAATTTCATAAACAATTGATTAGGAAGACAGGGGAATTAGTCCGATCACTAAAATACCTTTTTCCACTAAATTCTGCCAATACAATCAATTGCAAATTCTTTACTTTCGATACCAATAACACATACATATCAAATCAAATCATAATGATATTTCCGAACTCTGTTCATAAAACAATTAATTAATCCGAATCATCTTTTTGGTTCTTAACCTGCCTTACAAGTCTATTCACAGCACAATCATATGAAGGCCACTTAATAACGAATTTAATTTCCCATTTACCTTCTCTTTTTTTTCTCAATCAATGTGTAATTTGGCCGAGGTGATACATTTAGAACCATTTCATATATCACTTATCAAATTGTATCTCTTTAATGCTAATTACTAATCTCATAAGGTTTCAAAAACCTCTATAATCATCAATTTGATTCACTACCATCAACTTGGATTACTTAAGCCCTATTGCAGATTCAATTCACCCATCAACATTAACTCAAATCACTCAGGGCCTTCGACTATATTAGGTCCTGTTCACTTTACTATCGGGATGAACATCTCCTTTTTGGATTTAAGACCCTTTATACACTTTTCAAATGATGTCTCCAATTTAACAATTGATATCCTCACAATCAATTTAACCTATACATCAATCTCATAACTCTATGAACTCCCAATTATCAATTTCACATTTATTTCCAGTAGTCAAGTCTGTAGGTCTGACATTCATATAACCCTTCGTTTCTACATCTAACATTCAATTACTCTTTCAATGCGCTTCATCGAATATAACTTTAATTGTTCCTTACGATTTCACTAATAGCCTTTAATGAGTTTTACCCATACTTCTTAGTCCACCACAATTTTTCATTTTCTCTATAGCTAAAGCTATTCACAATTCCTCGATGAGATCCACAAATTCAAAATTTTCAATTCGGACTTTGCCATTCTTTCTATACACACCTGCACACCTGGTTTAGGATTCCGATCGCTAATACTTTCTTCTTCTTCTTTTTTTGCTAACTCGACAACTTGCATTCAACCTTACATCAGGTTTCATAACCTTATTACTTAATTATTTGCTTCATTAACGAAATTCTGAAACACTCAATCGCATAGTCCTTTTTCCAAATTCACTACTAGCATAATCATTATTGCTTTACTTACTTATAAATACATTCAAAACATTTCTGCATTTAATAGAACCTTCAAACTTTCAAAACACTTTCCGCATAATAAATTTCAAGTCATCAAATTACAATGCAGCCTATAAGATTATCTTGATCTCCACGAACATAGAATCACTTTGCACTCTTTCAATAGATCTCGTTATAGCCTCGATCGGGGACACTTCATTAAATACTATAACATCTCCAATTTTAAAATGATACGATCAACACTCAATTATAAATTTCTCCAAATGTCTCTTTTACAATCATTAGTCATACAATTTACACGTTTTCCTCCAACATTATCATCAAGTAGTGAGATCGAAAACCTTCAACAATTTCTTTGGACGATCCAACATACAATCAGTCCTAAAATAACTCCAAATTCCTTCTATATATCGGTCCTTTGCAAATTTCGATTTTATCAATTCCTCTATCGCCATTAAATCTCCCAAAGCCATATTCAAGAAATATTTTTTCCCACTTTTAAATACATTACATATATCATTAACAATCATAGCCACTCTCCAATCTAAATACAATTAAGACACTTTACTCTTCAATAGCACAATACATTCGGAGGCGTTAAGAACTTTGATAATTTCCACCTAAAATTCCTTATACCATACTCATGATGGATTGTCATATAACTCTTTAAATATTGAACGTCTCCAATGAGGATCAATTTTTCTCACAATCTTTTCTCAGTTTCATTATAACCTATTCAAACACATATTCTCATACACTAGATTCTCCACACATTTCAATTTATTCGCAATCATTACAAACTGGGTTAATAACATATTTATCAAATCCACTTCATGCCTTACGATCATATTTACACGAAATATTCATGAATCGATATTCTCCTCAACTCACAACTAATATCTCTTTACCATTCAATAATCCTATTGCACAGTCGGATTCTTTACATTATCATCACACATACCTTTTTAGCAACACATTCCATCTCTTACACTTGAGTCTCTACTAAGATCGGGACTCCTAATAATGACTTTTAATTCATTTTAGCTTTATCTCGATTTACCCTTTAATCCATAATTCTTCCAATTAAATCATCCGATTGACTTAACCCAATTCAGGGGAAACTCTTCTGTATAAGAAAATTTCTATTTTCTATCAATACCACTCATGGAATTCCTAATCATCAACAGTCATCACATTTCTTATCAGGCATTCTCAATGCCTTAGGAAATCCATTTTACTATAACTCATAATATCACGTGAAAATCAATTATGCCTCGCTTAATACAGACATCCTTTTCAAGAAAATACCATCAAAATCACTTCATCTTTTCAAGAAATAGACGTAGAGCAACTCACAATTTAGTCACTTACGCTAAGGATACTTCAATCTCATTTGATTTTTGACCACACTCTTCCTTTTTGCACCTGTCTTCAATCATGAGGATTTTACCATAATAATATCCTGTTTACCATCTCAATTCATTCCTAATTAATCACTATATGCACTTTCATTTCTTACTCCAACTCACATGAATTTTAACTATAAGAACTATGACTGGCAGTTACCCACTAACTCACCAATTGATTCTGATATCATTCCCATCCATAAAATACCTATAGGCTTCATATTTTTACTTGCTATAGTGTATTCCCATTATCAGGTGTGCATTTCACAAAGGCAATTCAATTGAACCTTAACAACCTTTCAACTTTTTTATCTACCAATATCATTTTCTTACATTTCAATATTTTCATTATCTCGTTTTATGCAAGATTAATCACACTCAAATCCATATCACAGATGTACATTCATTCTTGCTTTCTCACTTAACATATTCTGACTCTAAGTCATAGACCTCCAATCATAACTCCCATCACGATAATCCAATACAATGATAATCCTTCTAGATCACAGAACATTTTATTTCCATTCACTTTACTTATACACTTTCAATCTTGCCATCTTTAACATATCTCCATATTTCCTCTATCAATCCGCAACTACATATACATATCTATTCACATCTATTCCACATTCAAGGATATATTCCAATATAACTCTAATGTCGTATTTCATAATAAGTCTATCAGTACCAATACACTAAATCTCCATTTATCATATCATACCATATACCTGTTCTTATTCCTTGATATCACAACTTCCATTTATCACACTCTTCATATCATCTTTTTCTTCACTATTTCTAACCACTTAAACCATTGGTACAGGCTCATGCATGAGACTTAAATACTAAACTAGGGATCAGCTGTCACTGTCTGCCGGGACATGACTTAAATGCATGCACTTTGACACATTTTTTTTCAGAATGCCTATGCAAGATTGTACTTCTAGACTCTGATACCACAAATATAGCACCCCACTCTTGCGAGACTAGAACCCGACATCTACAGTGATATCCGAGCCCATGACCCGCAAGGGTGGTATGCTAGAGCAAAACAAATACACTTTAAAACTCGTTATGAAATTTTTCTTTCAAAAAAGGTTGAGTGCGCAAGAACAATAAATAATTTGGGCCCGATTTATAACAAAAACATTTTTAGATATAAAACAATTTTAGTCATTAACTAGCACTCAATAGTGCACAATCATTTCATAAATAGAAATGCATGACCCAACTGGGCCCAATGCCATTTCTGAACATTTTCAGTAATACAATACCATTACACAAAATCAATTGGGGCCCACTTAATAAAATCACTATACTAATGCAGATGTGAACAACATTGATCCCGACCCTTTACTCTGCCTTGCTAGCGGTAGTCATACTCCCGTTTGTCTAACAGGGTACTCTTCATTTCCTGAAAAAAATAATTGCAATGTTGGGTGAGTTTGCGAACTCAGTGAGAAACCATCATCGATGGTCCACCCAACTCATGCATATACATACAATTCACATTATATCACATATTAGCACATTCATCAAATCCCATGCATTCAATTTCACGACTATGAGGCGTTTCGCCTCTCACACAATTCACATTTGATCATTCATATATGCAATATGCATGTGACACTTTCATTTTCTTTTCGTTGTTGTGACTGAGCGCCTATCACTTATCAGAAATCGGACGCGTCTAGGGAGTAGGAGAGCCCTCTGGGTATGCACTAACTCCCCGGTTCAAGAATGATTCGCATTTTTGGCAAGTAGAGAGCCCTCGGGTATGCACTCATCGCCCACTCACATTAGGGATAGGAGAGCCCTCCGGTATGCACTAGTCCCCTCGAGCTCAAAGCTCGGTTCATCTGATGGCGCCTCGGTCAACAACTATCTTTATCTGATCGTTCAATTATGCATGAATGCATATGTCACTTTTCATTTTCAGTCAGTTTCCATTTCGGTACCATTTTTCATTTCTTCGAACCTTTGGTCCGGTATTTCAATCATATGCAGATTCCATTCAATTTCACTTATGCATCCATAACATTTACTCAAATTAACACTTCAATATCACATTTTCAATATTTCGAACACCCATGGTCCGAAATCAATCAATAGCAATCACATATATCCATCCTTAACTCCACATGGCATAAGTACATACAATTAAACACATATAGCCGAGAAACTAACTAGGTTACTCACCTGCACTTCCGAGCTACTGACTGAAGTCCCAAAGATACCGTGGAATTGCTCCAGCGGTGCCTTTAAAAACAGTCAAATAATCTCACATTACCAATTATACCAATTCCAATAATCAATCATGCATATGTATCGAATAGATTACATACTATACATGTTATGACATTCCTAAATTTTCTCAATTTGATCACTCTCACTCTAATTCATAACAATTCCAGATACCATAATTCAATTTACTAATTTCCATACTCTAAACTCACATTCCAATTAAAATCACGTTCACTATTCATTGCCATTCGATATCCGGTAATCATCGAATTCAATTCCAAATTTCCATCTTATCAATTCAAATTTCTCAGTCTCTAATTTCCAATTAATCACTAAGGAACCAATTCATTTGAAATCAAAACCTCAAACTCATTACTTGTAACAACCATCTCATAAACACTTAAATTTCATTTTCAGAAAATAAGGTCCCTCGCCGTGGCGCATGGTCGCTCACCGCGGCGAGACCTCTTCCTTCGCCGCGACGCACGCTTCGTTTCTCCCCGCGGTGAATCCACGCCTGCTCGCCGCGATGTGCGCCTTGGTCTCGTCGCGACGTGTAGACGAAATCCTCTCGCCGCGGCGTACATCTTCACTCATCGCGGCGTGCGATAGATTTCAGCTCGTCGCGGCATATAATCCATTTCTTCGTCGCGACGTGCACGATGGGGTGGCTCGCCATGCGACGCGATCTCAAATGCATCCAAACCCGAAATTCTTCTGATCTTCTGATATAAATTTACCCAAATCCATTCCAAACACTCTCAATCAATTTTAAACATTAAACCCAACTTATTTCTAACCTCAAATCCATCATTTAATCGTTATTCATCAAATACCCAAATCAAAATCAATGAAATTCTCAAAAACCCTAACATCCGAAACTTATCAATTTCTACACAATTTCATACTAAATTCAATAATCAAATTAAACGACTTAAGGCATAAAGGAGTAGAAACTTACTTGATTCAAACTTTCAACCTCTTAAAAATCACTAAAACACTTCAACGATCAAGCCTAAACACATCGACGGCAATCCTTCATTTCTCCTCCAATATTCATCATCTTTCTCAAATCCGATTTAGCTAGGTTAACAACGATGATTGGAGCAATTCAAAGGAAGAAAATTGAAACAACAATCAAGAACGATGAATCGCGAAGGAGAAGAGAAGAAGAAAATGAGATTTTTCTCAAAACCAGAAGGGAATCGGTCGAAGGAGGTAAACTCAAAGGTAAGGATATATATATAAAAGATTTTAAAGCTAAGGGCATGTTTGGCAACTCTTATGCCACATGCCCAAATCTTAGGGTCTAACAATCCAATTCTTATTCTATTTTTCTCCCAATTTCGCAATGGTTTGCAACCATAATTCTAGAAATCACACCTCCAATTGTTTCATACCAATTGTCAATCAATCACGGACCCGGAATCCAATTAATTAGTCTCTAAGCCAATTTTTCGGTCCGGAACCAATATTCTAAAAATTTCGGAAAATTTCCTATAATTTCACAAAATTAATAAATACCCATTCCCATACTCAAATTTCAATTTCACTCCAATTCTATATTTAAAACCTGATCTATACAATTATAACCAAATTTCCACTTTACACGATTTAATCGGGAAATTGTCATACATGTATGTACATTCATATGCTTATGAAATCAAAAATTATTTACCGATGTCTATAGAAACTATAATGCATGTGCAATGCAACATTTGCCTGTACTCAATCTGGACCCTATCCAAATTATTGATATACCCATCACATCGGTAAAGGGATGTTACATGCCCACCCAATTGAGCCTTCCCAGCCCACAGCTGTCCCCAGCCCCTCCCCCACTCTCCCCCACAGCCCTTCCAAGCCCACAGCAGGCCCAAGCCCTTTCCCCCTCACCCCATCAGCCTCGTCCAGCCCACTTCAGGCCCATACGGCCCTGTCCATTTCCTCTCATGCCAAAGTGATTGTCGACGATCCCTCGATCCACTTCCCTACATATGTGGAGGACAGCTGCACAGCTATAGAGGCAGAAGACCCGTCACTTCATGCTTCCACCTCCACAAACCAAATAGACCCACTCCACCATCCACGTCCCCCAGATCCGATCTCTTCCTCTAATTCTGTCACGGACATGCTTGTCGAGCCGGGGCCTCAGATGATGGTTTCCCCGCAAGAGAACGTAATTGCCCCTTCTCGGGGCCCGGAAGAGGATGCAACCCTCGTGTAGTCTGCCTAAATTTTCCTTTTCGATTCCAATGTCTATTTTCATCTGGAACTGTCAAGGGGCTGGAGGTCGATTCTTTAGGCCCATCCTCAAAAACTTTATTCAGACCCACAAACCGTGACTTCTGGTTCTTATGGAGTCTTGTATTAGTAGGCCTCGTGCTACAAAAGTTATTCATTCTCTGGGCTTTGATCACCCTTTTCGAGTGGAAGCCACCGGTTATTCGGGAGGCATTTGGTTACTTTGGCGCATGGATATCATCGTACACATCCAATTAGCCCACCGCCAATTTGTGCATGCCTACATAGAGTGGGACCGAGAGTCGTTTCACTTTACGGCTATTTATGCTAGCCTGAATTATTCCCTTCAAACTTTCCTTTAGTAGGCTCTGCACCAAATTGCTCGGATCACAGACGGGCCTTGGCTTTTGGGTGGAGACTTTAATGTCAAACTTGAGAGTTTGGACAAACATGGAGGTTCCCGACGACAACCAATCATTAACCCCCATTTCTGTGACTGTGTGCACAGTTGCCAACTCCAGGACTTAGGCTTTACTGGACCTTGTTTCACCTAGAGACATGGTTCCATTCTCGCTCGTTTAGACCGCGCATTTTGTTCTCATGAATGGCATTCTGTTTTCCCCCACACCAGGGTCACTCACCTTCCATTCCTTAAATCGGACCATCGACCCCTCCTGTTGTCTCTCACCGATCGCAGGCCTTCCCCTCCGCGACCTAGGTCCTTTCACTTTCAATCTGCCTGGTTGACACATTCTGACTTCCCCCAATTCGTCGCTGAGAACAGATTACCTCCAAATACTGATCTCAACCGCAACATACAGATGTTTGCGTCTCGGCTTCAGCTGTGGAATATTTCTGTTTTCAGAAACATCTTCCATCAGAAAAAGCATCTCCTCGCCCAGCTTGTTGGCATCCAATAGTGACTGGAACATACTGAGTTTAGTGCCCTTCACCGCCTCGAGCTTTACCTTCACACGGAACTGGAACAAGTCCTCCTCCAAGAGGAGCTCTACTAGCACCAACGTTCCCAATGCCAATGGCTTAGCCAGGGGGACCGCAATACTAAATATTATCACTCCATCACTTTGGCCAAGCAACGAAAGGCGCAGATTACTTCCCTAAGGGATGAGCACGGGAACGTGATGTCCGACCCTTAATCCATCCGCCGTCACGCTCAGCAATTCCTCGCGACCCTTTACACAAAGGCTAGATCCCCCCTACTGCCCAGCTGCTTCATGGCCAATTTCCTCGACTTCCTCTTTCAGCCAGCACGGATTTGGCCCGACCCCTTGAGCTGGAGGAAATCAAAACGGCATTCTTCAGCATGGACCCTAACAAGGCTCTGGGGTTTGATGGCATTCCAGCGCTTTTTTACCAGTCTCAATGGGATACAGTAGGCCATACTTTGACTGGCTTTTTTCAACGTATCTTTCGACATGAAACCTGGGAAACGGACTTCAACCACACTATCATGGTTCTCATTCCAAAAATATCGTCCCCTAGGTTCATTACCCACTTCCGACCGATTGCATTGTGTTTGGTGGTATACAAAGCTATCACCAAAATCATCGTCAATCGCCTTAAACCCTACCTTGATGATCTGGTAGCTCCTACCCAATGCAGTTTTGTCCCTGGGCGCCTAATCACGGATAATATCATTATCGTCCAGGAGGTCATTCACACTATGCGGAGGCAAATTGGACACACTGGCTTTATGGCCATCAAGGTCGATCTGGAGAAAGCTTATGACCGGTTATCTTGGGATTTCATCCAAAATACGCTGTTTGACGTCGGCCTGCTCGCTTCGTTGATCAATCTCATTATGAAGTGCATTTTCACAGTCTCCATCCAGGTCAGATAGATTGGTGATCTGAGTACGTCTTTCCACCCAACCCGGGGTATAAGGCAGGGTAACCCCCTCTCGCCCTACCTTTTCGTTCTGTGTATGAAACGATTAGGGCATTCGATTACACAGGCGGTCACCCATGGTCGTTGGCTACCTATCCATTTGAATAGATCGGGGCCTCCTCTCTCTCACTTATTTTTCACCGACGATCTGATCCTTTTCTCAGAGGCCTCGCTGCCTCAAGTCGACATTATTCACCATACATTAGATTCTTTCTATGGAGCTTCCGGGCAACGTCTCAATCGAGAGAAAACTCGGTGTTACTTTTTTAAGAGCGTCCCCACTTAGACCTCCCGAGAATTATGCAGTGTGCTGGGGTTCGCCCAGACCAACGACCTAGGTCGCTATCTAGGTGTTCCTCTTCTACGCGACCGGGTTAACCGACGTACGTATCAGTACATTCTGGAAAAGGTTCACCAACGCCTCACGTGTTGGTCTGCCAACCTTCTGTCGTTCGTCGGTCGACTCACCTTAGCCCAATCTATGTTCGCTGCTCTTCCCAATTATACTATGCAAGCAGTCCGACTGCCTCGCGATCTTTGCGATGAGCTGGAAAAGATTACACATCAATTTCTGTGGGGCTCGACTCAGGGATACAGACGGATTCCTTTGGTTAAATGGGAGGATGTCTGTCAGCCAAAAGAGTTGGGGGGTCTGGGCTTGCATCAAAAGCATTCGCTAAACTAATGATGCCTTTCTAACTAAACTATGTTGGACCATGCTTGAGAAGCCTAACTCTCTCTGGGTTCGCGTTCTCTCTGCCAAGTACAATTTTGATGCTTCCACTCTCACCCCCCCCCCACCATTGCCACCACGGGTGGGTCGATGACCTAGAAGAGTACCAAATCTGTTTGGCACGTCGTGCTTCAAGGAACTCAATGGGTGCTTGGCGATGTTGCCCACACGCGATTCTGGCTTCCCATGGGTCGTGGGGATTGGCCCACTTATTACTCAGGAGACCACCCCTATTCCCGATCCTGCCTGTAACCTCAGTGTCCAACATTTTGTGGACAGCGATGGTAATTGGACTTCGGACACTTTCCAAAGCTACCTCTCAATGGAGATTTGTCGGTTGATAGCAGGTACCTTCCCCCCGAGGCCTTTCCTCAGACAGGATAAGTTATACTGGGGTGTATCTGACTCAGGATGCTTTACTATTGCTTCTACCTACTCTTGGCTTCGGGACCACACGACTCGGGGAGCTCCTGACATTTGGAAGGATATCTGGCACTGGCCTGGGCCTCAACGAATTCGTTCATTCCTTTGGCTTCTTGTTCAGGACCGGCTCCTCACCAATCAGCATAGGGTGCGGTGCCACCTCTCTATAGATGGTTCTTCTTCCCACTGTGGTCTTGATGAATCCTCGCAGCATGCGGTGCGTGATTTTGCGAAAGCCCGCCAAGTGTGGAGCTCCTTCTCTCTTCACATTGTTACTCCGAAGTTCTTCACTCTACCTCTTCATCAATGGCTCGGTTCTAATCTACACTCCCACAGACGCGTGTTCGATCGGGCATGGTCAACTGTTTTTGGAGTGACCTGTTGGTTTTTATGGTCTTGACGTAACAGGTCCCTCTTTGATGAACATTTTAGTTGGCTTACTTCTCCGACTAATGTTATTTTGTCTTTTGCAAATCAAGTCCACAAGTCCACCATTTGGCAGCGTTCTTTGATTCCTAAACACCACCCTCGCCACAACCAACTCATCAGCTGGTGTCAACCTCCCCTCAGGTGGGCCAAGTTGAACACAGATGGCGAGTGTCGACGTTCTTCCTTCTCGGTAGCAGCTGGCGGACTCCTTCGAAATAGTTCAGGAGCCTGGCTTGGCGGGTTCGTTCACAATCTCGGCTGGTGCTCTTCAGTGGTGGCGAAACTCTGGGGGATGTATACAGGGCTCACGATTGCTTGGAACCTCGGATTTCGGCAAATTGAATTAGAAGCAGATTCGACCGTGGCTTTACAGCTCATCTCTTCCTTGGTCAGCCGGTCCACGGTCCATAATAGCCTGGTTCAAAGGATTCATGAATTCTTTACGTGCAATTGGACGGTGGTACATCGCCACATGTACCGTGAGAGCAACCGCTGTGCAGACTGGTTAGCGAGTTATGCTGAGAATTTTGCGCTCGGTCTTACTTTTTTTGATGGTCCACCCGTCGGGAGCCATGTACTCCTTTTAGCAGATTTGTAGGGAACGTGTTTCTCGCGACTTGTAGTGTAAATGGTTGTTTTTCCCTTATTAAAAAAACACTCATATCACCCAATCCACTGCGTTTTTGGATTGCTCTTTTTCTCCTGGGTGTTGTCGTTTTATCTTTATTATTTATGCTTCTTTTGTTCTACGTTTTGCTCTTGTGGTGCCGTTTTTGCTGCTTCTTTTGGTTTGCTACTGTTTGTCATTTTTTGCTAAGTGTTTCTTCTTTTGTTACTGTCGTTTCGTTCTTTATGCTCTGGTTTGTTATGTCGTTTTCTTCTATTGAGCTCCTCTATGTAGTTGTCGTTTTGGCTCTTTTATTTCTATGCTTTATCTGCTTCTCTTTTCCTTTTGCTGTGTCGTTTCACTTGTTCTTGTTTTCTTTGTTGTGCTCCTCTATTAGCTGCTGACGTTTATCTTCTGCTGCCGTTGTTTTGGTCCTCTTTACTGATGGTTTTTATCTTGTCTCAAGTTGTTGCCAATTTGTCCCTGCTCTTTCCTCCTTTGTATTGCCGTTTTGTCCTTTTTGTATTGCGATTTTCCCTCTACTCTTTTATGGTTTCTTCTTGCATTATACGTTGCAAGATTTTAGCTAATCACTTATGGCTACCATGTCATTGTTGCTTCTTAAACTTTTTTTGCAATTCTTCTCCAATTTAGCCAATTTTAGCTTATTTTCCCCAAAACGACTCCACATCTCCTAACCTCCAAAGTCAATTTAAAAACATCATAATCAAGACAATATCTATCCAATATGCTCAAAAAATACCCCAAATTGATATGTAAATTAATAACCTATCAGTTATCCCAACACAAAAAGGGGATAAATTTAGTTTCATGTAATGTCCAAGGAATATAGACAAATAGAATAGAGATTCCATATGCTTCTATTATTGGCAAACTAATGTATTTGCAAACATGTAGGAGACGTGATATTAACTTCATGGTTGGAATGCTTGGTATAGATCAAATAATTTTAGTATAAACCATTGGAAAGCTACAAAGAAAATCTTAACGTATCTTTAAGAAATAAAGGACCATATGCTCATATATAGAAGATCTAATCCATTATAAGTGATTTTATATTTGGATTTAGATTTTTTTAGATACCTTGGGAGTAGAAAATAAATGTTTGGCTTCTTGTTTGTAATGGCAAATTGAGCAATTTCATGGAAAAGTTTTAAACAATCTGTCATTGTTTCATCTAATATAAAAGCAGAATTTGAAGCATGTCTTGAGGTCACAATTCATGCTTTATGACCGCGGAAATTTATTTCAAGGCTCGGGTTTGTTGACATCATCACTAATCCGTTGAAAATTTATTATGATAATTCTACAAAAGTTTTCTTCTCCAAGAATAAAAAGTATTTTAGAGGTGTTAAACATATAAAGTTGAAAATTTTCATCATAAAAGAAGAATTTCATAAATAAAGATTGTGTATTGAACATATTAAGATAGGTCTTATGATTGTAGATCCCTTAACTAAAGGCCCTCCACCAAAATTATTTAAGGAAAATGTTTAAAGAATGGGCCTTGGTTTTATTGATGATTGTTTTTTATTATGTTTTGACACTTCTAAGCTTAATAAAGTTTATGATTGAAATTTTCTTATTTATTATGATTGCGTAAATATAGTTGTTATTAAATAAGAAATAAAAATATTTATTAGATATTAATGTGGAACTTTATGATATTTATATATCACTTATAATACCTAGCTTGATAAATTATTAATGTTGTAATATATGGAAGGAAGTATGCGATGTTAAAGTATATGCCCTTCATAACCCGCATTATGTGGTTATTGTGTTAAGTAAATTATGAATATATCAAGAGATTTCTTTATGCACACTTAATGTTTACACTTTTAAAATAAAGTCTGAAGTATCAGGGCCAAGTGGAAGAATATAAGAATGTGGCCCGATTAGTGGTTATATTCTAAATATATTAATAATGATATTAATATATTTAAAGAGTCTTAATTGGTTCATATTTCCTATTTAATAATGAAATAAATATCAACTGTTTATTTTGATTACTTGGTGAACGTGCTAGATTAAAAGTTATAGATATACAATTTAGTCATCTCTCTACTAATTAGGGTTATATATAGTTTTCTATGAAATTTCTATAACTAAAAGAGAGTCAAAAGAGAAAATCGATTTTAACTAAGAAGGAGGTGAAATATTTTGATCGCTTTTAATAATAAAATCTTCCGTTAGGTACACAACCATTGTTTATTTAAGATCTTAAAGTTATAAATGTCAATTTTAATTTTATGTTACAAAGAATTTTTTTTTTTTTTACAGAGACTACAAGCTCTACAAAACTAAAACTGAAACCATTGAAGAGTCAAAGTTTGTCGGCTTTCTATTGGAAGTCTTCATCAGAAGAATTTATTTGCATAAAATCCAGAAGTTGTATGTCTTCTCTTTCCAATTCGTTGTCGTATTGCATGACTACTTAAGGATTATGTTTCAACTTCTTTGGTTTGGCGTTGCCATAGGATTTGCTTCTTATAAGAACTATAGTAGACCCTTTTGTTTCTGGTTGACTCAAGTTTTTTTTTTTATAATAGAAATGGAATTAATTAAAGAAAGAAGAATAAAAGTATCAGTTGAGAAACAAGGGATGACATTGATCCCCAGCAAAGGACACAACTATATCAAAAGGTTAGGCGGAAAGTTAATGAAAAGATAGTAAGCCAGAGACTGTAGCTTCCAGGCAAATACATTTCGTATCTTCCCATAGCCAGAACCAGAAACCTTGTGCAAAGTCTGAGATGCCAACCGAAAGTTCACATGCAAGCAAATCAAGTCCAAGCAACATGTTAAAGACGTAAAGCAGAGCAGAAACTCGGGCTACACGTTAAATGGAGTTGTTTCGCCAACACAATCTCGCGGATTTCAGACAGTATAAAGGAGATTAGTCTCTCTTTTGGAGAAGTTTTGTTCTGAAAACGTTGGAAATTACGTTCTTGCCGAAGCTAATAAATGCAAACTCCAAGACAACAGTAAAAAAAGGTCTGCTGGTAGCTAAATGTACAGATAAAGAAGTAATATCAACAACAGTCAACCCTGGATCTGTCCAAGAGCACAAAGTAGAGACATATTCTCATATTGCTTTGTTAAATGGGCATTCAAAGAAATGGTTGACTCAAGTTACCTACACTGAATTGGTTGATTCCCCTCTAACTAAACACGCGTGAAAGCTGTGAGAAAACGATGTTTACATCCAGAATTCATCAGGACTTGGGTCTGAAAGTGAACATGACTGAATGTTGGTGCGGAGTACTTTTTCCATATACGTGACTTAAAATTCTAATGCAATAATTACTGAAATTATGTGGCGGAGGTCGTTTCTGTGAGATCCTCATAAATATCAGCAGCCTGATTTTGACACTCGCTTGATTCATGGCCCTGATGGACTTTGAAGTCCCCATCCTCCAGGCGTCATTCCACTTGTTAAACGATGTTAATACGTGACAGTCGGAGGAGGACAGATAGAGGTCCAGTGCGAGTCTAAAATCTAATATTATGATATCTTATTGTGTCTAATAAATCTTAATTATTTATTTATGTGAATCTTGCGTAAATTTTATATGAATTTCGCGTGAATCTTGTAAAATAAATGATTGAGATTTTACAATAAATCTTAGTTATTTATTTATGTGAATCTTGCGTAGGTTTTATATGAATTTCGCGTGAATCTTGTAGATTTCACGAGACAAAATAAGATAAGGTAATATTAAAGAGCGGAATTTAGTTCGTCCAGTACAAAGCCCGTTTTGTATGGCTAGAAAACTGACAATACGAACAAAGGCATCCTTTGCAAGAAGATAACGAAAAAACTGTATCACTAGCGTTAGTGACAAATAGTATAAGAGAAAGATGGCGGAGAGGCAGAGGCATTTTGTCTTGGTCCATGGAGCTTGGTGTTGGTATAAGGTGGCAGCTTTACTCAAATCAGCTGGTCACAAAGTTACTGCTCTTGATCTGGCTGCTTCTGGGATCCACTTTAAGCAGGTACACGAGCTACACTCATTTCAGACTATCTTGAGCCTTTGACGAACTTTCTGATGTCTTTGCCCTCGGAAGAGAGAGTGATCGTAGTAGGCCACAGTATGGGTGGGTTGGGCTCATCTGTTGCTGTGGAGAGGTTCCCTGAGAAAATTTCCGTTGTTGTCTTTGCCACAGCCGTTATGCCTGGTCCAGATTTCAGTTACACGGCTATAAGTGAAGAGGTACTCTCCCTCACCACTATCATTGGAAATTCTTGTAACAAAAGTGATTGTGCTTGCGAACAGTAAGTAGTAAATAAATAAAACAAAAGAGAAAATAACAAACTCTTCTACTTTACTGCCATTTTTTTTATTCAGTTGAAACTAACTGAGAAAATCAAGTAATTAATAATGCCATTATTATTTTTTTTACTAGATCTTATGCTAAAACAAAGAAAAATTTTCATAAAATGGAAATTAAAATGTCAACACTTCAACACTCTTCCTTGACATTTTGGTGAGAACACCAATCTTCAGTCTTAGAACTTCAAACCTTTCTCTTGCCATTGAAATTATCAATTAACTGATCTTCTGATGAACTGGATAAGTAGCACTTCATTGTCACACTCACAACCAATAGTTTATCAGGTCTGGGTTCTGTGAGGTATGCAATTAAGCTTCTATACAAGCTTTTGTCAATCCTCACATTGCCTTGATATTTACTGAGTTTTAAATTGGGTGTCATAGGTGTACTAACAAGCTTTAAATCCTGCATCTTGAACCTATTTAGGACATCAGTACCATACTTTTGTTAATATATAAAAATGCCATTATTGGATTGCATTACTTTCATGCACGAGAAGTATTTCATGGCTCATAAATCAATCATCTTTGAACTTTTGGGTAAGTTCAAATTGACTCTAGTTATAAGCATGTCATCAACAGAAATTGAGACAATTGAGTAACTCACCTCCATTGATTTTACTTTGGCTTCTGGAAAACTCAAGTTGAATGAGATGGTTGTCCAACCTATCATATCAAGGAAGATCATGTTTAGTACTTGTTTCAAACGGTACAAGGTCTTTTTTAGAAGATATAACTGGTCTTCCTTTCTGAAAGCTACATGTCCATCAGGCAATTCTATAAAAAATTTCTTCAACAACCACTTAAGAAGGCAGATTTAATATCAAGTTGATGGATTTACCAGGAATTATAAGTTGTAAGAGTACTGAGAAGCTTGATTGTATCATCCATCGCTACTGAGGCAAAAGTCTCCTAATAGTCCCCACCTTATTGTAGAGTATAATCCTTCAGCACCAATCTAGCTTTGTGTTTATAGATTGAACCTTCAAGATTGAGTTTCGTTTTAAGAATCCATTTGACTCTAATAACTTTGCGATCTTTTGGCTTTTTAACTAATTTTCAAGTTTCATTCTTATTGATCATCTCGAGCTCTTCTTGCATTGCTCTCCTCCATGCTTGTGAATCTTGTGCTAATATATAGGTACACTGATAGCCAAGGTACATATCTAATATATGTACTCCAAAGCCCTGGTACCCTTTATTGGAACGTTATCCACCAATTCATCAGCTTCCAGTTGAGATTGAATAGCAGTAAGATCATTACAAAAATCCATGTTCGTCTGATTTCTTTCTGATTTCTCCAATCCCAAGTTGCTGCCTCATCAAATTTCATTGCTGCTCAAAATAAAACTTTTTTGTCTGTAAGCAGAAAACTCGGTAGCTTTTAATTGATGCCCATAACCCACAAGGATTCAATTGTGTGCTTTGCTGTCAAACTTAGCTTCTTTTCGACTCTATTACTGAATAGTAGCAAATGCTTCCAAATACCTGGAAATGATGAAATAGGGGTTGGGTACCATACCAAGCTTCATACGTTGTCTTATTCTGCGATGCCTTTGTGGGGAGTTTGTTTAACAAATGAACAAAGGTATTAACAGCCTTTGCCCATAACTCATTGGGCATCTTCTTCTTGATCAAAAGACACCTAACTATCTCCATCATTGTCCTATTCTTCCTCTCATAGACCCTATTTTGTTATGGTGCGTATAGTGTTGTCCTATTTTGTTTGAGAAAAATGATTTGAAAGTAAAGACTTTTTTCTCAAATAACACTAATTGGGCTCTGATAGTGGTTGTGCTGCAGTTCCAAACATAAAAATCTATTGAAGATAAAATAACAAAATCTTCTATTTTACTGACATTTTCTCTAATAAGTTGAAACTAAATTAAGAAATCAAGCAATTAATAGAAAAAACAATTCACCTAATTTTTACTCATTCTTATGTTAAAAATAAGGAGACTGGAAACTAAAATGCCGACAATTCAGTAGAAATAGACGACTTAATTTAAAGCTGCTCATTGGGACGAATGATAACTTAGCGCGAAATTGTTGCAGTTTCATAGTACAGTAGATTCCTTCATGGACTCGCATTATAGATACGATGATGGTCCAAACAGTCCTCCGTCGTCTGTGTTGTTTGGACCTAACTTCTTAGCGACCAAGTTTTATCAGCTATCCCCACCTGAGGTAAAAACATTTAGTTCAAGCACATATACCATTTATATGAGGGTTTATACAAAGACTTTGGATCATGTAGTTCCTATGTTTCTGTTGAGCAGGATCTGGAGCTGGCATTGCTATTGACGAGACCTCAAAACTTTTTTAACAATCCTGCAGCAAAAGCTGAAACAGTGCTTACCAAGGAGAAATTCAGTTCCTCGGGTTTACATTTTGTGTGGCCAAGATAAGATAATTAATGAAGATCTGCAGAAATGGATGATACAAAATAATCCGGTTGATGAGGTAGAGGTCATCTCTGGTTCTGATCATATGGTCATGTTTTCCAAACCAGAGGAACTCTGTCTTTGCCTCTTGAGGATTGCTAAGAGGTACTTCTGAGTTCCCTACCTTGGGGAACTCGCTACTGTTTCCCTAGGATTTGGGAAGTTGTAAATTTTGGTATTGAACCGAGCAAAGCAATCAATGATAGATTAATACAATCGTGTATTGACCACATAAAAACTCTTAGTAGCCCTTACCTAAGGAACAGACCATTTCTTGATACCCATTTTGTGAGAAGCTAAAGCTAAACTAACCCAAGAAATGGTTTTCAATTCTTGTTTGTTCTTGAACAAAATTTCTTAACTAAGACCTGCACTCCTCTATATCTGGACATTTTCATCAAGCGTGGCATCCGTTGCGAAGAAGACAAAACAAGTTACCTGTGGTCTTTACGAGATCATACATAACATATAATCAGGTCTTTTCAAAGTCATTTGCTTTGTTCAAAGAATCAAGCAAGTGCTACGAGAGAGGTCTAATGTCTCAAGAAATGAAGCATTTTGTCTTCATCCATGGGTCACGGAGCATGGTGTTGGTAACAAAGTGACAGCATTGGACATGGCTGCTTCAAGTGTGCATCCAAAGCAGACTAAAGGACGTTCTGTTTTTTCAGAGCCGTTGATGGGATTTATCATTTACGGAGCCTTTGGCGGCAGTTGAGAGGGTGATACTCGTGGATCAGAGTCTCCCAGTCTTGGTATTTCAATTGTTGTGGAAAGTACTGCTCCAACACCCCCGGCGTTCATTCTGGAACCTCTCCTTCGAGATCAGCAGGGCGTTTTATACCGGCGAACCCTATTCTAGTTAGGATGCTTGGTTTCGCTATTCTAGTTAGGATGCTTGGTTTTGCTTTGTACTGTTTTTTTTAGTGTATCTTCCTTTTCAGATTTTAAAAAAAACTGCTCCAACAGCGGCAGTACTTGGGCAGCAACTTCTTGAAATCCAAATACTACGCACTACGCCACTACCCACATGAGGTACGATCACATAACACTTCCGTGACTTTTAACTTACTTACAGCTTTCTCTTAATCTATATCATTTGTATGCCTAGACTAAGCTCGATTCTAGTATAAGGTGAATTCCAAATCTTTTCATCTAAAAAATTCTAGCCTGCAGTGGTGTTTTGAGTAATCAGGATTTATGCTTCAGTACTTGAAGCTAGTAACAACGTTGGTAAGATCTTTCCTTGCCCTCAGCAACGCAGAAATGCAAGAAGAAACACAATTTACGAAAGAGAGATATGGTTGTTCAGTTGTCTTGTCACAACATAAAAACACTATAATTAATACTGTGAAATAATATTAATTAATGCCCCTCATACTCGCTGCCCAGTGCCCATAGCATTATTCATTTATCACAGCAATCTCCCTTCAATGCCGAAAGATGGGTATAGCAATAGGCATTTAAGCTACCATTAATTACTTAGCAGGTTTTTGTGCTATCTTCAAGAGGCAGAGTGTGAGTTCTTGTGGTTGGGAGAGCATAGCCATATGATCAGTCTCTTTCATCTCCATAATCTCATCAACCGGACTATTCTCTATCATCCACCGCTGGAACTCTTCAGTTATCCCTTTATCTTCGGAGCATACTACGAAAACCCGTTTGACCGACCCGTAACCCTCCTCAGTCAATTTCTTTGACTTGGACAAATCGTGCACAAACAACGAGCTCGGCCTCATCAGTGACTTTGCCAATTCAAGATCCTACAAAGAACTAATTAATGTTTACCAGGCTATTGTTGTTTAGGAACATCACGTTTACGAATGGTACGGCCACACTTAATCCGAAATTTTATTTAGAGAATTGAATTTATCATTCTTATATAAGTTGATCGAATTAAGTAGGGGTTCAAGAAATTACCAACCTCGACAGGGCTTAGTTGATAAAGCTTTAATGATAAGAACTCAGTCCCAAATAGCATTGACTGGAGTTGCAGTTCAGAGTTGCCGTAGGGTGCAAACTTGGTGTCCAACCAGCCGCCTTCTGGGACCCTTCGTCCGTACTTTATGACAATAACAAGCATTTCGTTAGTATAATCATTGTTGAAGGCTGCTCTACGATTCATATGACGGACTAGAACTGAAAGCTTCAAATCATGCCCTTACTCGGATAATTTTAGATTTGAACCCACTTCAAAGGGGTTGATAGACAAAAGCAATAAAACATCTGTGTGAGTAATAAGAAGTCAATCCTTTGATCTCCTTCCATTAAATCTGGCTGTATCTATTATGAGTATGACGCGATTGAGAGTGACCCGAATAGCAATAAGCAAAACTTATTTGGTACAAGGTGCGCACAATATGCAAATCACAGGAAAGAAGAACAGCTGTACCTCTTCTAAGACATATGAAGGCTGATTTTTGGTGTCTGGCATGAACGCTGTGAGGAAGACAGCCACTTCAATTTTCTCTGGGAATTTCTCCATAGCAAGAGACAGACTCATGCCTCCTAAGCTATGGCCAACTAGTATAACCTTTTCATTTGGTTGCACTGATGAGATCAGGAAATCTAGCAAAGGTTGGGTGTATCCTGAAAATGAGTAAACCTCTTCTATGGACTTCGCATTGATGCCTGCACCAGCTAGGTCCAACACCGTGACACGGTGGCCGGAGGACTCCAGCTGCGGTTTCACCTTGTACCAACACCAAGCCCCGTGACACGCTCCATGTATTAGAACAAAATGCTTCTTCTGACCTCCCACGAAATCCTCCATGCCTTTGTATTTTTCTCTTAGCAAAAGAGACGATTTCACCAGAAGAGGAGGAAGAGAACTGAAAGCGCGAGAATGAACGTACATGACATGACACATTTTTTTCTCTCCATTATATGGCCCGTTTGATTCTTTCTTTCTTTTTTTTTCAAATTTAGTAAAAATCTATTTATTTGACTTTTTTTGTTTTTTCCTATTTTAAATTTATGAAAACTACTGTTTATGCTTTTCTATAAATTATTTGCAGTTAACTAAATATATTATTTAATTATTTAATATATTAATTATTAATAAAATTATGAATAATTTAATTTAAAATTATATTTATTTAAATTAAATTAATTAAAATTATGAATAATTTAATTTATTTTAATAATTCACTTAATTTTGTAATTTATTTTAATAAAATTAATTTAATAATTATTAACAAATATAAATAAATTTAAAATATCTTCAAAATATATAAATTTTAAATAAAATTTTAATTTAATAATTAAAATATATTTAAAATAAATATTAATTTTAAGATAAATATTAATTTTAAAATTATTTATTTTAATAATATAAAATAATTTTCACTAATAATTTATTAATAAATATTATATAAGATATTAAAATAAATTTAATTAATTAAATTATTTTAAATTTTATTTAATATATAATTATCATAAGTAATAAAAATAAAACTATATTGACATTAAAAACTAAATATATTAGCCCCGAGATTATTTATTTAATTAATTAATTAATTAATTAATTAAGCATGATTAGACTAATTAAGAAATTGAGTTAGCATGAATTAAATATGATAGCATTAAATAGCATATGGCATTAATTAGCATGTAGTAACATAAATGAGATAGGTGGTGAATAAATGAAATTTAATATGTTGGTTGGTAGTTAGGTTAAGAATTAATGGAATTAAATGTGTTAGTTGGGCTTGAATGAAGTAGGAAAAGAAAAGAGAAATGAGTTGGGCTTAAAAGAACAAATGGGCTTAAGTAGGAAAGTATAAGAAGGAAAGGAAGATGAAGGAGGAGTAAATGGGCCTAAAAAGGATAATGGGCTTAAGTGAAGTGAGTAGGAGTTTAAAAGAAGAAGAAAAGAAGTAGGTTAGTAGAAGAGAAGAGGAGAGGAACGAAAATTAGAGAAAGGAGAGAGGAGGTTACGGTGAAGAGAAAAGGAGAAGAAGAAAGAAGAAAGTTTGTGATTTTTCAAGAGTTTGGGTAAGTTTTTGAAGAAAGTGCAAGAAGAAAAAGTGTGGAGGAAGGTTCAAGCTACACTTTAAGCTAAGAAACCCTTTGGTTTAGTCAAGATTCAAGGTAAGTCATGTTTTCAAGGTTAAGCTTTTGCTTGGGTTATGGTTTGGAAAGCTTAGAAATGAAGTGGGTTTAGTGATTCTAGGGTTGATTTCATGATTAAGGTTCATTAGGTTTTCAATTTTAGAAACCCTAAATGATGTGAGGTTCTTTTCTTGCCATGAATGAAGGAGGACAAGAAAGAAGAGGAGAACAAGAAGAGGAGCTTCCTTAGGCAAGTTTAAGCAAGGATATAAGGTGGGTTTCATTTTTATCTTTATGCTAGTAAGTGTTGAATGCTACTTTAACTAATGAATTTAATGATTTGTGACTATTTGAGATAAGCATTGATTGTGCCTTAATTATGTATGTAAATGGTGTATGATTGCCATTAAATGAGCATTTTAATAGTATATGTCATTGCCTTGTTATTGCTTGAAATTGCCATGAATTGAATGAGCATGAATGAGAATCATGAAATGTGAGCTAAGCATGAAATGTAGCATTTTCAAGAAAATTAGCTTTATGGATGCATGAAAATCCATTTTTAGAAAATCAGTCAGTGGACAAGACAAGTCCAATTTTTATGCATGTGGGTTAGTTAAGTCCACCAGCAGAGTCACGTGCACGTAGACCAGTAAAGTCTTCACCCACGCCGATCGTGGCATAGGATGTTCCTTTTGGACTCTCAACATATGACTACACTTGTGTAGCTCATCAAGAATCCGTGGACTTTTCAAACCATCGGTATGTGATTATGTGTTAGCATATGTTAGCAATAATGATGAATGCATGAATCATGAAATTTTGTTGTTAGCTTGATGAATTTGTGAAATGCAAGTTGTAAGATTTGTTAATGAGAATATTGCAAGCAAGATGAGTAATGAATAGATTCACTTAGTAGTATAAATATAAATGTGTTACCCATTTGCTTAAAGCTCACCCCCACTTCCCGCCCTATCTCGGTGAAGATCCGGATCTCAAGAATGAGCTCAAGACATACCCAAGATCTTAGTGTTTTGCCCATGTATTTCATGTTTTGTAATCAATGCTTTAGGTTGCATTTTGAGAAAAGCAGATGTATTTTGATTTGAATTGTAATAGCTTGAAATGCCTACTAAAGCATTGTAAAAACATTGTTTTGATATAAATGAAATGCATGAATTATGATTTATCATGATCTCCCAAAGTCATTTACTATCATGTTTAAGCATAGTTTCCAAAGTTGTATGAAATTGCTTTGTAATTCATGTGAGTAGATGAATGATGTAAGTTTAAGTGAGATTATAGCATATTGAGAGTGGAGTGGATGAGTTGAGAGGTTTAGAAGTGTTTATGGTGTTTGGAATAAGTCAAGAGAGAGTGTAGAGGGTTAGGTTTTGAGTTCAGAATAGATATAAGTCGAGTTATTGAACCCATAAGTCGACTTGTGAAGCTTTTGAATAATAAGTCGACTTGTTAGTTAGATAAGTTGACTTGTTTGTCTCGATAATTCGACTTGTTGGTTATAAGTCGACTTGTTTGTCTCGATAAGTCGACTTGTTGGTTATAAGTCGAGTTGTTTGTCTCGATAAGTCGACTTGTTTATCAGACAAGTCGACTTGTTCTGCAGATCCATAGATAAGAGTGTTATTTTGGGGATTGTCGAGAGCAGTCAGGGTCCAGGCCTCAGTCAGTGTATGCTCACCACCAAAGTGAGTCAAATAGAGTGTGTCAAGTTAGGGTCTTAGCAAAGCAAGTGTCTCGGGGATGAGCTCCACTAGGGACCACCTCCAGGGACAGTTGGGTCTCGGATCCAACATCTATAGTAAGTTATATGCGAGGTTAGTAGCTGGATCCAACGGTTGGGGTCCGATCTTGGTCTGGGGCCCGACATCCGTGGTATCGAGCGATCTAGGTTTATGGTTTCTAGGAACCTAGTGGGTAACCTCGAGGTAGAGTCAAGATGCATCATGTTACATGAACCCATGCATTGTTTTAAATCCAAAGACATGTATTAGTTTTGAACGGCTTTACATGATTTGAACTTGTCTTACCAAAGATGAACTAAAGATTTTAAATGGTTTTCATTAAAGGAGTAATATGTCGCCTCGAAGAAGAACTCGAGGAGCTCAATCTCGACTGTGCTCTCGTAGGGAAGTAAGGATGAATCCCACATTCCCTGTGATGCAGGACCATCCATTATAGATTCCGAGGTACCAAGTGCAAAGATGAGGTGCCTCTCCAGCCTCCTCCTATGCCAAACCCAGAGACCCATTAATTCTTTCAGCCTTCGCCAAAGCTTTCAGCAGTATGCTATGGGCCAGGAAGGTAGCTCAGTGCCAACTCCAGCAGATCGGAGTGGGCGATGACAAGCTCGAAGTATGGGGTGTTGATTTCAGCAGAACTACAAATCCCGAAGAGACAGAAGCGTGGTTGAGGAGGACCGAGAGGGTCCTGAAGCGGATGAAGTGCTCGGATGAAGAGAAGCTAGATTATGCATCGATGCCCACATGAGGAGATGCATTGCATTGGTGGGAATCGAGTGCCACACAAAGTTGTTCCTTCCGGTGTTGACATGGAGGATTTTGTGGAAGTGTTAGGAAAAGTATCTCTCCAGGGTTTATGTGCAGGAGAAGGCTAGAGAGTTTCTAAATCTGATGCAGAGGGACATGAGTGTGAGCGAGTATGAGCTGAAGTTCACACAGCTTTCTCATTATGCAGCTAACATTGTGGCAACAAAGGAAGACAAGTGCCGCAAGTTTGAGGGAGGTCTTCACTTGGGAATCAGGGAGAAAGTCCTGATTCACAACTTCTGTGATTACCAACAGTTAGTGGATGCAACGCTCCAGGCTGAGAAGCTGGAGAATATTAAGGCTGAAGTGAGCAGGAAAAGGAATAACAGAGAACAATCATCCAGGAAGGGAGTGAGTGCTCCAGCACCTGAGAGGAGCACCAGAACCCATCATACTCAGAGTGGCATGGGCAGTAGTGGTCCTGCCAAGAGTCGTGAGCCCAGGCAATTTCTCAATGTGTCTCAGTGTGGGAGGCTCAGAAAGTCATGGAAGGGCAAGCATCCCCAGTGTGATCAGTGCGGGAAGTTTCATCCAGGGAGGTGTCTTAAAGGGTTTGGTGGTTGCTTCCAGTGTGGAGAGAAGGGGCATATGATGAGAGATTGTCCCCAGAGGCTGAGACAGGAGGGTTCCCAAGTTCAAGCTCAGAGGCAGACGGAGACAGTGAGAACCGTGCCGCCACCAAGTGGCGATTCTGGAGCGATCGAGGGCTAATCCTGCAGGGAGGCCAAGAGCACAGGGTCAGGCACCAGCTAGAGTATTTGCCATGACCAGAGAGGAAGCTGCAGCTGCTCCTGAAGTTGTGACTGGTATGGCTTAGTTGTTCAATTCTGCAGTTTATGTTTTGATTGATACGGGTTCCACACATTCTTTTGTTTCCTCAAGTATGAATATGCATCTTGTATGTCCCGAGATTATGGACAATTTTCGGTTGTTAGTACTCCTTTAGGGAGTAAGGTGGTGATCGATTTAGTCTACAAGAAGTGTGAGCTCGAGATCGATGGTGCTAGATTGGTAGTAGACTTGCTACCTCTGAACCTAAAGGGCTAGATGTCATACTAGGTATGGATGTCATGGAGAAGTATAAGGCCAAGCTAGATCAGTAGCCTCAAAGAAGTAGAATTTGATCTGGAGATGGTCGAAGTAATCTTGAGGGGATGTAAAACCGCCGTCGAGGATTATTTCGGCCTTGTTGGTGACGATTATGATGAACCAGGGTGTGAGGCCTTCGCACATGTGGTAGATCCAGAGGAAAATGTGGGCAGACTAGAAGATTATCCGGTTGTCAGGGGGTTTTCAGATGTGTTCCCAGACAAGTTACCGGAGTTGCCGCCGGTGAGAGAAATTGAGTTTGAAATTGACTTGATTCCCGGAACCGCGCCAATCTCGATGCCACCATATAGAATGGCTCCAGCTGAGTTAAGGGAGCTTAAGGAGAAGTTAGAGGAGCTGTTAGAGAAGCAGTTTATCAGGCCAAGTTCATCACCTTGGGGAGCGCCAGTTCTATTTGTTAAGAAGAAGGATGGGACATGGCGCATGTGTATAGATTACAGGAAGCTTAACAAGGTGACAGTTAAGAACAGATATCCTTTACCTAGGATAGATGATCTATTTGATCATTGCGCAGGAGCAAGGGTCTTTTCAAGATCGACTCGGATCAAAGTTATCATCAACTCCGAATCGGAGTCCGATGTTAACAAGACAGACCTTCAGGACCGTTCACGGCACTATGAGTTTAGGGTCATGCCATTGGATGACCAATGCTCCATTGCATTCATGGACCTTATGAATAGGGTTTTCAGAGTTCTTAGATCGGTTTGTCACGGTGTTCATTGATGACATTCTGTTCTATTCAAGGAAGAAGGGAGCATGAGAAAGATCTCGGATAGTATTGCAGAGATTGAGAGAGCAGAGTCAGATGCCAAATTCAAAGAAGTGTGAATTACAGGCTGCGATAAAGTAGTTTTCCTAGGACATGTGATTTCCAGCAGAGGGATTCATATTGATCCGAGGAAAGTAGAAGCAGTGGTAAATTGGCAAGAGCCTAAGACAGTAAAAGAGGTACGAAGTTTTCTAGGCCTGGCAGGTTATTAAAGAAGGTTCGTGGAGGGATTCTCTATGATAATCGCTACCGATGACTAAGTTGTTACGGAAGAATCGCATTTATTTGGAATGAGAATTGCCAAGAGAGTTTTGAGGAGCTTAGCGGCGGTTAACTAGTGCTCCCATTTTAATTTTGCCCAATGGAGATCTGGGGTACGCGATGTATGATGATGCCTCGAGAAAGGGCTTGGGTTGTGTGTTAATGCAAAATGACAGGGTGATAGCTTATGATTCACGGCAGCTGAAGCCATATGAGTTGAATTATCCGACTCATGATCTGGAATTGGCAGCAGTGATTTTTTCCCTAAAGATATGGAGACACTATCTGTATGGGGTTCAGACAAGGGTTTTCACGGACCACAAAAGCCTTAAGTACATTATGAGTCAGAAAGAGTTAAATTTAAGGCAGAGACGATGGTTGGAGTTGCTCAAGGACTATGACCTAATGATAGAGTACCATCTAGGCAAGGCAAATGTAGTAGCGGATGCATTGAGTAGGAAGTCATCCTTAGCTTATGTTCAGGCAGTTTACTTGCCTCTTTTGGAGCAAATGGCCAAGTTGAAGATCAGCTTGAAGCAGGATCAGTCAGGTTGTATTCTTGCTCAATTCAGGGTGACACCTATCCTTAGGGAGAAGGTCAAGGAGCTGCAGGAGCAGGATACGGAATTAAGTAAGCTGAGAGATGAAATTCGACACCAGAAGCGATCGAAGTGCAAGTAAGGGATGATGGGCTAATGGTAGTGGAAGCAAAGTTATGTATTAGAATGATAAGGCAGTTAAGGATGAGATCATGGATGAGGCACACAATGCGCCTTATTCCATACACCCAGGCAGCACCAGAATGTACAGAGATTTGAAGGAGCATTTCTGGTGGAAAGGTATGAAGAAAGATGTAGCGGAATATGTGAGCAGATGTCTAGTGTGTCAGCAAGTCAAGGCTGAACACCAGGCACCTTCAGGCATGCTAAGGCCATTGTCTATTCCTGAATGGAAGTGGCAAAGGGTCACGATGGATTTTCTGATGGGTTTGCCAAGAACCAGCAAGAAGCATGATGCCATTTGGGTTATTGTTGATCGGTTGACCAAGTCAGCCCATTTTCTGGCAATCAAGCAAACAGATTCATTGCAAGTCTTAGCCAGGAAGTATATTGATGAAGTAGTAAGGTTGCATGGAGTTCCGGATTCCATAGTATCCGACAGGGATCCTCGATTCACATCGAGATTTTGGGGAAGTCTGCAGGAAGCATTAGGAACTAAACTGAATTTCAGTACGGCGTTTCATCCTCAGACGGATGGCCAGTCTGAGAGAACAATCCAGACTCTAGAGGGGATGCTTAGAGCATGTTTCATGGACTTCAGAGGAGCATGGGATGATCATTTGTCGTTGGTCGAATTTGCTTATAACAATTCGTACCATTCGAGCATTCAGATGGCTCCTTATGAAGCCCTATATGGCAGGAGGTGTAGAACTCCGATATGTTGGGATGAAGAAGGTGAGAGGAAGCTAGTAGGACCCGAATTGGTTCAAATGACAGTGGATAAGATTGATTTGATTAAGCAGCGACTTAAGGCAGCACAGGACAGAATGAAAAGTTATGCAGATGCTCACAGAAAAGAAATGGAGTATGCAGTAGGTGACAAAGTGTTCCTTAAGACCTCTCCATGGAAAGGGGTCATAAGGTTTGGTAAGAAAGGCAAGTTGAGTCCTCGTTATATAGGTCCGTATGAAGTATTAGAGAGGATCGGGCCGTTAGCTTACAGGTTGGCATTGCCTCCAGAATTATCTCAGATCCATGATGTATTTCATGTTTTCATGTTGAGGAGGTACAGATTAGATCCTTCTCACATTATTCAGACCTCAGAGGTTCAGCTGAATGATGATTTGAACTATGAGGAGATGCCAGTAGAAATTCTGGATAGCAAGGAGAAGGTCCTCAGAAACAAGACTGTTCAGTTGGTTAAAGTCCTATGGAGGAACCATGCAGTTGAAAAGGCGACGTGGGAACCATTGGATGCAATGAAGGAGAAGTATCCACACCTCTTCAATGAGTCAGGTAAAAATTTCGAGGACGAAATTTCTTAAGGGGGGAGAAATATTAGCCCCGAGATTTTATTTAATTAATTAATTAATTAATTAATTAATTAAGCATGATTATACTAATTAAGAAATTGAGTTAGCCTGAATTAAATATGATAGCATTAAATAGCATATGGCATTAATTAGCATGTAGTAACATAAATGAGATAGGTGGTGAATAAATGAAATTTAATATGTTGGTTGGTAGTTAGGTTAAGAATTAATGGAATTAAATGTGTTAGTTGGGCTTGAATGAAGTAGGAAAAGAAAAGAGGAATGAGTTGGGCTTAAAAGAACAAATGGGCTTAAGTAGGAAAGTATAAGAAGGAAAGGAAGATGAAGGAGGAGTAAATGGGCCTAAAAAGGATAATGGGCTTAAGTGAAGTGAGTAGGAGTTTAAAAGAAGAAGAAAAGAAGTAGGTTAGTAGAAGAGAAGAGGAGAGGAACGAAAATTAGAGAAAGGAGAGAGGAGGTTACGGTGAAGAGAAAAGGAGAAGAAGAAAGAAGAAAGTTTGTGATTTTCCAAGAGTTTGGGTAAGTTTTTGAAGAAAGTGCAAGAAGAAAAAGTGTGGAGGAAGGTTCAAGCTACACTTTAAGCTAAGAAACCCTTTGGTTTTGTTGGACCCCGCTGCCGGAGCCCAACGTCTGACGTGAGAGTGTGGCAGGGAAGACGTGAGAAAGGGAAAAAGACCCGCGGAAGTGTAATGGGCCTATTGGAAAGTACACTTGAAACCCACTTTCATGCATAATTGAAGTATATAAAGCGGAACATGTAAATTAAACAGTTTAGAGAAGAGACCATCGGAAGTTCAATGGACTCATCATGATCATACCCAAAACGTGCTTATAATCTTTAAAACAAACATATTAATGCTCCAAAAGATGAGTTTCATAAACCTTGAAGAATGTCTCATAGCAACTTACAACTTTGAATTCAAGAGCCAAAAATCTAAAACACTCTTGATCCAATGATAATTGAAATGTAACTAAATTCTTGTCGTCCAAAATATAACATTTAAAAACAATAAACGCAACACAATGAAACTGGAGTGATGCCGTACTCGTGACTCACTCGATCTCTGGCTCGTCACCTGAATGGGGGAGATTAGAGAGGGGGTGAGCTACAAAGCTCGTGGATACACATTTATAATATAGTAACAAGCAAAAATAATCAAAACTGTCTCATTGTCGTGATACTTGTTGAAATCATAGTCCTTGATCATAAAAACATGCTTGATTCTTGATTCTTGAATAATTCATGATGCATATCACATAATAACAAATCATAAACACATAACATATCATAATGGTTTGGGTGGTCCCGAATTCGTGACGTACTACACATGCCATCGAAATATTGATGTGTAGACATAGTTTCATGAGGGAATCTATCTGAGAAACCCTGTGCCACAGTCGGGCAGGCGGGAGAAGCCTTTCTGAGTCAATGTGCACTTGACTATCGTGAGGGACACCGCAAACCCACATAAGCATGCATAAATCGTATTCTTGTAAACTGGTTTGCCAAACTGGCACTTGCTTGTAAACTTGTCTGATAATCTTGCTTGTAAACTTACTGATAATCTTGCTTGTCATGTATTTCATAAAACTTGAATTCATGCACTTGTATTCATGAAAGGAGATAAACCCCCTTTTAGAAATTCTTTTCATGATTCATGATTCATGAATGCAAATGTCACAACATATATATATATAATCATTCATAGTAGTAAGTAATGCGATCGTGGATGATGAAATTTAAAATGCATTGAATCTTTCTGAACTTGAACAAAACAATGAGCACTTATATACTTTATTATAAACATGAACCCACCTGGATTCCTTACTTGATCTTGCCTAGGAATGAGTTTCCTCTAGATCCTCTTGATCCTCTTGCCTCTCTTGGTTTTCTAAAATAAGAACCAAAATCTTATTCAAAAACTCATGCTGAAACCATAATGTCATTCCTAACTTCCGTCTCAAATTTCATATTCTTAAGAATTGATTCATCACTTCATCACTTCACATAACTTGTATATTTATGTCTCTAGTTCACAAAGCCTCTAAAATCACTCCAAAAGGACTTCTGTAGAAAAAGATATGCGCAAAACCCTAAAAATAAAACAACAGAAACATTTTGAGTTCGTTGTGACGAAGGTCAAGGCCGCCGCATGGCGAACAACTTCTTGGCCATGGGCGAAGGTCACAGACGCCTCGACACCGCCATGGCGAGGCCAGCCTCTTGCCGCGTCGAAGAAAAAATCACGACGCCATGACGTGCTTGCTTGCACGTCGCGACGCAGAAGCCTTCCGCGATGCATGGCGTGCTCATGAGCACGCCTCGACGTATGCGGACGGGAGGGTCGACTTCAACCAGATCTCCGACATTTTTAACCCTAAAACCTTCCCTTCTTCTTCTACAACAAATCTAAGCCATGAATCAAGTCATATACTTCCATTCTACACTTATTCTAACACCAAAAACATCAACAAACACAACAAACTCAAACAAATCTACCCAAGTTCATCATAAACCCTAAACTATCGATTCTTCTCATTTCAAGCAATATCAAGCTTTGATTCAACCTAAACAAGACTAAGGGAGTTAATCTTACCTGGAGAATGCTTCGAATCTGTCGGAAAACGTCTGAAACGAGCTTCCCTTTTCTTCTTCTTCTTCTTCTCTTCTTCACCGCCGCCGACTCCTTCGTTTCTTCTTCTTTCTATTTCCCTTTCTTTTCTTTTCTTCTTTTAATCTTTAATTCCTCTAATCTCTTAAACCTACAACATGGGCAAGGACTATTATGCCCTTCCTTACTAAGCCTTAAACATCCTAACTTAAGGGTTTTGCCCATTTTACCCTTAAATATTTTTACGCTTCCATAAATATAATTTTCACCATAAACTCAATAAATTCCAAATTTTCCATGAATATTATCAATAAAATCAATCTAGACCATAAATCATAAATCAAAATAATTCATGCTTAATAACATCAAGAAAACAAAAATTTGGGGTCCAACAGGTTTAGTCAAGATTCAAGGTAAGTCATGTTTTCAAGGTTAAGCTTTTGCTTGGGTTATGGTTTGGAAAGCTTAGAAATGAAGTGGGTTTAGTGATTCTAGGGTTGATTTCATGATTAAGGTTCATTAGGTTTTCAATTTTAGAAACCCTAAATGATGTGAGGTTCTTTTCTTGCCATGAATGAAGGAGGACAAGAAAGAAGAGGAGAACAAGAAGAGGAGCTTCCTTAGGCAAGTTTAAGCAAGGATATAAGGTGGGTTTCATTTTTATCTTTATGCTAGTAAGTGTTGAATGCTACTTTAACTAATGAATTTAATGATTTGTGACTATTTGAGATAAGCATTGATTGTGCCTTAATTATGTATGTAAATGGTGTATGATTGCCATTAAATGAGCATTTTAATAGTATATGTCATTGCCTTGTTATTGCTTGAAATTGCCATGAATTGAATGAGCATGAATGAGAATCATGAAATGTGAGCTAAGCATGAAATGTAGCATTTTCAAGAAAATCAGCTTTATGGATGCATGAAAATCCATTTTTAGAAAATCAGTCAGTGGACAAGACAAGTCCAATTTTTATGCATGAAATTCAGTGTTATGTGGGTTAGTTAAGTCCACCAGCAGAGTCACGTGCACGTAGACCAGTAAAGCCTTCGTCCGGCTGCCCGACTGTGGCATAGGATGTTCCTTTTTGGACTCCTCAGCATATGAATACACTTGTGTAGCTCATTAGTAACCCGTGGACTTTTCAAACCATCAGCTATGTGATTATGTGTTAGCATATGTTAGCAATAATGATGAATGCATGAATCATGAAATTTTGTTATTAGCTTGATGAATTTGTGAAATGCAAGTTGTAAGATTTGTTAATGAGAATATTGCAAACAGTATGAGTAATGAATATATTCACTTAGTAGTATAAATATAAACGTGTTACCCATTTGTTTAAAGCTCACCCCCACTTCCCGTCCCATCTCTAGGTGAAGATCTGGATCTCAAGAATGAGCTCAAGGCATACCCAAGATCTTAGTGTTTTGCCCATGTATTTCATGTTTTGTAATCAATGCTTTAGGTTGCATTTGAGAAAGCAGATGTATTTTGATTTGAATTGTAATAGTTTGAAATGCCTACTAAAGCATTGTAAAAACATTGTTTTGATATAAATGAAATGCATGAATTATGATTTATCATGATCTCCCAAAGTCATTTACTATCATGTTTAAGCATAGTTTCCAAAGTTGTATGAAATTGCTTTGGAATTCATGTGAGTAGATGAATGATGTAAGTTTAAGTGAGATTATAGCATGTTGAGAGTGGAGTGGATGAGTTGAGAGGTTTAGAAGTGTTTATGGTGTTTGGAATAAGTCAAGAGAGAGTGTAGAGGGTTAGGTTTTGAGTTCAGAATAGATATAAGTCGAGTTATTGAACCCATAAGTCGACTTGTGAAGCTTTTGAATAATAAGTCGACTTGTCAGTTAGATAAGTCGACTTGTTTGTCTCGATAAGTCGACTTGTTGGTTATAAGTCGACTTGTTTGTCTCGATAAGTCGACTTGTTGGTTATAAGTCGAGTTGTTTGTCTCGATAAGTCGACTTGTTTATCAGACAAGTCGACTTGTTTATCAGACAAGTCGACTTGTTCTGCAGATCCATAGATAAGAGTGTTATTTTGGGGATTGTCGAGAGCAGTCAGGGTCCAGGCCTCAGTCAGTGTATGCTCACCACCAAAGTGAGTCAAATAGAGTGTGTCAAGTTAGGGTCTTAGCAAGGCAAGTGTCTCGGGGATGAGCTCCACCAGGGACCACCTCCCGGGACAGTTAGGTCTCGGATCCAACATCTATAGTAAGTTATATGCAGGTTGGGTAACGGGATCCAACAGTTGGGGTCCGGTCTCCGGGTCGGGGCCCGACAAAATAAGTTTATGTTTTTATATGAAAGAAAACTAAAACTAAAAACTAAAAATTAAAACTAAAAACTACATTAAAAAAATAGAAATAGAACCAAACGATCCTTAAAAATACAAAAATTTGTTCTATCAAAATGTAGAGATGAATTGAATTTAACGGATCAACTACTGTATACATATTTATTATTATCGCATGGGCATGCACAAAAGATGAGTGTAGCTATTGGTGCACATTGATGTGTAAATGCATGATGTTTATTGTACAATGATTTAGATTGTTACTAACTTAGGTCATGGAACAATGTTACTACATTATGGGCATACTTATATAGACCATACACAAAGATGACTTAGGATGAGTAAACGGAAAGCTCATCATGTCACTTGTATTATGACATATGGACAAAACATGTAAATAATGGCCCAAAAAAGTGGAAACAATACATTACAAAGTGAATCACTTCTTCCAGTAGAGGGAAGTGATATCTTCTTACTAACTTAGTGGGTTAGTAAAGAAAGTGGGTGATTTTAGCTTACTTGGTCCTTAGGTTTTTGTAAGCCTATATAAAGACATCAATTGTAGTTCATTTGTATAAGGGGATGAATCTTTATACATCCAATCTTGGAGTTAAGAACTTTGTGGGAAAGTTCTTTGTCAAAACTTTGAGTAAGGAGTTCTTTTAAGGAGTGTTCTTAAAATAAGAAGAACCTCATTTTTCTTTGTATTGTAACTTTGATATTTGATTGCTAAAGGTTGACTTTACCATAACTATCTTATTTGTCATGTTAATTGTGAAACACTTTGTATTGTAAGAGTGGAGCCAAACACTTAAACAAGAGTGACATAAAGCATTAAATTGAGTTAAGCTTTGAGTTAAGCTTTGTAAATTAAGACGTTGGCAAAATCATTATAATTTCAGTACGCATGAAAACTCCCCATGAAACTTAAAAGATTTAAATGTTCAATCGGTTTAGACTATCATAAAACTGACATATAATAAATATTGAATAAAATTGAAGAACTTAAAATACGATCGAAGAATGAGATTATATTTACTAATTAAAAAGATATAATAGGTTGAAGTTTAATTAAAAGAGACTCTCAAATAGAAACACTAATTATTTTATTTTATAAAACAAACTATCTAAAAAATCAGCTAATTAATTAATAAATGAATTGAATTTTAATAAAAGAATTATTAAGGTGTATCGAACTCAGTAAATAAAGCGGTACAAATTTTTCCAGCTGAATCAGTAAAATTGAGTCAATTTTTCGATCATTGGTTCTAATATGAATGAAATTATTTAAGATTGATGCAATTTTGTAGAGAACAAATTTTGTTGGAAACTATTTAAGATTTATGTAATTTTGCAAAAATTGAGATTTTTTCAAATAAATCATAGTTTAATGCGACGTGTGGGCCGACTTCTTAATCACCACTCAAATTAAAATATCTAGAAAAAATCCGTAGTTTAAGGATATCCTATATTATTATTGGCCAAGCTGTAGTGGAACTGTAACCACGAGCTTAAAGTCATGGCAGTATTGTTATTCAGTTAATAGTATTGATTATAAACTTCTCGTCTTTATTTTATAATTGTTATAGGCCTCTGTACACTGTGCTGCTCATGCATGGCATATACTATTTAGGACTTACAATAGTTATTGCATCCTACACCCATAAATAAATATAAGTTTTCGAAGCCTTAAAAATTAGGTTTCTAAATTCTAAAGACGATTTAAGTTTATTTAATCTAAATAATTTATTTAGTAACGTAGTTAATAAGTTATTAGATCCACCCGCAAATTTACTTATATAAAGGGCAAATTCAGTTCATAAGACTCCTCGTTTTACAAGAATTAACATAGCTTTATCAATTATACGTAATCTTTTTTATATATATTTTATAAAAAATTATTTTTGTGACTCAAATATATGACTTCAATTATTTTTTATACATTCAATCATCGAGTTAAGAACTTTGTAGAAAAGTTCTTTGTGAGATCGTTTGAGTAAGGAGTTCTTTTAAGCAGTGTTTTTATCGAGTTCCTTAAATCGGAAGAAACTCGTTTTTCTTTTTGTTGAACTTTGTACTGTAAGAGTGGAGTGAAATACTTAAACAAGATTGACATAAACCATTAAAAAATAAACGAAATTATTGGTCAATGATTATTAATGGAAGGTTGAATTGAGCTTTATAAATTAAACTCAAACTCCATACAAGAACTTTGGCAAACTCATTATAATTTCAGTTCGCAAGAAAACTTTCCATGACATTTAGAAAGTTTAAAAGTTTAAAATTAAATCAATATTAGATCATAATAAAATTAATATGTATTAAAATTGAATAAATTGAAGAACTTAAAATAAAATTTAAGGAGACAGTCTTTACTTATTAAAAAGAAATAATAAATTAAAGTTTATTTAAGAAGGTTGTCAAATAAAATAATTAATTTATTTAAGTTTATAAAATTAATTATTTTAAAATTAATTAATTTTGGTCTGTCGATTGGCCGTCTTTGGGCGGACCCAGTCAAGACGACCCATGGGCGATCGATCGTCCATTCATCAAAGATCGATCCTACATTAATGGCTATGACGAGCCCAAGCTCAATCCACGCTCTCAAATTTCGTCTCCATGAGAGAGACCTCCATGCATTGACGTGAAGACCTAAACCTAGCTATTGCTCCATATATAAGGTATTTTTTCCATAATCGAGGACGAGATCAAAACCTAATTTGTTTTTCTGCGATCGATTCCCACCTTCACCAAAACTTACTTGAAGGCCGGAGAGGCTAATCGGGACATCACCCCCAACGAGCCTTCCTTGTTTTGCGTGTATATTTACCAAGAACAACGTAGAAGGTTGCCAACTCATGGATCCAAACGGCAACGCACTGCTCAAACTCGAATCCGGCAGAACCAATTGGCGCCACCGTGGGGCCCGACTTCCGCACCACGCCCGTAACCACGCAGATCACCAAAGCGGCGCGATAACTAATCTCGATGTAGCCGCAGTCGCAGTTCTGGCATTGCAACGCCTGGTTTCGCAGCTATCTGCGACACGGCCGCCTGCACCGCATGTCTCACGCACTGAATCCTCACATCCGAATGATCAGCAGCAGCCTCAAACCTTGGAGCAAGAGGAACAGAGTGTAGCTTCGGAGGATAATATTGCGTTCAATACGCATCCAAACCCCCAGCACCGATCATAAGCGGATCCTCCTCCGGCTGTGCACACTACCTTGACTCAAAAGCAGATCGAGGAAGCCGCTGACCTGTTGATCCGCCAAATCTTGCAATCTCAACCATCGCAATAACCACCAAGAATTGCCACAAGACGGCCAAATTACCGACAAATCAGCGTGATAAATGATCATCGCCCATCTGAAGCCCTAGAAAAAATCGCGGATGATCGGATTGACGCAGCTATGAGTTACCGACCGGATCGCCCGATGGCGCAGTACAATTCTCCTTTCACTTTGAATATCGATAGTCTCCCAAGACCAGCACAAAAATACCAACCCCGAGAAGTATAATGGGAAGACCGACCCTCGACTATCTACAAGACTTCGGTCCACGATGAGCCTACATTGCTCCGGACGCTATCCAATGCAAGGCTTTCAGACGGCCTTCGGAGGGAGCTCTGAGATGGTTCAACAATTACCCGAGTCAGATCGCATGCTTCAAGATTTCAGTCGCTTCTTCTGAACCAGGCCGCCACTAGTAAACGGCCGCAAAAGACCGCTCTGGAAGTGATGCAACTTACCCAAGGAAGGAACGAGAGCTTATGGAATTTATTACTGGTCAATAGCGAAGGCGCCGAGGTGCCCGACCACCTTTCGTCCACGCCGCCGCACTCATGAATAATACGAGGATGAGGAGTTCAAGAAGTCGTTAGCCATCGATCAGCCTCGCTCAGTTCAAGAAATAAGAAACCGGGCGGATAGGTATATTCAGCTTAAAGAAGTGCTGAAAAACACGAGACGTCGGACGGAAGATCACTCGCCGAACGATAGGGCGGGCAACCCGCATAAGCAAGAAAAGAGCCACCGAATCGAGAAGGCCTACCGATCGGCGTGGATATCGCCAAGAGTTCACCCCGCTAAATGTGTCATATGTGAAATCTTGGCCGTGAGAGCGGATGGGGAAACTATCCGAGAGCCCGAAAAAATGAAGACCCCGTACAAGGACAGGAATCCCAACTTGTATTGCCGCTTCCACAGAGAGGTCGGTCATGATACGGAAAATTGCTGGCGGTTGAAAAAAGAGATCGAGCTCCTCATTCAAAAGGGGAGGTTAGGCCGATTCGTGAAACACAAACGAAACGCCGATCGCAGGATGCAGGCGGTCGACAACAAAGCGGTCACCCCGAGGCGTAACGACAGAATGATGGGGTAGGCAGAGCACGAATACAGATAGCCGACGAGAAAACAGAGGGCGATCAAGGGAAAGAAACGATGGAAATACCGAACAGCAAGATGACCGACCGACCGGGGTCATTAACACGATATTCGGTGGAAATGCAGCAGGGGGATCCACCGTTAAAGGCAGGAAAAGATACGCCAAACAAGTCGGCAAGACACGCCCATCAAAAATCAAGGAGAACGACGGAATGATCTCTTTCGGCGAGTCGGACCTAAATGGAGTAAATTGCCCTCACGATGACGCCTCGTCAGAAATCTCAATATGGACGGTTACGAGGTGAAGCGGGTGATGATTGACACGGTAGCTCGGCCGACTGCCAGACTTATGAAGCCTTCAAGCGTATGAAGGTACCAAGAACGACTACTACCTTCGACGGCCCCATCAAAGGAATAAGCAAGGCCAAGATACCCGTTCGCCGGGTCATATCGAAAGTGAAGTTTGGGCGAAGCCATGCCGGATAGAAAGGGACGTGGAGTTCCTAGTCGAAAGTTCCAGGGGCGATAATGCAATAATTGGGCGAAGCTACTCAAAATGCTCTCGTGTCGGTCGCTCCACATACTACCAGTTATGAAGTTCCCGACGCCCATGGAATTGGTGTCGTCGGGGTCGCAGAAAATCGCCAGGAATGTTACTTGGCGAAACCAAAACCCTAGAAGGGCGGAAGGTCGACGAGCTCTCTTGACGAAGAGCCGACGAAGAGCGGACAGATGAATCCAAAGTGAAAGAAACGCAACGGGTTGTACTGGATGAAGTTAACCCCTCCAAGTTCACAAATCTAGGTTCCAAGCTACAGAAGAACCTAGCTAAAGAAATCACCGACTGCTTGGTGGAAAACAAATCGATTTTAAGCTTGGTACCGAGCGACATGCCCGCATTTCGGTCGGTTGCATGTCACTCCCTCGGATTCGCATGACCGCAAGTCGATCGATGAAGAAGCGATGGCACAGTAAGGAGCGCCAGGGGGTGATCGAGAAAGAAGTACGGAAGTTGCTTGAAGCGGGGTTCATACGAGAGGTCAAATATCCCGAGTGGCTCGCTAACGTGGTCTTAGTGAAAAAGAAAAACGGGAAATGGAGGATGTGTATAGACTTCACCGATCTGAATAAAGCATGTCCAAAAGACAGCTTCCCATTGTCAAAGATCGACCAGTTAGTAGATTCTACCTCAGGGCATGAACTGCTCAGCTTCCTGGACGCCTTCTCGGGCTATCATCAGATCCAGATGAGTCTAGAAGACGAAGAAAAAATTGCCTTCATAACAGACCAAGGCACATACTGCTACCAGGTAATGCCCTTCAACTTGAAGAACGCGGGGGCGACCTACCAACGGCTCGTCATGGAGGTCTTTAAAAAACAGATCGGTCGGTCGGTCGAAGCATACGTAGATGATATGGTGGTCAAAAGTAAGACGGCCGCAGAGCATGTGGAAGATCTCAAGGAAGTCTTCCAGACCCTGAATAAATTTCAGATGAAGTTAAACCCAGAAAAATGTGTGTTCGGGGTGGCATCCGAAAAATTCCTGGGGTTTATGATCACTCAGCGGGGAATCGAAGCTAATCCAGAAAAGATTAAGGCCATCATACAGATGCCTTCGCCACAATGTTTGAAGGATGTTCAGATATTGACCGGTCGGATAGTCTTGCCGAAAGGTGTTCATTTCAGATTGGGGATAAGTGCCTCCCATTTTCAAAGTACCGAGGAAAGCGAATGTGACTCAATTAGATGGCGACGAAAGCGAACAAGCTTTCCAAAGACTTGAAGCAAGATTTGTCTAGCCCTTTATCCCGCAAAGCCCAGAGACGGAGAGAACTCGGTGTTATACTTGGCGATTACCGAGGGTCGATCGGTAGCGGTGCTAATTGGTCGGAGGGAATGAACAACACCTATCTACTACGTTAGCAAAGTGTTAACCGGACCGAAAACACGATACACGCCTATAGAGAAGCTGGCCTCTCCTTGATAACAAAGATTTCTAAGTCGAGGCCTTACTTCCAAAGTCACACCATCGAGGTATGGACCGATGACCCTCGGCAAAGGCTTCAAAAGCCCAAACCTCGAAGTCGACTAATTAAGTGGGCGAGAAGCTGGGTGAATTTGACATACAATACAAGCCCCGCACAACTATTAAGGCACAGACATCGCGATTTCATCGCGAGATGAGCCAACCAAGCTCGGAGGACGAAAGCGTTCCCCGCTCAAGCCTTGTTTGTCGATGGGTCGTCAATGCCGAGGGATGCGGAGCAGGAGTTGTACTGATCAGCCCGCACATAGAAGAAAAGGTAGAGTACGCCCTCCGACTAGAATTCAAAGCCTCCAATAACGAGGCGTAATATGAGGCCTTGATAGCCGCCTCCCGCCAAGGAGATGGAAGTGAAGCACCTAAAGATATCTGATGATAGCCGTGTGGTAGTCGGACAAGTTACCGGGCAAGATCTGAGGCCTGCGGGAACAACATGATCAAATACCTGGAGTTAGTCAAGCAGGAGCTGAGCAATTTCGGACAGTATTCAATCAACAGAATAGAACGAGCTCAGAATGCCAAGGCGGATGCGCTCTTCAAAATGGCTTCCGACCGTGATGCCATAAACAATATTCTAGTCGAACGACTAGATCGGCCTAGCATTCAGAAGGCCGAGAAAGTTCTCAATGTAAATACCGATCGACCGGGCTGGATAGAACCGATCATGCGGTACCTTTTGGAAGGAAGACAACCGGAAGACGCATCAGCAGCCAAGAAGTTAAGGATAAAGGCAGCCGAATACACGGCTGTCAATGGCGCCTATATAAGCGGTCCACGACCGCCGCTCCTTCGATGCCTGAATGAAGAAGAAGCCGAGAAGGCAATGGCCGAAGTCCACGAAGGGATGTGCGGAAATCACGTAGGAGGCAGAATGCTGGCTCACCGGTTGATCAGACAAGGCTACTACTGGCCGACAATGAGAAGAGATCACAAGAGAAAGTCGACCGACGCGGCTCGCCAGAGAAACAAAGAACTGTTCACCACGGTAAACCGAGAGGATGAAAATTGTAAGTCACCCTATCCCTTTCGCCCAATGGGGAATGGATATATCGGGCCTTTCTCTCGGTCCGGATAAAAGAAATTTTTGATAGTGGCAGTAGAATATTTCACTAAGTGGGTGGAAGCAGAATCTGTCGCTACAATCACCGAGGGGAAGGTTGAAAGCTTTGTAAAGAAAAATATACTTTGTCGCTTCGGGATGCCCATGATATTGGTTACAGATAATGGTCGGCAGTTTGACAACGACAAGTTCAGAGACTTCTGTGACCGACTGAAGATCAAGCTACAACTGACTTCAGTAGCCCATCCGCAAAGCAACGGTCTTGCGGAGAACACCAATAAAAAGATAATGAACGCCCTGAAGAAGCGCCTGGATGGCCGAAAGACCTGGGTGGAAGAAGTAGACGAAGTTTTGTAGGCATATAGAACCACGCCGAACGGAGCCACGGGGGAAACTCCATTCAGGATGACCTTCGGGGCAGAAGCCCTGGTTCCAGTAGAAGCAGCATTGCACAATCAGAGGGTGTCGGGCTACGAAGAAGAGCGGAATGATGAAGCCCGCAGAGCAGAGCTCGTTCTTCTTAACGAGGACAGAGAAAGGGCAGCCACTCGCTCAGAAGCCATCAGGCAAAAGGCGACTAAGTTCTATAACAGAAGGGTCAGGCCGAGCAATGTAAAGGTAGGTGGGTACGTCCTGCGAAAAGCCGAGGCGGCTGGAAAGTATCCAGGAAAGCTCGGACAGATGTGGGAAGGACCCTATCGAGTGGTTAAGCAAGTCGGGCATGGTTCTTACATCCTTAGCGATGAGAAAGGGAAGATTCTACCGAGGCCTTGGAACTCACAGAATTTGAAGGCTTTCTACCAATAGATAAGTTTTATTTTAGTTAATCTTTCCTTATTATCATTTTTGTATACATGTGGGTACCTTTTTCCTGTCCCTGCCAGACAGGTTTTTTAATGACCTACGCCCTCGTTATCATTAATAAAGGGGTTACAGATTTCTCGGCAATTAAGAGTTAGATTGCATAAGGCAAAAAGTAGAAAGTCCAATCAATCATCGCCCGGCATTCTCCATAGATCGATTACGATCGATTGGTCGCCGAGACAAGATCCTCGGGACCTCGCCATCGCCATTGCCCGACATGCTCCATAGGCCGATTTGATCGGTCGGTCGCCAGACGAGATCCTGGGACCTCGCCATCGCCATTGCCCAAGATGCTCCATAGGTCGACTTGGTCGGTCGGGTCGCCAGACGAGATCCTGGGCCCTCGCCATCGCCATTGCTTCTAAGATGCTCATAGGCCGACTTGGTCGGTCGGTCGCCAGACGAGATCCTGGGCCCTCGCCATCGCCATTGCCCCAAGATGCTCATAGGCCGACTTGATTCGGTCGGGTCGCCAGACAAGATCCTGGGCCCTCGCCATCGCCATTGCCCAAGATTCTCCATAGCCGACTTCGCCGGTCGGATCGCTAGACGAGATCCCTGGGTCCTCGCCATCGCAATTGCCCTAAGATTCTCCATAGCCGACTTCGTCGATCGAGTCGCCAGACGAGATCCTCGGTCCTTGCCATCGCCATTGCTCTAAGATTCTCCATAGGCCGTCTACGATCGATCGGTCGCCAAGACGAGATCCTCGGGACCCTAATCGAACTCTACTATACGCCGACTTTGAAATCGGCCGACTATGAGCAATTTCATGGTAACTCAACATACATTGAAAGTAAAGAGTATGAATACGGAAAGAGACATCAGAAAGAAATGAAACAAAGGTAAAGATTATATTGATAAAGTGGCCCTGGTCACAAGCCCGACCAGGTGAGCTTCAAAACTCCGTAGAGGGAGAATACCCGGGGGAGTATACAGGGGAAGCCCCGGAATCAGGAGGGAAAGTCGAAGCGGGGACAGAAGCATCATCAGAAGGAAGCTCGTCCTCCTCGACCGAGCTAAGGTCCATCTCTTCATTCGGGACCGGGCCCCGCTCCTCCAGAGCTCTCTCCGTCACTTCCTCTAGAGAAAGGCCAAGAGCGGTAGGAAGCAACGGCTCAGCAAAGTTCTCGAACGAAGGACCATCCGACCCTCAGAACGCAGCGTTATAACAATTCTTCAGATCACGAGGCTGTGTCGCAGGAGTACTCCAAGCACTCGTCTTGCAAGAATCGCCGCCACCGCAGGATCGCCTCAATCCTTGTTCCTTCACGGAGGCTTGCACCCTCCTCAACATGTCCTCGGTTTGGGCATGGTCTCGGAGAGCTTTCTCCTTCAAAGACTCTCTAACTCCCACCGCCTCAAGACCATCAGATGCTCCTCGGACAGCTTGCTCCTCGCCGCCATCTCCTTGGTGAGCTGAGCTCTCAAGGCACACATCTCCTCCTCCCCAGTATCAACCTGGGCTTTCAAAACGTTTGCCGCCTCCTCCCGACTCTTCTTCTCCTCCTCTAAAGAAGAGTTCGAAGCTTTGAAGGTCTCTCTCTTCTACCTTCGAAGCTCGTCCTTGAGCTCAGATCCGCTCTCAAGGTCCCGAACCTCATTGTCTAGAACATCCAAACTCGCACCGCCGAACGACATCATTGAGCTCCTCGAGCAAGTACGCAAGAGCAGAGACCCCATATCCTTGTTGCTCTTCCGTCAAGTTTTTCCCGCCCACGGAGGAGTAATCCTTTCCATGATATGCCGGACAACGCCGACGCGAAGAGTCGAGAGTCCCTAGCAGCTTGATCAGAGACTCCCATAGCCCGACGCCACCGCCTTCCCTTTTCCTCGAGTTGGCCCAAGGACGGGAGATTGGTCGACCACGGAAGGACAAACGACCACCAAAGAGCAAGGAGACCGGTCGGCCACGGGAATTGGGAGATCGGTCGTCCACGTGAGAAGGTCGGCCATTGCGGACCCCCTCCTCCTTTTAAGAGGTCGTTCAACCTCCTCCCTCTTCCTCAATCACAACCATGCTCGGACCGGGAGGGACGACTACAAGAAAGGCCGCCAATGGTTGAGGGACGGTGGGAGGAACATCACACCGCCCGGGAGCAATGGGTCGAGCAACTGCGAACTAGCCTCTCCCTCTCCGTCGTCCTCTAGCCTCCGAGGACCCGCAACCTTACGCTACCCTGGTGGACTTTGGGGCCGGAAAAGTGTTAACCTTGACCATGGTCTGCAAACAAAGAAAGCAAGTTAGAAATCGAACAAAGCCTACAAGCAAGGAAAACAATTCAACCATGAGGGTCAACCAAAGTGAGCGGTTTCTCTCTAGCTCGCTAACTCGTGGCGGGGATCAATCGTTTAGTCGACCGAGACCCTCCGCCGATCCCGAAATAAGCCGAGCGAGTTATATCGCCGAGCTCCTTTATACGGCCGACCACTTCGTTCTCTCTAGAAAGGAACAAACTTGATGAGTCATTCCATCGCTCGGCATTGGGATACCTCTACTTTGGACTCTAAGCAGCGGCCCGTGGCTTCAATGAAGAAGTATTTAGTTCGCCAGCCAGTAATTTTACCAGACGTCCTACCGGGCGATACCGGGCATCCTTATACATCAGGGAAGGGATTCCACCCCCAGAGCTCGGACTCTGGCTCATTCTCAAGAAGTGACGCAAGATGCCGATTGAAGGCGGACAACCAAATTGGTGGCACAACAAAGCAAGCCCATTTATGAACCTCCACCCATTCGGAGGAATCGACTCGCCTTAATCGGTATCCAACGACACTTCATCCACGATCGGGCGATACGGTAGCCTCAGTCAGCCGACCGAGAAAAAATACTCAAACGATTTAACCACCCACCGCATTATCGCCAATTTCTTCATTCCCGAGGCCAACCTAGGCTCCCAAATCCGAGGAACATTATTCTAAGAATCGACCGCTTTAACTCCGCCATGACATCCTCGATCTACCTTTGGGCAGCTCCTCACCACCAGCCCATCTTTCCGCTCTCTTGTCACAATCTCTTCAACATCTCCCAACCTCGACATCGCAGATCGCTCAACCATAACCTCCGACGACCTCTCGTCAACACTATCGCCAAGAAACCCCACCCGGAACTAGTAGACGACATGACTCACTAGAGGAAATTTAGAAGAGGAGAATGAAGGAAACGAACGCATCTATTTAGTGGAAAAAGATCGGAGGTTCATGCAACGCCAAAGAAAACTTCGAAACCGAAAGTAAGGGAGTGCGGAGGAAAGCAAGAAGACAGAAGAATGAGATGAGAGTGAAGAAACGCAAACCGTCTCGTCGTACCGAAAGTTTATAGGAAAGCGTTTTAAGCGCGATCCAATGGAAACTCGACGCAGGAGAGAATCCAGCCGCTCCCGGACACGCGCCTCAATCTGAACGGAACCGATTAGGGTTAATCGAATGCGGAAGGCGCGGCGGTTGAAAGGACGTGAGGGACGGTGGATAACGGCTACAAAGACGATACGTTTCAGATTCTGAAAGCTGTCAGACGGCGTGCGCCGTCAAACAATAAATGCCTCAAATGTCTTCACGCGCCCGCTAATGGAGACAACTAGTCGGCACCGACCAATTGAACTACCCGGCCGCCCCATGGTCGGGTTATAACAAAGATTGTTCGATCGACCGATCATTCCATTTAGTGACCAATGACGAGCTATGTCTCAAGGCTCAACCGATCGTCCCAACGCCGAGTCGCCCTACGACCGAAGCTATACACCTCAGATACTCCTCCGACCTTCTCTTCGCTCGCACTAGAGGAGTAGAGGGCTTATGGTTCGTCGACCGTCTTTGGGCCGGACGACTCAGCCAAGACGCACCCGTGGGCGATCGGTCCATTCATCAAAGATCGCCTCCTACATTAACGACTACGACGAGCCCAAGCTCAATCCACGCTCTCCTCGGTCGCCTCCATGAGAGAGACCTCCACGCATACGACGTGAAGACCTAAATCTAGCTATTGCTCCATATATAAGATATTTTTCCCATAATTGAGTGACGAGATCGTAACCTAATTTGTTTTTCTCTCAGACGATTCTCACCTTCACCGTAAAACTTACTGAAGGTCGGAGGGCTAATCGACATCACCCCGACGAGCCTTCCTTGTTTTGCGGTATATTTACTGCCAAGAACAACGTAAAGGTTGCCAACTCATGATCCAAACAATGAACGCACTGCTCAAATTTCGAATCCGATGTAACCAAATTTTAATAACAAAAATTATTAAAATAAATTAACCGATTCAAAATTTTTATATTTTAAGAGTTAATTTTCTATTAGAATATGAATGAAACTGTAATTTTGCAATAATTGAGAACAAATTTCAATAAATCATAGTTTAATGTGACATGTGGGCGACTTCTACATTATGGTACTGTTATGCCACTAAACTACGCAATCATGACGTAGCCACTCAAAATAACAATATCTAAAACAATCTGTAGTTTAAGATATGGTGGCAATTAAAAAATGATATCTTGTATTATTATTGGCCAAATGTGGTGGAACAGTAACCATATGCTTAAAGTAATGGCTGTATCGTTATTCAGTTAATAGTGACGTGACTGATTGACAATTAGTGGCATAACACTACCATAATTAAGAAGTCGCCCCACATGTCGCATTAAACTATGATTTATTGAAATTTGTTCTCAGTTATTGCAAGATTACATGTAGGGCGGATCTTATTATTTTACGGTAAAGTGAAAAAATAAGCTTTTTATTTTTACCTATTTTTGGACTCTTATAAAAATAAACAAACAAAATATACTCATTTTGTTGTTTTTTTTATAAAATCAGGAATGATTCCTATTTTATTTTATTATTTTATGAGAATAAAATAAACTCTATATTATTATTTATGAAGATGGGTTTTAGGCCGGTACTTAGGCTACCTGATTATAAACTTCTTGTCTTTAGATTATAATTGTTATATGCCTCTGTACTACTCATATATGGTATATACTATTCGGGATTTACAATAGTTTATTGGCATCCTATACTCATAAATAAATATATACGTTTTCTAAGCGTTAAAATTCTAAAGACCATTTAAGTTAATTTAATCTAAATAGTTTACTTAATAATGCAATTAATAAGTTATTATATCCACTCACGAATTTACTTATATCATAATGAAAATAGTGATTGTAAATTTTTCACTCTTCTTTTCAAAAGAGTCATATAAAAGAATTTATTAATGAAATAGAAAGCCAACCATATTTATCGGTATAATCACATGGATGTATGGTGCAGAAAAAATAAAATATGCGCAAAAAAATTTAGAGAATCTTACTAGTCAGCACTGACGGCCGATACCAAAATCTTAGATATCATTCCAAAGCCAATACAAACAATTATTGGACTTCTGATTTATGGTAAATGCTAGAATGCTACTCAATGTCATGTCACCGAAGCTTAAATTTAACTGATGACAGTTGACCATATGTCCCAATTTTAAACGTATCTCTTAGTTTTTACCAAATTCTTCCTATTGAGTAAACTTTAAAGGATGGTCAGTCTGACGGTCTTTGATTTTCTGGCCACCGTATACTAAATTTGACAAAGTAAGTGGCCCCATTCCTGCAAGCAATAATGGCGCTTTGGTTCCTGTCAAACGTTTGTAAGTGATGCACGATTCTATTTTATGAGACAAGATCTTCTGTTCAGTATTACTTTGTCTTATTTTGTCTAATAAAATTTCAATCATTTATTTTATAGGATTTATACAGGATCCATGCATAATTTACATGTGACCAGATAAATAAATAAATTGAGATTTATTGAATGTATAGAGACACCATAATATCGGATGTAAAATCTGCATTTCATTTCATAGCTTGTCTGTCTGTGTACTCCAAGAATAAAGGTGATCGAAGGAGCTCAATCCACCTGTTTTATCCAACTAAGACAGGTCAATTTCCTGCTTCAGGATTATAGCACTACGTTTGACGACCATTATCAAGGGTTGCCTAACCCTTAGGCCCTGTTTGTTTTGAGGGTTAATAATGAAATAGATTGGAACGTAACACACTTCTATCGTTTGTTTGAAAGTTTCATAATGAAATGAAATGAAATGGACTGGGATAGAAGCGAAGGGTTTCATGTTACGTTCCATTCCATCCTAAACAGTGAAAATAAGAAACTTCCGATTTGGGGAGTTTAGGATGGAACGTAACATAATAAATACATACTACCTAATATACCCTCAATAATTCTTCTTAATATCAACTTTGATCAAATCATAATATTAATATATCAAATAGAATATAGTAATATTTAATATAATAAATTTTATTAAATAATTAATAATAATATTATCATATTATTAATAATAAATTATTTCTATTTAATAATAAAATATAAAATTTTATATTTAAAATTTATTTATTTATTTTATTTATATAGAAATATATAAAACAATTAAATGATAATTTTTATATATTTTAGATTTTCATTAATAAAAATATATTAAAAATTATTCTTGTTTGTATATATTAATATTTAATATAATAAATTTTATTAAATAATTAATAATAATATTTTATTATTAATAATAAAATATAAAATTTTATATATAAAATTTATTTATTTATTTTATTTATATAGAAATATATAAAAAAATTAAATAATAATTTTATATATTTTCTATTTTCATCAATAAAAATATATTAAAATTATTCTTATTTGTATATATTTCTAAATAAATAAATAAATTTTTATATAAATAAAATTTAATATAATAAAATTTATTAAATAATTAATAATAATAATTTTATATAATTAATAATAAATTGTATATAATTAAAAATAAATAAAGTTTTTATTAATGAATAATAGAAAATATATTTAAAATTATTCTTTAATTGTTTGTATATATTTCTATATAAATGAAAATAAAATAAATTATTTTATATATAAATCACCTAGAATAGAATAGAATAAAATAAAATATATTAAATAATTAATAATAATATTTTATATAATTAATAATAAATTGTATACAATTAATAATAAATTTAATAAAAAATTATTAATGAAAATATAAAATATGTAAAAAATATTCTTTAATTGTTTATATATATTTTATATAAATAAATTATTTTAATATAAATAAAATAAAATAAAATAAAATAAATATATTAAATAATTAATACTAATTTTTATATAATTAATAATAAAATAATAAACCTCTTGCAATAACCATTTTAATATAAAGGGTATAAAAGTCATTTATTATACATTTCATTCCATTCCATCCATCTTCCAAATAATATTTCACTACATTATATTATGAACCCTTCCATCCTTCCCAAACAACTTTTTACTATATTACATTCCATTCTATTATAATCCATTCCATTGCCTTTCATTCTATTACATTTCATTCCATTAATTAACATCCAACCAAACAGGGCCTTAGGCTCTGATCATAGTTGCCTGGACCCCCCGCTTGATAAGTGGCTGAAGCTTAAAGTGGATGGTAATATCCTTGAAAGTTTGGGAATGACGAGTATTGGTGGATTGCTTTGGGATAGCCACGGTACCTTAGTAGTAGGATTTTCATGTTGTGTAGGGATCACCACCATCATGGTTGCGGAACTCCAGGATCTCCAATATGGTATCACCTTTGCAAGGGATTTTCAATGTGACGACTTAATTGTCGAGTCTGATTCCATGAAAACGCTACGCTGCCTAGATTCTTCTCAGGATGATCTAACATTTCATCCCCTAGCCAATGTGATATATGATATCCGCTCTCATCTCCCCGATGGCCTACGATATATTATAGCTCATGTTTTGCGTGAAGGCAATCAATGCGTTGATTACCTAGCTCGCTTGGGTTCCGGATCTATACGTGGAGAGAGTGTGTGACAAAGCCCCCCTCCTGTACTTTTTAATCTTTTGCGCGTGGATGCGCACGAGATTGCTTTTTCTCGTAGCTAAGCTTGTCCCCCCTTCTGATGTACCAAAAAAAAGCTTGTCTGTTCGTGATATGATGTTCTATTGGGTGATGCTAGAACACGAAGAAATAAAAAGATTAAATTATTTACTTAGAAGATAATAATTGCTAAAAGTGAGTCTTACGGAAGCCACCTTGATAAATTCTACGTACTTTAACTTCAATTACACAATGTACAATTGTTTGAGAGGATATATAATTATTCTTGATTTATTAAGTTTAATATATTTTTTCAATGTTAATTAATTCTAAAACATAAACTAATCAAAATTCAACTAAATAGATAAGAAATTAAAACAACTTGACATAAAACATGGAGGACAACCCCACTTGGAAGATAAGCAACTTGTAAGGTTGTCAAAAATGAAGCTTCAAAAGTAGAACACAATAGTAGATGTAGAGGCTTTATAGGATCTCCAAATACCACCAACCATTTGAACTAACATTAAGGACAAGAAGATGGTGAGAGACAATGGCTCAGAAATAAGAAAAGAGAAGGTATGTAAATCTTTTCAATGCAAGTATAAGAAGTATAAGAAACAAACAAAATCAACTATTACTTGTTTCATATGTAAAAGTCCACACTTATTTGTGAATGCATAAAAAGGAAGACATGTGAGGATCAAATTATGGTCATGAAGGATCAACAAAATGGAAGCGAAGACTAGACAAAAGAAGTCTACTTTAACAACTATGTTATGTTAGAGGCAGTTGTCCTTGTGAAGAAATGTCTAAACAAAAGCAAAGAAAAACCTAGTAGAGGATGGAAATGGTACATAGTTGATGTGCTTATGAAATTGTGACTAACAAGTTCTCCAGAGAATCACATTCGAAGGATTGTCCATAGATTATTTCAATAAAGGTGTTGATTTTTTGTGGTGGAGGTAGTTTGTTAGACTCTAAGTCTAAATGTGGAATTGTGTAAGTGTTGGTAAGCCTTTGTCGATGATTAGTACTTAGGTTGGTGGAATAAGACAAAGACTTGTGAAATAGGTAAGAAAAAACAAGCATTATCAATGAAAGGCTGAGGGTTAGTATGCATTAGTGCAAATTGAAATGTAAACATATGATGTTTATTATACATGGACTGAGGGTGTGCTTGTTTGGTGGGTATGAAGAGAGAGGAATGGGTATGGAATGAAAAATAAAGCTTGGTAAAAAATTATATTTAGATGACTTATACTTTCATTCTTAGTTTTTGGATATTACTCCATTCCTCTCTACTATGAGAGGAATGGAAGTCATTCCTCGTACATTTTGATGCGTGTTTACTATTAACGTCAATCCAATGCTTTCCTTTATTTACCCTCCTCTTTTTTTGCTCTTCAATATCTTCTGTTCTTCAATATAGTAGTTTTGCCACCATTATTTATTCCTGCCCTATGACCCAAAGCAATATTTGATTTTTTGGTTTAGTAAGGTTTGATATTCTTCAACTAATATTATAATTAATTAATTAATTAATTACAATATAATTAATTAAAATATAATTCATTAATTAATTAATAATTAATTAATTAAAATATAATAAATTAATTAGTTACAATATAATTAATTAAAATATTGTAATTAATTAATTAAAATATTGTAATTAATTAATTATTATATTGAAACTAATTATTTAAAATATAATTAATTTTATTTCTCAATATTTTTACAAGCCAACCACTATCAATGATAATGGTAATCATTTCTTTCTCTTAACCAACCGTCACAATTATAATGATAATATCCATTCTCATCTCTTATTATATTCATTCTCATTCTTATTCTCATTCTTCTATATAAACCAACCGCCTTCTTAGATTGTTGCTAACTCAGGTCATAGAGTAGTATGACTGCATCATGGACATACTTAGATGAACCATGTGTAAAGAAGGCTTGGGATGATTAAACAGAAGGCTCATCAAGACACTTGTCTTCAATATGCTATAATGTGGTGACATATGACAAAGACATATAAATAATGGTAAAAAAATTTGGAAGCAATATCTTACAAAGTGGAGCACTTCTGTAACATCCCGTCTCCATATCAAGGGTTAGGACCTGAAATTTCAGTACATGTGAGCTCAAAGAGAGATTAAGGAAATGCATTTTTTTTGCTCATGCATAATATTAGCATATATGCACATAAACATTGAATCTTTGTACAAAAAAAGTGGTACATACATTCATTGACAACTTCCGGGTATAATTGTTGTTAAATGTGATTTTTATTTAAAAAATGATAATTAGAGGCAGTAGAAAGAGTGATCTAGGTATGAGTTGTGATAAGGAGAGAGTTAGAAACAAAATTGGTAGTGATCTAAAAAATGTTCACTGAGTGTGCTTCAATCTGTTAGCCATAACGTTTTCTTTAGTTATCCAAATGAGACGATTCTTTGTTTGGATTCAATTAGAAACATATGGCTACATTTATTAGAAGATATCAAATTTCAATTCTATCTCTAAGAGTCTCAAAATTTTTCATGAAATGAGAACTGAGTGTAGTATATTGGTGGATGAATGTAAAATTCATCTTCGAACTTTAAGGGAAAATTGGGATTGATCTAGATAGATTTTCGCAAAGTTGTCTTCTTGAGAGTTGTAGATCTTTTTGTTATCTTTCCAACGGTATATAGTATGAGAATTTTGGGCATTGGAGTCGAAACTCATGCCTAAAACATCTTCTTAGTTACTGTTCATGAACTCCTTTTCAGTTTTGTTCCTTCTGGATTTTGTTCCTTTTCAGTTTTGTTCCTTTTCAATTTTGTTCCTTCTCAGTTTTGTTTCTTTTCAGTTTTGTTCCTTTTGAGTTTTGTTCCTTTTGGGTTTTGTTTCTTTTAGGTTTTGTTCTGTAACATCCCACCCCCGATAGGAAGGGTAAAATAGTAAATTTGGCATAGGATGAGATGTATTGGATTGACTTAGGACTGTTCATGCATAATAGGATTGGTACACAGTATCATTTGTGCACATGAAAGTACTGTACATGCATACATGACATTCCCAGTTTTCGTGCCTAATGTAATTCTATTGTGTTTAACGTGGTTATTGGGTTTGAAAAATTATTCTGAGTGAGCCATTGAATGTTTTATATTTTAAGGGATTTTAAGGAATTTTTCTGAAATTTCCCGGAGAAAATTTCCGGACCGAAAAAAAATCGCCAAGCGGCAAACCGGTTGATTTTTGGTAGCGAAAATCTCTATCCAATGGCACTGTAATATTGGGTATATTATTTTGGGATTGAAATTAGGGCCATTGGACTATAATGCGTCAAATTGCAATAGGGTTCCTATTTACTAAATTGTTTTTAGCCTATTTTGTCCTTTTTCTTAGAATTGGCCACTTGTCCTGAAGGGTTTTAATGGGTTTTGTTTTGTTCCTAGCTATTAAAGTCAGCAACTTCATGGATAAAGGGATGAAAAAGATGAATTTAGTGCTTATGGCTCCTCATCATCCGAAAACCTACTTTTAGTTCCTCATCTCCATCGATTTTTTTTTCTATCCTTCTTTACATGTTAATTCCTCCCACCTTAAGAGCCTTGCATGCATCCAAGTTACTTTCTTGCCATGGAGAACTTACCCTTGCATGGTGTTAGAAGAAGTTGTTAGAGAGAGTAGTAAAGAAAGAATTGAAGGAAGTGAAGAGTGGAAGCTTTAAGTAGGTAAGTTTTTGTTTTAAGCTTTCATTTATACATTTAATGAATAAATTGGTTGTTAGATGCATTGATGGGTGTGTATTGGTCATTAATCATGGTTTATAATGATCTATTGGCTCAATTCTTGTGTGATTAGGATGCTTATGCATGTGGAATTGGTATTAGAAGTGATAGGATTTAAGTTGAAGATGAAAGCTGGAAAATGGATTTTTGACCTACTGTACTATTTTGAGCATAATTCATTGTGTGGTTATGTAAATGAGTCAAGATTTGTGCCCAATTAAACTTTGGCTTGTTGGCTACATTTTTGTGTGAAATAGGTATTGTCTAATTTTAGTCTTAAGAGGGTGAATTTTAGCATAGCAAGTTACTGGTGATGGCTGGAATGAACAGTAACCGAACCACATAACCTAGAATTTTGATGATTTTTCTAGATTAATTGAGAAGGAATTATGGAAAATGGTCTTCATGAAAGTTGAAGCCTATATAGTTAACTTTCCATTTCCACTGATTTTGCAATTTTTTGATATGTATATTGGGAGATATCCACTGTTAACTATTGACTGATTTTGGACATGGTGGTGAAACCTAGCCTAAGTGTCAGATTTGCGAGCATTCTGATTGGAAGCAATTTTAGCAATTTCTGTTAATTGAATTAGCTTGCATGATCTTCTTAAGAGTTGTAGAGGAAACATTTATGTTGAAAATGGCATATAGCATGTAATTGTTGGAGATCATATTTGGGAGTTATGAGTTTTCAAAACTTGAACCTGCATAAAGGTGTTAACTGCTGATCATGGCAGAAACTTGTATAACAGTTTTGAATTGGTTAGAGATGTAATTGGCTCTTAAGCTCTTCATGAAACTTGAAGTATGTGGTTTTATCTTTCCAATGATATAAGGTAGTGATTTTTTTGACTTGTGTACAGGGAGTTATGCTTGATAGAACATTACTGTCCATATTGGGTGATTTCTGGGGCAGCATCATTTATTGAATTATTTGACCTAGTTAACAATTGAATTTGATTTTGGGTTGTTCATGAAAGTTGTTGATAACATTGGGATATTTCTGAGCATATTTATTTTGTAATTTCTGACTAAGGAACTGGAAAGTTACCGATTTTATAATCTGTTGCACTGTTTTGACAAATGTTGAACTGTTTTGAGAGGCATTGTGAGGGCAGTGACTTTGATTGCTTTTTTGACACCCTTAGAGGTGAAATTGGCTTTTGTGTCCTTCATGAAACTTGTAGAGCTCTCTTTTCGCTATAAAATACACACCAAGTTTGTCCAATTTGGAGTCCGGAGTAGAAAGTTATGCCCTATGTAAGTTGGGATGTTGGAGGACGTTGTTTCAGATCTGCTATTGTATAGCATAAGTCGACTTGCACCCCATATAAGTCGACTAGTACATACACAGTGGTATAAGTCGACTTGCACCCCATATAAGTCGACTAGTACATACACAGTGGTATAAGTCGACTTGCATCCTCAGACAAGTCGACTAGGATCATATATTTTCCTTCTTTTGCTCATAACTTTTCCGTCCGACATCCGATTGACCTGATTCTTGAGGCATCGAATTCGTGAGACATTGAATTTCATTTTATGGGAAATTGGGAATTTTTGGACGAAAAATTGACGGGTATCCGGGAAATGGGTATTTCATCACTGTTTTATTTAATTGGGAACCTAAAAAGGTCCAAATTGAGCGCCGTCAGCACCATTAGATTTCTAATTTTTTTAGACAGATTATATGATGGAAAATATTAGATTAAGGCCGAGAATATCATAAACATGCATTGTGCACCTTCTAAGTGTTACATGTGCATTCTGAAATAGTTCTGATTGAACAATTGATAATGTTTATATACTGTCACTGTTATAGAGTCACACTTGGAGTGTCGATCCACCGACGTCACTGAGACTTCCAGATTTTGGCTCGAAAGTACAGGTGAGTAACCTAGATGATTTCTCGATTAGTAAGTGTTTATAATTCTGCACTTATAACTCTGTGGAGAATAATGGTGGGATCAGAATTGCGATCGTATCGCCTCTGGATTAGGACGGAGGGTCCGGCGAATTGGAAGATCGACATAGAAGTATATCTTTGTGATTACGTGAATCGACCGGCTTCCACTGTGTGACACTGTGATACATAATTTGATTGTACCGTTACTGCTTAACTGGATTGTGATCACTTGTGATGTACTGTGATCCACTATGATATCTCGTGATCTCGCCTTACATCTGCATCGCATTTCGACGCCTCTACTGGGGCAAACTGTTTTATAATGACAGTTAAATTGGGCATATACATTGCATACATCAATGCATAAACTGATAATAATGATAGTTGTGACCTGAGTCGCCACTGTTACTGAACCGAGCCTCGTGCTCGAGGGGAGTTAGTGCATACCCAGAGGGCTCTCCTACTCCCTAGACGCGTCTACTGAATACTGATCACTATTAAGCGCTCGGTCACAACACTGTAATAAACTGAAAAAGAGTCACATGTGCATTGCATACAAATGTGATAATTGATTTACGAAATTGCATGAGTTTTGTAAATTGTTATAAGATAATACTGAAAGTATCATTGACTGAAACTGTGAATTGCTTGCGATATGCATGAATTGGGTGGACCATCGATAATGGTTCCTCACTGAGTTCACAAAACTCACCCAAAATTTGCATCTATTTTTCAGGTCTTGAAGAATACCCCGGTTGACACGGGAGTATGTCTACTGTAGACAAGTGAAGGATAGAGGTCGGGATCAGTTCGTGTCTGCATTAGTGTCGCATAATTGTATTATGAACTTTCTGTCAAGGATGCTTGTATCTGTAATGAGCCCAATTTAGTTATGGCTCTTTGTACATTAAATGATTGTAACTTATTGCTGAATGATTGTAATAACTGAAAATGTTTACTGCTGAAACTGAAACTGTGTATTTCTGATTGTGGGCTCAGATTATTACTGTCTTTTCTGCGCGAATGAAAAATAAAAACAAACAATTGTATACTAAGTTTTGACCGACTGATGTAGTACGCCACCCTCGCGGGGCACGGACTCGAATATTGCCAACGATATCGGGTTCGGGTCACGCGGGAGTGGGGTGTTACATTTAGGTGGTATCAGAGCCCAACAATACGAATGTATCTGGGCACAGTTTGAAACATAGGTCAAGTTGCATGCATTTGAGTCGTGTCGTTGCAGACCGTGGTAACTGATCCCTAGTCTGAGTTGCACGAGGATAAATCCTACGTGTGTATATGTGTTAAGTGATTAAGAGAGAGAAAAATGAGACTATATTAGAATGTGAAACCAGGAAAGTATATGGGTAAGTAGGAAGGGGAAAAAGGAAAAATGAATAATGAGATGTATGTTATACTGTGATTATAAACCCTCGAATTTGGTATCAGTATAACTATGTTAGCATGGGTTAATTGAGGAAAGAAACGATATCAAAAGGAATCAGGGGATTTAAAGTGGCAATATTACAGCGAAAGAAAACGAACATTTCTACAACATGGAGAGATCCACTGTGAATATGAGAAACACATTGGTTAAAGTTTGCCTATATGCGAGTAAAAGTACGAGATGATTAGGGAATTAGAGTTGTGACTCGTATATTCAATGAAATGGGGATAATTGGAACTGAGTAAAAAGTATATGGTCCGATCAGGCAAATAGGGATTCACTACGTTTGTGTTAGTGGATATCATAGATGAGGATGATAGCAAGATTGTAATGAGATCAATATTGTACCGTAATGGTCTACTTTAAACCAAAAAAAAGGGCGAAGTGATTCTAAGGTTAGAAAGAGATAGAAATGGTGAGATGAAAGTGTATAGATGAACTGAAGTGGACTCATGAGCGCATGAGTAGGGACCAAAATGGTTATGTGAATACTTGTAAATCAGTATAAAGGGATATTCGGAGAAAAGAAAGACTGGAAATTTTTACTGCTAGTGCATCGGAAAATTCTGGATTGGTTGAATATAGGTATAGGAAACGGAAATGGTAAATGGATGGATAAATAGAGAGATCTGATGTATTTGTATTAATGATTTTGTCGTGTTTTGGGTGATGTGCTCCCGAATGTCCTATCAATGTGAATACCCTATCGTGGATTGTTTGAGGAAAATAAAGAGAGACTTAGCAATAATGCGATGACATTGTATAAGCCAAGTGGATATGACCTTAAAAGTTCAAGCTGATACATGAATGATATGAGAATGAAACTAGGGAAAAAAATGAAACAATGATAGTGATATATGAAAAAGTTGTCGCATTTAAGTCGATTTACCGTTGGGAGTATCTATTGGACAGTAAAGTTGATCATGATTAATGAAACGCATGTGAAAGATACATGGAAATCATAGAGGAGATGATCGGTGAATGATTAGAGTGGATATAAGTGAAGGTTCCTAATGGGTTAAAGTAAGACATAAGATGACTGAGTGTACCTTTATGAGAGGAAATGAAAAAAAAGTATATATTATGGCATCAGTCCTCTATTTGAGGATTAGCATAAACGGAAAGGAGTTTTATGGAAGTCTGAATTGTATAGGTTACTAATTGGCTTCCGGATAAGATGAAATAAGTTCTGGTGAGGTGTAGATTACGGAATAAGAGTTAAAGAAAGTGTTTATGTGACTGTCACGTGGAACCTTAGCGCAAAGACTGTTCTGATCTTTAAATTATGGCATAAAATTGTTCTGATTGAGATAGTGCGTATAGTTAAGAATGATTGAAAAGCAATTAGGGACACTAGGCTGATGAGACTTTCGTGAACAGTATAATGATGGTAGCAAGACTAATGGTCAAATGAAAAGAAGTACGGACGAAATCAAAAGTGAAATTGAGTCATATCTCAAGAGGAGATTTAGACATAACAAGTGAAATATACTACTGAGGTTATCTGCTTTGTGTGTACGAGAATGTAACGTATCCACGTAGGTGAGTGGAATTTTAATTTGAGGTGATTCTATTGCAATGTGAAGTGAATAGATCTCCGTATGGGATGCAAAACTGTTGAGAAATCTTGATTTGAAACTAAGAAGAAAATAGTCCCGAACTGCGAAGTGAAATACTCAAATAAAGTGGAATTTATGGAAGTCCAAGTACGGATGACTAGGTATTGGCATATGTTGATGTGAATGACAGGAAATCAATTGAAAAGAAAAAAAAATGAGTAGAGACAAGAAGTCCTAAAGGGAAACTGACAATGACGTGATGTAGTGTTACCTTTATAAAGGGATTGCAAATACACTACTTGTGGACTCAATGAAAAAGTTGAATGATGTATGGTAAAGTCAACAAGACCCTAATAGGGAATTATGTGAGGTAAGCAAATGGTAGTGACTATGTTTATAGATGAAATGTGTTTGAAAGTGTTGAACAGTGAAAAGTAAAAAGAACTATATGAATAATCGAGGAATTTGATACTGAGGATGAGCATGCCCTTGGAGAGTGGGCAGTGTGTGATGAACTGAGACAATATGTTAAAATGGTATAAGATAAATTGAAATGACTTTGATAAATGGTATTGGAGACTTTAGATTCCTATGAGGATACATTGTGTTAATTTGTGGAAAATGATAGGCATAAATGACTACTATACCGACAATTATGAAATGAACAAACAATTCTGCCGACTAAACTCAAATAGTGAACAGATAATGCTGCAATGAACAGATCAATTACAGATATTGGGATTTCCAAAGAATGTTAAGTAGATTATGGGTAATTGTGAAGTGTTACTGGAAAATTGAAGTTGTAGATCTAGTGATACTGGATAAAGGTAAGAAAGGTTAAGAGTGCAAGAGTTAAAGTAGTGAGTCCTATGATGAGTCTGAATATGCGAGTGAAATCGGAAAAACAATATTGCATGCTTCAAAGAAGAAGTATATGTACCTGACAAAAAGTGCTAGAACAAGAAAGTGAACAGCTGGAGCTAGACATTTTAGTAAGTATATGCGAAAGTGAAATTGAATAACTATGAGTATAGAACGAAGTGGTTATAGATTCAAGTGCGTAGAGGTTTGAATGTTCAATAGGAAAAGTGCTTAAGTATTTGGACTATAGAGGACTATAACGTCATGATATAATTTTGACTGAATGATTATAGAACTAATGGTGAGCACAAGATGGAATTGTACACGCTTGTATTACAGGAAAAAAAATGCCTAACAAGAGGCAAAGACCAACAGTGAGTCGAGATGCTTGTGATGAGTGAAACAAAGGAAAGGACTTAGGAAAACTACATGGGTTAGCTGAAGTGGATCAGGATCGGACAAATGAAAAAGAATTAAATACATATAGAACAGTGACGTGTCAAAAGAACACTGAATCTAGACTAAGAGTCAATGTAATATGAGGGGTAAATGCGTTAAATGGATTACCACGATTCTGATGAAAAATAGAGATAAGTGCCACTATGTCGGTACTAAAGGATAGGGAAGTGTCGCAGATGAGAGAAACTATTTTATTGGAAATATTATATTGACAAAGTATACGCAGAATTGGCAAAAAGGGTATCAATGAAGTTATTGGAATAAGTCTGTATAGTGAGAAAAAGGTATTGGATGGATAAAACAAGATGAGTGAACAGGAACTGAGTCATAGCATCGGAACTAAAGGTAGTGGCTACTCTGAGAATGGCAACTGAGATAGTTAAGATAGTGAGATCGCCAACTGACAGCATTGTTGAGTCCGTCTACTGTGATGAGTGATAAGGAGTTAGCCAAATAAGTGACTGAATAACTGATTGAGTGTGGTTACTGTGACCTTTCGAAAAAATGAATCATTGAGTGGAAAAGTGTATGGGATATGTAGGGATATTTGATAACTGTTATAGTGAACCGTTGACTGAGAATTTCAAGGACGAAATTTATATAAGGAGGGGGGAATTATAACATCCCAACCCGATAGGAAGGGTAAAATAGTAAATTTGACATAGGATGAGATGTATTGGATTGACTTAGGACTGTCCATTCATAATAGGATTGGTACACAATATCATTTGTGCACATGAAAGTACTGTATATGCATACATGATATTCTCGATTTTCGTGCCTAATATAATTCTATTGTGATTAACGTGGTTATTGGGTTTGAAAAATTATTCTGAGTGAGCCTTTGAGTGTTTTATATTTTAAGGAATTTTAAGGAATTTTTCTAGAATTTTCCAGAGAAAATTTCCGGACCGGAAAAAAATCGCCAAGCGGTGAACCGGTTGATTTTCGGTAACGAAAATCTCTATCCAATGGCATTGTAATATTGGGTATATTATTTTGGGATTAAAATTAGGGCCATTGGACTAGAATGGGTCAAATTGCAATAGGGTTCCTATTTACTAAATTGTTTTTAGCCTATTTTGTCCTTTTTCTTAGAATTGGCCACTTGTCCTAAAGGGTTTTAATGGGTTTTGTCTTGTTCCTAGCTATTAAAGTCGGCAACTTCATGGATAAAGGGATGAAAAAGATGAATTTAGTGCTTATGGATCCTCATCATCTGAAAACCTACTTTTAGTTCCTCATCTCCATCGATTTTTTTTCTCTCCTTCTTTACATGTTAATTCCTCCCACCTTAAGAGCCTTGCATGCATCCAAGTTACTTTCTTGCCATGGAGAACTTACCCTTGCATGGTGTTAGAAGAAGTTGTTAGAGAGAGTAGTAAAGAAAGAATTGAAGGAAGTGAAGAGTAGAAGCTTTAAGTAGGTAAGTTTTTGTTTTAAGCTTTCATTTATACATTTAATGAATAAATTGGTTGTTAGATGCATTGATGGGTGTGTATTGGTCATTAATCATGGTTTATAATGATCTATTGGCTCAATTCTTGTGTGATTAGGATGCTTATGCATGTGGAATTGGTATTAGAAGTGATAGCATTTAAGTTGAAGATGAAAGCTGGAAAATGGATTTTTTCCCTACTGTACTGTTTTGAGCATAACTCATTGTGTGGTTATGTAAATGATTCTAGGTTTGTGCCCAATTAAACTTTGACTTGTTGGCTACATTTTTGTGTGAAATAGGTGTTGTCTAATTTTAGTCTTAAGAGGGTGAATTTTAGCATAGCAGGTTACTGGTGATGGCTGGAATGAACAGTAACCGAACCACATAACAGAGTTTTGATAATTTTTCTAGATTAATTGAGAAGGAATTATGGAAAATGGTCTTCATGAAAGTTGAAGCCTATATAGTTAGCTTTCCATTTCCACTGATTTTGCAATTTTTCAATATGTATATTGGGAGATATCCACTGTTAACTATTGACTGATTTTGGACATGGTGGTGAAACCTAGCCTAAGTGTCAGATTTGCGAGCATTTTGATTAGAAGCAATTTTAGCAATTTCTGTGAATTGAATTAGCTTGCATAATCTTCTGAAGAGTTGTAGAGGAAACATATATGTTGAAAATGGCATATAGCATGTAATTTTTGGAGATCATATTTGGGAGTTATGAGTTTTCAAAACCTGAACCTGCATAAAGGTGTTAACTCCTGATCATGGCAGAAACTTGCATAACAGTTTTGAATTGGTTAGAGATGTAATTGGCTCTTAAGCTCTTCATGAAACTTGAATTATGTGGTTTTATCTTTCCAATGATATAAGGTAGTGATTTTTTTGACTTGTGTACAGGGAGTTATGCTTGATAGAACATTACTGTCCAGATTGGGTGATTTCTGGGGCAGCATCATTGATTGAATTATTTGACCTAGTTAACAATTGAATTTGATTTTGGGTTGTTCATGAAAGTTGTTGATAACATTGGGATATTTATGAGCATATTTATTTTGTAATTTCTGACTAAGGAACTGGAAAGTTACCGATTTTATAATCTGTTGCACTATTTTGACAAATGTTGAACTGTTTTGAGAGGCATTGTGAGGGAAGTAACTTTGATTGCTTTTTTGACACCCTTAGAGGTGAAATTGGCTTTTGTGTCCTTCATGAAACTTGTAGAGCTCTCTTTTTTCTATAAAATACACACCAAGTTTGTCCAATTTGGAGTCCGGAGTAGGGAGTTATGCCCTGTGTAAGTTGGGATGTCGGAGGACATTGTTTCAGATCTGCTATTGTATAGCATAAGTCGACTTGCACCCCATATAAGTCGACTAGTACATACACAGTGGTATAAGTCGACTTGCATCCTCAGACAAGTCGACTAGGATCATATATTTTCCTTCTTTTGCTCATAACATTTCCGTCCGACATTCGATTGACCTGATTCTTGAGGCATCGAATTCGTGAGACATTGAATTTTATTTTATGGAAAATTGGGAATTTTTGGACGAAAAATTGACGGGTATTCGGGAAATGGGTATTTCATCACTATTTTATTTAATTGGGAACCTAAAAAGGTCCAAATTGAGCGCCGTCAGCGCCATTAGATTTCTAATTTTTAGACGGATTATATGATGGAAAATATTAGATTAAGGCTGGGAATATCATAAACATGTATTGTGCACCTTCTAAGTGTTACATGTGCATTCTGAAATAGTTCTGATTGAACAATTGATAATGTTTATATACTGTCACTGTTATAGAGTCACACTTGGAGTGTCGGTCCACCGACGTCACTGAGACTTCCAGATTTTGGCTCGGAAGTACAGGTGAGTAACCTAGATGATTTCTCGATTAGTAAGTGTTTATAATTCTGCACTTATAACTCTGTGGAGAATAATGGTGGGATCGAATTGCGATCGTTCGCCTCTGGATTCAACCGAGGGTCCGGATGAATTGGAAGATCGACATAGAAGTATATCTGCTTGTGATTACGTGAATCGGTGGCTTCCTTGTGTGACACTGTGATACATAATTTGATTGTACTGCTATCGCTAATGGATTGTGATCACTTGTGATGTACCGTGATCCACTATGATATCTTGTGATTCGCTTGCTACACTGCATCGCATTTCGACGCCTCTCTTTGGGCGATCGTTTTACGCCGATTAAATTGGGCATATGCATTGTATACATCAATGCATAAACTGATAATAATGATAGTTGTGACCTGAGTCGCCACTGTTACTGAACCGAGCCTCGTGCTCGAGGGGAGTTAGTGCATACCCATAGGGCTCTCCTACTCCCTAGACGCGTCTACTGAATGCTGATCACTGTTAAGCGCTCGGTCACAACACTGTAATAAACTAGAAAAGAGTCACATGTGCATTGCATACAAATGTGATAAGCGATTCTGAAATTGCATGAGTTTTGTAAATTGTTATAAGATAATACTGAAAGTATCATTGACTGAAACTGTGAATTGCTTGCGATATGCATGAATTGGGTGGACCATCGATGATGGTTCCTCACTAAGTTCGCAAAACTCACCCAAAATTTACATCTATTTTTCAGGTCTTGAAGAATACCCCGGTTGACACGGGAGTATGTCTACTGTAGACAAGTGAAGGATAGAGGTCGAGATCAGTTCGTGTCTGCATTAGTGTCGCATAATTGTATTATGAACTTTCTGTCAAGGATGCTTGTATCTTTAATGAGCCCAATTTAGTTATGGCTCTTTGTACATTAAATGATTGTAACTTATTGCTGAATGATTGTAATAACTGAAAATGTTTCTCGCTGAAACCGAAATCAAACTGTATTTGATTGGGGCTCAGTTATTATCGTTTTTCCGCTGAATGAAAAATAAAACAAATAATTGTATATCGAAGTTTTGATCGACCGATGTAAGACGTCACCCTCAAGGCCTGAGACTCGGATATTGCCAACGATATCAGGTTCGGGTCACGCGGGAGTGGGGTGTTACATGTTCCTTCTCAATTTGGTTCCTTTTGGGTTTTGTTCCTTCTAGTTTTTGTTCCTTCTCAATTTTGTTCCTTCTGAGTTTTGTTCATTCTGTGTTTTCGCTTAGCCTATCTTCTGTTCCATTTTTTACCCTTCAAACAATAGAATCTGTCTTCAAAGACTTCATGAAAGTTGTAGATTTTGAAGTTCTCTTTCGAACCATATAAAGAACATCTTAATCCGATATGTGTAGGGAAAGTTATAGCAATTTTCCTACTCTTTTGTGTTTTGTTTCTTCTTAGTTTTACTTCTTTTGTATTTTCGCTTGGCCTATCTTCTGTTCCATTTTCTACCTTTCAAATGATACAATCTGTCTTCAAGGTCTCATAAAAGTTGTAGATCTTGAAGTTCTCTTTCGAAGCATATAAAGAACACCTTAATCCGATATCTGTAGGGAAAGTTATAGTAATTTTTCCATTCCTTTTGTGTTTTGTTTCTTCTTAGTTTTACTTCTTCCGTGTTTTCGCATAGCCTATATTCTGTACCATTTTTGACCCTTCAAATGATACAATCTATCTTCAAGGTCTCATGAAAGTTGTATATCTTAAAGTCCTCTTTTGAACCATCCAAAGAACACCTAAATCTGATATCTCTAGAGAAAGTTATACCAATTGTCCCACGATAAGTTCAATTTGATTGAGGATAAAACCAGATTGGATTCTTTAACCTCTTCTCTAGACACTTAAATAACTTGATTCTTGACTCATTGGACTTGTAAGACATTTCTCTATATCTTCACCAAAAATTGTAGCCATTTGAAATGAAGTGAGAGAGATTGAGTGAAAAACGCGGGACTGTTACAGTGTGTGTACCTAACTTTTAAATTTTTGCATTATAAAATTATGTTTTGAATAGGCTCTTTTAGGTTTTCAATAGGCTCCTTCTATTTCTATAAAGCAAGAGGTTCTTGTCACTTTAAACGTCAATAGGTTCCTATCAATTAACAGGCTTATTTTTATTTGAGTTCTAGCAGGCTCCTATCGATTAATAGACCCCTTTCTTTTTTAGCACGAATAGGATCCTTTCGATTAATATACTTCTTTCATATTTTAAATAACTAACAAGATCCTTTTTTTTTAATGTTAACAAGTTCCTTTCGATGTTTAATAGGACCTTTCCATTTATCAACCCATTTTGTTTAAGAAGGATTTTAAAGATTTAATATACCTTGCAAAATTTTTTATAAACAATTCACCTCCCTCTTACGTGTGTTTTCTTTATCAACATATAATTTATATATTATATATAATTATGTTAGCCAAAGGTGAAGCCAAATGGTAATGGCAAACCATTTGGCGAGGGGTTTTTGAATCCTTACCAGGTGGTTAATTGCTTATGAATTAATTGAAAATGATGTCATTTATCTTAACAATTAACGATGTCGTTTTCTACTAGGTTATTAACATGAAAAACCTATACCACTACTAAAATTTAGTACTTTGACTTATTATCTACAATCTAGCATAACATATCACATTGACATGGAATGCAGAAAGTGTTTTTTTACATCATTTCATTCCATGTCTAGAATTTGTGGGATTTGATTACCAAACGAATTTTATTAAACATAGTAATTTTTATGATAAATTGAATTTTTATAATTAAATTGTTACATCAATTCAACAAGAAATGTCGACGTGGCAATTGGTTTCTGATAGTAGAAATGAGCTCCACTGGGAGGAATATTGGAAAATTTTACTTAGTGTTGAACAAATCAATGCAACATCTTACACTAATCACCGCTTGCCTTCCATGGCCGATCTTCTTCTTCAAGGTTTTTAGTATCATCTGCATTACCTCTTTTCCTTAATTATTTGTATCTTATTTGCATCATAGTAAGCTATCATATGAACGTTTGATTGTATATACTATGTCTTGTATAAAACTTACTCTAATCTTCAAGAGAACATAGATGAAAGTGGAAACGATGGCAATGTCCCAATGGTTGGTATATGATTAGGGAAATTGGTTGTTTTTTAAACGATCGTCGATTCCAATTACTAGGCCTGTTCAATCAGGTATGCAATTGTTCAAATTTGACTTCGTTATATGGTTTGACTTAACTAGTTAATTAAATTCTATACTAATTTTCTTAGGTGAAACATATCGTACTGGCAGCTCATCTAATTCAATAATCCATACTAAATATAGGGTTTCGTTCATTGTATCCTCTGCAAGTTTACCTATTGCCAAAAAGTTATTGAAAGAAGGTGTCAATAACCTAACAGCTAAGGGAAGATCTTTGACATTTTCAATTAATGCCTTTGAATGTGCAAGGACCCTTCTTGGAAATCCAGATATAGCAAATTCATTCACCTTTACTGACTCTCATGTCACTTGTAATCCAAAAAAATAATTATTTCATTTTCTTTTTGATGGAATAAGCTCGAAACTTTATTTATTGTTATGTAGGGATAAGACTACGTACTATTTGACCTCCCCAGACCCTACGTATCAGCGAGATTCATACTGAATGTTTATGTTATTAGTGTATGTCTGCAAGAATTATTAGACTTCTAAATAAAATCTTGTACTACTTACCTACACACATCATTATCTTATATTGCTTACAATTTTAATATTTTTATGTATTGTTATTTTATTTTAATAAATATTAATGATTAAGAATATTAGTCAACTTAAATTTATTATGTTTTTATCTTACTAATATGTAAAACTTTAGGTACGTTTATCTTTTTATGTCCAAAAGGATAATTTATAGAATTTTAGTGCATTAACTATATATTTAAACAAATTTATAAAGAAAACATAAGTCAAAATACTGAATAATCATATATAAATGTCAATCATAATTAACCTTAGGATTATTAAGCACACTTACCATTAAAAATATTAAATTAACATTATTAATATATAATTCTTTGATATAGACTTTTCGCAACGATTCAAAGTTTAGTAGCTAAAAGTTTACATTTAGTGACAAATTACATATTTCATTGCCAAAGTTTGAATATTTTGGACGTTTCATATTCTTGTCGCCAAACGCTCAACCTTTAGCGAAGACATAAGTAAAATATTGCAAAATTAGGCTTTTTTAACAATAACTCTGAAAAATTGTCACCAAATTAACTGTTTTAACGATGATTTTCTTTAATGTAGCCAAAACTGTGTCTTTGGCCGACTAGTTTTTAAATCGTTGCCAAAAGTCAACATTTGGCAGAAGTCGACTAATTTAAGAACTTCAGGTGAGGAGGCATGAGAGAAGTGTCGCCTGCATCTGGATCTGCCGCTACTTCTATCGAAGGAACTATCGCCAAGGCGAGTGCTGGAGAAGACAACAAATGCAAAGTCCAACAGAGGTTAGGCATGGAAGGAAAACAACTGTTGTTCATAAAGGAGAAGCTTTGCTTTAAGCTTAAAAAAGGTGACAATGGTGAAGAGGACGAGATCAACATCGAAGATGGTGTCATCAATCGTGGCAACTTCTTCAACAGTGGTAAAGATGTCATTGAGATATTTGACGATAGATCTGGAACCTTTTTTAAAGGTGTGACAAAAGAGTGACCATTGTGATGTAGACTGGAGCATAAAATGGGTTTCAAGTCTAACCTAGTGGTTGCGAGCTATGATGTGGTTGAGGGCAAGCCTTGGGGTGGAGCTAAAGAGGGAGTCAGTGAGAAAGCAATAAAACAACTGGTCAGTTTTTTGCCATTTTATGTAGACTATGGAGTGAGGGTCTTCCCTAGGTGTAGTAGTTCCATCTATGTAACCAAGAAGGTATGAGGTAATAAGAATGACATTGATTTGGTTTCTTTATGCTAGATAATTTGTAGAGTTTAGTGGTATAGTCAAAAAGTTTGTAATTTGATTGAATAGCAAGGTTGGGAGATTTACGTCTGTCATGTTTCTGATTGGGAAGGTTTTATGTTTTTGTGGTATGTTGGATCGAATTCTGACAGTAATTGAGTGTGTGATAATTGTTTGTTTTTGGTTGTGTTCTAAGAGGTATTAAGTCAAATATATGGAGGAGATCACTATCTGGACAATTAAGCAATATGTATAAAATTTCTCTTTTAGCAAAGACTTAATCATCATTTCAAGACCAATGTCATCTATATAAATCTTCTGTAGTTCAAGCAAACTAAAATCCGAAACATCTCTAAGCTAATGGTATCTAACATCAATATGCTTTGACCTATCATATAATATGGAATTCTTAGCAAATTACTTGATATTTGTAATTCTATTAAGGTATCAACTCTCGTTACTCAGCTTAACACAAATAACTTGATTCAATCTCTTCCTTCAAACCAAGTATGAGTATAATAAATATCACAAAGTTGTAATATATTGAATTTAACAAGGTAAAAGTTATAGAAAACAATTTAGGAATAGCACCCTAATATAAATTTAATAATCTATAATCATGTTTAAAACATAACTATTCAGATTTGACATATAGACAATTAAATATAAAAAGAGAATAGATTGAAATCAACTTTAAGCTTTGATCTGGAAAATTTAGAAAGATAAAGTTGATCTTGATGATGTTTGCACTTTTGATCTTCATATTTATGCTGTACTATCCTTCTTTTTTATGTTTTATTTCTTCTTTTGATGTCTCCATTGACTTTGAAATATGCCTGTATAGCCTTCACAATATCCTTTTATAGTAAAAATTAGGTTTTTTTTGGAATGTACACAGTCACTTACACATTTGAGTAAGTGATCGTATATCTCCAAAAATCTCTCAATCATGACTTTACATTATCATAAAAGCTTACACGAGCATAAACATGACCATGTATGTCAACATATACGGCCATGTATATTCACACAAGTATAAGCAACATCTTTGAAGCTTCACACGTTTACAGAGAGTTAAAGGGTCATTCGACATGACCTTGTAAGTCCAAGGTTGCTTCAATTCTTCCACTTTATGCCACGATATCATCTAAATTCTTCTTTTTTTTGTCTATGAAGGCAATTATCTCTTAAAAACACCCCCGAAGTAGAATAAATACCACAAATATCATAAGATTCTTACATACCAAGCAAAACATACTAAAAATGAGTATATAATATAGTCAATTAATCATTTATCAACTTTGCGGATCAATTATGTAAGTCTCTAGAACCCTATAAAGAGAGAAGTGAAGGAAGAAGACATACACGGATCTATACATACCCGTATTCAAGATATACATGGTCGTGTATGATGATCATGTAGCTCTCTATATTTGTATATATCTGCAACTTAGGTAATGCTGGAAGAGACATACATTGGAGTATAAAATGGTAGCCAAAACACCAAAAAGGGAAGAAAATAGAGAGAGAGCTAGCAGTATAGGATTCTCATATTTTTTTATTATTATTTTATTAACTTGAGGGTTTTTTTTAATTGATATATCGACTTTAGGTTTCAATTCTAAAACTTTGTGAGACAATTTATAGTTGTATGGTGAGATATTAAAATTTGTAAATCTCTTAGTAGAGTTTTTGTCAATTTGCCCATGATTTTTTCCTATACATTGTAGAGCTTTCCACATAATTATTGGTGTTTGCTTCTTTATAAAATTTTCATTCTCATATTGATAGTTGTTGATTAAACTTAAAGAGTATGCTGTTACTCTTTGGTTAATCTTTTAGAGATTTATATTTTTTTTGTCTCTCAATAATTTAGAATCGATTCAAATAGATATTGTCCTTTTTCAGTTGATATTTTTCTATCATAACATCTTTAAATTCAAGATAATCACACTCCACTTTGAAATTTATTAAAAGCCATAGCCGCAAATTAATTTTGTGGTACAATAGAGGATAAATATTGCAGAATGTGTCGGCTTTATTGGTGTCAGTTGACATCAACACATACATAATTATTCTTGATAACACTACAATTAATATTAAGAAATATTAATTATTGCCCCACATACTCGCTGCCTCGTACCTATAATATTATTTATTTATCACAGCAATTTCCCTTCAATGCTGTATGATGGGTATATTTTTATTTATCACAGCATTAAGTAGCATTCATTACGGAGCATATTTTTTTGCTATCTTCAAGAGGCAGCTTGTGACCTCTCGGGGCTGGGAGAGCATGGCCATATGATCAGTCTCTTTCATCTCCATAACCTCATGAACCGGACAATTCGCTATCATCCAACGCTGGAACTCTTTGGTTATCGCTTTATCTTGGGAGGATACTACGAAAACCCGCTTAACCGACCCGTATCCATCATTAGTAAATTTCTTTGACTTGGACAAATCGTGCACAAACAACGAGCTTGGCCTCACCAGTGACTTTGCCAATTCAAGATCCTACAAAGAACTAATGTTTACCAAGCTATTGTTGTTTAGGAACATCACGTTTACGAATGGTATGGCCGCACTTAATCCGAAATTTTGTTTAGAGAATTGAATTTATCATTTTTTATATAAGTTGATCGAATTAAGAAATTACCAACCTCGACAGGGCTTAGTTGATAAAGCTTTAATGATAAGAACTCAGTCCCAAATAGCATTGACTGGAGTTGCAGTTCAGAGTTGCCGTAGGGTGAAAACTTGGTGTCCAACCAGCCGCCTTCTGGGATCCTGCGTTCGTACTTTATGACAATAACAAGCATTTCGTTAGTGCAATCATTGTTGAAGGCTGCTCTACGATTCATATGAGTAACTAGAACTGAAAGCTTCAAATCATGCCCTTACTCGTATAATTTTAGATTTGAACCCACTTCAAAGTGGGTAATAGAGAAAAGCAATAAACCATCTGTGTGAGTAATAAGAAGTCAATACTCTGATCTCCTTCCATTATGAGTATGACGCGATTGAGAGTGACCCGAATAGCAATAAGCAAATCTTATTTGGTACAAGGTGCAACCAAAATTCTACAGTTGTTTTCTGGATCAGACGGTTATGTCATGCACAATATGCAAATCACAGGAAAGAAGAACAGCTGTACCTCTTCTAAGACATATGAAGGCTGATTTTTGGTGTCTGGCATGAACGCTGTGAGGAAGACAGCCACTTCAATTTTCTCTGGGAATTTCTCCATAGCAAGAGACAGATTCATGCCTCCTGAGCTGTGTCCAACTAGTATAACCTTTTCATTTGGTTGCACTGATGAGTTCAGGAAATCTAGCAAAGGTTGAGTGTACTCTAAAAATGAATAAACCTCTTCTATGGACTTCGCATTGATGCCTGAACCAGCTAGGTCCAACACCGTGACACGGTGGCCGGAGGACTCCAGCTGCGGTTTCACCTTGTACCAACACCAAGCCCCGTGACATGCTCCATGTATTAGAACAAAATGCTTCTTCTGACCTGCCACAAAATCCTCCATGCCTTTGTATTTTTGTATCAGGGAAATGAGACGATTTCAGTGACCAAAAGAGAAAAGAATAGAAAGCGCGAGAAGGGACATGGGATGGCACAACTCATTTGTTTCTCTCATTTTTATGGTACGTAAAGTGTGTTTCGTGCGTTGATGGACTTCTTATTATTTATAATTGAAAATCAATTCAAATACTTGAATTAGTCGGAATATATGTAAGTTCGCTATCCTAAGACCGACCTTACAGTTGGAAAAAAAGAAGAAGATTGGGACACGTCAGATGGAAAAGGAGTTTTAAATCATTACTTCTACTATGAAATATGAATAAAACAATTTAAGATGAAATTTAATGTGACAGGTGGATGTGGGCGGACTTCTTTGTTTTTGGTGAAAGGGAAAAGATACGAAGCCTAAGCACGTAAGACTTCTTAATTACGGTAGTGTTGTGCTGCTAAACTACGTACCTTTCATAAGACGGTGATGTTGCCACTCAAAATTAAATACCTAGAAGAAGTTACTTTAAAGATGATATCCTCTATTATTATTGTCCAGGCTGTGATGGGACTGTGGCCGCGTGCTTACGGTAACGGCTGTTTAGTTGTTCAGTTAATAGTGACGTCACCAATATATTATGTACTATTATAGTTTTTATGAACGTGAGTCCATAAAAGGTTAGACGATAAGATTTTTAATGCATTTTTATTTATTTTTAAAATATTTAACGTATTAAAATTTTTATATTTACTTTGTTACTTCAATGTTAAGTATGTGATAATCACTGTAACTATTAACTACTCTCGTATGTCAACTTTATTAGTATGATAGGAGTAGTTAGTAGTTAAATTGTAAAATATTTCATTGTCATATTGTATTGTTATATTTTGTAGTATATAAGTTTATATTAACCAACTTTCCATAAATCATCAAAATAAATATTAACAACATTTAATATGAAATAACAAATAATTTTCAAATATTTCACATATAAATAATAATCATAATTAATATAAAATAAATTATCATCATACAAATATAAAATTAAGAATAACACAAATTATTTAAAATATTATAAATTCATCATATAATAAATAATAATTACATCAAAATATCCTTAATCATCAAACTATTATAATTTACAACAAGAGTTTATGATAAAAATTAACTAACTAGAATCAAACTTGTAACAAAAACGTTTATAATCGCATTACATATATAGAATTTAACATATATATCACAAATAAATATAATTTAAAGAAGAGGAAAAACAAAAATTTAAAACTTCATTCAATCGTCTACAGGAGAATATTCGTTATAACTACACTGACCCCAATTATCATTTGATACAAAATTTTCATAATTGAGAGGAGTCTCATTATCATCATCATTCAAATTCAATGCACCAAATGATATGTAATGAACAAATACTAAGTCATTCAATCTCTTGTGCTCTAATTTGTTTCTTTTCTTGAAATAAATGAATTCAAACGCGCTCCAATTCAGTTTACAGCTTGCTGCACTCACATATTGTCTTAAAATCAGAATTGCAATCCTTTCCAATTTTAGAACACCACTTCCGAATTGATCCCACCAAGAAACTCTAAGTTACAATGTAGCATTTCACTCTCGCAAGACACGTACCCGACATCTTGAGTAATGTCCGTGTGCGAATCTCACAAGAGTGGCATGCTAGAACAGTCAAACACTTGAAACACTATACAAACCCTGTTGGACCCCGATTTTTTTTGAAAATTTGAAGAATAAATTGACATTAAATAAGGAATTTGTGGTGAATTAGTCATATGTAAAGGAAAAGAAAATTCATGAATTTGAATGATTATGTTTAATGTTTTATTTGAGTAATACTAGTTTGAGCAAATTGAAATGATATTTTGAGGTTAATACATGAAATGAGTGTTTTGAATTTTATGAAATTGATGTGAGGTTTTAAGTAAAATGGTATGTGTTATGAAATTGATTAGTGAAAGTGTTAAAGTATAAGGGATTGAAAGTTTGACTTTGTGAGAATGAATTGTTTTAAATGGAGTTGAAAAGCAAGAAATGAATAATGAAAGTGTGAAATTTTAGGGAATTGCAAGTCTAACTTTTTGGGGAATAATAGTAACAAAGTTGACTTTTTGATGTTAAAACTTTAAGAATTTTTATGGGTTGATTTGGGCTGAATTTGAGAAAATAATCTTCATGAAAGTTGTAGTTTTTGTGGAGAGCTTTCTATCGCCATAAAGTATGATATTTTTCGATATCGGGATTGAAAGTTATGATCTCTCAAAGTTAAGGTTATTTTGCTTTGTTTTTTAAAAATGCTATTAAGGGTAAGTTTGTGTGTACTGTACTTTGAGGCCAATTTTGTACTGATGTGGTTTGAATGAGACAAAGTGGTCTACATGAAAGTTGTAGCTTGTATTTCAATCTTTCCAATGCTATAAAGTATGCAGTTTTTGGATGTAGGAATTGAAAGATGTGAATGTTGGAAGTTTGGATATTGTTTAGGTGATTTTTAACAGGACAGAAACTTTGATTGAAAAATTGATCTAGTTAGAGGTTGAAATTGCTTTTAAGTGCTTCATGAAAGTTTTAGATTATGTTTTTATATTTCTATTGATATAAAGTATAGAATTGTTGGACCATGGAATAGGAAGTTATGATTTATGGAAGTTGTGTTGCTGTTTTAGGATGACAATTTTGGGTAGAAACTTTGAGTAGATTTTTGACCCCTTTAGAGATGAAATTGATTTTTGGGTCCTTCATGATAGTTGTAGGGCATTCTTTTAGCTTTCCAATGATATCAAATTTGAAAAATTTGGAGCTAGGGATAAAAAGTTACGGGCCTCGAAAGTTTGCTGGTCATTCACAGTCGCGAAATGGTCCCCCTGCGACCAGCTCGCGAGGGCGACCAACACTCTTTCATTCTTTTGCTTCTAACTTTTTTTTCCGACATCCAATTGATCCGATTTTTAAAGCTTTAGATTCCTAAGACATCCCTTTATCTCTCCATGAAATTTTGTGATTTTTGAGATTAAATTGAAAGAGTTTGATTTAATCAAAGTGAGTTGGAAAATTTTCTGAACATGGTTCAGTATTTTGGTGAATTCTTGATCTGTAGAGATCCAATTGAATTGATTATTGTTGCAAAATAAAATAAATACATGAGCATACAAGTCATATGAAGGAATTAAATTTCAATTTAGCCCCTAAGACTCCAATTTTTGAATTGAAGTCAGGTTTAATGTTCAGTCTTGGATTAGTAAGAGCTGAAAGTATTTTGGCCATAACATTTGCTATAGTGATCCAAATGAGGTGATTCTTGATTTGTATTAAACTAGAGAAATAGGGATACAAATGTTCTGAAGGACTCTAGTTTCAATTTAGCCATTAAGAGTGTCAATTGTCGGATGGAAGTAAATCGCTGGAAAATGTGTTAGCACAAGAAAAGTCCGAAATGTTTGGAGTATAACTTTTGGAGTAGTGAACCAAATTAAATGATTTTAGTGCCGTTATGAAATTGAGACTATAAGGAACATTTCTATAGAAGGAAGTTTTACCAAATTTCTTCAATTTGATGATTTGAAAAATGTCCTAAGTTAAACATGATTTAATGAATTTTGAGACTTTGTTATATTTTATGATTTTGAGGATTTAATTAGCATGTTGATGTGAGTAATTAGCATGTTAAATTGAGTAAGAGCTTATAGCATAAATTTATTGGATTAAATTAAATTAAAGTGTAGACATTAAAGTGTAAAGAAGGCATGAAGGGCAAAATTGGAAGGTTACTTAAGTTGTTAAGTTAAAAGGCTTATAAGGAAGGGTAAATGAGTCATTACTCATTCATTAAAATTGGGTTGTCGTTAAGAGGAAAGAAAGGCACGAAAATGAGGAAGAAAAGAAGGGGAAGAGTGGCTTCGGTGGAGAAGAAAAGGAGAAGAAGAAAGATAGTTAGGTTTCGATTTTTATGGGTTTGAGCTTTCTAAAGTCAATTTTGGTGATTACATGGTTTAAATTGCTCAATTTTGGATGTTTATTAATTAGAAATTTTGTCATGAATTAGGGACATTAAGTGGGGCAATGGAGAAATTGATACTTTAGACAAGTTACAAGCATGGAAATGAGGTGGGTATCATGTTTATATTTTGAATTATAAGCCAATTATGTGTTTTCGAAAATCAAGAAAAGAAAATATTTTCGAATTCTATTGTTTGCGAATGATTTTGAAAAATTGTTGCAAAGGTTAATTTCATTGTTTTTGAATGATTCGATAAAAATTGATACATTTGTTACATTTATTATTTATGAACGATTTTGATAAATTGTCAAAAGTGTTGCATTCCTTGTTTATAAATGTTTGAGAATTGAATGAATTTGATTGTTATGAAATTGATTGATGAATTGTGAATGCATTTTTGTTTGCTATATGACATGCGTATGGAGAACAAATTTTCAAAAAGTGCCTTAGGGCAATTTTGTGTTAGATATGATATGTGTATGAAAACCAAGTTTTGAAATATGCCTTCGGGAAGTCTGATTTTCAAGTGTGAATTGTCTGTTATGTGGGTTTGGTTAGGTCCCATAAGAGGGTCAAGTGCACTTGTCTAGGCTTCGCCCGCCTGCCCGCTAGTGGCATTGGAGCTCCGTTAAGGACTCCCATAAGTTCACGGCTACACCGGACCGCTATGCGGGAAGGTGTAGTATGTTCTGTTCACGACTGCAAAGGACCGCTATGCGGGAATGTGCAGTACGCTCTGTTTCTCGACCGACCCAAACCATTTATGATGTGTTTATGTACTTTTTTTTGTTTCTAAGTGTGATGCATCCATGTTTTTGAAATTGCTCATGAATTATTTGATAAATTGAGAAATTTGGAAAAATAAACATTTGATGAATTTTTCTACTGTGAAATTTTTATAGAAGGACAAAAGTTTTTGAAAAATGATTTTTGCTTATTTTTCGATTTATAAACATGTTATTCATGTTGGAACCCCTCCTAGGTGAGTCGCGTGCTCAACGTCCTACGTGACATCTGGACGCGCATCTCACGAGGGAGGGATTCCTCACCACGGAAGAAACCTCAAATCGAACTTAATTTAATGTCATCCGAACAAATCTTGATAAATTCACCCTAATTATCCTCCAATAAAATTGATCTGCTTAGGGCCCATAATAAAATCCGATTCCTAAGCTCAAATGAAATTCCATGACTCTTGGTCAAATAGAATCAAAAATCTCCTCAATCGGATCTCTATATATCGCAAAATCGTCCAAAAATGAAAAAATATTCAATACCGTCACATAGTTGACTTTCTTTAATAGTATCCGTAAATTCCCACTAAAACTTGAATCTCTAATTTTACCAAAAAGGGGTATAAAATTTTTTTAGAAATCCAACGCTTCAAAAATGGTGAAAATCGGAGGTCAAACGAAGGAGAAACGAATAAAATAGGAAACGGGGTTTAATTTCTCCAAATTGAAAATTCAAATTTTAAAACTAATGAAAACTTCTCTAACTTTAAACTTTAATAACTTTTCACCTCGAAACCCAAATTTCAAAAATTTGGTATCAATAAAAAGGTAAAAAGAATCTCTACAATTTCCTAGAAGGATTTAAGAACTAATTTGGCCATTAAGGGGATCAAGAATTGCTTCAAAGTTTCAGCCCAAACTCAAATTTTCTTACACAATGCCAAAAGTTTGTAAATTCATCTCATTTAGCACACAAGTCTAAAAATGTCATATTTTACCTCGTTGGAAAGATAAAAAGATAATTTACAACTTTCATGAAGAGTGAAAAAGTCATTTTAGTCATTAAAAGAGGTAAAAACACCTTCAAAGTTTCTGGCTATAAAAATACCAATGGAACAGTAAATTGACCAAATGAACAGTACCTGTAATCTTTCTAACCTTATAACTTTTTATTTTTGACTCCAATAATTGCAATTTATACCTCATTGGAAAGGGGAAAAGATAATATACATGTTTTATGAAGGATGGAAAAACCAAAACTATAAGTGCAAGTCGACTTGTACATGGTGTAAGTCGACTTACACGTATTCAGTACCGATAAGTCGACTTGTACATGGGGTAAGTCGACTTATGCAAGGACGGTACTGTTTATATTGTGCCCTAAAGGTAATCCCCTTTAGCGCGTTTTATTCAAAGTCGTGTGCAGACTTTGTGAATAAATAAAGAAAGGCATATTTCATTAATTTGATGTTCATGAACATCGTTTATGAATTGATATGGATCTTTAATCGAATTAATGAAGTCCATGATATATGACATAGCATGAAGGAAATTATGATGCGATCATACTACTGAGATTCCTATCATGTGCAATTATGTCAATATCTAAATTATCCCTAGTCATAGGATTAATGAGACTGGACATCGTTAATCCGGATAGACTAGCACATGTCATATTCCTTGATTGGATCAGCAGTGGATCTCAGAACCTGTAAATATTGAGATATTTAGATTTGACATGTGGATGCTTACTAAGGTAGTAAGTACATTGGATGACTGTCATGAGATCATCACATGGATATTCTATTTAAATGTCGTGATAATCTCATCATAGCAATGGTGCAAGTATCCTTAGACTTAAGGTACTCAAGGATATCTTGAATCCGATTACGCTTTGACTCCATTCCTTGTTGCCTTCCGGAGGTCGCTCATAGGGTGGTGATTGGAGTGCAACTTGAGGTATTCAAGGTAATTGAGTAGCCAATAAAGGATTCACCACTTCGAAATAGCGAAGAGATACCCCGCCTCTTGTCGGGAGGACCATTACTTGAAGTCTTGGTCGAAGATAACTATGTCATGAAGAGTGTCTTCATGGACATATAAAGTAATGAGTCTGGGACAGAACTAATATCACTTGGGCTAGACTCGTCTAGTGAGAGTTGACACTTTGACCATACTCGTAACCAAGTGGGGTATAGGATGGTGAAAGGACGAATTGCACGGTAATTGTCATGGAAGGGTTCGTGATCCGGTTCGTGATGAATTCATCAAACCAATTACTTCCGGTCAATCGGGGTCATGATGTGTTGCTAGATACCGCCATGACTTGCTCAGATTAATTGTTAATCTAAGTGGCCAACATAACCGGAGCCTAAAGGGTCACACGATAAGAGTGTTTGAGAGAATCAGAAATAGTATTGGATGAGATCCAATTATGGAGAGCATTAGGATTAAACGGATCCCGATGAGATTGGGATATGTCCCAATGAGATCATGACAATGATATTGCTAAGAAAGGTTTTAGGAGTGTTTCAAGGGGGCCGTGCAGCGGTAGGACCAATTTCAGTGTGGTGAGCGCCTCGGCAATAATATACATATATATATATATTATTAATTAATTAAATAATTATATATATATATATATATATATATATATATATATATATATATATATATATGCCTTAACGTGGATGAAGGAGAATGAGCCTTGTCATTTTAGCTTTATATATAGATATATATATATAAAGCCTAAGGTGGATCTATGACTCATCACTTAGCATTTAATGGTCTTTAATTAGTTAAAGAAAAAAAATAAAAGGTGAAAAGGTGTGTGTGGTCGTGGGATGAGTTGTAAGAGAGGAATTCATTTTATGAAATGAAGATGAAGATGTTCGTGGGTCTTGGGTTTTTAGAAGAAAGAAAGAGTTTCTTTCTCCAAAAGCAAGGAGCATACGATGATCTCTTCTTTGTCTTTGAGAAAGGCATACGAAGAGATGAAAGGGAGAGTGATCATCGTGGGTTTAGGGTTTAAGAAAGGGTTTCTAAATCCTAAGCTTTGATTTTTTCATCTTCCTTCATCATCAGAGCTTCCTCTCTTCATCTCCTTTATCGTGTTGTCCAAGCTCTCCAAGGACAGAGGTAGGGTCTAGCAGCCTTTAATCTGTTCTAGCTATTCCCGGGTTAAAGGGGTTTGTCCCGGTTAGGTTTTCTGATCTCTGCGTGGATACCTTTAGAGATAGTCTCTATTGGCTATTCAGGTTTGAGTCTTCATACCGACACATAGATCCTGGCCTTCGGGCGACAAAAATTTTTGTTTTCCGCACCTTGTACATGTGATGTACATCCTGAGATTTTTCTACAGTGGTATCAGAGCCACTTGTGTCGTGTATGAAGCTAAAACCCTAGCTAGGTCAGAATTCCTATTTGAATTTGTGGCTGATGCATCTGATCTGTCCAAATTTCGATTCTATATAGAGATATGTTTTCCAAAATTTTCCTGCCCAGAATTGTTCATAACATGTTATAGTATATGTCTGTGAAAGATGAGAATTTATCGATTTGATTTGATATGGTGTTGCTAATTGTTTCCCTAAGGTTCCAGATGCTGTTTTTTGAAACATTCTGTGAACAGGCATGAGTATAAATTCGATAATAAATTCTAGAAAAATTGTTTTTCAGATTTTCCTTAACCTACATGTCCCTAAGATGTTTGTGAATGTCTATGTGGATGTAAAAATGTTTTCAAGATGATTTGCTATTTATTTTCGAATTTATTCTATGCTGTTGGGAATTGCTGTGTTGATGAACACAGATTTTGAATCGGTTTTGTTGCTTAGGTTGACTGAGTTTTTGATGGCTATAAATCCTGCAAAAATTCATGAAGCATGTTCTGAACATGTAGTAACCTGTGTAATTTTCTTAGAATTTATTGAAATTGTTTCAATGATTATTTAGAGCAATGTCCAGAACTTGGCAGTTTTGTGAAACTTGCTAGGACTGTTTTGCTTGGCATAATTGAATGTGAAATTTTCAGTTCCAATGCCTTGGACCAATTTTAATGTGATTAGAAATGTGTTATCTTGATGTGGTATGCTTTCCAAACTAAATTTCTTGAAATTTGTTTTCCAATAATTTTCAGATGTCAAATAGGTCACATTAGTGTCTTGTTAGTATATTTCGTTGTCTTGATTGTTTTGGCCGTCACAAATTTTTGTGACAAGTGCCGAAGTAGTTTTGATAATGTGTAGACTAACTAGAGATGATTAGGGTGATTATTTGATGTTTTTGAATTATGTGGAATTCTAAGTGATTAATAGTGGATTAATCTGTTTCAAGATTTTCATGTATAGTATGACTATATGGCAAGCATGATACAATGAAAATGTTTCATTAGCACATCAATATAAAGGACAATATACTTAGTATATTGGTATTGTGAATTGGAAATGCATGGATTGAGAAATTAGCGATTTGTTAGCAATTCTAGTGTAAGTCGATTTGCACATGCAAAGATAAGTCGACTTGTAAGAGAAATAAGTCGACTTATCGTGCAATGAAAGAGAATAAGTCGACTTGCATAAGTTGTATAAGTCGACTTGCACATCGAACAAGTCGATTTTATGCAAGCGTTAACTGTATAAGTCGACTTGCACATCGAACAAATTCGACTTATACAGATCAGATCGTAAGTCGACTTGTAGGATCAAGGCGACTTGATGGGAGCACGTGAGCATAAGGCGACTTACATTCTCATGTAACTCGACTTATTACATGCGTGGGTGGGATGATGGATGATTATAAGGAGAGATTCAATGCGATTGATGAAACCTAAATCATTCCATATAGTCACGATGACTATAATCCTACGGTTTGGAGAAGAAGAAGATGAGACCTGAAATCCCTCCTCGGAATATGAAAACTTACGCCTTCCATTAATATGGTAAGAACCAGAGTTCTTATAGAGTTGGGTTGTTGGGCAAACTCAAGCTCGCTCTATACGAATATGTTCGAACCATGAAAATGAGATTTTCGGATTAATGGGTCGGTTTTCCTAGAAGCGTTGATTTGTTGAGCAAACTCAAGGTCAACGTGGACAGAGGCGAAGTTGGGTAGTGTACATTAGATGTACGCGCATCAAGTGTTGATAACCCAATGTTTGTGCATACATCAACAGTTGATAGCACTGGGCGATAGTTGTGTCTGAGATGTAATTGGTATGGCTGATACCTCCCGAGACTTAAGATGGCTTGTTGGGCAAACCCAAGGTCTTTCTCAAAGTCGGTTATCGATGATGCAATTGGTATGGTCGATACTCACCGATTGACCTAAGAAGTGGCTTGTTGGGCAAACTCAAGGTCATTCTTAGCAATGTCGGATATCGACTCACTAGGACATTCTCGTCATAATTTCTTTGGATTCAGAAGAGGGTTATGAATTCATAGAAACTAGTGGGAGCCATATGCATGTCATGCAAGTCCTTATGATCACGCAGGCATTTCTATTCAAACATTCCTTCTCTATCGCGTTTAGGTTGGTGAAGACGTTTTTTTCAAAGATGTGATTTTACGCTCACTCTTACGGACTTAATTTTCTCGATAGGCTGAAAATCGAGAATTGTTCTCGATTTGAGGAACTGGACTTTGTCTAGATGTTCCACTTCCGATCCACTTGTTGTTGATGTTTCGATAGAGATCGAAAGTAGGAAGTGCGACCAAAAGAAAAACCAAAATGTCTACCCTAAAAGGAATTTGCTTCCTTGTGGCAAGACCGCCACCTGGAGGCAAAGCGTAAAGTCTATCTCGAGTCCTGAAGCGAAGAAGACATAAGATGCCTCACCGCTTCATTAATGTTTGTCATTGAGGTTAACACCGTTTCTGATCACAACATATGGGTATTAGATACCGGTTGTGAACCGGCTCACGCATATGCAATGATATGCAGGGCCTCAGGGATAGTAGAAAGCTCATAAAGGGAGAACTTAACCTTCGTGTAGGTAATGAAGCAAGTGTTGCTACATTGGCCTTAGACACTTATGTCTTATCACTCCCTAGTGGGCTTGTATTTAAATTGGATGATTGTCATTTTGTACCTGTTTTAACAAAGAACATATTGTCTGTTTCTTGTTTAGATAGAGCTGATTTCCATTGGACTTTTGGTAGCAATAGTTGTTCTATTAGTTCGAATGGAATGCTCTATGGTATTGGTACATTATGCAATAGAATTGACATATTAGATATGTTACATCCAATTATGAATGTCAATGACTCGAAAAGACATAATCGAGATAATTCAAACTCAACTTACTTATGGCATTGTCGCCTTGGCCATATAAATGAGAGACACATCGCTAAGCTCCAAAAGTGGATGTTTAGGGTCATTTGATTATGAATCATATGACACATGTGAATCTTGTTTATTAGGCAAGATGACTAAGTTACCCTTTGAGGCAAAGGGTGAACGAGTGATTGGAGTTTTAGACCTGATACATTGAGATGTATGTGGTCCGATGTCCATCCATGCCAAAAGTGGTTGTTTTACTTCATTACCTTTATCGCTGATTATTCTCGATATCGGTACCTGTATCTGATGAGATACAAATCTGAAGCATTTGAAAAGTTCAAACTAATTCAGAAATGAAGTAGAAAACCAACTTGGTAAAAGTATTAAGCCATTGCGATCGGATCGTGGTGGGAAATACTTAAACCAACAGGTTTTGGGTTATCTCAGAGATAATGGGATTTTATCTCAGTGAACTCCACCTTTTACCCCGCAGCATAATGGTGTGGCTGAAAGGAAAAATCGAACCTTGTTAGACATGGTGCGATTAAGGATAGGTTTTACACAGATTTTGAGGGTATGTGCTCGAGGCATTGTTTACTTGCTAAACGAGTTCCATCAAAGCGATTGATGTTACTCCATATATGATGTGGACTAATGAAATCCTGTCTTTCTCATCTGAAAGTTTGGGTTGTCCTGCTTATATGAAGCGGACACAGTCAGATACATTTGATGTAAAAGTCGACAAGTGTTTGTTAAGTAGGATATCATGGGATATCAATTCTATCTTGCTGAGGAACAAAAGTTGTTTGTTCCAAAGCATGCTGTTTTCTTAGAAAGAGTTTCTTTTACAAGAAGGCAGTGGGAGCAAAGTTGAACTTGGAGAAGTTCAAGATGCTCGAACAAACACGAATCAATTGCTCGAACACAAACTCGACTCATACAGATGAAGTAACAGTTCAACCTTCTACTACACAAGAAAGTTCGTAGGTTTAGTAGGATACGCACTGTTCCCGGAAATGTGGATTTCTCATGAGTGAACAGAATGACGTATTGCTCATAGAATTTGATGAGCCTGCTACCTATGAAGAGGTTCTGAAGAGTTCAGAGTCTGACAAATGGCTCCATGCCATGAAATCTGAAATGGATTCCATGTATGAAAACCAAGTATGGACTTTGGTCGTTGCACCTAAAGGAATAAAACCCACAGGGTGCAAAGGGGTTTTCAAAATGAAAATCAACATGGATGGTAATCTGATTACCTATAAAGTAAGGCTTATGGCCAAGGGTTTAAATCACGCACAAGGAGTTGACTATGACGAGACCTTGACCTAATAGCAATGCTTAAATCCATTAGGATACTCTAGCCATTGCCTCTCATTATGAGTATGAGATATGGCAAGTGGATGTGAAGACAGATCTCGAGAGGAAATCTTTAGAGGATGTACGTGACACAACACGAGGCTTCACCTCCTATGATGGCGAAAAGGTATGCAAGCTTCGAAATCCATGTATGGATTGAAGCAAGCATCCGGAGTTGGAATATCCGTTTGATGAGACAATCAAAAGTTTGGTTTCTCACAAAATTCGGATGAATATTGTGTACAAGAAACTTCATGGACCGCAATCGTATTCCTTGTGTTATATGTAGATGACATATTATTCTTCGGGAAGCGATGTCTCTATGCTACAATTTGTAAAGATTTGGTTGTCCAAACAATTTGCCATGAAAGACCTTGGTAAAGCAATAAAGATTTATAGAGATAAATCAAATGTTGCTTGGTCTTTCACAATCAGCGTACATAGACAAAATGGACAAGATGCTAAAGAGGTTTAGCATGAAGTAGTCCATCAGAGGATGCGCATGAGAATGATCCCGAATGCATCTACAGTAGGATCTATCATGTACGCATAGCTATGTATGAGACCCGATGTATCATATGCTCCAAGTGTTACGAGCAGATACCAATCGGATCCTGGTGAAGGTCACTGGGTGGCTGTCAAGAATATCCTCAAGTACTTGCGAAGCACTAAGGATGTTTTCTTGATTTATGGAGATAGAAATCTCCAAGTGAGCGGGCATAAAGATGCTAATATTTAATCTGATAGGATGATTCTGAATCACAATCAGGTTATATATACATTCACTCTGAATAGCGCGGCGGTCAGTTGGAAAGAGTTCCAGACAGGAGACAACTGCCGATTCAACAACCGAGGCAGAGTACTTTACCGCATGAGATGCGCAGAGGAAGCAGTTTGGATCAAGAAGTTCATTACTGAACTTGATGTGGTTCCTAGCTGTGATGAGCCCATAGGATTGTATTGTGATACAATGGGGCTAGTGCGCAGGGAAAGGAATCAAGGTCTCATCATTGATCCAGACACGTACTCCGCCGATTCCATCTGATTCGGAAATCATCCGTCGAGATGATGTCCTGATAGAGAGAATTCCCACAGAGCAAAGTGTTGCTGATCCGTTGACAAGGCCATTGTCACAGGAGAATTGTGATGCTCATGTACTCGCTTATGGTATTAGATACTAAGGCGATTGGCTTTAGGTCAAGTGGGAGATTTGTAAGTGCAAGTCGACTTGTACATGGGGTAAGTCGACTTATGCAAGGACGGTACTGTTTATATTGTGCCCTAAAGGTAATCCCCTTTAGCGCGTTTTATTCAAAGTCGTGTGCAGACTTTGTGAATAAATAAAGAAAGGCATATTTCATTAATTTGATGTTCATGAACATCGTTTATGAATTGATATGGATCTTTAATCGAATTAATGAAGTCCATGATATATGACATAGCATGAAGGAAATTATGATGCGATCATACTACTGAGATTCCTATCATGTGCAATTATGTCAATATCTAAATTATCCCTAGTCATAGGATTAATGAGACTGGACATCGTTAATCCGGATAGACTAGACATGTCATATTCCTGATTGGATCAAGCGGTGGATCTCGTAACCGATAAATATTGAGATATTTAGATTTGACATGTGGATGCTTACTAAGGGTAGTAAGTACATTGGATGACTGTCATGAGATCATCACATGGATATTCTATTTAAATGTCAGTGATAATCTCATCATAGCAATGGTGCAAGTATCCTTAGACTTGAGGTACTCAAGGATATCTTGGATACTGATTCTGTGCTTTGACTCCATTCCTTGTTGCCTTCGGAGGTCGCTCATAGGGTGGTGATTGGGTACAGCTTGAGGTATTCGAAGGTAATTGAGTAGCCAATAAAGGATTCACCACTTCTGAAATAGCAGAAGAGATACCCTGGCCTCTTGTCAGGAGGACCATTACTTGAAGTCTTCGGCCGAAGCATAACTATGTCATGAAGAGTGTCTTCATGGACATATAAAGTAATGAGTCCTGGACAGGAACTAATATCACTTGGGCTAGACTCAGTCTAGTGAGAGTTGACACTTTGACCATACTCAGAACCAAGTGGGGTATAGGATGGTGAAAGGACGAATTGCACGGTAATTGTCTATGGAAGGGTTCGTGATCTGGTTCGTGATGAATTCTTCAAACCAATTACTTTCCGATCAATTGGGGGTCATGATGTGTTGCTAGATACCGCTCATGACTTGCTCAGATTAATTGTTAATCTAAGTGGCCAACATAACCGGGAGCCTAAAGGGTCACACGCATAAGAGTGTTTCAGAGAATCTGTAAAATAGTATTGGACAGAGATCCAATTATGGAGAGCATTAGGATTAAATGGATCCCGATGAGATTGGGATATGTCCCGATGAGATCGCGACATCGATATTGCTAAGAAAGGTTTCCGGAGCTGTTTCAGTACCGGGGCCCGGCAGGCCGGTAGGACCGACCCCAGTGTGACTGGACCGCCTCAGCAATAATATACATATATATATATTATTAATTAATTAAATAATTAATTATATATATATATATATATATGCCTTAACGTGGATGAAGGAGAATGAGCCTTGTCATTTTAGCTTTATATATAGATATATATATATAAAGCCTAAGGTGGATCTATGACTCATCACTTAGCATTTAATGGTCTTTAATTAGTTAAAGAAAAAAAATAAAAAGGTGAAAAGGTGTGTGTGGTCGTGGGATGAGTTGTAAGAGAGGAATTCATTTTATGAAATGAAGATGAAGATGTTAAATGGGTCTTGGGTTTTAGATGAAAGAAAGAGTTTCTTTCTCCAAAAGCAAGGAGCATCGATGATCTCTTCTTTGTCTTTGAGAAAGGCATACGAAGAGATGAAAGGAGAGTGATCATCGTGGGTTTAGGGTTTAAGAAAGGGTTTCTAAATCCTAAGCTTTGATTTTTTCATCTTCCTTCATCATCAGAGCTTCCTTTCTTCATCTCCTTTATCGTGTTGTCCAAGCTCTCCAAAGATGCAGGTAGGGTCTAGCAGCCTTTAATCTGTTCTAGCTATTCCCGGTCAAAGGGTTTGTCCGGTTAGTTTTTCGATCTGCGTGGATACCTTTAGAGATAGTCTCTATTGGCTATTCAGGTTTGAGTCTTCATACCGACACATAGATCCTGGCCTTCGGGAAGGTCCCGGCGACAAAAATTTTTGTTTTCCGCACCTTGTACATGTGATGTACATCCTGGGATTTTTCTACAAAAACAAGCTCTAAAGGGGTGAAAAACCCTCCCAAAGGTTCTGTCCAAAATTGCCAAATGAACAGTAAGTGAACTAGGTCTAATCCCCATAACTTTTTACTCCTAACTCGAAATAAGGCATAGTATATCTCAATAGAAAGAAGAAAGTGTTTTCTAAAAGTTTCATGCAGGGAGAAAAAGTCAATTCAATCATTTAGAGAGGCAAAAATACTCTCAAAGTTACTGCCTGCAAAAATTCAATAAAACAGTAACTCAATTTGAATGAATAGTAACTGTCATCTTCTCAACCTCATAACCTTTTTCATCCTAAGTCCAAATTTGACCAATTATACATCATTGGAAAGCTCTAAACAAGTACTACATTCTTCAAGAAGACCACCCAAACTAATTCAAGCTTTAGAGTTTTCTAAAACTCAAGTGAAGTTGCTGCCCAATTCTTGGAAAAATTGGACAGCACCTCCCCTATTATGCAACTAACCAAGATCTTCAATTCAATTCATCCTAACTCAAATACCTGCATAAAAAACTCAATATCTAGTAGCAGCAACACACTCCTAAGCTTCTAAACATTTCTCAAACCATAAGGAAAACTCACTTCTAAGAATCTACTCATTTCCAATCCATAAAGTAACATAATCTCATTCATTCTTTTTGTCATTCCCAACCATACAACATTACATTCTTTGAAAGCATACATAAGATACATTTAAAATTCAAAACCCTTATATTTACATGAAAACAAGTCAATACAAAGCTTCAGAGGGCATTTAGCCCGATTACATCAAAAATAGCAAAAGTGAAAGTACAAAGAACAAGCTAATGCTTTGATTTCTCAAAATACGACTTCAAAAGCAAAATGCATCGGAGTTGCCTCAATCCCGATGCAGAGACTCGGTTTCTCGCTCGACACCTGTGGAAGGAAATGGGGGGTGAGCTCGACGGCTTCGTGAGTAATAACTTAATAAACGAGAATATAAGCAAAAACCGTTATACATTCTTTCATTTTCAAAACCATATCACGTTAAGGAAAACATTGTCAATTTTCAAATCTCTTCGTAGCATTTATTACCTCAAACAATTTACAAATGTAACACATCACAAAAAAATCTCTCACAAAATCACAAACAAGATGGTTCGGGTGGATCCGAAACGGAACGTACTACACATTCCCGCGAAGCGGTCATGTGTAGCCGTGACTGATGGAGTTCGTGAGGAACTCCAATGCCACTAGCGGGCAGGCGGGAGAAGCCTATGGATAGACAGGTGCACCTGACACAGATGGGACCACCACAAACGCAAATAAAACATGCATATCACATAATTCACACAATTTATACACATTAGTCACAAATAGCTTTTACAAAATTCACTTTCACTTGATTTTCACATAATCGCCAAAAATCACATATCCGAATCTCTCTCACTTAACGAATCATTTTTCAAACACTTCCAACATGAACTTACATACAAAAGACACTTCATGCAAATCATAATCATCACAAGGAGTAATTAATTCAAAAATCGTAACTCATTAGAAAGCATAATTAGCCTTTATTATAAAATTTTCATTTAGCCTACAACTCAATTATTAAGAAATCACCCACCTTAATTCCTTTAGCTTTGGGATTGGTCAAATGGCCTTGCTTCTTCCTCCAATTGCCTCACTTCACCTTCATTAAGCATAATTATCCCATAAGCATAAGAGATAGCAAAATTGGACTTCCTAAGGATATGGGAAAACATGAATTAACACCTACCTAACCTTACCCATACCTTAACTAAGTTATTTAAACCCAAAACTCATCAAGAAACTTCAAAAATTTTGAAATTTCCCTTACCTATATGAAACCCACGAAATTCTCTTCTTGCTTCTATTGGAAGATTAAACCTTCCTCTCCACTTTCTTCTTGAATAAAACTCTTAAACCCTCCTTTCTAAAGCATAAACACCTAAGCTCTTACTTCTCTTCCTCTTCTTCTTCTTCTTCTTCTTCAACCGAAAGCTCCCTCTCTTTTTCTCTATAAGTTTCGTAATTCTCCTCTCTTATTCCTTGTAGTTGTCGTAAGTCTTAAAAGACTTGGACAAAGATTGCTTCTTAACTTAAAACGTAGCCCTCAAAACTACATAGTTTTATTAAAGCCCTTCCCTTCCTTGCAATTTTGTCCTCTCTTCTCTTCACCATACGGCTACTCATCCCTTTAATTCATTCCTTCTTCATTTAATGACAATTAAAAGGGCTAAAAGCCCATCTTAATAAACCTTAAGCCTTAAAACCTAAGCAAACTTCATAATTTACCCTAACTCCATCTTATTCTTTTTAATTCTAACAACTTATTAAAATTCTAATTTTAACTAAATACCTCCAATTAATTTCTATTAACTAAGTACTAAAACTTCCAAATTATTCTAATTAAAAGGAATTAGCAAACTAATCCTCAGAATAAAATAAAACATACTTAATGCGAATCGGGGTCCAACAATTCACGAGCTGTAAAGCTCACCCCCTTTCATCCCCATCTCCATGTATCAAGAAGGAGATCAGATGAAAAAAAGTCAAGACGTTTGTCCGTTATGTTTATTTATGATATTTTTGAAGTTAGATTTTTGTCAAAGTAAGATGTTAGTGTATTCAAGAGTTGTATATTTTGTATTTCAGATTATTAATATTGGTGATGTTTATGGCTTGGAAATGCCATTAATATTTTGTAAGCAATTATTTCATGATGTGTATGATTTATGAATTTGTGTATTGAATTGAGATATGAATGTGACTTGGATATGGATGAATGTGATTGTTGGACCCCGTTCTCAGAGACCGGACCCCAACTGCTTATAACTTAACACTCTTACTCTTGCTTTAATTCCACATCTATTGGACCCGTTTCCAGAGCCCAATTTTCGGAGTCCTAAAGCCTTGTGTTTATTTCCTTACAGGGTCATTAGCTGTAGCGTCCCCTTACCATAGAGTACCCACCGGAACGCCCGTAGGTCATTCCGGTACATATTCTACGATAAGAGACCACTACTGACAACCACCGTCAAACTCTCCATGGCATCACAATAATAAAACAGAAATGAGAAATTGGTAACTTTTTAAAACCAAACTGTATTTCATTTTATTTACTCAAACTTAGAAATTTACAAACTGTCAGTATTTTTAGTCTATACAATCCTTCAAAACGCTCTACATTAAGTACTATAAAATAAGGCACAAAGAACAGTTCTAACTATAAGTCTCCAAAAGAAATTCCAGCTGACCGACCTTTGAGCCATAACCTCTCTCGTCAATCTGATGTCCAAGGCTCTACAGTCCTAAGGGAGCTAACAGTATACTTTTATCCCTGAAAAAATAGATTGCAATTTTGGATGAGTTTGCGAACTCAATGAGGAACCATCATCGATGGTTCGCCCAATTCATGCATCACATAAGCATGTTCCAGTAATCAGGCAGTCATAGTAGTAATACAGGCTTAGCAATCGCACAGTCATATACAACAAAAGTCATTTTAGGTATTCAGTCCTGTATGCAATGCACATGTGACTCTTTTTCCAGTTTTATTTCAGTGTTGTGACCGAGCGCTTAAGCAGTAATCAGTAATCAATAGACGCATCTCGGGAGGATTATCTCCCTTCGAGCTCTAGGCTCGTTTTCAGTTTCAGTGGCGACTCGGTTCACAATTATTTTTATCCGTTTATGCATTTGTGTATGAAATGCCTATGCCCAATTGAATAGTTAATTAACAGTCCATAATGCACAATTAACAGATCATCAGTCACAATTAACAGTCCATAATTCATAATTAACAATCCATAAGTCACAATTAATCACACTAATCACAGTAAGGGCAAACAAGTCACACAATTTATACATTTATGATCCATCCATTATCCCCATATTAGACAAATAATAATTGAGAAACCCATCTAGGTTACTCACCTATTACTTCCGAGCTAATGCCGGGAAGTCTCTGCTACGTCGATCGATCGACGCTCCAATTGTGCCTCTATAATAATCAGAGAAGATAACTATTACTAATTGTCCAATCAGAATGAGTTAATGATGCATACGTAACAATTAAAAGGTGTACAACGCATGTGCATAATATTCCCGGCCGTAAACTAAACTTTTTCATCATAAAAATCCGTCAAAAAATTAGAAATCTAAGAACACAGAAATTACTCAATTCGGACCTCTATCGATCCAAAAATAAATAAAACAGTGACTAAAGAACCATTACCCGGAGCCACGTCAATTTTCCGTCCAAAAAGTCCCAAAAGAATACAAAAATCAAATAAAAAAATTAATATATATCTATATATGTTGCCCCTATTTCCTTCTCTTTTTCTAATTTTTAAACCGAAATTCGAACACCTATAACTCTTTGCACACAATTCAGAAAATTACAAACCATATCTCGTTGGAAAGATCATGAAAACCTATACAAGTTTTATGAAGACCATAAAAATCAATTTCACCCCTAAGGGTGTCAAAAATCCAATTAAAACTACTGCCTAGTCAATGGGTTCTAAAACAATATAGTATCTTGTAAATTCAATACCTTCTCATTTTCTTTGTCAAAAATTACATAATAAATATGCTCAGAAAAATCCCAATGTTATCTACAACTTTCATGAACAACCTGAAATCAAATTCATTTGCTAACTAGGCCAAACAATTCACCAAAGCATCTGCCCACTGAAATTTCCCAATCTGAACAGTACATTTCAAAGCAGCATATCTCCTAGAACAAATGTCTAAACAATCACTACCTTATATCACTAGAAAGATAAGATCTCATAATTCAATTTTCATGAAGGATTCAAAATCCAATTCCATCCCTAAAGAGTTCAAAACTGCCAAACAAGTGACTGATCAGGGTAGCAGTTAAAAACCTAATGCAGGTTCAATTTTTGAAAACTCATAACTCCCAAATATGATCTCCAAAAATCACATGCGATATACCATTTTCAAGATAATTTCTTCCTTTACAACTCTTAAGAAGATCACTCAAGCCAATTCAATTCACAGAAATTTCTAAAATTGCTTCCAATCAGAATGCTCACAAATCTGACACTTAGGTTAGGTTTCACCACAATGTATAAAATCAGTCAATAGTTAACAGTGGATATCTCCCAATATACATATCGAAAAATTGCAAAATCAGTGGAAATAGAAATTTAACAATATAGGCTTCAACTCTCATAAAGACCATTTTCATCAATTCCTTCTAAATTAATTTAGAAAAATCATCAAAACACTTAGGTCATTGGTTCGGTTACGGTTCATACAGACATCAACAATAACTTTCCAAGCCCGAATTCACCTTCTTAAGGCTAAAATTAGACAACACCTATTTCACACAAAAATGTAGCCAACAAGCCAAAGTTTCATTTGGAACAAACCTCAACTCATTCGCATAACCACACAATGAGTTATGCTCAAAATAGTACAGTAGGTCAAAAACCAATTTTCAGCTTTAATACTTAAATACACTTCCTATCATGCCAATTGAACTTCTACTACCATAAACATCCCAATTGGACACAAAATCAGTCCCTAGATTATTCCTACACTCACTTAGACCCATAGTCAAAATTTTGCAGCATTAAACTCTTAATTTCTATGCAAGATTAGTCATCAATATTCAATCCAAAATCAAGCTAAAAACAATCTAAGCCATGTTCATTCACTTACCCTCACACATCATAAACTCATACCCAACAATTCAAGCTATAAATTTCATAATATTAAAGCATCATAAATCATGATTGATGACCAATACATATCAATCAATGCATCTAACTACTAAATGAAAGAACATAAGTAAAATTCTCACCTAAACAAGCTTTAAGCTCTTCAATTCTCCACTTTTCAAATCACTCAAACTTCTCAACCTCTCTTCACACCTATGGTTACCACACTTTAAGGCAAGGATTGAGATTTTTGTGCATAAAAGAAGAGTAAGCACAAAGGATATGAAGGTCTAGATAAGTGGAGGAAGGTAGCACTTTAAAAGAAGAAGAAAACAAACAAAGGAAGGAGGAGGATGGAAGCTACGAATGGAAGGAAACTTTAAGCTTTCAAAGTGATTTTTATAGAACTTTTAAGGAGAGAGTCGTAGATAAAGGAATGGAATGAGACAAGCCTAATAAATGAATATGGACACTTGTCATTTAATTGAAAAAAAGACAAAAATCAAGTAATCCTATTCAATAAAGAACATTAATACAAATAAATCTTCTATCTAATGCTAATGGCTCAAATAAAAATCCCAAAATTCTTTATCCAATATTCCATTGCCATTAGGCAGTACTTTTCAGTACAGGAAACCCACTCAGTCAGCCAGTTGGAAATTTTCCGGTCTGGGAAAGTACCCCGAAAAATTTCAGAAAATTCCTATAATCCCCTTAAAATATAAAACACTCAATGGCGCACTCAGAATAATTTTTCAAACACAAGAACAACGTTAATCACAGTAAAACTACATTAGGCGCAAAAACCGGGAATGTCATGTATGCATGTAAAGTTATTTCATGTGCACAAAATTCACTGTGTACCAATACTAGTATGCATGAACAGTCCTAATGAAGCCCAATCACTCTCATCCTATGCCAAATTACTATTCTACCCTTCCCGTTGAGGGTGGGATGTTACAATTCCCCCCTTCTAATAAAAATTTTGTCCGCAAAATTCTTACCTGGTTGATCAAATAAATGAAGATACTGTCTCCTCATATGCTCCTTGGTCTCCCAAGGGGCTTCCTCAGTTGAGTGATTTCTCCAGATAACTTTCACCAATGGGATACTCTTATTCCTTAACTGTTTAAGCTGTGACCCGACAATCTGGATTGGCTCCTCAACATAACTCAGATTACTGGCAACCTCAATCTCTTGAGCTGGTATCACATGTGTCAGATCTGACCGATATCTGCGGAGCATACTCACGTGAAAGACGTCATGTAACTGAGACATCTCACTCGGTAAAGCCAACCTGTAGGCCAAAGGTCCTATCCTCTCAGTAATCTCATAAGGACCAATGTACCTAGGGCTTAACTTCCCCTTTTTACCAAATCTCAGTACACCACGCCACGGTGACACCCTTAAGAATACCCTGTTTCCCACATTATACTCCATCTCCCTCCTGTGCTGATCCACATAACTCTTATTTCTATCCTGAACCGCCTTGATGCGACTCCGAATCATTTTTACCTTATCTACAGTATCCTGAATAAGCTCAGGAACCTCACCTCAATCATCCTCACACCCTCTTCATCCCAATACAGAGACGATCGACACTGCCGCCCATACAGAGCCTCATACGGTGCCATCCCAATACTGCTGTGATAATGATTATTATAAGTGAACTCAATCAGAGCCAAATACTGATCCCATGCTCCTCTGAACTCCAATACACAAGCCCGAATCATGTCCTCAACAGTCTTAATCGTCCTCTCACTCTGCCCATCTGTTTGAGGATGAAATGCTGTACTGAAATTCAACCTAGTACCCATAGCAGACTGCAAGCTCTGCCATAATCTCGACGTGAATCTGGGATCCCTGTCTGACACTATCGACACCGGAACCCCGTGCAGTCTCACTACCTCAACCACATACTTTTGGGCCAACTGATCAAGGGAATTATTCTCCCTCACTGGCAAGAAATGGGCCGATTTAGTTAACCGGTCTACTATGACCCAGTTAGCATCATGCTGCCTCGGAGTCTTGGGCAACCCCATAATGAAATCCATAGTAATCCGTTCCCATTTCCACTCGGGAATAGGCAACGAATGAAGTTCCCCATCGAGCCGGTGCTCGACCTAACTTCCGGGCACGTCATACACCTTGATACATACTCCGCTACCTGCTTTTTCATGCCAGGCCACCAGAAATGTTACTTAAGAGTGTTATACATCTTGGTAGTACCAGGATGCATAGCATAGGCGGCCATGTGCGCCTCCTCTAGAATCTCACGCCTCAGGTCATCCACATCGGGCACACACAGTCTCTGACCCATCCATAAAGTCTCATCTCTCAATTCAAACTCAGAACTCGAATCAGTCTTCACTTTCTCAATCAGTTTTACCAAAGTAGGGTCCTTGTCCTGAACTCTCCTGATCCTGTCCAGTAGCATCGGTCTAAGCTTCAAAGTGGCCAATAGAGCTCCATCCTGCTCTAGATTCAACTGTACATTCAAGGCTCTCAACTGAATCAAATTCGATAACCTCATTGCTGAATCATTTGCATTAGTATGAGACTTCCTACTCAGAGCATCTGCCACTACATTGGCCTTCCCAGGGTGATACTCGATGGTACAGTCATAATCCTTCAGCAGTTCAAGCCATCTCCTCTGTCTCAAATTCAACTCTCTCTGGCTCAGTAAATACCTCAAACTCTTATGATCCGTGAAAATCTGAAATGTCTCACCATACAGATAATGTCTCCAAATTTTTAGGGCAAAAACAACTGCAGCTAACTCCAAATCATGCACTGGATAAGTTACCTCATGAGCTCTCAACTGGCTCGAGGCATATGCAATCACTCTACCATGCTGCATTAGAACACATCCCAATCCCTGATGCGATGCATCACTGAACACCTCAAATCCTCCAGTCCCTGATGGAATAGCTAACACTGGCGCAGTAGTCAACCGATGTTTCAGCTCATCAAAGCTCTTACGCACTCTTCATCCATCTAAGCAGACGTTCTTCCTCGAAGTTTTGTCGAGGGCCGAGATCGCGAAAATCTCGACAAACCTCCGGTAATAACCAGCTAATCCAAGGAAACTCCGAATCTCTGCCACATTCCGTGGAACTTCCCACTTCAGCACGACCTCAATCTTACTCGGATCCACCTGAATACCCTCTCCAGTCACTATATGCCTCAAGAATATCACCTGATCTAGCCAAAATTTACACTTACTGAATTTGGCATACAGCTGTCTCTCCCTCATAGTCTGCAATACCACCCTCAAATGATCAGCATGCTCCTCTCTACTCCTCGAATACACCAAAATATCGTCAATAAAGACAATAACAAACTGATCCAAATAGGGCTGGAAGACCTTATTCATCAAGGCCATAAAAGCTGCCGGGGCATTTGTCAACCCGAACGGCATCACCAAAAACTCAAAATGCCCATACCTGCTCCTGAATGCACTCTTAGGTACATCAGCCTCTGCTATCTTCAGCTGATAGTACCCTGACCTCAGATCCAACTTAGTGAATACCTGAGCTCCCTGGAACTGATCAAATAGATCATCAATCCTAGGCAATGGATACTTGTTCTTCACTGTTACCCGATTCAACTGCCTGTAATCGATGCACAGTCTCAACGTTCCATCCTTCTTCTTCACAAATAAAACTGGAGCTCCCCACGGTGAGACACTAGGCCTAATAAAACCTTTCTCCAGTAACTCCTGCAGCTGAGCCTTAAGTTCCTTCGGCCCACAAAGCCATCCTATATGGAGGAATAGATATAGGAGTAGTACCGGAACTACATCAATGGTAAACTCGCTTCCGATCCGCGGTAAACCCAGAACTCATCAGAAACACATCCGAAACTCCCAACCACGGAATATCCTGCGATCTCGCCACCCTCACATCAATAACATGAGCAGATTGGCCTCACATCCCCTGCATCAACTTCGTGGCACTCTAAAAGAGATCATCCGCCGGCATCGCCGACTAACTCCTCTCGAACACTACTCTAGTCGACCAGAGACTCTAATACCTCCTTGGTGTAGCAGTCCATGACGCCCTATATGCGAAGTCACCCATCCCCAAGATCACATCTATCTCTCTAAGTGGTAGCACTATCAGGTCCGCACTCAACTCTGCCTGATCAATCACAATCGGACACCCCTTGCAGACCTCTCCTAAAGCAGTAGTGCTACCTAGAGGTGTCCTCAACTATAACCCATACTTTAACCTCTCCCTATCCACATGCAATCTACATACCAAATGCGGTACGATGAATGAGTGTGTGGATCCTGGATCTAGCAGTGCAAATGCTTCAAAACCAGAAATAAGGAGCGCACCTGCTACCACCTCTGGGGAATCCTGGGCCTCCTGCCTGGTCATGGCATAGACCCTGGCCTGGGACTGTGGTCGACTGCACCGTCCCTCAGTCCGCACAAAGGACCCCTCAACTCTGCCACGGCCTCTACCTCGATCTCTCTGTCCGGCTCCACCAACTCTACTCTGCTGTACAATAGTAGATCTCCCAGCTCGTCCACTACCAGCAGACTGAGCTCCCAATGTGGCTGGGCAATCCCTAACCTGATGCTCCATGGAACCGCATCTAAGGCAGGCTTCAGTCAACCATCGACACTCCCCACTGTGTCTCCTCTCACAATGCTCACACACTGGAGGGATCTCGCCCGCCTCTACCACCGCCATCGCCGGTCTGTACAAATCTTCCTCTCTGCCCAAAACCAGACTGTCTCGATCCTCCCGGAGACCTAAAAATCCTGCCCTGTCGCTTACTGAAACTCCTGCCCGAGCTGCCCTGATTGTCACTCGGCCTCTTCCCCCGAGACCCCAACTCATCCTGTCGCTGCCTCATAAGCTGCTCCACTCGCACTGCAGCAGCCCTCAACTCAATAAATATGCCCATGTCTGACCGGGCCAACCGGGTACGAATCTCAGTATTGAGGCCATTCTCGAACCTCCGGCACTTATCAGCCTCAGTAGGAATCATAACAGTAGCATAGTCCTATTAGAGTAGTGCCCTAAAGGCAATCCCCTTTAGCGCTTTTTGTTCACAGTTATGTACAGACTTTATAAATAAATAAAGAAAGGCATGTTTCATTTATTTGATGTTCTTTATAAATTGATATTGATCTTTAATCAAATTAATGAAGTCCATGATATATGACATAGCATGAAGGAAATTATGATGTGATCATAATCCCGAGATTCCTATCATGTGCAATTATGTCAAGATTCAAATTTTCCTAGTCATAGGATTAATGAGATTCGACATCATTAATCCCATGCACTAAGATATGTCATACTCCTTGATTGGATCAGCGGTGGATCTCGTAAACCGTAAATATGAGATATTTAGAGTTGACATATGGATGCTTACTAGTGGTAGTAAGTTCATTGGATGATTCGCCATGAGATCATCACATGGATTTAATGTCGATGATAATCTCATCATAGCAATGGTGCAAGTATCCTTAGACTTGAGGTACTCAAGGATATCTTGGATACCGATCCTGTACTTTGACTCTATTCCTTGTGGCCTTCCAGAGGTTACTCATAGGATGGTGCTTAGGTACAGTTTGAGGTATTCGAAGGTAATTGAGTAGCCAATAAAGGATTCATCACTTACGAGAATGTAAGAGATACCTCGCCTCTCGTCGGGATCATTACTTTAAGTCTCGGCGAGCATGACTATGTCATGAAGAGTGTCTTCATGGACATATAAAGTAATGAGTCCTCGACAGAACCGATTTCACTGGGCTAGACTTAGTCTAGTAAGAGTTGACATATTAGCCATACTCATAACCAAGTGGGGTATAGGATGATGAAAGGACGAATTGCACAAGAATTGTACATGGAAGGGTTCGTGATCTAGTTCGTGATGAATTCATCAAACCGATTACTTTCCGGTCAATTGGGGTCATGATGTGTTGCTAGATACCGCTCATGACTTGCTCAGATTAATTGTTAATCTAAGTGGCCAACATAACCGGAACCTAAAGGGTCACACGATAAGAGTGTTTCGAGAATCAGAAATAGTAATTGGACGAGTTCCAATTATGAGAGCATTCAATTAAATGGATCCCGATGAGATTGGGATATGTCCCGATGAGATCGCGACATCAATATTGCTAAGAAAGATTTTGAGTCGTTTGAAGACAGGGGCCGATGTAGAGTTTAGGACCAACCCAGTTGGATGGACCTTAGCATTTATATTCTAATTAATTAATTAAGTAAATTAATTAATTAATTATTATATTATATGCCATGTGTCGTTGGAATGAGGAGAAGGGATGATGACCTTTGACTTTTCAAAGGTTATTATTTAATTCATTAAAGAAACTAATGGCCATTAATCCTCACACTTGGCACCTTCTTATGGATTGATTTTAATTGTTAAAATCAATATAAGATGGCTTTTGGGAGGGTGGTGGCCGTATGTTTTGCATAAGGTTAGAAGAGAAAAGAAAAGCTTAAGTGTTAAGCTTTGAAATAGTTTCATTTTTCTTCTTCTTCCAAAAGGCACCATCGAATTTTCTCTTCTCCAAGGCAAGGATTCCAACGTCTCCTCAAGCTCTCCAGGACAGAGGTAGGCTCTAGCAGGCTTTATTTTGTTCTAGCTATTCCCGGGTCAAAGGTGTTTGATCCGGTTAGGTTTTCTGATCTCTGCGTGGATACCTTTAGAGATAGTCTCTATTGGCTATTCAGGTTTGAGTTTTCATACCGACACCAGGATCCTGGGTTTTCGGGAAGGTCCCAGGAGGAACAAAATTTTTGTTTTCTGCTGCTGGAACATGTGATGTTCCTCCCGGGATTTTCCTACAGTGGTATCAGAGCGTCTAGTGTCGTGTATGAAGCTTTAACTGAAGCTAGATCACAAACCCTCATTGCTTGTGATGTTGTAGCATGCATTCTGTCCAGATTTCGTATTGCTATAGAGATAGGGTTTTCGAAATTTTTCTGCGCAGGATTGTTCATAACATGTTAGAGAATATGTCTATGAATTTCTAGAATTTATCGATTTGATTTGATATAGTTTTGCTAATTAATTCCCTAAGGTTCCAGATGCTGTTTTGTGAAACACTCTGTGGACAGGTATGAGTATAAAATCGAGAATAAATTCTAGAAAAATCGTTTTCTGGATTTTCCTTCACCTACATATCTCTAAGATGTTGGTGAATGTCTATGAGCATGGAAATTGAATTTCAAGGTGATTGGATATTTATTCACGAATTTATTCTATGCTGTTGGGAATTTTTGTGCTGATGAACACAGTTTTTGAATCGGTTTTGTTATTTTGGTTGACTGAGTTTTTGATGGCCTAAAGTCCTGAAAAAACTTCAGGTAGTATGTTCTGAACATGTAGTAACCTATGTAATTTTCTCAGAATTTATTGAAATTGTTTCGTTGATCATTTAGAGCAAAATGCAGAACTGGACAGTTTTGTGGAAATTGTTGAGACTGTTTTGCTTGGCTTGATTGAGTGTGTTTTTTCAGTTCCAATGCCTTGCACCATTTTTTAATGTGATTAAAAATGTGTTATCTTGATGTAGTATGATTTCCAAATTGAATTGCTTAAAGTTGCTTTTCCAAGAATTTTCGGATGCCTAAAAGATCACATTAGTGTCTCGTTAGTATATATCATTATCTTGTTTGTTTTGGCCGTCATAAATTTTGTGGCTTGTGCCGAAGTAATTTTGAGAAAGTATAGACTAGCTAGAGATGCTTAGGGTGAGAATTTGGGTGTTCTTAAATTGTTTGGATATTTATGAGTTTTGACTCATTTTAAGCTTTTCATGTATGGTTTGACCATATAAGGCATTCATGGATCAATGAATTGTTCATTGATACATCAATTTACAGATATTACCCTAGGTATGATGGTATTGTGAATTGGAATTGCATGGATTGAGAAATTAGCCGATTAGAGATTATAGCATTTCTCCCTGGATAAGGCGACTTGTGCATGGAATAAGTCGACTTGTTCAAGGTCTTAGTATAAGTCGACTTGTAGCACATTACAAGGCGACTTGTACATGGGCAGGTGTCATAAGTCGACTTGTTTCATACAAGTCGACTTGTGTATGGGTAGAAGCATAAGGTGACTTGCATTCGATGAAAGTCGACTTGTGACATGCTCAGGTTGGATGATGGATGATTATAAGGATTGATTCAATTTGATTGATGAAACCTAAATCATGCCATATAGTCCTAGTGACTATGATCCTTCACTTGAGTCTAGAGTTTTAAATCCTTCGGTATATGAAAACTAACGCCTTCCATTAATATGGTAAGAACCAGAGTTCTTATAGGGATGGGTTGTTGGGTAAACCCAAGCTCACTCTATACTGGATATGTTGAACCATGAAAATATGATTTTCGATTAATGGGTTGGTTTTCACCGAAGCGTTGGTTTGTTGAGTAAACTCAAGGTCAACGTGGACGAGAGGTGAAATTGGGTAGCATACATCGGATGTATGCGATCAAAGAGTTGATACCCAATGTAAGTGCATTCATCAACAAGTTGATAAAGAGCGATTGATAGTTGTGTCTAAGATGTAATTGGTATATCCGATACCTCCCGAGACATAAGGTGGCTTGTTGGGTAAACCCAAGGTCATTCTCAATGTCGGTTATCGATGATGCAATTGGTATGTTCGATACCCACCGATTGACCTAAGTTGTGGCTTGTTGGGTAAACCCAAGGTCATTCTTAGCAATATCGGATATCAACCCACTAGACATTATGTCACTTTGTTTCTTTGGATTCAGAATGAGGGTTATGGATTCTATGAAACTAGTGGGAGCTCTTTTGCATATCATTCAAGTCCTTATGATTATGCAGCTATTCCTATTCTAACATTCTTCCTCTCTATCCGTAGGTTGTTTGAAAATGTCGTCAAGTGTGAATCTTCGCCGCTTATGGATTCTAACAAGTTAATGGACCGAATTTTTTCGTTGGTTAAGGAATCGAGAATAGTTCTCGATCTGAAGGTCCGAGATATATCCTAGATTTTCACTTCCAGATGCACTGTTGTCGATGCTTCCGATGATGATCGAAGGCATATAGTAAGCATCTAAAGGACGATGACATGGCTACTTGCATCATGCTTGCCTCGATGTCACAGAGTCGCGTAAGCGGATGAGTCCATGGATGCTCACACTATAGTTTTTCATCTTAGGGAGCTGTTTGACGAGCAAGCCGGTCCAAAGGTTCGAGACCTCAAGGCTTCTCTTCACCATTAAAGATGGCTCGGGGACATCTGGCAAGATGCCCGAAGATGAATGGCTATATTGAGAGATTGGCCGTCTTAGGTTTTGCAATGGATCATGAGTTAAGTATAGACTTAATTACGGTTGGATTGTCCGGCGCTTATGCACGATTCGTGTTAAACTATCGGATGAACCAAATATCCACTACAATACCGAATGATCAATCTGCTCAAGACAAGTGAAGGTACTATCAAGAGTGATAGTAAGCAAGTCTTTGTAGTAGCTTCTTCTTCTTCAGTTCAAGAAGAAAAGAACCCAAAGAAGAAGAAGGCAAAGAAACCAAAGGAAGCGCCATCAAGAAGAAGACCAAAGAAGCGCCCGAAAGGAACTTGCTTTTATGCGGTAAAGATGGCCATTGGGGCGAATTGCAAAGTCTATCTCGAGTCATTGAAGCGTAAGAAGGCATCGATGCCTCGACTACTTCAGTTTGTATGTCATTGAAGTTAATCATATTCATCGATCACAACATTTGGGTATTTGATCTTGGTTGTGGCTCACACATATGTAATGATATCACGGGGCCTCGTGACGATGAGGCAACTCATGAAGGAGAAGTAGACCCACGTGTTGGAAATGGAGCAAGTTCTTTGCATTAGCCGTAGGAACCTATGTTTTGTATCTCCCACCGGGCTTGTCTTTGGAATTGGATGATTGTTATTTTGTATTCGCGTTTGACAAAGAATATATTTTATGTTTCTTATGCGAATAATTGGATTCCATATGAATTTTAATAGCAATGGTTGTTCTATCAATTCTAATGGAATGCTTTATGGAGCTGGTACATTGTGCAATGGTATTTACATATTAGATATGTCTAATCCAATTTTAAATGTCAATGACACCAAGCGGTATAAAAGAGATAATCTAAAGTCAACTTACTTATGGCATTGTCGAACGGCCATATAAATGAGACATGATCACTAAACTCCATAAGAGTGGCAATTTAGGGTCATTTGATTATGAATCATATGACACATGCGAATCTTGTTTATTAGGCAAGATGACTAAGTTACCCTTCAAGGGAAAGGGTGAACGAGCGATTGGAGTATTAGACCTAATACATTCAGATGTATGCGGTCCGATGTCCATCCATGCCAGAAGTGGTTGTCGTTACTTCATTACCTTTATCGATGATTATTCATGATATGGGTACTTGTATCTGATGAGATACAAATCTGAAACGTTTGAAAAGTTCAAACAATTCAGAAATGAAGTAGAAAACCAGCTTGGTAAAAGTATCAAGGCATTACGATCCGATCGTGGTGGAGAATACTTAGACCAACAGTTTCAGGATTATCTCAGAGATAATGGGATATTATCTTAGTGGACTCCTCCTTACACGCCGCAGCATAATGGTGTGGCTGAAAGGAGAAATCGAACCTTATTGGACATGGTACGATCAATGATGGGTTTCACAAAGTTACCAAAATCGTTTTGGGGTATGCGCTAGACATTTGTTTACTTGTTAAGCGAGTTCCCTCTAAGGCAGTTGATGTTACTCCATATGAGATGTAGACTAACGAGAAAACCTTATCTTTCTCATCCGAAAGTATGGGGTTGTCACCGCCACGTGAAGCGGATTGATCGAGATAAGCTTGAAGCAAAGTCGACAAGTGCTTGTTTGTAGGATATCCTAAAGAGACCATGGTATATCAATTCTACCTTGCTGAGGAACAAAAGGTGTTTGTTTCAAAGCATGTTGTCTTCTTAGAGAAAGAGTTTCTTCTGCAAGAGGACAGTGGGAGCAAAGTTGAACTTGAAGAAGTTCAAGATGCTCAAACAAGCTGAATCAATCGCTGAACTCGAGACTGCCACTCATTCGGATGAAGTAACAGTTCAACCTTCGTGACACACGAAGTTCAGTAGGTGAAGTAGGATGCGCCTTGTTCGAGAGATATGGATTTCGTAAGTGAACAGAATGACGTATTGCTCATAGAAGATGATGAGCCTGCTACCTATGAAGAGGTTCTGAAAAGTTCAGAGTCTGAAAAATGGCTTTGTGCCATGAAAGCCGAAATGGATTCCATGTACATAAACCAAGTATGGACTTTGGTTGATGCACCTGAAGGGATAAAACCTATAGGGTGCAAATGGGTTTTCAAGAAGAAAACCGACATGGATGGTAATGTAATTACCTACAAAGCAAGGCTTGTGGCCAAAGGATTTCGTCAAAGACAAGGAGTTGACTATGACGAGACCTTCAGCCCCGTAGCAATGCTTAAATCCATTCGGATACTCCTAGCCATTGCCGCTCATTATGATTATGAGATATGGCAAATGGATGTGAAGAAAGCTTTCCTTAACGGAAATCTGGCCGAGGATGTGTACATGACACAACCAGAGGGCTTCACTTCCAGTGATGGCGAAAAGGTATGCAAGCTTCAGAAATCCATCTATGGATTGAAGCAAGCATTCAGGAGTTGGAACATCCGTTTTGATGAGTCAATCAAAGAGTTTGGTTTCTCACAAAATCCGGATGAACACTGTGTGTACAAGAAGGTTAATGGGAATGCAATCGTTTTCCTTGTGTTGTATGTAGATTACATACTGTTACTCGGAAACGATGTCTCATTGATGCAATCAGTTAAAATTTGGTTGTCCAAGCAATTTGCGATGAAAGACCTTGGTGAAGCAACTTATATCCTTGGGATAAAGATCTATAGAGATAGATCAAAGAGGTTGCTTGGTCTTTCACAATCATCGACATAGACAAGATGCTAAAGAGGTTTAGCATGGAGCAATCCAAGAGAGGGTTTCTTCCCATTACTCATGGGATAACACTCGAAATCTATGTGTCCTAAGACACAAGATGAGAGGATTCGCATGGATCGATCCGTATGCATCTGCAGTAGGATCGATCATGTATGCTATGTTATGTACGAGGCCCGATGTATCGTATGCTCACGAGTGTCACGAGCGATACCAATCGGATCTGGTGAGGGTCATGGGTAGTATCAAGAATATCCTCAAGTACTGCGAAGGACTAAGGATATTTTCTTGATATATGGAGATGGAAATCTCCAGTGAGCGGCATACGGATGCGGTTTCTAATCGACAAGGATGACTCCAAATCGGTCAAAGTTATGTTTTCACGCTAAACGGCGGAGTGGTCATTGGAAGAGTTCCAAACAAGAGACGATCACGATTCGATGACCGAGGCGAGTACATTGCCGCATCGAGGCGCAAAGGAAGTCTGTTTGGATCGAAGTTCATTTCGAACTTGGTGTGGTTCTAGGCGTGATGGACCCATATAGTTGTATTGTGACAACAATGGGGCTATTGCTCGAGCAAAAGAACCGAGGTCTCACCAACGATCTAAACACGCATCCGCAGATATCATCCGATTAGAGATCATTGCTAGAGGTGATGTCGCGATCGAGAGGATTCCTACAGAGCGTAACATTTCGATCCGTTGACGAAGCCATTGTCACGTAAGAATTTTGATTCTCATGTACTCGCTTATAGTATTAGATACCAAGGCGATTGGATTTAGGTCAAGTGGGAGATTGTTAGAGTAGTGCCCTAAAGGCAATCCCTTTAGCGCTTTTGTTCACAAATATGTATGCAGACTTTATGAATAAATAAAGAAAGGCATGTTTCATTTATTTGATGTTCTTTATAAATTGATATTGATCTTTAATCAAATTAATGAAGTCCATGATATATGACATAGCATGAAGGAAATTATGATGTGATCATAATCCGAGATTCCTATCATGTGCAATTATGTCAAGATCAAATTTTTCTAGTCATAGGATTAATGAGACTGGACATCATTAATCCGGACGGACTAAGATATGTCATACTCCTTGATTGGATCAAGCGGTGGATCTCGTAAACCGTAAATATGAGATATTTAGAGTTGACATATGGATGCTTACTAGTGGTAGTAAGTTCATTGGATGACGCCATGAGATCATCACATGGATTTAATGTCGATGATAATCTCATCATAAGAATGGTGCAAGTATCCTTAGACTTGAGGTACTCAAGGATATCTTGATCTCGATCCCGCATTTTGACTCCATTCCTTGTGGCCTTCCGGAGGTTACTCATAGGATGGTGCTTGGAGTACAGTTTGAGGTATTCAAGGTAATTGAGTAGCCAATAAAGGATTCATCACTACGTGAGAATGAAGAGATACCTGACCTCTTGTCAGATCATTACTTTAAGTCTCGGCGAGCATGACTATGTCATGAAGAGTGTCTTCATGGACATATAAAGTAATGAGTCCTCGACAGAACTAATTTTACTTGGCTAGACTTAGTCTAGTAAGAGTTGACATATTAGCCATACTCATAACCAAGTGGGGTATAGGATGATGAAAGGACTAATGCACAAGAATTGTATACATGGAAGGGTTCGTGATCTGGTTCGTGATGAATTCATCAAACCGATTACTTTCCGGTCAATTGGGGGTCATGATGTGTTGCTAGATACCGCTCATGACTTGCTCAGATTAATTGTTAATCTAAGTGGCCAACATAACCGGGAAACTAAAGGGTCACACGATAAGAGTGTTTTAGAGAATCTGTAAAATAGTAATTGGACAGAGTTCCAATTATGGAGAGCATTCGGATTAAATGGATCCCGATGAGATTGGGATATGTCCCGATGAGATCGCGACATCAATATTGCTAAGAAAGGTTTAGGAGTCGTTTCAAGACGGGGCCCTGTGGCCGTAGGACCAATTCCCGCTAGATCGACCTTAGCATTTATATTCTAATTAATTAATTAAGTAAATTAATTAATTAATTATTATATTTATATGCCATGTGTGTCGTTGGAATGAGGAGAAGGGATGATGACCTTGACTTTTCAAAGGTTATTATTTAATTCATTAAAGAAACTAATGGCCATTAATCCCACACTTGGCACCTTCTTATGGATTGATTTTAATTGTTAAAATCAATATAAGATGGCTTTTGGGAGGGTGGTGGCCGTATGTTTTGCATAAGGTTAGAAGAGAAAAGAAAAGCTTAAGTGTTAAGCTTTGAAAGAGTTTCATTTTCTTCTTCTTCCAAAAGGCACCATCGAATTTTCTCTTCTCAAGTGCAAGGATTCCAACGTCTCCTCAAGCTCTCCGGATGTAGGTAGGCTCTAGAGCTTTATTCATTCTAGCTATTCCGGGTCAAAGGTGTTTGATCCGGTTAGGTTTTTCGATCTCTGCGTGGATACCTTTAGAGATAGTCTCTATTGGCTATTCAGTTTGAGTTTTCATACCGACACCGGGATCACGGGTTTTGAGAAGGTCCCGGGAACAAAATTTTTGTTTTCCACTGCTGGAACATGTGATGTTCCTCCCGGGATTTTCCTACAAGTCCATCAGCTCATTGAACTTCACCTCGTATTTTGCCACAGACATCCTACCCTGCTTCAGCTCCAAAAACTCCTGCATCTTCATATCAAGATAGACCTTGGGCATATAATTATCCTCAAGGCCCTCGTAAAATCACCCCACGACAAGAAGCAAGGCACGGTGGTACCGCTCGAACAGTCTTCCACCACTTGAGGTTGGGCCCGCAGAAGAGAGACCGATAATCGAATCTCTCATCAGTTCGCGATTCATCCGGTCAAGACTCTCTCGATCCTCTCCACCATCCTCGGCCTCGGAGGGTCTCAGACCGCCATAGAAGTTCATACCCCCACAGCGATAAATCATATCTTCTCTCCCATCTCACGGAAACTCTAGGAGGTAACTCCTCAGATCGAGGCATAGAAGACTCTCTACTGGCTCCGACTGATCCTTGGTCAGTTGGTTGCTCAACCTTATCACCTAAGACAGAAGACCTAGAACAAAACAAGAAGTCCAGTCAAATTTCTGCAGTTCTGTAAAAATTTATACCTACATATTTGACTATTCTCAAAAGATGCCAAACCATGCTCTGATACCACCTAATGTAGCGTCCCCTTACCATAGAGTACCCACCGGAACGCCCGTAGGTCATTCCGGTACATATCCTACGATAAGAGACCACTATTGATAACCACCGCTAAACTCTCCATGGCATCACAATAATAAAACAGAAATGTGAAATTGGTAACTTTTTAAAACCAAACTGTATTTCATTTCATTTACTCAAACTTAGAAATTTACAAACTGTCAGTAGTTTCAGTTTATACAATCCTTCAAAACACTCTACATTAAGTACTATACAATAAGGCACAAAGAACAGTTCTAACTATAAGTCTCCAAAAGAAATCCCAACTGACCGACCTTTGAGCCATAACCTCTCTCGCCAATATGATGTCCAAGGCTCTACAATCCTGAGGGAGCTAACATTCTACTTTTATCCCTGAAAGATAGATTGCAATTTTGGATGAGTTTGCGAACTCAACGAGGAACCATCATCGATGGTTCGCCTAATTCATGCATCACATAAGCATGTTCCAGTAATCAGGCCGTCATAGTAGTGTCTGTGCTCAAGAATCACACAGTCATATACAACAAAAGTCATTTCAGGTATTCAGTCCTGTATGTAATGCACATGTGACTCTTTTTCCAGTTTTATTTCAGTGTTGTGACCGAGCGCTTAAGCAATAATCAGTAATCAGTAATCAGTAGACGCGTCTCGGGAGGATTATCTCCCTTCGAGCTCTAGGCTCGTTTTCAGTTTCAGTGGTGACTCGGTTCACAATTGTTTTTATCCGTTTATGCATCTGTGTATGAAATGCCTATGCCCAATTGAATAGTTAATTAACAGTCCATAATGCACAATTAATAGACCATCAGTCAAAATTAATAGTCCATAATTCACAATTAACAATCTATAAGTCACAATTAATCACAGTAATCCCAGTAAGGGCAAACAAGTCACACAATTTACACATTCCTGATCCCGCTATTATCCCCATATTAGACAAATAATAATTGAGAAACCCATCTAGGTTACTCACCTATTACTTAGAGCTAACTTTGGAAGTCTACCTACGCTTATCGATCGATGCTCCAATTGTGCCTCTATAATAATTAGAGAAGATAACTATTACTAATTGTCCAATCAGAACGAGTTAATGATGCATACATAACAATTAAAAGATGTACAATGCATGTGCATGATATTCCCGGCTCTAAACTAAACTTTTCTATCATAAAAATTCGTCTAAAAATTAGAAATATAACAGCACAGAAATTACTCAATTCGGACCTCTATCGGTCCAAAAATAAATAAAACAGTGACTAAAGAACCATTACCCGGATCCACGTCAATTTTCCGTCCAAAAAGTCCCAAAAGAATACTAAAATCAAATAAAACAATTAATATATATCTATATATGTTGCCCCTATTTCCTTCTCTTTTTCCTATTTTTAAACCGAAATTCGAATACCTATAACTCTTTGCACACAATTCAAAAAATTACAAACCATATCTCGTTGGAAAGATCATGAAAACCTATACAAGTTTCATGAAGACCATAAATATCAATTTCACCCCTAAGGGTGTCAAAAATCCAATTAAACCTACTGCCTAGTCAATGGGTTCTAAAACAGTATAGTATCTTGTAAATTCAATACCTTCTCATTTTCTTTGTCAAAAATTACACAATAAATATGCTCAGAAAAATCCCAATGTTATCTACAACTTTCATGAACAACCTGAAATCAAATTCATTTGCTAACTAGGCCAAACAATTCACCAAAGCATCTGCCCACTGAAATTTCCCAATCTGAACATTACATTTCAAAGCAGCATATCTCCTAGAACAAATGTCTAAAAAATCACTACCTTATATCACTAGAAAGATAAGATCTCATAATTCAATTTTCATGAAGGATTCAAATTCCAATTCCATCCCTAAAGAGTTCAAAACTGCCAAACAAGTGACTGATCAGGGCAGCAGTTAAAAACCTAATGCAGGTTCAATTTTTGAAAACTCATAACTCCCAAATATGATCTCCAAAAATCACATGAGATATACCATTTTCAAGATAATTTCTTCCTTTACAACTCTTCAGAAGATCACTCAAGCCAATTAAATTCACAGAAATTTCTAAAATTGGTTCCAATTAGAATGCTCACAAATCTGACACTTAGGCTAGGTTTCACCACAATGTACAAAATCAGTCAATAGTTAACAGTGGATATCTCCCAATATACATATCGGAAAATTGCAAAATCAGTGGAAATGGAAATTTAACAATATAGGCTTCAACTCTCATGAAGACCATTTTCATCAATTCCTTCTAAATTAATTTAGAAAAATCATCAAAACACTTAGGTCATTGGTTCGGTTACTATTCATACCGACATCAACAGTAACTTTCCAAGCCCAAATTCACCCTCTTAAGGCTAAAATTAGACAACACCTATTTCACATAAAAATGTAGGCAACAAGCCAAAGTTGAATTTGGAACAAACCTCAACTCATTTGCGTAACCACACAATGAGTTATGCTCAAAACAGTACAGTAGGTCAAAAACCAATTTTCAGCTTTAATACTCAAATACACTTCCTATCATGCCAATTGAACTTCTACTACCATAAGCATCCCAATTGGACACAAAATCAGTCCCTAGATTATTCCTACACTCACTTAGACCCATAGTCAAAATTTTGCAGCATTAAACTCTTAATTTCTATGCAAGATTAGTCATCAATATTCAATCCAAAATCAAGCTAAAACCAATCTAAGCCATGTTCATTCACTTACCCTCACACAACATAAACTCATACCCAACAATTCCAGCTATAAATTTCATAATATTAAAGCATCATAAATCATGATTAATGACCAATACATACCAATCAATGCATCTAGCTACTAAATGAAAGAACATAAGTAAAATTCTCACCTAAACAAGCTTTAAGCTCTTCAATTCTCCACTTTTCAAATCACTCAAACTTCTCAACCTCTCTTCACACCTATGGTTACCACTCTTTAAGGCAAGGATTGAGATTTTTGTGCATAAAAGAAGAGTAAGCACAAAGGATATGAAGGTCTAGATAAGTGGAGGAAGGTAGCACTTTAAAAGAAGAAGAAAACAAGCAAAGGAAGGAGGAGGATGGAAGCTACGAATGGAAGGAAACTTTAAGCTTTCAATGTTATTTTTATAGAACTTTTAAGGAGAGAGTCGTAGATAAAGGAATGGAATGAGACAAGCCTAATAAACGAATATGGACACTTGTCATTTAATTGAAAAAAAGACAAAAATCAAGTAATCCTATTCAATAAAGAACATTAATACAAATAAATCTTCTATCTAATGCTAATGGCTCAAATAAAAATCCCAAAATCCTTTATCCAATATTCCATTGCCATTAGGCAATACTTTTCAGTACAGGAAACCCACTCAGTTAGCCAGTTGGAAATTTTCGATCTGGGCAAGTACTCCGAAAAATTCCAGAAAAATTTCTAAAAATCTCTTAAAATATAAAACACTCAATGGCATACTCAGAATAATTTTTCAAACACAAGAACCACGTTAATCACAGTAAAACTACATTAGGCGCAAAAAACTGAGAATGTCATGTATGCATGTACAGTTATTTCATGTGCACAAAATTCATTGTGTACCAATACTAGTATGCATGAACAGTCCTAATGAAGCCCAATCACTCTCATCCTATGTCAAATTACTATTCTACCCTTCCCGTTGAGGGTGGGATGTTACATTAGTTGTAACTTAACATTCGTGGCGAGCGCACACCAATTAATCACCAAAATCATGAGTTGATTTATTCATACAAAATGTAGCCTTAAGTCTCGAGTTCGATTTGCAACAAGCATCACCTCAAACGAAGTTGTATAACTCAAGTTATGCTCAAAAAGCCTAGAAGAGCTCATGCTCCAAATATGATCTCCAAACTGACCTCTCACCTATTTTAATGCAAACTTCTTCAATTTAACTCCAAATGGTACCAAATTTTTTAGGTAGAAAGATATATGTCTTATAAATATAATGGTTTAAGTCTCACCTCAATTGGAGGTCGGATGAGGGATTTATGACCAAAAGAATAGACTATGCTCACACCTAAAATCAAATTGAAACTCTTTTGGCGCGATTTCCATAACTTTTGATCTAAATGTTGGATTTAGTTAGTTCTTTGACCATTAGAAAGAAGACATCTAGATATACAACTCTCATGAAGATCAAAAAACAAGATTCGGCCTCTAACATTGTCCAAAAATACCATCTTTCCCGTAGCTGTCCGTTAAACTGACATCCATGTCCGTTTAACGAACACATTCGGGTGAAAGTGGCCCAAATGCTTCGAGAATGTCCGTTAAATGGACATGAACTGGCCAAGGGGTGTTTTTGCACTCGAGGATGTCCGTTTAATGGACAACCATGTCCGTTTAACGGACATTGGGTTACTCAAAACTCCAATGCCTCTTCCAAACACCTCACCTTCAACCTAACTTCATAACCACTTGTATACTTTACAAATTTTTACTTATTCTAAATCATAAACACTTCATAACACTTCAAATTTCAAGTCCACTCACCAAATTCACAATTCCCAGCTTGATTGGTTCATCAAAACCATGGATTTTAATCCTTAATCAACAAGGCTATCACAAGCACACAAGTTTAACAAACAACAAGATCCATAGTAATTGTCACCTTTCAAACCTCATAACTTCTTACCCCAAAGTTCTAAAACTTCATATTATACCTCAATGGAAAGCTAACAAGATGACCTACAAATTTCATTAAGGATTCAAAAATCAATTCCGTCATTAAAGGAGGTAAAAACTCACTTAAATGTATTGCTCCTATAATGACCAATGAAACAGTGAAATAGCCACATGAACAGTAACTGATATAGGTTTAACCCCCATAAGTTTTTACTCCTAACTCCAATTAAGGCACATCATACACCATTAGAAAGCTCTAAACGTATGCTACATTCTTCAAGAAGACCTCCCCATTCAATTCAAACACTAAGGGGGTCTAAATCACCATCAAAGGTTTTGTCAAATTTTGCAAAAATTTGACAGCACCTCTTTTAAAAATTCACTATCCAAACTTCAATTCAATTCAACCCAACTCAAGTACCTGCATAAAAACCTAAATCTTCAATCTCCCATAAAACCAACTAATCCAAATATTTCAAAGGATCAACTTTGATAGCAGCCACACACTCTTAGCATTCTAATCATATCCAAACTCTAAAACAATAAATCTCCCCTCTTCTTGTCAAATTCAAACCATACCACAATGCATTGTGATAAAACATATATGAATTGTACAAAATACATTAAACTCAACATTCTTGCATTTATATGAACAATATAAGTTATTACAAAGCTTTAGAGGGCATTTAAAGCCACTTGCATCAAAATCCAAAATACAACTTACAAAAATATCATTTTCCCAAAATGTATCTAAAGCATTGATTCTCAAAAGTTAACTTGAAATACAAAAATATCCAATTCTGGAGCAATGCCTCTAAACTCAATTGTCGGTCTCGTGCTCTTCACCTGGAGATGGGACGAAAATGGGAGGGGGTGAGCTTACGCTCGTGGGTAACACATTTATATCCGGTAATAAGCAAAAACAATTTAAAACGTTCATAATCATATCAATTTTCCACAGTTATCCATAAAACATAAATTTCTCGACTTTGTTAAAACATAATCACAATTCTCATAAGTCAAACATTTTTCAAACTTGTCAATACATGCAAGCACACAAACACCTCACAAATGGCTTGGTAAGTCCATAATCATGGTAGACTACACAATTCCCTATGAGGGTTTTGTGTAGACGCAAACTTGAGGAAGTCCCAAAGGAATTCCGTGCCACTTGCGGGCAGGAGAGAGAAGCCTTGACTTGGTCGATGTGCACGTGACAATTTCTTGGATGGACTATACCGAACCCACATAACATGTAATTCATGCATGGAAAACATTTGGCCCAAATGACTCATTCTTAAAAACTTGAATTCATGCACTTGACATAACTTCAATTCATGCAATTCCACAACCCAAATTTCATACCAATTATAATAACCATATTTCAATTCAATTAAAAGAAATCGATACAATACTTGCACAACAATTTAAGATTATTTCCAAAGTTCACACCCAACAACAACATAGAGCAAATTTTCAATCATCTTAAAGAACCATAATTGCTCACTTAAAAGAAAGTAGTTGGAAGAACATTTATTGCATTTATGAGAGAATATTTAATAGCCTATTATTCAAATATAAAAATGTCACCCACCTTGATTCCTTGCTTGAAGACCTTGTTCCAAATGCCTCTCCCCTTGCTTCACTTCCCTCCTTTGATTCCCTTTAACAATACCCACCGAAATCTATAAGAAATATGAGAAATCAAAATTGGACATTCTAAGGAGGGGAAAGCATGGAATTTAACCTATCTAACTTTACCCATAACTTTCCTAAGCCATTCTAACCAAAACCCATCTATAAATCTAAAAGATTTCACTTTTTCTTACCTTAGAGAAGATACCCACGAAAATTTCCTTTGGTTTCTAAAGGAAGCTTGATCTTTCTCTTTCCTTTTGATAGAACTCTTAAAGACCCTTCCTTAGAGCAAGAACTCACAAAGCCCTAATCTTCTTTCTTCTTCTTCTTTTCTCTTGGCCGAAATCCCTCTCTTCCTCTCTTTTCTTGTAAATTTCGTGGGTTCCCAAATGACTTAGCAAAGGTTGATTTTCTAACTTAAAGCCTTATAGCAAAACTACGTAGTTTTGATCTTTATTCTTCATACTTGCCATTTGTCTCTTCCTCCCTCACATAAACGACTACAAGCTTACTTCTTCCCTTTTTGTTTTCATTCTTCTAATTCAAAGGACCAAATATGCCCCTCCTTGAAGGCTTTAACCCTTAAAAACATTAATGATCTACCCAAAATGCCCTAAGCCCTCTTATTCCTTTAATACCTAATAACATACTCCACTTTAATTTAAACGTAGTCCCTCATTAAAAATTCTCATTTCTTAAGAGCTAAAACCTCGAAATAATTTAAACATGTTTAATAATAATAAGAAAAATAAAATAATAATAAAAACATTTCAGGCGCCAACAGTGATTGAATGTGATATGGGTTCTGGACAGTAGGTCCGATGATACTGATGTTTGAGAATTATTGAAGTGTTATAAGTATATAAATATGTTTGTTTGTGTTGGGATTCCGGACAGGAGGTCCGATGAATTGTGTTGATTGAGCTGGAAATATAGAAGTGCAAATTGTTTGAGAATTGATGGTATTTATTTTTGTATGTGCGAGATTTTGTGGAAAATGACTGAAAAAGAAGAATGAAATAAATTGAGGTTGTGGAATTGATAAATTTCATTTAGAAATTTGTATTGTTTTGAAACGTGGGCAAGCCATTGAACAAATTGTGAAAAATGAAAAAGAAAAAAATTTACACTGATTCGGGTTAATTTCGATCAAGGGTCTTTATGGTTTCCAACGCGATGTTTTCCAAAATATTTGTTTTCGGATGTCAGAGTTAAGTTTTTGTTCTTAAGCAATTTATTTTCGTTGAATCCGTTCCTTTGATTCCGCTATTTGATTTTGTTTCTGCTTTATGACTTCCGATCTGATTTGTGTTTCGCCTTTGTTTTAGCCCAATTTTGCTTTGTTATCCGGTCTTTCGCTTTCGGCCGCTTTGTTTTCCGTTTAGGATTCTGTTTTTCGGTTGGGCTCCGGTTTCAAAATCGGGTCCCAACAAACCCCCTTTTTATTTTTTCCACATTTAATAGTTCCACATTTACTATACACGTAAGTGGAAATCAGCAATCAAATCAGGCCCATACTTTTATTTCATAAAAGTAGAAATCAAGATTTTCATTACACATTGATCATTCTCATTTACAAAACATTTCCAAATTTCACCAGTTATTACATACAAAGATATTTGAATATATATTGTACAGAAATCGTGAAATAAACAAATTTATACAAAAGTAAGAAAAATATAAATGCAGACACAAGCTGATCCCGACCTTTATCTCTTACTTGTATGTAGTATCGATACTCCCGTTTTCTCAACGGAGTAACTCTTCTGAACCTGAAAAATATTGAAAATTTTAGATGAGTTTTACGAACTTAGTGAGGTAATTATCGATAGTTCACTCAATTCATGTAACATATCAATACACGTAACATGTAATTTACATATTTGCATTTAGCATAATTCATCACATGTCATATTCTCATTTACAAGAAGGGTAATTTTGGATTTCAGACAATCAAACATACTTATTAAAAATGTATGTGAAATGCTTATGTGAGTCTTTTCCGATGATTATGTTGTTGTGATCAAGTGCCTAATTGTCCGATATCCATTGTGAATACTGTGCTCATTTATAACTGTCCTTTATCGGTTATTGATATAGGGCTCATTTTTACATAGTGAGCCTTTGGCTTTTATACACTTTTTGAGCTCTAGGCTCTTTTTCATATTTTGAGCTTTAAGCTCTTTTTCGGTGATGACTCCAATCACAACTGCCTTTATGTTTCATGCATTTATGTAATGGAATGCATCACATTCACGTAATTCACTCTATCACATGCTTTCGGATTCACATTCAATTTCACATTCATCTTCGGACTGTGGTCTGACATTTAATATAATGTTAAATATCGCTGTTGCATTCATATGCATATTCACGATTTTTTCCAGATCTAAGCCCAGCATTTAATAATAAAATCATGTATCACGTATTTCATAAAATTAACATACAAGTAGTACTTAGTATCACATACATGCATCAAATCTCGGACCTTCATTGCCCGATATCAACACAAAATCAATTCACATTCATGTCATCATTTAAAACGTATTTTTAAAGAAAACAATTAATTGAGAGAAACTGTTTAGGTTTGTAACATCCCGTTACCCTAGTAAAGGAAAAATTAATAGATGAGAGAAAGTGCTGAGGAAGTAGGAAACACGTTCCATGCTCATGCATAATATGGAATACACATACATATTGAATAGTAAATGTTCTTGCACATAAAAATAATTATACATGCATTCATTGACAACTTCCAGGTATGTGTAACATCCCATCACTGATGGGAAGGATAGATTGGTCAATTGGGATGGGTTAGAAATGTTTAATTATATCTCGGCATGTTCATACATTAGGTGGCCTCTAAATATAGATGAATGATAATTTTTGCACATGAACATGGTTGTACATGCATTCATGACATTTCCCAGCATATGTGTCTAAATGTAATTTGTTTTGTGAAATATGGGATAATTGTGTTTGAAAACTTGAATTGGAGTGATTTATGTGTGTTTCTCAATTTTTTGGGAGTTTTAGAAATTTTCTGAAAATTTTGGGAGAAAATGTCCGGACCGGAGAAATTGACAAGTGACAAACTGATTGGCTTTCCGGTAATGGAAATGACTGTCCAATGGCACTGGAGAGTTAGATACATGATTTTAGGATTTATTAATTTTTGTGCGCCATTGGAATTTGGGAGAAATTAGAATAAAAAGTTGATTAGGTCATAAGAAGTGGACAATTGGCAAGTGACATGAGCCACTTGCCAAACATGGCCTTAAGTCCACTTGATTAATAACCTTTTTTCCCTTATGGGTTGTCTTATACGATGCTTTCTTTTCCTCGGAACAAAATTTGTTCTCTTACTTAGCTTCTCTTCTCCTCTTTGTTTTCGTTGGTTTTATCCCTCCATACAACAAGTTCTCCCTTGTTACTTGATTGCTCCCTCTTCCTTTACTTTCAAAACCAACCTTAAGCCTTGTGATGATGAAATTTGATGTGGGTGAGAGTGAGGGCCGTAGGTGTTGGTGAGAGGTAGAGAGTTGGTTAAAGATTTGAAGATTTAAAGCTTGAACCTTGTTTAGGTGAGAAATTTGTATTGTATTCTCTAATTGGTAGTTAGAGGTATTTATTGTGATTAATTATGAAGCTTGTGGTTGGATTGTTTGGATATGAGTGTATGTATGTGTGTTTGATGTTATTGATGAAAGGTGTTATAGGGTTAATGATTTTGTTGTGTTTATGAATAGATTTTGTGTTGAAATGAGTTTAAAGATGAAGTAGGAAGGATGATTTAGGATGATGTTGAGTTATTAGTGAAATTTTTTGGAGTAAGAAGATGAAAAATGTCGAAGAAGAAGACTTCTAATATCGCACGTCGCGGCGTGCATGCGCCACGACGCGGGGAGTGCAAGCGCCCTCGCCACAGCGTGTGCTAGTGTCCTCGCAGCGGCGAGCTTCTGGCTTTCGCCGCGGCAAGCTCCAACATGTTACGCTGCGGTGAGCTGCTCTTTTCGCCGCGACGAGCTTCTGATTTCGCTGCGGCGAGCCCCTATTTTCCTGCACAGATATGTTTTGGTATTTTGGACATCACTGTTGATGTAGATATCCAAATGAAGTGCTTTTTGATTCGTTGCAAAATGGAGACAAAGGTCTACAAGCGTTATGAAGAAAGAAAGTTTTAATTCAGTTTAGAAAGATCTCAAATTTTGAATGGAAATTGAGTATAGATTTCTATTTCAACATAAGGATAGTCTCATTATATTTTGGAGTATAACTTTCAGATTTTTGAAACAAATTGAATGATTTTGGGGTCTTTAGAAATTTAGTACAATGGGGAACATTTTTCTAGAAAAGAATATCACCAGGTTGTCTTTTACTTGATTTTAGTGATCATGGGAAATTGACCCGAATGTTGGATTGTGATGATTGGAATTAGCTTAAGTAATCTTCTGTAAGTTATAAAGGATTGTTGTAACTTTTTAATGAGATTTATTATGTTAATTGTGCATATAAGGATGGGAAGTTATGGGTTTTTAACGTTTTGATATGGTTTAGATCATGTGCTATTTTAACATTCCTTAAAAGAGCAGCCACATTAATGGGTGAATTTGACCTAGTTAGAAGTGGTATTGGCTTTGAAGTCCTGCTTGAGAATTTTAATTTATTGTCTGATCTTTTTAGTGCTTTAGGGTATGGTAAATTTGGGCAGAATCTTTGGAAGGTTTTTAGACCCTTCATGGAACTTATAGGGTTTTTTGTGATCTTTCTAATGATATCAAACTGTCACATTTGGACACTTGGGTGAAAAGTTAGGTTTTGCGAAAGAAGAAAGGGAAATTGTGGAATAGTGCCGGGAATGTCACGAACATGCATTGTACACTTTTAATTGCTACATGTGCATTATTAAATATGTCTGATTTTACATTTAGTAATGTTTGAATAATTTGACTGTTATAGAGGCACATTTGGAACGTCAGCCTACGGACGTTGCCGAGACTTCCAGGCATTAGCTCGAAAGCTTTTAGGTGAGTAACCTAGATGGTTTCTCAATCATTATTTGTTTATATTTCTGCACTTATAACTATTTGGAGAATAATGGTGGGCTTGTGCGTTGTTTATGACTGGATTTCAGACAAGAGGTCTGATGTATTGGGAGTTATGACATAGAAGTGTTCTCTATCTATGAATCTATGACTTACTTGTCTCTGATGTGATGGATTGTGATATGTGGACTAATTGTGATGCATTTACTGTTAAATTGGGACATATGCATTTCATACATGAATGCATGATCAGATAATGACAATTGTGACCGGAGCAGCCACCGAGAGCTGAAAGCTCAACGTATTGGGTCCTGAGCCCACACTGATTCAGAGCCACAAGCTCACCGATTAATGCGCCCATATTGGGATAGTTCAGACGCTCGGTCACAACACCGTAATAAAAGTGGGAAAGTGTCACATATGCATTTTATATGCATTTGTTTGAATGTTTCGATTGGGTGAAAGGTGAAATGCCTTATACTTATGCGATAACAATCTGTGGTATTTCTGAATGTGCTATTGTGCAATAATCTGTGACTTGGTTGCGTAATGCATGAATTGAGTGAACCATCGATGATGGTTCCTCACTGAGTTCGCAAACTCACCCAAAATTGCAACCTATTTTTCAGGACCGAGAGAGTAGACTCCTAGCTCCAGTGGGACTTTTCCTACCGTGTAGATCGTGTTGGCAAGAGAAGTTATGGATCACAGGTCAGTCAGCTGGAATTTTTGGTGGATGACCTAGTTAGGCTGTTTGTATTAGATTTCTTTTGGAGTGATGTATAAATCAGTAAACAATGACATATTGTACTTTATTGCTTTCTATGAAATAAAAGTAAAAGTAAATTTTGGTTTCAAAAGCTTCTGATTTTTATACTGATGCTTATTATGATGCCATGTAAAGTGTTATAGCGATTGTTCGTAGTTCACCCTTATCGTAGGATATGTATCGGAATGACCTACGGGCGTCTCGGTATATACCCTATGGTAAGGGGGTGCCACAGTATGATTGTTTTTGAATGTGATTTTATTGAAAATGAGAAGTAGAGGAAGTTGAAAGAGTGATATGGAAATGTTCATTGAGTGTGCTTCGGTTTGTTAGCCATAACTTGTTTTCTAGTTATCCAGACGTGATGATTTTGGATTGGGATTAAACTAGGAACCTATGACTACATTTGTTATAAAGACATCGAATTTAAATTCAGTCTTTAAGAATCTCAAAGTTTTTCATAAAGTTGAGAATTGGGTGCAGTACATTGAATGAATGTTAAAAATTCAAGTTCTGTATTCGAGGGAAAATCTGGATTAATCTAGGCTTGATTAGAGAAAATTGTTTTTTGAAAAGTTGTAGAAATTTTTTTTATCCTTCCAACGACATATAGTGTAGAAATTTTGAACGTCTGAGCTGAAAATTAGGGTCCTTGCAAGCGAAGATGTTTCTTTTGTATTTTTTTTCTTCTGTGATGACGTCATCTTCTATGTTTTGTATCGTCTGAGTTTTACTATCTTCTACTTTTTTGCTTCTTATGTATTTTGCTTCTTTTGTGATGATGTCATTGATGACATCATCTTCTTCTGTGTTTTGTATCCTTTGAGTTTTCCTATCTTCTGCCTTTTCGCTTCTTCTGTGATGATGTCATTGATGACGTCATCTTCTTCTATGTTTTGTATCGTCTGAGTTTTGCTATCTTCTGCCTTTTCACTTCTTCTGTATTTTGTTTCTTCTGTGATGACGTCATCGATGACGTCATCTTCTTATGTGTTTTGTATCATCTATGTTTATGAACTTCTTCTGTGTTACTGTTCATGAACTTCCTCTGTGTTACTGTTCATGAACTTATTTTATGTTACTGTTCATGAATTTCTTCAGTGTTACTGTTCATGAACTTCCTTCGTGTTACTGTTCATAAACTTCTTCTATGTTACTATTCATGAACTTCTTTTGTGATTTGTATCTTCTACCTTTTGTATCATCTTCCTTTTGTATCTTCTGCCTTTTTATCTTCTGCCTTTTTGTAGCTGGTACCTTTTTATCTTCTGTCTTTTCATCTTTTGCCTTTTTATCTTCTGTGTTTTGCTGATGCGTCTTCTTCTGTGTTTTACTGACTCATCTTCTTTTGTGTTTTGTTGACGCATTTCCTTCTGTGTTTTGTCGATGTGTCTTTTTTTGTGTTTTGTTAACGTGTCTTCCTCTGTGTTTTGCTCCTTTTGGGTTTTACTTCTTCTGTGTTTTACTGACGTGTCTTCTTCTGTGTTTAGTTGACGTGTCTTCTTCTGGGTTTTTGTTTCTTTTGTCTTTCTTTGCCTGGCCATAACTTCTTCTATAGGAGTCCAAATGAATTGATTATGAAACCATTGGACTCGTAAGACACTACCCTACATCTCCACCTAAACATTTTAGCCATCTGCAATAAATTGACAAATAATGAGTGAGAAACGTGGAACGGGTACAGTGAGTGTGCTCTCGAATTTTATGAGCTGGGGTTTTTGCACTGAACGTACTTCAGTATCTTGATTACATCTAGACTTGTAGGATTCCAAGTGATACGATTGTTGCTTTGGAGTGAACTAGAGATATATGCCTACAATTGCCTCAAGAAGTATAATTGTGGTTCCGTCTATAAGATATTTACTTTCTAAGCGGAAGTTGTGCATAGTACACTATTTTGGGATATGACAACCCGAAAATGTTTGAGGCACATCTTCAGAAGTACTGAACCATATTAAGTGATTTTGTTGTCAATGGAAAGATCTAGAAATGGATAAGTGGCTAAGAATTGGACAGGTTTCCTAGTTAAAGTGGAATTTTAAATAACCTTGAAGGAGAAGTCACGGTACTTGCCTTCATTTTTTTCTCTCAAAGCTTCTTTCTCTAGAGCTCCTCCAACCCAGAACTTTTCATCAAATATTCCCCGAAGTTAAACCTTGCTTTTCTCTGTTGTCATCACTTCCACTCTGATATTTCTTCTTCTATTCAAAGAAAAGACCAAACCCCCTATCAACCTTCAAGATGAGGTACGTGGGCTGCATGAGAAACTAGGGTTCACGTGATTTGAAAATGTTAGGGCTTTGTGATGGTTGTAGGTTTTGGAGCTTCAAACAAGTAAGCTTATTATGATCACGTAGTTTTGTATAAAATGAAGCATGCATCGTTAGTTCACTGCTAAATGGTTAAGAACAGTGATATTCGTAATTGCTGGAAAATGAGTGAGGAGATTTTTTGTATGCCATATATATGATTTTCTTTGGATTTAATGATCAAATGTTATAAGAAATTGTAGAAATGATTTTAGAGTTGAAAGATCAATTAAAAAGTGTATGATGATGTTTAGAGTTGAGGAAAAAAGATTAAAGTGATAGCTAGAAAAAAAGTGAAGTGAATGAAAGTGCAGTAATGCAGAAAATGAGATGAATGTACGTAATAAATGTTTCTGCTTTTGAAGATTATGAAAAATGATAGATTTTGATTAAGTTGGGAAGTTAGCAAGGTACCCGGGATTGTCACTGAGCATGCATTTTACATAGTCCATATAGCTATCTGTGCATAAATGAGTTTTGTAACATGTGTGAATTATGTATTGCATAAATGGGTTGTGTAGGTTAAGTGTCCGCATTTAGGCGTTCACAGAATTTGAAAGCAAATGCTAATTCTGAACATACTGTGAGTAGACCTAGATTGGTCTCATTCTATTATTTGTTTTGTTTGACTTTTCGGTATTAATTGAATTTTGAATGATTGTGTAAATGTGATTGTTTATGTTGGTTTTCGAAAACGAGGTTCGATGATTGTGATATTTGACTTAGATATCGAAGTGCTGCTTGTATGTAACATCCCACCCTCAATTGGAAGGGTAGAATAGTAAATTGGCATATGATGGGCTAGATTGGGATTTCATAGGATTGCTTATGCATAATAGGATTGGTCCACAGTCATATTTGTGCACATGAAATTACTGTGCATGCATACATGATATTCCCGATTTGCGTGCCTAAGATAATTTTATTGGGATTAACGTGGTTAATGGGTTTGAAAAATTATTACGAGCGCCATAAATTGTTTTATAGTTTAAGGATTTTAGAATTTTTCGGAATTTTTGGGGTTCTTGCGGATAGGAAAAATTCCAACCGATCGATTGAGTGACTTTCTACGTACTAAAAGGACTGCCTAATGGTGTTGAATTATGGAATAAATAATTGTGGGAATTGTTATAGGACCATTAGCATATGTTGGATTAAGATTAAATGAGATTAGTGTTATGATTAACTTATGTTGATTAAGTTCATTTTGTCTTGTTCAAAAGAAAATGCCAAGTGTCCCACCTATTTAAGGCTTTTGTCTTCTTCTTCTCCTTGATTTCGTGGATTCACATTATATAGGTGAGAAAAGAAGAGTTCTAGCTCATTTTCACTCCATCATCGAAACTCCCATATCTTCCATCTCCATCGATTTTCTTGTTTTCTTCTTCTTCTTTAAGTTACTTCCTTCCACCTTGAGGACCTCCCTTACATGTATACAAGTTACCTTGTTTTCATGATAATAAACTCCTTGTGTGAGGATTAGAAAGTAGAGAAAGTGGTGTAGTATTGAAGAGAGAAAAGCTTGAATTAGGTAAGTTGTATTGTTTAGCTTTAATTAAGGTTTGATTATGAATTTATGAATCATGGTAGTTAGAAACATGGAATGGGAGATATGGTATGTTTATTATGTTTATTGATGCCTTAAATAGATGATAATTATTGTTTGAATTAATGGGTATAAGATTAGGATTAGTTATGAATTGAAAGTAGGATGAGTGATGAATGGTTTTAGCTTGATTGTAATTGCATTTTGATGATGAATTGTGCATAGAAATTGAGGAATTAATTCTGCCAACTTTTGTGTAAGTATACAAATAAATGTCGTGTTGAGTTTGTGGCTGAATTGGAGGTGTAAATGAAGGTATATTAATGTAGGTAAAGTGATAGACTGGAAGAGGATGAGATATAGATGAAATCTGGAAAATTTGGGGTTTAACCTAGTGAAATGTTTTGATCATAACTAATTGTGTAGCTAAGAAAATGAGGTGAGGTTTGTACCCAATTAAACTTTGGTTTGTTGGCTACATTTTTGTGTGAAATAGGTGTTGTCCAATTTTAGCTGTAAGAGGGTGAAATATGGCCTGGAAAGTTACTGCTGGAAATGATGTGAACAGTATCCAGATTTATAACCTATGAGTTTTGCAAAATTTTCTAAATTAATTGAGAAGGAATTAGGAAAAATGGACTAAATGAAAGTTTAAGCCTATTCAGTTAGCTTTCCAATGCCACTGATTTTGCAATTTTTTGATATGTATAGTAGGAGTTATGGACTAATAACTATTGGCTGTTTTAATGCATTGAATGAAACCTAGTTGAAATGGTAGATTTGGTGTACATTCTGATTTGGAGGAATTTTAGTAATTTGTGTGAACTGAATTGGTGTTAGGGATCTACTGAAGAGTTTTATAAGACACATTTATCTTGAAAATGGTATGTGGAATATAAGTTTTAGAGATATGATGTGGGAGTTATGGATTTTCAAAATCTGAACCTGCATTAGGATGTTAACTGCTGATCATGACAGAAACTTGTATAATAGATTTGAAATTGTTAGAGGTCGAATTGGATGTTGAGTTCTTCATGAAAATTGAAGTTTGAGATCTTATCTTTTCAGGGATATAAGGTAGTGAATTTGGTGACATTTGTGCTAAGAGATATACTGTTGTGAAATGTGCTGTTCAGATTGGGAAAATTCTGAGGGCCGATGCTTTGGTGAATTGTTTGACATAGTTAGCAAGTGAATCTGATTTTGGGTTGTTCATGAAAGTTGTAGATAATGTTGTGATCTTACTGCCTTATTTATTGTGTAATTGTTGACTGAAGAATCAGAGAGTTACTGAATTTGCAATATACCGCCCTGTTTTGATAGGTTTTGAGTGGGCAGTAGGTTTGATTGGATTTTTAACACCCTTAGGGGTGAAATTGATTTTTATGGTCTTCTTGAGAATTGTAGAGGGTTTCATTATCTTTTCAACAAGGTATAGTTTGCATTTTTTTGAAATGTGTAGAAAGGGATATGATAGATTAAATTTTGGTTAGAAATCAGGAAAACAAAGAAGGAAATAAGGGTTATACATTTAATGTGAATTTTGGTTTCTTTCGTGAATAACTCTTCCGTCCGACGTCCGATTGACCTGATTCTTGAGGCATCGGATTCATAGAATATTGAATTTCATTTTCTGAGAGATTCGGGATTTTAGGCGGAAATTGACGTGGGTCCGGATAAGGATCTGTTTAATTAATTGGGGACCTATAGAGGTCCAAATTGCGCACCGTCAGCGTCAATACGTTTCTAATTTTTAGACAGATTTTTATGATGGAAAAAAATGGAATTAGGATGGGAATATCATGATCATGCATTGTGCACCTTCTAAGTATTACATGTGCATTCTGAAATAGTTCTGATTGAAAAATTGATAATGTATGTATACTGTCACTGTTATAGAGTCACACTTGGAGCGTCGGTCCACCGACGTCACTGAGACGGCCAGATTTTGGCTAAAAAATACAGGTGAGTAACCTAGTTGATTCCTCAACCTTTATGTGTTTAATATATTGCAATTTTGCCATGTGGAGATAATGGAGGGATTATGTGTGTTTGATTTTGACTGATTTTGGACCGTAGGTGTCTGAAATATGTGGAATGTGATATCGAAGTGCTATTTGTGTGTAACTATGCATGGGTGCTTCAATGGAATAATTTGTGAATATGAAATTTATTAGTGACTGAATTACCAGATCGAAGGTCCGAAGGAATGAGAATTGGTCTTTAAAATGTAAAATGTCAGTGAATGTGAATTGGAACATGTACATTGCATGCATAAAAGTATGATCGAGATAAAAGCGGTTGTGGACCGGAGCGACCACCGTATCGGGGCATATCACGCCTAGCGTATATGAGAGCTTTCAGCTCAACGACAGACCTCAGTCCAGCGTATTGAGCCTCGGGCTCGATGTACCAAGGCTTCAAGCCCAATATTTTGAGCCACCGACTCAGCGCAATGTGCAAATCCATTGGGACGATAAAGGTATGCAGTCACAACAATGAAATGAAAATGAAAAGTGTCACATGTGCATTGCAACTATAAATGATTGAATATAAATTGTATTAAAGTAAACGCCTTACATTTGAGAAATGTGATTGTATGTATTATTTAGTAAATTGATTGAATATGCATGAGTTGAGTGAACCATCGATGATGGTTTCACCGAGTTCGCAAAATTCACCCAAAATTTGCAATTATTTTCAGGACTCGAGAAGAATACCCGTTAGGCAGCAGGCGTATAACGTTGTTGGGTATTGAAGTAGAGAAGAGATCGGGATCGATTTTAAATGCATTAGTGTCCAATAGAATTGTATTCCAAAATGACTAATTGTATGTGTAATGGGCCAATGTGGTTACATTTTGTACATAAAATGGTTATTGTAATTTATGGTTGACCATTTGTAATAATCAGAATCGATTGTATTAGCTGAAAATGTTTATCTATGCGTTGATGCAAATTGTCTCATCGTGTTCAGCAGCATGAGTGTAAATGAAAGAAAAAGAAAATGGCTCTGATGGAATGAATGTTTGAAAAAAATTTTATACTGAGTTTCGACTGAGTGATGTAGCATGCCACCCTCGCGGGGCACGGACTCGGATATCACCATTGATGTCGGGCTCGGGTCACGCGGAAATGGGGTGTTACATTGTATGTAAAAAAGCTGAACTAAGTGCTCTGAAGTGATTGCTAAGTGAATTCTGAATGTGAAATTGCATGCAAGTAAAAGTGTGAATTCTCAACTATCTGTTGAATGTCGGACTGCGGTTCAATGATAAGTGATTATGACTGAATAAGAGCATGCAATGTAAGTGATGCATTCCATCTCATGAATGCATGAAATATAAAGGCATTGTGACTTGTGTTGCCTGTATGAAACACTTTCACGTAAAGCTATGCTCCGTGATTGTGTTATGTGACTGAGCCCTATGGGCTAGTATTTTATTCTGACTGAGCCCTATGGGCCAGTATTCTGTTCTGATTGAGCCCTATGGGCCAGTATTCTATTCTGACTGAGCCCTACGAGCTAGTATTCTATATAAGTGAGTGACAGGCACTCAGTCACAACAATAAGAACGAAAGTGAGTCTTATACAAACGACATATGCATAATATGAATGTTTGAGTAAATTGAATATGAAGTGTGAAAGTGAAATAATATGAAATGTGCAAATGCGATTGATGCATTTCATAAAATGTAGGTTCAGATAAAGGCGTTGTGACTTGATTTGCCAATATGAAGCGCTTCCATGTAGAACCTGCCTTCGTGATTTCTGATTCTACACGTAGAGCTTTGCTCCATGCTATGTGTTCTGTGCATAGAGCTATGCTCTATAATTCTATTCTGACTAAGCCCTATGGGCCAGTATTTGTTGAAGTGAATCACACGTTAGTACAATACTGAGGAAACGATATAAGAATGCACGAGAAGGGGGGGTTGAATTGTGTATTCCCCTTTTTTTAAATCTTTAAAAAATATTTGTTAGAAAATAAAATTCTTTTACAGGATTTTTGATAAATTCTAATTAATCAAAAACTTTGTTTCAAACCAAGTAATGATAAAACTTGAATCTAAAAGAGAGATAGAGTAAGAGTAGTTGACACAGAGATTTATCCTGGTTCACCCCAAACCGTGGGCTACATCCAGTCCTCGGAGTTCTTTATGAGATTTTCACTATCTCTTCAACTTTACAAGTATTCTTTGCGAGCCTCTTCTGGTCTCTACAACCAGTATTCTTTCACACTTAGCCTCTGCAGGCTATCTGTACTACTTTCTCACAGATAAGTGTTTGAACACTTGTTACAGTAAAAATAGCTCTCGGCTAATTTGCACAGAATGCTTTTACGATCACGTATATGTAATTCAGCTCACGTTTCAACTAACTTTGCAAACTTCGACTTCGACTTGTATTTATAGCCTTCGTCTCCAACTGCTTCTTGATTCTTGTTTCTTGAATCTTTCTTCTTGAATCTTTAACATAAACGATTAATCAGTTGAGTTCTGTAACTAACCCGAACTGACTCTTGCGTCTACTTTTCTGTTCGCGTCTTCGTCTCTTTTTCTACTGTTTGCGTCTTCGTCTGTTTTTTTGTTTGCGTCTTCGTCTGTTTTTCTGTTTGCGTCTTCGTCTGTTTTTTTCTACTGAATCTCCATCTACGTCTGTATTTCTCTTTTGCATCTGCGTTGCTTCGTCTGTGCTTATTTTGTGTCTACGTCTGTTTATTTCTTCTGCGTTCTTCGTCTACGTCTTATTGTGCTTTTGCGTTTGTGTTGCTTCGTTTGTATTACTTCGTCTGCTTTGCTTTTCTTTTATTTTGCTCTTTGTTATACATCAAAATTATATCTAAGTAAAGTCATTTTGACTTAACAATCTCCCCCTTTTTGATGATAACAAATTATATACAAACAAGAAAACAAAGTACAATGTATATAAAAAAACTTATCTTCTTCTTCAGCTCTTCAGCTCCTTCAATCACACCATTAAGATTTGACAATTTCCATTCCTCTTCTGCTCATACTCTTCTCCCCCTATTTTTTATAATAAAAAAGATTAATGACGACAACTCTTCAACAGTTCTGTCATCATTTTCTTCAGATCATTCATCGTCTCCTTTATCTCGTTTACTTCTCACGTAATTGGTGATTTACGCTTGGGAGGCAAGCGTTGAGGAGGATTGATCATTATCTTGGAGGGTGCGATGAGCGCAATTGTTGTAGCATATGCGTCGAGGATGGAACATAGTCTTCATTAATCGCAAATGTGGGTGGATGAATCAATACACTTGACTCTGGAATATCCAAGTCATAGGGAGCAGGTAGCATCAGCAACTGTCTTTCTTGCAAGGGTATGCCTTGACTTGATAGGCGATGTATTAGATAAGGGTCTATCTGAAAAACTATGCAGACAAGGAATTCAATGAATGTCCCTGTTGACAATCTTCCCCTTACTAGACAGTCTTCTTTCTTATCAGTATAGCTACAACTAGCTCCACCATTGTTCTCTTTAAAAGCACATGCCTCATTAATTTTTCGCACTTTTTCAGCTATTTGATCTGGGGACAGATCATCACTAACTTCTTCAGGAAAAAGTATCGATTTCTCCTTATTCAACTCCAAGGGATATCTTAGCTGAATGTCTGGTACAACCTTTTTTATAGACTCTTCTGTCACCGGATAAATAGTGCACGGACGAGAAGACATTTTTGTAGGGTATGGCCTTATAGCAGCATACCTTAACGTATCATAAAAGTTCCTTTCGTCTTCATTAAGTATGTGCCATGTCTCACTATTTATCAAAATAGGTTGTAAGACTGCCTTTATTTCCCTTCTAGGTTGACTGTAGATAGCAATAGCAGTACTCCTTCTTGTCACAACTTCAACTAGTCTGACTTCAAACTTATCCTTTCTTAAAAATTTGGAATAGTTATGAACGACCAGACTAGGTTCATCAGATTTCTTCAATGGTACCTTCACTGAGCTCAAATCTGTTGTGACTTCTTGTTGATTATCGACAGGTGTAGACTGAACCAGGTTAGGCTCCACTGGTTCCTATGGTTTCTCAACAATAGGAGTATTCTTCTCTTGATTAGCTTCCTCAGGAGTAGAGAAACTCCTCCTTCGACTAACCACTTTAGTTTTTATTCTTGGATTTTTCTTCACTTGAGACTTCTGTGTCTCAGACTCCAATTTTCTCTTCTTTTCAGTCTCCTTGCTCTGTTTGGCAGATTCTTTCTCCAAAATTGAGACGAGAGATCTTGTCACCTTTGCCCTTGGTGCGCTGGATTCAGAGGCTTCTATTTGTTCCTGCTCTCTAGTTCTTCTTTCTTGTTGTTGCCTTAAGGTTCGAATCCTAGGTGATCTCCTTGTTTTCTTAGTGATTTCACACAAAAGATTCTCTCCTTTTCTTTTAGTCGCACCATCGTCTATTCTCCGAGCAATATCATACACTTCTCTAGGACATGCCAGTTTTATCAAAGGCTTTTTATTTAATCTTCTCCTTTCTTCTATTGGCATACTCACACTTCCATGAGATCTAGAACTTGTTGCTGGAGTCTTCTTTAATAACAGCTCCCCCTCAGTTGTAGTTTTCCTTGAACAGTTTGCATCTCCCTGAATCACTGGCTTTAGACCCATTCGTCGTATAGTGATTGAGTCAATAGTACTCTTCACAGGTACAATCCTTCTATTTCCTCTGTGTAGAAGGACTCCGGATTCCTTAAAAATCCTTGTAAGAAGCATGCCATACGGATAGCTATTTGTATCCTTCATCCCCTTAATCATATAATGAAAGATTAAGAAGGGTAAGTCAATAGGATTGCGATTCAACAGGTAGAACAAACACTGTTCATCCAGGGTGGTCACCAAATGTCTTGAACCTACTCTGGATAAGATGCAATTAAAAAAAATCGCATGAAGAACCCTAGTTTTTGGAACCAGACTTGAAGGATTCCTCTTCGAAGGGTCGTTCACTCCATACAGCTGTTTGCTAACATCTTCCTCCTTCATGTTGACCATTTTCATCCACTTCGCCTTGGTTGACAGTGTCTCACCAATGGATGGGCAATCGATCACCTTCCTTATCAGCTCCTTAGTCACGACAACAGATATACCGTCTACTGAGGATACAATAGTGTTGTCTACAAGTTGAGCATTTTTCCAAAAATCAAATACCTCATCGGTGTACACTGGTTCTCGTATCTGGAAGAAATTCCTCCAACCAACACTTTTAATCTCAGGTTCTACGTCCATACCATCCCTCCTTAGCGATTCGAAATCCACATGCCTTTCGAATATCATATGTAACATCCCACCCCCTCCTGGAAGGGTAAAATAGTAAAATTGGCATAAGATGAGACTAATAGGGATGTATGAGTAGTGTCGGTATCTTTGATCTCGGTGCTTAGTGAATTTGTGCCTTGAATTTGTTTGGTCATGCATTCATGACATTCCCGGTAATTGGGCTTAACGGCATTTTATTGTGATTAACGTGGTTATGAGATTTGAAAAATTATTCTGAGTGCGCCATTGAGCGTTTTACATTTTTTTGGGATTTATAGGATTTTTTCTGAAATTTTCTGAAGAAACTTTAGGATAAGCAAAATCACCGATGGAATGGCCTAAACGTGTTTTTGTGTTAGAAAAGGTGATTTTCGTGTTTGAAAAATTATTTGGAGTGCACTGTTACATGTTTTATAATTTTGGAGAATTTCATTAATTCTCAGAAAAAATGATTCGGGAAAATTCTCGGAAATTTCCGGACCGAAATTTTTTTTTAACTGACAGACTGAATGAGCCGTTTTGTACTGAACAGGATTGCCTAATGGTATGAGATTAGTGGATAAATGATGTTAGGACATTATTCTAGTGCCATGATTAGGGATTAATGGGGATTAGTACTTAATTAATTAGGATTAGTGATAAATTGTATTTTATTCCATTTTTTAGCCAAGTGTCCACTTAGTTGTCTTCTTTCATCATTTCCTACGACCTTCTTTGGCTAATTCATCAATAAAGTCTTTTGGATAGCTTTGAAAGCCAACTTTCCTCCACCCTCATCCGAAACATTACTTTTCTCTTATGGTGTTGTTCTTTTCTCCTTCAAATTTTCTTCCTCTCATTTCTTACAAGAAGACTCTTCCATGCTTCTTGCTTGTTTCTTCCTTGCACACCCAAGACCAAGATCAAGCCTTGAGTAGATGATGATATGCTTGGGAAGAGGAGATAACAAGTGGCTGAGGATTAGAAAGGAGGTTGGTGTGAACTTGTAGATTTGAGGGAAATATAGCTTGGAACTTGTTTAAGGTGAGTATTTATGTTTATATTTATTCTTATGGTAGTTAAAAACATCCATGGGAAGCACTTGTGTATTTAGTTCATGATGATTGATATGGTTGGAAGAAATGGGTATGTGGCTAGGTGAAGATGTATTGAAATTAATGATATGGTTTGATTTTGATTTTAAGTATGGATAATTATTTGAGTATTTGAATTGAGGAATTTAGTGCTGCCAATTTTTCAGTATTAGCCCTAGTATATGTATGACTGTAGTAATATTTAATTTGTATTTATTTTGATGTCTAGTAATGTGAAAAAGGCATTGGAAGTGATTGAACTAAGGTTAACATTGAATCTGGGAAATTGGAATTTTATTGATGTTACTGTTTTATTCATAACTTATTGTGTAGAAATGAAAATGAGGTAAGGTTAGTGGCTACTGAAACTTTGGGATGTTGGCTTCAATTTAGTGTGAAATAGGTGTTGTTGAATTCCAATTATAGAAGGGTCAATTTCTGTATGGAAAGTTACTGTTCCATTGCCTGTAAACAGTAACCGCAACCATGACATCTGAGTTTTGTTGATTTTTCAGAATTAATTGTGATGGAATTAGGGAAAATGGTCTTCATGGAAGTTGTATCATATTGAATTATATTTCCATTGCTTCTGATATTGTTATTTTTAGAATTGTATATTGGGAGATATGAATTGATTACTAATGACTGGTTTTGAGCATTTTGGATGAAACCTAGATTAAGTGTGATTTTGTGAGTTTACTGATGGGAGGCAATTTTAACATTTTATGTGGACTGAATTGGTGTGAGTGAGCTTCTGAAAAGTTGTAGAGGAAGAGATGACCTTGAAATTGATATATGGTTTATAATTTTTAGAATTCAGAATTGAGAGTTATGATTTTGGAAAAATGAACCCTACATTAGGTTATGAATGGCTGATCATAACAGTAGCTTCCATAACAGTTTTGAAATTGTTAGAGATCGAGTTGGATGATGAGTGCTTCATGACAATTGAAGTTTGAGATGTTATCTTTGCAGGGATATAAAGTTCTGATTTTACTGACTTGTGTATAGGGAGATATGCTTGTTGTAAGGTTACTACCCAAATTGAAGGATTGCAGGGACAGTAACATTAAATGAATTAATTGACTTGCTTAGAAATAGAATCTGATTTTGGATTGTTCATGAAAGTTGTTGAGGACAATGTGAACTTATTGAACATATTTTTGTGGTAATTTATTATTGAAGAATCAGTGAGTTATGAAATTGTCAATGTACTGCCCAGTGTTAATGGAAATTGAGTAGGCAGAAGGTTTGATGGGATTTTTGACACCCTTAGGGGTGAAATTGATTTTTATGGTCTTCTTGAAAGTTATAGAGGATTTTATAAGCTTTCCAATGAGATATAATTTATACTGTTCTAAGTTGTATGTAAAAAGTTATGGGTATTGGAAGTAGGTTAGATACAAGGATAAGGGGTATAAGGAAAAGGGATTAGGGCCGGGAAATTCATGAACATGCATATATCATCATCATGAGCACAAATTTCATATTTAGTGACTCGTGCTTTTTCTGATTCATATAGAGGCCAATTGGAGCGTCGATTGACCGATGTCACAGAGACTTCCCGGCATTAGCTCGGAAGTAATAGGTGAGTAATCTAGTTGTATTCTCAAATTTCTGGTTGTTTACATGCTCAACGCGAATTACGTGCAAAAGTGAATTGAATGATCACTGCATGACTCTTGGCATGTATGGGATTGTATTGTATGATTTCTTGTCTTGAAAGATCTGATCGATAGATGGGCATTATAGCCATCATCTTGAACAACTGTTATATTTGGGCTTTATAGCCATATCATTGACTATCGCTACTTTGGGCTTTATAGCCAAACACGGTACATTCTTGAATCTTGCATCGCATGCATAATTGCATGATCGGACAATGGGCGTGCCCAAGTTGCTATTTTTCTTGAAAAGAGCTTGAGCTCTCATCAGATTGTCCGCCTCGACCTCGAGAGGGGAGAAATCGTACGGCGTCCCCATCGAACACCGATCGAGCACTTGGGCACAATCTTGAATAATCGGAAAGAGTCACATATGCATTGCATTCGCACAAATGACCGCTCGTGTCTTGCTCTCGTAATGGCATGTGTTCTTGTGAATGGTTTATTATTCTTGGACATTGTTATTGATCTTCATGGTAATTGATGATTCTTGATGACGATCTTTACGCGTATGCGTAATGCATGATTTGAGTGAACCATCGATGATGGTTTCTCACTTGAGTTCATAAAACTCACCCAAAATTTGCATCTATTTTTCAGGTCTGAAGAATACCCGGTTGACACGGAGTATATCTGCTGTATGCAAGTAAAGGATACGGTCGGGATCGATTCGCGTCGCATTAGTATCTTAGTAAATTGTGTTCGCAATCATCGTATAACAAGGCTTTGTATTTTCTTGAGCCATTGTGGTTTTAATGTTTTACTACATTGGTGATTGTAAATTATTCTTTGGATGGACCGTAATAAGCTGGCGATTTATATTGAACACGGGTTTTATTTACTTCTTGTGTTTGCCGTGTTAGCGTGGAATTAATGGCTCCAAAAAGAAGAAAAAAAATGTATCTTGAATTTTAAATCGTGATGTAATACGCCACTCTCGTGGGACACGGACTCGGATATCACCAACGATATCGGGTTCGGGTCTTACGGAGTGGGTGTTATTTAGGTGGTATCGAGCCCATGAATGCGTAATGTATCCAGGCACGATTTGGAACATAGGTTGCATGCATTTGAGTCGCGTCGTTGCGGGCCGTGGTAAGCGATTCCTAGTCGAGTCGACGAGGATAAATCCTACGGTGCATAAGTGTCAGTGACTAAGTGAGAGAAGAGTGAGGCAGGATTAGAGTGTAAATCCTAAAAGGGATAATCAATTAGGAAAGGATAAAGGAAAATGGATAAGAAGGATGATATTGTCTTGGGTTAGAAACCCTCATATGTTATAGCGAGAATGTATGTTACCCTAGACTAATTAAGAATTTCCGAATTAAATTGACAATATTATGGTGACAGAAAAATGAAGATGTTGAGAACTTGGAGAGGTCCATTAGAGATATGGGAAGCATATTGGTTATAGTAGATCTAAGTGAATTAAAAAGCCCGGGATGGTTAGGTAATTACAGTTTTGACTGTATATGTCATGAAAGGGGAAATATTGGAATTGAGTAAAATGTAGATGGTCCAATCGGGCATATTTTGATTCACTGTATTCGAGTTAGAGATCAGTAGATATTATAAGCAGAAGATAATAGCGAAATGGAAAGAAGCTCAATAGAGTGCTGTAACGGTTTATTGAGAACTGAAAGAACCGAAAAAGTACGATGCCCAATGCCTATTAGAGTGAGATAAAAGTGTACAGATAAACTGAAGAATTTGTGAAATGGTTATGATCTGGACCGCATAAGCTTGAGATTGAAATGGTTATGTGATTATTGTGTTACGAGTTTGGAAATTCGTATGATAAAATCATAAAGGAAAAAGACAGACAGATGATTTCTACTGATGGTGTATCGGGAAATTCTGAATTCGGTGTATATGGACACAAAAACGGTAAATGGATAGGCAAATAGATAGAGATAAAATGGAGTTATATCAACGATTTTTCTGGTATTGGGGACTGTGAACACCCGATCATAGACTGTTTGAGGAAAATAGAAGATAAGTAGCAGAAAACAGAATGAAAAATAATAATAATAATAATGATCATAAGCTGATAAGCCAAATTGATATGACCTTACAAGGTCAAGTTGCACGTAACGGATAAGGGAATGAGTCATACAGTTTAATGATATGGTGAGAATGAAATAAAGATCTTGAAAAAAATGAAACCACAATAGTGGTATATGAAAAGAGTTGTCGCATTTAAGTCGATTTACTGTTGGGAATATCTATTGGACAGTAATGTTGATTGTGACTAATGAAATGTATGTGACAGATATATGGAAATCATAGAGGAAGTGAGCGGTGAATGTTTAGAGTGATTATAAGTGTGAAGTTCTTAATGGGTTAAAGTAAGACAAAAGTGGACTGAGTGTGCCTGTATGAGAGGAACTGAAAAGTGATTCTGGTATTAGTCATTTAATTGAGGATGGATATAAACGGAAAGGAGTCTTAAGGAAGTCTGAATTGTATGGATTACAAATTGGATTCGGATAGAATCTTGTGGTATAGATTCTTGAATAAGTGGTAAAGAAAGTGTTTAAGTGGTATCACAAGGAACCTTCGCGAAAGGAATGTTACGATCTGTTAAATGATGGCATAAAAGTGTCACGATTGAGATTATGCATTATAGTGAAGAAGGATTGAAAAGCAATTAGGAATAATAATTGGTTGATGAGACTTTCGTGGACAAAATTAAAAGTGAAATTAGGTCATAGCTCATCTTCTTGAGGTTATACTGACTTGTATGTATGAAATGTAAAGAATCCAACATGAGTGAGATTTTAATTTGAGGTGATCCTATTGCAATGTGAAGTGAATCGATCTCCATTTATGATGCAAAAGCAGTTGAGGAATCTAGATTTGAAGCGAAGAATAAAGAGTCCCGGCGAGAAGTGAGATCTAAAATAAAATGGAAATGGAAATTTTGGAGGTTTAAATATGGATGACAAGGTATTAACATATGTTGATATGAATGATATGAAAGCAGTTGAGAAGAAAATGAAAAGAGTAAATGAATGAAGACAAGAGGTTCAAAGGAAACCGACAATGAGGTGATGTATTGACACCTTCAAAAGAAATTGCAGATACACTAATTGTGGACTCGATGAAAAGGGTAAAAGATGTATGGTAAAGTCAATAAGACCTAATAGGGATTTATGCGAGGTAAGCAAATGGTAGTAGCTGTGATTAGGGACGAGAATGTGACGGTGAAAAGTAAAAAGAACGCTAGGACTAATTGAGGAATCGACATCGATGATATACATACCTTTGGAAGAGTGGGCGGTGAGTATTGAGCTGCGACAATATGTTGAACAGTATGAAATAAATTGAATCGACCGTGATAAATGGTGCTGGTGTCATGCTCGCGATTGAAAGCCTTGGGCTATAGATTCCTATAAGGATACTTGAGTTAATTTGAGGAAAGAGCAGTATAAATCGACAATGTTTAAATGAGCGGACAATTCGCCTACTAAACTCAACTAGTGAGCAGATAATGCTTTAATGAGCGGATCAATTCTGAGATATTGGGGTTTTCAATGAATGTCAAGCATATCAGGGGTAATTGTAAAGTGTTTCTGGAAAATTGAAGTTGTAAATTTAGTGATAAGAATGGTTAAGAGTGCAGAAAGTAAAGTGAGGAAAAACAATAGTGAAAAAAAAGTCGAAGAAGAAGTATGTGTGCAGATAAAAGGTATTAGAAAAGAAAGTGAGCAGTCAAAGTTAGACATTCTAGTAAGCATATTTGAAAAGTGAAATTGAGTAATTGTAGGTATAGAATGAAGTGATTATTGGCTCAAGTGTTTATAGGTTGAATGTCCAATAGGAAAAAGGTTTGATTATGGTCGTGTTATAGAGTTTTGATTCATTTGGAGGAATATCTTGTTACCTTTGCGATTACTCTTGGGAGTTAAAGACCATAATGGATTTGAGACTAAAATGTGTGAGAAAAGGAAAGTTGACTAGAAAACTGCATGGGTTAGCTAAAGTGGATCGGGATCGGAAAAAATGAAGCAGAGTAAAAGGTATATCCGACTAAAGTGTGTGGACACTATAGAATAGTGAATTGTCTTACGAGAATCGAATTTAAATGTAAAGTGAATGGCCTATAATAAATGACTGTATTAGGTACATTGTTACTGATTATAGTGAAGTGGAGTTAAATGTCACAGTATTGGTACCAAAGGAATGTGAATCGTCCCTGACGTGATAAAGAGAGGTATCAAAGAAATGGAGACGTACTCAATGGAATATAAATTGGACTATTTGGCATTGGGGAAAAAGGTATTAGAGGGATATAATGTGATGAATGAATAGATTTGTAAATACTGCATTGAGTCATTATATCGGAACCAAAGGTAGTGACTATTCTAGAAATGTTAAATGAGATAGCTAAGAAAATGAGATCGCCAACTAATAGTCTTGTCGAATCCGTCTACTGTACTAGTGATAATGAATTAGCCAAATTAGTAACTGGACCACGGACTGAGAGTGGTTACGGTGATCACTCAAAAAGTGAATCATTAAGTGGAAAAGTATATGGGATATGTGGAATCATGTGATAACGGTCATAGTGAACCGTTGACTGAGAATTTTGAGGACGAAATTCTTATAAGGAGGGGAGAATTGTAACATCTCACCCCCTCCTAGAAGGGTAAAATAGTAAAATTGGCATAGGATGAGACTAATAGGGATGTATGAGTAGTGTCCGGTATCTTTGATCGGTGCTCGATGAATTTGTGCCTGAATTTGTTTGGTCATGCATTCATGACATTCCCGGTAATTGGGCCTAACGGTATTTTATTGTGATTAACGTGGTTATGGGATTTGAAAAATTATTCTGAGTGCGCCATTGAGCGTTTTACATTTTTTGGGATTTATAAGAATTTTTCTGGAATTTTAGAAGAAACTTTCAGGACCGCAAAATCGCAGAATGGCCTAAACGTGTTTTTGTGTTAGAAAAGGTGATTTTCTTGTTTAAAAAATTATTTGGAGTGCACTGTTACATGTTTTATAATTTTGGGGAATTTCATTAATTCTCAAAAAAAATGATTCGGGAAATTCAGGAAATTTCGCATCGAAAAAATTTTTAAGCGATCGATGAGTGAGCCGTTTTGTACTGAACAGGATTGCCTAATGGTATGAGATTAGTGGATAAATGATGTTAGGACATTATTCTAGTGCCATGATTAGGGATTAATGGGGATTATTACTTAATTAATTAGGATTAGTGATAAATTGTATTTTATTCCATTTTTTAGCCAAGTGTCCCACTTAGTTGTCTTCTTTCATCATTTCCTACGACCTTCTTTGGCTAATTCATCAATAAAGTCTTTTGGATAGCTTTGAAAGCCAACTTTCCTCCACCCTCATCCAAACATTACTTTTCTCTTATGGTGTTGTTCTTTCTCCTTCAAATTTTCTTCCTCTCATTTCTTACAAGAAGACTCTTCCATGCTTCTTGCTTGTTTCTTCCTTGCACACCCAAGACCAAGATCAAGCCTTGAGTAGATGATGATATGCTTGGGAAGAGGAGATAACCGTGGCTGAGGATTAGAAAGGAGGTTGGTGTGAACTTGTAGATTTGAGGAAATATAGCTTGGAACTTGTTTAAGGTGAGTATTTATGTTTATATTTATTCTTATGGTAGTTAAAACATCCATGGGAAGCACTTGTGTATTTAGTTCATGATGATTGATATGGTTGGAAGAAATGGGTATGTGGCTAGGTGAAGATGTATTGAAATTAATGATATGGTTTGATTTTGATTTTAAGTATGGATAATTATTTGAGTATTTGAATTGAGGAATTTAGTGCTGCCAATTTTTCAGTATTAGCCCTAGTATATGTATGACTGTAGTAATATTTAATTTGTATTTATTTTGATGTCTAGTAATGTGAAAAAGGCATTGGAAATGATTGAACTAAGGTTAACATTGAATCTGGGAAATTGGAATTTTATTGATGTTACTGTTTTATTCATAACTTATTGTGTAGAAATGAAAATGAGGTAAGGTTAGTGGCTACTGAAACTTTGGGATGTTGGCTTCAATTTAGTGTGAAATAGGTGTTGTTGAATTCCAATGATAGAAGGGTCAATTTCTGTATGGAAAGTTACTGTTCCATTGCCTATAAACAGTAACCGCAACCATGACATCTGAGTTTTGTTGATTTTTCAGAATTAATTGTGATGGAATTAGGGAAAATGGTCTTCATGGAAGTTGTATCATATTGAATTATATTTCCATTGCTTCTGATATTGTTATTTTTAGAATTGTATATTGGGAGATATGAATTGATTACTAATGACTGGTTTTGAGCATTTTGGATGAAACCTAGCTTAAGTGTGATTTTGTGAGTTTACTGATGGGAGGCAATTTTAACATTTTATGTGGACTGAATTGGTGTGAGTGAGCTTCTGAAAAGTTGTAGAGGAAGAGATGACCTTGAAATTGATATATGGTTTATAATTTTTAGAATTCAGAATTGAGAGTTATGATTTTGGAAAAATGAACCCTACATTAGGTTATGAATGGCTGATCATAACAGTAGCTTCCATAACAGTTTTGAAATTGTTAGAGATCGAGTTGGATGATGAGTGCTTCATGAAAATTGAAGTTTGAGATGTTATCTTTGCAGGGATATAAAGTTCTGATTTTACTGACTTGTGTATAGGGAGATATGCTTGTTGTAAGGTTACTACCCAAATTGAAGGATTGCAGGGACAGTAACATTAAATGAATTAATTGACTTGCTTAGAAATAGAATCTGATTTTGGATTGTTCATGAAAGTTGTTGAGGACAATGTGAACTTATTGAACATATTTTTGTGGTAATTTATTATTGAAGAATCAGTGAGTTATGAAATTGTCAATGTACTGCCCAGTGTTAATGGAAATTGAGTAGGCAGAAGGTTTGATGGGATTTTGACACCCTTGGGGTGAAATTGATTTTATGGTCTTCTTGAAAGTTATAGAGGATTTTATAAGCTTTCCAATGAGATATAATTTATACTGTTCTAAGTTGTATGTAAAAAGTTATGGGTATTGGAAGTAGGTTAGATACAAGGATAAGGGGTATAAGGAAAAGGGATTAGGGCCGGGAAATTCATGAACATGCATATATCATCATCATGAGCACAAATTTCATATTTAGTGACTCGTGCTTTTTCTGATTCATATAGAGGCCAATTGGAGCGTCGATTGACCGATGTCACAGAGACTTCCCGGCATTAGCTCGGAAGTAATAGGTGAGTAATCTAGTTGGTTTCTCAAATTTCTGGTTGTTTACATGCTCAACGCGAATTACGTGCAAAAGTGAATTGAATGATCACTGCATGACTACTGGCATGTATGGGATTGTATTGTATGATTTTCTTGTCTTGAAAGATCTGTATCGATAGATCGGGCATTATAGCCATCATACTGAACACTGTTATACTGGGCTTTATAGCCATATTATTGACTTACTGCTACACTGGGCTTTATAGCCAAACACGGTACATTTACTAAATACTGCACTGCATGCATAATTGCATGATCAGACAATGGACGTGCCCCAAGTTGCTATTTTTACTGAAAAGAGCTTGAGCTCACATCAGTCTCGACCGCCTCGAGCCCAGGGGAGAAAATCACAGCGCCCCCATCGAACAATCGGTCGAGCACTTGGGGCAATCATGAATAAGCTGGAAAGAGTCACATATGCATTGCATTCGCACAAATGACTATTCTGTGTACTGCTCTCGTAATGACATGTATTCTTGGAATGGTTCTATATTCATGGACATTGTTATTGATCGCCATCGGTAATTGATGATTCTTCAGACGATCTTCAGACGCCACGTGCGTAATGCATGATTTGAGTGAACCATCGATGATGGTTTCTCACCGAGTTCATAAAACTCACCCAAAATTTGCATCTATTTTCAGGTCTGAAGAATACCCCGGTTGACACGGAGTATGTCTGCTGTAGGCAAGTAAAGGATCTGGTCGGGATCGATTCAGCGTCTGCATTAGTATCTTAGTAAATTGTGTTCCGCAATCATCGTATAACAAGGCTTTGTATTTTACCGAGCCATTGTGGTTTTAATGTTTTACTACATTGGTGATTGTAAATTATTCTTTGGATGACCGTAATAACTGGCGATTTATATTGAACACGGGTTTTATTTACTTACTGTGTTTGCCGTGTTAACGTGGAATTAATGGCTCCAAAAAGAAGAAGAAAAAAATGTATCTGAATTTTAAATCGATCGATGTAGTCGCCACTCTCGTGGGACACGGACTCGGATATCACCAACGATATTGGGTTGGGTCTTACGGAGTGGGTGTTACATTTAGGTGGTATCGAGCCCGTGATACGTAATGTATCCGGGCACGATTTGGAACATAGGTTGCATGCATTTGAGTCGCGTCGTTGCAGACCGTGGTAACCGATCCCTAGTCAGAGTCGCACGAGGATAAATCCTACGGGTGCATAAGTGTCAAGTGACTAAGTGAGAGAAGAGTGAGACGGGATTAGAGTGTAAATCCCTAAAAGGGGATAATCAATTAGGAAAGGATAAAGGAAAAATGGATAAGAAGGATGATATTGTACTGGGTTAGAAACCCTCATATGTGATAGCAGAATGACTGTGTTACCCTAGACTAATTAAGAATTTCCGAATTAAATTGACAATATTATGGTGACAGAAAAATGAAGATGTTGAGAACTTGGAGAGGTCCATTAGAGATATGGGAAGCATATTGGTTATAGTAGATCTAAGTGAATTAAAAAGCCCGGGATGGTTAGATAATTACAGTTTTGACTGTATATGTCATGAAAGGGGAAATATTGGAATTGAGTAAAATGTAGATGGTCCAATCGGGCATATTTTGATTCAACAGATTCGAGTTAGAGATCGATAGATATTATAAGCGAAGATAATAGCGAAATGGAAAGAAGCTCAATAGAGTCTTTAGAACGGTTTATTGAGAACTGAAAGAACCGAAAAGTACGATGCCCAATGCCTATTAGAGTGAGATAAAAGTGTATGCAGATAAATCAAGAATTTGTGAAATAGTTATGATCTGGACCGCATAAGCTTGAGATTGAAATGGTTATGTGATTATTGTGTTACGAGTTTGAAAATTCGTATGATAAAATCATAAAGGAAAAAAAAGATGATGATGATTTCTCTTGATGGTGTATCGGAAATTTCGAATTGATTGTATATGGACACAAAACGGTAAATGGATAGGCAAATAGATAGAGATAAAATGGAGTTATATCAACGATTTTGTGCGGTATTGGGACCGTGAACACCGATCATAGATCATTTGAGGAAAATAGAAGATAAGTAGCAGAAAATGTAATGAAAATAATAATAATAATAATGATCATAAGTCGATAAGTTAAATTGATATGACCTTACAAGGTCAAGTTGCACGAACGGATAAGGGAATGAGTCATACAGTTTAATGATATGGTGAGAATGAAATAAAGATCTTGAAAAAATGAAACCACAATAGTGGTATATGAAAAGAGTTGTCGATTTAAGTCGATTTCTTGTTGGGAATATCTATTGGACAAGAATGTTGATTGTGACTAATGAAATGTATGTGATGATATATGGAAATCATAGAGGAAGTGAGCGGTGAATGTTTAGAGTGATTATAAGTGTGAAGTTCTTAATGGGTTAAAGTAAGACAAAAGTGGACCGAGTGTGCTGTATGAGAGGAGGCGAAAAGTGATTCGGTATCGATCATTTAATTGAGGATGGATATAAACGGAAAGGAGTCTTAAGGAAGTCTGAATTGTATGGATTACAAATTGGATTCGGATAGAATCTTGTGGTATAGATTATGAATAAGTGGTAAAGAAAGTGTTTAAGTGGATCACAAGGAACCTTCGCGAAAGGAATGTTACGATCCGTTAAATGATGGCATAAAAGTGTCACGATTGAGATTTATGATATAGTGAAGAAGGATTGAAAAGCAATTAGGAATAATAATTGGTTGATGAGACTTTCGTGGACAAAATTAAAAGTGAAATTAGGTCATAGCTCATACTGCTGAGGTTATCTGCACTGTATGTACAGAAATATAAAGAATCCAACATGAGTGAGATTTTAATTTGAGGTGATCCTATTGCAATGTGAAGTGAATCGATCTCCATTTATGATGCAAAACAGTTGAGGAATCTAGATTTGAAGCGAAGAATAAAAGAGTCCCGAACTGAGAAGTGAGATACTAAAATAAAATGGAAATGGAAATTTTGGAGGTTTAAATATGGATGACAAGGTATTAACATATGTTGATATGAATGATATGAAAACAGTTGAGAAGAGAAAATGAAAAGAGTAAATGAATGAAGACAAGAGGTTCAAAAGGGAAACTGACAATGAGGTGATGTATTGACACCTTCAAAAAGAAATTGCAGATACACTAATTGTGGACTCAATGAAAAGGGTAAAAGATGTATGGTAAAGTCAATAAGACCCTAATAGGGATTTATGCGAGGTAAGCAAATGGTAGTAATCGTGATTAGGGATGAATGTGACAGTGAAAAGTAAAAAGAACGCTAGGACTAATTGAGGAATCTGATACTGATGATATACATACACTGGAAGAGTGGGCAGTGAGTATTGAACTGCGACAATATGTTGAACGAGTATGAAATAAATTGAACTGACTGTGATAAATGGTACTGGTGTCATGCTCGCGATTGAAAGCCTTGGAGACTGTAGATTCCTATAAGGATACACTGAGTTAATTTGAGGAAAGAGACAGGTATAAATACGACAATGTTTAAATGAACGGACAATTCGGCCTACTAAACTCAACTAGTGAACAGATAATGCTTTAATGAACAGATCAATTACAGATATTGGGGTTTTCAATGAATGTCAAGCATATCAGGGGTAATTGTAAAGTGTTTCTGGAAAATTGAAGTTGTAAATTTAGTGATAAGAATGGTTAAGAGTGCAGAAAGTAAAGTGAGGAAAAACAATAGTGAAAAAAAAAAGTCGAAGAAGAAGTATGTGTACCCGATAAAAAGGTATTAGAACAAGAAAGTGAATAGTCAAAGTTAGACATTCTAGTAAGCATATTTGAAAAGTGAAATTGAGTAATTGTAGGTATAGAATGAAGTGATTATTGGCTCAAGTGTTTATAGGTTGAATGTCCAATAGGAAAAAGGTTTGATTATGGTCGTGTTATAGAGTTTTGATTCTTTGGAGGAATATATTGTTACATCGCATTACTCTTTGGGAGTTAAAGACCATAATGGATTTGAGACTAAAATGTGTGAGAAAAGGAAAGTTGACCTAGGAAACCGCATGGGTTAGCTAAAGTGGATCAGGATCGGAAAAAAATGAAACAGAGTAAAAGGTATATCCGACTAAAGTGTGTGGACACTATAGAATAGTTGTCTTACGAGAATCGAATTTAAATGTAAAGTGAATGGCATATAATAAATGACTGTATTAGGTACATTGTTACTGATTATAGTGAAGTGGAGTTAAATGTCACAGTATTGGTACCAAAGGAATGTGAATCGTCCCTGACGTGATAAAGAGAGGTATCAAAGAAATGGAGACGTACTCAATGGAATATAAATTGGACTATTTGGCATTGGGGAAAAAGGTATTAGAGGGATATAATGTGATGAATGAATAGATTTGTAAATACTGCATTGAGTCATTATATCGGAACCAAAGGTAGTGACTATTCTAGAAATGGTAAATGAGATAGCTAAGAAAATGAGATCACCAACTAATAGTCTTGTTGAATCAAATCTCGTATTAGTGATAATGAATTAGCCAAATTAGTAATCGGACCACTGACTGAGAGTGGTTACTGTGATCACTCAAAAAGTGAATCATTAAGTAGAAAAGTATATGGGATATGTGGAATCATGTGATAACGGTCATAGTGAACCGTTGACTGAGAATTTCGAGGACGAAATTCTTATAAGGAGGGGAGAATTGTAACATCCCACCCCCTCCTGAAAGGGTAAAATAGTAAAATTGGCATAGGATGAGACTAATAGGGATGTATGAGTAGTGTCCAGGTATATTGGTACTGGTGCTCAGTGAATTTGTGCACGCGAACTGTTTGGTCATGCATTCATGACATTCCCGGTAATTAGGCCTAACGGCATTTTATTGTGATTAACGTGGTTATGGGATTTGAAAAATTATTCTGAGTGCGCCATTGAGCGTTTTACATTTTTTGGGATTTATAAGAATTTTTCTGGAATTTTCTGAAGAAACTTTCCGGACCGGCAAAATCGCCGGTAATTGGCCTAAACGTGTTTTTGTGTTAGAAAAGGTGATTTTCGTGTTTGAAAAATTATTTAGAGTGCACTGTTACATGTTTTATAATTTTGGAGAATTTCATTAATTCTCAGAAAAAATGATTCGGGGAAATTCCCGAAAATTTCCGGACGAAAAATTTTTTAAGCGATCGAGTGAGTGAGCCGTTTTGTACTGAATGTGATTGCCTAATGGTATGAGATTAGTGGATAAATGATGTTAGGACATTATTCTAGTGCCATGATTAGGGATTAATGGGGATTAGTACTTAATTAATTAGGATTATTGATAAATTGTATTTTATTCCATTTTTTAGCCAAGTGTCCCACTTAGTTGTCTTCTTTCATCATTTCCTACGACCTTCTTTGGCTAATTCATCAATAAAGTCTTTTGGATAGCTTTGAAAGCCAACTTTCCTCCACCCTCATCCGAAACATTACTTTTCTCTTATGGTATTGTTCTTTTCTCCTTCAAATTTTCTTCCTCTCATTTCTTACAAGAAGACTCTTCCATGCTTCTTGCTTGTTTCTTCCTTGCACACCCAAGACCAAGATCAAGCCTTGAGTAGATGATGATATGCTTGGGAAGAGGAGATAACCGTGGCTGAGGATTAGAAAGGAGGTTGGTGTGAACTTGTAGATTTGAGGAAATATAGCTTGGAACTTGTTTAAGGTGAGTATTTATGTTTATATTTATTCTTATGGTAGTTAAAACATCCATGGGAAGCACTTGTGTATTTAGTTCATGATGATTGATATGGTTGGAAGAAATGGGTATGAGGCTAGGTGAAGATGTATTGAAATTAATGATATGGTTTGATTTTGAATTGAATATGGATAATTATTTGAGTATTTGAATTGAGGAATTTAGTGCTGCCAATTTTCAGTATTAGCCCTAGTATATGTATGACTGTAGTAATATTTAATTTGTATTTATTTTGATGTCTAGTAATGTGAAAAAGGCATTGGAAGTGATTGAACTAAGGTTAACATTGAATCTGGGAAATTGGAATTTTATTGATGTTACTGTTTTATTCATAACTTATTGTGTAGAAATGTAAATGAGGTAAGGTTAGTGGCTACTGAAACTTTGGGATGTTGGCTTCAATTTAGTGTGAAATAGGTGTTGTTGAATTCCAATGATAGAAGGGTCAATTTCTGTATGGAAAGTTACTGTTCCATTGCCTGTAAACAGTAACCGCAACCATGACATCTGAGTTTTGTTGATTTTTCAGAATTAATTGTGATGGAATTAGGGAAAATGGTCTTCATGGAAGTTGTATCATATTGAATTATATTTCCATTTCTTCTGATATTGTTATTTTTAGAATTGTATATTGGGAGATATGAATTGATTACTAATGACTGGTTTTGAGCATTTTGGATGAAACCTAGCTTAAGTGTGATTTTGTGAGTTTACTGATGGGAGGCAATTTTAACATTTTATGTGGACTGAATTGGTGTGAGTGAGCTTCTGAAAAGTTGTAGAGGAAGAGATTACCTTGAAATTGATATATGGTTTGTAATTTTTAGAATTCAGAATTGGGAGTTATGATTTTGCAAAAATGAACCCTACATTAGGTTATGAATGGCTGATCATAACAGTAGCTTCCATAACAGTTTTGAAATTGTTAGAGATCGAGTTGGATGATGAGTGCTTCATGAAAATTGAAGTTTGAGATGTTATCTTTACAGGGATATAAAGTTCTGATTTTACTGACTTGTGTATAGGGAGATATTCTTGTTGTAAGGTTACTCCAAATTGAAGGATTGCAGGGACAGTAACATTAAATGAATTAATTGACTTGCTTAGAAATACAATCTGATTTTGGATTGTTCATGAAAGTTGTTGAGGACAATGTGAACTTATTGAACATATTTTTGTGGTAATTTATTATTGAAGAACCAGTGAGTTATGAAATTGTCAATGTACTGCCCAGTGTTAATGGAAATTGAGTAGGCAGAAGGTTTGATGGGATTTTTGACACCCTTAGGGGTGAAATTGATTTTTATGGTCTTCTTGAAAGTTATAGAGGATTTTATAAGCTTTCCAATGAGATATAATTTATACTGTTCTGAGTTGTATGTAAAAAGTTATGGGTATTGGAAGTAGGTTAGATACAAGGAAAAGGGATTAGGGTCGGGAAATTCATGAACATGCATATATCATCATCATGAGCACAAATTTCATATTTAGTGACTCGTGCTTTTTCTGATTCATATAGAGGCCAATTGGAGCGTCGATTGACCGACGTCACAGAGACTTCCCGGCATTAGCTCGGAAGTAATAGGTGAGTAATCTAGTTGGTTTCTCAAATTTCTGGTTGTTTACATGCTCAACGTGAATTACGTGCAAAAGTGAATTGAATGATCACCGCATGACTCTTGGCATGTATGGGATTGTATTGTATGATTTTTGTCATGAATGATACCGGCATCGATAGATCGGGCTTTATAGCCATCATACTGAACACTGTTATACTGGGCTTTATAGCCATATCATTGACTTACTGCTACACTGGGCTTTATAGCCAAACACGGTACATTTACTGAATACTGCACTGCATGCATAATTGCATGATCAGATAATGGACGTGCCCCAAGTTGCTATTTTTACTGAAAAGAGCTTGAGCTCACACTGATCGACCGAGCCTCGAGCCCGAGGGAGAAATCTCGACGCGTCCCCCATCAACACCGATCGAGCACTTGGGCTGTCATCAATAATCGGAAAGAGTCACATATGCATTGCATTCGCACAAATGACCGCATGTACCGCTCTCGTGATGGCATGTGTTATTGTGAATGGTTTATCGTTATCTTGGACATTGTTATTGATCGCCATCGGTAATTGATGATTTCGACGATGCGACGCTTTATCGCGTAATGCATGATTTGAGTGAACCATCGATGATGGTTTTCACCGAGTTCGCAAAACTCACCCAAAATTTGCATCTATTTTTCAGGTCTCAAGAATACCGGCTGACACGGAGTATGTACATTGTACGCAAGTAAAGGATACAGGTCGGGATCAGTGCGCGTCTGCATTAGTGTCTTAGTAAATTGTGTTCCGCAATCACTGTATAACAAGGCTTTGTATTTCTACTGAGCCATTGTGGTTTTAATGTTTTACTACATTGACTGATTGTAAATTATTACTGGATGACTGTAATAACTGAAACTGATTTATATTGAACACGGGTTTTATTTACTTACTGTGTTTGTCGTGTTAACGTGGAATTAATGGCTCCAAAAAGAAGAAGAAAAAAATGTATACTGAATTTTAAATCGACTGATGTAGTACGCCACTCTCGTGGGACACGGACTCGGATATCACCAACGATATCGGGTTCAGGTCTTACGGGAGTGAGGTGTTACATCATAGCTGCCTCCATTGTTTCAGAACGAAAACTGACTCTGGTAAGCTTTTCGTCTAGGGTAGGATGATTGAGAGAATTTGGAAAGCAAGATGAACTGTCTAGAGATGAAAGTAACCGCAATGATTTCAACTTCAGGCTACTTGAAGGGTCTTGTTACACGTGCTCTAGAATCATCGGGATTCTAATGGTCATGAAGTGTTTTCCTCGAAAACTTTCTTGTCAGAGAAGTTACCAGCTATAACTCACTGTATCTGACGCCGTTAATTTTGACGTCTCTTTAGTCTGACTGTTCGCTTAACATAACCATGTTAAGGTTACGTCTGATCTTCTGGAATCGTTCTTCACTCAGTGGTTTGGTGAAGATGTCTGCCCACTGATACTCTGTTTCGATGAATTGGAGTTTAACCACCTTCCTCTGAACATAATCTCTCAAGAAATGATGTCTGACTTTAATGTGTTTCACCCTCGAATGTTGAATCAGATTCTTTGACAAAGTTAATCATTGTTGGTGTTGTCACAATAAATTGGAATCTCCTCTTCTTGAATTGAATAGTCTTCAAGTTGATATTTGATCCACAACGTTTGTGAGCAGCGACTTACTGGCAGATATATACTCGCTTGGCAGTTGATAGAGCTATCGAACTCTGTCTCTTGCTTGACCAAGAAACTAGGTTTGCGCCAAGAAAGTGACATCCACCACTTTTGCTCTTCCTTTCGATTCTATCTCCGGCATAGTCTGCATCGCAATATCCAATTATCCTGAAATCTTTACCTTTCTCAAACATTAAGCAAAGATCAGTAGTACCCGTGAGATATCTCATAATTCTTTTAACAGCAATGTAATGAGACTCTCTAGGATCGGCCTGAAACCTTGCATACAAGCATACACTGAATAATATATCAGGTCTACTTGCTATAAGATACAGAAAAGAACCGATCATCCCTCTATACAGGGTTTGATCCACCTTCTTACCAAGTTCATCTTTCGACAAAAGGTTTAGAGGATGCATCGGAGTAGTCATTGGCTTCACACTTTGCATATCAAACTTATTCAACAATTCTTTCACATATTTTTGTTGATGAATAAAGATTTTCTCTTCGGTTTGCTTAACTTGCAACCCAAGAAAGAACTTTAACTCACCCATCATGCTCATCTCAAATTCATTTTTCATTAGACTCTCAAACTTCATGCATAACTTCTTTGAAGTAGCACCAAAAATAATATCATCAACATATATCTGAACTATTATAAACTCATTCTCATAATTCTTCCTAAAGAGCGTCTTATCAACTTGACCTCTACTGAAACCATTCTCTAAGAGAAAAGTACTCAAACGATCATACCAAGCTCTAGGAGCTTGCTTCAGGCCGTATAAGGCTTTATGAAGTTTATAGACATGGTCTGGATTCTTAACATCCTCGAAACCAGGTAGTTGCTTAACATACACCTCTTCGTCAATAAGACCATTCAGAAAGGCACTTTTCACATCCATTTGAAATATCTTTATATTATGACAGACCGCATATGCCAGCAATATCTTAATGGCTTCAAGTCTTGCTACTGGAGCATATGTCTCATTGTAGCCTATTCCTTCTTGCTGATTATAGCCTTGTGCTACTAATCTAGCCTTATTTCGACTCACTCTTCTTGATTCGTCTAGCTTGTTCTTAAAGACCCATCTGGTTCCTATGATGGATTTCTTGGGGGGTTTCGGAACTAAGAACCAAACATTATTCCTAGAAAATTGATTCAGCTCCTCTTGCATAGCTAACACCCAAGCTTTATCTCGAAGAGCTTCCTCAACCTTCTTAGGCTCTATTTAAGAGATAAAAGCCACATTAGCTTCTCTTCTGAATCTGGACCTTGTCCTAACTCCTTCTGAGGTCTCTCCGATAATCAACTCTTCTAGATGAGAACTTTTATATTTCCAGTCTCTTTTTAGTCCAATAATTTCTGGGATATCTTCAACTTTGTCTTCATGAGTACCTGGTGATGAAGTTTCTGTTGTTTCGTCTAAATTCTTTGAAGGACCTTCACTCTCCATGTCATCTTCCTTATGGGGTTGGGAACTATCATCGAACTTGACATGGATGGTCTCCTCAACTGTCTTTGAAATAAGGTTGTATACTCGAAATGCCTTAGAAGACGATGAGTAGCCTAGGAAAATTCCTGGAAAGGTCTTTCAATCAAATTTGTCCAACAGCTCCTTTGTATTCAGAATAGAGCATTTGCACCCAAATGGATGAAAGTACGATACGTTTTGTCTTCTTCCATTCCATAACTCATAAGGGGTCTTCTTCAGCATGGGTCGCAAAAGAATTCTATTCTGAATATAGCATGCTGTATTTACAACTTCTGCCCAGAAGTACTGTTGGGACCCGATCTGAAAATCGGATCCCAACCGAAAAAGCGGAAAGAACGAAGAAAACGAAAGCGAATGGAAACGAAAATTTCGTATCAAAATTTCGAAACGGAAACAAGATGCGGAAGCCAATAGCAAACACTAACTCGAATCACAACGCAAGTGGAAGCAAAGAAAATGCGAAGCGAATACAGAATCGGATTGATCAATCTAAATCGTATTATCGAATGGCCGAAATACGAAACAAATACGGATCGAATACGAATTAAAACGGAAGCAAATAAAAGCGGAAGCAATAACTAATCAAACCAAATGAACAAATTTTGAAGCGAAATGATATACAGAAGTACCGAAACAAAACGAAGCGAAATCGATACTTAACAAATGTCCGACATCCGAGATCAATAAGGAACACAGGAACACGATCGCGTTGGAAAACCTAGACTATCCAAATCCGGTATAAATTTTTTTTCTTTCTTTTTCTCATATTCATATATTACATCTTTAGGCAATCTCATTCAAAACAAACAAATAATTTCCACCCTTAGAAAATCATTCTCATAGAAATCTCAACACTTGCTCATATCCATACAAATTTCAAAATACATTTTTTTTATCCCAAATTTTATCGAAATTTTGGCAGCATAACGGCTGCATTTATCCTAACCCAAACCTGCAAAGTGTTCAAAACAACACTTCTAAAAGCCCAATAAATCAAACAATCATCAAAATCAACCGGACCCTCCGTTCGGGATCTCAGCAGAAACAACCGCAATCTTAATTCTAAAACATTCTCATAACTATAATACAATATACTGATCTCATAACTCAATCTCATTCCCAATGTTATACACAATTCCATATACAATTTCATACTCTCATACATTCATTCATAATCTTCATACATTCTGAAATACATCATAATCACTTAACGGCAATTCAAGCCACTTACAAAATATTTCAAATCTCAATTCATAATACAATGCAAACGATGCAAAAACGAACCAAACGTCTTCACATTCTTTCATCCGATCTCCCCTCAAACACGGAGATGGGGATGAAAGGGGGTGAGCTCGGAAGTTCGTGGATAACACATTTATAAATCGACAAATAAGCAGAAATCATTTTTCATAAGCTTTTTGCCAAAAGGGCTAATTTTTTTCAATCTTTGTAACTTTTCAAAACGGTTTCCTCAAACCTTTCAATTTTTCGAACTTTTCATAACAAAAGTCACTTTTTTTTCCTCAATTTTAAACATGAAATGTAGCACACAGAACAAATTAAAACACATAACATATCAGAATGGTCTGGCTCGGTCGAAACAGAACGTACTACACTTTCTTAATGTTGGACCCCACACTGGCTAGCATTTCCCACCCGTGTGCAGGTTTCATGGGTTATACCCAAGCATCCAACACAAATCAGTCCGATAATGTCCAAAGTAGCCGTGGAGGAGTCCGAATCGAGACTCCGTACACTAGTGGGGGCCGGAGAAGGCTATACAAATAGAGACATCACGACTCACAAAGGACCTACCAAACCCACATAACACATATTTTAATTGAAACTTTCAAATTGCCCAAGGCGCTTTTCAAAAACACTAACACAAACACACTCACAATTCAAATACTTCATATAATTTAATTTATTCAAACAATCGATGCAACAATTTGCATAATTTGTCAATGCATACACAACAAATGCATTTTCAGAGATTTCTATCAATATATCAAATCATTTAAAACAATGAATTTAAGTTTATAATAATTTTTCAAAAATCATTCAGAAACAAACAAAGTGAGAAAATCTTTTCTTTCACTTTCTTGAATTTTCAAAAAGTCATATATAACTTACAAATCAAAATATAAATATGCTACCCACCTCGAAATGATGCTAGGAACTCGTCCCGATCATCAATTTGATCCTTGCCTCTTTCCTTCTTTCAATTAAAATTGACCTAAGCCACAATCATTCAAATTCCACATCATAAATTGCGTAATTCTCAAAATTATCTATCGGAAATTCAAAATCATCATATTTCCAAGCTTTCTAAAACCAGAATTTCTAAAATCCCCAATTTCAAATTTTGACCTAAACCAATACACTCAAATTCAATCTCATAAATAACTTAATTTTCAAAATTAATGTCACAATTCATCAATTCACACTAATTCCAAAATATCTAAATCCTCAATTTCAAAAATCCCCAAATCTTAAAATTGGCCTAAACCAATTTATCCAAATTCAATATCATAATTCACAAATTCTTCATAATTGATATCATATTTCACCAATTCATTATACTATCCAAGATTCTAAGCCATAAATTTCTAAAAATCCCAATTTTCAAAATTAGGCATAAATCCAAATTAATTTCCATCCAAAATTAAACACAACCTAAGTCATATATATCAAAACCAACTTCACAAATCACAAACCCATATCATTATCTATATTTCTAAACCAAAAATTCATCAAAAACTCAAAGTGGAAAATTTTCTCTTACCTCTTTCTCCTTCTATTTTCGGATTCCTTCGTTCCCAAAGCTAGCTTTCTTCATTCTCCATCCTTTCCTCTTGAAATAATAATGAAAATCATCTTGGAAGCTCAAGAGTTTCGAAATCTCCAACACCGAAATCATCTTTCTCCATTTTCTCTTCTTTTCTTTCCCTCTTCGTTATTTCTCTTCTCTTTTTATTTCACTCTTTCCAATTTTCCAGACTCTTCCACGATACTCATCTGATTTTTAAAGGCCATGTCATTAAAATGTGATTAAAAGACCAAAATGCCCTTACATTTACCTTATGTCATTCTCACTTGCGGGTCTGATTCGCACAATCAAGTTGAAGGAATTTGTTAAAACTTCCTTCTCGAGAAATGTTCCTCTAAATCATACGAATCCAACGCCACCAATCGCGCTCAATTCGGATCACTACACCAAAAGTTATGCATAAAACAGTGCGGGTATATCCATATTCTAACACATTTTTCATATACGATTATTTCCGTCCAAAAGTTTACATTCTTAATCTCAGAATTGAAACTTAATGTCTTCATAACAATTATAGCCTTATGTCTCTAGTTTAATTCAAAACAAGAATCGTCTCATTTCGATTCCCAGATCAAAAGTTATGCTCAAAATACTCTCAGATGTTCCTAATCCAAAATTTACACCCTAATCCGAACTTAAATTCAGAAATTAAAAATCTTAGGGGCAAAATTGACATTTCATTTCTTCATATGACTTGTAGCCCCTTGTCTTATCTTTATTTCGCCTCAAGAATCGCTTCAATCGGATCTCTACAGATCCCGAATTTCACAAAATATTGAACTATATTCGGAAAATTTCCCGACTCATTTTGATTAAATTAATCTCAAAAATTCACAAATTTCTATGAGGATGTAGATAATTGTCTTAGAAATCCAACGCCGCAAGAATCGACTCAATCGGATGTCGGACGGAAAAGTTATAAGCAAAAGAGTGAAATATGTTCAGAAAATTGCCTTTCTTAAACAAGTAGGAAAGTCGCGATCGTGCGCGTGCGCGACCGCGATATCCGCATGGACCAGCGGAGTCGCGATCGTGTGCGTGCACGATCGTGACAATGCGGTGAACCCGAAGAGTCGCGATCGTGCGTATGCACGACCGCGACTTTTGGGTGGACCTGCACCCCTTTCTCTTCTTTTTTTTTTTTTTCCGAAACTTTCAAAAATCATAACTTTTTATCCTGAAGTCCAAATTTAACAAATTTAGTCTCTATGGAAAGCTTGAAGGAAGCTCTATAACTTCCATGAAGAACTCCACAACCAATTCCATCTCTAAAATGATTAATTTTCTAATCAAAGATTTAACCCAAATAATAAATACTTAAACAAAGTCCTCAACTTTGAAAATTTCTATCTTTCAACTCCAAACTCCAATCATATCATATTTTATATCGATGCGAAGATCAAAAAGTCACCTACAACTTTTATGAAGAACACAAAAATCAATTTGACTCCTAAGAGAGTCCATTTTCCGATCAAAGATTATGTCATCTAATATTCATGCTAAAACCATAACATAAACTTGTAAAAACCAAAACTTATTATTCCTTGATCGAAAAATTGGATACTTTATGTCAAAATAAAGATCAAATCAAATCCTTCAACTTTCATGAAGAACATCAAAGCTCAATTAACCTCTAACTAGGTTAATTTCTCAGTCAAAGATTCAGTCATAATTAAAGTCAAAAGTCAACCCTATCACACATAAACTTTGACTGATCATAACTTCCACTTCCAATATCGAAAAATTACAAACTTTAAGGCTACAGAAAGCTCTTAACATAATCTACAAGTTTCCAGAAGACCATTTTCTCAAATTATGTCTAAATCAAAAGTCAACTTTCAAAGGCCAAAAGTCAACTATTTCAACATTTTTCATATTTTCACACTTTCTCTTTTTAATTTTTTACTATTTAACTTCATTTCAATCAACTCATCTACTTATAAATATTTCTTATTTTTACTTCAAAATCGGGGTCCAACAAGTACTTAGGAAGATTCTTTTCACACGACATAGTCCTTGCCATCTCGTGAATCGTCCTGTTCTTCCTTTCAACAACTCCATTCTGTTGTGGAGTTCTGGGAGCCGAGAAGTTGTGGGAAATTCTATTCTCTTCATAGAATAATCTAAACTTCTCATTCTCAAACTCTCCACCATGATCACTCCTGATACTGGCTATAGACATTCCTTTTTCATTTTTTAACTTTCTGGATAAGGTCCTAAAATACTTAAAAGATTCACCTTTGTGTGATAAAAACAATATCCAACAAAATCGAGTAAAGTCATCAACAATAACAAGTCCATATTTCTCTCCGCCAAGACTTATTGTCCTTGTTGGACTAAATAAATCCATATGTAACAACTCTAAAGGTCTAGATGATGTTACAAAATTTTAGAAGAAAAAGAAGTTTTAATCTGCTTTCCTTTCAAACAATTTTCATAGAAAAATTCTGTCAAAACTTATTTTTGGTAATCCTCTTACCAAATCATGTTTTGCCAACTTTGAAATGTGTTTAAAAGAGACATGACCTAGTTTTTTATGCTAGACTAGTCTTTCTTCTTCGGAAGATAGAAAACATGAAACATTTTGACTTTGAAAATCTTCTAAATTAATTTTGTAAAGATTATTTCTTCTCTTGGCAGAAAAAAGTATAGACCCATCTTTGTTTCTGACTTCACAAAGATTTTGATTGAATGTGACTGTGAAACCAGAATCACACAATTGACTGACGCTTATCAAATTATGTTTCAGACCATCAACAAGCAGTACATTATTTATGCATGTAAAGGAATCTTTACCTATTTTACCGATTCCAATAATCTTGCCCTGCTGGTTGTCTCCGAAAGTTAGCGATCCTCCCTTCTTATACCGAAGATCTAGGAACATAGACCTTCTTCCGGTCATATGTCACGAGCATCCACTGTCTAAATACTAATGGTACTTGCCGCATCTTCCAAGGAAGGATATCTGCAGGAGAAGCTATTTTATTTTTTGGTACCCATATTTTCCTGGGTCTTTTATGGTTAGTAGCATGCACATGATGAGTTTTTTTATGCATATTTCTAGATCGAGATTTATTATAGTTTCTCTTATGAGTGAAAGAATTCTTATAGGAATGAGACTTATTGCCTGTAAACCCTAATCCAGTTTTATCACCTGGATGTCTACATTTTCCAAGCATCTCATTCATTTTCTTTGTGCTCTCGGTGAAGGTAGCTAAATCGGCTGATAGATTCTTAATTCTAAGTGTCAGCTGATTGATCTCTTCTGATTTGTCTCTGAATTTCTTTTTTTCTTCTAATTGCTTCTTCAGACAGACATTTTCTCTCTCTATTTCTTCCGTATGTCTAATATTTTCTACATACTTTTTCTTTAACAGTTTGTATTGTTTCAGAATAGCATGAGAATCTTCTAACAATTCTGAGTAGGCATCATGCAAATTATTGTAATTAGATTTTACCTCCTCATCACTATCTTCCTTGGCTATCAGGAAGATGTTTGCATGTTCAGACGACTCGGAACCTATATCTGATTCTGATGAATCTAGGTCCTCCCACGTTGCCATCATGTTTTTCTTGCCTTCTCTACTCTTCTTTGGTTTCTTCTTTAGTGTTGGACATTCAGACTTGTAGTGTCCAGCCTGATTGCACTCGTAACAAATGACATATGACTTCTCTAGTTTAGCTTCATCTTTGCCATTCTTCTTGAAGGTCTGATTTGCTTTGGACTTCTTCTTCCATATGCGTCTTATCTTTCTGGAGATGAAAGATAGTTCATCATCTTCATCACTTGACTTTTGTTCTGCTTGGTTGGAGTCGTCATCATTTGATTCTTCAATCTTTAAGGCTTTTGATGACTTCCTCCTTTTTTGAGTCTTTTGATTCTTTTGTCCGGCCTTCAGCGCTATCATCTTGTCTCGTTTGGGTTTGTCTTCAGCATTGAGTTCAACTTCATGAATCTTCAAGGATCCAAGCAACTCGTCAAGCTTTAGCACGCTCAAATCTTTGGCTTCCTGCATCATCGTAACTTTAGGTCTCCACCTCTTCGGAAGACTTCTTAGGATCTTTCAAACATGATCTTGATTATTGTACGTTCTTCCAAGAGCTTTCAATCCATTGATAATTTTTTGAAATCTTCTAAACATTTGATCAATAGATTCTTCATCTTTCATCCTGAAAAGCTCGTACTGGTGCACAAGAATACTTATCTTGGATTCTTTAACTTGGCTTGTGCCTTCGTGAGCAATGGAAAATGTGTCCCACATCTCCTTTGCGGTGTCGTTTCCGTGGACTTTGTCATACTCGCTCCTGCTTAGGGCACAGGTCAAGAAGAACTTCGCTTTTGAGTTCAGCTGTATTCTCGCCTTTTGGTCAGCCGTCCATCTGATTCGTGGAATAGAATTGTCGTCTTCATCTACTGGTGTATATGGTCCGTTCTCTATTACGTCCCAACGGTCGACATGAGTAGATTCTATGAATAGCCGGATCATATCTTTCCAGTAATGATAATCTTCTCCATTGAATGCTGGAGGTCTAGTGACTGAGGCTCCTTCTGCGATGTATACATGTGATTCCGCCATTATCGTTGATCCACACTTTGTAAAATTGATCCTGGGATACCTTGCTCTGATACCAATTGAAGTGAATCACACGTTAGTACAATACTGAGGAAACGATATAAGAATGCACGAGAAGGGGGGGTTGAATTGTGTATTCCCCTTTTTTTAAATCTTTCAAAAATATTTTGTTAGAAAATAAAATTCTTTTACAGAATTTTTGATAGATTCTAATTAATCAAAAACTTTGTTTCAAACCAAGTAATGATAAAACTTGAATCGAAAAGAGAGATAGAGTAAGAGTAGTTGACACAGAGATTTATCGTGGTTCACCCCAAACCGTGGGCTACGTCCATTCCTGAGAGTTCTTTATGAGATTTTCACTATCTCTTCAACTTTACAAGTATTCTTTGTGAGCCTCTTCAGGTCTCTACAACCAGTATTCTTTCACACTTAGCCTCTGCAGGCTATCTGTACTACTTTCTCACAGATAAGTGTTTGAACACTTGTTACAGTAAAAATAGCTCTCGGCTAATTTGCACAGAATGCTTTTACGATCACGTATATGTAATTCAGCTCACATTTCAACTAACTTTGCAATCTTCGACTTCGACTTGTATTTATAGCCTTCGTCTCCAACTGCTTCTTGATTCTTGTTTCTTGAATCTTTAAGAGAAACGATTAATCAGTTGAGTTCTGTAACTAACCCGAACTGACTCTTGCGTCTACTTTTCTGTTCGCGTCTTCGTCTATTTTTTTACTATTTGCGTCTTCGTCTGTTTTTTTGTTTGCGTCTTCTTCTGCTTTTTTACATTTTCGCCTTCGCCTGCTTTTTTTTCATCAATCTCCGCCTCATGCTCAGTATTTCTCTTTTGCATCTGCGTTGCTTCGTCTGTGTTTATTTTGTGTCTGCGTCTGTTTATTTCTTCTGCATTCTTTGTCTACGTCTGATTGTGCTTTTGCGTCTGTGTTGCTTCATCTGTATTACTTCGTCTGCTTTGCTTTTCTTTTATTTTGCTCTTTGTTATACATCAAAATTATATCTAAGTAAAGTCATTTTGACTTAACATTTGTATAAGTGTGTGATAGGCACTCGGTCACAACAATAAGAACGAATATGAGTCTTATGCATATAGCATTATAAGATCGATATTCATTGAATGTGAAATGATGTGAATGTCATTTGGTGTGTTATGTGACTGGGTGAGCCATCGATGATGGTCACTCATTGAGTTTGCAAAACTCACCCAAAATTTGCAACTATTTTTCAGATAAGAAGAATACCCTGTTAGGCCAACGAGAGTATATCTGCAGCATAAGTGAAGGATAGAGGTCGGGATCAGTTTGCGTCTGCATTCTTATTTCTTTTATTTATATCAGATTGTGTTCTCAATAATGATTGTATCAACTTTCCAAATTGGAAATGTTAGTAAATGATTTTGAAGTGTAATGAAATTATGACTTCAAGTCTTCTGTTTTTGTAATGGGCCCAAATGGCATTGAAATTTTATTGACTTTATTGTGTGGATTAAAAATGTTTATCAATGAAATGGGTCCAATTTGAGTATCAATTTCTGCATAAAATGTTTGTGGTTCAAATTTTTTTAATACTGATTTATGAATATGTTAAGTGTTTTAGCACTCCGCCCTCGTGGGACACGGAATCGAATATCACCATCGATGTCAGGTTCAGGTCATGCGGGAGTGGGGTGCTACAAGGTTACTCATAGTACGCTCTAGATTAGCACTAGCTTCAATGATCTGGAAACGTTTGAATGTAGACGTTTATCTTGCATATAAAAATTATGCAATACACACGATGCACACACACATTAATATTTGTACAATTATAAGCATTCATTTATCCACACTTGTGTATATGGAATATGTACAATACAAGTTTATGACAATCCTGGGTATAGCTCTATCATTCTCATAATGTAAACATTTGTATTCCCAAACTCATATAAGTACCATTTATACTTATGGTTTATTCCTCCATAAAATCATTAGAATCTAATTTCATAGCCCAAAGAATCATTGCAGATTTTTCTCCAAACATTGACTTTCGGGTATACTATCCTTGATCATTTAGACAATACAAATGGGAAAATTTGAGAATACTTTCTTCTAGAACATTGTTCTACTATCTCTTAAGTTTCTAATGACACCAAGATCATTCATTTTGATTTAGTATTGTGAAAGTTATACACTAAATATTTTCAGATTACTTTTATTTTGAGTCAGTGCCTTACATTCAATTTCCACCGTGAAATTGAAATTTTTAGAGTCCAATTTAATATTTTATTTCTTCATATAATTTGTATCTCTATGTCTCTAGTTTATTCTAAGTGAAAAATTATTTTATTTGGATAACTACAAGACAAGATATTCCCAAAATACTAAAATATGTTCAATGTCTAGAAAAGTTTGCCGCGACGAACTCCTCTTGAGAGGAATTCTTGTGAAATTTTCACAAATTTGCTTTAGTGAGACCTAGAATTGGCCGTGAAAAAATTTACCCGAAAGAAATCCTAACTAAAACTTTCAAGTTCGCTGCAACGAACTTTCACAAATGCATACCCAGTTTATAGCTAAACAACTGACGCATACTCAATGAACATTTTCTAATCAATCATCGTCAAACTTTCCAGATTTCACAACTAGCGTAACTTGTACAAAGATCACCACTTTCTACTTCATTTACTCCTCATTATCAACTCCATTTTATCTCAATATCATTCACCAATAAAGCATGATCTAAATTTGATCATTAACCCAAAAACAAGATATGTTCATGTACATATTCATCAACCTTTATTTCTCATTAAAACATCCTTTCCACAACCAATCTATTTTAAAAATATACGTAGCATAACTCATAGTTTCTTAATCATCATATAAAACATCGTTCATTAACAAAACAACTCCTAACCCATTATTTAGCATTTATATGAAACAAAGCATCAATGTATATATATTCTTCACCAACATTCTAGCCTATAGAAAACTCCTTGTCATGATCATTCAACCACTAAAACATTTTTATAAATCTTTACTCATCAAGCATATATAAAAGAAAGAATTTTGCATACTATTTATTACTCACAATGCATACATACACAAAACACCATTTCATGTTATTAACCTCTAACTATCATCATAAATGCTTCATTTAACACACAATGTTTAACTTACTTGTTTAGCTTCGATATTCTTCAAACTCTTCAATATCTCTTTTAATCCTAGCTCCTTCCAACATGTATGATCCTCATAAATAGGGGTGGAGTAGTTAGGTTTTCTAGTGGTAAAATGATGAAGATAAAAAAAATGTAAGTAGCAAGTGAAGGATAACAGCAAGGTTAATCACCAATGCTTGGGAGAAGAGAGTGTTGTAGATGGTGAGGAAGCAATGAAGAAAATGAAGAATATGGAGATGAGAGAAGCATATGTCATGAATGGGCACTTGAAAGACCATTAAATGGTCTTTAATTTATGTCATGAATGGGCACTTGAAAGACCATTAAATGGTCTTTAATTTAGGAAAAGTTTGTGAGTGGGTACATTTGTCACCTTTTAGTGGTTTTTAATTGGCTCTTTTAATAACTAGTCCATTTGTCTCCAATTTCTAATCTAATCAACTCTCAATTTTCAATGACACTTGTCATTAAATCTCAAAATCATTTATCACAATTTCCATTGCCAATTGACTCTTATTTCTACTACCATTTAACAATCATTTTGACACTTGACAATTTTTTTAGTCCAAAAATATCTAGAAAATTTTCCCAAAAATTTTAAATAAAAATTTATAATATACAAATCAAAATTTCAATACATTCAAACCACAATTTCCAATAAAATCACATTTACAAACAATTATACCCAAAAATGTCAATGAATGCATGTACTGTTGAACCCTAAATTTTTTTTCTTTAAGTTAAGAATGATTTGAAATAGTTTTGAGGTTTAGATAGATTAAATTTTTGGGGTTATAATTATGTCAAGGTTAGTAGGATTTATTGAATGGGTAAGTGGAATTAAAGTATTAGTGTAATAAGGATGTTCAAAGGTATTTTTGGGAGATCACTTAAGCAGAAAAGAACATAGGTTATAAGGAAGAATAAGATGGACTTTTTGGGCTCATTAAGGATACAAATGGAAAAAGCAAAATATGCTGTCTTGCTTATAAGAGGAGAAAAATGTGAATTGAAGAGGGAGGAGAGTGAAAAATGAAAATAGGAGAGAAGAAGAGAGGTTTTGGTGAAAAAGGAAAGAAGAGAAATCAAGTTTATTAAGGTAGATTAACCATCTTTTCTTGTTGATTTATTAAAGGAATAGGTTGTATTGAGGATGAAGGAGTTAGAGAGAAAAAATATTTGTGTGGGAAGAAGGTGAAGTAGGAGAACCCAATTGATTTTAGGGTTTCTAAACTAGGTCTTAGGTTTTCTTAACCTAGATGGACTATGAATAGGTTAGATTTGAGTTTAATTTTTTTGAAATTTTGTGATTTTTGAAGTTTATGAATATTTATTGGAATGTTATTTTAAATGAAAACTTGGTTGTTTTAGGAATCCAAAGGGAATCCTACCCAAGAGAAAAGGGAAAGGCAACCTTGACTTGGATTTTACAAGCTAATTAGGTAGGTAATTTATTTATAGCTATTGTGTGATTATGCAAATTCTTGCTTATGTGTATGAATGTTGATTTCTTGAAATTGAATTGTTGTGATTTGATGGGAAATGCATGATGCATTGTGATTATGTTATATCGTGAAAGAGGTTATGACATTTTGAATTAAATGAAAAGAAGGAAAAAACATGAAAGTATGAGCATATAATAAAATGAATATGTGTTTTTGTTTGGGAGAGAGAGGAACCATTTCATTCGTCACGTGCACGTAAAAAAAAGCCTTCTCCTGGTTACCTGCTTGTGGCGTATGAGCTCCAAAAATGGACTCATTTTGTTCATGGTGAAAACTTTGGTTTTTCCATTTCATACTCATGGGAGCCACCAGACATTTGGTTGTGCATTGCATCTTTGAATTGTTAAGTATGATGCATTTGAATGATTTGCTTAATGCATAAAGTCTATGTTACGTGTTATGTATTAATTGCTTAATTATGAGTTTTGAGCTAAATTGGTGAATGATTGAATTGTTAGATATATAATTGTATATGCTTGAATTTGTGGTAATTGGCGATGGCTATAAATATATTAGCCATTGAGTGTCGTAGCTCAACCCAATATTTTTCCACTCCCAAGGTGCAGAATGAGAGGGTTAGCAATCCTTGTTAAGTCCAAATGACTTTACTTAGATATGATTTTGATGCATAACAAAGACAATCAATAAAAAGAAAAGCAAGACAGACGAAGTCAGACAGACGAAGTCATACAGACAAAGTCATGCAGACGCAGACGAAAAGCAGATGCTAAGCAAAGCAGACGCAGACGCTAAGCAAAGCAGACGCAGACGAAGAGATGAATAGTAAAAAAGACGAAGACGCGAAATAATAAAAGCAGACGCAGACGCAGACGCAGAAATATAGACGATAAAATATAGACAGAGAAAAGAAGATGCGGAATTCGAAAAGAAGACGAAGGAGTCAGTTCGAGTTAGTTACAAAACTCAACTGAATAATCGTTTCTTTAAAGATTCAAGAAATAAGAATCAAGAAGCAGCTGGAGATGAAGGCTATAAATACAAGTCGAAGTCGAAGATTGCAAAGTTAGATGAGTTGAAAATTAGATGAATTACATCTACGTGATCATAAAGAGCTTATTGTGCAAATTAGCTGAGAGCTATTTTACTGTAACAAGTGTTCAAACACTTTTCTGAGAAAAAGTAGTGCAGATAGCCTGCAGAGGCTAAGTGTGAAAGAATACTGGTTGTAGAGACCTGAAGAGGCTCGCAAAGAATACTTGTAAAGTTGAAGAGATAGTGAAATCTCAGAAGACACTCTGAGGACTGGACGTAGCCCACAGTTTGGGGTGAACCAGGATAAATCTCTGTGTCAAACTACTCTCACTCTATATCTCTATATATTAGATTCAAGTTTTATCAATACTTAATTCGTAAACAAAGTTTTCAAAGTTTTGATTAATCAAAATCTATCGAAATTTCTGTAAAGAATTTTATTTCTACTAAATAGTTTTGAAAGATTTTTCAAAAAGGGGAATACACAATTCAATCCCCCTTCTCATGCATTCTATATCGTTTTATAAGTAAGTGTATTAACGTGTGATTCAATTCAATTGGTATCAGAGCCTGGTATCTAAGGATCACTTTAGCAAAGTGTGGATCAAAGATAATGGCAGAATCACAGGTATACATCGTAGAAGGAGCCTCAATCAGTAGACCTCCAGCATTCAACGGAGAGGATTATAATTACTGGAAAGATAGGATGCGGCTATTCATAGAATCTACTCATGTCGACCTTTGGGACGTAATAGAGAACTGAACTTATACACCAGTAGATGAAGATGGCAATTCCATTCCACAAGTCAGATGGACGGCTGATCAAAAGGAGAGAATACAATTGAATTCAAAGGCGAAGTTCTTCTTGACGTGTGCCCTAAACAGGAGCGAGTATGACAAAGTCCACGGATGCGATACCGAAAAGGAGATGTGGGACACATTGTCCATTGCTCACGAAGGCATAAGCCAAGTTAAAAAATCCAAGATAAGTATTCTTGTGCACCAGTATGAACTTTTCAGGATGAAAGATGAAGAATCTATTGATCAAATGCTTAGAAGATTTCAAACAATTGTCAATGGATTGAAAGCTCTTGGAAGAACGTACAAAAATCAAGATCATGTTCGAAAGATCCTAAGAAGTCTTCCGAAGAGATGGAGACCTAAAGTTACTGCGGTACAAGAAGTCAAAGACTTGAGCGTGTTAAATCTTGACGAGTTGCTTGGATCCTTAAAGATTCATGAAGTTGAACTCGATGCTGAAGACAAGCCCAAACGGGACAAGTCGAAAGATCAAGGCCGTATATAAGAATCAAGACTCAAAGAAGGAGGAAGTCATCAAAAGCCTCAAGATTGAAGAATCAAGGATGACGACTCCACCACTCGTAACCGAGTCAAGTGATGAAGATGACGAATTATCTTTCATCTCCGTAAAGATAAGACGACGTGTGGAAGAAGAAGTCCAAAGGGAATCGACTTTCAAGAAGAATGGCAAAGATGAAGCCTAACCAGAAAAGTCATCTGTCATTTGCTACGAGTGCAATCAGCCTGGACACTATAAGTCCGAATGTCCAACTCTAAAGAAGAAACCAAAGAAGAGTAGAGAAGGAAAGAAAAGCATGATGGCAACATGGGAGGACCTAGATTCATCAGAATCAGATACAGGTTCCGAATCGTTTGAACATGCAAACAACTGCCTGATGGCCGAGGAAGATAGTGACGAGGAGGTAAAATCTGACTACGATAATTTGCATGATGCCTACTCAGAATTATTAGAAGATTCTCATGCTATTCTGAAACAGTACAAACTGTCAAAGAAAAAGTATACAGAAAATATTAGACATACGGAAGAAATAGAGGGAGAAAATATCTGTTCTAAAAAGCAATTAGAAGAAAAGAATAAAGTTGTAGACATATCAGAAGAGATCAATCAGCTTAAACTAAGAATTAAGAATTTGTCAGCTGGTTTAGCTACTTTCATAGAGAACACTAAGAAAATGAATGAGATGCTTGGAAAATGTAAACATCCGAGTGATAAAACCGGATTAGGGTTTACAGGTAACAAGACTCAGTCTCATAAAAAACCTTTCTTCCAAAAGAGAATCCATAATAGATCTCATTTTAATCAACGTTGTAGTTATATGCATAAAAAAACTCATCATATGCATACTACTAACCATAGAGGACCCAAGAAAATTTGGGTACCAAAAAATAAAATAGTTTCTCTTGCAGATATTCTTCTTTGCAAAATACGGCAAGCACCTTTGGTATTTAGACAGTAGATGCTCGCGACATATGACGGGAAGAAGGTCTATGTTCCTAGACCTTTAGTATAAGAAGGGAGGATCAGTAACTTTCAGAGACAACCAGCAGGGCAAGATTATTGGAATCGATAAAATAGGTAAAGATTCCTTTGCATGCATAAATAATGTACTACTTGTTGATGGTCCAAGCATAACTTGATTAGCGCGACCAATTGTGTGATTCGGTTTCACAAATACATTCAATCAAAATCTTTATAAGTCAAAACAAAGATGGGTCTATACTTTTCTCGCCAAGAGAAGAAACAATCTTTACAAAATTGATTTAGAAGATTTTCAAAGTCAAAATATTTTATGTTTTCTATCTTCCAAGAAGAAAGACTAACTGGAATAAAAGCTAGGTCATGTCTCTTTAAACATATTTCAAAGTTGGCAAAACATGATTTGGTAAGAGGCTTGCCAAAAATAAGTTTTGACAAAGAGTTTTTTTGTGAAAACTGTTTGAAAGGAAAACAAATTAAAACCTCTTTTTCTTCTAAAAATTTTGTAACATCATTTAGACCTTTAGAATTGTTACATATGGATTTATTTGGTCCAACAAGGACAATAAGTCTTGGCGGAAAGAAATATGGACTTGTTATTGTTGATGACTTTACTCGATTTTGTTGGATATTGTTTTTATCACACAAAGATGAATCTTTTAAGTACTTTAGGACCTTATCAAGAAAGTTACAGAATGAAAAAGGAATGTCTATAGCCAGTATAAGGAGTGACCATGGTGGAGAGTTTGGGAATGAGAAGTTTAGATTATTCTGTGAAGAGAATGGAATTTCCCACAACTTCTCGGCTCCCAGAACTCCACAACAGAATGGAGTTGTTGAAAGGAAGAACAGGACGATTCAAGAGATGGCAAGGACCATGTTGTGTGAGATGAATCTTCCTAAGTACTTCTGGGCATAAGCTGTGAACACAACATGCTATATTCAGAATAGAATTATGTTGCGACCAATGCTGAAGAAGACTCCTTACGAGTTATGGAATGGAAGAAGACCAAACATATCTTACTTTCATCCATTTGGGTGCAAATGCTCTATTATGAATACAAAGGAGCTGTTGGATAAATTCGATTCAAAGACCTATCTAGGAATCTTTCTAGGCTACTCATCATCATCTAAGGCATTTCGAGTGTACAACCTTACTTCAAAGACAGTTGAGGAGACCATCCATGTCAAGTTTAATGATAGTTCCCAACCCCATAAGGAAGATGACATGGAGAGTGAAGGTCCTTCAAAGAACTTAGATGATAGAACAAAAACTCCATCATCAGGAACACATGTAGACAAAGTTGAAAAAATTCCAGAAACTATCTGACTGAAAAGAGACTGGAAATATAAAAGTACTCATCCAGAAGAGTTGATTATCGAAGAGACCTCAGAAGGAGTTAGGACAAGGTCCAGATTCAGAAGAGAAGCTAATGTGGCTTTTATTTCTGAAATAGAGCCTAAGAAGGTTGAGGAAGCTCTTCAAGATGAAGCTTGGGTGTTAGCCATGATGAGGAGCTGAATCAATTTACTAGGAATAATGTGTGGTCCTTAGTTCCGAAACTCCCTAAGAAATCCATCATAGGAACTAGATGGGTCTTTAAGAATAAGTCGATTTAATCAGAAGAGTGAGTCGAATAAGGCTAGATTAGTAGCACAAGGCTATAATCAGCAAGAAGGAATAGACTATAATGAGACGTATGCTCCAGTAGCAAGACTTGAAGCCATTAGGATATTGCTGGCATATGCAGTTTGTCATAATATAAAGCTGTTTCAGATGGATGTGAAGAGTGCCTTTCTGAATGGTTTTATAGACGAAGAGGTGTATGTTTAGCAACCACCTGATTTCGAGGATGTTAAGAATCCAGACTATGTCTATAGACTTCACAAAGCCTTATACGGCCAGAAGCAAGCTTCTAGAGCTTGGTATGATCGCCTGAGTACTTTTCTTTTAGAAAATGGTTTCAGTAGAGGTCAAGTCGATAAGACGCTCTTTAGGAAAAACTTTCAGAATGATTTTATTTTAGTTCAGATTTACGTTGATGATATCATTTTTGGTGCTACTTCAAACAAGTTACGCATGAAGTTTGAGAGTCTAATGAAGAAAGAGTTTGAAATGAGCATGATAGGTGAATTAAAGTTCTTTCTTGGGTTGCAAGTTAAGCAAACCGAAGAGAAAATCTTCATTCATCAACAAAAGTATGTGAAAGAACTGTTGTCCAAATTTGATATGAATAATGTGAAGCCAATGGCGACCCCGATGAACCCTTCAAACCTTTTGTCCAAAGATGAACTTGGTAAGAAGGTGGATCCCTGTATAGAGGGATGATCGGTTCTTTACTGTGTCTTACAACAAGTAGACCTGATATTTTGTTCAGTGTATGCTTGTGTGCAAGATTTCAGGCCGATTGTAGAGAGTCTCATTTTATCGCTGTTAAAAGAATTATGAGATATCTTGCAGGTACTACTGATCTTTGCTTAATGTTTGAGAAAGGTAAAGATTTTAGGTTAATCGGATATTACAATGCGGACTATGCCGTAGATAGAATCGAAAGAAAGAGCACAAGTGGAGGATGTCACTTTCTTGGCGCAAACCTAGTTTCCTGGTCAAGCAAGAGACAAAGCTCAATCGCTCTATCAACCGCCGAAGCAGAGTATAAGTCTGCCGCAAGTTGCTGTTCACAGACGTTATGGATCAAATATCAACTTGAAGACTATTCAGTTCGAGAAGAGGAGATTCCAATCTACTGTGACAACACTAGCACAATTAATCTGTCAAAGAATCCGATTCAGCATTCCAGAGTGAAGCACATAGAAGTTAGACATCATTTCCTGAGAGACTATGTTCAGGGGAAGGTGGTGCGTCTACAGTTCATCGAAACAGAGCATCAGTGGGCAGACATCTTCACCAAACCACTGAGTGAAGAACGGTTCCAGAAGATCAGACACAACCTTAACATGGTTATGTTAAGCGAACAGTCAGGTTAAAGTAACGTCAAAACTAACAGCGTCAGATACAGTGAGTTACAGCTGGTAACTTCTCTGTTAAGGAAGTTTTAGAGGGAAAAAATCTGATAATCTTGAGGATCTTAATAATTCTAGAACACACCAGACTAGACCCTTCAAGTAACCTGAAGTTGAAATCATTGCGGTAACTTTCATCTCTAGACGGTTCATCTTGTTTTGAAAATGCTATTAAGTATAGATTTGTGTGTTCTAGGTTTCGAGGCCACTTGTCGTATGGATTTAGTCTAAATTAGAGTAAGTGGTCTTGATGCAAGTTTTAGATGATATTTTTATCTTTCCATTGATATAAATTTTGCAATTTTTCGATATCGGGGCAAGGAGTTATGAGCGATTAAAAATTGGAAGTCGTTTAGGAAAAGCTGTTTTGGACAGAATCTTTGATTGAGGTTTTGACCCCTTTCGAGACCTAATTTGATTTTGAGTTCTTCCGGGAAGTTGTAGAGCTTCCTTTTATCTTTGCATAGACACTAAATTTATCAAATTCTGAGTTCGGGATCGAGAGATATGATTTTTGAAAAGTTCGGTTTTGAAGTTCCATTACTTTGTTTTTAATCCGATCCCATTTGTAATCTTTTGCTTATAATTCCGTCATCCGACATCCGATTGACTCGATTCTTGAAGCGTTAGATTCCTACGACGATTAATTTAATTTTCAGGAAGAATTATAATTTTTAGGAGATTAAATGGAATGAGAATTGATTGAATCAAGAGTGAGCATGGGTTAAGGTGGTTAAGTTAGAAAATTTTCTGAACATGGTTCGGTATTTTGCGAAATTCGGGAGCTGTACAACTCCGATTGAGTTGATTCTTGAGGGTAAATAAAGTTAATATATGGGGCTACAAATCATGTGAAGGGATCAAAATTTAGTTTCATCCCTAATATTGTAAATTTCTGAACTGAAGTTATGTTAATATTCAGTCTCGGATTTTGTGAAGGTCTGAGAGTATTTTGGCTATAACTTCCTCGTTTTAGATCCGAATTGAGCGCGGTCAGTGGCGTTGGATTCGTATGATCTAGAGGAACAATTTTTAAGAAGAAAGTTTGTCCAAATTATTTCGTTTAGCTGCTCAAATTCTGGACACAAAATGACAGTTTTTAGACACATTGAAGGGCATTTTTGGAAATAAGCTAAAAAGAAGGGGCATAAGAGTCTTTAGCCTATCATTTTAATGACATGGCAAAACTCTCTAGTGGCTGTCGTTTAGGGTGAAAATAAGAGCTGAGACCCACGAAACTTACATGAAAAATAAGAAAAGAAGATGAGAAAGAATGAGGAGTTGCTTTCGTATGGGAGAAAGAATGGAGAAGAAGAAAGAGTAAGTGGGATTTCGAAATTTTTTGATCTTTGAGCTTGAGTTTTGCTTGGTTTCAACTTTGAGTTTTTGATGAATTTTTGGTTGAGAATCATGAAAAAGGACTTGGGTTTGTGATTTATGAAGTTGATTTTGATATTTATGCCTTAGGTTATGTTTAATTTTGGATGGAATGAATGTCAAAGTTTGAAATTTTGGGGTTTTTGAAATTGTTGCTTTAGATTGCTTGAATTAGTGATGAATTTGAGATATCCTAAGTTAATTTTGATGTTTATGCTTTAGGGGAAGTTTAATTTGAAAAATTGTAAATTGAGAGTTTAGACTTAATTAGAAATTTGGGGATTTTGTGAATTAATGGTGTAGAATCATCAATAATAGTAGGAATTGGTAAAATATAAAATCAATTTTGAGGAAATTGTGATTTATGATATGGAATTTGTGTAAATTGGTTAAGGCCAATTTTGAAAATTTGGGGATTTTTAAAATTGGAGATTGAAATAGCTTGAATATGTGAGGAATTGATGTTTTCTAAGCTCAATTTGAGAAATTAAGTTAATTATGATATTGAATTTGATTGAATTGGTTTAGGTTCAATTTCGAATTTGGGAGATTTTGGGATTTTTAGAAATTGTTGAAGTAAGATGGCTTGAAATATGATGAGTTTGTGAATTATGAAATCAATTTTGAAGAAATTATAATTTATGGTATTGAATTTGGATAAGTTGGTTTAGGCCAAATTGGTGAATTAGTGTTTTTGTAAATTGGTGAGTTAGATAGCTTGGAATTATGGTAAATTGGTGAATTCCTAAGTTAATTTTGAAGATTATGTTATTTATGATGTGAATTTGGATGATTATGGTTTAGGTTTTGTTAAATTGGAAGAGAGAGAGAAGCAAAAGTCAAATTGAAGCATTGGACAAGATGCTAGCATGGAAATAAGGTGAGTAGTATATTTATTTATTGAATTTTAAGCTAAAAATGTGAATTTGAAAATTCAAGAAGCAAAGTTTTGAGAAATGAATGTTTATAAAAATGTTTGGATATTATGATTTTTGAATTGTTAAGTATGATGCATTTGAATGATTTGCTTAATGGATAAAGTCGATGTTACGTGTTATGTAATAACTGCTTAATTATGAGTTTTGAGTTAAATTGGTGAATGATTGAATTGTTAGATATATAAATGCATATGCTTGAATTTGTGGTAATTGGCGATGGCTATAAATATATTAGCCATTGAGCGTCGTAGCTCAACCCAATATTTTTCCACTCCTTAGGTGCAGAACGAGAGGGTTAGCAATCCTTGTTAAGTCCAAATGACTTTACTTAGATATGATTTTGATGTATAAAAAAGACAATCAATAAAAAGAAAAGCAAGATGATTTAAGTCCTATGACGAAGTCATATGATAAAGTCATGCAGACGCAGAAGAAAAGCGAGATGATAAGCAAAGGCATTTGCATTTAAGAGACAAATAGTAAAAGCAGATTTAAGACGTGAAATAATAAAAGCAGACGCAGACGCAGACACAGAAACATAGACAATAAAATACAGACGGAGAAAAGAAGATGTGGAATTCGAAAAGAAGACGAAGGAGTCAGTTCAAGTTAGTTACAGAACTCAACTGAATAACCGTTTCTTTAAAGATTCAAGAAACAAGAATCAAGAAGCAGTTGGAGACGAAGGCTATAAATATAAGTCGAAGTCGAAGATTGCAAAGTTAGACGAGTTGAAAATTAGCTGAATTACATCTACGTGATCGTAAAGAGCTTATTGTGAAAATTAGCTGAGAGCTATTTTACTGTAACAAGTGTTTAAATATTTTTCTGAGAAAAAGTAGTGCAGATAGCCTGCAGAGGCTAAGTGTGAAAGAATACTGGTTGTAGAGACCTGAAGAGGCTCGCAAAGAATACTTGTAAAGTTGAAGAGATAGTGAAATCTCAGAAGAAACTCTGAGGACTGGACGTAGCTCACAGTTTGGGGTGAACCAGGATAAATCTCTGTGTCAAACTACTCTCACTCTATATCTCTATATATTAGATTCAAAATTTATCAATACTTAATTCGTAAACAAAGTTTTCAAAGTTTTGATTAATTAGAATCTATCGAAATTTCTGTAAAGAATTTTATTTCTACTAAACAGTTTTGAAAGATTTTTCAAAAATGGAAATAAACAATTCAACCCCCCCTTCTCGTGCATTCTATATCGTTTTATAAGTAAGTGTATTAACGTGTGATTCACTTCAATCCTTGCAAGGCATCGGAAACTCCAAGATATTAGAAACTTTTGTAACTAAGTTAGTTCGATCACATTTGGATAGCTTCATAAGCATGCTAAATATTGAGCATCCTATATATGTTGTATTTTGTGTTGAGCCCTTGTTTATAATTTTATTATGTAATTAAAGTTATTTATGAGCTTCTGTTGATTTGACAAATGAGTTTAGAACTGAAAAGTCAGGTGTTGTGCATGTTTCTTTTGTAGTTGTACATTTCATAATCTAAGTCTTTCATAGGTGTATAAATTGTGTACTAACTTCAAGGGAAACAATGGACTAATTTAGCTTAAATTAGTCAAAGTTGTCTTTTGGAAACCTGTAGCTTATCTTTCTAGCTTTTCAATAGTATAAAGTATGAAATTTTTGGATATTAGAGTCAAAAGTTATGATCCTTGTAAGTGGAGATGCTCAAGAGTATAGGGTGTATCGTCTAGTGAGAACGCATCATCTGCTGATGATGTATCATCTGGTGGGGACGCTTCGTATGGTGAAGATGTATCATCTGATAAGGACACTTCGTCTGGTGAGGATGTATCATCTGATGACATCATATCATCTAGTGATGACATCATTTTGTCTGGCGCATTGTTTGTTCGATCCTATCGTCTGGTGTTGGACCTCATTTTCAGAGCTCAACATCCAGAGTCATAAACCTTGGGCTTGCGTAATACCTTGTAGGGTTTTTTTTCCAATAACCCTAAATAGCCGTCATCCTAGAAGAGTGGAATACCCACACTAGTCAAACATCAAAAATTACAATTTGATTTCATCAAATAAATTACAGCTATGAATCTCTAGTTCGTTTTGAAGCAAGAATCATCTCAATCGAAGCCTTACAGCTCAAGACAAACTTAAAAAGCTAAAGCATGTACATACCCCAATTATGCTCTCCCAACCGAACCCTCACTTTCTCTCCAACAAACTTATTTAATTAAACTCCAAAAGATACAAATTTTCCTGGAAAGATGGGCAAAGATGTTATAAATCCATTGCTTCAAGAATTACTTCATTTGGAGGTCGGATGAGGAAGTTATGGCCAAAAGAATCCAACATGTTTATGCCTTTACTCGTATTGTACATGTCTTGGCCCAAATGCCATAACTTTTGCTACAGATGTTGAATTGATTTCATTTTTAAACCATTTGAAAGAAGGCCTCGATATCTACAACTTTCATGCAGAACTTGAAGTGAGATTCGGCCTCTAAAAGGGTCAAAAATAGAACAGAAGAAGGAAGCAAAAAGTCAAACTAATATGATACTGACGTCATACTAATACGATGCTGACGTCATATTAAGACGAAAGAAACTAAGACGAAGCTAACATCATACTAAGACGATGTTGACGTCATACTAAGATGAAGGAAATTAAGATGAAGCTGACATCATACTAAGACGATACTGACGTCATAGTAAGACGAAAGAAACTAAGACGAAGATGACGTCATACTAAGACGATGCTGACGTCATACTAAGACGAAAGAAACTAAGACGAAGCTGACGTCATACTAAGACGATGCTGACGTCATACTAAAACGAAGTTGACGTCATACTAAGAAAATGTTGACGTCATATTAAGATGAAAGAAACTAAGACGAAGCTGACATCATACTAAGACGATGCTGACGTCATACTAAGACGAAGAAAACTAAGACAATGTTGACGTCATACCAGACAATGCTAACGTCATACTAAGATGAAGGAAACTAAAAAAGGCATAACTTTCACTACAAGTTTCAGATTGAGGTCTTTCTTGGACCATTTCAAAGAAGACTTATAGACAACTATTTTTGCCTCTACAAGGGTTAAAATTTCAAATCAATGTAGCTGTCCCGAAAGTTCACCCTATGCAGCAACACCAACTTCCAATGATCATAACTTTCCACTACAATATCCAAAACTTACAAACTTTATATCGTTGGAAAGTTGGAAAAGTCATCTACAACTTCTAAGAAGATAAATTTGCTTAAATCAGTTCACATCAACCCAAAAATATCCCTGAAATTAGTACACAAATTTTTTCCCTAAGTAACCTTGAGTATCATGGGCAAAATAAAAATCATAAACCATTAGTATCAAAAGGTCGTAGTTTTATAAAGCTTTAGTGGGCATTTCAAGTCCCCAATACATGTACATTTCAAAAATATCCCAAAATACAAAAGCCTTGGTTTACTAGATTTGTTTAAATTACAACAACATTTCAAAAGTGGAGTGATGCCTTGGTCCTTGACTACTCAATCTTTTGCTCATCACCTGCTTACGGGTAGGAAAATAGGGGGGAGGGTGAACTCAAAGCCTGTGGGAAACAATTTTCTTATAGTTTGCAACAAACAAAAACATTTTTGAAACATTTTTCATACAGAAATTCATGGGTATGCAAATTATGAATGCATTACTCAAATCAACTTGTCATGAACACATAAACACATCAAATGGTTCGGGTGGATCCAAAACAGAACGTACTACGCATTTATACATAATGGTATAACATAGTCATGAACTTATGGGAGTCCCTGAAGGAGCTCCATGAGACTAGCGGGCAGGCGAGAGAAGCCTTTAACTTAGTCAACGTGATCGCGACATAACTTAGGGAACCACCACAAACTCACAAAATACATATTTCATAATCTTGTAAGCTTGATGCCCAAAACGGCCCTTCTCTTAAAAACTTGCTTTTTTGAATACTTGCTATATCTTGAACCAATTCCAAAATTATAGTCTCAAAATCATGCATCATTTCAAATAATCATTTTAAAAACAACTTTTCATGAATCATCACTCGAATCATGTATAATCATGTAACACAATCTTACAACATTTAGAAAACATTAAATGCACATGAATGAGGTAGTTGAAAAATCATTTAATGTGATTTCTTGACAAAAAAACTTTATTGGCTTATTACTTAACTATAAAAGTGAAACCCACCTTGAAGTCTTTGACTATGACTTGTTCAAATATGCCTCTCCTCTTGCTCCTCTTGTCCTTCTTGATTTTTTTCAACATTAACAAAAATCCCCAAATCAATAGGTATTCCAATGGAGAAACCCATAAGACATAATCACTAAAATTGATCATAGAATCCTTAAACCCATACATTTCTTAAGCTTTATAAACCAAAATCTTCTTAGAAAAAAGTCCAAAATATGAAACCTAAGCTTACCTTGAATCTTCACCAAATAATGATTTTCTTAGCTCTAATGGAAGCTCTAATCCTCCTCATTCTTTTTCTCTTCTTGAACAACACCAAAATCTCTCTAGAAGGCTTATTTCTTTCCTCTCAACCACCAAAACCTCTCTTCGTCCTCTCTTTGGTTTTGTTAGTTCACTTTTTTTCTCCCATTTTCGTTTTTCTTCTTCTTAATGAAGGAAACAACACTTCTTTCTTCCCATTTTACCCTTAATGAATGATAAAAGTCCACCTTGCCCTTCCTTTAATGCCTTATGGTTTTTAAACTTAAGTGACTTGCCAAAATTGGCCTTACACTCTCCCACTACTTTAATAGTTCAATGCCCTTAACTTATATCATATTATCTTACCCACATAACAAGCTAATCTATTCCAACCTAAATAATCTAGCAAGACTCCAAAATTCATTTCATCATGTTAAAAATTTTATGGGGCCAACTTTTTTCCCCCACTTAAGAAAATTTTGTCCTCAAAATTCTTACCTAAGCTATTGAAAAGGTGTGGATACTTTTCCCTCATGACCTCCATGGGCTCCCATGTGGCCTTTTCAACGGAGTGATTTCTCCACAAGACTTTGACCAATTGAACCGTCTTGTTCCTCAGGACCTTTTCCTTGGTGTCTAAGATCTCTACTGGAATCTCCTCATAACTCAGATCATCTCTCAACTGAACCTCAGTGGTCTGAATAATGTGGGATGGATCCGATCTGTACCTTCTTAACATGGACACATGAAAGACGTTATGTATTTGTGACAATTCTAGTGGTAGCGCCAACCTATAGGTTAGCGATCCAATCGTCTCTACAATCTCATATGATGGACCCACATATCTCGAACTCAACTTGCCCTTCTTGCCAAACCTCATGACTCCTTTCTAAGGAGATGTCTTAAGAAAGACTTTCTCGTCGACCTCATACTCCATCTGCTTTCGGTGTGCATAGGTATAACTCTTCTTTCTATCTTGTGCTACCTTAAGTCGTTGTTTAACTAGATTAATGTTATCGACCGTCATTTGAAGTAGCTCTGGCCCTATCAGTTTCGTTTCTCCTTCTTCATCCCAACCTATTGGAGTTCTACATCTCCTTCCATACAGTGCTTCATATGGGGCCATCTGAATGCTTGAATGGTACGAATTATTATAAACAAATTTGACCAATGGCAAATGTTCATCCCAAGCTCCTTTGAAATCCATCACACATGCTCTGAGCATTTACTCAAGGGTCCGAATGGTCCTCTCAGATTGTCCATCTGTATGAGGGTGAAAAGCAGTACTAAAATTCAGTTTGGTTTCTAAAGCTTCCTACAAACTTCCCTAAAATCTCGAAGTAAATCGAGGATCTCTGTCAAAAACTATAGAATCTGGAATCCCATGCAGTCTCACAGTCTCATCAATATACTTCTTGGCTAGCACATGCAAAGGGTCAATCTGCTTAATTGCCAAAAAATGGGCTGACTTCGTCAATCGATCCACAATAACCCATATGGCATCATGTTTCCTACTGGTCTTGGGCAATCCCATCAGAAAATCCATGGTCACCCTTTTCCACTTCCACTTAGGAATGGACAATGACCTTAACTTGCCTGAAGGTGCCTAGTGCTCAGCCTTGACTTGTTGACACCCTAGACACTTGCTCACATATTTTGCTACATCCCTCTTCATGCCTTTCCGCCAGAAATGTTCTTTCAGATCTCTGTACATCCTGATGCTACCTGGGTGCATGGCATAAGGCGCATTATGTGCCTCATCCAGTATTCATCCTTTACTTCCTTGACATTTAGGATACAAAGTCTATTTCCTACAACCATAAATCCATCATCCCTCACTACTACTTCAAATTTCTTTACATTCTGAATTTCTTCTCGAAGCCTACTCAATTCTGTATCTTGTGTTTATAACTCCTTAACTTTCTTCTTGAGTATCGGTCTCACTCTGAAAGTAACAATAATACACTCAGGTTCCTCTTGTTTCAAACTTATCCTAAGCTTAGCCATCTCCTCTAATAGCGGTAGATAAACTGTTTGAACATGAGCTATAGAGGATTTCCTGCTCAAGGCATCTGCTACCACATTCGCTTTTCCTGGATGGTACTCAATTAATAAATCATAATCCTTAATTAGCTCCAACCACCTTCTCTATCTCAAATTCAACTCTTTCTGGCTCAAAAGGTACTTGAGACTTTTATGATCATTAAAAATTCCCGTTTGCACCCCATACAAATAATGTCTCAAAATCTTCAGGGCAAAAACTACTGCTGCCCATTCCAGATCATGGGTTGGGTAATTCAGTTCATAAGGTTTTAATTGCCACGAAACATAAGCTATCACTCTGTCTCCTTGCATCAATACACAACCTAAACCCTTCCTTGATGCGTTACTATATACTGTATACCCCTCATCTCCAGTAGGTAAAATCAAAACTAGAGAACTTGTTAATTTGCACTTGAGCTCCTTAAAGCTTTTTTGACATTCCTTACTCCAAATAAATTTTTGATTCTTCCTCAACAACTTAGTCATCGGAGCAGCTATCATGGAAAATCCCTCAATGAATCTCCTATAATATCCTGCCAAATTCAGAAAACTCCTTACCTCTATTACTGTCTTGGGTGCATCCCAATTTACCACTGCTTTAACCTTCCTTGGATCAATATGTACCCCATCTTTCGAAATCACATGCCCGATGAAAATCACTTCATGAAACCAAAACTCATATTTGCAAAATTTGGCATATAGTTCCCTCTACCTCAATGTCTGCAACACAATCTTGAGATGCTTCTCATGTTCCCCTTCACTCTTGGAATGCATTAGAATGTCATCGATAAATACTATGATAAACTGATCTAGATATTCCTTAAAGACCCTATTTATAAGATCCATAAAAGTAGCTGGAGCATTGGTTAATCCAAAAAGCATGACCAAAAACTCATAATGTCTATACCGTGTTCTGAAGGTTGTCTTGTTTACATCAGACTCCTTGATTCTAAGTTGATGATAGCCTGACCTGAGATCAATTTTGGAAAAGACCCTTGTTCCCTGAAGCTGGTCAAACAGATCATCAATCCGAGGTAACGGATACTTATTGTTAATAGTCACCCTGTTGAGTTTTTAATAATCAATGCACATGCGCCATGTTCCATCCTTCTTCTTAACAAACAAAACTGGTGCTCCCTATAGTGATGAACTCGGCCTTATGAACCCCTTCTCTAGTAATTCCTCCAACTGTTCCTTGAGTTCCTTCAGTTATACTGGAGCCATTCTATAAGGTGGTATAGAAATAGATGTAGTTTCGGGAATCAAGTCGATGGAAAACTCGATCTCCCTTACCGGTGGCAAACCAAATAAATCCTCTGGGAATACATTTGGAAACTCCCTCACAACTAGAAAATCTTCCAACTTCCCTTCATTCCCATCTGTAACATCCCATTACCGATGGGAAGGGTAAATTGGTAAATTGGGATGAGCTAGTAGGTTATTGCATATTTTGATATGAGCATACATTTGGCCTCTAATTTTAGAGGAGTGAGATTTTTCACATGCACATATAGGTACATGCATTCATGACATTTCCCAGTAATGATGTGTGAATCTGATTAGTTTGTGAATTCTGAGATAATTGTGTTGAAAATCTGAATTGAAATGTTCTAGGAATGGTTATCAATTGTTTGTGACTCTTCGAAATGTTTCTGGAATAATTGAGAGAAAATGTCCAGATCAGAAATTTTCTGAGTGACGGACTGATTGATTGTATAGTACTGAAATAATTGTCCAATGGCAATGGAAAATTAGATATATGATTTTAAAAATTAATATGTCGAGCCATTGAAATTTGGAGACAAATTGGACTGAAAATAAATTGTGAAAAGAGAAAGAGAGTTAAATGTATTGTTGAGGAAGAGACATGTGGCATGTTTCTATTGATGGAGGTTTATTGGATTAACCTTTAAATGCCTTAGGTTTTAAAACTTGGCAGTAAACTTGTTTCCTCCTCTTAGGGAATATTTTCCTTCTCCATCGATTGATTCTTGTTCTTCCTCCCTACACGATTCTTGCTTGCTTCTTCTCCTTGTGCAAAGCCTAGCTTAAACCTTTGAGATGATGGAAATTTCGGAAGTTTTGAGAGAGAGCCGTGAGTGATGAAAGAGTTGGAGAAATTTTGGAGTTTTGAAGAGTTGAAGCTTGATTTGGTAAGTAAATTGGTTTATGTTGTTTATTATTTGTTAATTTGCATTCATGATGTTTAATGGGAAAGATTGGGGTAGTTGTGTTTGAGTTATGGATGTTTTTAGAGAGAAAAAGAGTGAAAAAATTGTCGGAGAAGACGACCTGCGACCCGCACATCGCGGTGCACCTGCGACACTACGCGGCGAGAATTGATGTTCTCGCCGCGGTGTGCACAAGGGCCTCGCCGCGGCGAATTTATATTAATTCTCCACGACAAGGGTGTAGGAGGTTGCCGCGGAGAGCGCAGAAAGGCTGCGCCGCGACGAGCTCTCTACGGACGTCGCGACGAGCAACTCTAGGATGCCGCGACGAGCCCCTATTTTTTGAATTGAGTTAGTTTAGTTTTTGAGTCATAACTGATGATGTAGAGCTCCAAATGAAGTGATGTTTGATTCGTTATGAACTAGAGGAAGAGGTCTACAATTGAGGAGTAGAAAGAAAGTTTGAAATTCAGTTTAGTAAGATCTCCAATATTGAATGAAAGTTGAGAATAGGTTCTTTTTCAACCTAAGGGTTGTTGTATGATAATTGGGGCATAATTTTGAGATTGCTGACTTACATTCAAGGCTTTTGGAGTCTAAAATGAGTGAATTTTGATCAAATGAATAGTAATTTTAGCTTTGAGGTCTTCTTTGAGATTAAAGGTATTGTCTAAATGTTATGGTATCTGTAGAATGAAAAATTGGTTTCGAAACAAATGAAAGTGGAAATTGGGAAATAGTGCCAGGAAGGTCATGAACATGCATCGTACATTTTGTTAATTGCGACATGTGCATCATTGAGTTATTCTGATTGTGCATTTAGTAATGGGAAATTATTTGACTGTTATAGAGGCACCGTTGGAACCACATTCCACGGCTATTGCAGGGACTTCCAGGCAGTCGCTCGGAAGTTACAGGTGAGTAACCTAGTTGGTTCCTCAATCCTTGATTTGTTAAATATTCTGTGCTTAGAATTTGGGGGAATATGATGATGGGTATATGTGAAATGTTATGTTTGAGATCCCGGACCGAAGGTTCGAGGAATTGTGAGTTTTGGCATTGAAGTGCAAACTGTTTGTGAAAGTGAAATTTGCCATGCTTCAATGTGATAATTTGTAAATGTGTGATGATGTGTAATTGAGAATGAAATGATGGATATGTGAAAATTGTGTATGACTGAAATACCGGACTGAAGGTCCGAAGGAATGGGAATTTGACATTGAAGTGTTAATTGTTAGAGATTGAGAAACTTTCATGTTTCCAATGTGATAGACTGTGATTGTGAATTATTGTGAATAATTGGGAATGAATTGGTTGTTTGAATAAATTGATTCTGATTGAAATGTGATATCATAAGATTGTGATAAACGAATTCTGTGCATGATCATTAATAACGGTTGTGACGGGAGCCGCCACCGAGAGCTACAAGCTCGATCATTGAAAAGGAGCCTCGAGCTCGAAAGGGATTAGTGCATACCCAGAGGGCTCTCCTATCCCTAATGACGTGTGAGAAGTAGTGCATACCCAGAGGGCTCTCCTACCCTAAGACGCGTTTACCGTTTAATGCACCAAAAAAGGGACAGTTCAGAGCTAAATGCTCAACGCTTAATGAGCCCGAAAGGGACAGTTCAGAGCTCAATGCTCAACGCTTAATGAGCCCGAAAGGGACAATTCAGAGCTATATGCTCGCTGCTTAATGTGCCCAGATTGGGACAGGACAGGCGCTCAGTCAAAACACATAATTTAAAATGGAAAATAATGAAAAATGATAGATATGCATCTGATTGTACTGTGAATTGGGAAAAAGGGTTAAATGATTGTATTTCTGTGAAAACTGTTTTGTGAAATGCTGATTTCTGCTATTGTATGAGAATCTGTGAATTGTCTGTGAAATGCATGATTGAGTTATGTATTGAATTGACTTGTGAATTGGGAAAGAGGCAACATGCCTTGCATCAATGTGATATTGCTTGTAATTTTTCTGAATATGCTATTGTGAAAATCTGTAAATTGTTATATGATATTCTGAAAGTGTTACTGTGAAAATCTGTACGCTATCTGCATAATGCATGAGTTGAGTGAACCATCGATGATGGTTTCTCACTGAGTTCGCAAAACTCACCTAAAATTTGCAACTATTTTTCAGGATTTGAAGAGTACCCCGTTAGACAAACGGGAGTATGCCTACGACATGCAAGTCAGAGATTGAGGTCGGGATCAGTTCACGTCTGCATTAGTGTCTTTCTGTCTTACGTAAATTGTATTTCTGCAATGTCCGCAGAATAGTACTGTTATTTCAGAGGGCCCTAATTGGTAAAAGTTGTATTTGTAATGTGAGTACTGAAAGTGTTCAGGAATAGCATTGGGCCCAATTTGGCTATGGATTTTTGTGTATGAATTGATTAAATACTATTGAGTGCCTTTTAATGACTGAAATTGCGTGGTGATCGAAACTGTTTTCGAATTAAAACGGGCCCAAATTGTTTATTGAATTCTACGTATGCAATTGTTTTCAAAAATAAAAATGTCATACTGAGTTTTCGGACTGTAATTGAGTGCTCTAGCATACCACCCTCGTGAGGCACGGGCTCGGATATCACCCTCGATGTTGAGTTTGGGTCTTGCGGGAGTGGGATGCTACACCATCAGTGTCCACAACATGCACCAAAAAGGCTTCACACCCCTTTCCTATCATCCTATCAGCTAACAAAGCATAAATGATTCTTGGTGATGGTGTTTTCCTGACCCCTCTAAAAATCACCTTCTCACCATTGCCCAAGTCAAATTCCACCTCCTTAAGGCTACAATCTAACTTTGCATGATGCTTCTCCATGACATCCATCCCCAATAAGACATCTAGCCCCTTTAACTCTAGGGGTAAGAAGTCCACCTCCAATTGAGTACCCTCGAAGAAAAGTTTACAATTTTTATACAGTTGACTTATTATCACATGCCTCCCTAAAGGAGTGCTAACAATTAAAGGACTTCTCAGTGGCATCAAAATAACATCATGTAATGTCATGCTTGTAGAAACAAATGAATGCATGGAGCTTGAATCAATCAACACATATACAGCAGAATTAAATAATCAAGTCATACCCGTGACAACTTCAGGTGCAACTACAACTTCCTCTCTAGTCATGGTGAACACCCTCGCTTGAGCCTAAGCCTGACCCCTTGGCCTTCCTGGAGGAACAACCTTCCTTGCAGCTCCAGAACTGCCCACCATATTGAGTAGCCTAACTTCCACTGTTTCTGCTCTGCTTGGTGCTTGCAATTATGACCCCTCTCGCCTTGTTACTTGGGGACAATCCCTGATCATATGTCCCTTCTCTCCACATCGAAAACATGCTCCAAGTAACTTGAAACACTCTCCTCTGTGAAGCTTACCACAATGCTCACATTTGGGGTTCATGTTTTTGCTCTTCCCCACCAAGCTATTGCCTCCCATAGTTGAGGCTTGCATTGAAATTGTTCTTGCTTGCTTGTTCTTAATAGGGGTACTACTCCCCACCTCACTCTGTGTGCAGGAGCTCTTCACACCTTTTATAGGTATTGGAGCACTCACCCCTTTCCTGAAAAACTGCTCTCAGTTCTTCCTCTTCCTGCTCACCTCATACTTTATGTTCTCCAACTTCTTAGCTTGGAGTGCGACATCTACCAACTACTGGTAGTCACATAAATTGTGGATCAGGACTTTCTCCTTGATCCCCAGATGGAGACCTCCTTCAAACTTGCGACTCTTTTCTTCCTCATTTTCCACAATGTTGGTCGCATATTGAGAAAGCTGAGTGAACTCCAACTCATACTCACTCACACTCATGTCCCTCTGTATGAGATTTAAAAACTCTCTAGCCTTCTCTTGGATATACACCCTCGAGAGGTACTTCTTCCTGAACACTTCCACAAAATCTCTCTAGGATAACAGTGGAGGCATCACTTGACTGTGGAGCACTAATTCCCACCAATGAAGGGCATCTCCTGATAGCAAACTCACTGCATAGTCTAACTTCTATTCATCCGAGCACTTCATTTGAGTCAGAACCCTCTCTATTCTCTTCAACCAAACCTCGGCCTCTTCGAGATTTATAGTCTCATGAAAATCTACAACTTCATACTTGCGGAGCTTATCATCCTGTCCAGTCCTCTCCACTGAAGCTGGCACTGACACTTGTGACCCTTAGCCCATGGCATAAGTGAAAGCCTAGGCAAATGCCTAAAAGAACTGCGGGTCTATAGATGGCATAGGAGGAGGAGGCAGCGGTACTTCATGTTGCACTCTAGGTGTCTCAGGATCAGGAGCAGGGTGTGTCCCAGCATCTTGCGGGACATAAGATTCATCTGTGCTCTCTTGGCGAGAGCCAAATTGAGTCAGAGCTCCTCGAGTTCTTCTTCAAGGAGACATTTTTCACTCCTTGAATAGAAACCATTTAAAAACTTTAGTTCTTACGAAACAAATTTCAAAGTATGTAAATGGTTTAAATCATATAAAACAATTTCAAATCATAAGAAACAAATTAAAACTTTCATGCCTTTTGCTAATCATTTCATACTTAGGATACTCCAAAACCTAATCCCAAATTTGGATCTAAACTGGGTTGCTCTGATACCATAGTATGTTGGACTCCGTTTTCGGAGTTCAACATCCAAAGTCATAAACCTTGGGCTTGCGTAATACCTTGTAGGGTTTTTTCCAATAACCCTAAATAATAGTCATCCTATAAGAGTGGAGTGTCCACACTAGTCAAATACCAAAAATTACAGTTTGATTTCATAAAAAAATTGCATCTATGAATCTTTAGTTTGTTTTGAAGTAAGAATCATCTCAATTGTAGCCTTACAGCTCAAGATAAACTTAAAAAGCTAAAGCATGTACATACCCCAATTATGCTCTCCCAACCGAACCCTCACTTTCTCTCCAACAAACTTATATAATTAAACACCAACAGATAGAAATTTTGGTGGAGAGATAGGCAATGATGTTAGAAATCCATTGCTTCAAGAATCACTTCATTTGAAGGTCGGATGAGGAAGTTATGACCAAAAGAATCCAACACGTTTATGCCTTTACTCGTATTGTACATGTCTTGGCGAAAATTCCATAACTTTTGCTACGGATGTTGGATTGATTTCGTTTTTAAACCATTTGAAACAGGGCCTCGAGATCTACAACTTTTATGAGAACTCAAAGTGAGATTCGGCCTCTAAAAGGATAAAAAATAGAGAAGAAAAAGGAAACAAAAAGTCAAATTAAAACAATACTGACGTCATACTAAGACGAAAGAAACTAAAACGAAGCTGACGTCATACTAAGACGAAAGAAACTAAAACGAAGCTGACGTCATACTAAGACGATGCTAACGTCATACTAAGATGAAGGAAACTAAGATGAAGCTGATCTCATACTAAGATGAAAGAAACTAAGACAAAGATGACGTCATACTAAGACAATGCTGACGTCATATAAAGACGATGTTGACATCATACTAAGACAATAAACTTTACAAACTTTAATCATAACTTTCCACTACAATGTCCAAAACTTACAAACTTTATATCGTTGGAAAGATAAAAAAATCATCTACAACTTCCAAGAAGACAATTTTGCTTAAATAAACTCACATCAACTTAGAAATATCCCTGAAATCAATACACAATTTTTTCCCTATGTAACCTTGAGTATCATGGGCGAAATCAAAATCATAAACCATTAGTATCAAAAGATCGTAGTTTTACAAAGCTTTAGTGGGCATTTCAAGTCCCCAATACATGTACGTTTCAAAAATATCCCAAAATACAAAAGATACATGAACAATAAATTGCTCAAAATGTAACTAAATCCTTGGTTTACTAGATTTGCTTAAATTACAAAAACATTTCAAAAGTGGAGTGATGCCTTGGTCCTTGACTACTCAATCTCTTGCTCATCACCTGCTTATGGGGAGAAAAATGGGGGGTGAGCTTAAAACCAGTGGGAAATAATTTTTTTTATAGTTTGCAACAAGCAAAAATATTTTTAAAACATTTTCCATACAAAAATTCATGGGTATGCAAATCATGAATGCATTACTCAAATGAACTTTTCATGAACACATAAACACATCAAATGGTTCGGGTGGATCCAAAACAGAACGTACTACGCATTTATACATAATGGTCTAACTGTAGGAAAATCCCGGGGTGTTCATCACATGAACACAGTGCGAAATTTAAAATTTTGAGTCCCGGGACATTCCCGAAAGCCAGGATCCATGTGTATGTATAACTAGTCAAACTATAACGACCAAAGGAGACCGTCTCTAACGGTATCCACGCAGAGGTCGGAAAATCTAACCGGGACAAACCCCTTTGACCCGGGAATAGCTAGAACAAGGTAAAGAGTGTGCTAGCACTAACCTTGATCTTGGAGAGCAAGTGAGATAACTAGGAGAAGCCTTGGAGAGGAAGAGAGGAATGAAGAAAGCCTTGAAAAATCAAAATTTTCCTAAACTTAACAAGTAAGTTTCGGCCATCAACCTTCATCAACGAGCTTCCAGCCACTTCTAAGGCTTCTCATGCCTTCTTATATCATTATTTAACTAATTAAAGGTATAAGAAAGCATGGTTAAGAGCCTAGCCACGTTGGTGGCTTAAAACCAATTAAAAAGTCAAGGTAATCATAAGTTTGACCAAGTCAAACTTTGATTCCTTAAGGCATCCACCAAAACTAGCATATATATATATAATAATTAATCAATTCTTAATTAATTAATTAACATATATATATTTGTTGAAGAGGTCCAGTCAAATTGGGGTCGGTCCTACCGGCCCCCGCCGGCGAAAGATCGCCGAAAATGGTTTTCAGCAATGTCAATGTCGCGATCTCATCGGGACATATCCCAATCTCATTGGGATCCATTTAATCCTATTACTCTCCAGATATCGGATCTCTGTCTGAAACTATTTTACAGATTCTCCGAGTCACTCTTATGCGTGTGACCCATTAGGTTCCCGGTTATGTTGGCCACTTAGATTAACACTTAACTACGAGCAAGTCATGTTTATATCTAGCAACACATCATGACCCTCAATTGACCGGAAAGTAATTGGTTTGACTAATGAAACCATATCACGAACCCTTCCATAGACAATTACTGTGCAATTCGTCCTTTCACCATGCTATACCCCATTTGGTTTGAGTATGGGCAATGTGTCAACTCTTACTAGACTGATCAGATCAAATCTAGTCCAAGTGTAATCAGTTCTCGTCCTAAGACTCATTACTTGATATATCCATGAAGACCCTCTTCATGACACATGTGTGCTCCGGCGCCAGAGACTTCCAAGTAATGATCCTGATAAGAGGCCATGGGTATCTCTTCTGCTATCACAGAAGTGGTGAATCCTCTATTGGCTACTCAATTACCTTCGAATACCTCAAACTGTACCCAATCACCACCCTATGAGTGACCTCTGAAAGGCAACAAGGAATGGAGTCAAAGCAAAGAATCAGTACCCAAGATATCCTTGAGTACCTCAAGTCTAAGGATACTTGCACCATTCTATGATGAGATTATCACCGACATTTGTATAGACATCCATGTGATGATCTCATGGCAGTCATCCAATGTACTTACTACCACTAGTAAGCATCCATATGTCAAATCTAAATATCTCAATATTTACGGTTTTCGAGATCCACCGCTTGATCCAATCAAGGAGTTTGACATGTCTTTAGTCTATCCGGATTAACGATGTCCAGCCTCATTAATCCTATGACTAGGGATAATTTAGATATTGACATAATTGAACATGATAGGAATCTCGAGTAGTATGATCGCATCATAATTTCCTTCATGCTATGTCATATATCATGGACTTCATAAATTTGATTAAAGATCACAATCAATTCATAATAAAATGAACATCAAATAAATGAAATATGCCTTGCTTTATTTATTCATAAAGTGCAGACATGACTATGAACAAAACGCTAAAGGGATTGCCTTTAGGCACTACTCTAACAATCTTATGGTATCAGACACATATAAGTCGACTTACACGAGTGGACAAGTCGACTTATCGATCGAAACAAGCACAAGTCGCCTTACACATGGTACAAGTCGACTTACACTTACAAATCTCCCACTTGACCTAAAGCCAATCGCTTTGGTATCTAATACCATAGCGAGTACATGAGAATCAAAATTCTTCGTGACAATGGCTTTGTCAACGGATCAGCAATATTCGCCTGTTGGAATTCTCTCTATCGGGACATCACCCGAGTAATGATCTCCGAATCAAATGGTATCGGCGGAGTACGTGTTTGGATGTTGATGAGACCTTGGTTCCTTTGCTCGCGAATAGCTCCATTGTTGTCACAATACAACCTGTATGGGTCCATCACACTAGGAACCACACCAAGTTCAAGAATGAACTTCTTGATCCAAACGGCTTCTTTTTTTCGCGTCGATGCGGCAATGTACTCCTCGATCGTTGAATCAACGATGCGTCTCTGTTTGGAACTCTTCCAACCGACTTGGAATCGCCCTTATCGATTGAAACCGCATCAGATGTTCGCCACTTGGAGATTTTCATCTCCATATATCAAGAAAACATCCTTAGTTCTTCGCAAGTACTTGAGGATATTCTCGATGACCACCCAAATGACCTTCACCAGATCCGATTGGTATCGCTCAGAACACTTAGAGCATATGATACATCGGGACTCGTACATAACATTGCGTACATAATAGATCCTACTGCAGACGCATACGGGATCATATTCATACGCATCCTCTCATCCTGTGTCCGAGGACACATAGACTTCGAGAGTGTTATCCCATGAACAATGGGAAGAAACCCTCTCTTGGATTGCTCCATGCTAAACCTCTTTAGCACCTTGTCTATGTACGTTGACTGTGAAAGACCAAGCAACCTCTTTGATCTATCTCTATAAATCTTTATCCCAAGGATATAAGTTGCTTCTCCAAGGTCTTTCATGGCAAATTATTTGGACAACCAAATTTTTACAGACTGCAGCGTAGAGACATCGTTTCCTAGTAACAATATGTCATCTACATATAACACAAGGAATACGATCGCAGTTCCATTAACCTTCTTATACACACAGTGTTCATCCGGATTTTGTGAGAAACCAAACTCTTTGATTGTCTCATCAAAACGGATATTCCAACTCCTGGATGCTTGCTTCAATCCATAAATGGATTTTTGAAGCTTGAATACCTTTTCGCCATCAGCGAAAATGAAGCCCTCAGGTTGTGTCATATACACATCCTCAGCCAGATTTCCATTCAGGAAAGCTATCTTCACATCCATTTGCCATATCTCATAATCATAATGAGCGGCAATGGCTAGGAGTATCCTAATGGATTTAAGCATTACTACTGGACTGAAGGTCTCGTCATAGTCAACTCCTTGTCTTTGACGAAAGCCTTTAACCACAAGCCTCGCTTTATAGGTAATCACATTACCATCCATGTCGGTTTTCTTCTTGAAAACCCATTTGCACCCTATAGATTTTATCCCTTCAGGTGCATCAACCAAAGTCCATACCTGGTTTTCATACATGGAATCCATTTCAGATTTCATGGCACGAAGCCATTTTTAGACTCGAACTCTTCGTAACCTCTTCATAGGTCGAGGCTCATCATCCTCTATGAGCAATACGTCATTCTGCTCACTTACGAAATCCATATCTCGGGAACAGAGCGATCCTACTTGACCCACTTAATTTCGTGTGAAGTAGAAGGCTGAATTGTTACCTCATCCGTATGAGTTACAGGTTTGAGTTCAGCGATTGATTCAAGTCTGCTCGAGCATCTTGAACTTCTTCAAGTTCAACTTTGCTCCTAACCGTCCTCTTTTAAAAGAAACTCTTTTCTAAAAGACAGCATGCGCTGAAACAAACACCTTTTGTTCCTCAAAGAAGGTAGAATTGATATCCTCTTGTTTCTTTACGATATCCTATTTAACAAACACTTGTCAGATTTTGCTTCAAGCTTATCTGACTTTGTCCGCTTCACATAAGCAGGACAACCCCATACTTTCAAATAAGAAAGATAAGGTTTCTTGTTAGTCCACATCTCATATGGAGTAACATCAACTGTCTTTGATGGAACTCTGTTTAACAAGTAAATAGCTGTCTGAAGTGCATACCCCCAAAAGGATTTTGGTAACTATGCAAAGCCCATCATAGATCGTACCATGTCCAACAAGGTTCGATTTCTCCTTTCTGCCACACCATTATGCTGTGGTGTGTAAGGAGGAGTCCACTGAGATAAAATCCCATTATCTCTGAGATAATCCAAAAACTCTTGGTCTAAGTATTCACCACCATGATCGGATCGTAATGTTTTGATACTTTTACCAAGTTGTTTTACTACTTCATTTCTGAATTGTTTGAACTTTTCAAACGCTTCAGATTTGTATCTCATTAGATACAGATACCCATATCGAGAATAATCATCGATAAAGGTAATGAAGTAACAACAACCATTTCTGGCATGGATGGACATCGGACCACATACATCTGAATGTATTAGATCTAATAATCCAGTCGCTCGTTCACCCTTTCCCTTAAAAGGTAACTTAGTCATCTTGCCTAATAAACAAGATTCACATGTGTCATAAGATTCATAATCGAATGACCCTAAACTTCCATTCTTATGGAGCTTAGCGATGCGTCTCTCATTTATATGGCCCATGCGACAATGCCATAAGTAAGTTGATTTTAAATTATCTCTTTTATGTCTTTTTGCGTCATTGACATTCATAACCGGATGTGACATATCTAATATGTAAATACCGTTGCATAATGTACCAGTACCATAAAGCATTCCATTTGAGCTAATAGAACAACCATTGTTACCAAAAGACAAATGGAAACCAAATCTATTTAAACAAGAAATGCATAATATGTTCTTTGTTAACACGGTACAAAATAACAATCATCCAAGTTAAGTACAAGCCCACGGGAGTGTCAAAACATAAGTCCCTACGGCTAATGCAGCAACTCTTGCTCCATTACCAACACGCAGTCCATTTCTCCTTTACGAGCCGCCATCGTCCCTCGAGGCCCCGTGATATCATTGCATATATGTGAGCCACAACCGTATCTAATACCCATATGTTATGATCGAAGCAAGATAACCTCAATGACAAACATACCGAAGAAGTCGAGGCATCCGATGCCTTCTTACGCTTCAGCTTCTTCCAGATAGACTTTGCGCTACGCCTCCAATGACTAGTCTTACCGCAATGGAAGCAGTACCTTTTGGTGCGTCTCTTTGGTCTTCTTCTTGCCTTTGGCTGTGCTTCCTTTTGATTTTCCTTGGGTTTTTACCTTCTTCTTCTTTCGCTTTTCTTGGAACCAGAGGAAGAAGAATCCACCAATAAGAACGCTTGCTATCTTGCTTGAAATTGTTCATTGCCTCGGCAGATTGATCACTCGGGAATTGTGGTGGATATTTGGTTCATCCGATAGTTCAACACAAACCGTGAATAACTATCCGACAAGCCAACAAGAATCAAGTCTATACTTAACTCACAATCCATCACAAAACCTAAGACACCAACCTCTCAATATAGCCATTCATCTTCAATGCATATTGCACCGCAGATGAACCAGAGTCATTTTGTTGTAAAGAACAACCTTGAGGTCTCGAACTGCTCGGACCGAGCTTGCTCATCAAACAACTCTCGAGATGAAACACTATCGTGTGAGCATCCATAGACTCGTCGCTTCGCATTTCAGTGACATCGATGCAAGCATAATGCGGTGGCTATGTCATCGTTTTTAGATGCTTATTTATATGCCTTCCGATCATCATCGAAGCTCCTTGACAAGTGGATCCGAAGCGGAAAATCAAGGATATATCCTAGATCCTCGGATCTCGAGAACAATTCTCGATTTCATACCAATCAAGAAAATTTGGTCCATTAATTTGTTTGAGTCCATTAAGCGCGAAGATTCACACCGGTCGACATCTTCAACCAACTTAAACATAAAGAGAGAAAGAAAGTTAGAATAGAATTAAATGTATGATCATAAGGACTTAAATGACATACATATGGCTCTACTAGTTTCAATAGAATCCATAACCTCATCATGAATCCAAGAAACAAAATGGCACAATGACCTAGTGGGTCGATATCCGACATTGCTAAGAATGACCTTGGGGTTAGCCCAACAAGCCACCTTAGGTCAATCGGTAGGTATCACCATACCAATTGCATCACTTAATGCAACTATCGCCAGTGCTATCAACAGTTGATGTATGCACATACATTGGGTTATCAACACTTGATGAGTGTACATCCGATGTACACTACCCAATGTCGCCTCGTCCACGCTGACCTTGAGGTTAGCTCAACAAATCAACGCTTCTAGGAAAACCGACCCATTAATCCGAAAATCACATTTTCATGGTTTGAACATATTCAGATAGAGTGAGCTTGAGGTTAGCTCAACAACCCAACCCTATAAGAACTCGGTTTTACCATATTAATGGAAGGCATTAGTTTTCATATTTTAAGTGAGGGATTTTAGGTCTCATCTTTACGATCTCATCCAAGCTATGGGATCATAGTCACTTGACTATATGGACTGATTTAGGCATTATATCAATCATATTGAATTCATACCAAAATCATCCATCATCCCACTCAACTGATACAAGTCGACTTATTCTCGATACAAGTCGACTTATGTTATCAGTGCATGTACAAGTCGCTTTATACCAAAGGTACAAGTCGACTTATACGACTTTCGCACATGTAAAATGACTTATCAACCTGCATAAGTCGCCTTACACAAGGAAATTTGCTATCTAGTCGGCTAATTTTCAATCCAGGCATTTCCAATTCACAATACCATATACCAAGCATATTATCCTTTATATTAATGTGCTAATGAAACATTTTCATTGAAACATGCATGGCATATAGTCAAACTATATATGAAAACCTTGAAACCGATTAATCCACCATTAATCACTAGATTTCCACATAATTCAAGGACACCAAATAATCATAATAAATAGCTCTAGATATTCTACACATTATCAAGATTACTCCGGTACTTGTCACAAAAATTGCGACGGCCAAAATAAGCAAGATAATGGAATAAGCTAATAAGACGCTAAAGTAACCTATTCACCATCCGAAAATTATTGGAAACCCAATTTCAAGAATTTCATTTTGGGATGCATGCCACATCAATATAACACATTTTTAATCACTATAAAAATGATTCAAGGCATTGGAACCGAAAATAACACAAGCAATCATTTCAAACAAAACAGCCCCAGCATGTTTCTCAAAACTGCCAAGCTCTGCCTTTTGCTCAAAATGATCATTGAAACAATTTCAATAAATGCTGAGAAAATTACAAAGGTTAAAAAATGTTCCTAAAATGCTCCATGAATTTTTCCAGGATTTATTTCCTACAAAAACTCATTGAACCTCAGCAATCTAGCTGAACTAGAATCTGTGTTTTTCAACACAGACATTCCCAGAAGCATACAAGAAATTCGGAAATAAATAGTAAATCACCTTGAAAACATTTTTCCATCCACAGAGACATTCAAAAACATCTTAGGGACATGTCGGTGAAAACCAATCCTAAAAATGTTTTTCCTAGAATTTATTCTCGAATTTACAAGCATACCTGTTTCAGAAACGTTCAACAAGACAGCATCCGAAACTTGAGGGAATTAAATAGAAAAAACATATCAAACGACATCGATAAATTTTTTCCTTTTATAGACACATTCAGCAACATCTTATGAGCAGGTCTATGCAAGAAAATTTCGAAAACCCTAATTCTACACTGGTTCGAAATTGCACACAGTCAGCATGCTACACAGCTCAATTCACAAAGGAATTCCGACCTAGTTATCATTTCGACTGTTTATACAACACAAGCGGCTCTGATACCACTGTAGGAAAATCCCGGGGTGTTCATCACATGAACACAGTGCGGAATTTAAAATTTTGAGTCCCGGGACATTCCCGAAAGCCAGGATCCATGTGTATGTATAACTAGTCAAACTATAACGACTAAAGGAGACCGTCTCTAACGGTATCCACGCAGAGGTCGGAAAACCTAACCGGGACAAACTCCTTTGACCCGGGAATAGCTAGAACAAGGTAAAGAGTGTGCTAGCACTAACCTTGATCTTGGAGAGCAAGTGAGATAACTAGGAGAAGCCTTGGAGAGGAAGAGAGGAATGAAGAAAGCCTTGAAAAATCAAAATTTTCCTAAACTTAACAAGTAAGTTTCGGCCATCAACCTTCATCAACGAGCTTCCAGCCACTTCTAAGGCTTCTCATGCCTTCTTAAATCATTATTTAACTAATTAAAGGTATAAGAAAGCATGGTTAAGAGCCTAGCCACGTTGGTGGCTTAAAACCAATTAAAAAGTCAAGGTAATCATAAGTTTGACTAAGTCAAACTTTGATTCCTTAAGGCATCCACCGAAACTAGCATATATATATAATAATTAATCAATTCTTAATTAATTAATTAATATATATATATTTGCTGAAGAGGTCCAGTCAAATTGGGGTCGGTCCTACCAGCCTACCGGGCCCCGCCGACGAAAGATCGCCGGAAACGGTTTTCAGCAATAGCAATGTCAATGTCGCGATCTCATCGGGACATATCCCAATCTCATCGGGATCTATTTAATCCTATTGCTCTCCAGATATCGGATCTCTGTCCGAAACTATTTTACAGATTCTCCGAGTCACTCTTATGCGTGTGACCCATTAGGTTCCCGGTTATGTTGGCCACTTAGATTAACACTTAATCTGAGCAAGTCATGAGCGGTATCTAGCAACACATCACGACCCCAATCGACCGGAAAGTAATTGGTTTGACTAATGAAACCATATCACTTAACCCTTCCATAGACAATTATTGTGTAATTCGTCTTTCACCATGCTATACCCCACTTGGTTTGAGTATGGGCAATGTGTCAACTCTTACTAGACCGATTAGATCAAATCTAGTCCAAGTGTAATCGGTTCGCCCCAGACTCATTACTTGATATGTCCACGAAGACCTCTTCATGACACATGTGCTCGCCGCCAGAGACTTCCAAGTAATGATCCTAATAAGAGGCCATGGGTATCTCTTCCGCTATCACGTAAGTGGTGAATCCTCTATTGGCTACTCAATTACCTTCGAATACCTCAAACTTTACCCAATCACCACCCTATGAGTGACCTCTGAAAGGCAACAAGGAATGGAGTCAAAGCACAGAATCAGTACCCAAGATATCCTTGAGTACCTCAAGTCTAAGGATACTTGCACCATTGCTATGATGAGATTATCACCGACATTTGTATAGACATCTATGTGATGATCTCATGGCAGGTCATCCAATGTACTTACTACCACTAGTAAGCATCCACATGTCAAATCTAAATATCTCAATATTTACAGTTTTTCGAGATCCACCGCTGATCCAATCAAGGAGTTTGACATGTGCTAGTCTATCCGGATTAACGATGTCCAGCCTCATTAATCCTATGACTAGGATAATTTAGATCTTGACATAATTGCACATGATAGGAATCTCAGAGTATGATCGCATCATAATTTCCTTCATGCTATGTCATATATCATGGACTTCATAAATTTGATTAAAGATCACAATCAATTCATAATAAAATGAACATCAAATAAATGAAATATGCCTTGCTTTATTTATTCATAAAGTGCATATGACTATGAACAAAACGCTTAAAGGGATTGCCTTTGGGCACTACTCTAACAATCTTATGGTATCAGACATATAAGTCGACTTACACGAGTGGACAAGTCGACTTATCAGTACCGAGCAAGCACAAGTCGCCTTACACATGGTACAAGTCGACTTACACTTACACTAACATAGTCATGAACTTATGGGAGTCCCTGAAGGAGCTCCATGCGACTAGCGGGCAGGCGAGAGAAGCCTTTAACTTAGTCAACGTGATCGCGACATAACTTAGGGAACCACCACAAACTCATAAAATACATATTTCATAATAGTGTAAGTTTGATGCCCAAAATGGCCCTTCTCTTGGAAACTTGCTTTTTCGAATACTTGCTATATCTTGAACCATTTCCAAAAGTATAGTCTTAAAATCATGCGTCATTTCAAATAATCATTTTAAAAACAAATTTTCATGAATCATCACTCCAATCATGTATAATCATGTAACACAATCTTAAAACAATTAGAAAACATCAAATGCACATGAATGAGGTAGTTGAAAAATCATTTACTGTGATTTCTTGACAAAAAAAACTTATAGGCTTATTACTTAACTATAAAAGTGAAACCCACCTTGAAGTCCTTGACTCTGACTTGTTCAAATATGCCTCTCCTCTTGCTCCTCTTGTTCTTCTTGATTTTCTTCAAAATTAACAAAAATCCCCAAATTAATAGGTATTCCAATGGAGAAATGTTAGACCCCGTTTTCGGAGCCCAACATCTGACATGAAAGCGTGGTGCTTGAAGGGTGGAGGGGAGACCTTGATGTTGAAAATTTAGAAGAAATTCTCCCTCAGAAGTAAAGGCGGGCATTGCCACAGTGTGTGAAACGCTTCAGGAAGCTACGTCGAGGCGAGAGGACGAGCCTTCGCCGCGGCGAGCGAAGGAACTCTCACCGCGGTGAACCCGTGAAGAAAATTTCATCGTGGCGAGCAAACGGCCTCGTCGCGGGAAAAGCCTTGTCCCACAGAAACCTAAGCTTAAAACTTTCACACATTTTCATCAAAACATCCCAACCCAAAAATAAACAGCATACATGCAAGCAATCTTCTAAATGATTTGATGCGAAAGATTTGAAACAAAAACAATAATATCTCATTGATAACCAAAGATGAGTTTTACAAAGCTTTAATAGCATTTCAAACCAAATTACATCATTTGAGTTCAAGAACCAAAGATACAAAATACACTTGAACCAATAAAACTTGAAATGTAACTAAAGCCTTGAATTGCAAAAATATAACTTGAAAATACAAAAATATGACAATTTGAAGTGATGCTGAAACTCTTGACCTACTGGATCTCTTGCTCATCACCTGAATAGGGGGAGGATAATGGGGGTGAGCTATAAAGCTCGTGGGTAACATATTTATAATAAAGAAAACAAGAAAAACTATTTTCAAAAGATAACTCATTGCCGTGGTACACTTTTGAAACCATAGTAATTCCACATGTAGATATCATTATCTTACAAATGCTTGCTTTTCAAACAATTCATGAGCAAATTTTAAAATCCGGCATACATCAAACATGTCAACAGATCATAAGCATATAAGCACAGCAGAATGGTTTGGGTAAGTCCAGGTTCATGACGCACTACACATTACCATATAATGGTCCTGTGTAGTCGTAAATTCTTAAGGGAGTCCTTGAGGGAGCTCCATGCCACTAGCGGGCAGGCGGGAGAAGCATATACATGGGTCAACGTGCACGTGACGGTTTTTGAGGGACTACCACAAACCCACATAATATACATAGTTCAAAATCATGTAAACTTGTTGCCAAAATGGCACTTTCTTGTAAACTTGCTTTTCATAACCTTGATATCCTTGTAAAAATCATTTATGAAAACATGATTTCATGAGCATGTATTCTTTTAAAGAGAAACCCTTTTCAAAGTCTTTTCATCAATCAATACAAGTCATGTATCAAACATATAACAATTTCATAATGCAATCAAAAAGAAAATAAAGCCACATTGATGATGCAATTTAAATTATTAAATCTTTCTTGATTTGAACAAAACAATGAGCGGCTTATTTACTCTATTATAAACGTGTACCCACCTTGAGTTCCTTGCTTATAAACTTGCTTAGGAATGCCTTTCCTCTTGTTACTCTTGTTCCTCTTGCCTCACTTGATTTTCTTAACCAATAACCATAATTCCAATAAATTTGGTGTAGAAATCGGAAAGTCATACTTTAACAATTCGAACTATAACCAAAGCTGAAATAAAAATTCTGTGCTTAACTTCCATCAAAAATTTCATATCTTTAGATACTGATTAAGAACTTTATTTCTTCACAAAACTTGTAGCCCTATGTCTCTATTGTACAACGAATCAAAAATCACCTCATTTGGACCTCTACAACAAAAGTTATGCCCAAAATACCCAAACATATCGGTGTAGGAAAATGGGTCCTCGTCGCGGCATGCACGCTTGCATGTACTGTGGCGTGCACACTTGCGTGCGCCGCTATGTGTACATGAGGACGTCGCGATGTGCGAGCCCAAAAACCTCGTCCGAAACTTTATTTTTCGACATTCTTCAACCATAATCCTCCCATTTTGCAAAAATAACATATCTAAACCCTAAATCATCTCTTATACTTCATTTTTAAGCTCATTCCAACCCAAAATCAATCACAAACACAACATGACCATCAACCCTAAAAGATTTAAACGTTATCCTACACATGCTAAGCTATACTCGGGTTTCATCTCTAAATAACCCTAACTGTGTTTCATCCAAGAATCAAGAAGGGTTTATGCTTATACTTACTTGTTGATGTTCCAAATGCTTCAAAAACTTCAAGAATCTCAATACCCTATTATTCTCTTCTTCTCCCTTAGCCTCCAACGATACTCTCCCTCTTTCTCTTCTCACTTTTGTTTTTCTTCTTCTAATTTCTTTCTCTTAAGCCTAATTTAAGGAGCAAGGACCATTATGCCCCTCCATGTTATGCCTTAGCCTCTCAAACTTATGTGATCTTCGATGTTTGCCCTTAAACATTTTTACTTCTTCATTTTCACCTGCACCATACTATACTCTAACTTAATCTTAATTTTTCCATTTAATACTTCCAATTCCCTCAAATTAAACAATAAATCCCCCAAATCAATGACATGCTAATTAAAATTTAAACAAAAAGAATTTATCTAGAAAAACCACATAATCAAAACAATTAATACTTAATAACATCAATAAAAACAATTTGGGACCCAACATTTCTCCCCCTTTTAAAAAAAAATTTGTCCTCAAAATTATTACCTGAGTCATCAAAGAGATGTGGATACTTCTCCTTCATGGCTTCCAATGGCTCCCACGTGGCCTCTTCCATTGCATGGTTTCTCCACAGGACTTTGACTAGCTGAACCGTCTTGTTGCTGAGGACCTTTTCCTTGGTGTCCAAAATCTCCACTGGAATCTCCTCATAACTCAAATCATCTCTCAACTAAACCTCAGTGGTCTGAATGACATGAGAAGGATCCGATCTATACCTCCTCAGCATGGAGACATGGAAGACATCATGGATCTGAGACAATTCCGGGGGTAACGCTAACCTGTAGGCTAGTGGTCTAATCCTCTCAAGAATTTCATAGGGACCCACATATCTCGAACTCAACTTGCCCTTCTTGCTAAACCTCATTACTCCTTTCCAAGAAGACGTCTTAAGAAACACTTTCTCACCAACTTCATACTCCATCTCTTTTCGGTGTGCATCAGTGTATCTCTTCATCCTATCTTGAGCTGCCTTAAGCCGTTGCTTAACCATATTGACTTTATCAACAATCATCTGAATCAATTCTGGTCCTATCAGTTTCCTCTTACCTTCTTCATCCCAACATATCGGAGTTCTACACCTCCTTCCATACAGTGCCTCATATGGAGCCATCTGAATGCTCGAATGGTACTTATTATTATAAGCAAACTTGACCAATGGCAAATGCTCATCCTAAGCTCCTTTGAAATCCATAACATATGCCCTGAGCATTCCCTCAAGTATCCGAATGGTCCTCTCAGATTGACCATCTGTTTGAGGGTGAAAAATCGTGCTAAAATTTAGCTTAGTTCCTGAAGCTTCTTGCAAGCTTCCCCATAATCTCGAAGTAAACCGAGGGTCTCTATCGAAAACTATGGAATCTGAAATTCCATGTAATCTCACTATATCTTCAATGCATATGCAAAGAATCAGTCTGTTTAATTGCTAAAAAATGAGCTGACTTTGTCAACCGATCTACAATAACCCATATAGCATCATGCTTCCTACTGGTCTTGGGCAAACCCATAAAAAAAATCCATGGATACCCTTTGCCACTTCCACTCAGGAATGGACAATGGCCTTAACTTGCCTGAAGGTGCCTGGTGTTCAGCCTTGACTTACTGACACACTAGACACTTACTTACATACTCTGCTACATCCCTCTTCATGCCCTTCCACCATAAATGCTCTCTTAAATGTAACACCCCACACCCGCAGGATCCGAACCCGACATCCACAGTGATATCCGGGTTCGTGCCTCGCGACAATGGCGTGCTAACCACTCGATCAGAAATCAGTACATTACTTTTAAATAACAAATGCGCGGAAGTCTATCCAATTGGGTACAAACATTTTCAATAGCCACTGAGATCAATCTTACGAATACAAATAACCATTTTAGTACAAAAGTCAAGACATGCAATGCGGATACCTAATCGATCCCGACTTCGACCTTCACTTGAATCCTGCGAACATACTCCCGCTTTGCTAACGGGTACTCTTCGATTTCTGAAAAATAAGTTGCAATGTTGGGTGAGTTTGTGAATCGGTGAGAAACCATCTTCGATGGTTCACTCAAATCATGCATTACGCAAATTACGATAGCACGGCACAAGAATATTAATTAACGTGATTATATAACGGTTTATGGTGGTCTATAATAGCCATTTACAAGATATCTGATGTCGAATAATAATACAAGATGGCGTAGAAGCAGTTTACGTAATAAAGGTACGTAGTTTATATCAAGATCTGAGATCGGTAACAATATTACAAGAGTATAATGCAGTTCACGATGATCACATCACAATTTACAAGAAATCATGGCATCACTCGACCAAGAATCATCACACATTTGGCGCTCAATCGGTCATGTATATGATGCATATGAGACTCTTTCCGGTTATTCGATGTTGTGCCCAAGTGCTCATCAAGAAAATGGGGGCGCGTCGTGATTTTCCCTCCCGGGCCAAGCCCGGACAAGATAAATGTTCGAGCTCTAGGCTCTTTTCAGTGAGATTAGCAACTTGGGTCACAATCCTTTATCTGATCATGCATTTATGCATGCAATGCAGTGTTCAATAAATTCAGATTCAAGGCGTGATTCAAGAGCTTCAAGATATGGCTATAAAAGCCCGGTAGTGTATTTCGCAGTAACATACAGAAATTCAGTATTCAGTGATTCAGTAATTCGATCCAATACAGTAAACACATACAATGCGATCGTATTCTTTCCAAAGAGTCATGCGATCATACAAATGCAATTCACATTGTTCAGTTCTATACAGTAAGAGCATGCAACTCAGTCATATACATTTCAGTAATAATACAGTGTAATCAAATCACATATAATTCAGTAATCATGTACTTCACGTTATCATGTAATTTACAGTGAACATTTAGACACTCAAGAATTTGAGAAACCAACTAGGTTACTCACCTGTAACTTCCGAGCTACTGCCTGGAAGTCCCAGAATGCCCGTGGAACGACGATCCAACGGTGCCTTTATAACAAGACAAGATACAGGTCCATTACAAAATCGCTCAATTAAGCGATGCAAGAATGCATATGTCTCTATAAAATTATGTCCAATGCATGATCACGATTTAGGTGCTAAAACCCCATTTCGATATCCTATGATTGATCTCAACTCTTCACTCAATTGAATCAATACTGATTTAGTTCAATCCTCGATTCAGTTCAATTTTCTCAATTCATACTTCCTATAACAATTTCCTATCCATTGGTCAAATTATACGGTGAAAACTCAATTAGAACTCCAATTGTCTCAATTTAATATTTTGGTCACACTATTAACCATAATTGACCTTAATCTCTCTTAATCAGTACCATCATAATTAAATTCTAATTCTCATAATTATTCTCAATCGTAGACCTCTTTCCTAGTTCGCAACGAACTGGAATCACTTCAATTGGAGGTCTATACCAAAAGTTATGCCCAATAAACCATAATTAAACCAATAAAAGCAGTTCCGTCGTCATCGCGACCATGCCTTCGCCGCGCCATTAAACGGGTCGCCGCCACGAGGCGAAAGCGGGCTCGTCATGCATCAACACCCTTTTGCCCGCTGAAATAATAATCCTTTCGCATGGCGAGGCCTCAGCACGCCATGACGCTTGAAGTCGCAGGTCGTCTTCTCCGATCGGTTTCCGCCCGATTTTCTCTAAAACTCCCATTAACTCTCCCAACTACTCAATCAACTATAATAAATGCTATAAATGCCATAAAACCATTAATAACAACATTAAAACCTTTAAAACATACCAATCAAGCTCCAAATCCACTTGATCTCACAAAACGCCAGAACCCTAAAATGTTTCAAACCCAACGATGATCCACTCTAAGCTCCTCGGTCCTTTATCAATCTGATATAATTGTTAGCCTTACACAATAAGAGGAAAATCACAAGAAATAATCAAAGAATCCTCACCCATGAGAGGAAACGAAGAACGCCATGGGAGGAGGAGAAGGAGCTCGCGATTGCCTTGGGAAAATAATCCCAATTTTCCAAACCTAGCTATTTATAAGCATAGGTCTCCAAATCGGTCCAAATTTCAGTCTCTAAATTTCAGTAGCTCCACATATTTATTTCCTTACAACCCCACTCTAACTTTTCCATTTCCATTGGACAATTCTTTCGGTACAGTACAGTCAATCGGTCAGTCTCTTAAATATTTCCGGTCCTAGCATTTCCTCCCAAATTTTCCAAAAATTGCCTACAAGTCACTATCAGATGCCAATCACTCTTGGACTAATCTAAATCAGTCATTCGACTCACTTACTCTTAATTTCTCAATCAGTCATAATCCAATCAGTCCAGTCAGTTCACAATTACAATTAAAATGCCGCTAAATCATGACTGCATGTACCCATAATAAATGCATATGCAAGAAACAAGTTCCTCTATAATTAGAGGCCAGTAACAAAATCAATCAGTAAATGCAATGAAACCTTTCGGTCTGTCCCAATTTACCAGAATACCCTTGCTCGCAGTAACGGGATGTTACAATTCACCCCTCCTTATAAAAATTTCGTCCTCGAAATTTCATATACAGCGAATCAAGAGGACAGGAGAGTTGATCCACTCTTTTCTATTCTGATTCTCACTCATATTCTTATCAGTATTCGCAAATCCCTACATTCAGTACCAGAAACACATTTATCATTTCATAACTCTGTTTCCCAATCCAGTCCATAGAACATTTTATCAGTCAGGACCATCTTTAGGTTTTAAACCACTCTACTAATCTAGTTTCACGATAGTCACGCAGAGGCCATTTAATAACGATTTTAGTTCCCTTAACGATTCGACTCATAGTCATGACTGGGATCACTCAACCCCTATTACAGATTCACGTCACTGTCATCATTTACTCAATTCAATTATAGTCTTTGACTATGTTCAGACAATCACAACGGACTCCAAGGATATCAGCCTCACGATTGCCTCAAAGAATCACATTCATTAATCATTCCCACAATTTAATATTCAATTTCTCACTCTAGACCTTTGATTTCTCTTTCAGTACACTCTTGTTGAAACACAACACTTCATCGATTCCTTAAAATTCTCTAACAGTCTCTTTGGCGGGTAAAACACACACTTCACAATACAGTCATAAATATCATTTTCTCATAAGTTGACTCCCATTTGAATTTCCCAATACAGTTTGCAGTTTTTCGAATCACCGATTGTTTTGCCAGTACCTTTTTATACACAATTTATTTGGAATTCCGATAACTCATATTACTTTCTTTTTACCAGTTTGACAATTATCCATCAACAAGAACACTTTTATCGCTTATTGAATTTACTTCAATCCATTTAATCTCTTTTGCGAATCATTCAAATTCCCAAAGTATCTCGATCATCATTGATTTGCATATCCATGGATATATCCATAACCTTTCTATCTGATTAATGCCCCCACACTTGTGCCACAATTTCATAAAATCGATCGACAAGATGTCTACAACGTTATCCTTGTCCCTAGATACGTTTAATCACATTGCACTATAGTAACTAATTACCTCATAACCTTTACTGGGACATTCCACTAACGTAATCGATCTTCGGTCATAAATCATTATTTATAACACTTATCACAGTAATCAATCGCAATTGTAACATTTCATTTCATTCCCTTTACACATTGAAACTACGGTCATTTCTATCATATTTCTATTCCTCTATCAATCCACAAGTCTATATTCATATCACATATTTGGTACCACTCTCTTTTGCATATCATCGTATATCCATCAATATCGGTACACTAAATGTTCATTTTCGTCGATCGGACCATATACTTTTTCTTATCCTTCGATGATCACCACTTCCTTTTATCACACTCTACCGTCTTATCATTTCCTCTCTATCTCTGACCGCTTATCGACTGATACACGCTCATGCACGCGACTCATCGCTAGGCGGGGATCGATTGTCACCGTCTGCCGTGACGACTGAGCGACTTTAATGCATGTAACTCAAGACAAATTTCGAACGCCCATGTACAATCGTATTTACGGCTCGATACCATAAATGTAACATTCACACGCAGGATCCCAACCCGATATCCACGGTGATATCCGGGTCCGTGCCCATGAGAATGGCGTGCTAACCACTCGATCGTAAATCGGTACATTACTTTTAAATAACAAATGCGCGAAGTCTATCCAATTGGTACAAACATTTTCAATAGCCATCGAGATCAATCTTACGAATACAAATAACCATTTTAGTACAAAAGTCAAGACATGCAATGCGGACATGAAATGATCCCGACCCGACCTTCACTTGAATCCTGCGAACATACTCCCGTTTTGCTAGCGGGTACTCTTCGATTTCTGAAAATAAGTTGCAATGTTGGGTGAGTTTGCGAACTCGGTGAGAAACCATCTTGATGGTTCACTAAATCATGCATTACGCAAATTGCGTATAGACGCGCAATAATATTAATTAACGGTATTATATAACAGTTTACGATGGTCTATAACGATTTATGACGATAAGATGTCGATAACAATAATCTGATGGCGTAGAGCGGTTTACGTAACGAAGGTACGATGAGTACATATCGATTATCTGATGTCGGTAACAATATTACGGTAGCATAATGCGATTCACGATATCACATCACAATTTGAAGAATCATGGCATCACTCGATTCATAATCATCACACAATTTGGCGGTTCAATCGGTCATGTATATGATGCATATGAGACTCTTTCCGGTTATTGATGTTGTGCCCAAGTGCTCGATCGATGCGCGATGGGGACGCGCGTCGTGATTTCTCCCTCGGGCCAAGCCCAGACGATGCGATGTTCGAGCTCTAGGCTCTTTTCGGTGAGATTAGCAACTTGGGTCACAATCCTTTATCGATCATGCATTTATGCATGCAATGCACGATGTTCAATAAATTCAAGATTGAAGAGCAGATTGAAGAGCTCGGTATATGGATATAAAAGCCGGTAGTGTATTTAGCGAGAACATACGTAAATTCAAGATTGATGATTGATAATTCGATCCAATACAAGAAACACATACAATGCGATCGTACTCCTTTCCAAATAGTCATGCGGTCATACGATTGCAATTCACATTGTTCGATTCTATCTGAAGAGCATGCAACTCGATCATATACATTTCAATAATAATCAAAGGCAATCCAATCACATATAATTCAAGTAATCATGTACTTCACGTTATCAAGTAATTTCGGTGAACATTTAGACACTCAAGAATTTGAGAAACCAACTAGGTTACTCACCGTAACTTCAGAGCTCTTGCGCGGAAGTCCCAAAGAATGCCCGTGGAACAGCGATCCAACGGTGCCTTTATAACAGTACAGTACAGTCCATTACAAAATCGCTCAATTAAACAGTACAACAATGCATATGTCTCTATGAAATTATGTCCAATGCATGATCACGATTTTCGGTCCTAAAACCGCATTTCGATATCCTATGATCGATCTCAACTCTTCACTCAATTGGATCAATACTGATTTAGTTCAATCCTCAGTTCAGTTCAATTTTCTCAATTCATACTTCCTATAATAATTTCCTATCCATTGGTCAAATTATACGTTGAAAACTCAATTAGAACTCCAATTGTCTCAATTCAATATTTTGGTCACACTATTAAACATAATTGACCTTAATCTCTACGTAATCAGTACCATCATAATTAAATTTTAATTTCATATTTATTCTCAATCGTAGACCTCATCCTTAGTTCGCAGCGAACTGGAATCACTTGATTGGAGGTCTATACCAAAAGTTATGCCCAATAAACCATAATTAAACCAATAAAGCAGTTCCGCCGTCGCGACCTTGCGGCCTTCGCGCGCCATAAACGGGTCGATCGCCATGCTAACGCCACGCCCGGCTTCGCCCATGGGGGCGGGCTCGTCGGCGTCAACCACATGACGCCGCCGCGACGTCCCTTCTCCTCGCGGCGTGAAACCCTTTGCCTGCTGAAATAATAATCCTTTCGCGCGGCGAGGCCTCGAGCACGCCATGACGCGCGAAGTCGCAGGTCGTCTTCTCCGATCGGTTTCGCCCGATTTTCTCTCTAAAACTCCCATTAACTCTCCCAACTACTCAATCAACCATAATAAATGCTATAAATGCCATAAAAACCATTAATAACAACATTAAAACCTTTAAAACTTACCAATCAAGCTCCAAATCCACGGATCTCACAAAAACGCCGTAAACCCTAAAATGTTTCAAACCCAACGATGATCCACTCTAAGCTCCTCAGTCCTTTATCAATCACAATAGACTTGTTAGCCTTACACAATAAGAGGAAAATCACAAGAAATAATCAAAGAATCCTCACCCATGAGAGGAAACGAAGAACGCCATGGGAGGAGGAGAAGGAGCTCGCGATTGCCTTAGGAAAATAATCCCAATTTTCCAAACCTAGCTATTTATAGGCATAGGTCTCCAAATCGGTCCAAATTTTAGTCTCTAAATTTCAGTAGCTCCACATATTTATTTCCTTACAGCCCCACTCTAACTTTTCCATTTCCATTGGACAATTCTTTCGGTATCGTACAGTCAATCGGTCAGTCTCTTAAATATTTCCGGTTCGAGCATTTCCTCCCGAATTTTCCGAAAATTTCCTACAAGTCACTATCAGATGCCAATCACTCTTGGACTAATCTAAATTAGTCATTCGACTCACTTACTCTTAATTTCTCAATCAGTCATAATCCAATCAGTCCAGTCAGTTCACAATTACAATTAAAATGCCGCTAAATCATGACTGCATGTACCCATAATAAATGCATATGCAAGAAACAAGTTCCTCTATAATTAGAGGCCAGTAACAAAATCAATCAGTAAATGCAATGAAACCTTTCGGTCTGTCCCAATTTACCAGAATACCCTTGCTCGCAGTAACGGGATGTTACAATTCACCCCTCCTTATAAAAATTTCGTCCTCGAAATTTCATATACAAATAATCAAGAGGGCGGAGAGTTGATCCACTCTTTTCTATTACGATTCTCACTCATATTCTTATCAAGATTCGCAAATCCCTACATTCAGATACCAAAACACATTTATCATTTCATAACTCGCTTCCCAATCCGGTCCATAGAACATTTTATCAGTCAGGACCATCTTTAGGTTTTAAACCACTCTACTAATCTAGTTTCACGATAGTCACGCAGAGGCCATTTAATAACGATTTTAGTTCCCTTAACGATTCGACTCATAGTCATGACGGGATCACTCAACCCCTATTACTGATTCACGCCATCGTCATCATTTACTCAATTCAATTATAGTCTTTGACTATGTTCGACAATCACAACGGACTCAAGGATATCGGTCTCACGATTGCCTCAAAGAATACATTCATTAATCATTCCCACAATTTAATATTCAATTTCTCACTCTAGACCTTTGATTTCTCTTCAAGACACTCTTGTTGAAACACAACACTTCATCGATTCCTTAAAATTCTCTAATGTCTCTTTGGCGGGTAAAACACACACTTCACAATCTGATCATAAATATCATTTTCTCATAAGTTGACTCCCATTTGAATTTCCCAATCTGGTTTGCGGTTTTCAATCACCGATTGTTTTGCCAGTACCTTTTTATACACAATTTATTTGAAATTCTGATAACTCATATTACTTTCTTTTTACCAGTTTGACAATTATCCATCAACAGTAACACTCTTATACGCTATTGAATTTCGCTCAATCCATTTAATCTCTTTTGTAATCATTCAAATTCCAAAGTATCTCGATCATCATTGATTTGCATATCCATGGATATATCCATAACCTTTCTATCTGATTAATGCCCCACACTTGTGCCACAATTTCATAAAATCGATCACAGTACAGTCTACAACGTTATCCTTGTCCCTAGATACGTTTAATCACATTGCACTATAGTAACTAATTACCTCATAACCTTTACTGGGACATTCCACTAACGTAATCGATCTTGGTCATAAATCATTATTTATAACACTTATCACAAGAATCAATCGTAATTGTAACATTTCATTTCATTCCCTTTTACACATTGAAACTCGGTCATTTCTATCATATTTCTATTCCTCTATCAATCCACAAGTCTATATTCATATCACATATTTTGGTACCACTCTCTTTTGCATATCATCGTATATCCATCAATATCGGTACACTAAATGTTCATTTGTCGATCGGACCATATACTTTTCTTATCCTTCGATGATCACCACTTCCTTTTATCACACTCTACCGTCTTATCATTTCCTCTCTATCTCGACCACTTATCGATCGATACACGCCATGCACGCGACTCATACGCTAGACTGGGGATCAGTTGTCACTGTCTGCCGTGACGACTTGACGACTTTAATGCATGTAACTCAGTACAAATTTCAGAACGCCCATGTACAATCGTACTTCTGGGCTCTGATACCATAAATGTAACACCCCACACCCGCAGGATCCGAACCCGATATCCACAGTGATATCCGGGTCCGTGCCCCGCGAGAATGGCGTGCTAACCACTCGATCAGAAATCAGTACATTACTTTTAAATAACAAATGCGCAGAAGTCTATCCAATTGGGTACAAACATTTTCAATAGCCACTGAGATCAATCTTACGAATACAAATAACCATTTTAGTACAAAAGTCAAGACATGCAATGCAGACATGAAATGATCCCGACTTCTGACCTTCACTTGAATCCTGCGAACATACTCCCGTTTTGCTAACGGGGTACTCTTCGATTTCCTGAAAAATAAGTTGCAATGTTGGGTGAGTTTGCGAACTCAGTGAGAAACCATCTTCGATGGTTCACTCAAATCATGCATTACGCAAATTGCGTATAGCACGGCACAGTAATATTAATTAACAGTATTATATAACAGTTTACAGTGGTCTATAACGATTTATGACGATTATACGAGATCGATAATAATAATACTGATGGCGTAGAGCGATTTACGTAACGATTAACGATATACAGTCTATATCAAGATACAAGATCGGTAACAATATTACAAGAGCATAATGCGATTCACGATATCACATCACAATTTCTGATAAATCATGGCATCACTCATTCAATAATCATCACACAATTTGGCGATTCAATCACCATGTATATGATGCATATGAGACTCTTTCCGGTTATTGATGTTGTGCCCAAGTGCTCATCAAGAAGCGATGGGGGACGCGTCGTGATTTCTCCCCCTGCTAAGCCCGACAAGATCGATGTTCGAGCTCTAGGCTCTTTTCGGTGAGATTAGCAACTTGGGTCACAATCCTTTATCCGATCATGCATTTATGCATGCAATGCGATGTTCAATAAATTCAGATTCAAGAGCGTATTCAAGAGCTCAAGATATGGATATAAAAGCCGGTAGTGTATTTCGCGAGAACATACGTAAATTCAAAGATTGATGATTCAATAATTGATCCAATACAAGAAACACATACAATGCGATCGTACTCTTTCCGGTAGTCATGCGATCATACAAAGGTAATTCACATTGTTCGATTCTATACAAGAAGAGCATGCAACTCGATCATATACATTTCAAGAATAATACAAAGGTAATCCAATCACATATAATTCAAGAATCATGTACTTCACGTTATCAAGTAATTTACGGTGAACATTTAGACACTCAAGAATTTGAGAAACCAACTAGGTTACTCACCAGTAACTTAGAACTCTTGCTCGAAGTCCCAAAGAATGCCCGTGGAACGACGATCCAACGGTGCCTTTATAACAAGACAAGCATATCCATTACAAAATCGCCAATTAAATAAAGACAACAATGCATATGTCTCTATGAAATTATGTCCAATGCATGATCACGATTTTCGGTCCTAAAACCGCATTTCGATATCCTATGATCGATCTCAACTCTTCACTCAATTGGATCAATACTGATTTAGTTCAATCCTCAGTTCAGTTCAATTTTCTCAATTCATACTTCCTATAATAATTTCCTATCCATTGGTCAAATTATACAGTGAAAAACTCAATTAGAACTCCAATTGTCTCAATTCAATATTTTGGTCACACTATTAAACATAATTGACCTTAATCTCTACGAATCAGTACCATCATAATTAAATTTTAATTCTCATATTTATTCTCAATCGTAGACCTCTGTCCTTAGTTCGCAACGAATCTGGAATCACTTCAATTGGAGGTCTATACCAAAAGTTATGCCCAATAAACCATAATTAAACCAATAAAACAGTTCCCGTCGTCGCGACCTTGCGGCCTTCGCCGCGCCATAAACGGGTCGATCGCCGCGGCGAACGCCTCACGCCAGCTCGCCGCGGGGCGAAGCGGGCTCGTCGCGGCGTCAACCACATGACGCTCGCCGCGACGTCCCCTTCTCCCTCGCCGCGGCGTGAAACCCTTTTGCCCGCGCTGAAATAATAATCCTTTCGCCGCGGCGAGGCCTCAGGCACGCCGCGACGTGCGAGTCGCAGGTCGTCTTCTCCGATCGGTTTCATCCGATTTTTCTCTAAAACTCCCATTAACTCTCCCAACTACTCAATCAACCATAATAAATGCTATAAATGCCATAAAAACCATTAATAACAACATTAAAACCTTTAAAACTTACCAATCAAGCTCCAAATCCACGGATCTCACAAAACGCCAGAACCCTAAAATGTTTCAAACCCAACGATGATCCACTCTAAGCTCCTCAGTCCTTTATCAATCACAATAGACTTGTTAGCCTTACACAATAAGAGGAAAATCACAAGAAATAATCAAAGAATCCTCACCCATGAGAGGAAACGAAGAACGCCATGGGAGGAGGAGAAGGAGCTCGCAATTGCCTTAGGAAAATAATCCCAATTTTCCAAACCTAGCTATTTATAGGCATAGGTCTCCAAATCGGTCCAAATTTTAGTCTCTAAATTTCAGTAGCTCCACATATTTATTTCCTTACAGCCCCACTCTAACTTTTCCATTTCCATTGGACAATTCTTTCAGATCGCATAATAATCGATCGGTCTCTTAAATATTTCCGGTTCGAGCATTTCCTCCGAATTTTCGAAAATTTCCTACAAGTCACTATCGATGCCAATCACTCTTGGACTAATCTAAATTAGTCATTCGACTCACTTACTCTTAATTTCTCAATCGGTCATAATCCAATCAGTCCGAAATACCACAATTACAATTAAAATGCCGCTAAATCATGATTGCATGTACCCATAATAAATGCATATGCAAGAAACAAGTTCCTCTATAATTAGAGGCCGAGAACAAAATCAATCAAGAATGCAATGAAACCTTTGGTCTGTCCCAATTTGAGAATACCCTTGCTCGCAGAACGGATGTTACAATTCACCCTCCTTATAAAAATTTCGTCCTCGAAATTTCATATCTGAATAATCAAGAGGACGGAGAGTTGATCCACTCTTTTCTATTCTCGATTCTCACTCATATTCTTATCAAGATTCGCAAATCCCTACATTCAGCACTCAAAACACATTTATCATTTCATAACTCGCTTCCCAATCCGATCCATAGAACATTTTATCATCAGACCATCTTTAGGTTTTAAACCACTCTACTAATCTAGTTTCACGATAGTCACGCAGAGGCCATTTAATAACGATTTTAGTTCCTTAACGATTCGACTCATAGTCATGACGGGATCACTCAACCCTATTACAGTATTCACGCCATCGTCATCATTTACTCAATTCAATTATAGTCTTTGACTATGTTCGACAATCACAACGGACTCCAAGGATATCGCCTCACGATTGCCTCAAGAAATACATTCATTAATCATTCCCACAATTTAATATTCAATTTCTCACTCTAGACCTTTGATTTCTCTTTCAAGACACTCTTGTTGAAACACAACACTTCATCGATTCCTTAAAATTCTCTAACAGTCTCTTTGGCGGGTAAAACACACACTTCACAATCTGATCATAAATATCATTTTCATAAGTTGACTCCATTTGAATTTCCCAATACGGTTTTAGTTTTTCGAATCACGATTGTTTTGCCAAGTACCTTTTTATACACAATTTATTTGAAATTCGATAACTCATATTACTTTCTTTTTACCGTTTGACAATTATCCATCAACAAGAAACACTTTTATACGCTATTGAATTTCGCTCAATCCATTTAATCTCTTTGTAATCATTCAAATTCCCAAAGTATCTCGATCATCATTGATTTGCATATCCATGGATATATCCATAACCTTTCTATACGATTAATGCCCCACACTTGTGCTACAATTTCATAAAATCGATCACAAGATGCCTACAACGTTATCCTTGTCCCTAGATACGCTTAATCACATTGCACTATAGTAACTAATTACCTCATAACCTTTATCGACATTCCACTAACGTAATCGATCTTGGTCATAAATCATTATTTATAACACTTATCACAAGAATCAATCGCAATTGTAACATTTCATTTCATTCCCTTTACACCTTGAAACTCTGGTCATTTCTATCATATTTCTATTCCTCTATCAATCCACAAGTCTATATTCATATCACATATTTCAGATACCACTCTCTTTTGCATATCATCGTGATATCCATCAATATCGGTACACTAAATGTTCATTTGTCGATCGGACCATATACTTTTCTTATCCTTCGATGATCACCACTTCCTTTTATCACACTCTACCGCCTTATCATTTCCTCTCTATCTCGACCGCTTATCGATCGATACACGCCATGCATGCGACTCATACGCTAGATCGGGATCGCTTGTCACCGTCTGCCGTGACGACTTAGCGACTTTAATGCATGTAACTCAAGACAAATTTCGTAACGCCTATGTACAATCGCATACGGGCTCGATACTATAAATGTAACACTTCACACCCGCAGGATCCAACCCGACATCCACAAGGATATCCGGGTCCGTGCCCGCGAGAATGGCGTGCTAACCACTCGATCGTAAATCAAGACATTACTTTTAAATAACAAATGCGCGAAGTCTATCCAATTGGGTACAAACATTTTCAATAGCCATCGAGATCAATCTTACGAATACAAATAACCATTTTAGTACAAAAGTCAAGACATGCAATGCGTATATGAAATGATCCCGACTTCTAACCTTCACTTGAATCCTGCGAACATACTCCGCTTTGCTAACGGGTACTCTTCGATTTCTGAAAATAAGTTGCAATGTTGGGTGAGTTTGCGAACTCGGTGAGAAACCATCTTCGATGGTTCACTAAATCATGCATTACGCAAATTGCGTATACGCACAAGATAATATTAATTAACGGTATTATATAACAGTTTACGATGGTCTATAACGATTTATGACGATATCGATGATCGATAACAATAATACGATGGCGTAGAGCGGTTTACGTAACGAGGTATCGAGAGTCTATATCGATATCTGATGATCGGTAATAATATTACAAGAGCATAATGCGTTCACGAGATCACATCACAATTCTATAAATCATGGCATCACTCGATTCAAGAATCATCACACAATTTGGCGATTCAATCACCATGTATATGATGCATATGAGACTCTTTCCGTTATTGATGTTGTGCCCCAAGTGCTCGGTCAAGAACATGTTGGGGACGCGTTTCTTGCATATGCATTTCAGTAGCTCCACATATTTATTTCCTTACAGCCCCACTCTAACTTTTCCATTTCCATTGGACAATTCTTTCGGTATCGTACAGTCAATCGGTCAGTCTCTTAAATATTTCCGGTTCGAGCATTTCCTCCCGAATTTTCCGAAAATTTCCTACAAGTCACTATCATATGCCAATCACTCTTGGACTAATCTAAATCAGTCATTCGACTCACTTACTCTTAATTTCTCAATCAGTCATAATCCAATCAGTCCAGTCAGTTCACAATTACAATTAAAATGCCGCTAAATCATGACTGCATGTACCCATAATAAATGCATATGCAAGAAACCAGTTCCTCTATAATTAGAGGCCAGTAACAAAATCAATCAGTAAATGCAATGAAACCTTTCGGTCTGTCCCAATTTACCAGAATACCCTTGCTCGCAGTAACGAGATGTTACATTAAATCCCTGTACATCCTGGTGCTACCTGGGTGCATGGCATAAGGCGCAATGTGTGCCTCATCCAAAATCTCATCCTTTACCTCCTTGACATCTGGAATACAAAGTCTGTTTCTTATTGTTCTGAGCCCATCATCCCTCACTACTACTTCAGAATTCTTACCATTATGAATTTCTTCTCGAAGCTTGCTTAATTCTGCAGCTTGTGCTTGTAACTCCCTAACCTTCTCCCTGAGTATTGGCCTCACGTTGAAGTTAGCTAGAAGGCAATTTGGTTCCTCCTGCTTCAAGCTTACTTTAATCTTGGCCATCTCTTCCAATAAAGAAAGATAAACTGTCCAAACATGGGCAATTGAAGACTTCCTACTCAAGGCATCTGCTATGACATTTGCCTTCCCTGGATGATACTTAAACAGCAGATCATAATCCTTAAGCAACTCAACCCACCTTCTCTGTCTCAAATTCAGTTCTTTCTGGCTTAGTAAGTACTTGAAACTCTTATGATCAGAAAAGATCCTCGTCTGAACTCCATATAGATAATGCCTCCAAATTTTCAAGGCAAAGATCACTGTTGCCAATTCCAAATCATGGGTCGGATAATTCAACTCATATGGATTCAGTTGCCGAGAAGCATAAGCTATCACCCTATCTCCCTGCATCAATACACAACCTAGACCCTTCCTCGAAGCATCACTATACACTGTATATCCTTCATCTCCAGAAGGCAGAATCAAAACCGGAGCACTTGTTAATCTGAGCTTGAGCTCCTCAAAGCTCTTCTGGCATTCATCACTCTAGATAAACTTCTGATTCTTCCTCAATAACTTAGTCATCGGAGTAGCTATCATGGAAAACCCTTCCACAAACCTCCTGTAATAACCTGCTAGACCCAGAAAACTCCTCACCTCTGTCACTGTCTTGGGTGCATGCCAATTCACCACTGCTTCAACTTTCCTCGGATCAACATGTACACCATCTTACGAAATCATATGTCCAAGGAATGTCACCTCATGAAGCCAAAACTCACACTTACTGAACTTAGCATAAAGCTCCTTCTCCCTCAGTGTCTGTAATACAGTCCTGAGATGCTCCTCATGTTCTTCTTCACTCTTGGAATACACCAGAATATCATCTATAAACACTATGACAAACTGATCCAGATATTCCTTGAAGATCCTATTCATAAGATCCATGAAAGCAGTTGGAGCATTAGTCAAACCAAATGGCATGATTAAAAACTCATAATGTCCGTACTGAGTCCTGAAGGCTGTCTTGCTTACATCAGACTTCTTGATTCTGAGATGATGATAGCCTGAACTAAGATCAATCTTGGAGAAGACCCTTGCTCCCTACAGCTAGTCAAACAGATCATCTATTCATGGCAGAGGATACTTGTTCTTAATTGTCACCTTGTTGAGTCTCCGATAGTCAATACACATCCGCCATGTTCCATCTTTTTTCTTGACAAACAGAACCGGTGCTCCCCAAGGGGACGAACTCGGTCTAACATACTCCTTCTCTAACAATTCCTCCAACTACTCCTTAAGCTCTCTCAACTCAGCTGGAGCCATCCTATAAGGTGGTACTGAAATAGGTGCGGTTCTAGGAATTAAGTCGATGGCAAACTCGATTTCCCTCACCGGTGGCAAACGTGGTAATTCCTATGGGAACACATCTGGAAACTCTGTAACATCCCGTTACCGATGTGAGGACATATCGGTAATTTGGATGGATTGAGCAGTGAGTGCATTCTTAATTGAATTGCACATATAGTTTGCCTCTACATCAGTGATACATGAGTTAATTGCACATGCATACATAGTGACATGCATTCATGATTGTTCCAACATATTAAATTGTGATTATGAGTGAATTGTGAATTTTGAGATAGTGAGTTAGAAATGATTTAAAGTGAATTAAGGGATAATATGAGCTGTATACTTGAGTTAGAGAGAGAATTGAATGTTAGAGAATTGAAAATCGAAAATTTAGTATGAGATCGAGTGTTTTATATTTTTGAGGAATTATGAGAATTTTTGTAATAAGTCATTGAAATTAGAGATCGAAATTAAGTGAATTTGAGGATAGTGATCTATAGTGTTTAAACCAACCCTTATATATATATGCTTTTGAAGTTGAGAGAAAGCTTGTTCTTCTTTCCCTTGTGGTTCACCGTCGATGATCTTCCCCTTTCCTCTTGGAGATTTCGTTGTCTCTTCTTCATTGTAAGTGAAGATCTGCTGGATCATTTGAGTTTGATGTCTAGCTTGGAGTTGGAGAATCATCGTGATTGTTAGAGCTTGAGAGGAGTTCGGAAGATTTTTAGGGTTAACGATTGATTCTTTGATTTGGTAAGTTTCATTGTGTTTAATGTTGTATTTATGGTTATTTATGGCATTTGTGGCATTTTGATGAGTTAGATGGGGTAGGTGAATGTGTTTAATGGAGGTTTTAAGAGTATTAATGACAGAAATGAGAATCGGAGAAGACGAACCAGTCGCAAGTCGCGACGGCGTTGAACTGAGGGCTTCGTCATGACGAATAAATTAAATTTATTCGCCATAACGAGCTCGATTAACGCCATGACGAAGCGTCGTCATGACGAGCGGATGAGTTTTACGCGCGTCGTCGACTTCGTAGGCGTCATGGCGACTTCTGACGTCATGACGAATGGACATCGTCATGACGAAGGCGATTTTCGAAGTGTAATAACTTAATCTTTTGAGCATAACTTTTAGTGTAGACCTCCAATTGAGATGATCCTTGATTCGTTATGAACTAGAGAAAAAGGTCTACAAGTGTGGTATTAATTGAGAGTTGAACTTTGATTTGAGAGATCATAATTTATCAAAAGAGAGTCTATTGCAGTATTGAATGCGACTTAAGTCTTATGTATTGAATAATTAGAGTTTCAATTGGAGAATTATGGTATTGAGGGATATTATGGACCTAGTGAATAGTGAATTATGGATATAAAGTGAGAGATAGCGGTATTGGAATTGAGAGCTGGAAATCATGATCATGCATCATATTATTTTAAATTGAGACATTTGCATTAGTGAATTTGATTAATTGAGCATCTAGTGATGAGAATTCATTTGAATTATTATAGAACCTTTGTTGGATCGACGGTCCACGGATATTCTTTGGGACTTCGCAAGAGCTTCGGAAGTTACGGTGAGTAACCTAGTTGGTTCCTCGACCCTTAAGTGATAATATGTCTTTGTGAATATGTGAATTAACCGCAAATGTGAGTGTTTGTAAATGTGAATTAAATGTGCGGAGTTTATGAGTAGTGCTCACGAGATGCGATAGATTGAGTGATGCGATACATATATGTGTTAGTAGTATGCGGTGTGAGTACTTTATAGTTATGAGATACATGTCTTTGAGGCTGAAAGTGAATATTCTGAAAGAGATAAATTGTGTTGAGTGAAATACATATATGTACTAGTGACTGTGTAAGTGCAAGTGCATGCAGACATAATTAATAGTTGTGACTGGAGCTTAGTGATCAGAGCTTTAAGCTCGATAATCAGTGAATGGGCCTAAGGCCATAAAGGGATTAGTGCATACCGGAGGGCTCTCCTATCCCTATAGTGGCGGGCAAGTAGTGCATACCCGGAGGGCTCTCCTACTTGCCAAAATGTGAATATCGACTCGGTCAACAACGACATAAAAGAGAATTTGCATACATTATGCATCCGATTGTGTAGTGAAATTGAGAATGCGTGCAAATATGTGGCAACTGTGAAATGATATGTTTGAGCTGTGTTATAGCATAAAATGTGTATAGTGTTCTAAAATGTGTAAAGTGTTTATAATGTTTCAAATTGTGTTAAAATATATCTATGTGATATATCATGTGTATATGCATGAGTTGGGTGAACCATCGATGATGGTTTCTCATTGAGTTCGCAAACTCACCCAACATTGCAATATATTTTTTAGGGCAGCGTTTGTAGGACTCTAGCTCCCGTGATAGATCTTCCTGTGGTGAGAGTTCGTGAGCAAGTGAAGCGATGGATCATAGGTCGGTCAGCTGGGGCGATTCTTTTGGGATGACCTAGTATAGACGTTTTTATCAGTTTCCCTTTTTGGACTATTGTATTTAGCTTGTAGGGGACTGATAGACTGGTCTATATTTTGGATTGATATTATGCAATGAGATTGGAGTTTTAAATTTTAGTGATTTGCTTATTGCAGTTTAATTATATTGATGCCATGCGAGTGTTTAGTGACTGCTTTGCGATCGTAGCACTTCCTTGCTGTGAGATATGCGTCGGAACAACCCACGGGCGTCCCGGTGTGTACCCTACGGTGAGGGGGCGCTACATTAGGTGGTATCAAAGCATGGTTTGACATCTTTTGGGCATAGTGTCTTTTAGGCCTGAATTTCAGTGCGAAAAGTCAGAATTGATCAAAATTGTGATTTTATTGTAGGTCATCCGTTCTTGGGGATCAAGTGGATCAACCAGCTGACCTAGGATCCATGGGAGCTAGTAGAGAGTCCCCTATGCCTCATTCTGATGAGTTACTTCCTATAGTTCCCGTGAGACGGGAGAGGAGGTACGATAGACTACGTGGTGGAGGCGGTCAACTTCTATGGCAAAGACCTGCTGGAAATTTGAGGATGGTTAAATGATTGAGAGAGTCTGGACCGATGGATTGTGACTCGGAGGAGAGGTTCGACTATCTGATGTCTTTGCTTGTGGTCCAAACTTACCGTTGGTGGAGGACTGTTCCGGGAAGTTCTACCAGGCCCTGTTTATTGACTTGGGATGATTTCTTGTGGGCAATCAGAGATAATTTCATGCCCAAGGTTTATCTAGATTTGAAGATGCAGGAATTTCTTGAGCTGAGACAGGGGCAGATGTCAGTGGCTGATTATGAGGTGCAGTTTAATGAGTTAGTGGGATATGCCTCTTCTTTGATTGCTTCAGAGTCTGACAGATGCCGTAGATTTGAGGGCGGATTCAATTTTGAGATCTGTACCCGATTGGCCTTAGCAGATATGGGTTCCTTTGTTGAGCTAAGGCATTCTTTGTGAGGATAGAGCGATTCTTGAGACAGAGCGAGTGAGTCGGCGAGGTCCCGATGGGCAAGTGATGAGTGAGTGATCGAGGCGGAGAGTAGAGGATTGAGTAAGCGCCAGGTCAGGACTTTCTGTGTAAATCAGCGGTGGTAGCGATCGATTGGGGCGAGAGAGGTCGATTTGCTCAAAGTTAGCGATGGTATGGCGGTGCTAGAGGTTCGGGCCAGAGTATCCCGCTGTGTGAGTATTGTGAGAGGAGGCACAGTGGGGAGTGATGGAGGGCTACCGGAGCATGTCTTAAGTGTGGTTCGATGGACCACCAGCTCCTAGAGTGCCCCTTTACTATTGAGGCCCAGTCTGTTATGACGGGTAGATCTGATAGTGCTACCACGGTGCAGCAGAGCCGTGGAGGTGGATCAGGGTTCAGAGGCAGAGGTAGAGACCGAGGCCGAGCTGAGGGATCGATAGTGAGGTGCGAGGGACGAGCGTGAGCGGCGGTCGGGCCGTAGTCTATGTTATGACTCGGGGGGCAGGAGTCTCAGGATGTTGTTCGGGTATGCTTCGATTTACGATTTTGAAGCATATGCATTGATGGATCTGGATCCACATTCATTCATTACCTTTGCATGTGGCTTGTAGATCGCATTGTGATAGGAGAGATTGCGGTGTGGGTTGCGGTGAGTACTCCTTTGGGTAGTACTACCGCTTTGGGTGAGGTGCGCTTGAGGTGTTCGATAGTGATTGATCGCAGAGTTGGCGATACCGATAGTTTTACCGCAGAGAGATTGATTTGATTACAGGGATGGACCGCTTCTTGCACGTAGGTCGTGATGGATTGTTATACCAAGGAGGTCGTGTTAGATTCTCTGGTCAGCCTAAGGCGGTATTTCGAGGTGTTAGTCAGGCAGTGCCAGCCAGGATGATCTCATTTATGAGTGCTTTGAGATTGATCGAGGTGGTCGTGAGGCCTATTTGGCGCGTGTGGTGGATTCTAGAGTCTGCAGAGTTTGCAGGATGTCCCGTGATCGGGGAGTTTCGGATGTGTTCCCGATGAGTTCTGGGTTTCTGCCCGAATCGGAGACGAAGTTGAGATTGACCTCGTTCAGTGCGGCTCTATATCGATACCTCCGTATAGGATGGCACCGGTGGAACTGAGGGAGCTTAAGGCTCAGTTGTAGGAGTTGTTTGATAAGGGGTTTATTAGACCCAGTGTTTTACCGTGGGGAGCTCCAGTGCTGTTTGTGAAGAAGAAGGATGGGACCTTGAGGCTGTGCATCGATTATAGGCAGCTTAATCGGGTTACTGTCAAGAACAAGTACCCACTGCCTAGGATCGATGATTTATTTGATCAGCTGCAGGGAGCTCGAGTGTTTACCAAGTTGGACTTGAGATCCGGGTATTATCAGTTGAGGATTGCGGAGGCCGATGTGCCTAAGAGTGCTTTCAGGAGTAGGTATGGGCATTTCGAGTTCTTAGTGATGCCGTTTGGGTTGACCAATGCCCCGACAGCCTTCATGGCTTTGATGAATAAGGTATTTCAGCCCTACCTGGATCAGTTTATGATTGTATTCATTGATGATATTCTAATGTATTCGAGGAGTAGACAGGATCATGCGGAGCATTTGAGGACGGTGTTGCAGATTATAAGAGAGAGGCAGCTGTATGCCAAATTCACGAAATGTGAGTTTTGGCTTGACGAGGTGGTGTTCCTAGGCCAGATAGTGTCGGTGAGGGTATCGGGTGGATCCTCACAAGGTTGAGGCGGAGAAGTTGGGAATCGAGGAGGCGATGTCGAGTTGAGGTTTCCTCGGTTTAATGGATATTACGGAGGTTTGTCGAGGTTTTCGTGATCTCTGGCCCTTTGACAAAACTTCGAGAAAAATGTGGTTTCGGTTGGGATGATGAGTGTCGGAGGAGCTTTGAGGAGCTCGGGCATCGATTGACTACGGCGCGAGTTGGCTTTACCGTCGTGGTCCGGAGGATTTGAGGTTTTCGGTGATGCTTCGCAGCAGGATTAAGCGATGTTACGATGCGGCATGGGAGAGTGATAGCGTATGCCGAGGCGATTGAGGTCTCATGAGAGGAATTATCCGAAGGCATGATTTAGAGTTGGGCTGCAGAGTGTTTGCTCGAAGATCTGGAGACATTATACGTATGGGAGCGTTCGGATCTTCACTGATCATAAGAGTCTGAGATATCTGTTGAGTCAGCGAGAGTTGAATTTGAGACAGAGGAGGTGGATTGAGTTACTGAAGGACTATGACTGCACGATTGAGTACCATCCAGGGAAGGCCAATGTGGTGGCAGATGCTTTGAGTAGGAGATCTCATATCAGTGCAGCTCAGATTCAGATTGAGAGATTGCCCAGTCTGATTCAGTTGAGAGCACTTAATATGCAGATGGAATTGGATCAGGATGGAGCCTTGATCGCTACTCTGAGACTGAGGCCGATGTTGCAGGATCGTATCAGGAGAGTGCAGGATCAGGACCCAGTGTTAGTGAGACTGATGGATAGGGTCAGATCAGGGTTGCCTGCTGAGTTTGAGTTGAGAGATGGGACTCTTTGGATGGGTCAGAGATTGTGTGTGCCAGATGTGGATGATCTGAGACGAGAGATCTTAGAGGAGGCTCATGTGGCCGCTTATGCGATGCATCCTGGAGTCACCAAAATGTATAATACTCTTAAGTTGCATTTCTGGTGGCCAGGCATGAAGAGGAAAGTGGCAGAGTTTGTTTCTCGGTGTTTGGCGTATCAAAGAGTTAAGTGAGCACGAGCCCATTGGGAGATTGCATTCGTTACCCATTTCGGAATGGAAATGGGAGCGAATTACTATGGATTTTATTATGGGGTTGCTGAGGACACCGAGACAACATGATGCGATCTGGGTCATGGTAGACCGATTGACTAAATCGGCTCATTTCTTGCCAGTGCGAGAGAATAATACTCTCGATCAGTTGGCCCAGAAGTATGTGGCGTAGATTGTGCGATTGCATGGGGTCTCGATGTCGATTGTGTCGATAGGGATCCCAGATTTACTCGAGGTTACGGAGGAGCTGCGATCGACTTTAGGTTCGAGGTGAACTTTAATCTGCTTCATCCTCGCACAGATGGGCGAGTGAGGGACTATCAAGGCTGTTGAGGATATCTTTGAGAGATTGTGTATTAGAGTTCAGAGGTGCTTGGGATCGATCTTGGCTCGATTGAGTTTCGTACAATAATCACTACTAAGCGAGATTAGGATGGCACCGTATGAGGCCTTGTATGGCGGACCTGTAGATCACCTCTATTGGGATGAAGAGGGTGTGAGGATGCTTGAGGGTCCCAAGCTGATCCAGGATACTGTGGATAAAGTGAGAGTGATTCGGAGTCGCATTATGGCGGCTCAGGATAGACAGAAGACTTATGTGGATCAAGATCGGCGTGAGATGAGATGCTGATGTGGTGTGAGTGTTCCTCCAAGTTTCACCTTGGAGAGGTGTTGAGATTTGGCCGTGAGGGCGAGTTGAGTCCCGTATATCGGTCCATATGAGATTAATGAGAGGATTGGACCGTTGGCCTATAGATTGAGATTGCCTAGTGAGATGTCCCGGTTGCATGATGTGTTTCATGTGGTATGCTCGGAGATACCGCTCAGACCCGACCCATGTGATTAGGCTCAAGAGATTGAGATAGAGTGATTTGAGTTATGTTGAGGAGCCAGTCTGATTATTGGATCGCGGGTCAAGCGGTTGAGGAGGGGTGATTCCATTGGTGAAGGTCTATGGAAGAACCATTAAATCGAGGAAGTGACTTGGGAGGCGAGGAGCACGTGAGGAGGCAATACCCTCATCATTCGACCGGTCGGTATGAAATTTCGGGACAAAATTTTATTTAGGAGGGGAGAATTGTAACATCCCGTTACCGATGTGAGGACATATCGGTAATTTGGATGGATTGAGCAGTGAGTGCATTCTTAATTGAATTGCACAAATAGTTTGTCTCTGCATCAGTGATACATGAGTTAATTGCACATGCATACATAGTGACATGCATTCATGATTGTTCCAGCATATTAAATTGTGATTATGAGTGAATTGTGAATTTTGAGATAGTGAGTTAGAAATGATTTAAAGTGAATTAAGGGATAATATGAGCTGTATAGTTGAGTTAGAGAGAGAATTGAATGTTAGAGAATTGGAAATCGAAAATTTAGTATGAGATCGAGTGTTTTATATTTTTGAGGAATTATGAGAATTTTTGTAATAAGTCATTGAAATTAGAGATCGAAATTAAGTGAATTTGAGGATAGTGATCTATAGTGTTTAAACCAACCCTTATATATATATTTGCTTTTGAAGTTGAGAGAAAGCTTGTTCTTCTTTCCCTTGTGGTTCACCGTCGATGATCTTCCCCTTTCCTCTTGGAGATTTCGTTGTCTCTTCTTCATTGTAAGTGAAGATCTGCTGGATCATTTGAGTTTGATGTCTAGCTTGGAGTTTGACAATCATCGTGATTGTTAGAGCTTGAGAGGAGTTCGGAAGATTTTTAGGGTTAACGATCGATTCTTTGATTTGGTAAGTTTCATTGTGTTTAATGTTGTATTTATGGTTATTTATGGCATTTGTGGCATTTTGATGAGTTAGATGGGGTAGGTGAATGTGTTTAATGGAGGTTTTAAGAGTATTAATGACAGAAATGAGAATCGGAGAAGACGAACCCGATCGCGTCAGCGACGAAAGCGTTGAGGCTGAGGGCTTCGTCGCGATGAATAAATTAAATTTATTCGCGCAACGAGCTCGATTGACGCCGCGACAAGCGTCGTCATGACGAGCCAAGTGAGACGTCATGACGAAGCGGATGAGTTTTACGCCGTCGAGTGACTCGTAGAGCGCCCATGAAGCGACGACATGCGTCGCGACGAATGGATATCGTCATGACGAAGGGGCGATTCTTTGAAGTGTAATAACTTAATCTTTTGAGCATAACTTTTAGTGTAGACCTCCAATTGAGATGATCCTTGATTCGTTATGAACTAGAGAAAGAGGTCTACAAGTGTGGTATTAATTGAGAGTTGAAATTTGATTTGAGAGATCATAATTTATCAAAAGAGAGTCTATTGCAGTATTGAATGCGACTTAAGTGTTATGTATTGAATAATTAGAGTTTCAATTGGAGAATTATGGTATTGAGGGATATTATGGACCTAGTGAATAGTGAATTATGGATATAAAGTGAGAGATAGCGGTATTGAAATTGAGAGCTGGAAATCATGATCATGCATCATATTATTTTAAATTGAGACATGTGCATTAGTGAATTTGATTAATTGAGCATCTAGTGATGAGAATTCATTTGAATTGTTATAGAGACACTGTTGGATCGACAGTCCACGGATATTGCTGGGACTTCCAGGCAGTAGCTCGGAAGTTACAGGTGAGTAACCTAGTTGGTTCCTCGACCCTTAAGTGATAATATGTAACACCTCACTCCCGCAAGACCCGAACCCGACATCGACGGTGATATCGAATCCGTGCCATGAGGGTGGCGTCTACATCTTTCGAGAGAAAACTTCGGTATAACATTTTTTTTACACAATCGCACACATATTATCATTAACGCGGAAAGCAATTTATATAATCAATACAATGGCCTTGGGCCCACTTTTTACATTTACAATTTATTTCGTCAATTGACTTTACAACTTATCCAAATTAGTAATACAAAAGTCAAGAATAGAAACACTAAGACAGTACGCGAATCGATCCCGACCACTTCTCCGCTTCTTCGGCGCAGATGTCATACGCCTGTTGCCTAACGGGTATTCTTCTAAGTCTGAAAAATAGATGCAAATTTTGGGTGAGTTTTGCGAACTCGGTGAGAAACCATCATCGATGGTTCACTCAACTCATGCATTCACCAATCATATTAGCACACGGTAGCATTATGATAATATCACATATTATCACATTTCGGTTCCAATTTCATATACACATACAATTTCATCATTTACATCTTCCGGTCATTTATCATATATATATATATGCAATGCGATGTGACCTGTTCCATTTTCATTTCGTTGTTGGACCGTGCTTTGGCTCGTCCCGAGAACGGGCACATTCGTTGAGTCATGGCTCTGAAAACATTGAGTTTGAAGCCTAATACATTGAGCTCGGCTTAAATACGTTGGACACGAGGTCTGTGCGTTGGTGAAAGCTCTCACATCGTTAGGCGTGATATGCCCCGATATGATGGGTTGCTCGGTCACAACCGCTTTTTATCGATCACACATTTATGTTTATGCATGCAATGTACATATTCCAATTTCCATTTACATATCATTACTATTTGCCAATTCTTGGACTTTCGGTCCAGTATTTCAATTATCTACATTTCCAATTTATTGCATCCTACTATATCACATTTACAATCCCATCCAATGTATCAAGCAAGCAGACAATTAACACTTCAATATCAATTTCCCATTTCCTCGGACCTCTGGTCCGAGATCTCCAATATAACATTTACAAACAGTTACTCACAAGTAGCACTTCGTTATCTCATTCCAAATATTTCAGACACCTATGGTCCGAAATCAATCAAATTCAAATACACATAAACTATAAACCCTCCATTATCTCCATATGGCATAATTGCAAAAACTTAAACACATAAAGGTTGAGGAACCAACTAGGTTACTCACCTGTACTTCCGAGCTAACATCTGGAAGTTTCAGTAACGTCGGTAGATCGACGCTCCAAATGTGCCTCTATAACAAACAGAGAGGAATCCGATCACTAATTATCCAATCCGAATTAGTATAATGCACATGTATAATGCATGTTCATGAGATTTCCGGCCCTAAATTCAAATTTTTCCCGTCATAAAAATTCCATCAAAAATTAGAAAACTACTGGCGCTGACGGTGCGCAATTCGGACCTCTATAGGTCCCCAATTAAACAAAACAAATACTTATGAACAATTACCCGGCCACGTCAATTTCTCGTCCAAAAATTCCCAATTTCTCACAAAATGAAATTCAATATTTCACAAATCCGATGCCTCAAGAATCAGGTCAATCGGACGTCGGACGGAAAAGAAATTGACAAAAGAAACACCAAATACCAAATAATCAAAATAATACCAAATAATAATAAAAATTCAGATTCGCCGATCACTAGGTAGCCGTCGCCTAGTGATTCCGGATGATCCGACGTCGTCGCTAAGGCGACGCGTCGCCTAGCGACGCCGTTCATCCCAAGCCTCGTCACTAGGCGACGCGTCGCCCTAGTGACCGAGCGAAAATCAAATTCCCATTCCTTTTTTTTTTTCCTAATTTCCAATCCAACTTTCTAATTTCCAAACCAACTTTCAACACTCATAAATCTCAACACACACTTCAGAAAAATACAAATCTTACCTCGTTGGAAAGATCATAAAACCCTCTACAATTCTCAAGAAGACCATAAAAATCAATCTCACCCCTAAGGGTATCAAAAATCCCTTCAAAGCTACTGCCTACTCAAATCCCATTAAAACAGAACAGTACATTGCAAATTTCATAACTCTCTGATTCTTCAGCCAAAAATTACCACATAAATATGCTTAATAAGTTCACAATGTCATCTACAACTTTCATTAACAACCCAAAATCAAATTCCATAGCTAAACAAGTCAATTAATTCACTCAATGTTGCTGTCTCTGAAATCATTCAATTTGAGCAGTACACTTATAACAAGTATAACTCCCTGTACACAAGTCAGAAAAATCCAAAATTTATGTCCCTGAAAAGATAACTCCTCAAACTTCAAGTTTCATGAAGAACTCAATCTCCAATTCGATTTCTAACAATTTCAAATCTGTTATGCAAGTTACTGACCTAATCAGCACTTAACATCACAATGTAAGTTCAGCTTTTGAAATTCCATATCTCCCACATCTGATTTCCAAAAATTACATGCCATACACCAATTTCAAGATCAATGTGTTATCTAAAACTCTTCAGTAGATCCCTAAAACTAGTTCAGTTCACAAAAATTTCTAAAATTACGTAAAAACAGAATGTACACCAAATTCGTTAATCCAGCTAGGTTTCACTCAATTCATAAAAACAGTCAATAGTTATCAGGCCATAACTCTTAATATACAACTCGAAAAATATCAAGATCAGTGGTAATGGAAAGCTAACTCAATATGCTACAACTTTCATGAAGACTCTTTTCCCAAATTCCATATCAATTAATTTATAAAAATCAGCAAAATCATTAGGTCATAGTGTCGGTTACTGTTTACAGGCAATAAAACAGTAACTTTCCATGTAAATTTTCGACCTTCTACCATTACAATTTAACAACACCTATTTCACACAAAGTTGAAGCCAACCTCCTAAAGTTTAAGTGGCCACAAACCTCACCTCATTTTCTCACCTATACAATAAGTTATGATCAAAACATTGCAATAGGTCAAATAACCATTTTCCAGCTTTCATCTATAACTTAACTCTCATCACTTCTAACACCAATAACACATCACTAAGCATCATTTATACCTCTAATTCAACCCCAAACTAATCACAACATTGACTTATATAACTAACCAAACTTTGGCAGCACAAACCTACACAATTTCCATATTATTTTGCATCATAAACATCATTAATAACATCACCTTCTCATTCTTTAACTACCCTAACCACTTCCTTCACACAAGCATACATTAAACCCATTCAAACCTACCCTTATAATGATCAATTAAATACATAAGTGCTTCCCATATATGCTTCTAACTACCAAAAGCATAAGAACAAACATTAACACTTACCTTAAACAAGTTCAAGCTATTCAATTTCCAAGGCTTTTCAATTCCTTCAACTTGAAACTTCTCAATCACCGCTCACGACTCTTATCACTACACATGCACATATCATCTTCTCAAAGAGCAAGCTTGGTCTTAGGTATGTACAAATAAGAAGCAAACCAAGAACCAAGACAACCCTTCTTGTGAGGGATGAGAAGATAGAAATTCAAGGAGAAAAGAAAGACATCAAAGAAGAAGAAGTAAAGGTTCGGATGAGAGAAGAGGAAAATAAGCTTGTATAATGATTTTGGTCTATGAAATAGCCAAGGAAAGTCATTGGTGATGATGAAATTTCGGTGATGAAGCATCATATAAGACAAAAATCAAGAAGCCACATGGCTTTTAATGAATGGTAAGGACAAAAATGAGTTAATCCCAATTAATTAAGCACTACACCCACTTAAGCTCTAATCATGACACTAAAATAATTTCCTAATCCCCATTTATCCACTAATCTCATGCCATTAGGCAATCCTTTTCAGTACAAAAAGGTTCACTCGATCGGTCGGTTAGAATTTTCGGTATCCGCACGAACCGAAAAATTCGAGAAAAATTTTCATAAATCCTAAAAATGGGAAACAATTTATGACGCCTCGAATAATTTTCAAATACAACTATCCCCTAAATTTCACAAAAGGTCTCAGTTTGAAACCTAAGCCGGAAAATGTCATGAATGCATGTTATCATGTGTATATGCAAAACAACCATCAGTCATAGAGGCGATAAGTTGTATGTGCATGCCGAGATATAATTTAATACTCCTAACCCGTCCCAAATTACCAACATACCCTTCCCATCGGTGATGGATGTTACAATTCTCCTCCTAACAAAAATTTCGTCCTCGAAATTTCATATATGATTTATCAGGAGGGCAGGGGAGTCTTTTTGATTAATACCCTTTGTTTCCCACTGATTTCACTACACGACCCAATTCTGTCAATGAACGGAGATCAAAAATAATCAATTACTCTATTTCCCTTTCTCAAACTTTCCATGATTTTGCTGCTTTCTCATGCTTACGCGCAATTCGTCACTTTCAATATCAATAACAAATATATCGGATCCTAACACTATTTCCTAATTCTATCTATGAAACACTTCGTGAATCCGAATCATCTTTTAGATTTTAGTCTAGCTTATCAATCCATAATGCTATTTACACCACAATCGCATAGAGGCCCATTTTCACGAACTCAATTTCCTTTAACTACACCTTTATTTCCATCTAAGTACATTTTGGCCGAGGCCATACCCTTCAATATATTTCATTTATCGCTTATCAGATTCCGTTATTATCAAAACACAAATCTCATGAGATTTATAACCTCAATGTGAATCAATTCGACTCATTGTCACCACCTTATTTTACTTAGCCTATCACATGATTGCATTGATCACATAGTATAGGGATAACGACTCCTTTTGGCGAGAAGACCCTTATACATTATTGAATGGTGTCACTCATATCTTGATTATCTGTCATACCACAACTACTTTGCACTATACATCAATTTCATATCCCAATGAAATCCAAAAATACCTGTTGGTTAATCACACATGTCATCATTCACTTTGACAAACTATACCATCAATTGCTTTTTCCATAATACTCTTATTAGAACTTAAAGCTTCAATCATTCCTTACATTTTCACTAACAGTTCCCGTAATGAGTATCACCCATATTTCTTAATTTGAACTATACCTACCATTTTTCTCAACAATTGGAGTTAATTCCCGTTCCTCAATACGGTTTACAATTTCTACATCCTCACTTCGGGTTTTGCCAATCCGCTTTGATGCACACCAACCTTAAAATTCCCATAGCTAATAATGCTTCCTGTTGCCCCTCTTTGTCAATTCGACTATAACACTCACTAATACACCAGATTTGGTGACTTTATTACCCAAATTTTGATTACTTTGTTCAATCCCTTGAATTGCATCATTAGCTCAGTTTGAATTAATCAGCCGTTGAATCCTTTTCAAATCATTCAAATGCATGAAATAACTCAATCGGTATGGATTTGTATATTCATAGACATCTCCAAACTATTTACATGCGATTGATGTCTCCAAGCTTTTAGGTCACACTCGGTAGAACAAAGTTCAAATCATCAATCATAATACCACCCATGGAATTATATTTGTCCCCAGGTGCATAAAATCACTTTATACAATTTCAATAGATCACATCGAATCTTCTTGGAACACTTGGTATAGATAGTAAATTCTTCAATTGTCTCCTTTATGATCATCGGTCATAACATTCACATGTTTTCGTCAATTTGTTAAAACGGAAAATCTTTGACAATTTTGAACGCATCCAAACATTCCGTTAGGTCTAATAAATTCCCAATTCCACATACCCATATCTTTTGAACTTCCACATTTTATCAAGTACCTATATCTTGATTAATTCTCCCAATATCTCATGTTAGCATACTAATTCATCCTTTATTCCTTCAATCAAAGTTAAGATTCACTCTTATGAGACTTGTATAATGACCAATTTCCTCAACTATACCCATTCATCTATTTCTCTTTCATTATCCATTTCTTATATTTATGTCCATTATCCACTCCAAACACAATTGAAACATGTTCCTTTTAGTAATACAATAAACTTAGTTGACTCATATAACTCAATTTATTCGTGATAGACCACTCACCGACTTAAATAAACAATCGTTATATCGGTCTAGTACTTTCGAACATAAACTTTTAATCCCTCAAATTCATAATTAATATTCAGTAATTCTTTTCTTCAATAATCAGAATCATCTCATTTACATAATGTACACTCTTTCAAGAATATAGTTTAGCTCTTACACTAGAGTCTCGCGGATGTAATACAAATCGTTACTCTTGATACTTCACGAAGATAAATCTCTGAAGAGCACTTAAACAATTTCTTTTCCTCTACTATTTTGCCATACATCACCAAAATCATCACATCCTATCTCGACAATATATCTCAATAGTCTTATCAATTTGCCGTTAATAGATCATCTTGCTAAGAATACCTTAATTGCATTTAATTCTCGATAACCATTCTCTTTTGGTACCAATTCTCAATCATGGGGACTTTACTATATTCATGTCCCTCATTTTATTTCCTCAAGCTCATTACCAATGCTAGCATCTTTAAGCTGTCTCACTTCTTTCTCAATGACTCAAGATAAGTATTCTCATGCCTTACTCTCACTCATTTTAAACTTGAGCTACTAGGCATTATAATCAAAGCTTATGTAGTAGGCCACCAATTACTTCGATATCATATTCACATAAATTATTCATTTCACCCATGATGGTAATCCCACTATCACATATACACTTACGGTGACAATATATTCGAACTCAACAACCTTCCTGTTTACACCGTCCTCACTCGTGAAGACCATCTACAATCTCAATTCATTCACTGTCGATCATTATAAGCACTTTAATTTCTTCTTCTAACTCCTAAAGGGATTTTTTTTCGACAAGAATTATGGCTAGAAGTATCCATTAACTCATCGATTGCAGTTTAACATTTTCACTTAACATAGGGCTCCCATAATCAGGTGTGCATTTACTTAGGCAGATCAATTAAACCCGAACAACTTTTTCATCTACCTTCGTCACAGTAATCCATCCCAATTGTAACTTTTCTATATCATAGAACACTTTATTTTCATTTACCTACTACACTGGAAATCTGACCATTGTCACATCTCTATTTTCCTCTATGAATTTACAACTATAATCTTTATAGCTATCTCATATTCAAGGATATTGCCAATATAACTCCAATATTGCATTTCATAATATACCCATCAATATCAATAAATATTCATCTGTCTGACCAAACCGTACACTCTTTCCTATTTTGCGATATCCATTTCTTCCTTTCATCACATTCTAACACACTATCCTTTTTCTCACTTTTTCTAACCACTTAAACGACTGAGACATACTTATGTAAACGACTCAGTATACTACACTGGGATCGATTGTCCACCGTCTGTCGTGACATGACTTAAATGCACATAGCAAGACACACATTTTTTTTAGAAAGCCCATGTAAGATTGTACTTCTGGGCTCTGATACCACCTAAATGTAACACCTCACTCCCGCAAGACCCGAACCCGACATCGACGGTGATATCGAATCCGTGCTCGCGAGGGTGGCGTGCTACATCACTCGATGAAAACTCATTATAACATTTTTTTTACACAATCGCACACATATTATCATTAACGCGAAAGCAATTTATATAATCAATACAATGGCCTTGGGCCCACTTTTTACATTTACAATTTATTTGGTCAATTGACTTTACAACTTATCCAAATTAGTAATACAAAAGTCCAAGAATAGAAACACTAAGATGCAGACGCGAACCGATCCGACCACTTCTCCGCTTCTTCAATCAAATAGATGTCATACGCCTGTTGCTAACGGGTATTCTTCTAAGTCTGAAAAATAGATGCAAATTTTGGGTGAGTTTTGCGAACTCGGAGAAACCATCATCGATGGTTCACTCAACTCATGCATTCACCAATCATATTAGCACACGGTAGCATTAATAATAATATCACATATTATCACATTTCAGCCCAATTTCATATACACATACAATTTCATCATTTACATCTTCCGGTCATTTTGATCATATATATATATGCAATGCGCATGTGACACTGCTCCATTTTCATTTCGTTGTTGTGACTGTGCGCTGGCTCGCCCGAAGAACGGGCACATTGCGTTGAGTCGGTGGCTCTGAAAACATTGAGTTTGAAGCCTAATACATTGAGCTGCTGACTCAATACGTTGGACACGAGGTCTGTGCGTTGAGTAAAGCTCTCACATCGTTAGGCGTGATATGCCCTTACATCTGATGGTACTCCGGTCACAACCGCTTTTATCGATCACACATTTATGTTTATGCATGCAATGTACATATTCCAATTTCCATTTACATATCATTACTATTTGCCAATTCTTGGACTTTCGTCCAGTATTTCAATTATCTACATTTCCAATTTATTGCATCCTACTATATCACATTTACAATCCCATCCAATGTATCAAACAAAATGCACAATTAACACTTCAATATCAATTTCCCATTTCCTCGGACCTCGGTCCGAGATCTCCAATATAACATTTACAAACAATTACTCACAAGTAGCACCGTTATCTCATTCCAAATATTTCAAACACCTATGGTCCAAATCAATCAAATTCAAATACACATAAACTATAAACCTCCATTATCTCCATATGGCATAATTGCAAAACTTAAACACATAAAGGTTGAGGAACCAACTAGGTTACTCACCTGTACTTTCGAAGCTAACATCTGGAAGTTTCAAAGAACGGTGAGATCGACGCCCAAATGTGCCTCTATAACAAGCAGAGAGGAATCCGATCACTAATTATCCAATCCGAATTAGTATAATGCACATGTATAATGCATGTTCATGAGATTTCCGGCCCTAAATTCAAATTTTTCCCGTCATAAAAATTCCATCAAAAATTAGAAAACTACTGGCGCTGACGGTGCGCAATTCGGACCTCTATAGGTCCCCAATTAAACAAAACAGCGCTTACAGAACAATTACCCGGGGCCACGTCAATTTCTCGTCCAAAAATTCCCAATTTCTCACAAAATGAAATTCAATATTTCACAAATCCGATGCCTCAAGAATCAGGTCAATCGGACGTCGGACGGAAAAGAAATTGACAAAAGAAACACCAAATACCAAATAATCAAAATAATACCAAATAATAATAAAAAATTCAGATCTGCCTGATCACTAGGGCGAGCCGTCGCCCTAGTGATTCCGGATGATCCGACGTCGTCGCTAGGGCGACGCGTCGCCCTAGTGACGCCGTTCATCCCAAGCCTCGTCACTAGGGCGACGCGTCGCCCTAGTGACCGAGCGAAAATCCAAATTCCCATTCCTTTTTTTTTTTTTCCTAATTTCCAATCCAACTTTCTAATTTCCAAACCAACTTTCAACACTCATAAATCTCAACACACACTTCAGAAAAATACAAATCTTACCTCGTTGGAAAGATCATAAAACCCTCTACAATTCTCAAGAAGACCATAAAAATCAATCTCACCCCTAAGGGTGTCAAAAATCCCTTCAAAGCTACTGCCTACTCAAATCCCATTAAAACAGAACAGTACATTGCAAATTTCATAACTCTCTGATTCTTCAGCCAAAAATTACCACATAAATATGCTTAATAAGTTCACAATGTCATCTACAACTTTCATTAACAACCCAAAATCAAATTCCATAGCTAAACAAGTCAATTAATTCACTCAATGTTGCTGTCTCTGAAATCATTCAATTTGAGCAGTACACTTATAACAAGTATAACTCCCTGTACACAAGTCAGAAAAATCCAAAATTTATGTCCCTGAAAAGATAACTCCTCAAACTTCAAGTTTCATGAAGAACTCAATCTCCAATTCGATTTCTAACAATTTCAAATCTGTTATGCAAGTTACTGACCTAATCAGCACTTAACATCGCAATGTAAGTTCAGCTTTTGAAATTCCATATCTCCCACATCTGATTTCAAAAAATTACATGCCATACACCAATTTCAAGATCAATGTGTTATCTAAAACTCTTCAGTAGATCCCTAAAACTAGTTCAGTTCACAAAATTTCTAAAATTACGTAAAACAGAATGTACACCAAATTCGTTAATCCAGCTAGGTTTCACTCAATTCATAAAAACAGTCAATAGTTATCAGGCCATAACTCTTAATATACAACTCGAAAATATCAAGATCAGTGGTAATGGAAAGCTAACTCAATATGCTACAACTTTCATGAAGACTCTTTTCCCAAATTCCATATCAATTAATTTATAAAAATCAGCAAAATCATTAGGTCATAGTGTCGGTTACTGTTTACAGGCAATAAAACAGTAACTTTCCATGTAAATTTTCGACCTTCTACCATTACAATTTAACAACACCTATTTCACACAAAGTTGAAGCCAACCTCCTAAAGTTTAAGTGGCCACAAACCTCACCTCATTTTCTCACCTATACAATAAGTTATGATCAAAACATTGCAATAGGTCAAATAACCATTTTCCAGCTTTCATCTATAACTTAACTCTCATCACTTCTAACACCAATAACACATCACTAAGCATCATTTATACCTCTAATTCAACCCCAAACTAATCACAACATTGACTTATATAACTAACCAAACTTTGGCAGCACAAACCTACACAATTTCCATATTATTTTGCATCATAAACATCATTAATAACATCACCTTCTCATTCTTTAACTACCCTAACCACTTCCTTCACACAAGCATACATTAAACCCATTCAAACCTACCCTTATAATGATCAATTAAATACATAAGTGCTTCCATATATGCTTCTAACTACCAAAAGCATAAGAACAAACATTAACACTTACCTTAAACAAGTTCAAGCTATTCAATTTCCAAGGCTTTTCAATTCCTTCAACTTGAAACTTCTCAATCACCGCACGACTCTTATCACTACACATGCACATATCATCTTCTCAAAGAGCAAGCTTGGTCTTAGGTATGTACAAATAAGAAGCAAACCAAGAACCAAGACAACCCTTCTTGTGAGGGATGAGAAGATAGAAATTCAAGGAGAAAAGAAAGACATCAAAGAAGAAGAAGTAAAGGTTCGGATGAGAGAAGAGGAAAATAAGCTTGTATAATGATTTTGGTCTATGAAATAGCCAAGGAAAGTCATTGGTGATGATGAAATTTCGGTGATGAAGCATCATATAAGACAAAAATCAAGAAGCCACATGGCTTTTAATGAATGGTAAGGACAAAAATGAGTTAATCCCAATTAATTAAGCACTACACCCACTTAAGCTCTAATCATGACACTAAAATAATTTCCTAATCCCCATTTATCCACTAATCTCATGCCATTAGGCAATCCTTTTCAGTACAAAAAGGTTCACTCGATCGATCGGTTAGAATTTTCCTATCCGCACGAACCCGAAAATTCCGGAAAATTTTCATAAATCCCAAAAATGGGAAACAATTTATGACGCTCTCGAATAATTTTTCAAATACAACTATCCCTAAATTTCACAAAGGTCTCATTTGAAACCTGTTTAAAATGTCATGAATGCATGTTATCATGTGTATATGCAAAACAACCATCATCATAGAGGCGATAAGTTGTATGTGCATGCCGAGATATAATTTAATACTCCTAACCCGTCCCAAATTACCAACATACCCTTCCCATCGGTGATGGGATGTTACATAATATGTACTGTGAATATGTTAATTAACTGCAAATGTGAGTGTTTGTAAATGTGAATTAAATGTGCGGAGTTTATGAGTAGTGCTCTGAGATGCGATAGATTGAGTGATGCGATACATATATGTGTTAGGATTATGCGGTGTGAGTACTTTATAGTTGTGAGATACATGTCTTTGAGATCATGAGTGAATATTCTGAAAGAGATAAATTGTGTTGAGTGAAATACATATATGTGCTAGTGACTGTGTAAGTGCAAGTGCATGCAGACATAATTAACAGTTGTGACTGGAGCTTAGTGATCAGAGCTTTAAGCTCGATAATCAGTGAATGGGCCTAAGGCCATAAAGGGATTAGTGCATACCCAGAGGGCTCTCCTATCCCTATAGTGAGCGGGCAGTAGTGCATACCCAGAGGGCTCTCCTACTTGCCAAAAATGTGAATATCGACGCTCAGTCACAACAACGACATAAAAAGAGAATTTGCATACATTATGCATCTGACTATGTAGTGAAATTGAGAATGCGTGCAAATATGTGGCAACTGTGAAATGATATGTTTGAGCTGTGTTATAGCATAAAATGTGTATAGTGTTCTAAAATGTGTAAAGTGTTTATAATGTTTCAAATTGTGTTAAAATATATCTATGTGATATATCATGTGTATATGCATGAGTTGGGTGAACCATCGATGATGGTTTCTCATTGAGTTCGCAAACTCACCCAACATTGCAATATATTTTTTAGGGTAGCGTTAGTAGGACTCTAGCTCCCGTGATAGATCTTCCTGCAGTGAGAGTTCGTGAGCAAGTGAAGCGATGGATCACAGGTCGGTTAGCTGGGGCGATTCTTTTGGGATGACCTAGTATAGACGTTTTTATCAGTTTCCCTTTTTGGACTATTGTATTTAGCTTGTAGGGGACTGATAGACTAGTCTATATTTTGGATTGATATTATGCAATGAGATTGGAGTTTTAAATTTTAGTGATTTGCTTATTGCGGTTTAATTATATTGATGCCATGCGAGTGTTTAGTGACTGCTTTGCGATCGTAGCACTTCCTTGCTGTGGGATATGCGTCGGAACGACCCACGGGCGTCCCGGTGTGTACCCTACGGTGAGGGGGCGCTAGAAACTCCCTCACAATAGGAAAATCCTCCAACTTCCCTTCATTCACATCGGTATCCACAACATGTACAAAAAAGGTTTCACACCCCTTGCTTATCATTTTGTCAGCTAGCATAGCCGAAATAAGTCTTGGCGATGGTGTTTTCCTGTCTCCTCTAAAAATCACCTTCTCACCGTTTCCCAGATCAAATTTCACCTCTTTCAGGCCACAATCCAGCTTTGCCAATATTTCTCCATAGTATCCATTCCCAAAATAACATCTAACCCTTTTAGGTCTAGCGGTAGGAAGTCCACTACCAATCTAGCACCGTCAATGAAGAGTTCACAACCCTCATAAACTTGATTGATCACCACATTCCTCCCTAGAGGAGTACTAACAAGCAAAGGATTATTCAAAGGAGCCGAATTCACACCATGCAATGCTATGCTTGCAGAAACAAAAGAATGCGTGGAACCAGAATCAATTTAAACATATACTGCTAAATCAAATAACTGAGCCATACCCGTGACAAGCTCAGGTGCAACTGCAGCTTCCTCCCTAGTCATGGCAAACACCCTTTCCTGTGCCTAACCCCTTGGCCTTACAGAGTTGCCTACCTTAGTAACTGGCCTGGTTCCCACTGTTTCTGCTCGTCTCGGGGCTTGAAACTGTGACCCCTCTTGTCTCGGTACCTGTGGACAATCCCTGATCATATGTCCCTTCTCTCTGCATCGAAAACAGGCTCCAAATAACTTGAAGCACTCTCCTTGGTGAAGTTTCCCACAATGCTCACATTGGGGGTTTGTGAACCTACTCCTTCCTGCTCTTCCAGTGCCTCCCACATTAGAGGCTTGCCTTAATACTGATTTTTCCTGCTTGTTCCTGGCAGAGCCACTGCTACCCATTTCACTCTGGGTGTGATAACTCCTTGTGCTCCTCTCAGGCATTGGAGCACTCGTTCCTTTCTTAAAAGACTGCTCCATGTTCTTCATCTTTTTACTCACCTTCTGCTTAATATTGTCTAGCTTTTCAACCTGGAGTGCAGCATCCACCAATTGTTGGTAGTCACAGAAGTTGTGGATCAAGACTTTCTCCTTGATCCCCAAATGAAGACCTCCCTCAAACTTACGACATTTATCTTCCTCAGTCGCCACAATGTTGGCTGCATATCGGGAAAGCTGTGTGAACTTCAACTCATACTCGCTCACACTCATGTCCCTTTGTTTGAGGTTTAGAAACTCCCTGGCCTTCTCTTGTACAAAAAATCTAGAGAGGTACTTCTTCCTGAACACTTCCACAAAGTCCCTCCATGTCAGTACCGGTGGCACAACCTGACTATGAGGCACTGATTCCCACCAATGCAGTGCGTCTCCCTGTAACAAACTAATTGCATAGTCTAACTTCTCCTCTTCTGAGCACTTCATCTGAAATAGAACACTCTCGGTCCTCTTCAACCAGGCTTCAGCCTCTTCCAGATTTGTCGTTCCATTGAAATCCACAGCCCCAAACTTACGGAGCTTGTCATACTGTCCACTCCTGTCTATTGGAGCTTGCATCGGAACCTAAGACCTTTGACCCATGGTGTTGGGCCCCGAAAATTTTTATTTTTATTTTATTTGAATTAATTAATTATTTATTTATGGATTTATTCGTTAATTATTTTATTTTGTCTTAATTGATTTAATTATGTGTTTATGTAAATATTTTTATGTTGGGCTTGGAAATTAGAAGATTGAAATTAAATGAAAGCTTGGGCTTAATATTGGAAAGTATGGGCTTAGGTAAATGGATTAAGTAGAAGGAGGATTAATAATAAGTGGGTTTGGTGGAAGTAGGCCTTGGGAGGTGGAGGCCCAAAAGCCTTTATGTAGGGAAAGCCAAAACTATGTAGTTTTGGTGTAGGATGAATTAAAGGAATTAAAGAAGAGTTAAAGGAAGAGGAGGAGAAGAGAGTGTCGAGAATCCAAAGGAGAGGAGAAGAGAATGAAAACGTGAGCTAGCCAAGGAAGAAAGGAAGAGAAAATCGTGGGAGGCTTGTGGAGAAGAATAAAGAAGGAGAAAAGAAGAGAAATCAAGAGCTTAAGGTAAGTATCTATCTTCCTTTGAGTTAGATTCAAGAAATGGGATGAAATGAAGGTTAGGGTTTGTGTAGGAATGAAGAAAGAAAGAAGAGATAACACCATCTCCGTAAGACCAACCCGATATCGCTGGTGATATCCGAGTCCGTGTCCCGCGAGAGTGGCGACTACATCGGTCGATTTAAAACTCGGTATACATTTTTTCTTTTGGAGCCATTAATTCAACGTTAGTCGGCAAACACGATAAGTAAATATAACCCGTGTTCAATATAAACGGTTTGATTATTACGGTCATCCAAAGAATAATTTACAATCACCAATGCAAGAAACATGAAAACCACAATGGGCTCAAAAAATGCAAAGCCTTGTGATACGTTGATTGCGGAACACAATTTACTAAGACACTAATGCGCATACCTAACCGATCCCGATCTCTAACCTTTACTCGTCTACAGTAGAAATACTCCCGTGTCAACCGGGGTATTCTTAAGGACCTGAAAAATAGATGCAAATTTTGGGTGAGTTTTGCGAACTCAGTGAAACCATCATCGATGGTTCACTCAATGATGCATTACGCACATGGCGCACAATTACGAAGCGATCAATAACAATGTCCAGAACGATGAGACCATTCACAAGAATACATGCCATCACGAGCAAAGACACGCGGTCATTTGTGCGAATGCAATGCATATGTGACTCTTTCCAGTTATTCATATTGTGCCCAAGTGCTCGATCCGTTGTTGGGGACGCGTGCGTGATTTCTCCTCGGGCTCGAGGCGGTCAAGACAAAGATGAGAGCTCAAGCTCTTATCGGTAATAATAGCAACTGGGCACGCCCATTATCGATCATGCAATTATGCATGCGATGCGAGAGTCAAGAATATGCGGTGTTTGGCTATAAAGCCCGTGTAGCAAAGATATCCACGATATGGCTATAAAGCCCAGTATAGCAGTAAGTCAACGATATGGCTATAAAGCCCAGTCTATCAGCATCAGTATCATTCAGTACAGTAAAATCATACAATACAATCCCATACATGCCAGTAGTCATGCAGTGATCATTCAGTCCACTTTTGCACGTAATTCACGTTGAGCATGTAAACAACCAGAAATTTGAGAAACCAACTAGGTTACTCACCTATTACTTCCTAGCAAATGCCGGGAAGTCTCTGTGACGTCGGTCAATCGACGCTCCAATTGGGCCTCTATATGAATCAGAAAAAGTACGAGTCACTAAATATAATTTGTGCTCATGTTGATGAGATATGCATGTTCATGGCAATCCCGGTCCTAATTCAATATTTTCCCATAATAAAATTCTATCAAAAATTAGAAATCCCTAGGCGCTGACGGTGCGCAATTCGGACCTCTATAGGTCCTCAATTAAATAAAACAGTGTTTACATGTTAAAGTAAATAGGCTACGTCAAATTCCGCTTAAAATTCCCGTTTTCTCATAATATGAAATTAAATATTCAATGACTCCGATGCCTTTGGAATCAGGTCACTCGGACGTCGGACGGGAAAGAAATTGACAAAAGAAATTAATATCTATATATATACCTAACCCTTATTCCCTTCTTTAATTTCTTGATTTCAAGTCAACTTTCAACACCCATAACTCTTTCTACACATTTCTGAAAAATGCAAACTATACCTTGTTGGAAAGCTTATGAAAAGCTCTACAATTCTCAAGAAGACCATAAAAATCAATTCCAACTCTAAGGGTGTCAAATACTCCATCAAACCTACTGCATACTCAATTTCCAGCAACACAGGGCAGTACATTGGCAATTTCATAACTCACTGATTCTTCAGTAATAAATTACCACAAAAATATGGTCAATAAGTTCACAATGTCCCCAACAACTTCCATGATCAACCCAAAATCAAATTCTATTTCTGAACAAGTCAATTAATTCATTCAATGTTACTGTTCCTGAAATCCTCCAATTTGGGCAGTAACCTTATAACAAGCATAACTTCCTGTACACAAGTCAATAAAATCAGAAATTTATATCCCTGTAAAGATAATATCTCAAACTTCATTTTTCATGAAGCACTCATCATCCAATTCGATCTCTAACAATTTCAAAACTGTTATGGAAGTTTCTGTTATGATCAGCCATTCACATCCTAATGCAGGATCAATTTTTTTGCAAAATCATAACTCCCAATTCTGACTTCTAAAATTTACACACCATATATCAATTTCAAGGTAATCTCTTCCTCTACAATTCTTCAGAAGCTCACTCACACCAATTCAGTTCACAAAAATTACTAAAATTGCTCCCAAACAGAAAGCTCACAAAATCAACACTCTGACTAGTTTTCATCAACATGCCCAAAACCAGTCCATAGAAAACAGTTCATATATCTTAATATACACCTATAAAAATAGCAAGACCAGTGGAAATGGAAAGATAATTCAATATACTACAACTTCCATGAAGACCATTTTCCCTTATTCCATCTCAATTAATTCATAAAAATCAACAAAACTCAGATGTCATGGTTGCGGTTACTGTTCACAGGCAATGGAACAGGAACTTTCCCATTCAAAAATTCATCCTTCTATCATTGAAATTCAACAACACCTATTTCACACTAAATTGAAGCCAACATTCCAAAGTTTCAGTAGCCACTAACCTTACCTCATTTACATTTCTACACAATAAGTTATGAATAAAACAGTAACATCAATTAAAATTCCAATTTTCCAGATTTAAGGTTAACCTTAGTTCAACCACTTCCAATGCCTTTTTCACATCACTAGACATCAAAATAGATACAAATTAAATATTACTCCAGTCATACATATACTAGGGTTAATACTGAAAAATTGGTAGCATCAAATTCCTCAATTCATATACTCAAATAATCATCAAACATCATATGAAATTTAAATTCCTTTACTTACCTATACCTACAATTACTCAATCAAGACACTCTTATGTCATCATTTAACAGATCAGAACATTCCTTTCGCGAAGGTTCCTTGTGACAGTCACTTAAACACTTTCTTTACCACTTATTCAGTAATCTATACCAGAATCACTTTTCAGTTCCTCTCATACAGGTACACTCAGTCCACCTTTGTCTTACTTTAACCTCTTAAGAACTTCACACTTATAATCACTCTAAACATTTACCGCTCATTTCCTCTATGATTTCCATATATCTGTCACATACATTTCATTAGTCACAATCAACATTACTGTCCAATAGATATCCCTAACAGTAAATCGATTTAAATGCAATAACTCTTTTCATACACCACTATTGTGGTTTCATTCATTTCAAGATCTTTATTTCATTATGTTTTCTGCTACTTATCTTCTATTTTCCTCAAACAGTCTATGATCAGGTGTTCACAGTCCCCAATACCGACAAAGTCGTTGATACTACTCCATTTTATCTCTATCTATATACCTATCCATTTACCATTTTCGTGTCCATATACACCTAATTCAAGATTTCGATACACCATCAAGAGAAATCATCATCATGCATCTTGTTTCTTTACGATTTTATCATACTAATTTCCAACCTCAAGCACCATAATCACCTAACAATTTCAGTCTCAAACTTATGCGGTCTAGTTCATAACCATTTCCAATTCATTTCACTATATCAGACACTTTTACATTCTTTCAGTTCTCAATAAACCGAATTATAAGATTTCTATTGAGCTTCTTTCCATTTCGCTATTATCTTTCGCCTATAATATCTACTCGATCTCTAACTCAAATACTGATGAATCAAAATATGCCCGATCGATCATCTACATTTTACTCACTTCCAATATTTCCCTTTCATGACATATACGGTCAAAAGCGTAATTACCTAACCATCCGGGCATTTAATCTCACTTAGATCTACTATAACCAATATGCTTCCCATATCTCTAATGGACCTCTCAAGTTCTCAACATCTTCATTTTTCGTCACCATAATATTGTCAATTTAATTCAGAAATTTTAATTAGTCTAGGCCAACACGGTCATTCTGCTATCACATATGAGGGTTTCTAACCCAAAGACAATATCAACCTTCTTATCCATTTTCCTTTATCCTTTCCTAATTGATTATCCCTTTTAGGATTTACACTCTAATCCTGTTTCACTCTTCTCTCACTTAATCACTGACACTTACGCACCTTAGGCTTTATCCTCGTGCGACTCGACTAGGATCGCCACGATGCCGCAACGACGCGACTCAAATGCATGAAACCTATGTTCCAAACTGTGCCCAGATACATTACGTACTTCTGGGCTCTGATACCACCTAAATGTAACACTTTTAAATGGAAAATTATGATTGGTCCACATATTTAAAGAAAAGTCAAAATATATTTGTTTAATCCAGTCCCAAAATGTTACTCCATTTAACTCCAATGACCCTACTTTCAGTCCCAAAATAATATACCCCATATTACAAAGCACGGTGGGTAGCGATTTTGCTCTGAGAATCAATAGGTTCGCTAATGGTGATTTATCCGGTCCGAGAATTGTCTCCGGAAAAATCCAGAAAAATTCTTGAAAATCCCTTAAAATCTATAACGCTTAATAGCGCACTCAGAATATTTTTCCAAACCCATTAACCACGTTAATCCCAATAAAATTGCTTTAGGCCCAATTACCGGGAATGTCATGAATGCATTTACCGTAATTCCATGTACACAATTGATACTGTGTATCAATCCTATTATGCATGAACAGTTCTAATTATTCCTTATCAATCTCATCCAATGCCAATTTTACTATTTTACCCTTCCAGGAGGGGGTGGGATGTTACAAGAGATGAGTGGTTTTGTGATTCCGAAGCTAGGGTTGGTTGTTTTAGCTTAAATGGGCTATGGGTAGGTTAGGTTTAAGACTTCGTTATCGATTTATCGATTCTTAAATGTTTCGACTTTTCCAATGAGTTTCGAAATGTGTTTTATTGAAGGAACAAGGAAACCTCACTCAAGAGAGAGAGGAAGAGCAATCGTGAATCCGATTTATTTATAGGTGGGTAACATGTTTATAGTTGTTACGTGGTGGGCAAATGCCCTATGTGTGCTATCTTTGTTATATTATAAGCATATTGAAAGTGTATTCATATGATTTGAAAGAAAAGAATGGAACTTTGATGATTTGAAAGAATAAAAGAAGCATAAAGTGCTACTTTACGTATGAATATGTGAACATAATTTGTTGTGTTTGGTAGAGAGAGAACCTCTATCGTAAAGTCACGTGCACGTTGACCCTTTTGCCTTCTCCCGCAGCCCGCTTGGCCCATTTAGATCCAAAACTGGACTCGTCGTGTTTACGTAAACTTCGGTTTCGTCGTGTTTATGGAACTCTCGAGCCAAATGTGTGCATTTCATCATTTATTTGTGTTTATGATGCATAATATGTGTTTCAATTGCAAGAGGATTCCATATTATGCTTTATGTGATGAGTTGAGTAAATTGTGATTTATGTGACAAAGTTGAGTATTTCAGCATATTATGTAATTGCTAATGCTTTGGATTATTAATTGTGTGTGTGGCTCATTATGTGATGGCTATAAATTTGTTAGCCACTGAGCCGTGTTAGCTCACCCCATTCTCCCTCCTCAGGTGAAAATTCAAGTTGAGAGTTGAACCTTGCAAGGCATCGACATCACTCCAAGAACTTAGGAACTTTTGTATTAAGTTAATAACTAGCTTTTGGAATAGCTTTGTAAGCATATTGATCATTGAGCATCTCATCTTTTGTGTTTTGTACTTGATTTTGATGAATATGCCAATATGTAACCAAAGCTATGCATGAATCTTTCTTATGATTGGAAAAGAGAATGAGAGCTCTAGTACTCTCTCCATTATATGTTTTTGTTGATTTGTGACCTATGTGTGAAGCATGTGTACCATTCTTTTAAGTTTGGAGATTTGTTGGGTGTCTCACTGGGTTTTGCCTTGAAAGAGCTTCTGGAAAATTTCCAAGGTTAGGAGTTGTAAAAGTTTTGTAAATTCGGTATGTTGCATTTTCTGATATTTCTGTGTTGTTAGACGATTGTATGGGAGCTTTATGACTCCTTGAGAGTGATAGGCGAGCTGTAGGGTTCTTCTAAGATGTTTATAAGCTCTTTATGAGGGATTAAAATGGTAGATGTGAGTGGTTAGAATTAAATGTAGGTGCTGTCAAATGACAGATTTTTAGACAGAACCTTTGTGACCATTTTGACCCTTATAGAGTTGGGATTTGGGTCAGTGATCTTCATGAAAATGTAGATCTTTCTTTTCTATGAAATAGACACCAATTTTGTTAAATTTGGAGTTGAATGGAAAGTTATGACCTTTGCAAGTGGAGTCAGATCAGTAGCAAAAAACCAGACGATGCAATCAGAAGCAAAACCGTGACGATGCAATCATAGCAAAAACCAGACGATGCACTGTAGCAAAAACCAGACGATGTTACTGTTCATCTCCGTCTGATTTTTGGTGAGGATGACATCATCTCCGTCTGATTTTTTGCTAAGGATGATGTCATCTTCGTCTCATTTTATCGTCTGTTTTTGTCTTACGACCCTCTTCCTTCTTTTGGCCATAACTTTTGCATGCACCTCCGATCGACCTCATTCTCGAAGCATTGGATTTCTAAAGATTTTCTACCTTTCTACACTGGACTTATCAGATTTTCTTTCAAATTGAAAATGGTGGTTTGAAACGAAGCATGGCGATCGGTTGATAAGGCTGACTATGCTTGAAATTTTAAAATATCTTGAGCTATAGAGCTCGATCAAAGCGATTCTTATTTTAAATTAAACTAGAGGCATAAACCTACAAGTTTTATGAAGAGACCGATCAGTGATTAAGCCTTTAAGATTTTCAAATGCTTACCCAAGTCGGTAGTGCTCGCTTTGATTGTTTTCTTGAGATAGTGTTTTAACCATAACATCTTCATTCCTAACCCGAATTGAGCGATTCTAGTTGCGTTGGAATCGTGAGATCCGAGGGATCATTTTTATCAAGAGCTAACCCGAATTTTATAAAGTGAAATTTTTCCATATTTGTGATTAGCATATGTGTTCGGTTGTGGGTCTTCTACTATTTGGATAGGTCCGAATGTTGGGCTTGGAGACGGGGTCCAACATTGTTTGGTATCGAGCTTAGGCTTACTCCTAGGCTTAAAATGTATAGTAGGGAACATTGTATGTGATTAAATGTTTATTTTATGAATTGATTGTTTGCATTACGTGACATGCATATCATGCATACATATAGAACTAAGCTTAAAACGAATTGTAGCTAATCACTAGTATTTTCATTGAAGAGTACGATGCCACCTCATGAAGGACACGAGGAGTTTTGCAAGGTTCAATTGTACCGACTCTCCGCCGAGAGAGGAGAGCACGGATGAGTCTGAGCCCTGTGGAGTGGCAGAGGCCCTCTAGGCGGGGTAGTGAGCCTCTTCGTTCACAGACTCAAGATCACCTAGTCTGTCTCTCGGCAAGTGCCTCACGTTAGACCCCCAGTGTTCCTGCATTTACCCAAGCTTTTGTTCAAAGCTATGGGGCAAATGCCACGAGCTTCGTTGACCCACTAAGAGGGGAAGACAGTTTGTTAAGCTAAGGAAATGCAGGCGGTGGACTTCCACGGACCACGGATCCCGAGGAAGCCGAGACTGGTTGAGGAAGGCGAGAGAGTCTTTGGATCGGATGGAGTCGAGGATGATGAGAGGGTAGTCTATCTTTGTCGACCGCTTGAGTGATGCTTTGCTTGCACCGTGGGAGCTGTGCTGGGAGTCGATTGAGACCGATGGGATTGACATGGGAGACTTCGACTGTCTTGAGAAAGAAGTATCTGTCTCAAGTGTACATTCAGCAGAAGAGAGGAGTTCCTAAGCCTTACCTGAGGAGATGACGACAAGTGAATCGAGCGTCGGTTCACACATTAGCTAGATATATGCCGCAGAGATGAGGCCGAGTGAGGCTGCTAAGTCTGCGTCGATTTGAGTCGGGTTTGCACTGCTATCGAGAGAAGGTGATAATCTGAACTTACGTGACTTGCAGCAGCTTGGTTGAAGCAGCACGAGGGTTGAGAACCTCGAGAACATCAAGAGTGCAATTAATGGAAGAGGAAGGAAGAGAGCAGCTCAGAGGGAGGTGGTACTTCATGCCCGAGAGAAGTGCTAGAGCCTTTCTGTCTGATCCGAGGAGAGGAGTATGCGGTGGGGCCGGCTAGATCGATGAGGACTTCTTCCGCTTCCCACCAAGTCTCAACGGTGGGCGGCGGTAGAAGAGGAGATGGGAGAGACCACCCTTCCTAAGTGTGAGCACTTGTGGATATCTCCATAGAGGAGAATGTCGCAGATTGATGGAGCATGCTTCAATTGTGGCGGAAGGGCATATCGCTAAGTTTTGTCCCAAGCCGGACAGAGAGAGGATCTCGGATGCAGCCTCTAGAAGGACAGAGGCAAAGGGCTCGTAAAGCGGTGATGAAGTGGGTAGCTCGAGGTCCTAAGAGAGCTTATCCTCCGAGCAGATCCAGAGGGCAAGTTCCGGCCAGTGTTTGCCATGACTCGAGAGGAGGCGAGCCGCGTCGAAGTTTGTGGCGGGTATGGTTAAACTGTTTGATGATTATGTGCTTGCTATGATTGACTCGAGTTCTACCCATTCCTTTGTGTCTTGGTGGGACTATATCTAGGAGGAGTTTGAGCCCATTGGATACTCCACGATGGTGAGTACTCAATCGGCCAATATATTATTATCATCAAGTATATAGAGATTGTGAGATAGAGATTAGTGGAGGAAAATTGGTGGTGGATCGATGCCTTTGAAGATGGGAGGATTGGATGTGATCCTAGGTATGGACACATTAGAGAGGTATCATGTTACTTTAGATTGTAAATGTAAGACGGTGGAGTTTGAGCTAGAGGATAGCGAGGAAAGTGATACTCATGGAGATAGAAAAGTCAGTCCACCTCGGGTTATTTCAGCTATGATGAGAGAGAATGATGAGCAAGGGTGTGAGGCCTTTTGGCTTATGTGCTAGATATGGAGGCAGATAGGGGAGGTTGGAAGACATTCCAGAGTCGTGGAATTCCGGATGTCTTTCCCGAGGAATTGTCGGGACTACCTCCTAGGGAAATTGAGTTTCCCATTGAGCTTCATTCAGCATCTTGTTGATCTCAATTCCGCCTTTATCGGATGGCTCGCGGAATTGAAGGAGCTTAAGGAGCGATTGGAGGATCTTTGAGAGAAGGGTTATGTTAGACCGAGTTCTTCGCCTTGGGAGCTCCGATTCTTTTGTGAAGAAGAAAGATGGGTCGTTGCGGATGTGTGTGGATTATAGGAAGTTGAATCATGCCCACGTTGAAATGTATATCCGCTCCAGCAAGATAGATGATTTGTTTGATCGATTCAGTGGGCTAGAGTCTTTTCCAAGATAGACTTGAGGTCGGGTTATCATCATTGAGGATTAAGGAGACCGATGTGTCAAAGACTACTTTTAGGGACGAGGTATGGCCACTTTGAGTTTTTGGTTATGCCTTTCGGGTTAACGAATGCTCCTGCAGTCTTTATGGATTTGATGAATAGAGTCTTCAGGTCCTTCTTAGATCAATTTATCATCGTCTTCATTGATGATATATTGGTCTATTCTAAGAGTGATGAGGAGCATGAGGATCATTTGATGGTTGCCTTGGAGACATTGAGGAAGAATGAGTTATATGCCAAATTCGATAAATGCAAATTTTGGCTAAGGGAAGTGGTATTTTTGGGGCATGTGATCTCTGAGCAAGGAGTGCATGTGGATTCGCAAAAGATAGAAGCTGTGGTTAAATGGGAAGCGCCAAAGAATGTAGTGAAGTGAGAAGTTTCTTGGGATTAGTTGGATATTCTGAGGAGGTTTGTGGAGGGCTTTTCCTTGATAGCTGCTCCACTTTCCAAGTTGACAAGGAAGAATCAAAAATTTGAATGGAATGAGGAGTGCCAGGGTAGTTTCGAGGAGTTGAAGGAGCGGCTTACCACCGCACCGATTCTGACATTGCCTTCTGGTAATGATGGGTACATTGTGTACAAAGATGATGCCTCTAGGAAGGGTTTAGGGTGTGTATTGATGCAAGGAGAGAAAGTGATTGCTTATGCCTCAGCGGTTGAAGCCTTATGAGATGAACTATCCGATCCATGACTTGAGTTGGTGCTATAATCTTTGCATTGAAGATTTGGAGACATTATCGTATGGAGTTACCACTAGGATATTTCTGAGATCATAAGAGCCTTAAATACTTGTTGACCCAAAAAGAGTGAATTTGAAGAGGCGATGGTTAGAGTTGCTAAAAGATTATGACTTGGTGATAGACTACCATCCGGGAAAGCTAATGTCAGGTGATGCATTGAGTAGAAAGTCCACCATGGTACATGTGGAGACAGTGTACCTTCCTTTCTTTGAAGGATTTAGCCAGACTTGATGTGATGTTGAGGCAAGATGGGCTGAGTGTATTTTGGCAAGTTTCGAGGTGAGGCCAAGGTCTTTGAAGGAGAAGATCAAGGAATTTCGGGATCGGGATGAGTACTTGAGTAAGCTTAGGAAGAGATAAAGAATGGAAAACCGTCTAATGTAGAGGTAAAGGAAGATGGATTGATGGTTGTGGGTAGTAGATTGTGTGTTCAGGCAAGTTAGAGTTGAGGATGAAATTCTTGATGAGGCGATAATGCTCCTTATGCAATGCATCCAGGAGTTCTAAGATGTATCGAATTTGAAAGAGCATTTCGGTGGAAAGGAATGAGGAAAGATGTAGCAGAGTATGCTAAAAGATGTTTGGTGTGCCGTGCCAGTTAAAAGCGAACACTGAGCACCTTCAGCAAGCTTAATCCTTGCCTATTCCGGAGTGGAAATGGGAAAAGATAACTATGGATTTTCTGATGGGATTGCCGAGATCTAGCCGGAAGCATGACGCTATATGGGTGATTGTGGATAGGTTGACTAAGTCAGCTCACTTCTTGCCGATTCGTCAGACAAATTCTTTGAATATTTTGGCTAAGAAGTATGTGGATGAGGTGATCAGACTTCATGGGATTCCGAGTTCGATAGTGGCTGATAGGGATCCTAGGTTTACCTCCAGATTTTGGGAGAGTTTGCAGGAGGCTTTGGGGACTCGATTGCATTTTAGTACAGGTTTCCATCCGCAGACCGATGGACAGTCGGAGAGGACCATTCGGACTTTGGAGGCAATGCTGAGGGCTTGTGCTTTGGATTTCAAAGGTTCGTGGGATGATCACCTACCTTTGATTGAATTCGCTTACAACAATTCCTATCACTGAATTGAGATGGCGCCTTATGAAGCCTTGTATGGTAGGAGATGTAAAACTCCTATATGTTGGGATGAGGAAGGTGAAAGAAAGCTTGTGGGGCCTGAGTTAGTGCAGGTCACAGTTGATAAGATAAAGCTAGTGACGCAGAGGCTTAAGGCAGCTCAAGATCGGATGAAGAGCTATTCGGATGCCCATAGGAAAGAGATGGAATTTGAAGTGGGTGAGAAGGTGTTTCTTAGAGCTTCTCCATGGAAAGGCGTTTGAGGTTTGGTAAGAAAGGTAAGCTTAGCCCGAGGTATATAGGCCCATACGAGATCATTGAGAGGATTGGGCCTTTGGCTTATAAGTTAGATTTGCCATCGGAGTTGTCTAAGATTCATAATGTATTCCATGTGTCGATCTTTGAGGAGATATAGGTCGATCCTTAGCATATAGTTCAACCTTCGAAGTTTAGTTGAGAGAAGATTTGAGTTATGAGGAGCAACCGGTGGAGATCTTAGATTCAAAGGAAAAGTGCTAAGGAATAAGATTGTGAAGTGGTTAAGGTCTTGTGGAGGAACCATTCAATGAGGAGGCTACTTGGGAACCCTTGGAAGCCATGAGGAGAAGTATCCCTACCTCTTCATGGACTCGGGTAAGAATTTCGAGGACGAAATTCTATTAGGAGGAGAATTGTTGGGCCCTCAAAATTTTATTTTATTTTATTTGAATTAATTAATTATTTATTTATGGATTTATTCGTTAATTATTTTATTTTGCCTTAATTGATTTAATTATGTGTTTATGTAAATATTTTTATGTTGGGCTTGGAAATTAGAAGATTGAAATTAAATGAAAGCTTGGGCTTAATATTGGAAAGTATGGGCTTAGGTAAATGGATTAAGTAGAAGGAGGATTAATAATAAGTGGGTTTGGTGGAAGTAGGCCTTGGGAGGTGGAGGCCCAAAAGCCTTTATGTAAGGGGAAAGCCAAAACTATGTAGTTTTGGTGTAGGATGAATTAAAGGAATTAAAGAAGAGTTAAAGGAAGAGGAGGAGAAGAGAGAGTGTCGTAGAATCCAAAGGAGAGGAGAAGAGAAGGAAAAACGTGAGCTAGCCAAGGAAGAAAGGAAGAGAGAAAATCGTGGGAGGCTTGTGGAGAAGAATAAAGAAGGAGGAAAAGAAGAGAAATCAAGAACTTAAGGTAAGTATCTATCTTCCTTTGAGTTAGATTCAAGAAATGGGATGAAATGAAGGTTAGGGTTTGTGTAGGAATGAAGAAAGAAAGAAGAGATGAGTGGTTTTGTGATTCCGAAGCTAGGGTTGGTTGTTTTAGCTTAAATGGGCTATGGGTAGGTTAGGTTCAAGACTTCGTTATCGATTTATCGATTCTTGAATGTTTCGACTTTTCCAATGAGTTTCGAAATGTGTTTTATTGGAGGGAACCAAGGAAACCTCACTCAAGAGAGAGAGGAAGAGCAATCGTGAATCCGGATTTCCGACGATAGGTGGGTAACATGTTTATAGTTGTTACGTAGTGGGCAAATGCCCTATGTGTGCTATCTTTGTTATATTATAAGCATATTGAAAGTGTATTCATATGATTTGAAAGAAAAGAATGGAACTTTGATGATTTGAAAGAATAAAAGAAGCATAAAGTGCTACTTTACGTATGAATATGTGAACATAATTTGTTGTGTTTGGGCGAGAGAGAACCTCTATCGTAAAGTCACGTGCACGTTGACCCCTTTTTGCCTTCTCCCGGCCAGCCCGCCAGGCCCACGAGATCCGAAAACTGGACTCGTCGTGTTTACGGTAAACTTCGGTTTCCGTCGTGTTTATGGAACTCTCGAGCCAAATGTGTGCATTTCATCATTTATTTGTGTTTATGATGCATAATATGTGTTTCAATTGCAAGAGGATTCCATATTATGCTTTATGTGATGAGTTGAGTAAATTGTGATTTATGTGACAAAGTTGAGTATTTCAGCATATTATGTAATTGCTAATGCTTTGGATTATTAATTGTGTGTGTGTGGCTCATTATGTGATGGCTATAAATTTGTTAGCCACTGAGCCGTGTTAGCTCACCCCATTCTCCCTCCTCAGGTGAAAATTCAAGTTGAGAGTTGAACCTTGCAAGGCATCGACATCACCCAAGAACTTAGGAACTTTTGTATTAAGTTAATAACTAGCTTTTGGAATAGCTTTGTAAGCATATTGATCATTGAGCATCTCATCTTTTGTGTTTTGTACTTGATTTTGATGAATATGCCAATATGTAACCAAAGCTATGCATGAATCTTTCTTATGATTGAAAAGAGAATGAGAGCTCTAGTACTCTCTCCATTATATGTTTTGTTGATTTGTGACCTATGTGAAGCATGTGTACCATTCTTTTAAGTTTGGAGATTTCATTGGGTGTCTCTTTGGGTTTTGCCTTGAAAGAGCTTCTTTGGAAAATTTCAAGGTTAGGAGTTGTAAAAGTTTTGTAAATTTTGGGTATGTTGCATTTTCTGATATTTCTGTGTTGTTAGAGGATTGTATGGGAGCTTTATGACTCCTTGAGAGTGATAGGCGAGCTGTAGGGTTCTTCTAAGATGTTTATAAGCTCTTTATGAGGGATTAAAATGGTAGGTGTGAATGGTTAGAATTAAATGTAGGTGCTGTCAAATGACAGATTTTTAGACAGAACCTTTGTGAGCATTTTTGACCCTTATAGAGTTGGAATTTGGGTCAGTGATCTTCATAAAAAATGTAGATCTTTCTTTTCTCTATGAAATAGACACCAATTTTGTTAAATTTGGAGTTCGGAATGGAAAATTATGACCTTTGCAAGTGGAGCTGTATTGTAGCAAAAACCAGACGATGCACTGTAGCAAAAACCAGATGATGTTACTGTAGCAAAAATCAGACGATGTTACTGTTCATCTCCGTCTGATTTTTGCTGAGGATGACATCATCTCCGTCTGATTTTTTGCTAAGGATGACGTCATCTTCGTCTCATTTTATCGTCTGCATTTTTGTCTTATGACCCTCTTCCTTCTTTTGGCCATAACTTTTTGCATGGACCTCCGATCGACCTCATTCTCGAAGCATTGGATTTCTAAAGATTTTTCTACCTTTCTACACTGGACTTATCAGATTTTCTTTCAAATTGAAAATGGTGGTTTTAAACGAAGCATGGCGATCAGTTGATAAGGTGACTATGCTTCAAACAATTTTAAAATATCTTGAGCTATAGAGCTCCGATCAAAGCGATTTTGTTTTAAATTAAACTAGAGGCATAAACCTACAAGTTTTATGAAGAGACCGATCAGTGATTAAGCCTTTAAGATTTTCAAATGCTTACCCAAGTCGGTAGTGCTCGCTTTGATTGTTTTCTTGAGATAGTGTTTTAACCATAACATCTTCATTCCTAACTCAATTGAGCGATTCCAGTTGCGTTGGAATCGTGAGATCCGAGGGATCATTTTTATCAAGAGCTAACCCCGAATAAAGTGAAATTTTTCCATATTTGTGATTAGCATATGTGTTCGGTTGTGGGTCTTCTACGCTGGATAGGTCCGAATGTTGGGCTTCGGAGACGGGGTCCAACACATGGTATATTTGAAAGCCTGAGCAAAGGCTTGAAAGAAACTCGGATCCATGGGATTTTATTGAGGCATAGGAGGAGGCGGAGGAGGCACTTCTTGTTGCAAACTAGGTGCCTCAGAATTTGGAACAGAATGTGTCCTAGCATCTTGTGGGACATGGGATTCATCCGTGCTCCCTTGGTGAGAATGAGATCGAGTCATAGCTCCTCGAATTCTCTTTCGAGGCGTCATTTTCACTCCTTCAATATAAAACCATTGAAACCTTTAGTTCAAGCAAAACAATTTTCAAAGTATGTAAAAACAGTCCAAATCATATAAAACAATGCAAATTTTGTAGAACAATTTAAAACAATGCAAGTTGTTCATTTAAAACAATGCAATGCAAACCTGGACCTAAACCTAGTCGCTTTGATACCACAACATGTTAGACCCCGTTTGCGGAGCCCAACATCGGACACGAAAGCGTGGTGCTTGATGCGTGGATGGGAGACCTTGAAGTTAAAAATTTAGAAGAAATTCTCCCTTGGAAGCAAAGGCGGGCATCGCAGCGGCGAAACACTTCAGGAAGCTATGCTGCGACGAGCGAACGAGCCTTCGCCGCAGCGAGCGAAGGAACTCTCGCCGCGGTGAACCCACGAAGACAATTTCACTGTGGCGAGCAAACGACCTCGTCCCACAGAAACCTAAGCTTAAAACTTTCACTTATTTTCATCAAAGCATCCCAACCTAAAAATAAACAGCATACACGCAAGCAATCTTCTAAATGATTCGATGCAAAATATTTGAAACAAAAACAACAATATCTCATTGATAACCAAAGATGAGTTTTACAAAGCTTTAATAGCATTTCAAACCAAATTACATCATTTGAGTTCAAGAACCAAAGATACAAAATAAACTTGAACCAATACAACGTGAAATGTAACTAAAGCCTTGAATTCCAAAAATATAAGTTGAAAATACAAAAATATGACAATTTGGAGTGATGCCGAAACTCTTGAACTACTCGATCTCTTGCTCATCACCTGAATAGGGGGAGGATAATGGGGGTGAGCTATAAAGCTCGTGGGTAACATATTTATAATAAAGAAAACAAGCAAAACTATTTTCAAAAGATAACTCATTGCTGTGGTACACTTTTGAAACCATAGTAATTCCACATGTAGATATCATTATCTAAAAAATGCTTGCTTTTCAAACATTTCATGAGTAATTTTTAAAATCAGGCATGCATCAAACATGTCAACAGATCATAAGAATATAAGTACAACAGAATGGTTTCGGTAAGTCCAGGTTCATGACGCACTACACATTACCATATAATGGTCCTATGTAGTCGTAAATTCTTGAGGGAGTCCTTGAGGGAGCTCCATGCCACTAGTCGGCAGGAGGGAGAAGCCTATACATGGGTCAATGTGCACGTGACAATTTTTGAGGGATTACCACAAACCCACATAACATACATAGTTCAAAATCTTGTAAACTTGTTGCCAAAATGGCACTTTCTTGTAAACTTGCTTTTCATAACCTTGATATCCTTGTAAAAATCATTTATGAAAACATGATTTCATGAGCACGTATTCTTTTAAAGAGAAACCCTTTTCAAAGTCTTTTCATCAATCAATAAAAGTCATGTAGCAAACATATAACAATTTCATAATGCACTCAAAAACCAAATAAAGCCACATTGATGATGCAATTTAAATCATTAAATCTTTCTTGATTTGAACAAAACAATGAGCGGCTTATTGACTCTATTATAAATGTGTACTGATAAGTGCATATTTGTCTAGTTTTGTTGTTTTAATTATCCCCTTTTATTCCTCTTGTTGATTTAATTATTGGGACTTAATTTAATTTAATATTTCCTTGTAGGGAATTACAATCTTCGCATAACGTGGGGAATTAAGAGGAAAACAACAATTAAAATCAAGGATGAATTCCCATACGAACAACTCTTTGTCGCACAGGAAGCCTATCCGTGATCACGCACAAGGAGCATGCAACACGTGGACAGCTAGACAATTAAAAAGCAAGTGAACAACGTAAAGGACGACGACGTATAAGGCTGAAAGCAAGAGAAGAGCGTGGTCTAGAGAGGAAACAAGTAGGATTTAAGGGTTTTTAATTGATTGAGACCCTTAATGGTCTAATCAAGCAATAGTAAAAACAATTGGGCTTTGAATTAAGAGGAGAAAACAAGAAGTGGGGCCCATGGCAATTAAAGTAGAGGACAAAACCTAGGAGCAAAAGGAAGTAACGTAGGCAGCCACCAGGGGTGAAGGACGCACACTGAAGGAGCAGCTACGGCTGTATAGGAAAAAGGGGAAAAGAAGATAATCACGCAACAGTGGAGAAAGCAATCAGCGTGACTCGGAGATTTTCCTAATTTTTCTTTCTTTTCTTGATTTTTAGATTATGTTAATTAAGAACTTTGTTAGGTTTAATTTCGTTATGAGTAGCTAAGTTATTTTTAGTCGGGAAATTCCAACTGTTATGCTTTGACTCGTGAGACCTTGTTTGTTCCTAATATTTGGTTTATAATATTCGTACTGTTTCTGATTTACTGTCATTGTTTATTAATTGATTCTGCGATTGAGGCCTGATTGTAGAGTTAGTTAATTTACATATCGCATGTTGATTTACTTGGTGGAGTCTAACTGGGTGATCGGTGTTTGTGGCAATTGGCACTAGGGCATAGTACTTGTCTGATTTTGTGTGGAGGAACTTGCGATCTAACTAGATGAAGCATGAGTCTGTGCGTAGTCAGTTAGGGTTAGTGTTTCTTTAGAGTTTATTGCTGTTAATTAATTGAATCTCGGAGAGAGTCTCGAAGGGGTTATTAATTAATTAGGGAATAGTTCAAAGGAGTTTCTGCGACTATTCTAAAATTAAGAAGAAACGAGGGAGCCAGAGGTAGTTGGTAACCATAGCTAACCTATTATTAAACCAAAGAAAATATTTGAGTCGATGATCGTGGTCTAAGCATAATTAGGAATTTCCTGGCTAGTTGTCGTTTATTGAGTTTATCAATTTTATTTGCGTTCTTTGTTGGTTATTGTTTATTAATTTGCGTTAATCTTTTATCAGTTGTTATTTCAATTAGTAGTTTTAGTCGAAAACTTCAAAACCCCATTTTAATTATTTTCATTCGTTCTTTGGCATTTAAATAGAATCAATTATTCCATTCTCTGTGGATCGACCTCATTTACCACTGTGCGCAATTTATTTTCGTTTGGTGTTTGGGATTTATTTTTGGTGGATTCGACACCCATCATGTACCCACCTTGAGTTCCTTGCTTATAAAATTGCTTAGGAATGCCTTTCCTCTTGTTCCTCTTGCTCCTCTTTCCTCACTTGATTTCCTTAACCAATAACCAAAATTCCAATCAATTTGGTGTAGAAATCGGAAAGTCATACTTTAACAATTCGAACTATAACCAAAGCTGAAACAAAAATTCTATGCTTAACTTCCATCCAAAATTTCATATCTTTAGAGACTGATTCAGAACTTTATTTCTTCACAAAACTTGTATCCCTATATCTCTAGTTTACAACGAATTAAAAATCACCTTATTTGGACATCTACAGCTAAAGTTATGCTCAAAATACCAAAACATATGAGCATATCATGACATGCGAGCCTAAAAACCTTACCCGAAACTTGATTTTTTGACATTCTTCAACCATAATCCTCCCATTTTGCAAAAATAACACATCTAAACCCTAAATCATCTCTTATACTTCATTTCTAAGCTCATTCCAACCTAAAATCAATCACAAACACAACATGATCATCAACCCTAAAAAATTTAACAGTTATCATACACATGCTAAGTTATACTCGGGTTTCATCTCTAAATAACCCTAACTATGCTTCATCCAAGAATCAAGAAGGGTTTATGCTTATACTTACTTGTTGATGTTCCAAATGCTTCAAAAAATTCAAGAATCTCAATACCCTATTTTTCTCTTCTTCTCCCTTAGCCTCCAACGATAATCTCCCTCTTTCTCTTCTCACTTTTGTTTTTCTTTTTCTAATTTCTTTCTCTTAAGCCTAATTGAAGGAGAAAGGACCATTATGCCCTTCTATAGTGCCCCCTTACCATAGAGTACCCACCGGAACGCCCGTAGGTCATTCTGGTACATATCCTACGATAAGAGACCACTACTGACAACCACCGCTAAACTCTCCATGGCATCACAATAATAAAACAGAAATAAGAAATTCGTAACTTTTTAAAACCAAACTGTATTTCATTCCATTTACTCAAACTTAGAAATTTACAAACTGTCAGTATTTTCAGTCTATACAATCCTTCAAAACACTTTACATTAAGTACTATACAATAAGGCACAAAGATTCTAACTATAAGTCTCCAAAAGAAATCCCGGTGACCGACCTTTGAGCCATAACCTCTCGCTAACTCGATGTCCAAGGCTCTACGGTCTGAGGAGCTAATGACCTACTTTAACCCACGAAAAATAGATTGCAATTTTGGATGACTTTGCGAACTCAATGAGGAACCATCATCGATGGTTTGCCCAATTCATGTGTCACATAAGCATGTTCTAGTAATCAGGCAGTCATAGTAGTAATACAGGCTCAACAATCACACAGTCATATACAACAAAAGTCATTTCAGGTATTCAGTCCAGTGTGCAATGCACATGTGACTCTTTTACCAGTTTTATTTCCGTGTTGTGATCGAGCGCTTAAGCGAATCGAGAATCGATGAAGCGCGTCTCGGGAGGATTATCTCCCTTCGAGCTCTAGGCTCGTTTTCAGTTTCAGTGGCGACTCGGTTCACAATTATTTTTATCCGTTTATGCATCTGTGTATAAAATGCCTATGCCCAATTGAATAGTTAATTAACAGTCCACAATGCACAATTAACAGTCCATCAGTCACAATTAATAGTCCATAAGTCACAATTAATCACAGTAATCCCAGTAAGGGCAAACAAGTCATACAATTTACACATTCCTGATCCCGGCATTATCCACATATTATACAAATAATAATTGAGAAACCCATCTTGGTTACTCACCTATTACTTCCGAGCTAATGCCGGGAAGTCTCTACTACGTCGGTCGATCGACGCTCCAATTGTGCCTCTATAATAATCAGAGAAGATAACTGTTGGGCCCTGAAATTTTTTTTGTTTTATTTGAATTAATTATTTATTGATTTATGGATTTATTCGTTAATTATTTGTATTTTGCCTTAATTGATTTAATTATGTGTTTATATAAATATTTTTATGTGGGCTTGGGATTAGAAGTTAGAAATTAAATGAAGGCTTGGATTTAAGGTTGGGAAGAATGGGCTTTATGGAATAAGTGGAAGAAGAAGGAGGATTAGAAATTAATGGGTGATGTGTAGTGGGCTTGTGAGTTATAAGAGGAACAGCCCAAAAAGCATGGTAAGTTAGGAGAGCTCCAAAACTATGTAGTTTTGGAAGGTAGGCTTTAAGTTGAGAATTAAAAGAGTTAAGTGGTTAGAGAGGAAGCAAGTGTCGTGAAAACCAAAGGAAAAGAAGAGAAGAAAATCGTGAGCAAGGAAAAGAAGGTGGGTTTCGGCCAAGAGAGGAAGGAGACCCATAGGAGGCTTGAAGGGAGGAAGAAAGAAGAGGAAAAAGAAGAGAAATCGACTTATTAAAGGTTAGTTTCATCTTTGTTTAAGTTGGGTTTAAGAATAGTGTAGGATGGGAGTTAGGGTTTGTGTAGAGATTGAAGAAAGATAGAGAGAAAGGTGAGATATATGGATTTTAGGGACTTTTAAGCTAAGGTTATGGTTATTCTAACTTAAATGTCCTATGGGTAGGTTAGGTTTTAAGTTTATTTTCATCTTTGCTTGATTTATGAGTATTATGACCTTCTTTGGAAATGTATTTATTGAATGAAGTATGATTTAATTGAAGGAACTCAAGAAAACCCCACTCAAGACAAGGAGGAAGGGCAATCTTGAATTCGGATTTCTACGATAGGTGGGTAACATTTTTATAGTTGTTGTGTAATGGGAAAATGCCCTATGTGTGCTATCTTTGATAATTATGTGCATATTGAAAATGTTTTTCCTTTGATTTGAAAGTAAAGTGTGAAACTATGATGATTCGAAAGAATGAAAGAAGCATAAAATGCTTGTCTTGTGCTTGAATATGTGATCATTGGGTGAGAGAGAACCTACGTGCACGTTGACCCCTTATGCCTTCTCCCGGCAGCCCGCTTGTGGCCCACGAGATCCGAAAATGGACTCGTCGTGTTTATGGTAAACTTCGGTTTCCGTCGTGTTTATGGAACTCTCAAGCCAAATGTGTGCATTTCATCATTTAATTGTGTTTATGATGCATAATATGTGATTTAAGTGATAGAAGTTTACATAATATGCTTTATGTGATGATTTCGGCTACTTATGAGCTATGTGATAAAGTTGGGTATTTATGCATATTGATGATTGTTAATGCTTCGGATTCGTTATTGTGTGTTGTGTGGCTCATTACCCGATGGCTATAAACTTGTTAGCCACTGAGCCGTGTTAGCTCACCCCATTCTCCCTCCTCAGGTGCAAATTCAAGTTGAGAGCTGAACCTTGCAAGGCAACGGGCATCACTCCAAGAAATTTAGCCACTTTTGTATTAAGTTAGTAACTAGCTTATAAGTATATCGAACATGAAGCATCTCACAAATTTTGTATTTTGTACTTGACTGTTAATGGATATGCTGATATGTAATTAAAGCCATGCTTGAACTTTGTTATGAATTGGAAAGAGAAGGAGAGCTTTAGTACTCTCTTCATGTTAGTTTGTTGACGTGGGATGTAGTGCTGAAATTTCTGGGTTGATGCACTCATGTGGTAATTTCTGGGTATATTGTGTTGTGCTGTAATTTCTGGGTTGTTTTAGGTTGAATAGGATCACTTAGATTTGTTGAAGGTTTTAGACGAGCTGTAGAGCTTGTTCCTGAGGTGTAATGAGTTAATTTTGAGGTATTGATTGCAAAGTGTGAGTCGTTACAATCAAATGCAGGTGCTGTCAAAATGACAGATTGTCAGGCAGAGCTATGAGTCCACTTTTGACCCTCATATAGTTGGAATATAGGTCGGTGTTCTTCATAAAAGTTGTAGGGAATTTTCTTAGCTTTCCATAGACACTAAGTTTGTTAAATTTGGAGTTCTGGGTCAAAAGTTATGGAGGTTGCAAGTTCTGGTGCTGTTTGTGGAGAGCTAGTCGATCTGTCTTAGTGGGAACTTTTGATTCTCGTAGAGTCCGAGCTTGCTGGTGAGTCCTTCTTGAAAAATATTTTTTTTTTCTAGCTTTCCAACGCTTCTGACCGTGTCTAATTTGGAGCTCGGAGTCAAAAGTTATGAGGGTTAGAAGTCAGATAGGTCAGTCAGAGGGGTGTCGCCAGCGCCGCCATGTGGTGAGAAGAGCCCGACATCTTTGGGCTCTTCTTATGCGTTGGGGTCGGTTTCTGGCCGACCGACCCCTCTTCCTTCTTTTGGCCATAACTTGTTGTGTAGACCTCCGATTGACCCCATTTTTGAAGCGATGGATTCCTAAGAGATTTTTCTATCTTTCCAAACTTTATTTATCAGTTCCCCTTTTAAATTGAAAAAGGTGGTTTGAAACCAAGTGTGGAGGTCGGCTGATCAAGTCTGAATATACTTTACAAAATTTAAAATATCTGGAGCTAGAAAGCTCGGATCGAAGCGATTCTTATTTTAAATTAAACTAGAGGCATGAAATTACAAGTTTTATGAAGGAGCCGACTGACAATTAAGCCTTTAAGATTTTCAAATTCTGACCTGAAGTCGGTAGTGCTCAATTTTGGCTGTTTTCTTTGAAATAGCATTTTTGCCATAACTTCTTCATTTCAAATCGAAATTGAGCGTTTTCAGTGGCGTTGGAACCGTGAGAGCATAAGGAACATATTTTCTTAAAAATCCAATCCCAAATTTTCTATTGCAAGCTTTCTCCTTTTGTGGCAAATTTTGTGTTCGGTTTGGGTCTTCCATGCTTATATGGGTCCGAATGTTGGGCCTCGGTGACGGGGTCCAACATTGTTTGGTATCAGAGCTTAGGTTTCACTCCTAGGCTTTTGTTGTGATATATGATTAAATGTTTGCATTACAAATTGATGGTTTGCATTAAGTGACATGCATCTGATGCATACATATAGGTACTAAAGTTAAAAAGAATTGTAGCTAATTAGTAAATGTTTTCATTGAAGGAGTAAGATGCCACCTCATAGAAGGACACGAGGAGTTCTGCAAGGTTCTATTGCAGCTAACTCTCCACTGAGAGAGGAGAGCACGGATGAGTCCGTAGCCCCGGGAGTGGCCCCAGCTGAGGCTTCTCTAGGGCAAAGTAGTGAGCCCCTCTGATCTCAGACTTAGCCGTCGCCTAGTCAGTCTGAGCAAATGCCTGCTCTAGACCCGAGACTCTTTCAGGCATTTACCCAAGCCTTTGTTCAGGCTATGAGTCAAATGCCCCAGGCTTCTGGTTCGGCCCCAGCTAAGAGGGGAGACAGTTTGACAAGCTGAGGAAGTATGGAGCGGTGGATTTCCACGGGACCACGGATCCTGAGTTGAAGAAGACCGAGAGGGTCTTGGATCAGATGGAGTGCGAGGATGATAAGAGAGTGGTTTATGTTGCCAGTCTGCTTCAAGGTGATGCCTTGCATTGGTGGGAGACTGTGCCAGGGAGTCAGACGAGACCAGTAGGGTTGACATGGGGAGACTTCTTGACTGTGTATAGGAAGAAGTATCTGTCTGAGGTATACATTCAGCAGAAGCAGAGGGAGTTTCTGAGTCTCACCCAGAGGGAGATGACTGTTGTTGAGTATGAGCGCCGGTTTACTCAGTTGTCGAGGTATGCTTCGGAGCTGATGTTCAGTGAGGCTGCCAAGTGCCGCAGGTTTGAGTCGGGTTTCATCTCGCCATCAGAGAGAAGGTGGTAGTGCAGAACTTTGGCGACTTTCAACAGCTGGTTGAAGCAGCGTTGAGAGTTGAGAACATCGAGAACATCAAGAGTGCAGTTAACAGAAAGAGGAAGGGAAGAGAGCAGTTCAGGAGGGGAAGTGGTACTTCTATTCCTGAGAGAAGTGCCAGAACTTTTCCTGTACAATCTGAGGAGAGGAACTCCGGTGGGAGCCGGCCTAGACCAATGAGGACTTCTACTGTGTCTCACCAAGCCTCATCGGTGGGCGGCGGTAGAAGAGGAGATGGGGATATACCACCTCTTCCTAAATGTGAGCATTGTGGGAACCTCTATAGAGGGGAATGTCGCAGATTTTCAGGAGCATGCTTCAATTGTGGGCAGAAAGGGAACATAGCCAAATTTTGTCCTAAGCCGATGTAAGAGAGGGGTCACAGATGCAAGCTGAAGGACGACAGAGGCGTGGGACGTAAAGTCGTGACGGAAGTGGGTAGCTCTGGTGTACCTAAGAGAGCTTATCCTCCGACAGATCGAGGGCAAGCACCGGTAGAGTGTTTGCTATGACTCGAGAGGAGGCGTAGACCGCCTCCAGAAGTGGTGATGGGTATGATTAAATTGTTTGATGTTGATGTTCTTGCTTTGATTTATCCAGGTTCTACCCACTCTTTTGTGTCGTCGGGTAGAATCAGATGTGTGGTGAAGTCTTGAGCCCATTGGATACTCCGCTGATAGTGAGTACTCCGATCGGCCGCTTTATTGTTATCGACCAGTGTATAGAGACCGTGAGATAGAGATTAGTGGAGGGAAGTTTGTGGTAGATTTGATGCCTTTGAAGATGGGAGGATTGGATGTGATCCTAGGTATGGATACTTTAGAGAAGTATCATGCCAACTTAGACTGCAAACAAAAGATAGTGGAATTCGAGTTAGAGAATGGCATAAAAGTGGTATTTATGGGAAACAGGAAAGTCAGTCCGCCTCGGATTGTTTCAGCTATGTCAGCAGAGAGATTGATGAGTAAGGGGTGTGAAGCATTCCTGGCCTATGTGTTAGACATGGAGGCAGATAGAGGGAGGTTGGAGCCCGGACGTCTTCCCCGAGGAATTGCCAGGACTAACTCCTCCGAGGGAAATTGAGTTTCCGGTTGAGCTTCTTCCAGGTACTACGCCGATCTCAATTTCGCCTTACCGGATGGCCCCAGCGGAATTGAGAGAGTTTAAGGTGCAATTGGAGGATCTATTAGAGAAGGGTTACATTAGGCCGAGCTCTTCGCCTTGGGGAGCTCTGGTGCTATTTGTGAAGAAGAAAGATGGGTCGTTGCGGATGTGTGTGGACTATAGGAAGTTGAATCATGTCACTATTAAGAACAGATATCCGCTCCCGCACATAGATGATTTGTTTGATCAGTTGGAAGGGGCGAGAGTCTTTTCCAAAATAGATTTGAGATCGAGTTATCATCAGTTGAGGATTAAGGAGACCGATGTGTCAAAGACTGCTTTTAGGACGCGATATGGCCACTTCGAGTTTTTGGTTATGTCTTTTGGGTTAACAAATGCTCCTGCAGTCTTTATGGATTTGATGAATAGAGTTTTCAAGTCTTTCCTAGATCAATTTATCATTATCTTTATTGATGATATATTGGTCTATTCTAAGAGTGATGAGGAGCACGAGGATCACTTGAGGGTTGCTTTGGAGACCTTGAGAAAGAATGAATTGTATGCCAAATTCGACAAGTGCGAATTTTGGTTAAGGGAAGTAGTATTTCTCGGGCATGTGATTTCAGAGCGTGGAGTGCATGTGGATCCAGAAAAGATAGAGGCTGTAGTTAAATGGGAAGCACCTAAGAATGTGGCTGAAGTGAGAAGTTTCTTAGGACTAGCTGGATATTACAGGAGGTTCGTGGAGGGCTTTTCTATGATAGCTGCTCCACTTTCTAAATTGACGAGAAAGAATCAGAAGTTTGAGTGGACTGAGGAGTGCCAGAGTAGTTTTGAGGAATTGAAGAATAGACTTACTACTGCACCGATTTTGACATTACCCTATGGTGATGATGGATATATTGTGTCTGATGGACGCCTGGAAGGGTTTAGGATGTGTATTGATGCAAGGAGAGAAAGTGATTGCTTATGCTTCTAGACAATTGAAGCCTTATGAGATGAACTACCCTATTCATGACTTGGAATTGGCTGCTATTATTTTCGCATTGAAGATTTGGAGACACTACTTGTATGGAGTTACTACTAGAGTATTTACGGACCATAAGAGCCTTAAGTACTTGTTGACTCAGACAGAGCTGAATTTGAGGCAGAGGCGATGGTTGGAGTTATTAAAAGATTATGATTTGGTGATAGACTACCATCCAGGGAAAGCTAATGTGGTAGCTGATGCATTGAGTAGGAAGTTCACTATGGCACATGTGGAGACAGTATACCTTCCTCGTGAAGGAATTAGCGGACTTGATGTGACATTGAGGCAAGTTGAGCCCTGATCAGTATTTTGGCAAATTTTAGAGTGAGACCCGGCGTTGAGGGGAAGATCAAAGAATTGCGAGGAACAGGATGGGTACTTGAGTAAGCTTAGAGCGGAGATAAAGATGGCAAGCCCTCGATGTAGAGGTAAAGGAAGATGGATTGATGGTTATGGGTGACAGATTGTGTGTTCCAGATGTGTTAGAGCTGAAGGATGAGATCCTAGATGAAGCGCATAACGCTCCTTATGCAATGCACCCAGGGAGTTCTAAGATGTATCGGGATTTGAAAGAGCATTTTTGGTGGAAGGGAATGAGGAAAGATGTGGTAGAATATGCTAAAAGATGTTTAGTGTGTCAGCAAGTTAAAGCTGAACACCAAGCACCTTCGGGCAAGCTTAATCCCTTGCCGATTCCGGAATGGAAATGGGAGAAGATTACCATGGATTTTTTTATGGGATTACCGAGGACTAGCGAGAAGCATGACGCTATTTATGTGATTGTGGATAGGCTGACTAAGTCAGCCCACTTCTTGCCAATTAGACAGACAGATTCTTTGAATGTTTTGGCTAAGAAGTATGTAGACGAGGTGATCAGACTTCATGGGATTTCGAGTTCAATAGTTTCTGATGGGGATTCTAGGTTTACCTCCAGATTTTGAGAAAGTTTGCAGGAGGCTCTGGGGACTAGATTGCATTTCAGTACGACTTTCCATTCCCAGACTGATGGACAATCGAAGAGGACAATTCGGACTTTGGAGGCTATGTTGAGAGCTTGCGCGTTGGATTTCAAAGGTTCGTGGGATGATCACTTACCTTTGATTGAGTTTGCTTACAAAAATTCCTATCACTCGAGAATTTAGATGGCACCTTATGAGGCTTTGTATGGTAGGAGATGCAAAACTCCTATATGTTGGGATGAGGAAGGTGAAAGGAAGCTAGTAGGGCCTGAGTTGGTACAGGCTATAGTGGATAAAGTCAAATTGTAAAACAGAGGCTTAAAGCAGCTCAAGACAGGATGAAGAGCTACACAGATGCCCATAGGAAAGAGATGGAGTTTGAAGTGGGTGAGAAGGTGTTTCTTAGAGCTTCTGCATGGAAAGGTGTTTTGAGGTTTGGTAAGAAGGGCAAGCTTAGCCTGAGGTATATAGGCCCATATGAGATCATTGAGAGGATCGGGCCTTTGGCTTATAAGTTAGATTTGCCATTGGAGTTGTCTAAGATTCACAATGTGTTCCATGTGTCGATGCTACGTAAGTACAGATCGATCCTTCGCATATAGTTCGACCTTCAGAGGTTCAGTTGAGAGAGAATTTGACCTATGAGGAGCAACTAGTGGAGATCTTAGATTCAAAGGAAAAAGTGTTAAGGAATAAGATTGTGAAGCTGGTTAAGGTCTTATGGAGGAACCATTCGACCGAGGAAGCGACTTGGGAGCCTTTGGAAGCCATGAAGGAGAAGTATCCCTACCTCTTCATGGATTCAGGTAAGGATTTCGAGAATGAAAATCTTTTAGGAGGGGAGAATTATTGGGCCCTGAAAATTTTTTTATTTTACTTGAATTAATTATTTATTGATTTATGGATCTATTCGTTAATTATTTGTATTTTGCCTTAATTGATTTAATTATGTGTTTATATAAATATTTTTATGTGGGCTTGGGATTAGAAGTTGGAAATTAAATAAAGGCTTGGATTTAAGGTTGGGAAGAATGGGCTTTATGGAATAAGTGGAAGAAGAAGGAGGATTAGAAATTAATGGGTGATGTGTAGTGGGCTTGTGAGTTATAAGAGGAAGAGCCCAAAAAGCATGGTAAGTTAGGAGAGCTCCAAAACTATGTAGTTTTGGAAGGTAGGCTTTAAGTTGAGAATTAAAAGAGTTAAGTGGTTAGAGAGGAAGCAAGTGTCGTGAAAACCAAAGGAAAAGAAGAGAAGAAAATCATGAGCAAGGAAAAGAAGGTGGGTTTCGGCCAAGAGAGGAAGGAGACCCGTAGGAGGCTTGAAGGGAGGAAGAAAGAAGAGGAAAAAGAAGAGAAATCGACTTATTAAAGGTTAGTTCCATCTTTGCTTAAGCTGGGTTTAAGAATGGTGTAGGATGGGAGTTAGGGTTTGTGTAGAGATTGAAGAAAGATAGAGAGAAAGGTGAGATCTATGGATTTTAGGGACTTTTAAGCTAAGGTTATGGTTATTCTAGCTTAAATGTCCTATGGGTAGGTTAGGTTTTAAGTTTATTTTCATTTTTGCTTGATTTATAAATATTATGACCTTCTTTGGAAATGTATTTATTGAATGAAGTATGATTTACTTGAAGAAACTCAAGAAAACCCCACTCAAGAGAAGGAGGAAGGGCAATCTTGAATTCGAATTTCTACGATAGGTGGGTAACATTTTTATAGTTGTTGTGTAATGGGAAAATGCCCTATGTGTGTTATCTTTGATAATTATGTGCATATTGAAAATGTATTTCCTTTGATTTGAAAGTAAAGTGTGAAACTATGATGATTCGAAAGAATGAAAGAAGCATAAAATGCTTGTCTTGTGCTTGAATATGTGATCATTGGGCGAGAGAGAACCTACTTCGATAAGTCACATGCACGTTGACCCCTTATGCCTTCTCCCGACAGCCCGCTTGTGGCCCACGAGATTCGAAAATGGACTCGTCATGTTTACGGTAAACTTCAGTTTCCGTCGTGTTTATGGAACTTTCTAGCCAAATGTGTGCATTTCATCATTTAATTGTGTTTATGATGCATAATATGTGATTTAAGTGATAGAAGTTTACATAATATGCTTTATGTGATGATTTCGGCTACTTATGAGCTATGTGATAAAGTTGGGTATTTATGCATATTGATGATTGTTAATGCTTTAGATTCGTTATTGTGTGTTGTGTGGCTCATTACCCGATGGCTATAAACTTGTTAGCCACTGAGCCGTGTTAGCTCATCCCATTCTCCCTCCTCAGGTGCAAATTCAAGTTGAGAGCTGAACCTTGCAAGGCAACAGGCATCACTCCAAGAAATTTAGCCACTTTTGTATTAAGTTAGTAACTAGCTTATAAGCATATCAAACATGGAGCATCTCACACATTTTGTATTTTGTACGTGACTGTTAATGGATATGCTGATATGTAATTAAATCCATGCTTGAACTTTGTTATGATTTGGAAAGAGAAGGAGAGCTTTAGTACTCTCTTCATGTGAGTTTGTTGAAGTGGGATGTAGTGCTAAAATTTCTGGGTTGATGCACTCATGTGGTAATTTCTGGGTATATTGTGTTGTGCTGCAATTTCTGGGTTGTTTTAGGTTGAATAGGATCACTTAGATTTGTTGAAGGTTTTAGACGAGCTGTAGAGCTTGTTCCTGAGGTGTAATGAGTTAATTTTGAGGTATTGATTGTAAAGTGTGAGTCGTTAGAATCAAATGCAGGTGCTATCTAAATGACAGATTGTCAGGCAGAGCTTTGAGTCCACTTTTGACTTCATAGAGTGTGAATATAGGTCGGTGTTTTTATGAAAGTTGTAGAGAATTTTCTTAGCTTTCCATAGACACTAAGTTTGTTAAATTTGGGGTTCTGGGTCAAAAGTTATGGAGGTCGCAAGTTCTGGTGCTGTTTGTGGAGAGCTAGTCGATCTGTCTTAGTGGGAACTTTTGATTCCCGTAGAGTCTGAGCTTGCTAGTGAGTCCTTCTTGAAAAATATAGGTTTTTCTTCTAGCTTTCCAACGCTTCTTACCGTGTCTAATTTGGAGCTCGGAGTCAAATATTTTGAGGGTTAGAAGTCAGATAGGTCGGGCTGTAGGACAGGTCGCCCAGGCGCTTATGGGGGCGAGCGCCAAGAGCTCGGCATGTCGGGCTCTTGCGAGCGTTGGGGTCGGTTTCTGGCCGACCGACCCCTCTTCCTTCTTTTGGCCATAACTTGTTGTGTAGACCTCTGATTGACCCCATTTTTAAAGCGATGGATTCCTAAGAGATTTTTTTATCTTTCCAAACTTTATTTATCAGTTCCCCTTTTAAATTGAAAAAGGTGGTTTGAAACTAAGTGTGGAGGTCGGCTGATCAAGTCTGAACATACTTTACAAATTTTAAAATATATGGAGCTAGAAAGCTCGGATCGAAGCAATTCTTATTTTAAATTAAACTAGAGGCATAAAACTACAAGTTTTATGAAGGAGCCGACTAACAATTAAGACTCTAAGATTTTCAAATTCTGACCTGAAGTCGGTAGTGCTCAATTTTGGCTGTTTTCTTTGAAATAGCATTTTTGCCATAACTTCTTCATTTCAAATCCAAATTGAGCGTTTTCAGTGGCATTGAAACCGTGAGAGCGTAAGGAACATATTTTCTTAAAAAGCCAATCCCAAATTTTCTATTGCAAGCTTTCTCCTTTTGTGGCCAATTTTGTGTTCGGTTTGGGTCTTCCATGCTTATATGGGTCCGAATGTTGGGCCTTGGCGACGGGGTCCAACAATAAATATTACTAATTGTCCAATCAGAATGAGTTAATGATGCATACGTAACAATTAAAAGGTGTACAATGCATGTGCATGATATTCCCGACCCTAAACCAAAATTTTCCATCATAAAAATCCGTCTAAAAATTAGAAATCTAACAACACAGAAATTACTCAATTCGGACCTCTATCGGTCCAAAAATAAATAAAACAGTGACTAAAGAATCATTACCCGGACCCACGTCAATTTTTCGTCCAAAAAGTCCCAAAAGAACACAAAAATCAAATAAAAGACTTAATATATATGTTGCCCCTATTTCCTTCTCTTTTTTCCTATTTTCAAACTGAAATTCGAACACCTATAACACTTTGCACACAATTCAGAAAATTACAAACCATATCTCGTTGGAAAGATCATGAAAACCTATACAAGTTTCATGAAGGCCATAAAAATCAATTTCACCCTAAGGGTGTCAAAAATCTAATTAAAGCTACTGCCTAGTCAATGGGTTCTAAAACAGTACAGTATCTTGTAAATTCAATAACTTCTCATTTGTTTTTGGCAAAAATTAAACAATAAATATGCTCAGAAAGATCCAATGTTATCTACAAATTTCATGAACAACCTGAAATCAAATTCATTTGCTAACTAGGCCAAACAATTCACCAAAGCATCTGCCCACTGAAATTTCCCAATCTGAACAGTACATTTCAAAGCAGCATATCTCCTAGCACAAATGTCAAAAAAATCACTACCTTATATCACTGGAAAGATAAGATCTCATAATTCAATTTTACTAAAGGATTCAAAATCCAATTCCATCCCTAACAAGTTCAAAACTGCCAAACAAGTGACTGATCAGGGCAGCAGTTAAAACCTAATGCAGGTTTAGTTGTTTGAAAACTCATAACTCCCAAATCTGATCTCCAGAAATCACATGCTATATTCTATTTTCAAGATAATTTCTTCCTTGTCAACTCTTCAAAAGATCACTCAAGCCAATTCAATTAACAGAAATTGCTAAAATTGCTTCCAATCAGAATGCTCACAAATCTGACACTTAGGCTAGGTTTCACCACAATATACAAAATCAGTCAATAGTTAACAGTGGATATCTCCCAATATACATATAGAAAAATTGCAAAATCAATGTAAATGGAAAGATAACAATATAGGCTTCAACTCTCATGAAGATCATTTTCATCAATTCCTTCTAAATTAATTTAGAAAAATCATCAAAACACTTAGGTCATTTGTTCGGTTACTGTTCGTACAAACATCAACAGTAACTTTCCAAGCCAAAATTCACCTTCTTAAGGCTAAAATTAGACAACACCTATTTCACACCAAAATGTAGCCAACAATCCAAAGTTTCATTTGGAACAAACCTCACCTCATTTGCATAACCACACCATGAGTTATGCTCAAAACAGTACAATAGGTCAAAAAACCAATTTTCAGCTTTACTACTCAAATACACTTCCTATCATGCCAATTGAACTTCTACTACCATAAGCATCCCAATTGGACACAAAATCAGTCCCTAGATCATTCCTACACTCACTTAGACCCATAGTCAAAATTTTGCAGCATTAAACTCTTAATTTTTATGCAAGATTAGTCATCAATATTCAATCCAAAATCAAGCTAAAACATTCATTCATACAACTTCATCAAGTCATAATCTTACCCACCAATTCAAACCTAAATTTTCATTCAATTCATGCATCAATAAACACAATAATTGCACCATAACTCCAAATGAATGCATCTAACAACTATGATTCATTAAATGCATAATCAAAGCATAATTAAAGCTTAACTTAAAAACTTACCTACTTAAAGCTTCCACTCTTCACTTCCTTCAATTCTTTCTTTACGACTCTCACTAACAACTTCTTCTAACACCATGCGGGTAAGTTCTCCATGGCAAGAAAATAGCTTGTTTACAAGAAGAAGCTCTTAAGGTTTGGAGGAAGGATTGCTTTGATGAGAAAAAATCGATGGAGGTGGAAGAGAAAGGAAGGTTTCGGTTGCTTTTTGAACTAAACAATAAAAATGCTTCTCATTTATTCCTTAATCTTGAAGAAACAGAAAACACAAGGAGAGGAAGAAGACAAAAGCATTTATTCACTTAGGACAGTTGGCATATAAAACAAAAAGACAAAATAAGCTAAAGAACAAAACAAGTAATAGGACTTCTTAAGAACCCTAATGAAATTTGACCCATTTAAGTCCAATGGCCCTCATTTCAATCCCAAAATAATATACCCAATATTGTAGTGCTATTGGATAGAAACTTTCGATACCGAAAATCAACCGGTTCGCCACTTGGCGATTTTTTTCCAAGTCTGAGAATTTTCTCTGGAAAATTCCAGAAAAATTCCTAAAAATCCCTTAAAATATAAAACACTCAATGACGCACTCAGAATAAATTTTCAAATACAAAAACCACGTTAATCACAGTAAAACTACATTAGGCACAAAAACCAGGAATATCATGTATGCATGTACAGTTATTTCATGTGCACAAAATTCACTGTGTACCAATACTAGTATGCATGAACAGTCCTAATGAAGCCCAATCACTCTCATCCTATACCAAATTACTATTCTACCCTTCCCGTTGAGGGTGGGATGTTACACCCTCCATGTTATGCCTTAGCCTCTCAAACTTAAGTGATCTTCCATGTTTGCCCTTAAACATTTTTACTTCTTCATTTTCACCTACACCATACTATACTTTAACTTAATTTTAATTTTTCCATTTAATACTTCCAATTCCCTCAAATTAAACAATAAATCCCCTAAATCAATGACATGCTATTAAACTTTAAACAAAAAGAATTTATCTAGAAAAACCACATAATCAAAACAATTCATACTTAATAACATCAATAAAAACAATTTGGGGCCCAACAAAAAACCCATAAGACATAATCACTAAAATTGACCATAGAATCCTTAAACTCATACATTTCTTAAGCTATATGAACCAAAATATTCTTAGAAAAAGGTCCAAAATATGAAACCTAAGCTTACCTTGAATCTTCACCAAATAATGATTTTTTTGGCTCTAATGGAAGCTCTAATCCTCCTCTTTCTTTTTCTTTTCTTGAACAACACAAAAATCTCTCTCGAAGGCTTAGAAAAGATGAAACCTAACTCAACTCTTTTCTTTCTTCTCAACCACCGAAACCTCTCTTTTTCCTCTCTTTGGTTTTGTTATTTAACTTTTTTTCTCCCATTTTTGTTTTTCTTCTTCTTAAGGAAGGAAACAACACTTCTTTCTTCCCATTTTACCTTTAATGAATGATAAAAGTCCACCTTGCCCTTCCTTTAATGCCTTATGGTTTTTAAATTTAAGTGACTTGCCAAAATTGGCCTTACACTCTCCCACTACTTTAATAGTTCAATGCCCTTAACCTATACCGTATTATCTTACCCACACAATAAGCTAATCTATTCCAACCTAAATGATGAAAGTAAATTTGTATTCACTATATTTCTGTACATAGGAACAAGGAATAGCTAGGTTTATATACAAAATTCCTATGACTATTTAGGAAATAATCTAGCTATTAACTATAGGAAATCTCTCAATTATAGGAGAGATTATAGGAGCAATAATAAACATATCAATAGAAGATCAATCCTAATTAATACAAAATCAATTCTAATAACTCTATTCAACACTCCCCCTCAAGTTGGTGCATAGATATCACACATGCCCAACTTGCAAACAAGGTTATGAAACTGTTTATTGTAGATTCCTTTGGTGAAGACATCTGCCAATTGTTTATTTTAGCCCACATGGAATAATTGCAGAGAGCCATTCACAAGTTTCTCCTTCACGAAATGTCGGTCAATTTCTATGTGTTTCATTCGATCATGCAGAACAGGATTGTGAGCTATGTTAATGGCAGCTCTATTGTCACAGTAGAGAGATGAACTTCCTTCATCTGTTAGTTGTAATTCTTTCATCAGCTTTCTTACGCACAATAATTCGCACACACCTTGAGCCATAGCTTTATATTCGGCTTCTACGTTGGATCTAGCAACTACATTCTATTTCTTGCTTCTCCAAGTGACTAGATTTCCTCCTATGAGCGTGCAATAACCAGTGGTTGACCTCCTATCTGTTAGAGTAGTGCCCTAAAGGCAATCCCCTTTAGCGCGTCTTGTACAAAGTTCAGTACATACTTTATGTATAAATAAAGAAAGGCACATTTCATTAGTTTGATGTTCATTATTTATGAACTGATATTGATCAATAAGCAAATTAATGAAGTTCGTGATATATGACATAGCATGAAGGAAATTATGATGTGACCATACTACTGAGATTCCTATCATGTGCAATTATGTCAGTATCTAAATTATCCCTAGTTGTAGGATTCTGGCTGGACATCAGAATCCGGAAAGACTAGCACATCTCAAGCTCCTTGATTTGATCAAGCAGTGGATATCAGAAACTGTAAATATGAGATATTTAGGGTTGAGATGTGGATGCTTACTAGAGGTAGAAAGTACATTGGATGACCTACTATGAGATCATCACATGGATGTCCTATTCTAATGTCAGTGATAATCTCATCATAGCAATGGTGCAAGTATCCTTAGACTTGAGGTACTCAAGGATATCTTGGATACTGATTCTGTGCTTTGACTCCATTCCTTGTTGCTTAACAAAGGTCGCTCGTAGGGTGGTGCTTGGGTACAGTTTGAGATATTCGAAGGTAATTGAGTAGCTAATAGAGGATTCACCACTTCTGTGATAGCAGAAGATGATACCCATGGCCTCTTGTCAGGGTCATTACTTGGAAATCTCTTATCAGAGTACATATGTCATGAAGAGTGTCTTCATTGACATATTAAGTAATGAGTCCCAGGACAAGAACTGAAATCACTTGGACTAGATTTGACATAGTCAGTCAAGTAAGAGTTGACACTTTGCCCATACTCATAACCAAGTGGGGTATAGGATGGTGATGTAAGTGGTAAGTCGACTTACACATGTTCGGTACCGATAAGTCGACTTATTCATTGGATAAGTCGACTTGTTCAAGGTCGGTACTGTTTATTTGTGCCCTAAAGGCAATCCCCTTTAGCGCGTTTTATTCAAAGTCGTGTGCAAACTTTATGAATAAATAAAGAAAAGGCATTATTCATTAATTTGATATTCATAAACATTGTTTATGAATTGATTTGATCTTTAATCAAATTAATGAAGTCCATGATATATGACATAGCATGAAGGAAATTATGATGTGATCATACTACTGAGATTCCTATCATGTGCAATTATGTCAAGATATCTAAATTCTCCTAGTCATAGGATTAATGAGGCTGGACATCATTAATCCGGATGACTAACACATGTCATATTCCTTGATTGGATCAGCGGTGGATCTCGAAGCTGTAAATATGAGATATTTAGAGTTGACATGTGGATGCTTACTAGCGGTAGTAAGTACATTGGATGACCTACCATGAGATCATCACATGGATATCTTCTTCAGTGTCGGTGATAATCTCATCATAGCAATGGTGCAAGTATCCTTGACTTGAGGTACTCAAGGATATCTTGAATCTTGATCGTGCTGACTCCATTCCTTGTTGCCTTCCAGAGGTAACTCATAGGGTGGTGCTTGGAGTGCGACTTGAGGTATTGAAGATAATTTAGTAGCCAATAAAGGATTCACCACTTACGGATTAGCGTAAGAGATACCCATAGCCTCTTGTGGGATCATTACTAAGGGTGGTTAAAGCATGTATGTCATGAAGAGTGTCTTCATTGACATATAGAGTAATGAGTCGTGGGCGAAGCGATATCACTGGGCTAGACTTAGTCTAGTGAGAGTTGACACTTTGACCATACTCATAACCAAGTGGGGTATAGGATGGTGAAAGGACGAATTGCACAGTAATTATACATGGAAGGGTTAGTGATCGGTTCGTGATGAATACATCAAACCGATTACTTTCCGGTCAATTGGGGTCATGATGTGTTGCTAGATACCGCTCATGACTTACTCAGATTAATTGTTAATCTAAGTGGCCAACATAACCGGAACCTAAAGGGTCATACGATAAGAGTGATTCGGAGAATCAGTAAAATAGTAATTGACGAGTTCCAATTATGGAGAACATTAGGATTAAATGGATCCCGATAAGATCGAGATATTTCCGATGAGATCGCGACATCAATATTGCTGAAAAACATTTAGGGGTTTTCCCATAGGGATCGGGTAGGCGGTAGGACCGACCCCGTGTGGATTGGACGCTTGACAATTATATACATATATATATGATTAATTAATTAAATAATTAATTAATTAATATATATGTACATATCGTGGATGGATGAAAATGGAGAAGGAAGCTTTTTTAAAAGCTTAGTCATCTAGTTTCATTAAATGAAAATGACAAAGAGGATGAATAAAGGTGATGGTCGTGGGTGATGAAAGAAAGATGAGTTTTGAAAGGAAAAAGAGTTTTCCTCTTCATGGAAAGCGATCTTCGTGGGATTTGAAGAATCAAAGGGTTTTGAAAAGGTTTTAAAATCCTAAGCTTCTCATCTCTTCATCATTCATCTTTCAAGCTTCATCTTCTCCAAGCAAGCTTCTTCTTCAACGTTGATTCAAGCTCTCCAAGGACAAAGGTAAGGTCTAGCAGCCTTTAATTTGTTCTAGCTATTCCGGGTCAAAGGGTTTGTCGGTTAGGTTTCGATCTCTGCGTGGATACCTTTAGAGATAGTCTCTATTGGCTATTTAGGTTTGAGTCTTCATACAGACACATAGATCCTGGCCTTCGGGAAGGTCCCGGCGACAAAAATTTTTGTTTTCCGCACCTTGTACATGTGATGTACATCCTGGGATTTTCCTACAGGTGAAAGGACGAATTGCACGGTAATTGTCTATGGAAAGGTTCGTGATATGGTTCATGATGAATATAGATTCATTCGTCAAACTAATTACTTTCCGGTCAATTGGGGGTCATGATGTGTTCCTAGATACCGCTCATGACTTGCTTGGATTAAGTGTTGATCTAAGTAGCCAACATAACCAGGAACCTAATGGGTTACACGCATAAGAGTGACTCGGAGAATTTGTAAAATTGTTTTGGATAGAGATCCAATATATGGAGAGCAGTAGGATTAAATGGATCCCGATGAGATCGAGATATGTCCCGATGAGATCGCGACATCGACATTGCTGAGACAGGTCTCCGGTGATTTTTCTCTACCGGGACCCGGTAAGACCGACCCCAGTGTGACTGGACTACTTCAGCATTTATATATATATATTATTTTTAATTAATTAAGTAATTAATATATATATATATAGCATTTACGTGGATAGATGAAGAAAGGAGAAGAACCTTCTTTTGGATGCTTAGTCATTAAATGCATTAAATGACTAAAGACAAAAAATGAAAGGATGAGGAGGCATGGTTGTTGGTTTTGGGATATAAAAGGAAAAGAAAGAGTTTCTTTCTAAAAAAAAAAAGGTGGTTGATGTTCGTGGGTCTTGAAAGAAGATAGAAAGAGTTTTATTTTTCAAGTTATCCATCATCGATCATCAAGCTTCTCTTCCTCTCCAAGTTTTTCTTCATCGTTTCTCAAGCTCTCCAAGGACAAAGGTAAGAACTAGCACTCTTTAATTTGTTCTAGCTATTCCCGGGTCAAAGGGTTTGTCCCGGTTAGGTTCTCCGATCTCTGCATGGATACTGTTAGAGACAGTCTCCTTTGGTCGTTTTGGTTTGACTTTGTTATATAGTTACATGGATCCTGGCTTTCGGGAAGGTCCCGGAACAAAAATTTTTGTTTTCCGCACCGTGGGCATGTGATGCTCACACTAGGATTTTCCTACAGTGGTATCAGAGCCACTTGTGTCGTATATAACGAAGAAATCATGACTAGGTCGGAGTTGCCTATTGCTTGTGACGATGATGCATGTTGTAAATGTTAAATTCGAAATCAGTATAGAGATATTGTTTTTCGAAATTTTCTTGACCAGATATGTTCAAAAGATGTTGTTTCATATGTATGTGGATGCTCAGAATTTATCAATGTGATTTGATATGGTTTTGCTAATTTATTCCCTAATGTTCTGGTTGCTGTGTTTGTGCACATTCAATGAACAGGCATGCTTGTAAATTCGAGAATGAATTTTAGAACAATTGCTTTTCGGATTTTCTTTCACCGACATGTCTCTAAGATGTTTATGAATGTCTATGAGGATGGAAAAATGTTTTCATGGTGATTTACTCTTTATTTGAGAATTTATTGTGTGCTGCTGGGAATAACTGTGTTTAGGAACACAAATTCTACATTGGCTTTGTTGCTGAGGTTGGATGAGTTTTTGTTGGAAATAAATCCTGTCAAAATTCATAGAGCATGTTATGAACATGTTGTAACCTCTTTAATTTTCTCAGAATTTATTGAAATTGTTTCAATGAGTTTTTCAAGCAAAACACAGAGCTTGGCAGATTTGAGAAAGTTGCTGGAGCTGTTTTGTTTGGAATGAGTGAAGTTGTATTTCTCAATTCCAATGCCTTGGATCATTTTTAATGTGATTAAAAATGTGTTATATTGATGTTGTATGCTTTCCAAATTGAATTTCTTGAAATTGGGTTTCCAAAAATTTTCGGATGTCAAATATGTCACATTAGCGTCTCGTTAGTGTATTTCGTTGTCCTGATTGTTTTGGCCGTCACAATTTTGTGACCGGTCAAGTAATCTTGATAAAGTGTAGACTACCTAGAGATACTTAGGGTGATAGTTTGATATTCTCAAATTATTTGAAAATCTAAATGAATAAGAGTGTATTCATTGATTTCAAGTATCATGTATAGTATAACTATAAATGGTAAGCATGATACAATGAAAGTGTTTCATTGGTACATCATAGTAAAGGATATTACACTTGGTATTGTGAATTTGAACTACATGGATTGAGAAATTAGCCGATTAGAGAGCATGCCAGTACATGTACTAGTCGACTAGCACATGCACCAGTTGACTAGTTCGTGCACAGTAATCCATAGTAGTCGACTAGCACATGTACCGGTCGACTAGCACATGCACCGGTCGACTGGCACATGCACCAGTCGACTGGCACATGCACCAGTCGACTAGTTCGTGCACAGTAATCCATAGTAGTCGACTAGCACATGTACTAGTCGCCTAGCACATGCATCGGTCGACTGGCACATGCACCAGTCAACTAGTTCGTGCACAGTAATCCATAGAAGTCGACTAGCACATGTACTAGTCGACTAGCACATGTACTAGTCGACTAGCACATGCACCAGTCGACTAGCACATGCACCAGTCAACTAGCACATGCACCAGCCAACTACAACATGCAAAGATGGGATGATGGATGATTTTAGGTATAGACTCAATGTGATTGATGAAATGCCCTAAATCATTCCATATAGTCATGGTGACTATAATCCTACAGCTTGGAGAAGAAGATGATGAGACCAGAGTTTGATAACCCTAAAATAATATGAAAACTAATGCCTTCCATTAATATGGGCAGAACCAGAGTTCTTATAGAGTTGGGTTGTTGGGTAAACTCAAGCTCACTCTATACGGATATGTTCGAATCATGAAAATATGATTTTTGGATTAATTGGTCGGTTTTCACTAGAAGCGTTGATTTGTTGAGTAAACTCAAGGTCAAGCGTGGATGAGGCGAAGTGGGTAGTGTACATCAGATGTACGCGCATCAAGAGTTGATAACCCAATGTGTGTTCATACATCACGAGTTGATAGCACTAGTCGATAATTGCACCTGTGATGTAACTGGTATGACTGATACCTTCCGATTGATCTAAGGTGGCTTGTTGGGTAAACCCAAGGTCATTTTTAGTAATATCGGATATCTATGATGCAATTGGTATGATTGATACCTACCGATTGACCTAAGGTGGCTTGTTGGGTAAACCTAAGGTCATTTTAGTAATGTCGGATATCTATGATGCAATTGGTATGACTGATACCTACCGATTGACCTAAGGTGGCTTGTTGGGTAAACCCAAGGTCATTTTAGTAATGTCGGATATCGACCTACTAGGACATTTTGTCATAATGTTTCTTGGATTCGTAATGAGGGTTATGGATTCTTTGAAACTAGTGGGAGCCATATGCATGTCATGCAAGTACTTATGATCATGCATGTAATTCTATTCTAACATTCTTTCTCTCTTTCTTTTTAGGTTGATTGAAGATGACTTCCAGTGTGAACTTGCGCTCACTTATGGACTCGAACAAATTAACTGGACCTAATTTTCTCTATTGGCTGAGAAATCTGAGAATTGTTCTCAGATCTGAGGAACTGGGATATGTCCTAGATGTTCCACTTCCTGATCCACTTGCTGTTGATGCTTCTAATGAGGATCAGAAAGCATATCGTAAGCATCTCAAAGACAGTGACATGGCTACCTGCATTATGCTCGCCTCGATGTCACCAGAGCTGCAGAAGTAGCATGAGTCTATGGATGCTAATACCATAGTGTTTCATCTTAGGGAGCTATTTGATGAACAAGCTCGGTCTGAAAGGTTCGAGACCTCGAGGCTACTCTTCACGACTAAGATAACTCCAGGTTCATCTGCAGTGCAGTATGCACTGAAGATGAATGGGTATATTGAGAGGTTGGCTGTCTTAGGTTTTGTTATGAATTATGAATTAAGTGTTGACTTAATTCTAGTTGGATTTTCTGATAGTTATTCACAGTTTGTGTTAAACTATCGGATGAACCAAATATCCACGACAATCCCTGAAATGATCAATCTGCTCAAGACAGTAGAGCAATCTATCAAGAAGGATAGCAAGCAAGTGCTTATGGTGGACTCTTCTTCTGGTTCCAAGAAAAAGAAACTAAAGAAGAAAAGGTCTAAGAAACCGAAAGGAAGTGCAGCCAAGAAGAAAACCAAAGATACTGCACCAAAAGAAACTTGCTTCCATTATGGCAAGACTGGCCACTAGAAACGAAACTGTAAAGTCTATCTTGAAGAATTGAAGCAGAAGAAGGCATCAGATGCCTCAGCTTCTTCAGGTATGTTTTTCATTGAGGTTAATACTATTTCTGACCATAACATATGGGTATTAGATACCGGTTGTGGCTCACACATATGCAATGATATGCAGGGCCTCAGGGACAGTAGACAACTCATGAAAGGAGAGTGATCGGAGGCTTATCGTTCAATTTAAGAATTGATCCTTGGAAACCGGTCAAATAAAATTTATACCAAGGATTGCAATACAGGATGCAACCTCGGGTCGACTCTCAAGGAACCAATGCACCAATTGATTCTAAGACTAGCCTAATGTTTGAATTATGCATGCAATGAAAGCAATAAAAGGAGGTTTTGATTGATTAATCTAAAATTAAACTAAACTAAAGTAAGAATAAATGTTTTTGGGATTTTTAGAAAGTTAAACGATTGAAATTAAACAAGTGTGAAATCAAATTACTAAAACTCTCTTGAAAATGTAGCTCGGGTCATCATCGTTCAAAATAATATTGGAGTTTGTAAGTTTTGAAAGCTAAACCTTAACAACTCGTTAAGTCCAAAAATTAATTAATCAACTCGATTAATTAAAGTTTGTTAAAAACCTTAGTGTATGTATATAATGATTAATGCAATAAATCGATCAAACAATAACACAACCAACTCAATCAAACACAACTAGGCAGATTAAATCGATTAATGCAATCATCCAACTGATATACATGAACTCCATGTATTTAAGCACAACATTCAACAATAATCAATCCATAACATATATCAAAGTTTAACATCCGATTAAACTATAACGGATTCAATCCATCATACAATGTATTCTCCAACTCGGAGTTAATACGAAAATATAACGAAATCTAAAACTAAGATCGATTACCCAGTTAAGCTCACGGAACTCAGACCCTCACTCCATCTTCAAGAGATCGGAGACTTAGCCACGCATCACGGCAGAAGAGTCCATCATCTGCTGGACACCGACGTTGCTCATGACTCGAGCGGTGAAGGATGAAGGAATGGTCATGGCGAAATGAAAGCGGAAGAAGGTGGTGAATGTGGGCGATGTTTGTTGCCTCCGAATCAAAACTGCAAAAACCAAAGAAAACAAAACCTATTAGACGAACTGAGAAAATAGAGAAGAAGAAGTTAACCTCGGGAGAGCGGCCACTTGTTTTTGCCCTAAATGGCAAGATTTTATAGGGAGTTGTGCGGGCCGGGTCGGATCAGTGGATTAATTTCCATTTATAGGCCGGGTTACCGACATTCGGCTGGCGGTAAATGTAGTTATTGCTGGCGAAGTCAGATGGTCACTCGTCATGGCGAATACATTAAATACCATTAATTTCTTTGCGACGAATGGAGGTGTTGATTATTGCGGCGAATCTCGCGACATGTTTACTTCTTAAATGTTGACTCCTTTAGTCCTACAAATACAACCTATTTGCGTATCAATTGTCTCAATAAAATTATGCGTAATTAATGACAAATGACAACAAAATCTTGACAATGTGCAATTTATCAAAACTCGATATGCGGGACCAAAATAAGCATAAAATCATAGATCGAGAGTCAACGGATGCATAATTACTAGAGAAAGCGGGCCTAATTTATAGTATAAATTTGGTCCAATCAAATCCCTCATACTTAAACCTTTGTACTCTGAACAAAGCTTATAAGAGTCAAAAGGTACAAGAGTAAAGAAAATTCTGCCCATGCTCAAACAACAACCAAAATTGACTCAATCCACTTTATCAGAATTCGAACGCAGCAAATTGAAAGAGTGCTAATAAAACATGTTAGAGTAGTGCCCTAAAGGCAATCCCCTTTAGCGCTTTTTGTTCATAGTCATGTACAGACTTTATGAATAAATAAAGAAAGGCATGTTTCATTTATTTGATATTCTTTATGAATTGATATTGATCTTTAATCAAATTAATGAAGTCCATGATATATGACATAGCATGAAGGAAATTATGATGTGATCATAATCCTGAGATTCCTATCATGTGCAATTATGTCAGTATCTAAATTTTCCCTAGTCATAGGATTAATGAGACTGGACATCATTAATCTGGACAGACTAGCATATGTCATACTCCTTGATTGGATCAAGCAGTGGATCTCAGAAACTGTAAATATGAGATATTTAGAGTTGACATATGGATGCTTACTAGTGGTAGTAAGTTCATTGGATGACCTGCCATGAGATCATCACATGGATTTAATGTCAGTGATAATCTCATCATAGCAATGGTGCAAGTATCCTTAGACTTGAGGTACTCAAGGATATCTTGGATACTGATCCTGTACTTTGACTCCATTCCTTGTGGCCTTCCAGAGGTTACTCATAGGGTGGTGCTTGGAGTGCAGTTTGAGGTATTGAAGGTAATTGAGTAGCCAAAAGGATTCATCATACGTGAGAGCAGAAGAGATACCACAACCTCTTATCGGGATCATTACTTTAAGTCTCGGCGAGCATGACTATGTCATGAAGAGTGTCTTCATGGACATATAAAGTAATGAGTCATCAGACAGGAATTGTTTTCACTTGGGCTAGACTTAGTCTAGTAAGAGTTGACATATTAGCCATACTCATAACCAAGTGGGGTATAGGATGATGAAAGGACGAATTGCACGAAGAATTATCATGGAAGGGTTCGTGATCCGGTTCGTGATGAATTCATCAAACCAATTACTTTTCGGTCAATTGGGGTCATGATGTGTTGCTAGATACCGCTCATGACTTGCTCAGATTAATTGTTAATCTAAGTGGCCAACATAACAGGAAACCTAAAGGGTCACACACATAAGAGTGACTCGGAGAATCATAAAATAGTAATTGGACGAGTTCCAATTATGGAGAGCATTAGGATTAAATGGATCCCAATGAGATTGGGATATGTCCCGATGAGATCGCGACATCAATATTGCTAAGAAAGGTTTAGAGGCTGTTTGACATCGGGGCCGATGAGCGATGGGACCGACCCAGTTTGCTTAGATGGGCTTAAGCAATTATATATATATATTAATTAAGTAAATAATTAATTAATATATAAAATATATAGCCTTGCGTTGGAATGGGAGAAGAGATGAGAAGCTTTGACTTTTCAAAGCTTATTACTTTATTCATTAAAGAAATGAATGGCCATTAATCATCCATATGTAAGCTTCTTAAGGAAGCATCTTTAATTGTTAAAGATATACATAAGATGTCTTTTGGAAGGTGATAGCCGTAGGTTCTTGCGTGGAAGAGAAAGGAGAAAGCTTAAGAGTTAAGCTTAAGGTGATTTTGGAATTCATTTCTTCTTTTCTCAAGCAACCATCGATCTCTCTTCTCCATAGCAAAGTTCAGCGTGATCTCAAGCTCTCCGGGATGAGAGGTAGGGTCTAGCGGCTCTTATTCTGTTCTAGCTATTCCGGGTCAAAAGTGTTTGATCCGGTAGGGTTTCTGATCTCTGCGTGGATACCTTTAGAGATAGTCTCTATTGGCTATTCAGGTTTGAGTTTTTCATACCGACATCGGGATCCTGGGTTTCGGGAAGGTCCCGGGAATTAAAAAATTTTGTTTCCGCTGCTGAAACATGTGATGTTCCTCCCGGGATTTTCCTACAAAACAAACATTGAAAGAATTTAAGCACAAGAGATTGAACAACGGAGAATCACTCGGGATATGGTGTTTACGCTCAACTCACTTGTATAGTAGGGATATTTTTCTCTCAATCTACTTAATACATCTCCTACCATAGGCTTGTATCAATTTTATTTCTCCACTACAAGGACTATCAATTTGAAGATCAAGAGGTCTTTAAGGGTTGTAATGAGCGGGAGGCTAAATGAATGGATGAAGTGAAAGAAAGAAAAATATGAACATGCGCACTAAATGAGGAATGGATGTCAACAACCAAACTAAAACTAAACACTGAAATAAATTGAATACACACTTTTTTTTTTCACATTTTGGCTATCTCATTTTGAGATGCTAATCTCCTTTTTGGGATACAACACATTATTATCCCTTTTTGGAATAAACAAGACTAACATTTTTTCATTTTCATTTTCAACAACTTTTGATTGATTTTTTCATTAAAATAGAACAAATGACTATTGACATCATCTGAAAATAATGCATGCAAATGCTCATAAAGAAGAAGGCTCAAAGGGCTAGCAAGGAGCGGTGTTTAGGGGTTGGTGTTTGGGGAAAGGGCTGAAAGAAAGAACGCTCTATCATATCCACAAAATCTAGTCCATCAAGCTTTGAGTAAAAGCGACACAAGTTCTAGAAGCATGAACTAAGCAGATGCACACACAAAAATATAGAAGAAAAATCTTTGGCTCGAATATCCTTCCAACAAGGTTTTGTCTCGATGATCAATCTCAAAACTTAAAAACTTAAAATGCTACCTTGTTAGCATGCTCCCATTTACTTTGTTTTGAAAACTTCAAAAGTTAAAATTTTGCCAAAACCAATTATCGTTCGAAGAATGGAGAGCATTTTCACAAAACTCAAGTATCGGTTTGAAACTTATAAGGGCTTTGCATGCAAGGGCACAAAAGAACGAAAAGTCAGAAAATGTTTGATTGAGTCCAAATTTATCGATAAAAGCAACGGGCCCACAAAATTATGCACAAGTTTTAATAGGTGTACAATGCAAAATATAAAGGGAAGCTCCCCACACTTAAACATGGCATTGTCCACAATGACAAAAGTAGCGAACACGAGGAAGCGAAAAAAAATAGACAAAAAGAAATGTGGATATATCATTAAGCGCAAAAATGTAATGTACAAAAAGAGGATCTGAAGAACGAACTAAAAAGTACAACGAAGAAAAAAAACAACAACAAAAGAAAATAAAAAAAAACCTAGACTATGTGGCAGGATCGTCAATCAAGTGGGCGGGGCAGCAGTAGAAGAGCTAGGAGCATCTGAAGAAGCCGGTGCTTGAGGCGGAATAGGCAGCCCGAGGTGGGTGCAATCATAGTGGCGAGGAATGCGTGGCGGCCACGAGTCTCGAAAGAAGTGAGCCGGCCTGGTGAAGGACTTCTCACGCAGTGAGCCACCTCGGAAGGAGCGGAGGAGCAGAGGGGGATGGAAGGAGGCGAGCCTCGGGGAAGCAGGAAGGACGGGAGGGGTGGGAGAAGGGCTCTGGGTGAGGGATGGCTAGGGAAGGTGAGGAGAGGAAGAAGATGCTGAAGTAGGTTCTTGCAGGAGGTGGGGTGGGATGGCACGTGGTGACCTAAGCGGACATAGACAAATTGAGAGGCGGCGAAAAGGTGAGATCGGCGGATGTTCGGGACTCGATAGGCCGGAACAGTCGTAAATGAGATGGGGAAAAGGAGTTTGTGTTTAGGGTTGGTAGAGAGGACACCTTGGCGAAGGCGCGTGAAATGGCGAGGGCTAGGTCTACAGGGACGGCCGGTCATCGCAAATATATATATAGGGCTTGCTCTTTGGGGATGTTGGAAAGATGGAGGTCGGCATAATATTGTTACATATAAAATGTAACCAGGGCGAGCTTCAGGAAGGAGGGTGGTCCGACGGATGTATCGTTGAGAACCACGGGGTTGAAGCCACTGAGACCCTACAGTGCAGAGAGTACCAATGACTTCCTCCCATGGGTAATTACGGAGAAGGTCGGAATATTGGCAATGAGGGACGACGGGAAGATGGTAATGCTCACGGATAATTACGGAAGTGAAAACATCGGGAATGGAAACACCCCGGAAATTAATTCCGTAGGTGTAGGAGTAGCGAGCATATGAATAGTATTGGTGGACAAATGTGAGGTTGCCAATAGAATTAGGTTGAGCAAGGCCAGCTAAGTCTAATTCGAAGAGCTGACGGACAAAAGGGTTTGTTACAGGGGTGAGAGGAAATGGTTTTCCTTAAGTATATCTTGATTGGCAACACGAGTTGCCGGTGATCATCTCGAGGATCTACGGACGAGAGGAAAAACGAGAAGGTTGCGAGAAAGGGGAAATGGTGTGATCGGAGGAATCAGAGGTGGAATGCTGCGGCTCTGGTCTGGACACATTCTTCATTCTAGTCATGATCAGAAGGGTGAAAACGCAGTTGGAAGAAGATTGGAGGAGATTTGGAGCTTCAAACAAGAGAGGGCACGAGAGAGAGGCGGCGGCAATGCAAGCGAAGAAGGCGGCGAAATGAGGAGGAAGGAGAAAGAAGAAGAAGAAAAAGGAAGACGCGGGAGACGAAGGGACGCGAGAGAGGAAAAAAACCAAAAAGGGTCTCGGTGTAACATCCCACCCCCTCCTCGAAGGGTAAAATAGTAAAGTTGGCATAGGATGAGATTGATAAGGAATAATTAAAACTGTTCATGCATAATAGGATTGATACACAGTATCAATCGTGTACATGGAATTACGGTAAATGCATTCTTGACATTCCATTAATTGGGCCTAACGGTATTTTATTGTGATTAACGTGGTTATGGGATTTGAAAAATTATTACGAGTCTTATTTATTAGCGTTTTTGATTTTAAGGATTTATAGGAATTTTTCTGGATTTTCGGAGAAAATTCCGGACCGCAAAATCGCCGATAAGCAGCCTAAACTTGTTTTGGGGTAGAAAAGGTGATTTTCGTGATTGAAAAATTATTTGGAGTGCATTGTTACTGTTTTATAATTTTAGGAATTTCATTAATTCTCGAGAAAAATAATTTGGGAAATTTTGGATCGGATAAATCGCCAATTAGCGACCGGTCGATTCTCGATAAGCAAAAATCGCTACCCAATGGTACTTGTAATATGGGGATATTATTTTGGGACTGAAAGTAGGGTCATTAGAGTTAAATGGAGTAAAATTTTGGACTGGATTAAATAAGTCATATTTTGACTTTTCAACTAAAAAGAAACCAATGGGAATTTGCCACCTTGAAACCAATGGGAATTTGCCACTTTTAAAGTCACATTTAATGCTACTCCTCATGCTCTTACGGATAGGTATTGTTCTTAAAAGGAAAGATGAATTTTGTGTCTTGTTTATGCTCCATCCGAAACATCCACTACCAAAACCATCGAAGTTTAGCTCTTCTTTTCTCCATTTTCTCCCTAACTTCAAGCTATTATCTCTTACTCTCATCAAAGCTAGAAGATGAGTTTGGTGTGTGCTTGGGAAGGAAAGGTGGTTGGTACCTTGGTATAGGAGTTAGAAGTTGGTTATAGAAGCTTTGAAGGAGATTTGGTGTTAGGTAAGTTTTCATTTAAGGGTTGAGTTTTTAAATGAGGTTTGCATATGGAATTTAATGCTGCCAATTTTTCAGTGTTAGCCCTAATATATGTATGATGGTATTACTATTTAATTTGTATTTATTTTGATGTTTAGTGATGTGAAAAAGATATTGGAAGTGTTTGAACTAAGGTTAACATTGAATCTGGAAAATGAGATTTGTAATAGATGTTACTGTTTTATTCATAACTTATTGTGTAGAGATGCAAATGAGGTAAGGTTAGTGGCCACTGAAACTTTGGGATGTTGGCTTTAATTTAGTGTGAAATAGGTGTTGTTGAATTTCAATGATAGAAGGGTGAAATTTTGCATGGAAAGTTACTGTTCCATTACCTGTGAACAGTAACCGCAACCATGACATCTGAGTTTTGTTGATTTTATGAATTAATTGAGATGGAATTAGGAGAATGGTCTTCATGGAAGTTGTAGTATATTTGATTATCTTTCCATTGCTACTGATCTTGCTATTTTTGGAATTGTGTGTTGGGAGATATGAATTGATTACTAATGGCTGGTTTTGAGCATTTTGGATAAAACCTAGTTTAAGTGTGATTTTGTGAGTGTACTGATTGGAGGCAATTTTAACATTTTAAGTGGACTGAATTGGTGTGAGTGAACTTCTGAAAAGTTGTAGAGGAAAAGATTACCTTGAAAATGATATATGGTTTGTAATTTTTAGAAGTCAGAATTGGGAGATATGATTGTTTCAAAAACTGATCCTACATTAGGTGATGAATGGCTGATGACAACAGAGACTTCCATAACAGTTTTCAAATTGTTAGAGATCGAATTGGATGTTGAGTGCTTCATGAAAATTGAATTTTGAGATGTTATCTTTTCAGGGATATAAAGTTCTGAATTTACTGACTTGTGTACAGAGAGTTATGCTTGTTGAAATATTACTGCTCATATTGGATGATTTCAGGGACAGCATCATTGATTGAATTATTTGACCAAGTTAACAATGGAATTGGATTTTAGTTGTTCATGAAAGTTAGATATAACATTGTGACCTTGATGAACATAGTTATTGTGCAATTTTGACTGAACAGAATGAGAGTTATTAAATTTGAAATGTACTGTTCTGTTTTAATGGGATTGGAGTAGGCAGAAGGTTTGATGGGATATTTGACACCTTAGGGTTAGAATTGATTTTATGGTCTTCTTGAGAATTGTAGAGCTTTTCATAAGCTTTCCAATGAGGTATAGTGGGTATTTTCTGAATTGTGTGCTAAAAGTTAGAGTGGATGGAAATTAAGTTATAAATCTAGAAAAAAGTAGGCAAGCAGAAGGAGCCGTCTCATGAGGCGAGTTTAGCCTCGCGAGGCGAGATATCGAGCCGATCGCGAGGCGACGCCTCGCCCTCATGACAAGCAGGTGATTCAGCCTCGCGAGGCGACGTTGCGCCTCGCGAGGGCGAGATTTAAAGAGGCTGGTCGCGAGGCGGCGCCTCGCCCTCGATGACAGTGAGGTGAAATCGCCTCGTGAGGCGTCTCGCCCATGAGCGAGCACGCATGAAAATGTTTATTTTTTTTTTTTTTAAAATTTTATTTGGTATTAAATGGTACAATTGTTCTTTTGTCAATTTCTTTCCCGTCCGACGTCCGATTGACCTGATTCTAGAGGCATCGGATTCGTTGAATATTTAATTTCATATTATGAGAAAATGGGAATTTTAGGCGGAATTTGGCGTAGCCCTATCGTGGAACTTGTAAACTTTGTTTTATTTAATTGGGGACCTATAGAGGTCCGAATTGCTTACCGTCGGCGCTTTATGGATTTCTAATTTTCATAGAATTTTATTATGGGAAAATATTGAATTAGGACCAAGAATTCATGAACATGCATATTTCATCAACATGAGCACAAATTTCATATTTAGTGACTCGTATTTTTCTGATTCATATAGAGGCCCAATTGGGCGTCGATTGACCGGCGTCCACGAGGCTTTCCGGCATTAGCTCGGAAGTAATAGGTGAGTAACCTAGTTGGTTCCTCAACCTTTATGTGTTTAAGATTTTGCTATTATGCCATGTGGAGATAATGGAGGGTTTATGTGTATTTGACTTTGATTGATTTCGGACCATAGGTGTCGAAATATGGGGAATGAGATAACGAAGTGCTATTTGTGTGTAATTGTTTGTGAATGGGAGATCTCGGACCAAAGGTTCGAGGAATGGGGAAATTGATCTTGAAGTGTTACTTATCCGTTTGATACATTGAATGTGACTTTTAAATGCGATATGGTATGATAAATTGGAAGAATATATGATTGAAATACGGACCGAAGGTAGAAGAAATAAAATGACATTGAATGTAAGTGATAGCAATAGCGTAAATGGAAATTGGAACATATGCATTCATACATAAGGACATGATCGAGATAAAGGCGGTTGTGGCCGGCAATGACCGGATTAGGGCATATCACGCCTAACGTATGTGAGCTTTCACTCAGCGCATGGACCTCGGGTCCAGCGTATTGAGCCTCGGGCTCGATGTATCGAGCTTCAAGCCCAATGTTTGAAACCACGGCTCAACGCAATGTGCCCGTTCTTGGGGAGTTTAAGCTCGCGCAGTTACATGACATATCTTGCTTTCATAATGGTATGAATTCTGTGAATGGTTTTACATTCTTGGACATTGTTATTGGCCATTTATTGGTAATTGATGATTTACGGATATCATCAGACGCCATGGGCGTAATGCATGATTTAGTGAACCATCGATGATGGTTTCTCTTGAGTTCATAAAACTCACCCAAAATTTGCATCTATTTTTCAGGTCTGAAGAATACTCCGGTTGACACGGAGTATGTCTCACGTAGACGAGTAAAGGTTAGAGGTCGGGATCGGTTAGTATGCGCATTAGTGTTTTAGTAAATTGTATTCGCAATCAACGTATAACAAGGCATTGTATATTTTCTTGCATTGGTGATTATAATTATTCTTGGATAATTGTAATAACTGGCTGGTTTTATTGAACACGGATTTTCATTACTTACTTGTGTTTTTAGTGTGAGCGTGGAGTTAAGGGCTCAAAGAGAAAAAAATGTATCTTGAATTTTAAATCGATCGATGTAGTACGCCACTCTCGTGGGACACGGACTCGGATATCACCAACGATATCGGGTTGGGTCTTACGGGTGTGGGTGTTACATTTAGGTGGTATCGAGCCCGATGATGCGTAATGTATCTGGGCACGATTTGGAACATAGGTTTCATGCATTTGAGTCGCGTCGTTGCATCGTGGTGGCGATCCCTAGTCAGAGTCACTCGAGGATAAATCCTAAGGGTGCATAAGTGTCAAGTGATTAAGTGAGAGAAGAGTGATACTGGATTAGAGTGAAAATCCCTAAAAGGGGATAATTAATTAGGAAAGGATAAAGGAAAAATGGATAAGAAGATTGAAATTGTACTGGGTTAGAAACCCTTATAAGTGATAATAGAATAGCGTGTTGGTTTAGGCGATTAAGACTTGCGAATTAAATTGACAATGTTATGGTGATGAGAAAATGCGAGATGTTGAGAACTTGGAGAGGTCCATTAGAGATATGGGAAGCATATTGGTTATAGTAGATCTAAGTGAGATTAAAAGCCCAGAATGGTTAGGTAATTACAGTTCTGACTGTATATGTTATGAAAGGGGAAATATTGGAATTGAGTAAAATGTAGATGGTCCAATCGGGCATATTTTGATTCACTTGTATTCAAGTTAGAGATTAGTAGATTTTATAGGCGGATGATAATAGCGAAATGGAAAGAAGCTCGATAGAGTCTTTATGCAGTTTCTTGAGGCTGAAAGAATCGAAAAGGAAAGATGTTCAAGTGCCTATTTGAGTGAGATAAAAGTGTCTGAATGGTGAAATGAATTGGAAATGGTTATGAACTAGACCGCATAAGTTTGAGACTGAAATTGTTAGGTGATTATTGTGCTTCGAGGTTGGAAATTAGTATGATAAAATCGTAAAGGAAAAGATGAGATAATTTCTCTTGAGGGTGTATCGGAAATCTTGAATTAGGTGTATATGGACACAAAATGGTAAATGGATAGCCTATAGATAGGGATAAAATGGAGTGGTATCAACGATTTTGTCGGGTATTGGGGGATTGTGAACACCCGATCATAGGCTCGTTTGAGGAAAATAGAAGATAAGTAGCAAAAAAAAAAAAAAAGGATCATAAGGTGATAAAGCCAAGTTGATATGACCTTACAAGGTCAAGTCGCACGAATGTGGATATGTGAATGAGTCATACAGTTAAATGATATGGTGAGAATGAATCAACCACAATAGTGGTGTATGAAAAGAGTTATTGTATTTAAATCAATTTCTTCGTTAGGGATATCTATTGGACGATAATGTTGATTGTGACTAATGAAAATGAAATGTATGTTACAAACCTATGGAAATCATAGAGGAAGCAGGCGGTAAATGTTTAGAGTGATTATAAGTGTGAAGTTCTTAAAAGGTTAAAGTAGGACAAAGGTTGAATTGAGTGTGCACTGTATGAGAGGAACTGAAAAGTGATTATGGTATAGATTACAGAATAAGTGTGAAAAGAAAAAAAAGTATTTAAGTGGTAGCACAAGGAACCTTGCGAAAGGAATGTTACGATCATTAAATGATGACATAAGAGTGTCTTGATTGAGATTTATGCATTATAGTAAAGAAGGATTGAAAAAGCAATTAAGGATAATAATTGGTTGATGAGACTTTCGTGAGCAAGTATAAAGATGGTATCAAGACGAGCGGTCAAATGGATAGAAGTAGGGACAAGTGAAATTGGGACATAGCTCATATTGTTGAGGTTATCTGCCTTGTATGTATGAAATGTAAAGTATCAATATGAGTGAGATTTTAATTTGAGGTGATTCTATTGCAATGTGAAGTGAATCGATCTCCGGTTATGATGTAAAAGCTGTTGAGAATTTAGATTTGAAGCGAAGAATAAAAGAGTCCCGAATTTTGGAGGTTTAAATATGGATGACAAGGTATTAACATATGTTGATAGGAATGATATGAAAACAAATGAGAAGAGAAAATGAAAAGAGTAATTGAATAGAGACAAGAGGGTCAAAAGGAAACCGACAATGAGGTGATGTAGTGACACCTTCATAAAGAAATTGTAGATACACTCGGTGTAGACTCAATGAAAAGGGTAAAAGATATCTGATAGCGTCAATAAGACCCTAATAGGAATTATGCGAGGTAAACAATGGTAGTAAGCGTGATTAGAGATGAATGTGTTGAGAAGTGTTGAGCAGTGAAAAGTAAAAGAATGATAGGACTAATTGAGGAATCGACATCGATGATATACATACCTTTGGGAAAAGTGGGCGGTGAGTATTGAACTACGACAATATGTTGAACAAGTATGAAATAAATTGAACTGACTGTGAGAAATGGTATTAGTGTCATTCTCATTATTGAAAGCCTTGGAGACTGTAGATTCTATAAGCATACCTTGTGTTAATTTGAGGAAAGAGGCGGTATAAATACGATAATCTTTGCAATGAACGGATCAATTCTGAGATATTGGGGTTTTCAATGAATGTCAAGCATATCGGGAAATTGTGAAGTGTTTCGGAAAATTGAAGTTGTAAAAAAAAAAATAGTGTTAAGAAAGGTTAAGAGTGCGAGAAAGTAAATGGGAGAAATCTTATGAAGAGTTTGAATATACAAATGGAATTGGAAAACTATAGTGAACAAAAGTGAAGGAGAAGTAAGTGTACCAGATAAAAGGTATTAGAACAAGAATGTGAACTGTCAAAGTTAGACATTCTAGTCAGCATATTTGAAAAGTGAAATTGAGTAATTGTAGGTATAGAATGAAGTGATTCTTGACTCAAGTGTTTATAGGTTGAATGTCTAATAAGAAAAGGTTTGATTATGTTCTTGTTATAGAGTTTTGATTCCTTGGAGAATATATCTTGTTACCTAATTGCATAGTGCCTACTGAGAGTTAAAGACCATAATGGAATTGTGAGAAAAAGGAAAGTGACTTAGGAAGACTGCATGGTTAGCTAAAGTGGAAATTGGATCGGACAAATGAGATAGAGTAAACTGTATATCCGGATGAAGTGTGTGAACACTATAGAATAGTGATTTGTTTTACGAGAATCGATTTTGAACATAAAGTGAATGACATATGATAAATGACTGCATAAGGTACATTGTTACTGATTATAGTGAAGTGGAATTAAATGTTACTGTATTGAGTACCAAAGGAATGTAAATCGTCCCTGACGTGATAAAGAGAGGTATCACAGACATGGAGATGTACTTAAGGGAATACGCATTGGACTTTATGGCACTTGGGGAAAAAGGTATTAGAGGGATAAAATGTGATCGTGAATAGATTTAAAATACTGAAGCTGAGTCACTATCTAACCAAAGGTAGTGCCTATTCTAGAAATGGCAAGTGAGATAGCTAAGAACATGAGATCGCCAACTAATAGTCTGGTCAAATCTATTTACTGTACGAGTTAGCCAAATCAATAACTGAACTATAACCACTCGATCAGTGAATTATTAAGTGGAAAAATGTATAGGATATATAGACTCATATGATTATGGTCATAGTGAACCGTTGACTGGGAATTTCGAGGACGAAATTCTTATAAGGAGGGAGAATTGTAACATCCACCCCTCCTCGAAGGGTAAAATAGTAAAGTTGGCATAGGATGAGATTGATAAGGAATAATTAAAGCTGTTCATGCATAATAGGATTGATACGGTATCAATCGTGGTACATGGAATTACGGTAAATGCATTCTTGACATTCCGGTAATTGGGCCTAACGGTATTTTATTGTGATTAACGTGGTTATGGGATTTGAAAAATTATTCGAGTCTTGTTAAGCTTTTTGATTTTAAAGGATTTATAGGAATTTTTCTGGATTTTCCGGAGAAAATTCCCGACCGCAAAATCGCCGATAAGCAGCCTAAACTTGTTTTGGGGTAGAAAAGGTGATTTTCGTGATTGAAAAATTATTTGGAGTGCATTGTTACTGTTTTATAATTTTAGGAATTTCATTAATTCTCGAGAAAAATAATTGAAATTTTGGATAGGATAAATCGCCAATTAGCTAACCTGTCGATTCTCGATAGCAAAAATCGCTACCCAATGGTGCTGTAATATGGGGATATTATTTTGGGACTGAAAGTAGGGTCATTAGAGTTAAATGGAGTAAAATTTTGAATTTGGATTAAATAAGTCATATTTTGACTTTTCAACTAAAAAGAAACCAATGGGAATTTGCCACCTTGAAACCAATGGGAATTTGCCACTTTTAAAGTCACATTTAATGCTACTCCTCATGCTCTTACGGATAGGTATTGTTCTTAAAAGGAAAGATGAATTTTGTGTCTTGTTTATGCTCCATCCAAAACATCCACTACCAAAACCATCGAAGTTTAGCTCTTCTTTTCTCCATTTTCTCCCTAACTTCAAGCTATTATCTCTTACTCTCATCAAAGCTAGAAGATGAGTTTGGTGTGTGCTTGGGAAGGAAAGGTGGTTGGTACCTTGGTATAGGAGTTAGAAGTTGGTTATAGAAGCTTTGAAGGAGATTTGGTGTTAGGTAAGTTTTCATTTAAGGGTTGAGTTTTTAAATGAGGTTTGCATATGGAATTTAATGCTGCCAATTTTTCAGTGTTAGCCCTAATATATGTATGATGGTATTACTATTTAATTTGTATTTATTTTGATGTTTAGTGATGTGAAAAGATATTGGAAGTGTTTGAACTAAGGTTAACATTGAATCTGGAAAATGAGATTTGTAATAGATGTTACTGTTTTATTCATAACTTATTGTGTAGAGATGCAAATGAGGTAAGGTTAGTGGCCACTGAAACTTTGGGATGTTGGCTTTAATTTAGTGTGAAATAGGTGTTGTTGAATTTCAATGATAGAAGGGTGAAATTTTGCATGGAAAGTTACTGTTCCATTACCTGTGAACAGTAACCGCAACCATGACATCTGAGTTTTGTTGATTTTTATGAATTAATTGAGATGGAATTAGGGAGAATGGTCTTCATGGAAGTTGTAGTATATTTGATTATCTTTCCATTGCTACTGATCTTGCTATTTTTGGAATTGTGTGTTGGGAGATATGAATTGATTACTAATGGCTGGTTTTGAGCATTTTGGATAAAACCTAGTTTAAGTGTGATTTTGTGAGTGTACTGATTGGAGGCAATTTTAACATTTTAAGTGGACTGAATTGGTGTGAGTGAACTTCTGAAAAGTTGTAGAGGAAAAGATTACCTTGAAAATGATATATGGTTTGTAATTTTTAGAAGTCAGAATTGGGAGATATGATTGTTTCAAAAACTGATCCTACATTAGGTGATGAATGGCTGATGACAACAGAGACTTCCATAACAGTTTTCAAATTGTTAGAGATCGAATTGGATGTTGAGTGCTTCATGAAAATTGAATTTTGAGATGTTATCTTTTCAGGGATATAAAGTTCTGAATTTACTGACTTGTGTACAGAGAGTTATGCTTGTTGAAATATTACTGCTCATATTGGATGATTTCAGGGACAGCATCATTGATTGAATTATTTGACCAAGTTAACAATGGAATTGGATTTTTAGTTGTTCATGAAAGTTAGATATAACATTGTGACCTTGATGAACATAGTTATTGTGCAATTTTTGACTGAACAGAATGAGAGTTATTAAATTTGAAATGTACTGTTCTGTTTTAATGGGATTGGAGTAGGCAGAAGGTTTGATGGGATATTTGACACCCTTAGGGTTAGAATTGATTTTATGGTCTTCTTGAGAATTGTAGAGCTTTTCATAAGCTTTCCAATGAGGTATAGTGGGTATTTTTCTGAATTGTGTGCTAAAAGTTAGAGTGGATGGAAATTAAGTTATAAATCTAGAAAAAAGTAGGCAAGCGAAGGAGCCGTCTCATGAGGGATTTAAGTTTCGCGAGGGCGAGATATCGGCCGATCGCGAGGCGACGCCTCGCCTCTCATGACAAACGAGGTGATTCAGCCTCGCGAGGCGACGTTGCGCCGCGAGGGCGAGATTTAAAGAGGCTGGTCGCGAGAGGCGACGCCTCGCCCGACGACAGTGAGGTGAAATCGCCTCGAGGGCGTCTCGCCCATGAGGCGAGCATTTATGAAAATGTTTATTTTTTTGTTTTTAAAATTTTATTTGGTATTAAATGGTACAATTGTTCTTTGTCAATTTCTTTCCGTCGACGTCCGATTGACCTGATTCTAGAGGCATCGGATTCGTTGAATATTTAATTTCATATTATGAGAAAATGGGAATTTTAGGCGGAATTTGGCGTAGCCCCTATCGACGGAACTTGTAAACCTTGTTTTATTTAATTGGGGACCTATAGAGGTCCCAATTATGCACCGTCACGCCTATGGATTTCTAATTTTCATAGAATTTTATTATGGGAAAATATTGAATTAGGACCGAATTCATGAACATGCATATTTCATCAACATGAGCACAAATTTCATATTTAGTGACTCGTATTTTTTCCGATTCATATAGAGGCCCAATTGGGCGTCGATTGACCGGCGTCACGAGGCTTTCGGCATTAGCTTCGGAGTAATAGGTGAGTAACCTAGTTGGTTCCTCAACCTTTATGTGTTTAAGATTTTGCTATTATGCCATGTGGAGATAATGGAGGGTTTATGTGTATTTGACTTTGATTGATTTGGACCATAGGTGTATGAAATATGGGGAATGAGATAACGAAGTGCTATTTGTGTAATTGTTTGTGAATGGGAGATCTCGGACCAAAGGTTCGAGGGAATGGGGAAATTGATCTTGAAGTGTTACTTATCCGTTTGATACATTGAATGTGACTTTTAAATGCGATATGGTATGATAAATTGGAAGAATATATGATTGAAATACGGACCGAAGGTCCAAGAAATAAAATGACATTGAATGTAAGTGATAGCAATAAGCTGTAAATGGAAATTGGAACATATGCATTCATACATAAGGACATGATCGATAAAGCGGTTGTGGACCGAGCAGCCACGGATTAGGGCATATCGCCTAACGTATGTGAGCTTTCATTTCAACGCACAGGACCTCGGGTCCAACGTATTGAGCCTCGTGCTCGATGTATCGTGGCTTCAAGCCCAATGTTTGAAGCCACGGCTCAACGCAATGTGCCCGTTCTATGGGGACGGTTTAAGCGCGCGGTCACAATAACATAATGAAAATGGAAAGAGTCACACATGCATTGCATTTGCACAAATGATCGCTACGTGACATATACCGCTTTCATAATGGTATGAATTATCGTGAATGGTTTTCATTCTTGGACATTGTTATTGGCCATTTATTGGTAATTGATGATTTACGGATGTCTTTACGCCATGGGCGAATGCATGATTTGAGTGAACCATCGATGATGGTTTCTCTTTGAGTTTATAAAACTCACCCAAAATTTGCATCTATTTTTCAGGTCTGAAGAATACTCCGGTTGACAGGGAGTATGTCTCACGTAGACGCAGTAAAGGTTAGAGGTCGGGATCGGTTAGGTTCCGCATTAGTGTTTTAGTAAATTGTATTCCGCAATCAACGTATAACAAGGCATTGTATATTTCTTGCATTGGTGATTATAATTATTCTTGGATAATTGTAATAACTGAAGCTGGTTTTATTGAACACGGATTTTCATTACTTCTCGTGTTTGCCGTGTGAGCGTGGAGTTAAGGGCTCCAAAGAAAAAAATGTATCTGAATTTTAAATCGACCGATGTAGTACGCCACTCTCGTGGGACACGGACTCGGATATCACCAACGATATCGGGTTCGGGTCTTACGGGTGTGGGGTGTTACACTCGGACAAAAGAGAAATCCAACGGTCCAGATGGGCAAAATGGAATTAATACATGACGAGGCAAGCGTTAATCATGGCGAACAAAACAAAAAAAACTACATGAGCGCGGCGAACAAATAAGTTCGTTGCGTGAATCACCCAAAACAAAACACAAATTCTATGGATCCTACACAAATTGCACAAACATTCAATTTATCATCCACATATCAACAATTCTCTTCAATCTAATCATGCTTTATTAGGAAGAACACAGAGCTAACAAAGGAAATCAAATTATTCAAGCGGAAGGGAAATCCTACCTACTACTCTAATTCTCTGGTTAAATCCTCCCCACACTTAAACAATATAATCATGCTCAACAATACGCACGTTGGTATAAAACATAGCACAATTATATAGTAAATGAAGGAAAGAAAACACGGCACTCAAGGTGGGTCTTGTAGCTCGGTATGGACTATTGTTTGATATCCAAGCTCCATTTTTCAATGACTTGGTTGCTAGTCACTCCACGTCCATACCGCACCCAACAGATTGTGCTCTGTAAAATCGCAAAAGAGAAATTTTCTCCAAAATATATCGATGGCGAGGATATAAAGTTTCTACAAATTGAGCGAGCTTCATCAATAGAAACATCAAGCATGTGAACTCCCGATGGAATAATCTTCATGAGGATGCTTCATAGCTTCATACATGTTGAAGCTAACTTGTTGATCACCAACTTCCATGGTGATCTCCCTTCCTTCATGCTAATCATCGTGCTCGCATGATCCAAAGGAAGGGTCGCCCGAGGATCAAGGAAGTGTCTGCACAACTTCGAAGACATATCTAGAACGTAGAAATCTGCAGGAAACACTAATCCTTTCACTGGACCAAGATGTCCTCGATGATTCCCAATGGATGACGGAAGGATCTATCAACCGTAAGACTACGTATAGGCTTTATGCTCTGCGCCTGTGGCTTCATAAATGATTTCGGCATTACGTTAATCGCCGCTCCCAAATCAATAGAGCTCTTCCAATGGTCACCTTTCCTATAACACAAGGAATGGTGAGCGATCCTGGTCTGACACTTCACCGGATTTGGGGCTTAAATAAAGCCGACACATTTGAGCTTACTTGGACACGTTCGTTCGGCCGAAATTTCCTCTTGTTTGTGCACAAGTCCTTCAGGTACTTGGCGTAAGCCGGCACTTTCTTAATCAAATCCAGCAGGGGCACGTTGACTTTAACCTTCCCAAACAGGTCAATGATTTCTTTTTCGTGTTTGAGCTCATTGACTCTCTTGCTCATCAGATACGAGTTCGGAAAAGGGAGGTCCTTTAAGTTGACTTCCTTACTTGCTGGTTCATTTCTGCTCGATTTATCCTTATCAGCTCTTCTTCCTGAAATGCTCGATGATTTGTCTTTATCCTCAATTGTTGATTGCTTCTTGTTTCTCAACAATTCTTCTTCGCGATCACTCTCTGATCGCACAGCTTGCTTCTCTCTCACTTGAGGCGCTTCTTCAACCTCAATTTTCTCGGTGCATTCTTCTTCTTCAGGATTGTCGAAATGCACTTTCTTTCCACTCCTCAACTCAATTGCATTTAAACTCTTCGGGTTTATTACCGTGTTGGAGGGAATTGTTCCACTGCTCCGAGCTTGGTTGTCACTCAAATTATTAGACAATTGGGTGACATAGGCGTTCATGTTCTCGACCTTGGTCTCCCATTGCTCCATGCGTTTCTCCAAGGCACTAAAGCAGGCAGCATTCTTAGCAGAGTCCTGTTGGATGAGGTTCGCGATGGCGTTGAATTGATTTGTTGTGGAAGTTCGTTCCTCTTTCATCAACGTCATCATACCATGCAGAAGCTGATTAGTGTCCTCTTTTGGTGGCTGTGGTTGCACCGTCAACACTTGCTGATCGGGAAACTGGTTTGTAGATGGTCCAGCTCCACTCCCTTCTTGAAAACGGTTGGGTGCTCTTTCTTCATTATTCCTCCAACTGAAGTTAGGATGAGATCTCCATCCTTCGTTATATGTGTTGAGTACGGGTCCCACTTAAAATTTTGTCTGCCTTGGGTAGACCGCAGACACTTCTTCATACCTTCCGGGACAGACGCTGGAAATGTGCATCACCGATCCACAAGATTCGCAACTAGGTGCGACGATTCGATGGAAGGTGACGAGGCGATGCACATTCAAATTCTTAAGCTCACCGTGATTGAGGATAAGCGGGAAATTATCCGATGTTCCAAGGAATCTACTTTCGATTCCAGGCTCTCCATTCTCTTAGTTTGAGCCGTCATGGCTCCTACTTCATTCACATTCCTGGAATCGCGGACACTATACTGTTGATGATTCAGGGGCCATCCTCTTTATCGGGGCCTAAGCTTACAGTGCGGTGAGGTCAATCAACGAACCTCCGACGCAAAGATCCAACATTCCTTTTCTTGATTCTTTACCCCATCATAAAAATATTGAACCAATTGTTCATCGTGGATTTGATGATGGGGGCACCGAGATAACAGATCTTGGAATCTGTTCCAAAAATCATACGGGGACTCGTCATAATCTTGTTTTGCAGAATATATCTCCTTTCTCATCGACGACGTCTAGAAGCTGGAAAATACTTTTCGGAAAAGCTTCCATAAGTTGGCCCAACTGTGATAGGCATTCGCGACATGCCTTGGGAGGCTCATATACCACTCCGGGCCTTTCCTTCTAACGACAAGTGGAATACCTTCCACAAAGACTGGTCCAGATGTGCTCTCTACTGGACTTCATACTTTGACAGATCATTGTGAGGGCCTAAAGATGCATGTAGGGGTCCTCTCCGCCAAACCGTGAAATTTAGGTAGGGAGTTAATCAATAAACCTTTAACTTCGAAATTTACGTCGAAGTTAGGGGTGCAGGAAGCAGTGAAAGGATCGTAGTTTACATCAGAGGTTGTAGCTTCTCGGATGGTTCTACGTCTGATGTTCGCATTGTTGTCATCTACGCGTTCCTGGTCACCGTTAAGACCGTGATCTCCATTTCGGGGTAGTTGACCGGGATATTCTTGGTGTTCAGCCATCTCAGATTCTAGTCGATCTAGTGTGCTAAGTCTTTCTTGCTCTCTTGTTTTTCCTAAGTTGTCTAAGGTGTCGCTCAATTTCGGTTTGAAAATGAACTAGCCTAAGTCTACGGGCATGCACAAGAGAAGTTCACCTAAGATAGCTCACTAAAGCGACAATGGATATGAGCTTCAATTCACTCGTGAGTTATTGCGGCGTATAAAACTTCGCCGCAATGAATCGAATAAATTGTAACTTTCATTGCGGCGAATATATGAACTTCATTGCGGCGAATGATGAACTCATTTGTGACGAATGATGAACTCATCACGACCAAGAAGCCTGACCGACAAAGCAAGCGAATCGAATAAACACTTAAAACAAAGCAGAATGAAATCACAAACAGGATTAACACTAAAAACACTTAAGCAGAAAAGAAATAAAATTATGCAATGCAAACAAAATGCAACGACAAAAATTAAAATCAAAACAAACACTAGCTAACCTAGAGAATCAATTAATTTGATTCCCGACATGGCGCTAAATTTGATCGTGACTTATCGTTCAATTTAAGAATTGATCCTTGGAAACCGGTCAAATAAAATTTATACCAAGGATTGCAATACAGGATGCAACCTCGGGTCGACTCTCAAGGAACCAATGCACCAATTGATTCTAAGACTAGCCTAATGTTTGAATTATGCATGCAATGAAAGCAATAAAAGGAGGTTTTGATTGATTAATCTAAAATTAAACTAAACTAAAGTAAGAATAAATGTTTTGGGATTTTAGAAAGTTAAACGATTGAAATTAAACAAGTGTGAAATCAAATTACTAAAACTCTCTTGAAAATGTAGCTCGGGTCATCATCGTAAAATAATATCGGAGTTTGAAATCCACTAAGTTTCGAAAGCTAAACCTTAACAACTCGTTAAGTCCAAAATTAATTAATCAACTCGATTAATTAAAGTTTGTTAAAACCTTAGTGTATGTATATAATGATTAATGCAATAAATCGATCAAACAATAACACAACCAACTCAATCAAACACAACTAGGCGATTAAATCGATTAATGCAATCATCCAACCGATATACATGAACTCCATGTATTTAAGCACAACATTCAACAATAATCAATCCATAACATATATCAAAGTTTAACATCCGATTAAACTATAACGGATTCAATCCATCATACAATGTATTCTCCAACTCGGAGTTAATACGAAAATATAATGTAAATCTAAAACTAAGATCGATTACCCCAGTTAAGCTCACGGAACTCGACCCTCACTCCATCTTCAAGAGATCGGAGACTTAGCCACGCATCACGGCGAAGAGTCCATCACTGCTGGACACCCGGCGTTGCTCATGACTCGAGCGGTGAAGGATGAAGGAATGGTCGGCGAAATGAAGGCGGAGAGAAGGTGGTGAATGTGGACGATGTACATTGCCTCCGAATCAAAACTACAAAAACCAAAGAAAACAAAACCTATTAGATTTAACCGAGAAAGCAGAGAAGAAGAAGTTAACCTCGGGAGCGCCGCTTGTTTTTGCCCTAAATGGCAAGATTTTATAGGGAGTTGTGCGGGCGGGTCGGATCGGTGGATTAATTTCCATTTATAGGCGGGTTACCCGACATTATTTGTGTAGTAGCATGAGTTATTTGGCGAAGTCCGGATGGTCACTGTCGTCATGACGAATACATTAAATACCATTAATTTGTCATGACGAATGGAGGTCTTGATTATTGCGGCGAATCTCATGACATGTTTACTTCTTAAATGTTGACTCCTTTGGTCCTACAAATACAACCTATTTGCAGTATCAATTGTCCCAATAAAATTATGCGAATTAATGACAAATGACAACAAAATACCGACAATGTGCAATTTATCAAAACTCAATGTGCGGGACCAAAATAAGCATAAAATCATAGATCGTGAGTCAACAGATGCATAATTACTAGAGAAAACGGGCCTAATTTATAGTATAAATTTGGTCTAATCAGAGAGATAGACCTGCGTGTTGGAAATGGAGCAAGAGTTGCTGCATTAGCTGTAGGCACTTATTTTTTTTCACTCCCCAGTGGGCTTGTAAATAAATTGGATGAATGTTATTTTGTACTGTTTTAACAAAGAACATATTGTCATTTCTTGTTTAAATAGATTTGGTTTCCATTTGACTTTTAGTAACAATGGTTGTTCTATTAGTTTGAATGGAATGCTTTATGGTCTTGGTACATTATGCAATGGAATTTACATATTAGATATGTCACATCCAATTATGAATGTCAATGACACAAAAGACATAAACGAGATAATTTAAAATCAACTTACTTATGGCATTGTCGCTTGGCCATATAAATGAGAGACGATAGCTAAGCTCCATAAGAGTGGTAGTTTAGGGTCATTTGATTATGAATCATATGACACATATGAATCTTGTTTATTAGGCAAGATGACTAAGTTACCCTTTAAAGGAAAGGGTGAGCGAGCGATGGAGTATTAGACCTAATACATTCGGATGTATGTGGTTCGATGTCCATCCATGCGAAGTGGTTGTTTTACTTCATTACCTTTATCGATGATTATTTTCGATATGGGTACCAGATTCGATGAGATACAAATCTGAAGCATTTGAAAAGTTCAAACAATTCAGAAATGAAGTAGAAAAACAACTTGGGAAAAGTATCAAAACATTACGATCCGATCATGGTGGGGAATACTTAGACCAATAGTTTTTGGATTATCTCAGAGATAATGGGATTTTATCCCAATGGACTCCTTACATACCACATCATAATGGTGTGGCAGAAAGGAGAAATCGGACCTTGTTAGACATGGTACGATCGATGATGGGCTTTGCAAAATTACCAAAATCCTTTTAGGGGTATGCAATTGAGACAGTTGTTTACTTGCTAAACAGAGTTCCATCAAAGACAGTTGATGTTACTCCATATGAGATGTGGACTAACAAAAGACCCTATCTTACTCATTTAAAAGTTTGGGGTTGTCTTACTTATGTGAAGCGGATACAGTCAGATAAACTTGATGCAAAGTCTGACAAATATTTGTTCGTATGATATCCTAAAGAAACAGTGGGATATCAATTCTACCTTGCTGAGGAACAAAAGGTGTTTGTTTCAAAGCATGCTGTCTTTTTAGAGAAAGAGTTTTTTTTACAAGAAGACAGTGGGAGCAAAATTGAACTTGAAGAAGTTCAAGATGCTTTAACAGACGCAGATCAACTGCCTGAGCCTGAAACTGTGACTCATAAAGATGAAGTAACAGTTCAACCTTCTATAACACACGAAATTTCGTAGGTCACATAGGATACGCTCTATTCCCGAGAGATATGGATTTCTCGTGAATGAACAGAATGACGTATTGCTCATAGAAGATAATGAGCCTACCACCTATGAAGAGGTTCTGAAGAGTTCAGAGTCTGAGAAATGGCTTCAAGCCATGAAGGCTGAAATGGATTCCATGTATGAAAACCAAGTATGGACTTTGGTTGAGGCACCCGAAGGAATAAAACCCATAGGGTGTAAATGGGTTTTCAAAAAGAAAACCGAATTGGATGGTAATGTGATTACCTATAAAGCAAGGCTTGTAGCTAAAGGCTTTCGTCAAAGACAAGGAGTTGACTACGACGAGACCTTCAGCCCAGTAGCAATGCTGAAATCCATTAGGATACTCCTAGCCATTGCCACTCATTATGATTATGAGATATGGCAAATGGATGTGAAGACAGCTTTCCTAAATGGAAATCTAACTGAGGATGTGTATATGACACAACCTGAGGGCTTCATCTCTTATGATGGAGAAAAGGTATGCAAGCTTCAGAAATCCATTTATGGATTGAAACAAGCATCCAGGAGTTGGAATATCCGTTTTGATGAGGTAATCAAAGAGTTTGGTTTCTCACAAAATCCGGATGAATACTGTGTGTATAAGAAGGTTAATGGGACTGCAATCGTATTCCTTGTGCTATATGTAGATGACATATTATTGCTAGGAAACGATGTCTCTATGCTACAATCTGTCAAGATTTGGTTGTCCAAACAATTTGCCATGAAAGACCTTGGTGAAGCAACTTATATCCTTGGGATAAAGATCTATAGAGATAGATCAAAAAGATTGCTTGGTCTTTCACAATCAACGTACATAGACAAGATGCTAAAGAGGTTTAGCATGGAGCAATCCAAGAGAGGTTACCTTCCTGTGACTCATGGGATAACACTCTAGAAATCTATGTGTCCTAAGACACAAGATGAGGGAATGCTCATGAATATGATCCCGTATGCATCTGCAGTAGGATCTATCATGTACGTTATGCTATGTATGAGACCCGATGTATCATATGCTCTAAGTGTTACGAGCAGATACCAATCGAATCCTGGTGAGGGTCACTGGGTGGCTGTCAAGAATATCCTCAAATAATTACGAAGGACTAAGGATGTTTTCTTGATATATGGAGATGGAGATCTCAAAGTGAGCGGGTATACAGATGCCAATTTTCAATCTGATAAGGATGATTCTAAATCCCAATCAGGTTATGTATTCACACTGAACGACGGGGAGGTCAGTTGGAAAAGTTCCAAATAAGAGACGACTGCTGATTCAACAACCGAGGCAGAGTACATTACCGCTTCAGAAGCAGCAAAGGAAGCAGTTTGGATCAGAAAGTTCATTACTAAACTTAGTGTGGTTCCTAGCTATGATGGGCCCATACAGTTGTATTGTGACAATAATGGGGCTATTGTGCAGGCGAAGGAACCAAGGTCTCATCAACGATCCAAACACGTACTCCGCAGATATCACCTGATCAGGGAGATCATTGGTCGAGGTGATGTGCAGATAGAGAGAATTCCCACAGAGCAGAATATTGCTGATCCGTTGACAAAGTCATTGTCACAGAAGAGTTTTGATTCTCATGTACTCGCCTATGGTATTAGATATCAAGGTGATTGGCTTTAGATCAAGTGGGAGATTGTTAGAGTAGTGCCCTAAAGGCAATCCCCTTTAGCACGTTTTGTACAAAGTTCTGTACATACTTTATGTATAAATAAAGAAAGGCACATTTCATTACTTTGATGTTCATTATTTATGAACTGATATTGATCAATAAGCAAATTAATGAAGTCCGTGATATATGACATAGCATGAAGGAAATTATGATGTGACCATACTACTGAGATTCTTATCATGTGCAATTATGTCAGTATCTAAATTATCCCTAGTCGTAGGATTACTGAAACTGGACATCGATAATTCGGAAAGACTAGCACATCTCAAGCTCCTTGATTTGATCAAGCAGTGGATCTCAAAAACTGTAAATATGAGATATTTAGGGTTGAGATGTGGATGCTTACTAGAGGTAGAAAGTACATTGGATGAACTACTATGAGATCATCACATGGATGTTCTATTCTAATGCCAGTGATAATCTCATCATAGCAATGGTGCAAGTATCCTTAGACTTGAAGTACTCAAGGATATCTTGGATACTGATTCTGTGCTTTGACTCCATTCCTTGTTGCCTTACAGAGGTCGCTCGTAGGGTGGTGCTTGGGTACAGTTTGAGGTATTCGAAGGTAATTGAGTAGCCAATAGAGGATTCACCACTTCTGTGATAGCAGAAGATGATACTAATGGCCTCTTGTCAGGGTCATTACTTGGAAATCTCTGATCAGAGTACATATGTCATGAAGAGTGTCTTCATTGACATATTAAGTAATGAGTCCCAGGACAAGAACTGAAATCACTTGGACTAGATTTGACATAGTCAGTCTAGTAAGAGTTGACACTTTGCCCATACTCATAACCAAGTGGGGTATAGGATGGTGAAAGGACGAATTGCACGGTAATTGTCTATGGAAAGGTTCGTGATATGGTTCATGATGAATATAGATTCATTCGTCAAACCAATTACTTTCCGATCAATTGAGGTTCATGATGTGTTGCTAGATACCGCTCATGACTTGCTTGGATTAAGTGTTGATCTAAGTGGCCAACATAACCGGGAAGCTAATGGGTCGCACGCATAAGAGTGACTCGGAGAATTTGTAAAATAGTTTTGGATAGAGATCCAATATATGGAGAGCAGTAGGATTAAATGGATCCCAATGAGATCGAGATATGTCCCGATGAGATCGCGACATCGACATTGCTGAGACGGGTCTCCGGTGATTTTTCCCTACTGGGACCCGGTAGGACCGACCCCATTGTGACTGGACTATTTCAGCATTTATATATATATATATTATTAATTAATTAAGTAATTAATATATATATATATATATATATAGCATTTACGTGGATAGATGAAGAAAGGAGAAGAACCTTCTTTTGGATGCTTAGTCATTAAATGCATTAAATGACTAAAGACAAAAAATGAAAGGATGAAGAGGCATGATCGTTGGTTTTGGGATATAAAAGAAAAAGAAAGAGTTTCTTTCTAAAAAAAAAAGATGGTTGATGTTCGTGGGTCTTGAAAGAAGATAGAAAGAGTTTTATTTTTCACGTTATCCATCATCGATCATCAAGCTTCTCTTCCTCTCCAAGTTTTTCTTCATCGTTTCTCAAGCTCTCCAAGGACAAAGGTAAGAGCTAGCACTCTTTAATTTGTTCTAGCTATTCCCGGGTCAAAGGGTTTGTCCCGGTTAGGTTCTCCGATCTCTGCGTGGATACCGTTAGAGACGGTCTCCTTTGGTCGTTTTGGTTTGACTTTGTTATATAGTCACATGGATCCTGGCTTTCGGGAAGGTCCCGGGACAAAAAATTTTGTTTTTCGCACCGTGGGCATGTAATGCTCACACCAGGATTTTCCTACACTTTCATCTGGAGATCCAGCCCAATTAGCATCTGTAAATGCTTCTAACTTAAAATGACCATTGTTAGTAAATATAAGGCCTTTTCCTGGAGCAGACTTTAGATAGCGCAAAATGTGAAACACAGCTTGTAAGTGTGGTTCTTGTGGATCATGCATATACTGACTTACCAGACTAACTGCAAATGCGATGTCTAGCCTAGTGTGAGAAAGATAGATGAGTCTCCTAACCAACCTTTGATATCTTCTCATGTCTACTGATGTACCCGTTCCTGCTTGCAGTTTGTGATTGCATTGGATGGGAGACACAGCTGGTTTACAACCTATCACACAGCTGGTTTACAACCTATCATACCGGTGTCTTCCAATAAGTCTAGGACATATTTTCTCTGAGAGATAAAGTTTCCTCTTCTTGATCTAGCGACTTCAACTCCCAAGAAATATTGCAATGTTCCTAGGTCCTTAATTTCAAATTCTTGAGCAAGTAGTTTCTTCAACCTCGCCATCTCTTCTGTATCACTTCTAGTTACAATAATGTCATCAATGTAGACAATAAGAAGCGTGATCTTACCTTGGGAGTGCTTGATGAATAGGGTATGATCTGCATGACTCTGTTGATAACCAAAAGTGATCATAGCCCGATTGAACTTTTCAAACCATGCTCGTGGTGATTGTTTCAGCCCATACAAGGCCTTTTTTAGCCTACAAACTTTCCCTTGTGTCCTCTCATCTTCAAACCCTGTAGGAATCTCCATATACACCTCCTCCTCCAGATCCCCATGAAGAAATGCATTTTTCACATCAAATTGCTGTAAGTCCCAATCCAAGTTAGCTGCATATGAGAGTAAGATTCTGATTCTATTCATCTTAGCAACTGGAGCAAAGGTTTCTTGATAGTCCACTCCATATGTTTGAGTAAAGCCTTTAGCCACCAATCTTGCCTTGTACCTCTCAATGGACCCATCTGGCTTATGCTTTACTGTGAATATCCATTTGCAGCTAGCCGTTTGTGTTCCTTCTGGAGCAGTGACAAGTTCCCACGTCTCATTTTTTTTCTAGGGCCTTCATTTCTTCAATCATAGCTTCTTTCCACTGGAAAATTTTCATTGCTTCTCTCCAATGCTGTGGAATAGACACAGAAGAAATAGACAAGACAAAGGCTCTATAGGCAGGAGACAATGAGTCATATGTAACAAAGTTAGAAATTGGGTGTTTGGTACAACTTCTAACACCTTTTCGAAGAGCAATTGGCTTATCTAAATCATCAGATAAATCATTATCTAGCACACCAGTGTTCTCGAGGGAAGAGGATGGCATTGACACAGACTACATGATGGCTTTTTCTGTCTTATCTCATCTTGAGTATGTCTTTAAGTCTGGCCTATCTAAGCGCCGACTTTGATCCTCCTGAACAACACTAGTTGTCTCCCGCTGAATTGCTCTTTCTCCTTGGGTCACATTATCTCTAGAGTGAAGCAACACTTCTTCTTCAATCTCATTCTCCCCTTGAAGAAGGGTTGCGGATGTGGTAAAATAGGACTCATACTCCAGAAAAGTGACGTCCATACTTACAATGTATTTCTTAGACTGAGGATGATAAAACTTATATCCTTTTTGTATGGGAGAATATCCAACAAAAACATATTTCAAAGCTCTTGGCTCTAACTTGCCAACATTCCGAGCATGAACAAAGTAAACATGCCCAAAAAACTCGTGGAGGTACAGTGTAAGAGTTTGTACCTTGTAATATTTCAACAGGGATTTCAAAATCTAAGATTTGAAGTGACATTTTGTTGATAAGATAGGCGGCTGAAAGGACTGCATCACCCCAATATCCCTTTGAAAGATTCATTGTGAACATAGGTGATCGTGCAACTTCCAGAATGTGTCTGGTCTTCCTTTCTGCAACTTCGTTATGTTCATTAGTATAGGCAAACTAGTTTGATAAGCTATTCTATTGGAATCCAGATAAGCACGGAATTTACCATCCATATACTCCATTCCATTATCTGACCGTAAGATCTTGATTCTAGCATCATGTTGAGTACTAATCATTTTGTGAAAAGATTAGAAACATGAAAAAACTTCATTCTTATTTTTCATCAGTTAAACCCAAGTCAATCGGCTGCAACAATCAATAAAAGTCACAAACCATCTATGGCCAGAAAGAGAGTGTTGGGACCCGATCCGAGACCAGATCCCAACCGGAAAGCGGAAAGCAGAAGAAACGAAAAAAATAGAGTAAAACGCAAATATGAGTCAGATCATATAGCGAAGTGATTACGATCGCATTATCGAATAACAAAATGGGAAACATAACGGATCCAAATCAGAATCGAAATGAATTCAAATTGCAAATAGAAAGTACACTCGAAGTCAAAGCATACAAACGGTGGGTTCGAACTGAATTTCAAATTCCAACATCCGAAGCGTGCGTTGGAAACCTTGGACTAACCAATCCGAAAATAGTATAATTTTTTTTCTTATTATTCATTTCTTTCATCATTTAATACATCTTATTCAAAATCAAACAAATAATTTCCACTTTCGGAAAATTTTCCTCATACAAATCTCAAATCTTAATCACAATCTTCTTAATTATGCGCTAATTCAGTATCTTCATAACGAAACATATTCTTATCCTTTTTCTCATTTCTTGCCATAGAAATTTCACACTCATGCCAATAAACCCCTAAATTTATACACTAATACTTTTATTCATATCTACCCTACTAAAATTGGGCAGCATAACAGCTGCCTTATGACTAACCCAAACCTACAAAGTGTTCAAAACAACATTTCTATAATTTCCAAACAATCACACATACATCAAAATTCACCGGACCCTCCGTTCGGGATCTCAGCAAAAACGCAATCCTATTTCTAAACCACTTTAAGTCATCTTTTCATATTCAATTCATATTCATCACATTCAAACTCATATACAATTCCAGTCATATACAGTCATATTCATAACTCGATTCATAACACAATCCCTAAAATCAAATACATCATACACAATTTTATACATCATTCCATAATTCACAAATCAATCCAACCCATAAATCGATCATACTTGTAAATCATCACAATTTATATCCCATCATCCAACACATTCACCCATATCCATATATATATATATATATATATATATATATATCCCAATTAACCAAATGAACATTCCATAGCCAACACATTTCCAAATTCCATAACTCAAGTTCTTATACAATATCATAATCCAAAATACATTATGAACCAAAAGCTTACAATACTCTAATGGCATTACAAGCCATATTCCACTACTAATAATCGTAAACCAAAATACACATAGTACAAAAACATGCACAAATACTGATGTCTTGACGTATTTCATTCGATCTCCTACTCGAATACCTGGAGATGGGGATAAAAGGGGGGGTGAGCTCAGAAGCTCGTGGATAACATGTTTATGAATCAAAAGATAAGCAAAACATTTTGAAACCTTATTTTAGCTGATCGAAAACATCGAAGATTCATTTCCCAAAAACTTTTTAATTTCCACAATCTTTCATAAACATTTACAAACAGTTTTCAAAACTATCATCATTGAAAATTCCCAAATTTCTCATTTGTCGAAAATCTTAACCTTTTTACAATCTATGAATATAATCGAAATGCATCACATATACACAAAGCAAAAACATATAACACATCAATTGGTTTGGATCGGTCCAAAATAGACGCATCGCACATTCCCCAGAGCGGTCCTGTGGCAAATTATATCAGGCGTACTACACTTTCCCGCATAGCGGTCCAGTGTAGCCGTGAAGGGAGTCCAAAATCGGAGCTCCTATGCCACTAGCGGGCAGCTAGGCGAAGGCTTTAAAAAATGAGATCAGTTCAATGACTCCACATGAGGGACCTAACTAAACCCATATAACACACATTCATGCATTGAAAAATCATATTGCCCGAAGGCACATTTTGAAAATTCAACTTTTAATATTGTGTCGTACTCGACACATTCACATTCACAAACTTGCGTACATGCATATAACAATTCAAACACATTCTCAAACTATCAATCAATCTCATAAATAATCGAAATTCACATGTTGCAAACTCAAACAATCAAACAAAAAGAATTCAATAATTATGTTCATTTCATCAAATCCTTCAAACACTTTGGAGGTAGTTAATTTAATCATTTCGTTTGAAAGTCCGAAACAATGCTTGAAATTTCTTGATTCATTCGGAAAATAATGAATCCAATAGTTTATAAATGATCCCAAAAGTCAATTGATTCAAATCATTTGAAAAACAATAACTTATAAAAACAACACTTATAATAAGCTTATAATTTGAAAAATAAACACATTACCCACCTCATATCATTGCTTGGAGCTTAATTAAAGCTTCAATTCTCCATTCCCTTCCTTAATTTTCCCTAATTAAATAACATAAACCCTAATTAATAATCATCCAAAATTGAATCAATTTCAACATGAAATCTCCAAAATTGATCATGGAATTAACAAGCCCATATCACTTCCATGCTAACACAACCAAAAACTTAAGAAAATCTCAAAACTCACAAATTTCTCTTACCTTATTTTCCACCATTTTCGAATTTGCTTGGCTTCCAAAGGAAGCTTTCACCCTCTTCCACATGTTTCGTCTTGAAATAAAAAAAAATCATCCTTGTAACTAATAAAAATTTGAACCCTAGCAAAAATTTTCCCTCATCTCTCTTCTTTCTCCAATGAACATGCTTCTCCTCTCCTCTTCTTATTTTCTTTCTTCCTTTTGCTCAAAATATCGTGGCTTCTTTTAGGTAAAACGACAGCCACACATATATATTCACTTAATGATAGATAAAGGACCATCATGCCCTCACTAATAAACCTTGAAACCCAACTCTTTAAGTGATGTTCCTAAATTACCCCTGAATTTCATTTCAAGACATGCTTACTTTCGAATATGTTTCGCACTATCAATTTGAAGGAATTTGCTAAAACTTCCTTCTATAAAGTTATTCCTCCTTGCCTTAATTTCATAATGCCACTAAAATCATTCAATTTGGAGCACTACATCAAAAGTTATAGTCTAAACAAGTCGGACATATCATTCTACTAAAACATTTTCTAGCAATTCACTTCCTTCCATAAATTGGCATTCTTAAAGTCTAAATTGAAATTTCATTTCTTCATATGACTTGTAGTCCCATGTCTTAATTTTATTTCGCCTCAAGAAGCTCTTCAATCGAACCTCTACAGATACTGAATTTCACAAAATACTGAACTATGTTCAGAAATTTCCTGTCTCATTTTGATTTACACAAACTTCCTTCAATTAAGACTCTAAAATTCACAAATTTCACATAAAATGAAATTCATTGTCTTAGGAATCCAACGCTTCAAAAATCAAGTCATTCGGATGTAAGACAGAAAAGATATAAGGAAAAGATTTGACAATGTCGGATGAGGAAGGAAAATAGCAAGATCAGAATGAAACAAATCATTCCGATTATCATAAGATTCAATCAAACTCTTTCAATTCAACTCCAATTGATGTAAATTTTCATGGAGAGAAGGATACATGTATTAGGAATTCAGTGCTTCAAGAATCACTTCAATCCGAGGTCGGATGAGTGAGTTATGCTCAAAAGACTAAACCATGCTTAAACTTGAAATCGATTTGAACCTCTCTTGGCACGATCGCCATAACTTTCAATCTAGAAATCGGATTGATTTCGTTCTTAGAGCATTAGAAATTACACAAAATCAGATTCGGCCTCTAAAAGTGTCAAAAATCACCATTTTCACAAGCTAACCCGTGAATGTCCGTTTAACGGACATTGTCGGGCCAAAGTGTACCAATTCATCCGAGAAAGTCCGTTAAACGGACATTCATGTCCGTCTAACAGACATAGGCACAGCAAATGGTCCTTTTGACCTGTAAAAGTTCGTTTAACGGACTTCCATGTCCGTTTAACGGACATGGGTTTTCCAAACCCCCTTCAAACCTTTTTCCACTGCTTCCTACTCCCAAACAAACATCATATTCAATCAATATCTTTCTAAATTCAACTCTTCTAGTACCAATTCATTTCATAACAACTCAAACACCAAATATATTTCATCAAACTCTCGATTCTTGATCCATTGGGTCCATCCAAACCACAAATTCTCATCAATTCCCATAACTATCACATACACAACTCCTATGAAACATCATAACTTATATCAATCATATCTCTTAACAAAAATCTCGAAAACTTGGATACTTAGTATCGTTGTAAAGATGAAAGAACAAGCTAATACTTCAAAGAAGGCAACTTTGGCCAATTCTATTTCAATCTCATTCAAACAATTCTATTTGCCATTGGAATTTATCCTACACTCAACCTCAATGCATATGATTTCTTACATTCAAAAGCATCGTGTCATTCACCAAATTCCTCTCTTGCTTTTGCATAATCTCTCACATATATAACCATAATTCATACTTAAGGTTTCTCAACTCATCATCCATACATGATTCACATTCCAATATCATAATCATTTATAACACAAATCACATACAAAACACTCATTTGATTTCATTTATTATTTCTAAATTTTCACTCAAAGATCGAGGTCCAACAGAGAGGGAGTTTGAGTAGGACCCCAAAAATCGGAGTGAATAGTCATAAAAGGAACATAACTCTTATTGCTTGATAAATGATAAGAACTTCTGATGTATTTAGCAAATTTACATGCTTCACAAAACAAAGAATCAAAAGAAGTTCTTTTAAACAAGTTTGGATAAAGTTTTGCTAGAACAAAAAACAAGGGATGTCCTAACCGCCTATGCCACTGTAGGATTTCCTTATTAATCACATCGTTTCCAAAATACACTTGATGTGCAACTATTAGGGCTCTTCTTCCAAGTCATACAAGCCATCCTGTAGTCTACCAGTTCCAATCCTCTGCTTTGTGTGAAGGTCCTGAAGAACACAATAGTCAGGAAAAAATTCAACTTTGCAATTAAGAGCCTTAGTGATGGAACTGATAGAGATAAGGTTAGTAGGAAAACGAGGTACATGAAGTACTGAAGATAGGGTAATATTGGGAGTATAGTTAACGAAACCTGTACCAGATACGGGAGTAAAAGACCCATCTGCTATTCTAAATTATCTTTGTTGTTTCTATGAGAGTATGTCAAGAAATTATTTTGAGAGCCTGTCATATGTCTGTTAGCTCCAGAATCTATAATTCAAGGATTATCTTTAAAATTGTAGTGTTCAATACCTGATTTGGCAAGGTTTGATGCACCAACTATGGAAGCAGAGTCTGCTTTTGAGAGAAGCTGTCTTAAAGCCTGTAGTTCCTCATTAGATAATCCCCCTGCTAACGATGTTTCGGACACTTCAATTCCATCAGCCAAATGAGCCTGACCCCTTACCACGGAGCCACCTCATTTCCCACGACTCTGATTAGGCCTTCCATACAATTTCTAACAGGTTTCCCTGGTATGTCTTGACTTTCCATAGTAATCACAATGTAAGTGATCCTTATTAGATGAGGTATTTGCAGGTTTCGCCTTTTCTATAGAACTTGCTACTAATCCTGCTTTTTCCATAACAGGTGTATGTAGCATAACATTTCACCTACTTTCTTCTTGTTGTATTAGAGAATGTGCAAGCTGAACAGATGGAAAAGGATCTTTTCCTAGAATTGTTCCTCGGATATGATCATACTCAGGGTTAAGACCTACTAAAAAATCAAATAACCGATCTTCTTCTATCATTTTCTGAAATCTAGCAACGTCTTTTGAGCATTCTCCTTGAAAGTCCTGATAATAGTCTAATTCATGCCATAGCCCACATAACTGCACAAAATATTGTGATACAGTCATATCTCCTTGCTTCGTGTTATGCAATTTATTACAAAGATCAAAAATTTGAGCTTTATTACCTATTTGAGAATAGGTCAGAGAAGCAGCTTTCCATATCTTTGTTGCTGTATCAAGTAACAAGTATGTCTGAGCAATCTCCGATTTCATTGAGTTAATGAGCCAAGACATGACGAGTGATTTTTTGGACTCCCACTGATTATAATCCGAAGTATTGACGTCGAGTCTCTTACTGTCATCAGTAATGTAACCCTGCAATCCTCTATGTAACATCCCGTTACTGATAGCAAGGGCATTATGGTAATATTAGGTCAGACTGATAGGTTTCATTGCATTCACTGATTGAGCATGTTACTGGCCTCTAATTATAGAGGAACAGGTTTATTGCATATGCATTTATTCATAGGTACATGCATTCATGATTTTCTGACATTTTAATTGTGAGTATGAATTAATTGGATTGGGAACTGGAAACTGACTGGATCATGATTAATTGAGAAATTAGGAGTAATTGGGCTCGAATGGCTGATTTAGAATATTTTAAGAGCGATTGATAATTGATAGTGGCTTATAGGAAAATTTCAGGAAATTCGGGAGAAAATACTCGGACCGAAAATTTTGGAGTGACAGACCGATTGACTGTATAGTACTGAAAGAATTGTCCAATGGCGATGGAAAAAAATTAGAAGTTATACTGTTAAGAAATCAAAATGTTGAGCCATTGAAATTTAGAGACTGAAATTTGAACTGATTTGGAGACCTATGTCTATAAATAGCTTAGGTTGGAATTGAGGATTTTCTTAAGGCAAAAAGCTAGCTTCTTCTCTTCCTCCTCCCATGGTGAACGTCGATCCCTTTCGTTGGTAAGAGATCTCGACTATTTCTTGTGGTTTTCCTTTTATTGTGTATGGCTAACTTGATTCTTGTGGAGGATGAAGGTTGAGAAGATTGGAGAGTGGTTAATCGTGGATTTTGAAGGATTTTAGGGTTTACGGTGATTTTGAGAGATTTGTGGATTTGAGCTTGATTGGTAAGTATTTATGGCTTTAATATTGTTATTAATGGTTTCTGATGCATTTATGGCATTTATTATGGTTGATTTGGGTAGTTGAGAGTGTTAATGGAGGTTTTAGAGTGAGAAATGGACGAAAAGCGATTGGAGAAGACGGTGGCGGGACCCGTACGTCGCGACGTCTGGCACAGCCTCGCCACGGCGGCGAGCACACAGGTTCATGCCGCGACGAGCCGCAAGAAGGATGCACGCCGCGGTGAGCGTCCTTCACGCCGCGGCGAGCAACCCTTATGCGTCGCGGCGAAGGCCGCAAGGTCACAGCGAAGGGCATTTCTGATTGGATTGATTCTTGATGATTGGGTATAATTTATGGTATAGACCTCCGATTGAGGCGATTCTCGATTCATTGTGAACTAGGAAAAGAGGTCTACAATTGAGAATAATTATGGAAGTTAGAATTTAATTTAAATGGTATTGATTCATAGAGAATAAGGTCAATTATGGTTCCTATTGTGACCTAAGTATTGAATTGTGACTATTGGAGTTTTAATTGGGATTTTCTATAGAGGTTTTGACCCAATGGGTAGGGAATTGCTATAGGGAATACGAATTGAGGAAACTGATTGAATTTTAGAAATGGATCAATCATTGTCGATCAATTGAGCAAAGAGATAGGATTGAGTATAAGAGTTCAAATTGGATGTTAGCGCCGGAAAACGTGAACATGCATTGTAAATAATTTCATTGAGACATATGCATCACTGAATTGTTTAATTGAGCATTTAGTAATGGGACTGTATTTTATTGCTATAGAGGCGTCGTTGGATCGTCATTCCACGGACATTGCTAGAACTTCCAGGCAGTAGCTCGGAAGTTATAGGTGAGTAACCTAGTTGGTTTCTCGAATTCCTGATTGTCTAAATGCTCAATGTGATTTACTTGCCAATGTGAAATTGTATGATTACTGAAATGTACTTGATCGAATGGCATGTTTTTACTGTATTGGATTGGACTACTGCATGACACTGAGAAATGCAATACTGGGCTTTTATAGCCATACACTGAATTACTGAACACTGCATTACATGCATAAATGCATGATTAGATAATGGATATGTGACCCAAGTTGCTATTATCACTGAAAAGAGCCCCGAGCTCGAACACTGTACGGTCTCGAGCTCGAGGGGAGAAATCTTTGACGCGTCCCCCACTGAATACTGACTGAGCACTTGTGCACAATAATGAATAACTGGAAAAGAGTCTCATATGCATTGTATACACATAACTGATTGAATTGCGACACTTACTGAATTATGTGATGACATGAGAGATTGCAAATTGTTACATGCTACTGAAAACTGTTGCATAATACTGTGAATCGTGATATGATACTGCAAACTGTTATAGGCTACTGCAAATTGTATATACTAATTGTATCTTACTGTGCCGTGCTGTACGCAATTTGCGTAATGCATGATTTGAGTGAACCATCGATGATGGTTTCTCACTGAATTCGCAAACTCACCTAAAATTGCAATCTATTTTTCAGGATCGTTATAGTAGACTCCTAGCTCCGGAGATATTCTTTTCCTGCCGTGCGAGCGTGCTGGCAAGAGAAGCGATGGCACACAGGTCGGTCAGCTGGGTTGGACTTTTGCAGATGACTTAGGATAGATGCTTGTATCAGTTTCCTTTTTGGTTTTGTTTAGGGAACTGATAGACTTGTCTATTCTGCTATTGGATGATTGTACCAGATTAATATTTTGGATTTTAAATTTACTGACTTTTGATATATTGTGGTCTTATTTATTGCGATGCCATATGGATTATTAGTCAAAAATTTTCTGGTAGTGCACCTTTATCGTGGGATACGTATCGGAGCGACCTGCGGGCGTCCCGATGTGTACCCTACGGTGAGGGGGCGCTACACTCTAGCTTTGATGAACAACAAACAGGATCTTGACCAAGCAAGATAATTAGTTCCATCAAGTTTTACGGGACGAATTTGAAGTGAAGGATTATTGGAACTCGACATAATTACCTTCTTTCCCTCCATTTTCTCCAATATTAATCAGAATCTCCAAAAAATAGGATATGTGGGCATAAAAATACCAGGAACAAAAAATCACCGAAATAAGACAAGAGAGCAAGGCTACTGAAAGATGGCTGAATGTTACGTGTGACACCCCCAATGGAGAGGCAAGAGGCTGCGATCCTAGTGGAGAAAGAACGACGGCGAAATTCTGGCAGGAGGATGGCACGTGAGTACGACAGGTAGCTGTGGCAGCGCGTGGATGTCCGGTTGACGTCAGGTCTTTCACCGTGGTCGTCGGACACTGCTGAGGCTATCTATGAGGGTGGTGAGAAAAAAGTCATTGTTGGTTGGGGCGAGTACAAACTCAGCCGGTGAAGAACAACCGGAAAAATAAAAACAACAGGACCTAAATCAAATAGGGCTTTAATACCATGATGAAAGTGTATTTGTATTCATTATATTTCTGTACATAGGAATAAGGAATAGCTAGGTTTATATACAAACTTCCTATGACTATTTAGGAAATAATCTAGCTATTAACTATAGGAAATCTCTCAATTATAGGAGAGATTATAGGAGCAATAATAAACATATCAATACAAGATCAATCCTAGTTAATACAAAATCAATTCTAATAAATCTATTCAACACTAAATAATCTAGCAAGACCCCAAAATTTGTCTCATCATGCTAAAAATTTTTAAGGGCCAACATCTGGTCCCATTTTTGACCCTCTAGACGACAGAATTTACCTTTGAGGTACAACGTGATTGAGGACATGAGCATGGTTGATTCTTTTGGCCATAACTTCATAACCCGACCTCCAAATTAAGTGATTTTTGAAGCAATAGATTTCTGACACATTTTCCTATCTCTCAATAAAATTTTTATCTTTTGGGGTCAATTTGAAAGAGATTGATGGAAAGAAAATGAGGGATCGATCGGAGGGGCATAACTAAGTTATGGAAACCTTAAATTTTTAAACATATCTTGAGCTTTAGAGATCAGAATGAGAAGGTTCCTGTTTCAAAATAAAATAGAGGCATAAAGCTATAATTAGCTTGAAGAAGTCAAATTGTGATGTTGGTGACGGGCTGCTGTGGGCAAGTCACCCTTGGGAGATGATGACAAAATGGGGGTTCATTGGAATAACCCTACAAGGAAACCCGCTCACACTTTTTGACTCTGAAATGATAGTTGGACTTCGAAAATGGACCCCAACATTTCATGATATCAGATAGAGAGTTGGACTCTAGAAATACAGGTTAATGAAGAGCACATTTTTTGACTCTAAATGTTGAGCGTCAAAAATGAAATATAGCACTGTTTGGTATAAGAACGATTTTTAAGCTCCGAAAATGAGGTCCAACATGTACAATCATTTTTATATACAAAATTCATGTGTTTACGTACGCTACATTAAGCATGAACATGAAACACACTTTCTTCTAATCTCTCATGTGACACCCTAATACCCCCTGGGAGGATATGGGGGCGCCACGCAGACAACATATCATACATGCATACAGAACCGAGACAAAACCAAAACATACGAAACATTCATCCTGCACTCTCAATAGCTCAAAGTAGAAGCAATTCGAAGAAAACATACATCTATTGGATCGGAAACAAAAAACATGCTTTGTTTGGAAAAACAGTAGATTTCAAAACTTTTAAGAGATCATTACTTGCAGCGGAAGCAACAAATCCAAATCAACATACCAATCCATACATGATATGGTATAAGAATAATAAAATATAAACAAGATCAGAAGTATTACCGACTCCTTCGCTACAGCTTTAAATCCTCGCTGCGTTATCCTCTCCTTCTTCGTGTATCCAAATCCTTTGCCTTTGACTCTTTTCCTTTAGCAATCTACTTTTTCCTTGTTGTAGTATCCTTAACCAATTAGGTTTACCACCTGTTCTTCAAAGACAATTAGGTTAACAAAATCCTTTGGTGGGAAAGGAGAATAAATGTTTGGAGGAGATTTTCTTAGAAGAAGAAGAAGCAAAATTGAAACTCTTTCAATTGGTATTTTCGATTCTGTCTTTCATGAAAGGAGAGAAGGTGTAAAGAACATGCAAGAACTCTTTCTTGCCTATCAATTTCATATATCCATGGATGGAAGGAGAGAGAGGCATCAAATGCATCACTTCTTTCATTAATCACTCATAAAATAGCCAATAATTGAGATTATCTTCATTTATCTTTATGATGGCTATTTCAAAAGACCATAACCTAAAATTCAATACCCAATTTCAGTTTTGCCAAGAAAAAAGAAGGAAGATGGTCCATCTAATGTACATCTTTCATCTTTAATCTAAAGAATGCAAATAGGTTACAAGCCAACATTAAAAGACAACCATTAAACCATTTAATGGTAAGTTCATAACTCCATTTAATGATGATTAACCATAATAAAGACCATCTTTATTTAGCATTTTTAATGTCAAATGTGTAGTTACACATTTAACCTAGGAATAACCGAAATTGCTATCTTCTTCTTAAAATTTTTTTTAATATAATTAATCTAATTAATTAAATTAAACCAAAAACCAAGCCCATTACTAAATGTACATTTGGGCTTCTTTAATTAGACCAAGCCCAAGATTCAATTATGGGCTTCTAATTAACCTCCATTTATATTTCTTACTTAGCTTGATAACCTTCCTTAAAGCCAAGTAGGGAATCTTATTGGACTTTGATAATTCAAGCTCCAATAAGCCCAGAATTAATTCAATGTCATTGGAATTAATTCTAGCTTATTAACTAAAAGAAAAGCAGAAGGAAGGAAATCAAAAGATAGAAATCAGAAGATAGAAAAGCAGAAGGAAGGAAAGCAGAAGATAGAAATCAGAAGATAGAAATCAAGGAAGGAAATCAAGATAAAAAGCGAAGGAAGGAAATCGAAGATAGAAAAGGTAGGAAGGAAATCAAGATAGAAATCGAAGGAAGGAAATCAAGATAAAAAGTAGAAGGAAGGAAATCAAGATAGAAATCGAAGGAAGGAAATCGAAGATAGAAAAGGTAAGATAGAAATCGAAGATAGAAAAGCGAAGATAGAAATCAAGATAGAAAAGGAAGGAAGGAAATCAAGATAGAAATCAAGGAAGGAAATCAAGATAAAAGGCGAAGGAAGGAAATCAAGATAGAAATCGAAGGAAGGAAATCAAGATAGAAATCGAAGGAAGGAAATCGAAGATAGAAATCGAAGGAAGGAAATCAGAAGATAGAAATCGAAGGAAGGAAATCGAAGATAGAAAAGCGTATGAAGGAAAGCGTAAGATAGAAACCAGATGATAGAAATCAGACGATTGAAAACCAGATGATAGAAATCAGACGATGGAAAAATAGGACGCTGCAGAATGTAGGAGATAGAATCAGCCTTTGTAGTCTTCATAAGAGTTGTAGATCTAGATGTCTACTTTCCTATGGTGAAAGACCAAAAACATTTGGAGCTATAGATTAAAAGTTATAGCAATCGCGCCAAAAGAGTTTCGATTCGATTTAGGAAGTGAGCATGGTCCGTTGTTTTGGGCATATTTCCCTCATACGACCTCCAAATGAGGTGAGGCTTAAACCATTGGATTTATAAGACACATATCTCTCACTCCATAAAATCAGGTATCAATTGGAGTTAAATTGAGAAAGTTTGTTCTAAAACAAGTGAAAGGTCAGTTAAGAGGGCATGTTTCGGGTATGAACTCTCTTAGGTTTTTGGAGTGTATCTTGAGTATATGACTCCGATTAAGGTGATTCTTGTTTCAGGGAGAACTTGAGACATAAAGCTACAAATTATATGAATAAGTCAACCCATGATTTTAGTGTATACATGGTGTGTGCTTGCCACGAAGGTGGAGTTACAATTAAGAATCCTGCAAGATTATAAGCGCAAGGTTTCAGGACAACGAAAGTTGAGCTCCGAAAACGGGTTCCGACGTCTATGGTACTATAGTAAGAGTAAGAGTGTCAAGTTTAAGGTCTCAGCAAGGCAAGTGTCTCGGGGATGGGCTCCACTCGGGCTCACATCCCGGGACAGTCGAGCTCCCGGGATCGAGGTCTGACACATTTTGCTCAATCCATTTATAAATTAATTTGAAGCACAAAGGTTGTGTTTAGCCAAAGACAATAAACAAAGACGTTGATTGGGAGGGAACCCAATGATTTTTGTTTTAATTATTATTTAAAAAAATCCAAGCACCCACAATGCAGAAAGCAACCACGGCACACTCAAGTCCTCCACCATAGCTTATCTCGGGAAGGTTTTTTTTTATCTTATGTTTTCTATTCTCTCCTCTCCTTTGTTAATTTTTGGTGTTCATTGTGATTTGTGTTCTACTATTATTACATTTTCTTTCCTTTTTGTGTTTATGTGCTTTGTGTTTTTCTACATTGAGGACAATGTAGATTTTAGGTATGGGGAAGGGATTTCTTGAATTTGGTGAAAACAATAAAAAATTGTTTCGATTTTGTAAGTTAATGTGCATTATTTCTTTAAACTGGGAAAACATGATGGATTGTAAACATGAATAGTGATTTGGTGATAGAATGACTATCATTTTCCGCAATGGTTGATTTGAATAAAAGATGTGCAAGAATTGGCAAAAGCATACTTAAATAAGTGAGATTTGAGCCTTTAAAGAGCAATTAGATTCTTTGTGCTCAAATTATTTTCTTGTTGAGTGTTGTCACACATGGTTTGATCATTCTAGAACTTGCTCTGTTATGCATGTTGAGACCACTAGTGGATTTGGTGCATTAAAGTGATAAAAGGCATTTAGGATTAAACTATTTTGGCTTTCTAAAACCCACCCCGTATGTTATTTCCCCTAGTTACCGAAATTGAAGCCTTAACCTCTTTCTTTTACATAAAACCACAAATTTCAGCCCAAGCCTTGTGTTTTGACCTTCGTTTTCAACCCGTTATCAAAAGAAATGGAAAACTAGTTACTTTAACTTATTAGTTTATGGATTGAGATTGACATGCAATGGAAACATGTATAGTTATATTAAAATATCATGTTTTGATGCTCTATAAATGTAGAAAAATAAAGTTATGAAATGCCAAAAAAAAGGAAAAGAAAAAGAAAAGGGGAAAAAGTGTTAAAAAATAAAAAAAAGAAAGAAAGAAAGAAAGAAAAACAAGTTTAACCATGAATTGCAAGTCCTCAAATATCGTTTAAGCAATCATTAGTTACCTATGTTTTGGATCATAAATGTTCTTATTTGTTATCTTTTGTAAGAATGATCCTTAAGATTTCTTGTAACACCTACATACCCTCTAAGAGGATGTAAGGATGTCACCCAATACATATCTAAACAAAACAAGACATTCCGGTAATTTCTTAAAAACAAGGCAACAAACTTTACATTCATCGACTGTTGACATAAATACACAAAATACATTATACACATTGTACTTATCATAAGCATACTTTAAATCCAAATCCATCCTATATTAAAGTTATTACAAACCATTTACACCAACATACAAATATGTCTTACACATTGATTACAGCTCAAAAGCAACATAAACAAACATTTTCCAAATTACATCACATCCTTTATTGGCCACTGCGGTTGTCCCAGTCTTAGACCTTCTAATCAAAACCTATACGGAGGCAAAACCACCGTACTAAGCATATTGCTTAATGGGGAAATAACTAAACAAGACATAAAATGACAAAAGTTTCTAACAGTCGTCTAGCATTCACATGTACTGAATCAGATCATATCATAAGCAATTTTTAATTATTCAAATTAAAAAGTGATCAGACCATTAAAAGCATCAGAACATAATATAATTCTTCAAAACAAAATATACATGCATCAGAGGAAATCACATAAATATCATAACAGAACAACATTACTTCTGAACAAAACTTAAAAGTCTCAAAACATGATATAATTGTGTTAGTATAGAACAGAACTTGTAGCAAATCAAAATTTATCTTGTATCAAATCAGAACTTAACTTATTGTAGAGTTGAACATATATCAGAACACAAAACAAATTAGTCTACTAGTCTTTTATACAGAAGTGGGTAACAGGACCAGAACAGAAGATACCTATGATTGGTATCACAAAATAGAAGAGACTTATGTGTTAGTATCAGAAGACACTGTTGTGTCAAATATCAGAAGATATCGTAGTGTCAAGTACAGAAGACAGCTTAGTGTCAAGTTACGGAAGACACCTTAATGTCACAGAAATAACTGCAGACCCTTCTAGACATGCCTATTTACCCATGACTAGGATTTGACAGTTTTAAAACAAAACATTTCGGATTTTAAAATCACATGTAGATGATGTAGTGCATAACATAAGACTTTATTCCATTTTGCTCAAATGGAACATATTCATTCACATTTGATCAAACTTAACATGCCTAACAAACATAAACATTTGCAATAATGCACCAATGAATACATTAAGTAATAACGCATTACATGTATTCACACAAGTTCCCAATTCACACACATAAATAACTAACATATTATTCTTGTTCTTTAAATCACATTAGCATTCATAAGTATACTTCATTCCTCTAACAACTCATAAGTTCCAAAATTAGACACTTTGATATCAAATAACACCTTCCATAAGTTATTACCTCAATTAATAATCCAAACCTTATTCAATCTTTAACTAACTAATTCCACATCAAACTAGGTTCATTTCATACCTTAATAAAGTCCAATTACACTATTATAAAGTGTCTTAACCTTATATAGTTCAACATTTGCACAAACTAACCTTTTCTCATTCCTAAGCATTTCTCATGACCGTGGGAATGGGCCATATAAATCCCACGATCGTGGGATAAGTGAACCAAAGGTTCAGTCACCCATAGCCTTCAATTCGTCTCTGAATTATAGCTCCTTCATACTCCATTCAATAAACCTTTATCAAAGTCTATTCATTTCATCTCAATTCTACCTTAATTATGCTTTAATTCCTCATCCAATTAATGTCTAATTCCAATTCAAAAATATTAGACAGTTCACAAATCATAGTCTTTCATGCATCATAATCAAAACATAATTTGTCATACAAAGCTCACTCTTTTAGCACTCATTTATCAACTTCACAACATATATTCTATGCCAATTCAATTATTATAGAACTTGTATTAATACATGCTATAAAGTTTAGAATTCTCTTACCTATTTAACTTCAATTTTCAACTCCAAAGAACTAGCTAATCTAACTCTTCCAAGCAACCAACATACATCCAAAGTCAAGGTGCAAATCTTAGCACCAAGAAAACAACATAGAAGATAACAAGTTCTAGTTTCCTTGATGCAACATCTTGCAAATTTTCCAAGTGATAATGATGCAAATTCAAGCAAAAATCCTAAGAGTTGTGAAAGAGTAAGAGATTTCGGTCGAGAGGAGCAAAGGATAAAGAGAAGGCAAAAACATAAAAGGTGAAAGATGATTCATCACTTGCCTAACTCTTTAGATGCAAGGTGTCCTGATTTACAATGGCCATATGTCACATATGAAGGTAAGCTACTTGTCCTTCAATGAAGTCATCTACATGTCTCCATGTGTGGCTGGCAAATGTCATAATTTTACTAGGCCATTTGTCACTTAATTACTAATGCCAAATGCCACTAAATGTATAGGCTTAATCATCCTAATTTTCATGTATGAACTTGTCTTGTCACTTGACAATTTTCCTAGTCCAAATGTACATTTTCATTCATCAATTTCTAATGGTAACAATTAATTCCAAGTTAATAATTATGATCCATCAAACCAAGATCCAAGACTTATGCAATTCACAATCATAATACAATTTTAACACCTAACTCATATACTTTCATAAACATGTAACATTCCTACTAGGGTGTAATTGGGGCCTTACATTTCTAAATTTTGATACTAGAACATCATTGTTGCCATTATTAGGGTCATTACTGGAGTGTAGGTGGAAGTTGAACAATGTAATATATATTACCTTTGATAACTATAGCCTAAATAACTTTTTAATCCTACCCTTGTCCTTAGCTCCATTACAACCAAATAAAAGACTTTTTTTAATTTTTTCACAGAATTCACAAGTGGTTGCAATTTGATATATTTGCAAACATATGATAATGTCATTCTATTGTGGCGAATATGAGTGAAATGTCCTATAAATACTTTTTTTAGTGCATTGAGTGAATCCGCATGTGAGGTCAAATTTGGTGCATTTTGAGTTTGGAAAGGTCATTGGGAATTTTGATGGTTGTTTTGGAGATGAATCCTATGAAATGCTTAAGGCTTGATTGTGATTTTGGTTTGGTAAGATAATGTATATTGGCTAAATTTTTCAAAAAAATTGTAAATATATTTATTTAGATTTGTTTTGTTTGTTTTGTTTTCAAGTCCTTTGAATGCTTGGGGATAAGCATTGTTTAGGTGTAGGGGAGTTTGATAGGTTATTAATTTACATGTCAATTTGGCTATTTTTGGAGCATATTAGATCGATATTGTCCAAATTATGGTATTTTTATATTGTTTTTGGAGTTTAGGAGATGTGGAGTCATTGTAGAGAAAAGAAGCTAAAATTGGCTAAATTGGAGAAGAATTGTACAAGAAATTTAAGAAGCCACAATGACATTGTTGGACCTCGTTTTCGAAGTCTAACTCTCGTAGACAATCATAAGACTTGAGTTGTTTCCAATTTAAAACATCTTAACCATTATCAACTCAACTTCATGCTTTGCTACCAAAACTGTTGGGTCTCGATTTTTCAGAGCGCAACTTTTGGAACTCATGTAAAATCGTGAACGTCTTACTGTCGAAAACCCTTCATTTGCAAGGAAAAATCCTTCGGAAGCAAACAGTGGGCTTCGCTGCGACAAATTGCTTGTTTCGTCGAGGCGAACACACGTGAAAAAAATCCCCTGGACCTTTGGGAATGTTATGTAGGAGCGAACTATTTAACTTTCGTTGTGACGAACCTGAAATTTTATTTTCGTCGTAGCGAGAAAGTTAATTTTCGCTGCGACGAACTTATAAGGCTATTTTCGCCACGACGAGACCTTGGAAACTCAACCCCTAAACCTAAAATTTTCAATGGTTTCTACATCACTCTTACCTTTCTTTCAATTTACATTGTCCCAAAATCACTCCCTCTGATGCATCATCATTTCATAACAATTCAACTATCAATATTATCTCATCATACTCTCCAATCTCTACTCATTTAATTCCTTACTTACAACTAATTCTTATTATTCACAAACTTCTATCATTCCCTTTTCCATAACACATCTCACTTGTGTGTGATGACAATTCATGTTCAAAATTCATCATCTCAAATTGATAGCTTTTTCGAGTACACTTAAGTTCAATTCAAACTCATCCATATGCAAATTCATATTCCCACTCAACATCATCCATGCATAATTCACAATTCATTAATATCAAAATATAAGAGTTCTTACAAAGCGGTAATGACATTTCAAACCACAATACATGGATGTCTCAAAATTCCAAAATACATAAGATACTTGAACAATAATTCTTAAAATGCAACCAAAACCTTATGGTTAAATAATCTAGCTTAAAATACAAAAATATGCATAACTCGAAGCGATGTTTTGACTCTTAATCACTCGATCTTATTTTCTTCACCTGAGGATGGGATGAAAGGGGGGTGAGCTTAAAAACTCGTAGGTAACAAGTTTATAATGGAAAATAAACAAAAATCATTGAAATGTTCATTTGTTATAAAAATTTCATATTGAATGCATAAAACTCATAGCTTTCAAATTCTCAACCAAATTCAAAACTTAGCTCAAAATTCATAGTTAAAGAAATATCATCACATAAACATAACACATACATGTAACCATCAAAGCATAACACTCAATTATGCAACATTCTTGACAATTCAAAGATGCAATGCACAAACAAATGGCTTGAGAGTTTTGTGGAACAAAACGGATAAACTAAAGTTTAAATCGTGAACAAAATGAGTCCGATTTCTCAGGATCTCGTGGCCTCAAACGGGCAGCCGGGAGAAGGCTATATGTCGACGTGCACGTGACTAACGAAACGTTCCTCTCTTGCCGAAACACAAACAAATTTATGTTCAAATCATTTCATCATACTTTCATGCTTTTTCTTCTTTTCCAAATATACAAAATCCCATGAAGTTTTTCAAGGCATAACATAAAAGATTTCAATGCATTTCCATCTTTATTTTGAAATTCAACAACAAAATTCATTTATCAAACATATAAAAATTCCTCAAATCATTTAAAAGAAATAGATACAAAAATTATGAAGTAATTTGAAATCATTTTATTCATTTGATTTAATAGAAAACATTTAAGGCTCATCATTTCTATTATAAACATAAAACCCACCTTAAAAATCCTTGCTCAAAGGTGCCTCACCCTTTGCTCCTCTTGCCTTCCTTGATTTCCTTTAATAATAACAAACATGTACATTCAATAGGAATACAATTTGAGGACCCATATATATCATATTCACTAAGATAAATTTTAAAAACTCAAACTCTTCCAAAAGTCCAAACATTTGGGTCAATTTTACATGATCATTATGATCAAGTAAATGACAAAATCTGATAATAATTTCTTCTAGAAACATTTTCCCAATTTTCTTAAGTTTATAATTACTCCAAAATCATTCAATTTGGTTTAGCAATCTAAAAGTTATACCAAAAATATTTCCAGGATGTTCTTATTCTAAAACAGAATTCCACACTCCACTTACATCAAAAATTTGAAATCCATAAAGACTGAATTTGAACTCAATTCCTTCATATAATTTGTATCCCTATGTCTCTAGTTTACACAAAATTAAAAAAAATCTATTTGGATAACTAAAAAAAAAGTTATGACCAAAATACCAAAACATGTCTCAGGCAGAAAGTTGAGTTCATGCAAGAAAGATGTCAAGTTCGCCATGAGAAGAAGTTCATTGCGAGCTTTTCCAAAAATCCAAACCGAAGACATTTTTCAACATTCCTCATCTATTTACTACCATCTTTCAAATATAACCCATCTTAACCTTAAAACATCTCTTCTACTTCATTTTCACTTCATTTCTACTCCATTTCAACTCAAAATCATTCACAAAAATATCATAATCTATCTTTGATCATTAACCCTAAAAGATTAAAGCATTTCCATACCCCATTCATTAATGACTCCCTACACATTCAACTTCTAACTATCATTAAACATAGTTAATCCAACAAATCAAGATTAGAAGAATGCTTACACTTACTTGTCTAGCTTCAACTCTTCAAGCTCTCCAAAACCCTAACTTCCTTCTTTCTTTTCTTCTTCTTTTCTCCTCTTCCACGATGCTTCTCTTCTTCTTCTAATCCAAGACACATTTTTATTCCTATTTTTCCCATTTTGCCCATCACTCACTTGGTTCTTTCAAAAATAACCCTCCTTCATTTAATCCAAAGTCTTTTTACATTAGGCCATTTATCCAATACTTTAACCATACACTAATTAAATTCTAACTTTGGCATAATAATTAAACTCCAAATAAAATGGTTTATCTAACAAGACCACACAATTTATTCAAATCATATTTAATAAATAATAAAAAATTTCGGGGCCCAATATTTCTCCCCCTTTTAAAAAAATTTCGTCTTCAAAATTCTTATCTGACTGATCAAGGAGGTAGTATGTTCCTCTATTTCCCATTTAGCTTCATCACTCGGATAATTTCTTTTAAATGATCATAGTCGATAGACTTACCAAGTCTTTCTATCCCTTATTTGGTCAGTCACTTTCTTAACTAGTTCCTTATTAGGTTTCAGCTTACTTACAAATTTCACTTCCTGTGTTGACATTTCATCCATGTCAGATTATACCAATATTTCTTAACATACTTACAATAATACATCTTTATTGGTAACACTGACTCATAAGTCAATGGTCCGGTTCTTAGTAACTTCATATGGACCACTACAATACAAACTTAGTCGATTCTTTATCCTAACCTGAGCTCATCTTGTATTCACTGTAAGCATGCCTTGGGAAGGTGATACTCTCAGAAACATTTTATCTTTTGCTTCATATTTCACATCTTTTAGTATCAGTACATTTAACTCTTATGTATATCCCACTGTATTCCTTGTCTTTGCCATGGGTCTGCCAAATTCATTCATCTTTCCTGAATCACTTAATTTCTGATATTGATTGATTTCACTTATCAACATAATCATCACAAACAAAAGTGAACGACTCTTTCTATCATCTAACTCCTCATTTTGATGCTCAAAGCCAAATAAATTTATACACTGATCTCATGTTCCTATGAACTCCAAACTATAAACTTTAAACATGTCTTCGACTGTTAAGACCATCGACAATTTAACTTTCAGTCACTCGATTCTACATTCTTAGCCGTTACATGATGTTCTGGCGTATTCCTACTAGGATGAACATTATAAGTTACTATTTATACTTTCTAACAATCTCTTTGCGCTATCATCTTTATCAATTACACATACTTCTTATTTCATTCACAAAATATCATTCTTCCTATTCAAATTCAAAATTTGTATTCATTTTTTATTTCTTGGTAAGATTCACAATTTCTGGATCCTCAATTTGAGCTTTGTTCATGTGAAACTGATCTTGAACTTTCAGTGACTAATCAATTTGCCCAAAATTCAATTCCACATTCTATGCTCCATTTATTTTTGCACTAGATCTGATAACCTCAATATCTGAATTCATGTTTCACTGCTATCGGGTTCTCTATTCAATGCATCTAATTACAGCACTAGCTTTACCAGTATAGTACTCACTTGTACAATCATAATTCTTTGAATAACTCTATCTATTGTCTCAGTCTCGTATTCAATTCTTTCAACTCAGTATTTACCTCAAAATTACATAATCTGTATATTTGAAATGTTCCTATACTTATAATGTCTCCAAAATTTCAAGCAATCACTATCGCAATAAGTTTCAATTCATGTCTCAAACAAACAACCCATGAGGTTTCAATTGTCTCCATGCATATGAATTCACTTCATTTGCTGCATTGGATCTTGTCCTGATCTCTTATACAAACATCATTGTATACTATAAAATCTCCAAATCTAGATGATATAATTAATATCGGTGTTATAATTCCTCAAAAATTTTCTTTACTTTTGTCACTCATACGATTTACTCATTTTTCCTCAAATATTCAAACTATTCTTCTCAACTCTTCGAATACACTTAACATATCATCAACTTCGCTTGGATCACTTCAATCTTCAATATCATAGTATTGTCGGGGCATTTGTTAACTCAAACAAATATCGCCAAAACTCCATATGCCCATGATTAGTTCTCATAATTCCTTAAGAAATAAATTTCCTCGATGAGGTAAAATTATCTCATGTGATTTTCAATTTCCCAATTAACTTACCTTTCTCGAATGATTTCTGCATTCTTTAGACTTCCTTCGATTTCATATTGACTTATTCTAATGTCTACTTATTCATACTTATTTCTCCGCACACTCTAATTTGTTTGCAATCTTAACTTCCTGTGCCTGTAACACCTTCATCAGGTCAAATTTGCATCTCCTAAACATATTTTCTCAGAACATAACGTGAACCTATATAATCCTCATATTGTCAATCAATGTCTCCTCAAATTTCAGAATCCACTCATATAGTTGGATACTTTACATCAACAAAATTCATACTTTTTTAGTAACATATTCTACCTCTTATGCTTGAGTCTCCGTTAGGGATAGGACTCCAATACCCACTTTCAAATCATTATATATTCATTTCTGACTTATTCTTTCATTGATCATCCTTAATGAAAACTGTCTGATCTGCTTAACCTAATTCAATGAAATTCTTCTTTGAAAGAAGATTTCTTACTACTATCTTCTATACTGTTCATGCAATGTTTATCAATCAACTGTTATTCTCATTACTATTTCAACTGTTCTTAATGCCTTAAGAAGACAAATTTCTATCGTTTTTACATGGTCATAATGTTCTAATTACCAAAACTCAATGAGGTACTAAACAGAATTACTGCCGCATATGCATAGGTGTGCATCATTAAAGTCATGCCATTCTGTCCACAAATTTATTCCTGAAAATCACCAATTTATATCTTACACAAATGATACTTTGATCTCAATTGATCTTAGACAATATTTCTCTCTTTATCAAACATACTAACGCCAATTGTATTCCAGTTTTCCAGAATTCAGCTTTTCTGATGCTATATCATTTCATAATGAGTCAACTACCATCTTGAATGCATCTTATTGGACCCCGAACTTTTCTTGAAAATTTTGAATTATTAAATGGAAATTGAATGAGGAATTGGTGGTTTTATTTTCATGTGCAAAGAAAAGGGAAATTCAAAAATTTGAAATGATATTTTGAGGTCAAAGCATGAAATAGGTGTTTTGTGTATGTATGTGTTTTGGCTGCTTTAATGAAATTGATGTTAAAAAATTGATTTTAGTTTTTGATGACGCTGAGATTTTTGGGTAAATTTGTATGTGTAAGGGTACTATGAATATGTATAGTGAATGAGTTGATTTGAATAGAATTAAAAATCAAGAAATGAATAGTGAAAGTGTTAGATTTTGGAGGATCAAAAGTCTGAAAATTTTGGGGTGAATAGTAGCAAAAAGTTTCATTATTGATCTGAAACTTTGTGAATTTTTCTGGTTTGATCTAGGAATATTTTGATAAAATGGTCTTCATGAAAGTTGTAGATTTTCTTGATAGCTTTCTATCACTATAAAGTATGACATTTTTTGATATCAAGGTTGAAAGTTATGATCATTTGAAGTTTTGGATGTTTTGCTTTGTTTTTGAAAATGTCCATAAGGGTTAGTTTTGTGTATGCTGTGCTTTGAGGCAAATTCTGGAATGATATAATTTGAATTGGATTAAGTAGCCTTCTTGAAAGTTATATAGAAATTTTATAGCTTTTCAATGATGTATAATGTGCCATTTTTGGATGCGGGAATTGAAAGATGTGAATTTTTGAAGTCTTGATGTTGTTTAGGGTGAATTTATGAGACAGAAACTTTGATTGAAATTTTGATCTATATAGAGGCCGAAATTGCTCTTAAAGTCTTAATGAAAGTTGAAGTTTGTATTTTTATCTTTACATTGATATAAAGTATGACATTTTTGAACCTTGGAGCTAAAAGAAAGAAATTTTAGAAGTTGTGTTACTGTTTAAGATGACATTATTTGGACAAAAGATTTGATTGAAAAATTGACTAAGTTAGAGGTAGAAATTGCTTTTAAGTCCTGCTTGAAAGGTTTAGATTGTGTTTTTATCTTTCCATTGATATAGGGCATGAAATTTTTGGACCATGAAATGGGAAGTTATGATTTTTAGAAATTCTGTTACTGTTTAGGGTGACATATATTGGACAAAAACTTTGAAGTAGATTTTGACTCATTTAGAGATCGAATTTGTTTTTCAATCCTTCATTGAATTTGTAGAGTCTTCTTTCAGTTTTCTATTGATACCAAGATTGCAAATTTTGAAATTCTGAGTCAAAAGTTATGAAGTGTGGAAGTTAGGATATTGGAAGAAAAAAAAGGATCAGAAATTGGTTTCCAGCCAGCTCGCGAGTGTGCTGGGATTTTGACATGTCTCGCGATCGTGAGCATCGCAGTTTGAGGCGCATCTCATGATGGCAATGCATCACGAGCGCGACCTCCTCGCGAGAGCGATCCGACCCTTTGCCATTTTTTTGATTATATCTTTTTCATCGGACATCCGATTGACTTAATTTTTAAAGCGTTAGATTTCTAAGACAATTCTCTACGTCTTGATGGGAAATTTATGATTTTTGAGATTAATTTCGAAAAGATTAATTGAATCAAGTGAGTCTGAAAAGTTTCCTGAACATGTTTTGATATTCTGGCGATATCTTGATCTGTGGAGATCCAATTAAGTTGATTATTTTTGCAAAATAAACTAGAGACATGAGAATACAAGTTATCTGAAGGAATTGAATTTCAATTTGGGCTTTAAGACTTTCAATTTCTGGAGTGAATTTGGGTATAGTGCTCTGTCTCGGTTTAGTAAAAATCCAAAAATGTTTAGGCTATAACTTTTGCTCTAGTCATCCAAATGAGGTGATTCTTGATTTGGATTAAACTAGAGAGATAAGGCTACAAATTCTTCGATGAAATTGAGTTTCATTTCAGTCTATAAGAATGTCAATTTTTGGATGAAATTTGAGCGCAGAATAATGTTTTGGTATAAGAATAGTCCGGAAATGTTTGAGGTATAACTTTTGGAGTATTGAACCAAATTGAATGATTTTAATGTCTTTAAAAAATTGAGACAATGAGGAACATTTCTCTAGAAGGAAGTGTTAGAAAATTCCTTCAATTTGATGATTATAAAAATGTCTTAAGTTAAGTATGAATTTAATGAATTTTGAGGCTTTGTTATATTATGTTATTTTTGTGGAATTAATTAGCATGTCAATTTGAGTAAGATCATATGGCATAGGTTGATTGGATTAAATTGAATTAAAGTGGTAAGTTATGTATGAGGGCATTTTAGGAAGAACACTAAGACATTTAAGTAACAAGGCTTATAAGGAAGGGCATAAGGGTCTTTGCTCATTCATTAATGGCAAAGTTGTAAATAGAAGAGTAGGCTTGCATTTAAGAAGAAAGCATGAATGAAATTAGAATGAAAAGAAAGAACAAAAGGAAAGAAGAAATAAGAGAGTGAGTATTCGGATGGAGAAGAGGAGAAAGAAGAAAGAACTTTTAGGGTTTGATTTTTCTAAGATTTTAAGAGGGATTTTGATGCTTATTCATGAAGGAAAAAGAAAGAGGAGCATGAGAGCTTCCATCTAAGCTAAGAAACTCTTCATTTGGTGAAGGATTTAAGGTAAGTTGGGTTTTAAGATTTTGGAAATTTGAAAGTTTCTTGGTTTAGATAGCTTAAGAAACCTATGGGTATAAGTTTTTTAAGATTAATTTTGGTGATTATACCTTATGTGATGTTCAATTTGAATTCCTATTGGTTAGAGATTTTTGCAATTGATGAAGGAAATTAGAGAAGTTATGGAAGAAAGAGTAGAGGCTTTGGACAAGTTTCAAGTAAGGAAATAAGGTGGGTTTCATGTTTATAATTTAAGTAATGAGTCATACATGCTTTCTTTTGAATCAAGAAAATGAAATGATTTCAATGGCTTTGAAAATGTTGCTTTGATTGTTTTGTGATTGATTGAGAAATTGCTATGATTGTTGCATTACATTGCTTGAATGATTTCAGAACTTTTGATGTGAATTTTGATTGATAATTTGAAAAGAATGTGAACATGATTTTTGAAAGAATGCAATGGCTATAAATTGCCTTTTGAAAAAGTGGCCTTTTGGCCAATATGTTTGAACAATGTGAATTGTATGCTTATATGGGTTTGTGGTAGTCCCTTAAGATAGTAAAGTGCACTTGTCTGTATATAGGCTTTTCCCGCCTGCTCGCTAGTGGCATTGGAGCTCCTTACGAACTCCCATAAGTTCACGGCTACACATGACCTGTTGGGACCCGATCTCGGAATTGGACCCCAACCGGAAAAACAAAAATACAGACTGGAAAACGAAGTGGCAAAAACATAAGCAACGAAAAACAAAGCGGAGCAAAACGGAAACTACAAAATGGCAGAACGAAACAAATGGAAAGGACGGATCTCAAAACCCAAAGTGGGCCAAAACATAAACGAAACACAAATCGGATCAAAAGGAGAAAAACAAAATGTGAATCGAATGGACGAAATCAAAGGCGAAAGAATCAAACACAAATCGAAACGAATTTCACATTTATGACATCTGAGAACTCAAACTTTTGAACAAAACAAACTTGTCACGTTGGAAAACTCTAAGACATTTAATCTAAGCCGATCAATTCCTGTATAAATTTTTTTCTTTTTCTCTTTCATTCATTAAAAACTCATACAAAGCAACTTAATTTTTCCCAATTGGAAAATCATCCTCAAATCCAAAACTCAAATCATAAGATTCTTCTTATACATTCATACATATCCCATAATTCATCTTTTAACAAAATCTTATTATCATTTAAAAAAAATTGGGCAGCATAACGACTGTATTTCATTAAACCCAAAAATCTGCAATAGGTTTAAACTCACTTCTATAAATCATGCTAATCCACACAAGTCATACACAATCCAGCAACACAATTTATCGGACCTCCTGTCTGGCATTCCAGCATAAACAAACACAATCCTATACCTAAAACAATTCAATAAGTCTCAATCAAATCTCAATTCAATTTACAATTTCATAAATCAATCCAAACCTAAACCAATTATATTCATATACAATCACAATTCATATCCTATAATCATACACAAATTTTGTAATTCAAAATCAGTACACAAATCCATAATTCATACACCTTATGAATTAATGCTTACCAAAAAATCTTAATGGCATTCCAAGCCATAAACAATACCAATATCAATAATTCCAAATACACAATACACAACATAAGCCTAAAATCTTATCTTTACAAAAATCTAACTTAAAAAACATATCATAAACAAACGTAACGGACGAATGTCTTGATTTTCTTTCATTCGATCTCCTTCTTGAAACCTAGAGATGGGGATCAAAGGGGTGAGCTTTACAGCTCGTGGATAACATGTTTATTGTTGGGCCCCGAACTTTTTTTTTTTAGAAATTAGGACTGTTAAGTGAATTATTGGAAATAATTCATGTGTAAAGAAATAAGGAATTCATGAAATGGAATTCAAATGAAAAATATGGTATAGATATAAGATGGATTTTATGTGATATGTTGAAGTTAAAGACCAAGAAATTTCAAGTGAAATATGTTCATAGAGTATGCTTCGGTGTTCTAGCCATAACTTGATCCCTAGTTATTCAAATGAGATGATTTAATTTGGATTAAATTAGAGGAATATGGCTACATTTGTTATGAAGGAATCGAGTTTCAATTTGGCTTTTAAGAAGGTTAATTTTGGATGGAATTAAAGTACTGGAAAATGTGTAAGTAAAAAGATATGTCCGACATGTTTTGAGCATAACTTTTGATGTAGTGCTCAAAATTGGATGATTTTTGTGGCTTTATGAAATTAAGACAAAGGGAAACAATTCTCTAGAAGGAAGTTCCAGGTAATTCCTTCAATTTGATGATTAAAAAAATGTTCTAAGTTAAGCATGATTTTATGATATTTGAGACTTGGTCATATTTGATGACTTTGAGAAATTTATTAGCATGTTAATGAAATTAATTAGCATGTTAATGGGATTTAATTAACATGTTAATTTGACTAAGATCATAGGGCTTGAATCAAGTGTATTAGGGTGGTAAATAGCATGGAGGGCAAAATGGGAAAACAACTTAAGTCATTTGTGTTGCAAGGCCATTCATTAAGGGTATTATGGGCAAAAGACATGTGGGCTTGGTATGTAAGAGTAAGAGATTCACGAAAATGAGAGGGAAAACAAGAGAAAATAGACAAGAGAGGGAGAGATGTCGTGGAGGAGAAGAGGGAAAGAAAGAAGAGAAGAAGAGAAGGAAATCCAAGAGAAAAGTGAAGAAATTTCGTGGATCAAGGAGAGGATTCAAGCTTTCTAAGGTAAGTTCTTCCACTTTTCATCTTCTTTGTTGAGAAATGGTTAGGGTTTGTTCATGGTGAAGTTCTAGAGAGAGAAAGTTAAAAGGAAGAAGAAGATGGTGAAATCCTTTGGAGTTTTGGGTTTCTAAGCTAGGTTTGAAGTTTTCTAACCCACATGAACCATGGATGGGTTAGATTAGAGATTGATTAGGGTTATGGAATTTATGTGATAATTAGAGAAATTTGGGGGTTTTTCAAATTTAGTGGAAATTTATGGAATTTTGTTTGTGTTAAGGTTATTAAGGACCTTTCCAAGGGCAAGAAGGAGGAAGCCATTGATTTTGGATTTCCAAGAATAAGCAAGGATTTAAGGTGGGTTTTCATGTTCATAATGAATAATGAGCCATAATGTGCTTTCAAATATCAAAATGATAAAATGATTTCCAATTTCTTTGTTTAAATGATTTGAGAAATTATTACAAGTAATGCAAAGCTTGGTCTTAAGTGATTTGAGAAATTGTTATAAATGTTGCATTTATTGCCTTTGAATGTTTTGTGATAGTGCCGCATGTTTTAGTGTATGCATTGTGATGATGAATTGAGAATTGATGATGACCTTGCATATGGAATGTTACATGCTCGTGAGAGGATTCATAAAAATTTGCATGATTTATGAAAAACAAGAATTCCAAGAGTTTTGCCATTTGGGGCAATCATTTTTCAAGAGCATGATTACATGTTATATGGGTTAGGTATAGTCCACCCAAGAACTGTCGCGTGCATGCTGACCATGAATAGGCTTCTCCCGCCTGCCCGCAAGTGGCAAGGAGTTCCTTTTAGGACTCCTCAAGAATTTACGACTACACAAGGCCATTCTATGGAATTGTGTAGTTCGTCATGAACTGTGGACTTGCCAAACCATTATGATGTGTTTATATGTTTATGAATTGTGACAAGTTGATGCATTCATGATTTATGAAAAAGTTGAAAATGCAGGAATTGTGTTGGTTGTGAGTTTTGGTTAATTGACAAGGATTTTGAGAAATATGGGTTTCACGACTCAACAAGAATTTTAAGAATTATGCGTTTTATAACTCAACAAGCATTTTCCATGGTAAAGAATGTTTTTGAACAGTTTTGCTCCTTATTTATTATAAGCATGTTTCCCCACGGAGCTTTCGAGCTCACCCCCACTCTCTTTCCCCATTCACAGGTGATAAGCAAGAAAGCAGAGTGAAAGTCAAGACTTTTCTCCAGAATTGCATGTTTTGTTATGTTTTGGATTAATTGATGTAAATTAAGGTTTTACATGTATTTTGAGGATTATTGAGTTTTTGCATATTTTGGATATTCAATATTGTTATTGGTAATGTTTTGTGGCATGGGTTGCCATTGACGATTGTAAAATGTCATGTTATGGGATTGGTATATGAATATGAATTATGTATTGTGTATGATGATGTAGGTTGAAATTAGAGGCAAATGAATAAGGATACCCTTTTGAGTTAAGGAATGACATATTGTTATATATGTAAATGAATGGTTATGATGAATGCTGAGCATGAATGATGGGTAGATGCATATGCAAATGTACATAAATGTGTATCCATCAATGAGATATTATGGAAAGGAACAACAAGAATTGGGATGGTTTTGGATAATGAAATGTGAAATTGTGCATGGATGTTTGTCAAAGTTGAATGTGAGATTGGGTATGGATTAAGGTAGAGTAAGGATGAGTTTAAATTGGACTGGAATACAATTGAAGAAGTGATCCATGTGAGTTAATAAACTATGTATATGAATTGATATATGTATATATATAAGTGAGGCAATATGGACAAGAAATATAGAAATGCTAAGATGATAATCATGAGATGTTTTTGCCCAAATTGAAGTTGATGAATTGATGGATTTTTGAATATGAGTTACCATTACTTATAATTGAAATGCTAAGGAAAAGAAGAATTAGTATTTGATGAACTCTTAATGGGTATTTGAATGATCAAAATTGGTGGTGTATTAGCAAAGGAAGTGAAATGGAACAAAGATCAAGTTTTCATAGGGATATGATGTTGTGAACTGATTCAAGGGAAAATCTAGAAAAATCTAGATAAATTGATCAAAGTTGTCTACATATAAGTTTTAGATGATCCTTTTAGCTTTCCGACGCTATCAAATTTGTAATGTTTGGATGTCGGAGTTAAGAGAAAGGATTGATGTAAGTTATGATGTCTAATAGAGAGTATGAACATGATAGCTTTGATGTATGAGGAGAATTTGTGGTTTGATGAATTATTTAAGACAAGAATTGAGAGATTGATGAATTAAGTTTGATGTTTGAGTTGTTATGAAGAGTTTAGACATCTGAATAAGTATATATGTGAAGTTTATAAGTGGTTATGATGGTAGTTTGGATGTAAGAAACATTGGAAAAAGGTTGAAGAGGCTTTGGAGATTGCATGTCTGTTAAACGGACATGGAAGTCCGTTTAACGGACAACCTCGGGTCAAAAGGACCCCTCCCCTTGAAGCAACATCGAAATCTTCCTTGGAAGCTCACAAAATCGAAACCTAGCATTCATTTCTCTTTTCTTCTTCTCCATCACCGAAGGCACCTTCTTCTCCCCTCTTTCTTCTTTTTCTTTATTCTTTTCCTTGTAAGTATTGTGCCTCCCTTTATGAAAAATGAAAGCCCACTTAAAATCCATTTAATGAAAGCCAAATGACCTAATTGCCCCTCCATGTAAGCCTACTAACTTAACTCTTTAAGTAAACTTCCAAAATTGCCCCTTAAATTCTTTTTAATTCAAGCTTACTTTAGGACATTTTTCTAACCATCAAATTGAAGGAATTTGCTAAAAATTCCTTCTAGATAAATGTTCCTTATTGTCTCAATTTCATAATGCCACCAAAATCATTTAATTTGGTGTACTACACCAAAAGTTATACTCTAAACATTTCAGACTTGTCTTATGCTAAAATATTTTCTAGCAATTTGTTTCCATCCAAAAATTGACATTCTTAGAGACTGAATTAAATTTCAATTCCTTCAGACAAATTGTAGCCTTATCTTTCTAGTTTAATCCAAATCAAGAATCACTTCATTTAGATTACTAGAGAAAAAGTTATGGACAAAATACTTTCAGATTTTTCTAATCCAAGACTGCATACTAAACCCGACTTCAATTCAGAAATTGAAAGTCTTAGGGGCTAAATTGAAATTCAATTGCTTCATATGACTTGTATCCCCATGTCTCTATTTTATTTTGCCTCAATAATCAATTCAATCGGATCTCCACAAATCTAGAATTTACCAAAATACTAAACCATGTTTAGAAAGTTATCCAACTTACTTTGATCAATTAAATCATCCTCAATTTAATTTAAAAATTTCACATTTTCCCATAGAAAATAGGGAAAGATCTCAGGAATCCAACGCTTCGAAAATTAAGTCAATCAGATGTCGGACGGAAAAGATATAGGCAAAAGATTGAGTGAGGGTCGGATTGGGAAGGAAATAACAAAATTCATAACTCTTGCTCCCAAACTCTAAATTTGTCAAATTTGGTATCAATGGAAAGCTCCAAGGAAGCTCTACAACTTCCATGAAGAACTCGAAAATCAATTCCATCTCTAAAGGGGTCAAAAATCTACTTGAAGTTTCTGTCCAAAATTATGTCACCCTAAACAGTCACATAACTTCTAAATTTCTATCTTTTAACTCCAAGGTCCAAAAGTATCATACTTTATATCAATGCAAAGATAAAAATGCAACCTACAACTTTCATGAAGGACAGAAAAATCAATTTGGCCTCTAAGGGAGTCAAAAACTACACCAAAGTTCCTGCCTACTAATACTCTTCCCAAACAATAACTGCAACTTGTAAAAAATCATAACTTCCTATTTCATAGCCAAAAAATTGCATACTTCACATCAATGGAAAAATCAAAATATAATCTAAAACTTTTATGAAGAACTTCAAAGCAATTTCAACCTGTAGCTAAGTCAATTTTTCAATCAAAGTTTCTGTCAGAAATGTGTCATCCTAAAACAACATCCAACTTCCAAATTTCACAGCTTCCAGTTTCCACAATCAAAAATTGCATACTTTATAGCGTCGGAAAGATTGAAAGACTAGCTACAACTTTCATGTGGACCACTTTGTCTCATTCAAACCACATCAGTACAGAAATTGGCCTCAAAGCACAACATACAAAATCCTACTCTTAAGAGCATTTTCAAAAACAAAATATCATAACTTTCAATTCCAATATCAAAAAATATCATATTTTAAGGCGATAGAAAGCTTTCAACATTAACTACAAGTTTCATGAAGATCATTTTCTCAAATTCAGCCCAAATAAAAAAGTCAACTATTCATCCCTAAAAAGTCAAACTTTCTTAATTCTTCAAATTCTCACACTTTTACTATTTATTTCTTGCTTTTGAACTTCCATTTCAATCAACTCCTTTCATAACCCATACAAATCTACTCAAATATCCAAGTCATCAAAACCAATCAATTCTTTTCTTATCAATTTTCTTAAAGCATAAAAACATCTATAACACAATTCATATACAAAAACACTCATTTAATTTCATTTTAATATTTCTAACTTCCACTAAAAGTTTGGGGTCCAACATGACCGTTATGCGGAAATATATAGTACATTCTAATTTGGACCCACCCGAACCAATTCTGATGTGTTATGTGTTTTTGATTTGTGATCATTTTGATGCATCTGTTATGTTTAATGTGATGATGCTTTGAATTATGGTTTATGACATTTATAAATCGCTTAATAAGTTTTGAATTTTGGGAAACTTAAGTTGCACGGATTTCAATGTGATTTTTTGCAAAGGAAATAAATATTTCAATATTTTTGCTTATTCTGGGTTATAAGCATGTTACCCACGAGCTATAAACTCACCCCCCCCCCCTCCTTCATTCCCATCCACAGGTGATGAGAAGAAGATCGAGTGAAAGAAAGTGAAGGTTTTTGTTTGTATGTGTACATATTGTATTGTTTTTAAGTTAGATTGTTGTTGGAATTTTAGGAGTTGTGTATTTTTGTATATTCGGATTTTGATATTAATGTTGTATTATGGCTTGGAATGCCATTAAAGTTTGTAACAATTATTCATGATGGTAACGAGTTATGGAATTGTGTATGGATATGGCATGTAAATTGTATATGGATGAAATGATATGAATGTGATTGATTGTGTTTGGATTCCAGACAGGAGGTTCGATGATTGTGATGATTGATCTGAATTATTGAAGTGCTCTTTGTATATGAATTGATGGTATATAGACATGTGTGTGAGATTTTATGAAAAGAAAGAAAAATAAGATTGTTAAATGATGAGATATGAGTGCATATGAAGAAGAAAATGAATTGAGGTTGAGGGATTGATGAATCTCACATTTGAAATTGAAATTGCTTTGAATGATATTGAAAAAAATTTATACTGATTTGGATTGGTTTAGACCAAGTGTGTCTTTATAGTTCCAACGTTCTCCTAAAGTATGCATTTTCGGATGTCAGCGTTACAAGTTTTGACCTTAAGCTTTTTGATTTCTTTGGTTTTCACCCACGCTTTATGATTTTAAGATCTGTTTTTCGAAAAATTCTGTATGCACGCTTTTTGATTCCGAAAGGTTGGGTTCTGGAAATGAGTCCTAACACATCTACTCTTCTCATTGATTTTTCATCCTTTTCTTAATCTCACTCATGCATAAATCCCATCTTATACACACTTTTAACTTTCCCCATACTATATATCCTTTCATTCATCTCATGTAAAGTCATTTATGTCTATTTCATTTCCCTGTCTCTATTTCCTCATTTCTGTCTCATTTTCCTATTATCATTCATTTCATCTTCCACATGTATATCCTCAATCAATTCAAAATTATCGATGCATAATCATTATAAAATTCTAATCTCAAGTCCATTAGTATCTTCTTACTGCGGATCATAACTCTTGTCGCATTAATCGAACAACCACTTCGGTTCCAATTTCCTCTTCTTAAGATCATAATAAGGTTATGTTCTCATTGCATTTTGCTTGTATACTCTAATCTCATCATTCATACTTATATCCTTATATTCGTCAGACAATCCATGACAATACATTCGTATCAATATTACTTTCGAAAATATATCACCACAGTACAATATTGGTGTCATATTCAATAATACATCCTCCAATACAATTGCCTTGAATCATTAATTATCATATCTAACCACATACTATTTCCCTTTTCTATTTGTCCACAACTTTCATTTTCTCACTTTCCAACAAATCATTATCCTTCTCAGTATTTCCATCAGCTTAAACTCTTATCAATTATTCATGCGTGTAACTCATACATATGTGCCCATGTAAGATCATAATTCCGACGCTTTGATACAAAACATGTTGGACCCCGTTTTTGGAGTCCAACTCTCATAGACAATCATAAGACTTGAGTTATTTCCAATTCAAAACACTTTAACCATTATCGGCTCAACTTCATGCTCTGCTACCAAAATTGTTGGGTCTCGATTTTTTGAAGCGCAACTCTTGGAACTCATGTAAAACCGTGAGCATCTTACCGTCGAAAACCCTTCATTTGCAAGGAAAAATCCTTCGAAAGCAAACAGCGGGCTTCGCCGCAATGAACTGTTTGTTTCACTGTAGTGAACACATGTGAGAAAATCCCTTGGATCTTCGGGAATTTTAAGTGAAGTATTTAACTTTCGCTGTGGCGAAGCTAAAATTTTATTTTCGCTGCGACGAATCTATAAAGTTATTTTCGCCGCGGCGAAACCTTGGAAACTCAACCCCTAAACCTAAAATTGCCAATAGTTTCTACATCACTCTTACCTTTCTTTCAATTTACATTGTCCCAAAATCACTCCCTCTGATGCATCATCATTTCATAACAATTCAACTATCAATATTATCTCATCATACTCTCTAATTTCTACTCATTTAATTCCTTATTTACAACTAATTCTTATCATTCACAAACTTCTATCATTCCCTTTTCCATAACACATCTCACTTGTGTGTGACAACAATTCATATTCAAAATTCATCATCTCAAATCGACAGCTTTTTCGAGTATACTTAAGTTCAATTCAAGCTCGTCCATATGCAAATTCATATTCCTACTCAATATCATCTATGCATAATTCACAATTCATTAATATCAAAAGATAAGAGTTCTTACAAAGCGGTAATGACATTTCAAACCATAATATATCGATGTCTCAAATTTTCAAAATACATAAGATACTTGAACAATAATTCTTGAAATGCAACTAAAACCTTATGGTTACATAATCTAGCTTAAAATACAAAAATATGCATAACTCGAAGTGATGTCTTGACTCTTGATCACTCGATCTTATTTTCTTCACCTGAGGATGGGACGAAAGGGGAGGTGAGCTTAAAAGCTTGTGGGTAACAAGTTTATAACAGAGAATAAGCAAAAATCATTGAAATGGTCATTTGTTATAGAAATTTCATATTGAATGCATAAAACTCATAGCTTTCAAATTCTCAACCAAATTCAAAACTTAGCTCAAAATTCATAGTTAAAGAAATATTATCACATAAACATAACATATACATGTAACCATGAAAGCATAACACTCAATTATGCAACATTCTTGACAATTCAAAGATGCAATGCACAAACAAATGGCTCAAGAGTTCCGTGAAACAAAACGGATAAACCAAAGTTTATATCGTGAATAAAACGAGTCAGATTTTTCAGGATCTCGTGGCCTAAAGCGGGTAACTGGGAGAAGGTTATATGTCGACGTGCATGTGACTAACAAAACGGTCTTCTCTTTCCCAAACACAAACAAATTTATGCTCAAATCATTTCATCATACTTTCATGCTTTTTCTTCTTTTCCAAATATACAAAATGCCATGAAGTTTTTCAAGGCATAACATAAAAGGTTTCAATACATTTCCATCTTTATTTCGAAATTCAACAACAAAATTTATTTATCGAACATATAAAGATTCCTCAAATCATTTAAAAGCAATAGATACAACAATTTTGAAGCAATTTGAAATCATTTTATTATTTTGATTTAATAGAAAACATTTAAGGCTCATCACTTCTATTATAAACATGAAACCCACCTTAAAAATTCTTGCTCAAAGGTGCCTCATCTTTTGCTCCTCTTGCCTTCCTTGATTTTCTTTGTCAATAAAAAACATGTCCATTCAATAGGAATACAATTTGAGGACCCATATATATCTTATTCATTAAGATAAATTTTAAAAACTCAAACTCTTCCAAAAGTCCAAACATTTGGGTCAATTTTCCATGATCATTATGATCAAGTGAATGACAAAATCTGATAATAATTTCTTCTAGAAACATTTTCCCCATTGTCTTCAGTTTCTAATGACTTCAAAATCATTCAATTTGGTTCAGCACTCTAAAAGTTATACTAAAAATATTTTCAGGATGTTCTTATTCTAAAACAGCATTCCACACTTCACATACATCCAAAATTTGAAATCTATAGAGACTGAATTTGAACTCAATTCCTTCATACAATTTGTAGCCCTATGTCTCTTGTTTACATCAAAATAAAAATCACTCCATTTGAATAACTAAACAAAAAGTTATGCCCAAAATACCAAAACATGTCTGTGCAGGAAAGTTGAGTTCGCCACGGTGAAAATGCTGAAGTTCGCCGCGGAGAAGAAGTTCGTTGAGGTGAGCTTTTCCAAAAATCCAAACTGAAGACATTTTTCGACATTCCTCATCTATTTACTTCCATCTTTCAAATATAAATCATCTTAACCTTAAAACATCTCTTCTAGTTCATTTTCACTTCATTCTCTACTCCATTTCAACTCAAAATCATTCACAAAAACATAATAATCTATTTTTGATCATTAACCCTAAAAGATTAAAGCATTTCCATACCTCATTCATTAATAACTCCCTACACATTCAGCTTCTAATTATCATTAAACATGGTTAATTCAACAAATCAAGAGTAGAAGAATGCTTACACTTGTCTAGCTTCAACTCTTCAAGCTCTCCAAAATCCTAGCTTCCTTCTTTCTTTTTTTCTTCTTTTCTCCTCTTCCACGATGCTTCTCTTCTTCTTCTAAGCCAAGACACATTTGTATTCCTATTTTTTCCATTTTTCCCTTCTGATTGAGCCCAATTTTAATATATAATTGGCCACACTTTCATGGTTGTTAATGCACTTTTTGACTCTTAATTCATGATTTTTGTGTTTAAATTAGTCTCTTATGATGAGTTTATATTTTATGCAATTTGCTAGTTAAATTGTACAAATTGACATTAATTGCATTATAATTTTTCTAAGAACAATTGATACTGCAAATTTTTATTTTATATTGTAGGAGAAAAGGAGTCAAAAAGGATTTGAAGAGTCGGCATGAAGTCCTTAAGGCACATCGCGACGCATCAACACATGATCGTACGCCGCGACGTCAACAATTCAACACGTCGCGGCGAGCAAATCATTTCCACACGTCGCGGCGAATATTAATTTATACGTCGCGACGAGCAAGCAATTCCATACATCGCGACGAATATTAATTCGCACGCCGCGACGTCCAGACGAGTATTCAGACTTTAAATGAAAAATCACTCACTATACTGACCCGGCCCGTGAACCATCCCTTAAATATTGCTGAATTAGGTTAGAACGGGCATCATCATCTGGATTATCTTCTGGGGATCGACATACGGCAGAGAGAAGGGAGACGAGAGAAGAGAGAAGAAGAGGAAGCAACATCGTCCACCACCCAGTAACGAGTTGTGAAGGTTCCGGGTGCTATGCATGGCTTGGCATTTCTTTTCTGTTGAAGATGCAGTGATGGCTGGAGTTCACCGAAGGGGAGTAGCTTAATCTGTAGTTTAGCTATGATTTATAAATGTCTAGGTCTAGGGTTTGTAATTTATAGTGAATCTACTTGATTATAGCTAAATGATTGACATTTAATGTGTTGTTTGGATTGGTAGTTCACATTGTCACATTTAACTACATTGTTATCAACAACCGAGTTGGGGTTTATTGCTTTGTAGTTAGATTAGTTTAATTAGAGTTTAATTAAGCATTGAACAATGTAATGTGTTATGGATTTGTTTATGTAGAATTCTGTGTTTAAATATATGAAGCCTCATATATGTCAACTTGTGATCTTGTTGATTCTCTTTTATCTGCCTAGTTGTGTTTGATATTGAGTTGATGCTAGATTTCATTTGACCTATTGCATTGGCAAATCCACCGCACACACTAAGATGCTTTGAACAAGGTTTTAAGCAATGGAGTTCATTGATTAAAGCCTTGGACTTAAAGAATCCTTTAACGTTCTAGGGCTCAAGAGCACCTAATGGGGTCTTGAGAAATGGAATCGAGAGTGACAGGAGTCCATTAATCAAGACCCTGGACTTAAAGATAATTCTTTAAGGTTTATCATTTCAAACTTAGTGATTTTTAATCCACCGCACACACTAAGATGAGCTTAACGGGATCTTGAGCAATGGAGTTCATTGATCAAGATCCTGGACTTAAAGAGTCCTTTAAGGTCTTGAGGCTCAAGAGCACTCAATAGGGTCTTGAGAAATGGAGTCGAGAGTGACAGGAGTCCATTAATCAAGATCCTGGACTTAAAGATAGTTCTTTAAGGTTTACCATTCAAACTTAGTGATGTCTAATCCCACCGCACACACTAAGATGAGCTTAACGGGATCTTGAACAATGGAGTTCATTGATCAAGATCCTGGACTTAAAGAGTCCTTTAAGGTTCTGAGGCTCAAGAGCACTCAATGGGGTCTTGGGAAATGGAGTCGAGAGTGACAGGAATCCATTAATTAAGACCCTGGACTTAAAGTGAGTTCTTTAAGGTTTACCATTCACACTTAGTTTTGAACTGTGATAGCCAAAGCTCGTTTTCAAGAGCATTTTATCACTTGTTTTAGTATTTTCTTTTTTCTATTTTCAAAAATCCAAAAATACTTTTTATATGCCTTTTAGTGTAGTTAATGTTTTCAAACAAAACCCCTTTTCCTCACTGATTTCACTTGCATTTTATGACATATAGGCTAGTTTAGGTCCATTTCATTAGGTTCCGATTAAGTGAGACAACCCGAGGTTGCAACCTATGCTGCAATCCTTGGTATAAATTATTTTTGACCGGTTTCCAAGGATCGATCGTAAGGTCGAATCGACAAAGCAGCGATCAAAATGGCGCCGTTGCTGGGGAACCGTGAATTGGTTCTCTAAGTTAGCTTTTGTCATTTTGTTGCTAAGTGAAGTTAGGAGTCTTTTATTTTAGATTGCATTCTAGATAGTTTAGTTTCATGCTTATTGATAGTTTTCTTTTATCTTTGATAGCTGGCATTTTACAGATTACACCTTCCATTGAAGTTCGCTAAGCCTAACTCTTACTATTTATGCGACAAACATTTCAGGTGAATCTGGCTTAATGGAGGCCGACACGGACATGGAAATGGATGAAGTTGTTTCACCACAACATGGCCATCTGTTGGAGGTTTATCGGAAGTATCAAGAACCTCCATAACTCCCATGTTGTCTCTTTCTTTCACTTGTTTACTTACTTAAGCCTCGTGATTACTTGTGATATATATTTGTGCATTAGTTTGTTAAGTAAGTGTCAGGGAGAAACAACCATTGTAGGAAAATAGTTTAGCTTTTAGTTTAGTTAGTAGCCTTTCCATTCAATAATTTCCCCCTTTTGAGTTCTATCTCTTGCCCTCCTGTTGTTGTGTTGAATTGTCCTTTGTGCTTCCTTCCCTTATGCCTTATCTTTTCTTGTTTACCATTGAGGACAATGTGTGATTTAAGTGTGGGGGAGCTGTTTCCCTATCTATCTTTTGTATTGCCGACCTGTTGATGTTTTGTTAATACAGGTGTTAGCCAATCTTGCATTATGTTAGTAAAAACTTGGTAAATTTAAAAATTTGTTGTCATTCTATTGTTCCTCGCCGTGGCGACAGGTCATATGCCGCGGCGAGGCTCACATTCATCACCTATACGTCACGGCGTGCATGCTACACGTCACGACGTCCACCCGTTTTTGCATAATGAAAATTTTTCTCAATTCAACTTCTTCCGCATGAAACTTTTGTACCTTTTGTGTTTCAAAGACCTTATAAGTTCAAAGTGGTACTTGAGTTTATGAAAATCCCTTCCATTCTTTTAATGATAGTTGGTCTTGACTCATTTTACTTTTGATGTTTTCAATTCAAAGTGAATTAAGGTATGCTAACAAAGTAGCACTTTAAGTTTTTGAGACTTGAGATTGTTCATTGAGATAATACCCTTGTTGGAAGGATATTTGAGCCTAATTTCTTTTCTTCAATCTTTGTGTGCATCTGTTGTTTCACACTTCTCTAGAACTTGTTTCAATTCTTACTCAAAGCTTAATGGACTAGATTTTTGTTGATGTGATAGAGGCATTCCTTCTTCAACCCCTTTCTCCAAACACAGTCCCTTAAACACTTATCCCTTGCTAGCCCATTGAGCCTTATTATGTATGAGCACTTGCAAACATTTCATATGATGTCATTAGTTTAATTTGCATTTTCTTTTCCAAAACAAAGAGAAAAAAAGGAAGAATAAAAAAAACCAACAGAAAAAGTGTGTTCCAAAAAGGAACAGAGAAAAAAAACAGAAAAAAAAAGGAGAAAGAATAAAAAAAGAAAAAAAAGAGTCATTATTAGTTCAACTGTTGACATCCATTCATAATTTTAGTGCATGTGTTCATATCTTTTCTTTCTTTCATTCCATCCATTCATCTAGCCCTCCGTACATTACAACCCTGAAAAGTCCTCTTGATCTTTAAAATCATAGTTCTTGTAGTGGAGAAATAGAGCTGATACAAGCTTATGGTAGAGTATGGATTAAGCAGATAGAGAGTTACAATATCCCTAACACAAGGGAGGTGAGAGCAAACACTTTATCTTGAGTGACACCTCTTTTGTCCAATCTCTTGGATTAAATTCTTTTAGTGGTTGTTTTATTAGCACTCTTTCAATCTGCTTTGATTGAATTCTGAGAAAGTGTTTTGTGTCAATTTCCTATTATTGTTTTGAGCATGGGTGGATTTTTTTTTACACTTGTATCTTTTTGACTCTTATAAACTTTGTCCAGGAGTACAAAGGTTTAAGTATGGGGGAATTTGATTGAGCCCAAGTTTAATATATAATTGGCTACACTTTCATGGTTGTTAATGCACTTTTTTTACTCTTAATTCATGATTTTTGTGTTTAAATTAGTCTCTTATGATGAGTTTATGTTTTATGCAATTTCCTAGTTAAATTGTACAAATTGACATTAATTGCATTATAATTTTTCTAACAACAATTGATACTGCAAATTGTTATTTTATATTGCAGGAGAAAAGGAGTCAAAAAGGATCTGAAGAGTCGGCATGAAGTCCTTAAGGCACATCGCGGCGTGAATTAATCACCTCGTTGCGGCATCGACGCGGCGAAATGTAACTCCTGTGTCGCGGCGCATCAACACATGATCATACGTCACGACGTCAACAATTCAACACGTCGCGGCGAGCAAATCATTTCCACACGTCGCGGCGAATATTAATTTATACGTTGCGACGAGCAAGCAATTCCATACATCGCGACGAATATTAATTCGCACGCCGCAACGTCCAGACGGGTATTCGAACTTTAAATGAAAAATCACTCACCGTACTGACCCGGCCCGTGAACCATCCCTTAAATATTGCTGAATTAGGTTAGAACGAGCACCATCATCTGGATCATCTTCTGGGGATCGACATAAGGCAAAGAGAAGGGAGACGAGCGAAGAGAGAAGAAGAGGAAGCAACATCGTCCACTACCCAGGGTTCCCTTCGGGGTTCCCTGGGGATAATTTCACATAGGTTTTGTTGCCCATTTTTACTGCCGACTCCATCATGGTAGCTTGGATTCGTCACGAGTTGTGAAGGTTCCGGGTGCTATGCGTGGCTTGGCATTTCTTTCCTGTTGAAGATGCAGTGATGGTTGGAGTTCACCGAAGGGGAGTAGCTTAATCTGTAGTTTAGCTATGATTTATAAATGCCTAGGTCTAGGGTTTGTAATTTGTAGTGAATCTACTTGATTATAGCTAAATGTTTGACATTTAATGTGTTGTTTGGATTGGTAGTTCACATTGTCACATTTAACTACATTGTTATGAACAGTCGAGTTGGGGTTTATTGCTTTGTAGTTAGATTAGCTTAATTAGAGTTTACTTAAGCATTGAACAATGTAATGTGTTATGGATTTGTTTATGTAGAATTCTGTGCTTAAATATATGAAGTCTCATATATGTCAACTTGTGATCTTGTTGATTCTCTTTTATCTGCCTAGTTGTGTTTAATATTGAGTTGATGCTAGACTTCATTTGACCTATTGCATTGGCAAATCCACCGCACACACTAAGATGCTTTTAACAAGGTTTTAAGCAATGGAGTTCACTGATTAAAGCCTTGTACTTAAAGAATCCTTTAACGTTCTAGGGCTCAAGAGCACCTAATGGGGTCTTGAGAAATGGAATCGAGAGTGACAGGAGTCCATTAATCAAGACCCTGGACTTAAAGATAATTCTTTAAGGTTTATCATTTCAAACTTAGTGATTTTTAATCCACCGCACACACTAAGATGAGCTTAACGGGATCTTGAGCAATGGAGTTCATTGATCAAGATCCTGGACTTAAAGAGTCCTTTAAGGTTCTGAGGCTCAAGAGCACTCAATGGGGTCTTGAGAAATGGAGTCGAGAGTGACAGGAGTCTATTAATCAAGATCCTGGACTTAAAGATAGTTCTTTAAGGTTTACCATTCAAACTTAGTGATTTCTAATCCCACCGCACACACTAAGATGAGCTTAACGGGATCTTGAGCAATGGAGTTCATTGATCAAGATCCTGGACTTAAAGAGTCCTTTAAGGTTCTGAGACTCAAGAGCACTCAATGGGGTTTTGAGAAATGGAGTCGAGAGTGACAGGAGTCCATTAATTAAGACCCTGGACTTAAAGTGAGTTCTTTAAGGTTTACCATTCACACTTAGTTTTGAACTGTGATAGCCAAAGCTCGTTTTCAAGAGCATTTTATCACTTGTTTTAGTATTTTCTTTTTTCTATTTTCAAAAATCCAAAAATACTTTTTATATGCCTTTTAGTGTAGTTAATGTTTTCAAACAAAACCCCTTTTCCTCACTGATTTCACTTGCATTTTATGACATATAGGCTAGTTTAGGTCCATTTCATTAGGTTCCGATTAAGTGAGATGACCCGAGGTTGCAACCTTTGCTGCAATCCTTGGTATAAATTATTTTTGACCGGTTTCTAAGGATTGATCGTAAGGTCGAATCGACAAAGTCGCGACCACCTTCACTCACTTGATTCTTCCAAAAATAACCCTCCATTTAATTCAAAGTCTTCTTACCTTAGGCCATTTATCCAATACCTTAACCATACACTAATTAAATTCTAACTTTTGCATAATAATTAAACTCTAAATAAAATGGTTTATCTAACAAGACCATACAATTTATTCAAATCATGCTTAATAAATAATAAAAAATTTCAGAATTCAACAAACATGATAGCCATAAGTGATTAGTTGAAATCTTGCAATGTACAATGCAAGAAGAAAACTAGAAAAGAGTATAGAGAACATGACAACACAAAAGGGACAAAACGATTGTACAGAGGAGGAAAGAGCAGGGACAAATTGGTAGCAACTTGAGTCAAGATAAAAACCATGAATAAAGAGAACAAAAACAGCAACAGCAAAAGATAAACGTCAGCAGCTAACAGAGGAGCACAGCAGAGAAAACAAGAACAATTGAAATGACATAGCAAAAGGAAAAGAGAAGCAGATAAAACATAGAAATAAAAGAGCCAAAACAACAGCAACGCAGAGGAGCCCAACTGAAGAAAACGACATAGCAGACCAGAACAGAAAGAATGAAACGACAGTAGCAGAAGAAGAAATACGCAGCAGAAAACTACAAACAATAGCATACCAAAAAAAGCAGCAAAAACGACATCACAAGAACAAAACATAGAGCAAAAGAAACATAAATAACAAAGATAAAATGACAACACCCAGGAGGAAAAGAACAATTCAAAAACACAATAAACTAGGTGATGTAAGTGTTTTAATGTATGCGAAGAGTTTTCATTTCTAAAAAGAATAGGACTATGTTTTTGGAGAAGAGAGAATGACTTTTTGAGAGGTAGCACGTAGGTGGCTCACTTGAAAAAACAGGCGGCAACTGGACCAAGTTTTGGAGGACGTCTCTTAGAGGAGGGCGTAAACATAAGTTGGGTTTTGTTTCCACCTTTTGTTTTCAAGAGGAGAAGAAGGTTGTTCTCCACTCACACACTTTCTCCTTTAGAATATTATAGAGAAAATCTTTAGTCTTATTAAGTATGTTCAAATCATTAGCAGCAAGTAAAATATCATCAATATATAAGACTAAAAATACAATTTTACTTTCACTGATCTTTCAGTAAATACAACAATCAACAACATTTTTTGAAAGTTAAGATGTTATGGTATTATTAAACTTAATATACAATTTTTTGGAAACTTGTTTAAATCTATATATTGATTTCTCAAGTTTACACATCATAACCCTTTGCTTTCATAGTAAACCTTTTAGTTAATCCATTTAAATTTCCTCCTTTAAATCACCATTCAATAAGGCAATTTTCATTTCCTTTTGATGTAGATTTAAATCAAATTGAGCCACTAACACTATGATTATTCTTAAAGAGTGTTTCTTTTAAAGAAGTGAAAAAATCTCTTTATAATCAATGTCATCTTTTTTAGTATAACCTTTGGCAATAAGTATAGCTTTGTATCATTTAATATTACCATTCTAGTTATGTTTGGTTTTAAAGACCTATTTGCATTTGACTAGCTTAGATCCTTAATTAACAAAGTCCCAGACATTATTTTATCTATTGAATTTAACTCGTCTTTCATAGTGTCAATTCATTTATCAAACTTATCATTTTTAATGGCTGGTGAAAATGAAAGAGGATCATGATTAATGCCATAATCAAACTTTGACTCTTATAAATAAACCACATAGTCATCAAGAATAGTTAATCTCCTTATTCTTACAAGTTTATTCAAAGTTATTCTACATGGTTTATTTAAATTAATTGGTTGTAAGTTAGTTTCTTCATAAGGTGTTGTTTCATCCAAATCTTGTTAAGAATTATTTTGTTCTTCAATACTAGGTCAACATTTAGTACAAATGTGGATATTGGAACATTTATGGGTAATGAAACATCAACTTTTATTTCACTAATATACACAACATGTTTTTTAGTACTCCCACTAACTGCACCATTTTTAATAACTTAGCATTAGATGTTTCAACAATTCTTAGACTATGATAGTAAAACCTATACCTTTAGATTTCTCTGATTAACCAATAAAATAACTACTGACAATTCAAGAATCTAATCTATTTTCTTATGGATTATAAACTTGTGCTTCTTCTAAACAATTTCAAACATATAGGTTCCTAATACTAAGTTTCCTTCCAAAACATAACTCAAAAGGAGTTTTAGGTAATACCTTACTAAGAATCCTATTTAACAAATACACAGTAGTTTTAAGTGCATACATCCACAAGGTTTTGGGTAATGAAAAATTACTCATCATACACCTAACCATATCTATTTATGTCTATTTATGTCGTTCTATCACAACATTTTTGGGTAATGAAGAATTACTCATCATACTCCTAACCATATCTATTAATATCCAATTATATCATTCTATCACAACATTTTAGTGAGATGTGAGTGACATAATATAATGTACACATATGCTATGTTTCTCGAGAAACCTTGCAAATAGACCTGGACATTATCCTAATTCATCATATTTTCTATAATCTTCACCACCTCTATCATATCTTAGAATTTTCATTTTTCTATATAATTCTCTTTTAACCTCCTTTACAAACATCTCAAGAGCATCTACAGCTTGAGATTTTCATTAAACATTCTTTACCAATATTTATAATCTTTCTTTGAATATATGACCCAAGTGTTTATACCACAAATATGTTGAATTATGTTACACTTAGTTCTAATGGTATGATAAATAACAAATTGGGATTTAGAAAAATTAGCATCAATTTTCAATTTATATGAACTATATATAAGAATTCCACGACCAATAATGAAATTATGTTTAAATAAACTAAAACAACCATCATCAAACTTAAAAGTAAACTCATTTTCATTAAACTAAGAAACAGATATTAAGTTTCTAGAAATTGAAAGTACATAGAGAGTTTGTATTAAATCTAGGTGATAACTAGCATCTGATATTAGATGATAAGTCCTTACGCCTTCAATTGGGACCTTTTTATAGCTTCCCAAGAACAAAAAGTTCTCAGTTGGATTTATCGTTTGAATTGTGAGGAATTATGCATAACATTACAAACATGAGTAGTAAATTAGGAGGAACTTCAGTTTAGTTTCCTATTACAAATATTAAGTAGCAGTAAAAAAACTTGTATCTATTTGTCATAATATTATGCATGGATCAGATATATTATGGCGAATTCTTCAAAAAAAATTATGTCTTCCACAATGGAATCTGATATGTGAGATTTCGAATAAGTGTTTGCATAATCTTCTTCTGTATGAAGAAATGATTCATCGAAATAATGAGACACCATTGATATCGACCCATCTACATTAGATATATCTTTCTTTTAAACTAAGCCTTGGTTTCAAACAATCTTTCTGATAGTGTTTCTCCTTCTTATAGAAATGATACTTATCTATCTTTTGTTCCTTCTTATCAACCTTAGTAGTAACCTGTGTCACTTTAGCAAGTGCTTTCTTCTTAAATTTCTTACCCTTTGGCTTGTGAATCTTGCTAGCTCCTAGACCTAAGAGGTTAACTGAATGTAACTTCTTAATTCTTTAGCTTTGTTTCCTTTTGAATGAGTATACTGGACAATTCATTTACATTCCACTTGTCCTTTATAGTGTTATAGTTAATTTGAAAAGGTCTATACTCAAAAGGTAACAAGTTTATAATAAATTACACTAAGAAGGATTCATCAATTGTTATAATCAAATTCCTTAATTTTGTTGCAATATTCGTCATCTATAGGACATAACATTGCATGCTTCATGACCTATCAAACTTAACAGTCTTGAGTTCAGCCATTAGTGTACCACAAACAGACTTATCCCCATAACGGAAACATTTTTCCACAAATTTAAGGTATTCTTTAGGACTTTCAGTTATTGAATATTGGTCTTAATGTTGTTGGCAATAGTTATTCGCATGAAATTAAGAAATAATATGTTAGATCTTTCTCATTTTTTGTAATTTGTCTTATCAACCTCACTGCTCGTATTTGTAACGATGGTAAGTTTTTCTTCCAACAATGCTAAATAAAAAAATCCAAAATACCTAAATAAAAATTGACTTGTTTGCACCATTAAGAGAAGTTCAAACTATTAAACATAGTAACAGAAGAAGCATGCGAATGAAGAGAAATAATTGCAAATACATAAGTGTTCAATAAATTACCGGTTTCAAAGAACTAAACATTTAGGGGCTGTTTGGTTTCTTTTTTTTTTTGGTTTTTCATTGTGGTTTTAAAAAAAGAAGAAACAACTGGTTAAAACTTTTTTGGTTGAGGATATTGCGGATTTTCGTTTTTAAAAATAAGAAAACCGCGACAACTTTGCAAAAATGACAAAATAACGTTGTCGTATGTTTTTAAAACAAGTTTTTTATTTTTGTATACTTTTAAAACAGGTTTTCATAGTTCATATTCCCTGCGTCGCCGACTCTGCATCTTCAACCTCTTCTTCTGTTAAAAAGTCTTGCATATAGAAATCAACTTTATCGTCTTCTGCTATCTTTTGCAGCTCATCACAACACACAATTTTTAGGTTTGTTTTCTTATGTGGTTATTTGTATTTTCTAAACCGTTGGTCAACTATTATTTGTGTTGTTTTTGTATGTGGTTATTTGGACTGGTGATGATCTGCTACTGCCACTACTAAATCTCCTCTTACACCTCTCTCTCCGACCTAAAAGCTTTCGAAATTCCCTCCTTGACACTATGTTGGACCCCGATCTTTTGATGGAAATTATAATTATTAAAATGGAATTCAATGAGTGTGTTTGTATAGGTATTGTGTTGTGGATGTTATTGTATTTAAAGGAGATTGATGACAAATGAAGTGATTGGTTTTGATGACTTTGAAATTTGAGTAGATTTGTATGAGTTATGAAAATTAAAGTGAATGGGTTGATTGAAATGGAGTTGAAAAGCAAGAAATGATTAGTGAAAGTGTTATATGTTGAAGAAAATTAGAAAGTTTGACTTTTTGGAGTAAAGAGTTGACTTTTGATTTAGGCAGATTTTGAGAAAATAATCTACATGAAATTTGTAGATTATATTGAGAGCTTTTCGTAGCCATAAAGTATGTTATTTTTTAATATCGGGATTGAAAGTTATGATATTTGAAAGTTAAGTGTATTTTGCCTTGGTTTGGAAAATGCTATTAAGAGTAAGATTGCGTATGACTTTTGTGAAAGAGAAATGTGTATGCGTATATCCTTTGGTGTTGATTTTGATGTGGGGAAATGACTTTGGAATAGTTTATTGGAGATTTGAATTGTGTTTGAGATGAATTAGTTGAAGAGTTTGTGGTAGTGGGTGAATATGTGAAGTTGATGTGTTGAGATGTGAAGTTGATGTGTTGGAATGGTATTTAGAGACTTCAATGGCAAATATATATTGATTTAGATTGATTTATCCAAAGTGGTCTTAATGAAAGTGGTAGATTATGTTTTTATCTTTCCATTGATATAAGGCACGAAAATATTGGACAAGGGAGTAGAAAGTTATGATTTTTAGAAGTTTTGAGACTGTTTAATGTGAAGCTGATCGACCAGTCAGTTTGTGTAGAGTTTTTGACCCATTTAGGGGTCGATATGATTTTTAAGGCCTTAATGAAAGTTGTAGATCTTTCTTCAAGCTTTCCATAGACACCAAGTTTGTTAAATTTGGAGTTCTGGATCAAAAGTTATGATGTTTGCAAGTTTTGGTACTGTTGAGAAATTATCGATCAGTCATCTTTGTGCAAACTTTTGATTCCTTTAGTGTCCGAGCTTGCCTTTGAGTCCTTCTTGAAAATGGTAGAGCTGTCTCTTAGCTTTCCAACGAAATAAACCGCGCCTGATTTGGAGCTCGGAGTCAAAAGTTATGAGGGTTTGAAGTTTGAAGATCGGATTGGGTGCTGACCGACCTCTGTTGGCCGACCGACCTCTGATGGCCGAGCCGATCTCTGTTGGCCGACCTACCTCTGATGGCCGACCGACCTCTGTTGGCCGAGCCAACCTCTGTTGGCCGACCGACCTCTGATGGCCGACCGATCTTCGTTCTGGCCGAGCTTTGATTTTTCTGGCTGAGCTCTGACCTCCCTTCACTCTTTTGAGTATAACTTCTTCGTCCGACATCCGATCGATCTGATTCTTTTTTTAAATTAAACAGGAGACATGAGGCTACAAATGTTATGAAGGAGCTGATTGATAATGTAGCCTCCAAGACTTTCAAATACTGGTCGGAAGTTAGGTAAAGAGTTTAGTCTCAGCTTTGTAATGGTATGAGCAGTGTTCAGTATTATAGGTCGCTAGAGCTCGGATTGAGTTGATTCCTTTTGGACATTAAACTAGAGACATATATCTACAATTCATCTGAAGGAGCCGATTGATAATGTCGCCTTTAAGACTTCCAAATATCGGTCGGAAGTTCAGTGTAGTTTTCAGTCTCGGTGTTGTAATGACTAAATAGTGTTCAGTGTTATAGGTTGCTAGAGCTCGCTAGAGCTCGGATTGAGTTGATTCTTGTTGGTAATGAAAATAGAGACATGGGGCTACAAATGTTATGAAGGAGCCGAGCTATAATGTAGCCTCTAAGACTTCCAAATATAGGTCGGAAGTTCAGGGTAGTGTTCAGTCTCGGTGTTGTAATGGCTGAACAGTGTTCAGTGTTATAGGTCACTAGAGCTCGGTAGAGCTCAGATTGAGTTGATTCTTGTCTTAAATTAAAATAGGGACATGGGGCTACAAATGTTATGAAGGAGCCGAGCTATAATTTAGCCTCTAAGACTTCCAAATATGGGTCGGAAGTTAGGGGTAGTGTTCAGCCTCGGGTATGAAGAACAAACTTCAGTATTTTGGAGATATCTTGAGCTATAGAGCTTCGATCGATCCGATTCTTGAAGCGATGGATTCTTAAGACATAGAGGAACATTTCTTTAGAAGAAAGTTTTATCAAATGACTTCATTTACCTGATCAAAATAATCAGACAAGATGTCAGTTTTAAAGACCAATGAAGGGGCAATCTTGGAAGGTTACTCAAAGGATTAAGTTTATAGGCTTAAATGGAGGGGCTTATGGGTCATTCCCCATTCATTAAATGACATGGCAATATAAAAGACAGTGGCTGTCGTATAAGGCATAAGGAAGCACAGAAATGAAAGACTTAAGAAAATAAGAGACAAGAGAGAAGGGAGAGCAAACTTCGGAGAAGAAAGAAAGGAGAGCTTAGGGTTTTGGATTTTTGGGGGTTCAAGCTCAGTTTTTCGTTGATTCATGAAGGAAAAAGATGGGAGGAGAAGAGAGCTTCCTTCCAAGCCTAATAAATCCGAAAATGGTGAAGAGTTTGAGGTAAGAGAAAAGTTGAGCTTTGAGCTTTTCTTCGATTTATGATTTAGAAATATGGAAAATGGTATGGGTTTGTGGAGTATGAAGTCAATTTTGATGATTGCTAAGTATGATGGGTTTAATTTGAAATTTTGAGAATTAGGGTTTATGCCCAAATTTAGAATTTGGAGCTTTTGGAAATTTGTGATTTAGAAAGTTTGAATATATGAGGGATTTATGTTTTCTAAGTTCAATTTGAGGATTAAGTTATCTATGATGTTGAATTTGGGTGAAATTGCTTTAGGTGAAGTAAAATTGGAAGAAAGAAGGAACCAATGGACAAATTGGGGCTAGGAACAACTTTCTAGCATCGAATCGAGGTGGGTACCTGTTTATAATAGAATTTATAAGCCACTACTGCTTTCTTTAAATAAAGGGATTTTCTGATTTCAATTGCATCATAAGTGTTGCATCATTGTGTGAATGATTTGAAAAATCATCATTGATTCCATACATGAGCTTTTGATGAATTGCAAAATACATTTGTGTTATGCCTCGAAAGATTCCATGGCATTTAAATCGAAGAAAGAGCATTCAATAAATGATATTGAGCTTGAATATGATAAAGGTTTGAAAATTATGATTTCAGACTAGTTTTAAGAGCTTTTATAAAATATGGTTTTATGTAAAAGTTTGAAAACTTGTGATTTCCGCATAAATTCGAAAGTGTATAGAAAATATTGTTTATGAAAATATTTGAAAGTTTTGATTCCTAAAAATGCTTTGAAATTGTCTAGAAATGGTTTAGGCAAATGTTTGAAAATTTATGATTTCCGAATACTTTCGAAATTAGTTAGAAAATATTGTTTATAAAAGTGGTTGGAAGATTTGATTTGAATGTCTAATGTTTATAAAAAGTATTTGAAAAATTATGATTTCCAAACTTGTTTATAAAAATGTTTGACAAAGTGTGATTTCCGAAATGCATTTGAAATTGTTTAGAAAATAAGGTTTATTTAAATGTTGAAAAGTACGATTTTCGAAAGGTGTTTGAAATGGTTTTAGAAACTGTTTTAAGAATTTATACAAGTTTTAAATGTTTGATAAATTAAGAAAATTTCTGAAGTTTCGAAAAATGACACAAAGGCCCAATTTCTTGTCTTCAAATGATTTGGGAGATTGATTGAAAATTGAGAAAGTATTGAATTTTATTGTTCTTAATATTTTTGGAAAAGGGTTACGAGTTTTAAAATGAATTGAGAAATGAAGAAAGATTTTGAAATTTATTTCGTGATTTGGATTTAAGAAATTTCAGTAAATTGTTAAATTCGTTATTTTCATTTAATTTGATAAGTTATGAAAATGTTTTCTGAATGTTTTAAGAAAATACAATATTTATAAAATAATAATAATAATAAAATAAAATAAAATTGAATAATGTGCTTTATGAACCTGCATACGTTGATTTATGTCTTAAAGAAATCACTTGCATTCATTGTTCTGATGTTGATCCATACGTGATTAAATTGTTGAATTGAGAGTGAATATGTTTATTGATGTGATAATGTTATGCCATTGGAGTGTGCCATGGCATTGTGATTTGAATGGAAAGAAGAAAAGAAAATGGAAGCATATCATTTTGATAAATGATCTTGAGCATTGCTTATATGCTTTTGTGTGGGCGAGAGAGTTACGGATGGATAGTCACGTGCACGTCGACGTATGGAAAATTATAGCCATCTCCCGGCTGCCCGCTTGAGGCCACGAGATCCTAAGAAATAGGACTCGAATAGATTATAGTATAAACTTCGGTTTATCCATCATGTTTACGGAACTCTCGAGCCATGTGTTGTTGTGCATTGCTTATGTGATTGCCATTGCATCTATGAATCGTCAAGTTGATGCATTCATGTTTTATAAACTTATGGGTTTATGGCTGAAAGCCTAAAAATCATATATTTTGTAAATTGCGATTTTGAATACAGCAAGGAAAGAACTTTTGAAAAATATGCTTTACGGATTTCAAAGCAATGTTTTCTAAGACCAGAAAACAAAAAGAATTTCAAGGGTTTTGCTTATATTTTTGTTATAAACTGTTACCCACTAGCTGTAAAGCTCACCCCCCTTCATTCCCATCCACAGGTGATGAGAAGAAGATCGGGTGAAAGAAAATGAAGATTTCTATTTGCATGTGTTTATAATGTATTATTGGTAAGTTAAATGGTTGCTGAGAAGTCTAGAATTGTTATGTATTGTGTACTTTGGTTTAGGGTTATGGGTAATGTATAAGGCTTAAAAATGCCACAATGATTTGTATAAAGCTGTGATTTATGAAATTGTGTATATAGTAAGTATAAGGTGTATGGATTTCTGGAATTATGCATTGCTTTAAGTTATGTATGGGATGTGTATATGATTATGAGTATGATAAGGTATTGTGGTTTGAGATTTGGATAAGGCTATTGAGTTATTGTATTGCACATGGATAGTGCGATTGTATGTGAATGTATTTTGGATTGAGTTTGGTTATGAAAGAAATGAAAAGGGAAGGAATAAGAAAGAAAGAAAAGAAAAAAATTTATACCGGATTTAGAATGTCTTAAGGTTTCCAACGCGACAGTGATTTCTAAGATTTTGTTTGAGGATGTCGGTACTTGTGTTTCAGTTCGAATGCTTCAATTCGATTTGTGATTCGTGATCATTTGTTTGGTTTGTCTTCGAGCCAATTCGACTTGACTTTGTTTGTATGCTTCGCTTCCAAGTTGGCTTTCAATTCGTTAATGATTTGTTTCGCTTTGTGATCAATCGTTTATTCGTTCCACCTCTTTGTGATTCGTTCCGTCCCCTATTTTCCGGTTGGGGCGCCGGTCTCCGGATCGGGTCCCAACACACTGCACTAAAACTCTTGCACTTTCCTCCCCTCCCAGAGCTTCTTGAAACTCCTTCTCGTCACTAACTGTGTTTCTCTCTAAATTTAGAAGCCAACTTTTGCTTATGCGAGACATTTTGACTATGAGAGATATTGAGGCCAGGGCAGCCGCTGCTGGTGTCGGTATCTCTAATCTCGATCTCGATTCTGTTCAACTCCCTCCTGGTGAAGATTTCGGTATTATTAGTGACAGTGAAGATGTTTATCAAAAGGAGCAGTTGGATGTCGACACTGGTTTTGGAAACAATGTTGTTGTCGATCATATACCAATTCTTACAAGAGAAAAAAATTCATGCATTAAATGCTTAAGTGCATTTACGTGCCTTGCATGCAAATCTTCAGATATATGGCATTTTTTAATTGAATGAAAAGTACTGAACTTGTTTGTCTACATTCATCATTAAAATAAACAAATACTCATGCATTAAATGTAACTGGTGAAGCATTAAATGCATTTACCTTTTGTGCATGTGTGTATGCGTTTTTTATTGAAAGAAAAGTGATGGATTTGTTATCTGGATTCATCTTTAAAATAAACAAATGTTCTTGCATTAAATGTAACTGTTGGAGCATTTAATGCATTTACCTTTCATGCAAGTGTTCACGTGATGGTGTTTGTTATTGAATGAAAAGCATTGGATTCTTTAAAATAAAAAAGGTCATGCACTAAATGCAACTGTTGACACATCCATTGTCTTTACACGTGTATTAATGTTTTAAATGCAACTGTTAGAAACATTCAGGCAAGTCTTCACATTTATTCTTATTTTTACACCTCATATGACTTTATTATCTTGATATAATATCTGGTTAATGTAGAGCACCGAGATTATTTTTAAATGTAGAATACTGTTGGGCCCGGGTCCCGAATTCCTTATCCCGAGGTGGCCCCTCGGCCTCGCACCATGGTGATCACCTAAGGGCTGCACCGCAGCGAAGGACTGGCTCACCGCGGCGAGATCCTCGAATATTGGACCCGTCCCCAACATCTATACAAATTCATACAACACATACATTCTCATTATTATCCATACATGCTATTACCTGCACAATCATTCTAGCTATAAGATAATCACCCCAATTACAAAAGACATCATGTCATTTCAATCTGAAGAAATTAAACAAGCATTCTCAATATGACACAATACATATTAAAATGTAAATCCAAAATACAATACATGAGAATGCCCAATGATGAAATGCTTGGGGCCTAACCAAAAATACTAACTTAATGCAATGATCTTAAACTATTGCGGAGTTCTTCGAAGCCTGGCAAGGATCAACTGATGTCTTGAGTTGCACCTGAGGAGTGAAAAGTAATGGGTTGAGCTACACAGCTCAGTGGCTAATATAATTATAGCCATCGGTAACTAGCACAAATTTAGGCATATGTATGTATATATATATACATGCAACATTTCTAGCACTCACGTACTAACCAAGCAATTTACGCATTCAGCATAATTAATTCAACTCACAAAACATGTCAGAAGTATACTTCATAGTGAACAGATCAAGTATGCAATGCACATCACACGGCTCGAGGGTTCCATGGAAACAAAAGGGAGAAACCGAAGTTTACACCCTGAACAAAATGAGTCCATTCGGAGCTCATATGCCACAAGCGGGCAGCCGGGAGAAGGCTCTTGTCAACGTGCACGTGACGAACGAAATGGTTCCACTCTCGCCCAAACAAAAGAACATAATCATGCTCAGAATCATTTTATCAGATGGTATGCTTTCAAGCTTTCATTAATTCAAAATGCCATGATCGAAGTCGAGGCATAACATGCTCAGAATCAAGATTTAGTTCTATCAATTCTCATGCTTCTTACAAGTCATTCAAATCTTATAACAAATCATGTTTAAACAATTAACCACGTATTCTATCAAAATGTCATGCATCTCATCATACATGAAACATAACATATATTCACACATAGGCAAGAATTTGCCTAATCACACAATAACTATAATTACATTACCCACCTAATATCGCTTGAGAATCCAAACTCACTGCTGTCCTTCCTCTTGCGATTGGATTAGGTCGGCTTGGTTTCCTATAACAAACCAAGTTCTCAATCAAGCAACATTCAAAGGAAATATTCAATAAGATTGAAAATCAAAAGTAAAAGCACTAAGAGTCTACATCTGACTTCCAACCCAATCTTCGAATCTTAGAGCAAATTCCAAACTTCCTTTCTTCATAAACTTGTAGCTCTCTGTTTCTAGTTCACAACGAGTCCAAAATCACCTCATTTGGACATCCACAGCAAAAGATATGCCCAAAAATACCAAAATACTTCTTCACTGGAAACAGGAGCTCGCCACGGCGCGCACGCATGCGTGCGCCGAGACGAACACGCCCCTCGCACGCCGAGACGAAGGCCTGTTGCTCGCCACGACGTGCACAAATTCGCACGTCGCGACGTGCATACCTTCCTCGCACGTCGCGGCATGCGAGTCTGGAGAACGTCTCCGAACTCGATTTTTCCAGCATTCGCACACTTCAATCCTTCCATTAAGCACATACAACACATCTAAACCTTGATTCAAGTCCAATACTACATTTTTAACTCATTCAAACCTTAAAATCAACCACAAATCCAACAACCCAAGGATTTCAACTAGGTTTTCCGAAAATCCCTAAATAATCGATTCTAACACATGCAAACCGATTCTAGGGTTTTATCCAACCAAAACAAGAAGAAATGAAGTTAAGCTTACCAAGACTTCCTTCAAATCTGTCGAAAATCTTCTAGGATTAAAAGCCCTCTTTCTCTTCTTCCTCTTCCTCTTCCTACGGCACTCTCTCCCTCTCTTTCTCACTCTTTTCCTTATTTTTCTTCTAATCCTTCTAATCCTTTCACTTAAGTCTAAATGAGATGGGTAAAGACCATTTTACGCCTCCATGCAAAGCCTTAACTCATTCCAACCTAAGTAATCTTCCCAAAATGCCCTCATATACTTTTACCCTTTAATCCCTATTTAAATCACATTAAACTCAAAGAAACCTCAATTATCCACTAATACTCCCAATTGAATCGAACTAAGACATAATCACACAATTAACACAATTCATGCTTAATAACATCAATTAGAAAATTTTGGGGCCCAACATTTCTCCCCCTCTAAAAAATAATTTCGTCCTCAAAATTATTACCTGAATCATCGAAAAGACGCGGATACTTCTCCTTCATGGCTTCCAATGGCTCCCAAGTAGCCTTTTCCATCGAATGATTCCTCCACAGGACTTTGACTAACTGAACCGTCTTGTTCCTGAGGACCTTGTCCTTTGTATCCAATGTAACATCTCGTCACCGATGGGAAGGTCATATTGGTAAATTGAGGCGGGATAGGATATTACCGCATATATTGACTGAGCATCCTGTTGACCTCTAATTTTGGAGGCCATGAGTCTTTTGCACATGCACATATAGGTACATGCATTCATGAATTTTTGTCGGCATTTGATTGTGATATTCATAGGAAATTGTGAATTCGCAAGATAATGAGATTTGGCTATGTATTATTGAGAATTTTGGTATTCTTGGGTCTGAAAATTAAATTGGAAATGTTTTAGAATATTTACCAGCTGTTAGTGACTCCTCGGAACTTTCTGGAAAATTTGAGAGGAAAAAGTCCGGACCGGAAATTTTCTGAGTGTAGGACAAATTGATTGTATAGTATAAGAATAACTGGTAAATAGCTATAGAAATTTAGAAATATGATTCTAAGAATTTAGTATGTCGAGTCATTGAAATTTGGAGACAAATTGGACTGGAAATGATCATGAGAAGACAAATTAGTATGTTGAGCCATTGATCTTCCTCCTTCTTCCTTGTGATTTTGTTTCCTCCTTCCCGATTCTTGTTTGTTTACTACTGCTTGTGCAAAGTCTTGCATGATCCCTAAAGGAAGAGGTTGACTGTGAAAGTTTGGAAGCTAAATCGTGGAGGATAAGGTTTAGGGATTTTCGGGAGATTTGAGATTTAAGCTTGATTTGGTAAGTGAATTGGTTTTATTGTTGTTATATGCATCTATGCCATTTATGGTAAAAGATTGAGTAGTTTAGGGTGTTTAATGCTGAGTTCAGAGTGTATTAATGGAGGAAAAATTGATCGGGGACGATGGTGAGACTTCATGCGTCATGACGTCTGAAAAAAAGCACGCCATGACGAGAAAAGCGTGTTTCGCCGCCACGGCGAAACCACGCGAGACGTCATGACAATGGGCAAACATTTCACCGTGACGAGTTTTCGAAGACGTCGCGACGAGGTGCGGAAAGATTGTTCGGTGCGGCGAACGATTCCCACGCCGCGGCGAGCGACCTGTTGCATGCCGCGGCGAGGAGCAATTTTTGATTGGTTGCATTTTTATTTATGGGGCATAATTTATGGTATAGACCTCCAATTGAGGTGATTCTTGATTCGTTGTGATATAGAGAAAGAGGTCTACAATTGAGGAAAAGAATGAGAGTTTAAATTCAGGTTTTTGAGATTTCAATTAGTGAAAGAAAGTAAGAATGTGATTGTATTTTACCAAAGGATTGTTATTAGAAATTGGAAGTTTTGTAATATGTTATTGAATCGAAATGAGCCAATATCAATTAAGTGAAAGTTAGATACTGAGTAAAAGAAAATGGAAAGTGGGAAATGGTACCGGGAAAATCATGAATAGGAATAGTACATCATTTATTCAAGGCATGTGCATCATTAATTATTTTGACTGTGCATTTTGTAATGAATTGAATTATTTGATTGTTATAGAGGCTCCGATGGATCGATAATCCACGGATCGTGCTGAGACTTCCAGGCAGGTAGCTCGGAAGTTACAAGTGAGTAACCTAGTTGGTTTCTCAGTTTTTATGTGTTTAATATTACATTCATAAATGCCATGCGGGGATAATGGATGGATATATGTGTGCCTGATTTGATTGATTTCGGACCATGGGTGTCTGAAATATTGAATATGTGATATCGAAGTGCTATTGTGTGTAAATGACCTTGAATGCATCAATGAGATAAATCGCAAATGTACATGACTGAAATACCGGACCGAAAGTCCGAAGGAATGGGAAGTTGCATTGAAATGTAAATGACTGTAAATGGAAATTGGAACATGTGCATTCATGCATCAAAGCATGATCAGATAAAGACAGTTGTGACCAGAGCAGCCAACGTAATGTCGTGGTATCACTTGCCCCCTGAGGTGGTGCATACCCTGAAGGCTCTCCCACGCAGTGCTCGGATACCACAGGCTCACTGTATCAGGGCATTCAGGCCCAACGTATTCAGAGCCACAGGCTCAACGCATTGTGCCCGTCACTGGGATTATCAAGGCATATCACGCCCAATGTATATGAGAGCTTTAAGCTCAACATTAATGAGCTCAGGCGCACGGTCACAACAACGTAATAAAATGAAAAGAGTCACATATGCATTGCATATCTGTATATGAATAATTGGATATGATTTGTGAAATGATAGCGCATGTGAGTTGTATGATCTTGTGATTTGTAATATTTGGTAATGTATATGTATATGCATGAGTTGGGTGAACCATCAATGATGGTTTCTCACTGAGTTCGCAAACTCACCCAACATTGCAACTATTTTTCAGGAATTGGAGAGTACCCCGTTAGTGAAACGGGAGTATGGTTACTGCAAGAGAGAGAGTCAGAGTTTGAAAGCGGGATCAGTGTCGCATCTGTAGTTGAGTCTTTCTGATATTGTATTGGGCCCAATTTGATTTCGGATAATATGTGTATCAACTGAATTATGGATGAAATTGTATCTTGAATGAGAATGTTTTCGTATCTCGGGCCCAAATTATTTAATGATGCCTGCGCACTCGATTGTTTTAAAAAGATAAAGATGGTTTTCTGAGTTTTTAAATTGTTTTGACTGCTCTAGCATACCGCCATCGCGGGTCACGGGCTCGGATATCACCATTGATGTCGGGTTCGGGTCTCGAGGGAGTAGGGTGCTACATCCAAAATCTGCACTGGAAGCTCTTCATAGCTCAAATCATCCCTCAGTTGAACCTCACTAGTCTGAATGATATGAGAAGGATCCGATCGGTATCTCCTCAACATGGAAACATGAAAGACATCATGAATCTGAGACAATTCCAAAGGTAACGCCAACCTATAGGTGAGTGGTCCAATCCTCTCAAGAATTTCATAAGGACCCACATACCTCGGACTCAACTTGCCCTTCTTGCCAAATCTCATTACTCCTTTCCAAAGAGACGTCTTAAGGAACACTTTTTCACCGACATCAAACTCCATCTCCTTTCGGTGTGCATCAAAGTAGCTCTTCATCCTATCTTGTGCTGTCTTAAGTCGCTGCTTAACCAGATTGACTTTATCAACCGTCGTCTGAATCAATTCTGGTCCTACCAATTTCCTCTCTCCTTCTTCATCCCAACAATTCGGAGTTCTACATCTCCTCCCATACAATGCCTCATAAGGAGCCATCTGAATGCTCGAATGGTACGAATTATTATAAGCAAATTCGACCAATGGTAAATGCTCATCCCAAGCTCCTCTGAAATCCATCACACATGCTCTGAGCATTCCTCAAGAGTCGAATGGTCCTCTCGATGACCATCAAATGCGAGGGTGAAAAGTCGTACTAAAATTCAACTTAGTCCCTAAAGCTTCCTACAAACTGCCCCAAAATCTCGAAGTAAACTGAGAGTCTCTATCAGACACAATCGAATCCGGGATCCCGTGCAACCTCACTATCTCATCAATGTACTTCTTTGCTAGCACATGCAAAGAATCAGTCTGCTTAATTGCCAGAAAATGAGCTGACTTCATCAACCGATCTACAATGACCCAAATGGCATCATGCTTCCTACTAGACCTGGGCAATCCCATCAGAAAATCCATAGTCACCCTCTGCCACTTTCATTCCGGGATGGACAATGGCCTTAATTTGCCTGAAGGTGCCTGGTGCTTAGCCTTAACTTGCTGACACACTAGACACTTACTTACATACTCTGCTACGTCCCTCTTCATACCTTTCCACCAAAAATGCTCTCTCAAATCCCTGTACATCCTGGTGCTACCTGGATGCATGGCATAAGGCGCATTATGTGCCTCATCCAAAATCTCATCGTTTATTTCCTGCAGATCTGGGATACAAAGCCTATTCTCCACTATCATAAGTCCATCATCTCTCACCTCTACTTCATAAATCTTACCATTCTGAATTTCCTCTCAGAGTTTGCTCAAATCTGCATCTTAAGCCTGCAACTCTCTAACTTTCTGCCTGAGTATTGGTCTCACTCGGAAGTTAGCTAGAAGACATTCCGACTCCTTCTGCTTCAAGCTTATCTTAAGCTTGGCCATCTCTTCCAATAAAGAAAGATAGACTGTCCGAATATGAGCAATCGAAGACTTCCTACTCAAAGCATCCGCCACTACATTGGCCTTGCCCGGATGATACTCGATCAGTAAGTCATAATCCTTAAGTAACTCAATCCACCTTTGCTGTCTCAAATTCAGTTCTTTTTGGCTCAGCAAGTACTTGAGACTCTTATGATCGGTAAAGATCCTCGTCTGAACTCCATATAGATAATGCCTCCAAATTTTCAAGACAAAGATCACGACTGCCAACTCCAAATTATGCGTCGGATAGTTCAACTCATATGGCTTCAATTGCCTTGAAGCATAAGCTATCACCCTGTCTCCCTGCATCAATACACAACCAAGACCCTTCCTAGAAGCATCACTATACACAGTATAGACCTCATCTCCAGAAGGCAGAATCAAAATCGGAGCACTTGTCAATCTGTGCTTGAGCTCCTCAAAACTCTTCTGGCATTCATCACTCCAGATAAACTCTTGATTCTTCCTCAGTAACTTAGTCATCGGAGCAGATATCATGGAGAATCCCTCCACAAATCTCCTGTAGTAACCTGCCAAATCCAGAAAACTCCTCAACTCTGCTACATTCTTCGGGGCTTCCCAATTCACCACAGCTTCTATTTTCTTTGGATCCACATGCACTCCTTGTTCTGAAATTACATGTCTAAGAAATGCGACTTCTCTCAGCCAAAATTCGCATTTATCGAATTTGGCATACAACTCGTTTCTCCTCAATGTCTCCAAAGAAATCCTCAAATGCTCTTCATGCTCCTCATCACTCTTGGAATAGACCAATATATCATCAATAAAGATAATGATAAATTGGTCCAAGAATGGCTTAAAGACTCGATTCATCAAGTCCATAAAGGTGCGTAGGGCATTAAATCAATCCGAAGGCATAACCAAAACTCAAAATGCCCATACCGTGTCTGAAAGCGATCTTTGACACATCAGACCCTTTATCCTCAACTGATGATAAACCGATCTCAAGTCTATCTTGGAGAAGACTTTCGCCCCTTGCAATTGATCAAATAGATCATCTATGTGTGGGAGCGGATACCTATGACCTGATTGAGCTTCCGGTAATCCACACACATCCTCAACGATCCATCTTTCTTCTTCACAAAAAGGACTGGAGCTCCCCAAGATGAAGAGCTCGGCCTTATGTACCATTTCTCCAACAACTCCTCCAATTGCTCCTTAAGCTCCTTCAATTCTGTCAGAGCCATCCGGTAAGGCGGAATTGAAATCGGTGCTGAACCTGAAAGAAGCTCAATGGGAAACTCAATTTCCCTAGGCGGCGGTAGTACTGGCAATTCCTCAAGAAAGACATCCGAAAATTCCCTGACTACCGGAATATCCTCTAACTTCCCTCTATCTGCTCTTGAGTCTACCACATAGGCCAAAAATACCTCACATCCCTTCCTCATCATCTTTTTTGCTGTCAAAGAGGAAACAATTCTGGGTGGACTTGTTTTTCTGTCCCCTAAAAACATCACTCTTCTGCCGTTATCCAATTCAAATTTCACTGTCTTTTGCTTACAATCCAGATGGGCATTGAACCTCTCCAACGTGTCCATACCCAAAATCACATCCAATCCTCTCATCTTCAGTGGCATTAAGTCCACCACTAGAAGTTCACCACCAATACATATCTCACAGCCTCTATACACTTGACTAATAATAATATATTGACCGATTGGAGTACTCACCATCAGCGGAGTATCCAATGGGCTCAAATAGCTACCACACACAGTTCTACTCGAAGAAACAAACGAATGAGTAGAACCCGGATCAATCAAAGCAATCACATCATCAGAAAATAACTTAACCATACCAGTGACAACATCTGGAGCGGTCTCTGCATCCTCCCGAGTCATTGCAAACACCCTAGCTGGTGCCTGCCCCCTGGGTCTCTCTGGAATGTTCACCCTCTTGGCTGCATCAGAACTGCCCACTTTTGTAAAAGTCTTATGTCCCACAGTCTCTGTTCTCCTAGAAGCTTGCATCTGTGATCCCTCTCTTCTGGACGGCTTGGGACACTCTCTAGCCAAGTGTCCTTTCCGTCAACAACTGAAGCATGCTCCTGTTAATCTGTAATATTCTCCTCCATGAAAACTGCCACAATGCTCACACTTAGGGACGGATGACCTGTCCCCATCTCCCTTTCTGTTGCCTCCCGCCGTAGAGGCCTGATGAGAATAAGCAGGAGTCCTCATCTGTCTATACCTACTTGCACCACTGCTCCTCTCCTCAAACTGAATAGGGAAGCTCCTAGCACTCCTGTCAGGCATAGGGGTACTAGTACTACCTCACTTCTTGAACTGTTCTCTTCCTTTTCTCTTTTTGTTCACAGCAATCTTGATATTCTTTATGTTTTCAACCCTCTGTGCCGCTTCAACCAACTGCTAAAAATCACAAAAATTCTGCACCACTACCTTCTCTCTGATGACGAGATGCAAACCCGATTCAAACCTACGGCGCTTAGCCGCCTCACTCAACATCAACTCTGAAGCATACCCGCCTTGTTGGGTGAGCAAGCGCTTCATACTCGCTCACTAACATCTCCCTCTGGGTGAGGCTCAAAAACTCCCTCTGCTTTTGTTGAATGTACACCTCTGACAGATACTTCTTCTTATAGGCAACTAAGAAGTCCTTCCATGCCAACCCTACTGGTCTCCTCTGACTCCTTAGCACAATCTCCCACCAATGCAAAGCATCTCCCTGAAGCAAGCTTGCAGCATACACAACTCTCTCATCATCCTCACACTCCATCTGATCTAGTACTCTCTCAGTCTTTCTCAACCAAGTCTCGATTTCTTCTAGATCTGTTGTCCCATAGAAGTCGACTGCTCCATACTTCCGCAACTTGTCAAACCGTCTCCCCTTCTTAGCTGGGGCTGAAACAGAAGGTTGTGGCATCTGACCCATAGCATGAAAAACGCCTGAGTGAATGCCTGGAACAATCTCGGATCTACAGGAGGCATTTGTTCCTGCAAAACTGGCGACTCCTGAGTCTGCGACAGAATAGGCTCACTATCTAACTCTACAGAAGCCTCAGCATTTCCTGGGGCTACCGACTCATCAGTCATCTCCTCTCTTGTCGAAGAGTCAGGTGCAACTGATCCTTGCAGAACTCCTCGTGTCCTTCTACGAGGTGGCATCGTACTCCTTCAAATATAAACACTAAGGATTAGCTACATGGCAATCTTAATTCCTACATGTATGCATGATATGCATGTCACTTAATGCAATCAATCAATGCAACAAATAATCATATACCAAACAATTCATCCTACTATGCATCCTACATGAGAATGCCCAATGATGAAATGCTTGGGGGCTAACTGTTGGACCACAAACTTTTGGTAAAAATTAGAAATATTAAAATGAATTTAAATAAGAAAGAAATTGGTAAGAAAATTTATGAATTTAAGAAAATTTGATGAATTTAAGAAAAATTTACGATAAAAGAATTTAGTTTTGATGACTTCAATATTTGAGTCGATTTGTATGGGTTATGAAAGTTTAAGAGAATGAGTTGATTTGAAATGGAAGTTGAAAATTGAGAAATAAAGAGAAAAGTGTGAAAATTTGAATAATTAAGAAAAGTTTGACTTTTTGGGGTTAAAAGTTGACTTTTGATTTAGGCCAAATTGGAGAAAATGATCTTCATAAAACTTGTAGTTTATGTTGAGAGCTTTCCGTCGTCATAAAGTTTGATATTTTTCGATATCGGGAGTAAAAGTTATGATCAGTCAAAGTTTGTTTTGTAAAAATGACCATAAGTGTATATTTGCGTATGCTCGACTTTGAGGCCACTCGTCGTACAGATTTAGTCTGAATTGAAATAAGTGGTCTTCATGAAAGTTGTAGCTTGTTTATCAATCTTTTCGATGCTATAAAGTATGCAATTTTTCGATGTGGGAATTGGAAGATAGGAATTTTGAAAGTTTGGAGTTTGTTTAGGTGATGTTTAAAAGGGCAATAACTTTGACTAGGTTTTTGACCCCTTTGGAGAGGGAATTGCTTTTCGAGTTTTTCATGAAAGTTGTAGATCTTTTTTTTTTCTTTCCATAGACACCAAGTTTGTAATTTTTGGAGTTTGGGATCAAGAGTTGTGATTTTTGAAAAATCTAGTTATATTTGTATATTGGAATTGTTGTTATTTTGTTTAAAATCCGACCCTCTCTCAATCCTTTGCGTCTAATTGCTTCGTCTAACATCCGATTGATCCGATTTTTGAAGCGTTTGATTCCTAAGACTTTTATCTGCATTTTGATGGAAAATGATGATTTTAGAAGACTAAATTGAAAGAGATTGATTAAATCATAGTGAGAGGATTTGGTTAAAGGTTATGAGTTAGATAATTTTCTGAACATGGTTCAGTAATTTAGAGATATCTTGATCTGTACAGCTCCGATTGAGTTGATTCTTGAGGAAAAATAAAATTGAGAGATGGGGCTACAAATCATGTGAAGGAATTGAAGTTCAATTTAGCCCCTAAGGTATTCAATTTCTGGAGTGAAATTTGAAGTAATTTTCAGTCTCGGTTTTGTGATGTTCTGATAGTATTTTGGCCATAACTCCTTCGTTTCTGATCCGAATTGAGCGTTTTTGGTGGCGTTGGAAACGTAAGACATAGACGAACATTTCTCCAGAAGGAAGTGTTACCAAATTATTTCATTTACCTACTAAAAATTAGGAAGCAAGATGGCTGTTTTTAAAATGAAATGTGCAGGGGCAGATTTGGAACATCACTTAAAGGGGTAAGAATGTAAGCTTTGATGGAGGGGCTTATTGGTCTTTTTGCCATCATTTAATGACATGGCAAGGGATTGAAGGGTGCTGTCGTTTTTACAAAGGGGAAGCACGAAAATTCCAGAATAAAGCAAATGAAAGAAAGAAACGTTGAAGAAGAGAAGAGAAGAGGAGAAGCATTCAGTGGAGATGGCAAAGGAGAAGAAGAAGACAGCTGCATATGGGTTCGATTTTTTGGAGTTTCCTAGAGGATTTTGATGCTTTTCAAAGGGGAAGGAAGCAAGAAGAAGATGGCTTCCTTTGGAGTTTGATAAATTCGAAAATGGAGGAGAAAAAGGTAAGAGAGAGAAAGTTTTGATTTTGAATTTTTTTTATGAAGTCTTGGTTTAGATAGCTTGATATTGTTATGGATTTGAGATTTATAAGGTTGTTTTTAGTGATTATGCTATGATTGATGGTTAATTTTCAATTTTATGAATTAGGGTTATGCCCAATTTTATAAATTGGGATTTTCGAAATTGTTGAATTAGATAGCTTGGAAATATGATCAATTGGTGAATTCCTAAGTGAATTTTGAGGATTATGATTTTTATGATGTCGAATTTGGGTATTTGTGGTTTAGGAAAATTTAACTTGGAAGAGAGAAGGAAGGATTGGAGAAATTGATGATTAGGACAAGATTCAAGCATTGATTCGAGGTGGATTTCATATTTATATTTTGATTTATAAGCTATATATGAGTTTTTGAAAATTTAAGAAAGCAAATATTGGGTTTTTTAGAAATTCTTGTTTATATAACTGCTTGAAAAATTATGATTAATGTTTGAAATTATGATTTCCAAATGATTAAAATTATTCATTTAAAATGATTGTAATAAAGTAAGAAAACTTCAAATTAGTTGTTTATATTTGTTTTGATAAATTATGAAAGTCAAGTACATTCTTTGATTTCAAAGGTTTTGATAAAGTAGAAATTATTATTAAATTCATTATGTTTGAATGTTTTAATCATTCCTATGAATGTTGCATCCTTTGATATTTAAAAGTGTTTGAAAACCTAAGACTTCCAAAAGCCTTTGAAATTGTTATAAAAACATCATTTATGAAAGTGTACGAAAATTTATGATTTCGACTATTTTGAAAGTGTCTAGAAAATATTGTTTATGGAAATGTTTGAAAATTAGGATTTCATAATAATTTTGGAAATTATTTGTGAAGTATTGTATATGAAAATGATTGAAAGATTTTGACTTCTATTTGCTTTTGAAATTGTTATAAAGTTTATGTAAATGTTTGAAATTTTAGAATTTCCAAATAGTTTTGAAAGTGTTTCTAAACTATAGTTTTGTAAAGGTTTGAAAATTTAGGATTTTCCAAATACTTTTGGAATTACTTATAAACCATTGTTTATGAAAATATTTGAAAATTTTGGAATTTTTGAATACTCTGAATTGGTTATAAAATATTGTTTATAAACGTGTTTGAAAAATGATGATTTTCGAATACTTTGGAAATTTTATAAAAATATCATTTAGGCAAATTTGTGAAAAACAAAATCTGATTTCCGAATATTTTTGGGAGTGTTATAAAGAAAAGTTATTATTTTTTGACTATTTGGAATTTGTTAGAAAGTAGTGGTTAAGTTCGAATATTTAAAAAAAAAAGGTGTTGCAAGTTTAAATGTTTGATGAATTAAGAAAATTTCTGAAGTTTCAAAAAAAAGACACAAAGGTTCAATTTCTTGTTTTCAAAGGATTTGGGAGATTGATTGAAAATTTGAAAAAGTATTGAATTTTATTGTTCCCGAATGTTTTTGGAAAAGGGTTACGAGTTTTAAAATGAATTGAGAAATGAAGAAATATTTTGACGTTCATTTTAGTGATTTGGATTTAAGAAATCGCGTAAATTGTTAAATTCGTTATTTTCGACGAATTTGATAAATTATGAAAATATTTTCGGAATGTTTTTACGAAAATACAAGATTTATGAAAAATTATGTTTTTGCATAAATTGAAAAAAATAATTGAACAATGTGCTTTATGAATTTGCATACGTTTGATTTATGTTTTAAAGAAATAACTTGCATTCATTGTTCTGATTTTGATCTATACGTGATTAAATTGTTGAATTGAGATTGAATATGTTTATTGATGTGATATGTGAATATGTGAGCTATGTGAATATGTGAATGTGTCTAGTATGACACAGTATGAAAAGTTTGAAAATCAAGATTTCTGAAAAGTGTCTTCGGGCAATCCGAATTTTCGGTTTCGAATTATGTGTATTATGTGAGTTTGGTGAGGTCCCCTCCGTAAGAGTCAGTGCATTGTCTTCCTCTGATAGCCTTCTCCCGGCTGCCCGCAAGTGGCTTAAGAGTTCCGATTTCGGACTCCCCTCCGTTCACGAATGCACAGAACCGCTATGCGAAAATGTGTAGTTCATTCTGTTAGGACCGACCCAAACCATTTGATGTGTTATGTGTTTTGTTTTGTATATGGTTGTGATGCTTTCATGTTTTTCGAAATTGTGCATAATTTGGACGAACAATTGTGAGATTTTGAGAAAAGAGTTTTGAAATCGTGGGAATTTTGGAAATTGATTAAGAATGTTTTGAATAAATTTAAAGGCCTAAGAACTAAGTTTTGAAATTCTTGCTACTGAGAAATGTTTAGAAATGATAAACATTTTTATGAAATGATTTTTTCTTATTTTCGAGTATAAATATGTTATCCACGGAGTGAAAGCTCACCCCCCCCCCCCTCTTTCATCCACATCTCCAGGTTTTTGAGCAGGAGATCGGATGGAAGATTTTAGTTCGATTTGTGCATGTTTTGTATTTATGAGTAAAGTTTGATGTTAGTGTATTATTTTCGGATTGTAAATAAATGCTGAAATTAAGTATGGATTTGAGTTTGTGTATGATTATGAAATCGGAAGATGTAAGTAAATTATGGAATTGTATATTGTATTGAGGTGAATATGAATGGATTTGTATATAAATAGTGAATGTGTATTGGATATGTTTTGAACGTGTTCAGATTGAGTTTTGAATTATGGATGTATGAGTTTGTTTAGGAATGGGATTTGATTTTGATCATGGATTATAAATTACATATGAAATATGATGGTATTAAATTATGAATGGGATTGATTGAGATTTTGTATGGTCGATTGAGAATTATTGAAGTGTTAGGATTTGAATTGTGTTTGATTGTGTTTGGATGAAGTTGACAGATTGTGATTTATTGTGTGTTTTAGTAATAGGCTTGCATTGGGTTATGCTGAGATCCCGAACGTAGGGTCCGGTAGATTTTGATGATTGTATGATTGATTTGGAAAATATAGAAGTGTTTTTAGACCTTTGCAGGTTTTGGGTTAGGTCAAATGCAGCCGTTATGCTGCCGAATTTTCGATAATAATTGGGATAAAAAGGAGATTTGGAACTTATATGGATATATAAGAATATGATTAAGTATTTGAGATTTGTATAAGGATGAATTTCCAAGAGTGGAAATTATTTGTTTTTGTTTGAATGAGTTTGAATAAATATAAAAAAATTGAAAAAGAAACGAAAGAAAAAAAAATATACCAGATTTGGAATGTCTTAGGGTTTCCAACGCGATCAGTTTGTTATGCTTCGTGTTTGCAACGGATGTCGGTGTTTGTATCAATTCGATTATTTCATTCGATTTGTATGATTCGATTCGATCCACTTTGTTACTCAATGTGATAGTCCATATCATTTATTTCGATTCGATAATTTGATTCATATTCGTTTCATTCGCCTCTGTATTTCCTTGTTTCGATACTTCCGCTTTCGCTTTTGATGCTTTCGCTTTTCATTTTTTGCCTCTGTCCTTCGTTTTCCGGTAGGGATCCGATTTTCGAATCGGGTCCCAACACTAACCAAAAATACTAACTTAATGCAATGATCTTAAACTATTGTGGAGTTCTTCGAAGCCTGGTAAGGATCAACTGATGTCTTGAGTTGCACCTGAGGAGTGAAAAGTAATGGGTTGAGCTACACAGCTCAATGGCTAATATAATTATAGCAATCGGTAACTAGCACAAATTCAGGCATATGTATGTATATATATATACATGCAACATTTCTAGCACTCACATACTAACCAAGCAATTTACGCATTCAGCATAATTAATTCAACTCACAAAACATGTCAGAAGTATGCTTCATAGTGAACAGATCAAGTATGTAATGCACATCACACGGCTCGAAGGTTCCATGGAAACAAAAGGGAGAAACCAAAGTTTACACCCCGAACAAAATGAGTCCATTCGGAGCTCATATGCCACAAGCGGGCAGCCGGGAGAAGGCTCTTGTCAACGTGCATGTGACGAACTAAATGGTTCCACTCTCACCCAAACAAAAGCACATAATCATGCTCAGAATCATTTTATCAGATGGTATGCTTTCAAGCTTTCATTTATTCAAAATGCCATGACCGAAGTCGAGGCATAACATGCTCAGAATAAAGATTTACTTCTATCAATTCTCATGCTTCTTACAAGTCATTCAAATCTTATAACAAATCATGTTTAAACAATTAACCACGTATTCTATCAAAATGTCATGCATCTCATCATACATGACACATAACATATATTCACACATAGGCAAGAATTTGCCTAATCACACAATAACTATAATTACATTACCCACCTAATATCGCTTGAGAATCCAAACTCACTACTGTCCTTCCTCTTGCGATTGGATTAGGTCGGCTTGGTTTCCTATAACAAATCAAGTTCCCAATCAAGCAATATTCAAAGGAAATATTCAATAAGATTGAAAATTAAAAGTAAAAGCACTAAGAGTCTACATCCGACTTCCAACCCAATATCCGAATCTTAGAGGCAAATTCCAAACTTTCTTTCTTCATAAACTTGTAGCTCTCTGTTTCTAGTTCACAATGAGTTCAAAATCACCTCATTTGGACATCCACAACAAAAGATATGCCCAAAAATACCAAAATACTTCTTCGCTAGAAACAGGAGCTCGCCGTGGTGCACACCCATGCGTGCGCCGCGGCGAACACGCCCCTCGCACGCCGCGACGAAGGCCTGTTGCTTGCCACAACGTGCACAAATTCGCACGTTGCGACGTGCATACCTTCCTCACACGTCACAGCATGCTCATGAGCACGTCGCGACGTGCAGGTCTGGAGAACGTCTCCGAACCCGATTTTTCCAGCATTTGCACACTTCAATCCTTCCCTTAAACACATACAACACACCTAAACCATGATTCAAGTCCAATACTACATTTCTAACTCATTCAAACCTTAAAATCAGCCACAAATCTAACAACCCAAGGATTTCAACTAGGTTTTCCGAAAATCCCTAAACAATCGATTCTAACACATGCAAATCGATTCTAGGGTTTTATCCAACCAAAACAAGAAGAAATGAAGTTAAACTTACCAAGACTTGCTTCAAATCTGTCAAAAATCTTCTAGGATTAAAAGCCCTCTTTCTCTTCTTCCTCTTCCTCTTCCTACGGCACTCTCTCCCTCTCTTTCTCCCTCTTTTTCCTTCTTTTTCTTCTAATCCTTCTAATCCTTTCACTTAAGTCTAAATGAGATGGGTAAAGACCATTTTAACCCTCCATGCAAAGCCTTAAATCATTCCAACCTAAGTAATCTTCCCAAAATGCCCTCATATACTTTTACCCTTTAATCCCTATTTAAATCACATTAAACTCAAAGAAACCTCAATTATCAACTAATACTCCCAATTGAATTGAACTAAGACATAATCACACAATTAACACAATTCATGCTTAATAACATCAATTAGAAAAATTTGGGGCCCAATAAATACAATATATTATCACATGTTTATTTTAATGTACATTTAGCATTTAATACTTTATAAATATTATTGTGATTGATATCGCCTATATGTTATTACATTTAGTTATGACAAGCTTGAACAATATGAATGATGACAATGATTGTATGGAAGTAAATGAAAAAGATGGGGTATGAAATGATACGATAGAGATGTATTTAATCTCCTTGATGGTTGAAGAAGTGAAGAAGGGAAATCGAACAACTACTACCTTTTCAAAATCTGGTTGGAAGAATATTAAAGCAGGGCTTCAAACAAAGTTCAATAAGGAGTACACTGATATTCAATTGAAGAATAAGTATAATGGACTAAGGGCCAGATTGAAAATTTTCAAGAACTTACTCAAAGAAACAGAATCGATTCTGACTCTTGTCTTGGTGAAGTTAATGCTACAAATGAATGTTGGGAAAATCTATTTAAGGTAAAATATATCTTTTGTTTTGTTAATATATCATATTATATACTATTCATTCTCATTTTTTCATCATTATAAAGCGTAAAATGGCTCATGATTCAAGAAAAAGGATGTAAGGAATTTTAGACTTATGTTATATTTTTGGAGATACTACTGCAACTGGTGTGCATGCACATCCATCAACTAAATCTCCATCGAATAGTACAGAAGAGGAACATAGAAATGATATTGATGAAGAATACTCATATAATGGAAAAGAAGATGAAGATAAAATTTCTCCGTCTACGAGAAAGAAGTCTCCTAAGAACAAGAAGTCAAAGAGGACACATTATAATATTGTAGAAGAAGCCTTACTTATATTTAATGAACAATCAAAAAGGAAGAATGATTTACTTGAGAAAAAATTGAAGGAAACATCATCCACCGCAGCGAGTAGATCTCAAGAGTCTAGCATAATAACGTAATGTCTGAATTCTTTAGATGAATTGGGTGTTGATGGTCTGCAATATGGAAAAACTGTGAAGGCTTTACATGATTCTCCACTTTATAGGGATATGTTGTTGAAGATGACACAAGCAAGGAAGCTGGACCGGATTAAGTCGCTTTAGTTATATATTCATGTTGTTGCATATGAAATTTTTATTGATTTAACACTTTTATATTAAGCACTATATCATATTTTGAACATTTTTAGTTTATACTTTGTATGAATAGTTGACTTAATTTTAAGTTTATATTTTGTATGAATATTTTTCTATATTTGATTAAATATACGTGATTGAATATTTTATTAATTATTTAATAATGACATTGTAGATACATGGATTTCTTATCAGATTTCGAATCAGATTCTAATGATGAACTGAAGAAGGTAATCTTTATTACTGTAGTTGCAGGAGAGAGCAAATATTTTCAATTACAAAAGCAACCATGTAGAACTTCTGCTCTACCAGGTCATGATTGGATATTGGAACTTTTGAATGGAAATCCCACAAGGATTTATGAAAACTTAAGAATGAGAAAGAAAATCTTCTTGAGCTTATGTGATGAGTTGAAGAGTTTAGGAGGTTTAAAGGCAACAAATCATTTGACTGTAGAGGAACAAGTAGCAATTTTCTTGATGACTATAGGGCATGGTGAGACAACTAGAGTCAATACAGAACGCTTTCAACATTCGACTTGGACAATTTTGAAGTATTTTCGAAAAGTCTTATATGCAATTAATCGTCTTGCAAAAAGAGTCATCACTCCACCATCTTTTACTAGTACACCTCCTGAGATTCAACATAATTCAAAATTCTTTCCATATTTTCAGGTACATTCATATATTTAATGTAGCACCCCACTCCCATAAGACCCGGACCCGACATCGATGGTGATATCTGAATCCTCGCCCTGCGAGGATGGGATGATACATCACTCAGTTAAAACATAGTACAAAAATTTTGTTTTCAAACAATCATACACTTACATATATGTATGTTGCGGAAAACAGTTTACATAACCAATCTAGTAAATACAATGACCACGAGGGTCCTCATATAAAATACACAATAACATATAAGCAAAGTCTTCACTCTAATGCAGACGCAACTGATCCCGCCCTCTAGTACCACTCTGCGATCACTATACACCCGTTACCTAATGGGGTATTCTTCTGAGTCCTGCAAAACAATTGCAGATTTGGATGAGTTTTTGCAAACTCAATGAGTGACCATCATCGATGATCCGCTCAATCAAGTACAGAATCAAATAATAACTTATGTTTTCATTTTTTCTATTTGATCTTATTTTTCAATTCCCATAGATCTATCTCTATCTCGTAATACAATTTCTCAAGAATTCCCCATTTACATATTTACAGAAATCTATATTCATACATCCCTTTTTTTAATGCAAAGCATTTCACTTGCTTACTATTTAATTATCATATGGTTGTGACCTAGTGCCTAAACTATCCCATTGATGGGCTCAATAATAGCTGACCCTTATCCAATACTGGATACCGGGTTCATTATACGTTGAGCCTAAGGCTCTGAATCAGTCATGAACTTGAAGTTCATTTCCACACGTTGAGCTAAAAGCTCTAATCGATGGCAACTCTGGTCAACAGCTCTAATATTCCATACAACACTAAGCATATCACAATCAGTCATACATTCTATAATTAGAGTACCCATGCTTTGTTTTCACACCGATGTAGGGCATTTCGCCTATCATTCAATCAAACATATCAGAATAAATGTAGTCTGTAACCCATTATCAATTCATATTAGTTTTGTGACCAAGCATCTATACTGTCCCTATAAGGGCACATTAATCGTTGAGCCATAGGCTCTGGAACTATCCCATCAAGGGCTCATTAATCGTTGAGCACGTCTTAGGGGTAGGAGAGCCCTCTGGGTATGCACTACTTCCCACGCGTCTTAGAGGTAGGAGAGCCCTCTGGGTATGCACTAACTCATCAATCGTTGAGCTTTTCGCTCTGAAACTGTCCCGTCAAAGGCTCATTAATCATTGAACGCGTCTTAGGGGTAGGAGAGCCCTCTAGGTATGCACTACTTCCCACGCGTCTTAGAGGTAGGAGAGCCCTCTGGGTATGCACTAACTTGTTGGATCTCGATTTTGAAGTAAAAATAAGAAATATTCAAAAGTGGATGAGTTAATTGAAATTAAGTTGAAAATCAAGAAATAAAGAGAAAAAGTGTGAAAATATGAAAATATGAAAAATTTGACTTTTTGGCCATTAATGGTTGACTTTTGATTTAGGCAAAATTTGAAAAAATGATCTACATAAAACTTGTAGATTATGTTAAGAGCTTTCTGTAGCCATAAAGTTTGCAATTTTTTGATATTGGGAGTGGAAGTTATGATCATTCAAAGTTTATGTGTGATAGGGTTGACTTTTGACTTTAATTATGACTAAAACTTTGACAGAGAAATTAACCTAGTTAGAGGTTAATTAAGCTTTGATGTTCTTCAAGAAAGTTGAAGGATTTGATTTGATCTTTATTTTGGTATAAAGTATGCAATTTTTCGATCAAGGAATAATAAGTTATGATTTTTACTAGTTTATGTTAAGGTTTTAGCATGAATATTAGAGGACAGAACCTTTGACTGGAAAATGGACTCCCTTAGGAGTCGAATTGAGTTTTATGTTCTTCGTGGAAGATGTAGAGCTTCCCTCAAGCTTTCTATAGAGACTAAGTTTGTCAAAATTGGAGTTCGGAATTAAGAGTTATGAATTTTGGAAGTTTCGGATTTTTCATGTGGAAAAAAAAATGAAAATGAAAAATGGTGTATACGCATCGCCCTCGTGAGGGCGGGCGTCTGGCTCGCGTCGCTAGGGCGACACATCACCAGGGCGAGCTCGCCCTCGCCTCCCCCAACGTGCGGGCGTTTCCGCTGATGCGACGCCGTTTCCTTCCTTTGCTATACAGCGCCGTTTTGATTTCTTTGTTAGCTTCCTCCTCCAATCCGACCTTTGTTCACTATTTTGCTCATATCTTTTCCGTCTGACATCCGATTGAGTTGATTCTTGTGGCGTTGGATTCCTAAGACGATTCCCTACATCCTGATGGGAAATTTGTAATTTTATGGGATTAAATTAATGGTGATTAATTTAATCAAAGTGAGTCGGGAAATCTTCCGAACATAGTTCAGTATTTTGTGAAATTCAGGATCTACAGAGATCCAATTGAAGCGATTCTTAAGGAAAAATAAAGATAAGACAAGGGGCTACAAGTCATATGAAGAAATGAAATGTCAATTTTGCCCCTAAGACCTTCAAATTATGAATGAAAGTTCGGATTTGAGTGCAGTTTTTGGATTAGGAACATCTGAGAGTATTTTTGAGCATAACTTTTGATCTGGGAATCGAAATGAGGCGATTCTTGTTTTGAATTAAACAAAAGACATAAGGATACAATTTTTATGAAGACATTGAGTTTCAATTCTGGGATTAAGAATGTAAATTTCTGGAAGGAAATAATCGTACATGGAAAATGTGTTAGAATATGGATATACCCAAAATGTTTTGCGCATAACTTTTGATGTAGTGCTCCGAATTGGATGATTCTTGTGGCATTATGAACGTAAGACATAGAGGAACATTTCTCTAGAAGGAATTTTTGACAAATTCCTTTAGCTTGATAGTGCGAATCAAACCCGCAAGTGAGACTAGCATAAAGTAAAGTATAAGGGCAAACTCGAAAATAGGCATATATGAAGGGGTATTTTTGTTGGGACCCGATCCGAAAACCGGATGCCCAGTTAAGACCCTAATACTGGGCTCTGATACCATAAATGTTGGGACCGGATCTAAGAACCGGATCCCAACCGGAAAATGACGGAAAATAAATAGGAAACGAAGGCGAATAACGAGGCGAAAGGAAACGGAAATATCGTATCGGAAACAAATAGCGGAAGCCAATAGAAAAATGAACTCGAATCACAAAGCAAGCAGAAGCAAAGCAAATTCGAATCGAATACAGAATCAAAACGGAAGCAAATCGGAAAGCATAACAAATGTCCGACATCCGTGCAAAAATCATCTTAAAGAAGCGTCGCGTTGGAAACCCAAACTATCCAAATCCGGTATAATTAATTTCTTTTTATTTTTCTCATATTCATTTATTACATCTTTAGGCAATCTCATTCAAATCAAACAAACAATTTCCACTCTTGGAAATTCATTCTCATGCAAATCTCAAAACTTGTTCATATTCTTATATATCCGTACAAGTCCCAAAATACATTTTTATCCCAATTTTTATCGAAATTTTGGCAGCATAACGGTTGCTTTTATCCTAACACAAACCTACAAAGTGTTCAAAACAACACTTCGAAAAGCCCAATCAATCAAACAATCATCAAAATCAACCGGACCCTCCGTCCGGGATCTCAGCAAAAACAAACGCAATCTTAATTCTAAAGCATTCTCATAACTATAATACAATATACTGATCTCATAACTCAATCTCATTTCCAAATTCATACACAATTTCATATACAATACACTTTAATGGCATTGCAAGCCATTTACAATACCCAAAATATTCCAAATCTCAAAATTTACGTAACAATACAAACGATGCAAAAACGGACCAAACGTCTTCACATTCTTTTATCCGATCTCACCGTCGAAACACGGAGATGGGGATGAAAGGGGTGAGCTCTAAGCTCGTGGATAATATATTTATAAATTGAACAATAAGCGGAAAACTCATTTTCAAGAAGTTTGATATTTTCAAACATTTCATGGTAGAAACTTTTAAAAGCTTATCTTTCAAATCTTTCACTTTTCAAACCGTTCATAAAACATTTCCAAAATCTTACATTTGCAAATCTTATCTTCTCATTTCTCAAAATTCTCAATTCTTTTTTATTTCATAATCAAATTTAAAAGCATGAATGCATCTCACTTCGAAACGAAACAGAAGCACATAACACATCAAATGGTCTGGTTCGGTCCAAAACAGAACGTACTGCACATTTCCGCATAGCAGTCCTATGCAGTCATGAACAGAACGTACTACACGTTTCTGCATAGCGGTCTAGTGTAGCCGTGAAGGGAGTTCGAAATCGGAGCTCCGTGCCACTAGCGGGCAGCCGGGAAAAGGCTATAATGAATAGAGACAGTGCACTGACTCACAGAAGGACCTGACCAAACCCACATAACACATAAGCGAAAACGAAAGGTCGGATTGCCCGAAGGCATTTTTAGAAAATCTTGCTTTTCTGCAAATTTTTCATATTTTCACATAATGTCAAACTTGACACACTCACATGTAGGAAAATCCCGGGAGGTACATCACATGTACACGCAGCGGAAAAAAAATTTTTTTGTTCCCGGGACTTTCCCGATCCCCAGGATCCAGGTATCCGATGAAGACATCAACCTAAATAGCCAAAAGAGACTATCTCGAAAGGTGATCCACGCAGAAATCAGAAAACCTAACCGAATCAAACCCCTTTGACCCGGGAATAACTAGAACAGATTAAGAGCTGCTAGACCCTACCTACGTCTGGAGAGCTTGAGGAACACGTTGAACTTGTGCCTTGGAGAAGAGAAGAAATCGATGGTGGCTTTGAGAAAGAAGAAAATGAAACACTTTTCATTTGTTTAAGCTTAACCTTAAGCTTTTCCTCCTCCCATCTCAAACCATCGACCCATCTTCTTGCCATACGAAAATAAGCATATATATATGTTGTCTTAACTTTTAAGAGACCAATTAAATGCTTACAAATGAATGGCACACCATTTAAGGATTTAAATAATAATACTTTGACTTTTCAAAGTAATACTCTTCTCCTCTCTACATTCAACGTGTACATGGCTTTAATTTATATAATTAATTAATTAATTACTTAATTAATTAATGACATAAATAATTGCTAAGGTCCGATCCAACTGGGTCGGTCCTAAACGGCCAGGGCCCCGATGTCAAACTTGACTCTAAACCTTTCTTAACAATATTGATGTCGCGATCTCATGGGACATATCCCAATCCATTGGGATCCATTTAATCCTAATGCTCTCCATAATTGAAACTCGTCCAATTACTATTTCTGATTCTCGAGTCACTCTTATCGTGTGACCCTTTAGGTTCCGGCTATGTTGGCCACTTAGATTAACAATTAATCTGAGCAAGTCATGAGCGGTATCTAGCAACACATCATGACCCCAATTGACCGGAAAGTAATCGGTTTGATGTATTCATCAAGAACCGGATCACGAACCCTTCCATAGACAATTACTGTGCAATTCGTCCTTTCACCATCCTATACCCCACTTGGTTATGAGTATGGTCAAAGTGTCAACTCTCACTAGACTGAGTCTAGCCCAAGTGATAACAGATCTCATCCTAGGACTCATTACTCTATATGTCCACGAAGACACTCTTCATGACATATTCACTCTGGCCAGAGATTTCCAAGTAATGATCCTGACAAGAGGCCATGGGTATCTCCTCCGCTAATCCGAGTGGTGAATCCTATATTGGCTACTCAATTACCTTGAATACCTCAAGTCGTACCCAAGCACCACCACATGAGTTACCTCGGAAGGCAACAAGGAATGGAGTCAAAGCAGGATCAAGTATCAAGATATCCTCGAGTACCTTAAGTATAAGGATACTTGCACCATTCTTATGATGAGATTATCAACGACATTTAGATAAGATATCCATGTGATGATCTCATGGCGGTCATCCAATGAACTTACTACCGCTAGTAAGCATCCACATGTCAATTCTAAATATCTCATATTTACAGTTTACGAGATCCTTTGCTTGATCCAATCGAGGAATATGACATGTGCTAGTCTGCGTCCGGATTAATGATGTCCATCTCATTAATCCTATGACTAGGGAGAATTTAGATACTGACATAATTGCACATAATAGGAATCTCAATAGTATGATCACATCATAATTTCCTTCATGCTATGTCATATATCATGGACTTCATTAATTTGATTAAAGATCAAATCAATTCATAAACAATGTTTATGAATATCAAATTAATGAATAATGCCTTTTCTTTATTTATTCATTCGATGCGATCATTTGTGAATAAAACGCTCTAAAGGGGATTGCCTTTAGGGCACAAATAAACAGTACCGTCCATACATAAGTCGACTTATCTCTTGTACAAGTCGACTTATCGGTACTAGATGCGTGTAAGTCAACTTATCCATTGTAACAAGTCGACTTGTACACGACTTACACTTACAAATCTCCCACTTGACCTAAAGCCAATCGCCTTAGTATCTAATACCATAAGCGAGTCCATGAGAATCACAATTCTCCTGTGACAATGGCTTTGTCAACGGAACAGGAACACTTTGCTCTGTGGGAATTCTCTCTATCAGTATATCATCTCAACTAATGATCTCCCGAATCGGCGAAGTACGAGTTCGGATCGTCGATAAGACCTTGGTTCCTTTGCCTGCGCACTAGCCCCATTGTATCACAATACAATCTTATGGGCCCATCACAGCTAGGGACTAGATCAAGTTCAGTAATGAACTTCTTGATCCAAACCGCTTCCGCTACGCATCTCATGCGTCAATGTACTCTGCCTCGGTTGTTGAATCAGCAGTCCTCTCTTGTTTGGAACTCTTTCAAACTGACCGCCTCGCTATTCAGTGTGAATGTATATAACCTGATTATGATTCAGAATCACCCTATCAGATTAAATACTGGCATCTGAATGCTAGCTCAGATGGAGATTTTCATCTCCATAGATCAAGAAAACATCCTTAGTACTTCGCAAGTAGTTGAGGATATTCTTGACTGTCATCCAGTGACCTTCACCGGGATCCGATTGGTATCTGCTCGTAACACTTAGAGCATACGATACATCGGGCCTCGTACATAGCATTGTTCCATGTTAAACTTCTTTAGCATCTCATCTATGTACGATGCTTGTGAAAGACCAAGCAACCTTTGATCTAACTTTATAAATCTATATCCCAAGGATATAAGTTGCTTTACCAAGGTCTTTCAAGGCAAATTGTTTGGACAACCAAATTTTAACTGATTGTAGCATAGAGACATCGTTTCCTAGTAACAGTATGTCATCTACATACAACACAAGGAATACGATTGCAGTCCCTCTAACCTTCTTATACACACAATAATCATCCGGATTTTATGAGAAACCAAACTCTTTGATTAACTCGTCAAAACGGATATTCCAACTTCTGGATGCTTGCTTCAATCCAAACATGGATTTCTGAAGCTTGCATACGTTTTCACCATCGATGGAAGTGAAGCCCTCAGGTTGTGTCATACACATCCTCGGGTTGATTTCCTCTCAGGAAAGCTATCTTCACATCCATTTGCCATATCTCATAATCATAATGAGTGGCAATGGCTAGGAGTGTTCTAATGGATTTAAGCATTGCTACGGGGCGGAAGGTCTCGTCATAGTCAACTCTTTGTCTGTGACGAAAACCTTTGGCCACAAGCCTTGCTTTATAAGTAATCACATTACCATCTATGTCGGTTTTCTTCTTGAAAACCCATTTGCACCCTGTGGGTTTTATCCCTTCAGGTGTAACAACCAAAGTCCATACTTGGTTTTCATACATGGAATCCATTTCAGATTTCATGGCACGAAGCCATTTTCCAGACTCTGAACTTTTCAGAACCTGTTCATAGGTAGTAGGCGCATCATCTCATATGAGCAATACGCCATTCTGTTCCCCACGAGAAATTCATATCTCTCGGGAACGGTGTGTATCCTACTTAACCTACGAAATTCGTGTGTAGTAGAAGGTTGAACTGTTACCTCATCTATATGAGTGACAGTTTCAGGTTCAGGCAGTTGATCTATGTTTGTTCGAGCATCTTGAACTTCTCCAAGTTCAACTTTGCTCCCACTGTCCTCTTGTAAAAGAAACTCTTTCTTTAAGAAAACAGCATGCTTGGAAACAAACAACTTTTGTTCCTAAGCAAGGTAGAATTGATATTCCACGAACAAACACTTGTCAGCTTTTACATCAAATGTATCTGACTGTGTCCGCTTTACGTAAGCAGGACAATCCCAAACTTTCAGATAAGAAAGATAGGGCTTTCAGTTAGTCCATATCTCCATATGGAGTAACCACAACTGTCTTTAATGGAACTCTGTTTAGCAAGTAAACAGCTGTCTCAAGAGCATACTCCCAAAACTGTGCAAAACCTATCATCAATCGCACCATGTCTAACAAGGTTCGATTTCTCCTGTCAGCCACACCATTGTGCTGCGGCGTGTAAGGTGGAGTGTACTGAGATAAAATCCCATTATCTCTGAGATAATCCAAAACTGTTGGTGTAAGCATTTTCCACCACGATCAGATCGTAATGTATTCATACTTTTACCAAGTTAGTTTTCTACTTCATTTCTGAATTATTTGAACTTTTCAAATGCTTCAGATTTGTATCTCATTAGATACATGTACCCATATCGTGAATAATCACCGATAAAAGCAATGAAGTAAAAACAACCACTTGTGGCATGGATGGACATTGGACCGCATACATCCAAATGTATTAGGTCTGATACTCCAGTCACTCGTTCACCCTTTCCTTTAAAGGGTAACTTAGTCATCTTGCCTAATAAACAAGATTCACATGTGTCATATGATTCACAATCACATGACCCTAAACTGCCACTCTTATGGAGCTTAGCGATGCGTGTCTCATTTATATGGCCAAGCCGACAATGCCATAAGTAAGTTGAGTTTAAATTATCTCAATTATGTCTTTCCGCGTCATTGACATTCAGAATTGGATATGACATATCTAATATGTCAATTCTATTGCATAATGTACCAGTACCATAGAGCATTCCATTCGAACTAATAGAACAACCATTGCTTCTAAAAGTCAAATGGAAACCAGCTCTAATTAAACATAAAACATACAATATGTTCTTTGTTTAAAACGGGTACAAAATGTCAATCATCCAATTTGAATACAAGCCCAGTAGGGAGTAACAAGACATAAGTGCCTACGGCTAATGTAGCAACTCTTGCTCCATTACCTACACAAAGGTCTAGTTCTCCTTTTATGAGTTGTCTACTGTCCCTGAGGCCCTGCATATCAGTTCATATGTGTGAGCCACAACCGGTATCAAATACCCATATGTTTTGATCAGGAATAGTATTAACCTCAATGACAAACATATTTGAAGAAGTAGAGGCATCTGATGCCTTCTTCTGCTTCAAGGACTCCAGATAGATTTTACAGTTTCGCCTTCAGTGACCAGTCTTGCCATAATGAAAGCAAAATCCTTTTGGGGCAGTTACTTTGGTTTTTCCTTGATGGCATTTCCATTTGGTTTCTTGGCCTTTTTCTTCTTTGAACTAGAAGAAGAAGCATCCACCATTAGCACTTGCTATCTCTCTTGATAGCCTGCTCAGCTGTCTTGAGCAGATTGATCAACTCAGGAATTGTTATGGATATTTGGTTCATCCGATAGTTTATCACGAACTGTGAATAACCATCAGACAATCCAACCAGAATTAAGTCTCTACTTAACTTATAATCCATTACAAATCCTAAGACGGCCAATCTCTCAATATAGCCATTCATCTTCAGGGCATACTGCACAGCAGATATCCCTGGAGCCATCTTTGTGATGATGAGAAGCCTTAAGGTCTAGAACCTTTCAGACCGAGCTTACTCAACAAACAGCTCCATAAGATGAAATACTATAGAGTGAGCATCCATAGACACGTGCTGCTTCTGCAGCTCTAGTGACATCGAGGCAAGTAGCCATGTCCCTGTCCATTAGATGCTTACGATATGCTTTCTGATCTCCATCAAAAGCATCGACAGCAGGTGCTACAGGAAATGGAACATCTAGGACGTATCCCAGTTCCTCAGATCTGAGAACAATTCTTAGATTCTTTAGCCAATCAAGAAAATCAGTCCAGAAGAGAGAGCGAAAATTCACACTGGAAAAACTTCTTCAATCAACTTAGCGCGATAGAGAGAAGGAATGATAGAATAGAATTGCCTGCATGATCATAAGGACTTGCATGATATGCATATGGCTCCCACTAGTTTCCTAGAATCCATAACCCTCTTTACGAATCCAGAGAAACGATGTGACATAATGTCCTAGTGGGTCGATATCCGACATTGCTAAGAGTGACCTTGAGTTTGCCCAACAAGCCACAACTTAGGTCAATCGGTAGGTATCGGTCATACCAATTGTATCATCGATAACCCACATTGAGAATGACCTTGGATTTGTCCAACAAGCCACCTTATGTCTCGGAGGTATCGATATACCAATTACATCTTAGACACAACTATCGATCGGTCTTATCAACTTGTTGATGTGTGCACTTACATTGGGTATCAACTCTTTGATGCGCATACATCCGATGTATGCTACCCAATTTCGCCTCTGTCCACGTTGACCTTGAGTTTGCTCAACAAACTAACTTCGGTGAAAACCAACCCATTAATCAGAAAATCACATTTTCATAGTTCGAACATATTCGTATAGAGTGAGCTTGAGTTTGCTCAACAACCCAGCCCTATAAGAACTCTGGTTCTTACCATATTAATGGAAGGCGTTAGTTTTCATATTCCGAGGAGGGATTTAGAAATTCTAGACTCCAAGCTGAAGGATTATAGTCACCAGGACTATATGGAATGATTTAGGTGTCATCAATCACATTGAATCAATCCTTATAATCATCCATCATCCAACCTGAGCATGTCATAAGTCGACTTTCATCAAATGCAAGTCGCCTTATTGCATCTGCCCACACACAAGTCGACTTGTCTGACACAAGTCAACTTATCTCACCTGCCCACGCACAAGTCGACTTGTCTGATATAAGTCGACTTATGCTAAAGTTTGAACAAGTCGACTTACAAGGTACTATAAGTCGACTTATACTGATATCTTGAACAAGTCGACTTATTCTATCCACAAGTCGACTTATCCAGGAAATTTGCTAAAATCTCTAATCGGCTAATTCCTCAATTAATGCAATTCCAATTCACAATACCAACATACCTAGGGTAATATCTATAAAGTGATGTATCAATGAACACTTCATTGATCCATGAATGCCTTAAATAGTCAAACTATATGAAAAGCTTAAAATGAGACAAAACTCATGAATTTCCAAATAATTTAGGAACACCCAAATTATCATCCTAAGCATCTCTAGATAGCACATACATTATCAAATTTATTTCAGCACATGCCATAAAAATTATGACGGTCAAAACAAACAAGATAATGCAAGGTACTAACGAGACACAAATGTGACCAATTCGGCATTCAAAAATTCTTGGAAAAGTAACTTCAAGCAATTCACTTTGGCAATCATACTACATCAAGATAACACATTTTTAATCACATTAAAAATGCTTCAAGGCATTGGAACTGAAAAAGCATACTCAATCAAGCCAAGCAAAACAGTCCCAACAATTTTCACAAAAACTGTCCAGTTCTGTACATTGCTTGAAATGAACAATGAAACAATTTCAATAAATCATGAGAAAATTATATAGGTTACTACATGTTCTGAACATGCTACATGAATTTTTTCAGGATTTTAGACCATCAAAAACTCAGTCAACCAAAATAAAAAAACCGATTCAAAATCTGTGTTCATCAGCACAGCAATTCCCAACAGCATAGAATAAATTCGTGAATAAATATCCAATCACCTTGAAATCCAATTTCCATGCTCACAGACATTCACCAACATCCTAGAGACATGCAGGTGAAGGAAAATCCAGAAAACCATTTTTCTAGAATTTATTCTCGATTTTATACTACTGCCTGTTCCAGAATCGTTTCACAAAACAGCATCTGTAAGCTTAGGGAATTAATTAGCAAAACTATATCAAATCAAATCAATAAATTCTGAAATTTCATAGAAATATTCTCTAACATGTTATGAACATTTCTGGGCAGAAAAATTTCGAAAATCATATCACCATATAAAATCGAAATTGGACAGATAGCATGCATCAACAGAAAATTCCATTAGGGTTTCTGATCTAGCTTAGGTTAAAGCTTCATACGGGATACCAGACTCTCTGATACCACTGTAGGAAAATCCCGGGAGGTACATCACATGTACACGCAGCGGAAAAAAAATTTTTTTGTTCCCGGGACTTTCCCGATCCCCAGGATCCAGGTATCCGATGAAGACATCAACCTAAATAGCCAAAAGAGACTATCTCGAAAGGTGATCCACGCAGAGATCAGAAAACCTAACCGAATCAAACCCCTTTGACCCGGGAATAACTAGAACAGATTAAGAGCTGCTAGACCCTACCTCTGTCCTGGAGAGCTTGAGGAACACGTTGAACTTGTGCCTTGGAGAAGAGAAGAAATCGATGGTGGCTTTGAGAAAAGAAGAAAATGAAACACTTTTCATTTGTTTAAGCTTAACCCTTAAGCTTTTCCTCCTCCCATCTCAAACCATACGACCCATCTTCTTGCCATACACGAAAATAAGCATATATATATGTTGTCTTAACTTTTAAGAGACCAATTAAATGCTTACAAATGAATGGCACACCATTTAAGGATTTAAATAATAATACTTTGACTTTTTCAAAGTAATACTCTTCTCCTCTCTACATTCAACGTGTACATGGCTTTAATTTATATAATTAATTAATTAATTACTTAATTAATTAATGACATAAATAATTGCTAAGGTCCAGTCCAACTGGGGTCGGTCCTACCGGCCTACCGGGCCCCGATGCTGAAACAGCTCCGGAAACCTTTCTTAACAATATTGATGTCGCGATCTCATCGGGACATATCCCAATCCCATTGGGATCCATTTAATCCTAATGCTCTCCATAATTGAAACTCTGTCCAATTACTATTTTACAGATTCTCTGAGTCACTCTTATGCGTGTGACCCTTTAGGTTCCCGGCTATGTTGGCCACTTAGATTAACAATTAATCTGAGCAAGTCATGAGCGGTATCTAGCAACACATCATGACTCCCAATTGACCGGAAAGTAATCGGTTTGATGTATTCATCAAGAACCGGATCACGAACCCTTCCATAGACAATTACTGTGCAATTCGTCCTTTCACCATCCTATACCCCACTTGGTTATGAGTATGGTCAAAGTGTCAACTCTCACTAGACTGAGTCTAGCCCAAGTGATAACAGATCTCATCCTAGGACTCATTACTCTATATGTCCACGAAGACACTCTTCATGACATATTCACTCTGGCCAGAGATTTCCAAGTAATGATCCTGACAAGAGGCCATGGGTATCTCCTCTGCTAATCCAGAAGTGGTGAATCCTATATTGGCTACTCAATTACCTTCGAATACCTCAAGCTGTACCCAAGCACCACCCTATGAGTTACCTCTGGAAGGCAACAAGGAATGGAGTCAAAGCACAGGATCAGTATCCAAGATATCCTTGAGTACCTTAAGTATAAGGATACTTGCACCATTGCTATGATGAGATTATCACTGACATTTAGATAAGATATCCATGTGATGATCTCATGGCAGGTCATCCAATGAACTTACTACCGCTAGTAAGCATCCACATGTCAATTCTAAATATCTCATATTTACAGTTTCTGAGATCCACTGCTTGATCCAATCAAGGAATATGACATGTGCTAGTCTGTCCGGATTAATGATGTCCAGTCTCATTAATCCTATGACTAGGGAGAATTTAGATACTGACATAATTGCACATAATAGGAATCTCAATAGTATGATCACATCATAATTTCCTTCATGCTATGTCATATATCATGGACTTCATTAATTTGATTAAAGATCAAATCAATTCATAAACAATGTTTATGAATATCAAATTAATGAATAATGCCTTTTCTTTATTTATTCATTCGATGCGCATCATTTGTGAATAAAACGCCTAAAGGGATTGCCTTTAGGGCACAAATAAACACAATCGCTCCATACATAAGTCGACTTATCTCTTGTACAAGTCGACTTATCGGTACTAGATGCGTGTAAGTCGACTTATCCATTGTAACAAGTCGACTTGTACACGACTTACACTTACATCACATTCACAAATCATATCAAGACATACAACAATTCACATTCACTAATTTAATCACGTATCAATTCAAATCATAAATATGAATGCAATGTATTTCTTTAAAACCTCAATCAACATATATAAATGTTCTCAATTTTCTATAAATACCCCAAATCATTTACAAAGATTTTTACGTAAACCTTTGTACCAATTCTTTTTCAAATCCTTTGAAAACATAATTTCAGAAATAGTTTTCCTTTCTTAATTTTTCAAATTCATATAATTTACTCATAATTCAAAATATAAATACATCATCCACCTCGAATTGATGCCAAAAACTCGTCTCGATCATCAATTTGATCCTTACTTCTTTCATTCTTTCAATTAAAATTGACCTAAGCCACAATCATTCAAATTCCACATCATAATTTGCATAATTCTCAAAATTAACTATCGGAAATTCATAATCATCATATTTTCAAGCTTTCTAAAACCATAATTTTTAAAATCTCCAAATTCAAACTTTGACCTAAACCAATTCACTCAAATTCAATCTCATAAATAACTTAATTTTCAAAATTGATGTCATAATTCATCAATTCATACTCATATCAAGATATCTGAACCACAAATTTCGAAAATCCCCAAATCTCAAAATTGGCCTAAACCAATTTATCTAAATTCAATATCATAATTCACAAATTCTTCATAATTGATATCATATTTCACCAATTCATCATACTTTCCATGATTCTAAGTCATAAATTTCTAAAAATCCCAATTTTTCAAATTTGGCATAAATCTCAATTAATTTCCATCCAAAATTAAACTCAACCTAAAGCATATACATCAAAATTGACTTCATATATCACATACCCATATCATTTTTCATGTTTCTCAACCAAAAATTCATCAAAAACTCAAAGCTCAAATTTTTCTCTTACCTCTTTTCTTCTTCACTTTCAAAATTTCTGTAAAACCCATGGGAAGCTTTCCTCATTTTCCTTCTTTTCCTCTTGAGATAGGCACGAAAATCATCTTGAAACCCTAAAATTTTCGAAATCTCCAAGCTTTTCTTCTTCTTCCTTCTCTACGGCAATCTCCTTTCATTTTCTCTTCTTATTTCTTCTTCTTTTCTCTATCATCATTGTGCTCTACTCTTTTTATTTCTCTTCTTATATTTTCTAGAATCTTCCAATGACACTCATCCCATTGCTTGATGCCATGTCATTTAAATTTTGATTAAAAGACCAAAATGCCCTTACATTTACCTTATGCCATTCTCACTTGCGGGTTTGATTCGCACTATCGATTTGAAGGAATTTGTTAAAACTTCCTTTTAGATAAATGTTCCTCTCAATCATACGAATCCAACGCCACCAACTACGCTCAATTCGGATCACTACACCAAAAGTTATGCGCAAAACAGTTCGGGTATATCCATATTCTAACACATTTTCCATGTACGATTATTTCCATCCAGAAATTTACATTCTTAATCCCAGAATTGAAACTCAATGTCTTCATAACAATTGTAGCCTTATGTCTCTAGTTTAATTCAAAACAAGAATCGTCTCATTTCAATTCCCATATCAAATGTTATGCTCAAAATACTCTCAGATGTTCCCAATCCAGAAACTACACACAAATCCGAACAAAGATTCTGTCCTCTAATATTCATGCTAAGATCATAACATAAACTTGTAAAAATCATAACTTATTATTCCGAGATCGAAAAATTGCATAATTTATATCAAAATTAAGATCAAATCAGATCCTTCAACTTTCATGAGAACATCAAAACTCAATTAACCTCTAACTAGGTTAATTTCTCAGTCAAAGCTTTAGTCAATCGATAACACACCTAAACTTTGACTGACCATAACTTTCACTCTCGATATCGAAAAATTGCAAACTTTATGGCTACAGAAAGCTCTTAACATAACATACAAGTTTTATATTGAACATTTTCTCAAATTATGCCTAAATCAAAAGTCAACTCTCAAAGGCCAAAAAGTCAACCTTTTTACAATTTTTCATCTTCTCACACTTTCTCTCTTTATTTCTTGATTTTCAACTTAATTTTCAATTTCCTATCCACTTAAACTTGTATAATCCATACAAATCTATTCAAATTTCAAAATCATTAAACTCCATCAATTCTTTTTCTCATCAATTTCTTAAAATATAATCACATCTAATACAAACTTCATATACGAACTTACTTATTTCATACTTTTATTTTTTAAAAAATTCACTTAAAGATCGGGGTCCAACAATTTTGGTCTTTAATCACATTTTAATGACATGGCACCAAAGTAAGATGAGTTGTCGTGTAAGAAGGGTCTAGAAAAATTAAAGAAGTGAATGAAAAGAGTGGAAGTCGATTTTTAGAGAAAAGGAGAGAAAATAAGAAGAATAAGAAGAGAGGAGAAGTATGGAGAAGCTACGACCATGGAGAGAAGAGAGAGAGAGATAAGGGTTTTTGATTTTTTTTGAGCTTCTAGCATAAGTTTTGCTTGGATTCAAAGGAAAAAGGAGAGAAGAAGATGAAAGCTTCCTCTCAAACTAAGAAATCCGAAATTTGGAGAAGGAAAGAGGTAAGAGAAAAATTTGAGCTTTAACATTTTGATGAATTTTTGGTTGAGAAACATAGAAAATGATATGGGTATGTGATATATGAAGTCAATTTTGATGTATATGCCTTAGGTTGTGTTTAATTTTGGATGAAAATTTAATTGGGATTATGCCCAAATTTCATAATTTGGGGTTTTTGGAAATTGTTAGTGTAGAATCATGGAAAATATTATGGATTGGTGATATATGAAATCAATTTTGAAGAAATTGTGATTTATGATATTGAATTTAGATAAATTGGTTTAGGTCAATTTTGATATTTGGGGATTTTTTAAATTGGTGGTTTAGATATCTTGAAATGAGTATGAATTGATGAATTATGACATCAATTTTGAAAATTAAGTTATTTATGAGATTGAATTTGAGTGAATTGGTTTAGATCAAATTGGGAATTTGGGGATTTTAGAAATTATGGTTTTAGAAAGCTTGGAAAAGTGATGAATTTGGGTTTCCTATAGTTAATTTTGAAGATTTTGATTTTTTATGATGTTGAATTTAGATATTATGGCTTAGGTCAATTTTAATTGAAAGAAGGAAAGAAGCAAGGATCAAATTGATGATCGAACAGTTCTAGCATCATTTCGAGGTGGGTAGTATATTTATTTGTTGAATTTTAAGCTAAGCATGTGAAATTGAAAATTTAAGAAGTGAATTTTTTATAAATTAATGTTTATATAAATGTTTGAAAAATTATGATTTCGAATGATTAAATTCCTTATTGTTGAAATGATTTTTAGAAAATGCAAGGTTTATGAAATTCAGGGTTTTCGAATTATTTGAATAATTTGAGAAATGTGCTTTGTAAATTTTGAATAAGTTTGAATAATGATTCAAATGAATTATTGCATTCATGGTTATGAATTTTGATTGATTGTGATATGTGATTAAATTGATGATTTGAATTGCATTAGAATTATTATATGATTTTCATGTGTTATGAGAATGTGTCAAGTATTGACACTATTTGATGTTATGATATAAAAAGTTTAAAAGTAAGATTTCGAAAAGTGTCTTCGGGTAATCCGAATTGTTCGGTTTCGAATTATGTGTTATGTGGGTTTGGTTAGGTCCCATCTGTGGGACGAGTGCGCACTTGTCTGTTTTATAGTCTTCTCCGGGCTGCCCGCTAGTGGCATGGAGCTCCGATTTTGGACTCCCTTCACGGCTACACTGGACCGCTATGTCAGAAAGTGTAGTGCGTTCTATTCACATTTACCGCACAGACCATATCTTGAGAATGTGCAAGACGCTCTATTTGGACCAAACCAGACCATTTGATGTGTTATGTGCTTTTGTTTCGTTTCTAAGTGTGATGCATTCATGCTTTTAAATTTGATTATGAAATAAGAAGGAATTGAGAATTTTGAGAAACGAGAAGATTAGATTTGCAAATGTAAGATTTTGGAAATGTTTTATGAACGATTTGAAAAGTGAAAGATTTGAAAGATAAGCTTTGAAAGGTTTCTACTGTGAAATGTTTGAAAATATCAAACTTCTTGAAAATGAGTTTTCCGCTTATTGTTCAATTTATAAATATATATCCACGAGCTTCCGAGCTCACCCCCCCTTTCATCCCCGTCTCCAGGTTTCGAGCAGGAGATCGGATGAAAGAATGTGAAGACGTTTGGTCTGATTTTGCATCGTTTGTATTGTTATGTGAATTGAGATTTTGAATATTTTGTAAATGACTTGAATTGCCGTTAAGTAAGTGATTATGATGTATTTCAGAATGTATGAAGATTATGAATGAATGAATGAGAATATGAAATTGTATATGAAATTGGGTATGAATTTGGTAATGGGATTGAGTTATGAGATCAGTATGTTGAATTTCAATTATGAAAGTGTTTTAGAATTAGGTTTGCATTTGTGTGTGCTGAGATCCCGGACGGAGGGTCCGGTGGATTTTGATGTTTGTATGTTTGATTAAAAATTTTAGAAGTGTATTTTGAACCCTTGCAGGTTTTGGGTTAGGTCAAAGGCAGTCGTTATGTTGCCGAAATTTCGACAAAAATTAGTATGAATATGAATTTTGGGATTGATACCAATGTATAAGAATATGGTTAAGAGTTGAGATTTGGCATGAGAAAGAATTTCCAAGAAAAAGGATATAAGATTGCTTTGTATGAGTTTGATGAATGAATATAAGAAAAAGAAAACAAAATTTATTACCGAATTTGGATAGTCTAGGTTTCCAACGCGACGCTTCTTTAAGATAATTTATGCACGGATGTCGGACATTTGTTATGCGATTCGATTTGCCTTCATTTGTAGACTTTGATTGTAAGTTTGAATTCGATCCGTTTGTTAAGTAATATGATTTCGATTCGTTCGGTGTTTTGCTCCGCTTTGTTTTGCAATATGATTTGTTTCGTCCGTTCTGTTTGCTTCGCTTTCCGATTTGCTTCTTTCGATTCTGTATTGGAGTATTCGCTTCGCTCTCGCTTCTTTTGCTTTGTGATTCGAGTTCGTTTTTGCTATTGGCTTCCGCATTTTGTTTCCGATTCGAAATTTCAATGCGAAATTTCTGTTTTCATTCGCCTCGTTATTTGTATCCGTTTTCGCTTTTCGGTTGGGATCCGGTTCTCAGATTGTAACCGTTCTGATTTGTTTCTTTCGATTCCGCATTCACTTTGCTTCTGCTTTGCTTCCGCTTTCGCTTTCTTTGTCGTTATCGAATTCAATTTATCCAATTTGAATTCGCCTCGTTCTTCGTATTCGTTTTTGCTTTTCGGTTAGGATCCGGTTCCCGAATCGGGTCCCAACATTTATGGTATCAGAGCCCAATATTAGGATCTTAACTGGGCATATAAGATTGATAAGAGTGCGTGAGGATAAGGTTGAATTAGTGAAGATATGCTAAGTGATCATTTGATTTTGATGAAAGAATTTGACGAACTTGAAATTGATGTGCATGACTTTAGGAATTTGAAATTGATGTGCATGACTATTTGACGAACTCAAGTGATTGGTTCGATTTGGGTGTTAAAAATATGATTGATTTTCGGAATGTGTTGAGGAACTTAAGATTAGAATTTCTTGAGAAATTGTGACGAATTGATATAGATGAAAGAATGATGACATAATGAGACAGATTAAACGATGATTGAACCATATTAGGGTTCCTTAAGAAATGGACCATTGATTTGTGTCCATAAGTGTAGAAACAATGAGTTAGGAATATAGTGTTTTGATATGATATGAGTGGTATGTGATTTAAGGAAGTGAAAATTGTGAAAAGATTGAAAATATGTATGGTGAGAAATTATATAAAAAGGTGATTGATTATGAGTTTTGGAAAGAAATTAGTAAGAAAGTGCTTGCTGATCTTTGTTTAGAAAGAAATTTATGCAAGAATGAGTTACTTGGAGTTTAAGTAAGTATGAATTTCGAGGACGAAATTCTTTTAAGAGGGGGAGAAATGTTGGACCCCGATTTTGAAGTAAAAATAAGAAATATTCAAAAGTGGATGAGTTAATTGAAATTAAGTTGAAAATCAAGAAATAAAGAGAAAAAGTGTGAAAATATGAAAATATGAAAGTTTGACTTCTTGGCCATTAATGGTTGACTTTTGATTTAGGCAAAATTTGAGAAAATGATCTACATGAAACTTGTAGATTATGTTAAGAGCTTTCTGTAGACATAAAGTTTACAATTTTTCGATATCGGGAGTGGAAGTTATGATCAGTCAAAGTTTATGTGTGATAGGGTTGACTTTTGACTTTAATTATGACTGAAACTTTGACTGAGAAATTAACTTACTTAGAGGTTAATTGAGCTTTGATGTTCTTCATGAAAGTTGAAGGATTTGATTTGATCTTTATTTTGGTATAAAGTATGCAATTTTTTGATCAAGGAATAATAAGTTATGATTTTTACTAGTTTATGTTATGGTTTTAGCATGAATATTAGAGGACAGAACCTTTGACTAGAAAATGAACTCCCTTAGAAGTCGAATTGAGTTTTATGTCCTCCGTGGAAGATGTAAAGCTTCCCTCAAGCTTTCTATAGAGACTAATTTTGTCAAAATTAGAGTTCGGGATTAAGAGTTATGAATTTTGGAAGTTTCGAATTTTTCATGTAGAAAAAAAATGAAAATGAAAAATGGCGTATCGCCGTCGCTAGGGCGACGCATCGCCCTAGCGAGGGCGAGCGTTCAGATCGCGTCGCTAGGGCGACGCATCGCCCTCGCGAGGGCGAGCGTCTGGCTCGCGTCGCTAAGGCGACGCGTCGCCGCTGCTGGCGAGCTCGCCTCGCCTAACGCTGAGCGTTTCACTGATGCGACACCGTTTCCTTCCTTTGCTATACGGCGTCGTTTTGATTTATTTGTTAGCTTCCTCCTCCAATTCGACCTTTGTTCACTATTTTGCTCATATCTTTTCCGTCCGACATCCGATTGAGTTGATTCTTGTGGCGTTGGATTCTTAATACAATTCCCTACATCCTCATGAGAAATTTGTAATTTTATGGGATTAAATTAATGGTGATTAATTTAATCAAAGTGAGTCGAGAAATCTTCCAAACATAGTTCAGTATTTTGTGAAATTCAGGATCTACAGAGATCCAATTGAAGCGATTCTTAAGGCAAAATAAAGATAAGACAAGGGGCTACAAGTCGTATGAAGAAATGAAATGTCAATTTTGCCCCTAAGACCTTCAAATTATGAATGGAAGTTCGGATTTGAGTGCAGTTTTTGGATTAGGAACATCTGAGAGCATTTTTTAGCATAACTTTTGATCTAGGAATCGAAATGAGGCGATTCTTGTTTTGAATTAAACAAAAGACATAAGGCTACAATTTTTATGCAGACATCGAGTTTCAATTCTGGGATTAAGAATGTAAATTTCTGGAAGGAAATAATCGTACATGGAAAATGTGTTAGAATATGGATATACCCGAAATGTTTTGCGCATAACTTTTGATGTAGTGCTCCGAATAGGATGATTCTTGTGGCATTATGAACGTAATACATAGAGGAACATTTCTCTATAAGGAAGTTTTGACAAATTCCTTCAGCTTGATAGTGCGAATCAAACCCGCAAGTGAGACTGGCATAAAGTAAAGTATAAGGGCAAATTCGGAAATAGGCATATATGAAGGGGTATTTTGGTCTTTAATCACATTTTAATGACATGGCACCAAAGTAAGATGAGTTGTCGTGTAAGAAGGGTCTAGAAAAATTAAAGAAGTGAATGAAAAGAGTGGAAACCGATTTTTAGAGAAAAGGAGAGAAAATAAGAAGAATAAGAAGAGAGGAGAAGTATGGAGAAGCTACGACCATGGAGAGAAGAGAGAGAGAGATAAGGGTTTTTGATTTTTTTTAGCTTCTAGCATAAGTTTTGCTTGGATTCAAAGGAGAAAGGAGAGAAGAAGATGAAAGCTTCCTCTCAAACTAAGAAATCCGAAATTTGGAGAAGGAAAGAGGTAAGAGAAAAATTTGAACTTTAACATTTTGATGAATTTTTGGTTGAGAAACATGGAAAATGATATGGGTATGTAATATATGAAGTCAATTTTGATGTATATGCCTTAGGTTGTGTTTAATTTTGGATGAAAATTTAATTGGGATTATGCCCAAATTTCATAATTTGGGATTTTTGGAAATTTTTAGTGTAGAATCATGGAAAATATTATGGATTGGTGATATATGAAATCAATTTTGAAGAAATTGTGATTTATGATATTGAATTTAGATAAATTGGTTTAGTTCAATTTTGATATTTGGGGATTTTTGAAATTGGTGGTTTAGATATCTTGAAATGAGTATGAATTGATGAATTATGACATCAATTTTGAAAATTAAGTTATTTATGAGATTGAATTTGAGTGAATTGGTTTAGATCAAATTTGGAATTTGAGGATTTTAGAAATTCTGGTTTTAGAAAGCTTGGAAAAGTGATGAATTTGGGTTTCCTATAGTTAATTTTGAAGATTTTGATTTTTTATGATGTTGAATTTGGATATTATGGCTTAGGTCAATTTTAATTGAAAGAAGGAAAGAAGCAAGGATCAAATTGATGATCGGGACGAGTTCCTAGCATCATTTCGAGGTGGGTAGTATATTTATTTGTTGAATTTTAAGCTAAGTATGTGAAATTGAAAATTTAAGAAGTGAATTTTTTATAAATTAATGTTTATATAAATGTTTGAAAAATTGTGATTTCTAATGATTAAATTCCTTATTGTGGAAATGATTTTTAGAAAATGCAAGGTTTATGAAATTGTGGTTTTCAATTATTTGAATAATTTGAGAAATGTGCTTTGTAAATTTTGAATAAGTTTGAATAATGATTCAAAGGAATTATTGCATTCATGGTTATGAATTTTGATTGATTGTGATATGTGATTAAATTGATGATTTGAATTGCATTAGAATTGTTATATGATTTTCATGTGTTATGAGAATGTGTCAAGTATTGACACTATTTGATGTTATGATATAAAAAGTTTAAAAGTAAGATTTTGAAAAGTGCCTTCGGGCAATCGGAATTGTTCGGTTTCGAATTATGTGTTATGTGGGTTTGGTCAGGTCCCATCTGTGGGACGAGTGCGCACTTGTCTGTTTTATAGTCTTCTCCGGCTGCCCGCTAGTGGCATGGAGCTCCGATTAACTCCTTCACGGCTATAATTGGACCGCTTACGCGGAAAGTGTAATACGTTCTCGCTCACGATCGCATGTGACCGCTATCTGAGAATGTGCAAGACGCTATTTGGACTAAACAGCACTATTTGATGTGTTATGTGCTTTTGTTTCGTTTCTAAGTGTGATGCATTCATGCTTTTAAATTTGATTATAAAATAAGAAGGAATTGAGAATTTTGAGAAACGAGAAGATAAGATTTGCAAATGTAAGATTTTGGAAATGTTTTATGAACGGTTTGAAAAGTGAAAGATTTGAAAGATAAGCTTTGAAAGGTTTCTACTGTGAAATGTTTGAAAATATCAAACTTCTTGAAAATGAGTTTTTTGCTTATTGTTCAATTTATAAATATATTATCCACGAGCTTCCAAGCTCACCCCCCCTTTCATCCCCATCTCCAGGTTTCGAGCAAGAGATCGGATGAAAGAATGTGAAGACGTTTGGTCCGATTTTGCATCGTTTGTATTGTTATGTGAATTGAGATTTGGAATATTTTGTAAATGGCTTGAATTGTCGTTAAGTAAGTGATTATGATGTATTTCAGAATGTATGAAGATTATGAATGAATGAATGAGAATATGAAATTGTATATGAAATTGGGTATGAATTTGGTAATGGGATTGAGTTATGAGATCAGTATATTGAATTTCAATTATGAAAGTGTTTTAGAATTAGGTTTGCATTTGTGTGTGCTGAGATCCCGGACGGAGGGTCCGGTGGATTTTGATGTTTGTATGTTTGATTAGAAATTTTAAAAGTGTATTTTGAACCCTTGCAGATTTTGGGTTAGGTCAAAGGCAGCCGTTATGCTGCCGAAATTTCGACAAAAATTAGTATGAATATGAATTTTGGGATTGATACCAATGTATAAGAATATGGTTAAGAGTTGAGATTTGGCATGAGAAAGAATTTCCAAGAAAAAGGATATAAGATTGCTTTGTATGAGTTTGATGAATGAATATAAGAAAAAGAAAACAAAATTTATTACCGGATTTGGATAGTCTAGGTTTCCAACGCGACGCTTCTTTAAGATAATTTATGCACGGATGTCGGATATTTGTTATGCGATTCGATTTGCCTTCATTTGTAGACTTTGATTGTAAGTTTGAATTCGATCTGTTTGTTAAGTAATATGATTTCGATTCGTTCGGTGTTTTGCTCCGCTTTGTTTTGCAATATGATTTGTTTCGTCCGTTCTGTTTGCTTCGCTTTCCGATTTGCTTTTTTCGATTCTGTATTCGAGTATTCGCTTCACTCTCGCTTCTTTTGCTTTGTGATTCGAGTTCGTTTTTGCTATTGGCTTCCGCATTTTGTTTCCGATTCGAAATTTCGATGCGACATTTTCGTTTCCATTCGCCTCGTTATTCGTATCTGTTTCCGCTTTTCGGTTGGGATCCGGTTCCTGGATTGTAACCGTTCTGATTTGTTTCTTTCGATTCCGCATTCGCTTTGCTTCCACTTTCGCTTTGTTTGTCGTTATCGAATTCAATTTATCCAATTTGAATTCGCCTCGTTCTTCGTATTCATTTCTGCTTTTCGGTTGGGATCTGGTTCCCGGATCGGGTCCTAATATAACTTATCAATCATTGAGCTTTTCGCTCTAAAATTGTCCCGTCAAGGGCTCATTAATCATTGAACGCGTCTTAGGGGTAGGAGAACCCTCTGGGTATGCACTACTTCCCACGCGTCTTAAAGGTAAGAGAGCCCTCTGGATATGCACTATTCCCTTTTCGAGCACAAGGCTCTTTTTCAGTAGTCGAGCTTGTAGCTCTGCATCACTATATGGCTCGAAGCCCAGTTATAACGTTAGTTGAAAGCTCGATCGATGGTCGCTTTGGCGCAACTTTATTAATCGATTTTGCTCATAAATGAACGACATATGTCACAATTCAATCACTTTATTATCGTATTCATATATCACAATCATTTCTAATCTATTCCAGATTTTCACATCACAACCACAATTACACTATCACATTCCCATAACATTTCTGTATACTATCACTTCAATACTCCAAACCTTCGATCCGGAGTTCATATTCAATACTGTCTCATCATTTTACTTCAGAGAATTTAAATCACTGAATTATAACATTTAATAGTTTGGGAACCGTCTAGGTCACTCACCTGGCTTCCGCGCTAACGCCTGGAAGTCTCAGAAATGTCTGAGGCTGACTTTCCAAATGCCCCTATCACAATTCAAACACCCTAAGTTTACACATTGCCCTTTCAGAATAAACTCATGTAGTAGTTTACACAAATAAACGTATCACGCACTTTAGTGACATTCCCGGCACTAACCCAATATATCAGCCTAAAAAACTTCCTTAAAAAAATCAGAATTTAATTGATACCCAAATCAGTCAATTCGTTTCAGAAATCCCAAAGTTATTCTCCAACTTATAACCATATCTTTCACTCAACCACTATTCCAGATTTCAAGCCTTTACAGACTGATTTAACATTTCCCCTATTCATAAAGCATGAAGACCTTTGTCTCTAGCTCATAATAAATCAGAAATTATCTCATTTGAATAACGATATAAAAAGTTATAGCTTAAAAACCAAAACATATTCATTCAGGAACAGGGGTCATTGTCGCGGCGTGCTCCCTCATTCACGTCTCGACGTGCGACTCTGCGTTCATCATGACGTGCGACTCAAATATCGTCATGACGTCGCAAATTCGAAGCATCGAGACGCGCGATGAGCACGCTACATACGCGAGTCGTCTCCTTCCCCAAATCCAGTTTTTCACCATTTTCAAACCAACTCTTCCAATCTATTCAACACATAAATCATTCTAAACACTTAAACCTCACCAATAATCCCTTTCCAACCCACTTTAACCCAATATTGTTTACCAAATTAACCAAAACTATCCATATTCGATAACCCTAAAATCCATCATAAAAACACCCAAATCTATACCTTTTAACACTTAAAACGGGAATCAATCAACTCTTTAAGAAGAAGGAGGGTTAAACTTACTTGATTTAGCTCACAAGTTCTTTAAACTCTTCATAACTCCATCAAAAATTCCTTTTCTCTTCTCCTTCTCTTCTTCTTCACGACAACTTCATTTCTTTCCCCATTTTCAAAACCTAATTTCCTTTTTATACCATTTCTAATTATGAAATGTCCATTTTACCCTCTTCATTTAACCTTAACCCTTATTCTCTTAAGTATCTTGCCCAAATTGCCCTCATACCAATTCTTATCACTTTACTATTTCAATTCAAAAATTCCGACTCTTAGGGACAGAATTGAAATTCAACATCTTTCTGGGTCACTCGTTTTCAAGCTTATCAATTTCCAATACAATCCATTCCTTTACTTTGACTTTCATAAATCTTTCCAAATTTAATAGGTCATGCTAAAACCAATTTCCTAAGTCATATCCTTAATTGGAGTGTCAACAGTACAGTTATCTATAGTACTGAACATCTCATCGGTACCCACTTTGCAATTTAATGCTGAATATAGAAATCAATCCAATTCAATTAACACACAAATTCATATTTTCACAAAGACACAAAAGCCGGGAATTGTCACTAGTGCATGTATACCGAAGTTCATGTACACAATCACAACCCAATCCAAATTTACTATAATATTGCTCCCTTCGGTAACAGGATATTACAATTAATTACTATTTCAATTATGTCCTTATGATTAAATTTTATTTTAATATATTTTTTAATTTTTAGGATTGTATAAGAGCAATAGATGGTACACATATTGATGCACATGTTCCGACCGATGAACAAATACCATACAAGGGCAAAAGAATTAATCCAACCCAAAATATTATGTGTTGTTGCTCATTTGACATGTGTTTTACATATATAATAGCGGGATGGGAAGGTACTGCAAATGACTCTCGAGTTCTTTTGGAAATAATGACAAATCCAGCGAATCAATTTCCTATGCCTCCACAAGGTATTATATTATTTTAAATAAATATAGTAATTATGATTCATTTTAATATCTTTTTGTTAATATTATGTTCTTTCTATATTAGGTAAGTACTATTTGGTTGACTCGGGCTACACTAATATGCCTGGATTTCTTTCACCATATCGAGGTGAAAGATATCATTTGCGAGATTATAGAGGCAGAAGAAGACCTCAAGGTCCACAGGAATTATTTAACTACAGGCATTCTTCATTAAGAAATGTTATTGAAAGATGTTTTGGTATTTTAAAAGCAAGATTTCCTATACTTAAAAATATGTCGAGCTATGATATGAAGAAACAAAAATACATCGTCATTGCTTGTTGTGTTATACACAATTATATTAGAATGTGTGGACAAAGTGATGAATTATTTCAAAGCTGTGTTAAAAATGAAGAATAAATCAGTCGAAGTGAAAATGACGATGAAAGTTCTCAAGTGGAGTATAATATCACTCTAGCACAACTTCGAGGTATGTCTTGAAAGCGAGATGAAATTGTTAGACAAATGTAGAGTGATTATATTATTTCTAATTGATTTATGTTTCTTTTTGTAAATGATAATACTATTATATTTTCAAGAATTATAGTATGATGAACAATTTTTTGGTAATTATGATGGACATCTTTTATTAATTAAAACGACTTAATGTAATTTCTAATTTATGTAATTTTATTATATACAATTAATGTGTAATTTTTAATAATATTTGATTAGTATATATTTAATTTTAGCCATAATGATAATTAATTAATTTAAAATATAATATATTAGATTATAATTATTACACATAATAGTATAATTACAAAAATAGAAACATGATAATAAAACCAAACATGTTTTTGTTTTCAGTTTTTGTTAGAAATCTCAACCAAACAGTTTTTATTTCAGCTTTTATATTACAAATCTCAACCAAACAGGTTTTCGTTTTTTAAGGAAAAAACAAAACCAAAAAAGAAATGTAAACCAAAAACAACAACAGAAAAACAAAAGTGGAACCAAACGGCCCCTAACATATAATGTAGGTTTATTTTGGGTAATTTCATACAAAATTTATTAAGTAATCAAACAAAACTAATCAAATACAATCAATATCTTTAGATATATAACATATTTGACAAGTGAATATTGATTTTCCTTTATTATGTTTATTAATCACAAACTATTAATTTACCTTTGGGTAAATTCTAAAATTATACTGAACTAATAAACATCATTTATCCATATAATTAATTCAACGATAGACATTAATATTTTATGAATAAATTACTAACAAAATATTACTTAATTAATTTAGCCACTTTTGTGATTAACAAATTATCCTTCTATAATATTATGTAGAAATTCAAAACCTAATACATAATTTTAATTTCAATAATAATATACAAAAATCTAACATGAGATTAATAATTAATTAACAAAATATGTGACATGAGATCAATAATCAATTAAAACTCTTTGATTATATTAATATATTTAGAATACAACCACTAATCTAACCACATTCTTACATTGTTTTCCAAAATCTCCGGCATTTATATATGGGTGATGGTTCTGTTTGTAAATAAAAGCCATCCAACAATTTTTTTTTTCCATGTGCTTTATAATTGGTTGGGAGGGAGTTATTCATTTGTAATAAGAAAGTCACCTGAATAACGCTCTTTAAAAAGTGCAAAACAAAAGTTGCGAACCTCCTAACTCCCATTCAATTCTTAGAACAGAAGATGTTATTAATAAGTCGGGAAGACATGCACAATGGATTATTCAGTGGAGATTTACACGCAATGGCGCTTTACGTTTACGCGCGACCTTGCAACCCGATAAGGGAGGAGAAATGATCCAGTCGCTGGCCGCAAAAGTAGTGCCGATAAGATTGTATCTATGTGTGTTAAAGGGTTAACATTCGATGTGAAGAATTGGTACTTTCTAAGGCTTCAAATCCTATTTTTAAGTGTTGGAATTCAGTGGTTTACATGGAAAGGCAGAGGAGGCAATGGCACTCTTCGGGGCGATCAGAGGAAGTTGTGAAAAGCCAGACCACGCGACACCATCAGCCGTAAGTCCATAACCAAGGGCCCAAGCACTACTCTCGCATGATTATTTGAGGAGTCGTATTAATTGATAAAGCAATATTGTTATAATTAATAGCATTTAGTTCTTTGTAGGATCATGCTGAGCTCGTGTGGCAACACAAGAATTTTGACCATTTGTAGGTCTTGCAGCTGAAAAAGTAGTAAGACCAGATCCACGAGATGGTGCAACTCGTTCTTTGCTTATCAAATCTCTATGCTGCTGTAAAGAGATGGGACGATGGTGCAGGGAAAAAAGAGATTTGATGTTGGAAGGAGAGTCAAGCCAAGACCCTGGGGCCTGGACTATTCGAACCAAGAAAGAAATACGTGCATTATTAGCAATCTTTCCCAACTGTTTATCCAACAAAACTCCAGTTTTCAGTCATTCTAAGGTTTTCTCCGAGCTTGATCGTTATTGAGCAAAGACCTCGCCTTATTATAAAGATAGCTCCATTTACCCTCCATCCGCTGGGTAGCTGATCCTCCAATCGAAGGGTCCATCCAATGGCAAAATCTTTGGTGCTTCACTGAATATTGAAACAGTTCTCTCAAAACTAATAAAAAGGCTAACCAAGTTTCAGACTACAAAACTCTTTAACATGGTGGATAAAAAGCTCCTGTAATGCTTTTTATAAGGGAAAAATGGGAAACAATAGCATGTCTCAACAAAACATCCCAACCATTGTCCCCAAACATTAGTTCGACTTCACTTTCTGAAAGCTGATCAGATCAGCAATCATGACAAGTTCTAACCCAGGCTGCTGAATGCAGCTTATTTAACACATTTTAACCTAAACGGGTGCCCACAGTTTCTTAATTAACCATATCCAAATGTACATGTTACAAATCTTCCTCATATTCAAAGTACAAAAGAAGATAGATTTCCCGTATGACAAGGAATTTGGTACTAATCTTCTGCGACTTGAGAATCTGTGGACAAATTCACCACACTGGAGCAGATAAAGGCCACAGTGAAGAAATTTTGAGAGCAAGCAAGCTGTTTAGTGAAATCAATCTTCATGACATGCTTGTGGATGCACAAGACGGTGAGCAGACAAGAACTTGATATTTGATTTCAACCAGTTAAGGCTAACGTCGGGCAGTTCGAGATTTCGGCCTTGATGCTTTCTGTTGGGCATAGAAGAGACGAAAATCAGCAGATTCACATAATGTGTCTAAAGCACGTGGCAGTAAATAAGGTCGGCTAATATTTAGAAAGATGTTGGAAATTTCTTATAGTTCCATTTATAAGGAAGACTTGGTGCTCCATGGAACCCAAGTTTGATGCTGCTCCATCACTTTTAAATGACTGAATCTTTTCGCACAGTTAAGGAATCTCGCCAATGAAAAGAAACTTGACAGAAAATTCACAACATTATAATTATACTGTTCAAAATAGGGAAACTTAAAAGCTGTAAGGCAGATTACTCACAGAGATGGTCCCAAAGCTTGACCCAGACCCAGTTGCAGCTCCTGCAGACAAAGAGGAACATATTCAAAAAATGAAGAGATAAAATACTTCAAACTGGTCAGCATACTGGTCAGCAAACAGCACTATGGTTAGAGCTTCATGCTAGTAGCCATTTTAGAAAGAAAGAAAACATTCATCAACATTTCATAGCCCTTTTACGAGGTTAAATGCATCTACTTTATCAAAATGTAAATTCATATTGATTCATGAACACGATTTCACGCAGAATATTCATCCATATAATTGAAATTGAAAACGCAAAATGCATGTAACTGACTAATGCAGAGAAGATCCCTCAGGTGAAAAATCTTAGAAAAAATGTGGCAGAAACAAGAATATGTGGGCTCTAGCACATGAGATCTTAATTGAAACTTTACTGTATATAGGTAAGGAAAAAGTCAGTAGAAAACAAAGCAAACAGGAAGGTACCTGAAGCAAATGGTGTTGAAAAGAGGGAGCCTCCAGCAGCAGTTGTACCAAAAGTTGGAGCTCCAGCACCAAACAAAGAAGGTGTTGAAGCAGAACCAAACAATGACAATGATGAAGAACCTAAAAGTGAAGTCTGTGGGGAAGCACCAGATGATCCAAACAAAGAGGTAACAGGAGCAGAGCTTGATGGTGTAGCAAACAGAGAGGATGCAGGCATTGACAAAAATGCAGAAGAAGAAGGTGTGTTGAAAAGAGAAAACCCACTTCCCGAAGCAGCTGCTGCTGTTGGCGCAGTTTGTGCTACTGCTGTGGCTGATGCCCCAGGAATGGCTGAGTTTGCAATCAATTCCAGAACCTGTGTTAATGGCTGTGAACCTGCAGGCAAGTGCAGAGTTGGATGCACTCGCTTAGCAGCTGCTTCTTGTTTTGCTGTTTCGCGTCGGTCAGCCTCAAGGAATGGATCATTTCCATCACCTCGACGGCGTTGATCAGCAAGATAGGCCATTTTCATTGATTGAATGTACTGATGAATACTTTCCACCTAGGAAATACAAAGCAATAATAAAAAATGCAACATTTCTTTTTTTATCCTTTTGAACATATAAATTTCAGCTTATTTATTAAGGGAACTCCGTAGTTACCCAGATATGAATAACTCAGAAAAAACATGAAAGAGAGCTTCAAGACATGTATTGATAGAAGTATTCTAAATTTGGCCCAGCTACTAAAAGCAGATGAGGTTAGTTCACAATGTTAAAACATGCTGAACGGGTACTTAACCAAAAGTACCCGTCTCAACAACAGAAATGTTACTGAAATTCTGGGATAACTCAGGTCACTTAATTGTGCATAACACCAAAAACAAAATTGTAGATATGCAACTGCAATGACAGAACTTTTTAGCAGGTTATGAGTTAAGACTACATTATTCTTCTCTACCTTGGCAGCCACATGGACAAAAAAGTCATGCACATTTGACATGACTTTAGGAAGAGACTGCAATAATGAGGAACTAGGATATGAAGAATTCATGTCTGTATCTAAGAGCAGTTGCTCTAACTCTTCAATCCATTGGCGACATTCACCCAAATACTTCTCAAACCTGACAACTGTTTGTTGCATAAATGGTGATGGTTTCTTCGGCAGCCCACTGTAGAAATCAAACACGGGCATTATAGGGGTTGAGGCTGGTTGAACAGTAGAACCTTGTGCAAATGTTGCCCCAGCAGATTGGGATGGTGCAGTGGCATTTGAAGTACCTCCTGCATTTGGATGAATGAATCTAGGGCATAGCATCATGAAAGATCGAACAGCAATTTCAGTGTTCCGTAGCATGTCCTTGACATTGGTCATAAGCTCTTGTAGTAAAGCTTTCTGCCTCTCCATGGCAGTACTGATGCCCCCAAGTTCCTGTGAAAGTTTAAAAGTTCACTAACATAAAGTAAAGAAAGATCAAAACATCAAAGAACCTCTCCTGGTTAGCCATAAACATTTCCGGTATCTTGGAATGGCCCACGCATTCATGAAAAAAAAGAGATATTGCAGAGAAGTATCCTAGACTTCGATTATAACAGCAAGATAGTGTTATCTACTTTTTCTGCCAAAAAAAAGAAGAAGCAAAAGATACAGTTTGACATTGGTGCTTGGCATCACCTAACCACATGACTTTTCTTACTGAAATTTTGGGCCAAGACAAGTGATACTTAATGCCTACAATGTCACTCAAATTACAACAAATGCAAGGAAATAAAACGGACAAATAGATAACTCAGTTTGCAGATACGGAGTAAATCATTGTTTTGTTTTACTATACAAAACTGTGATGAGTAACCTCAGATAACAGAATCAATAAAAGAAACCTGAACAATATGGCTTGCATCAAGTTCAAACCCTTCATTGGAAATGGAAGAATCGTAAAGCCGACTACACTGGTCTAACCTCTGGCTTTCGTCCCTATACTCCAATATCCGTTCCCTGCAAACCAAAGCCAATAGAACAAGCTTACAACCAAAACCAACTCTTAAAAGATAAAATGGATCATTTCGAAAAGAAAACCCTACCGTGCTTCTCAAAATAGTCACCCCCGTTGATCAAAAAATTGGAAATTCGCAAGGCAAAGAAAATAAATTTTGAACCAAGTTGCAAGTAACAGAACAAACAAAACAAAGTCTTGAACTTTAAGCGCTTAGCTACCTCAAGATATATTTTAAAATACAATAGGTCAAGTTTCTATCAAGCAATAAGATGGGAAATTTTGCTATTATATGTACTACCCTTTTCATCTGGCGACATTCTCTCCAGAAAGAAACAACTTCCACTAACCACAAAATTGAAACACGAAGAAAAACCCAGTAAAACATACTCGATCTGGAGCAGAAATTTCTGGGAATCAGGGTGGAGATCAGCCCACTTGGTGCTGTAACTTGCAGGAGTCCTGTCATTGGTGAAAAGATACAACTGTTGCTGCTGCTGCTGTTGTTGTTGAGCCAGTTGTTGTTGTTGTTGTTGTTGGAAGTTCAATTGTTGCGTTAATTGGGGTTGTGAAAAGAGCGGGCTGCTTTGTTGAAATGGCTGAGACTGCGACTGAAAGCTAAATGGGGACTGGGTCTGCTGCTGTTGTGGAGTTGAGAAAATTGAAAATGCCATTTTTAGGTCTCAGCTTCTTGTCAATTTTTGAGCTTGTGGGGATGGATTTGTGTTGGCATTTGGGGATTGTAAGTCGAATTAGATTAGAGTTTTTTTTTGTGTGTGAAAAAAAAAACCCCCCCTTCTAAAACCCTAGAGAAGTAGGGGTGGAGGGAGATTTTGTAAAAGACCTGCCTTTGGCAATCACTTGCTGTACAAAGAAATCATTCGTCTTTCAGAGCTCAGGCGATTTACGACTTGTCGTCTCCTCCCTGCTGTCCTAGTTACTTTCCACCTTATTTTATGGAAGGCTACGGGGAACAGAAGTCTAATTGAAATTATATTTATTAAGGTTTAATATATTTTAAAATATTTCCAATTTTTTATAACTGTTAAAAAAATTTCTTTATAATTTTCAATTTTTTAAAAAATATTTCTCTTGAAGTTATCTTTTAAAAAATAATTATAAATGCATGTGATACGAATAATATATGAACAGGTTTTAGGGCCCATTTGGTTCTACTTCTATTTTTCTGTTGTTGTTTTTAATTTCTGTTTTTGGTTTTTGGTTTCTGTTTTTTTGCTTAAACAAATAAAAATCTGTTTGGTTGAGATTTATAACATAAAAATTGAAAATAAAAATCTGTTTAGTTGAGATTTCTAATAAACTTATTATTATTATAATTATTATTTCGAGATAGAAACCAAGATTATGTTAGTTTTTTGTCGAAGAAAACATATTGTCAAAATTAAAAGAAACGGTGTTTTTAGTTTCTATAAAACTGTTGTGATTTTTTTATTTTTAGAAACAAAAAATCACAACAGAGTAAGCCAAACACGTTTTATTTACCTATTTTTTTTTACAAAAACGATAACAAAAAACAGAAAAAACAGAAACAAATAGTCCCTTAATTTAGTTTTTAAATTTAACCCAAATTCATTCAACTCGAGTCTATTTAACCCCAATTCATTAAACATCATCCTTGCAACTAAATCACTAAAGTAATTTTTTTTTAATTAATTCAGGTCAGATCTCATAGGTTGAATCATCATATTAGCACTTTGATTACTTCATATATATTGTTCATATAAAGTGTGTTTAGTTTTTTTTTTTGTAACGAATGTATAAGAAAAAAATTTTAGAATATTGAAAATTGTGAGTTTTTTATAATTTTAAATATTAAAAATATTTTCAAATTAATTACTCTAAAAATTGTGTCTTTTATCTTAAATTTAATGATAACCTTCGCTTGTTTGCTTTATTAAAATTTTAATTTTTACTCTATTTAGATGCTTTAATAAAAATTTCATTTTATAAATATTGTAAATTATTACAATTTCGAATCTTCTGATTGTAAAAGCAACTTTAAGATGCAAAACAAAATCATGCGATATGTTGTATGGAATTACTTGGACGAAATATTAAAAAATAATTTTATAAAACTAATTTTATTATATATTAAATATTCTAAATTATGAATGCAATCTTAAATATATATATCAATTTTATTGTAGCATTACATATATTTAAGTTAGTAAGGCAATTTAATCGCGTTGAATTTTTCCTAAAAATTAATATTTTGAATTTTAACCTAAAATTTATACAAGTGTTAATAATAATTTAATACATCATCAGAAAAATTTGAAAACAAATATTTTATTTTTATAAATTTTAAAGTCTAAAACTTCAAAAAATAGTGAAATTTGAAAACAAACTCAAATTTTGTCAATTTTTGTAGGATATCTTAAATGGTTAAATTCATTTGAATAGTATTAAATTTTATCATTTATAGTGTTACACTAAAATATATAAATACACATTTTATAGGTAGTGAATGTAATCTTACAAAATTAAAATTTGAGATATATTTGATAGATTATTAGAAAGGTTATTATATTTGAAATAATTTATTCTTCATTTTATGTAAATGAATTTAACGTAACTTTGGATAATATAGAAAATAATCTTGCAAAATAATTATTGAATTCCTTTAAACAAATAATAACAATCATTTAGTTATTTTGACAATTTTGTTTTTATTTATATTGCCTAAAATGTAAATTTAAAATAGATAACAAAATTTGTTATTGCAGCTAAGACACTTGTGTTACGTTGACAAGAACTTTTCGAGGCATAAGGAAATTAAATAAGAATGTTGAAATCTTTGTATGATAGAGAAACTTAAGTTCAAAATATAACTCAAGAATTTTCATGATTGTCGACCAATAACGTAACTAAATCAAATAAAATGAATAAAGGAGAAACGGTAGAACCAATACAAAGTAATTAATATAAGAACTCACAAATACTTTTAATTTACAGGACGTTTGGTTTGAAGGTTTGGAAACGAAGGAATGTAATAATTGTAAAAAACAATATTTACTTTGGGGTTTTCAATTTCAAGAGAATAAATTTATCACATTAAATTTGGAAATTTATTAAACTCACAGAGGAGAATAAGTATCGAGTTTTCATTCCAATATAAGTTTTTATCACGTTTATTTTTTACTCTTTTATCCTCAGCATTTGCCCTATCATCCTTTTTATTTCGTTATCGTCTCTCAATTTTTTACGATCTCTCATCCTACCTTATCGTGTCTTATCAACGAAAGAATTTTTTGTTTTGTGCCTCCAGGTATATTTTTTGAAATCCCTCGTTTTAATTTGATGTTAAATGAACTGAATAAAACCTGGTTTCATCTCATTGTAAATAGGGCTTTTGCTCTCTTTTTTTCCTTATATATTCTCGTTTTATGATTTAATCAAGAAAATAACCAATATGTTATATAGTTTGATGATGTGAAAGTGCATATGGTTATAGATTGAACGAGAATCATAAAACCAATCTGCTCGTTTTTTTCCTTTATAATTATTGTTTTGTGATTTAATTTGATTTTTCGTGTATGGTTTTAACTCTTAAAAAAAGAAAAAATACATAGTGAATTGTCTTCTACGTTGGTGTTTGTTTATTTGTTTTGTAAAGCTCATAATGGCTTTCAAGAACAATGAAACAAAAGTACTTTTTACAGTTTTTAACCTTCGTATAAAGACGCAAACCCTTCATCTTTATCCAACGTCTGTTTCTTCATAAAAATCATGTCTTTTTTGTTTTGATAAAGCCTTAACCTTTGGATAAAGAAAAGAATTACTTTTATTTGGTTTTACAATTTAACAATTGTATAAAGACGTTCTTGAATTTATTTGGTGTTATTGTTTAACATCTATAAAACAAAAACTTGTTTTAAAGCTTTACATACGTTACGTGCTTTTGGATTCAAATAAAAAAAATTCTAGTTTCTAAAATTCTTGGAAGAGATAGAGAAATAGATATTATTGCCCATTTTGAATAATTAAAATCGAATGTATACAGTAATGTTGTGATTAACTAGGAATATATTTTTGTTCATATGCATACAATATTATTGCTCATTTTGTTAGCGCTCATATTCGTTAACGTAATAGCTACCTTTAATTTCAATGTAGAACATTATGGCACGTACCCCTATCATAAGTAGACGACGTAAATTAATTTGAAATGCTCGGATTATGGCAACATTGGTTAATGTATTCAATCTAGTTTTTGTTACTTGGTATCAAATGTTGTTGATGCATTTACATTACGAGACCCTCATTTAAAACCAAAAAATAAATCAAACATGAGAGAATGAAATGGATGTTTAGGCTCACAAAACAATCTGATACTATTTGTATTAGTGAGCTCCGAATGGATAGACGTATATTTGGTATATTGTGTGAGATGGTAAGAGATATTGGAGGGTTAAAGGACACTAAGAACTCTTCATTAGAGGAAATAGTTGCTTTGTTTTTATATGTGTTGGCTCACCACAAAAAGAATAGGACAATTGGCTTACTGTTTTATCGAAGCAGGGAAACTATCAGCCAGCACTTTAATATTTGCCTTTTAGCAATCTTGAAATTACATGGAATATTGCTTAAAAGACCTCAACCTATTGTAGGAAAATCCCAGTGTGTGCATCACATGCACATGGTGCGTAATGTCTTGATACTTTTCCCAAGTTAGTTTTCTACTTCATTTCTGAATTGTTTGAACTTTTCAAATGCTTCAGATTTGTATCTCATCAGATACAGGTACCCATATCGAGAATAATCATCGATAAAGGTAATGAAGTAAAGACAACCACTTCTAGTATGGATGGACATCGGACCACATACATCTGAATGTATTAGGTCTAATACTCCAAATATTGTTCACCATTTCCCTTAAAGGGTAACTTAGTCATCTTGCCTAATAAACAAGATTCACATGTGTCATATGATTCATAATCAAATGACCCTAAACTTCCACTCTTATGGAGCTTAGCTATGAGTCTCTCATTTATATGACCAAGGCGACAATGCCATAAGTAAGTTGATTTTAAACTATCTCGTTTATGTCTTTGCGTGTCATTGACATTCATAATTGGATGTGACATATCTAATATGTAAATTCCATTGCATAATGTACCAGTACCATAAAGCATTCCATTCAAACTAATAGAACAACCATTGTTACTAAAAGTCAAATGGAAACCAACTATATTTAAACAAGAAACAGACAATATGTTCTCTGTTAAAACAGGTACAAAATAACATTCATCCAATTTAATTACAAGCCCACTGGGGAGTGACAGAAAATAAGTGCCTACGGCTAATGCAGCAACTCTTGCTCCATTTCCTACACGCAGGTCTAGTTCTCCCTTCATGAGCTGACTACTGTCCCTGAGGCCCTGCATATCATTACATATGTGTGAGCCACAATCGGTATCTAATACCCATATGTTGTTAGAGTAGTGCCCTAAAGGCAATCGCCTTTAGCGCGTTTTGTACAAAGTTATGTACATACTTTATGAATAAATAAAGAAAAAGGCATATTTCATTAATTTGATGTTCATTATTTATGAATGGATATTGATCTATAAGCAAATTAATGAAGTCCTTGATATATGACATAGCATGAAGGAAATTATGATGTGATCATACTACGAGATTCCTATCATGTGCAATTATGTCAAGATATCTAAATTATCCTATTCATAGGATTCGAGGCCGACATCGGTGAATCCGGAAAGACTAGCACATCTCAAGCTCCTTGATTTGATCAAGCAGTGGATCTCAGAAATTGTACATATGAGATATTTAGGGTTGAGATGTGGATGCTTACTAGAGGTAGTAAGTACATTGGTTGACCTGCTATGAGAACATCACATGGATGTACTATTCTAATGTCAGTGATAATCTCATCATAGCAATTGTGCAAGTATCCTTAGACTTGAGGTACTCAAGGATATCTTGGATGTTGATTCTGTGCTTTGACTCCATTCCTTGTTGTCTCACAGAGGTCGCTCATAGGGTGGTGATTGAGTATAGTTTGAGGTATTCGAAGGTAATTGAGTAGCCAATAGAGGATTCACCACTTTTGTGATAGCAGAAGATGATACCTATGGCCTCTTATCAGGGTCATTACTTGGAAATCTCTGATCAGAGTACATATGTCATGAAGAGTGTGTTCGTTGACATATTAAATATAAAGTAATGAGTCCCAGGAAAAGAACTGAAATCATTTGGACTAGATTTGGCGTAGTCAGTCTAGTAAGGGTTGACACTTTGCTCATACTCATAACCAAGTGGGGTATAGCATGGTGAAAGGACGAATTACACGACAATTGTCTATGGAAAGGTTCGTGATATGATCCATGATGAATATATGTTTCTTCGTCAAACCAATTACTTTCCGGTCAATTGGGGGTCATGATGTGTTGCTAGATACCGCTCATGACTTGCTTAGATTAAGTGTTGATCTAAGTGGCCAACATAACCGGGAACCTAATGGGTCACACGCATAAAAGTGTCTGGGAGAACTCGTAAAATAGTTTTGGACAGAGATCCAATAAATGGAGAGAAATCGGATTAAATGGATCCTGATGAGATCGAGATATGTCCCGATGAGATCGCGACATCGATATTGCTGAAAAATGTTTCCGAGGGTTTTTTCCATATCGGGACCAGTAGGCCGATAGACCTAACCCAAAGATATTTGGACCACTTCATTTATTTATATATATATATATATATGATTAATTAATTAAAGAATTAATTAATATATATATATATATATATATATATATATATGTTATACGTGGGAAAAGGAGGAGAGAAGCTTTAACTATATATATATATATATATATATATATATATATATATATATATATATATATATATATATATATATATATATATATATAATGAAGCTAACGTGGATGGATGGAAGAAGCTTCCATTTTGCTTAGTCATTAAGTATATTTAATGACTAGAAGACAAACTTGATGTAGAGATGAAAGATGGTCGTTGGTTTAGATATAAAAAGAGAAGTTTTGTAAAAACCTAATAGATTTTGATCTCTCTTCATCGATCATCAAGTTCTCCATCTCCTTCAAGCTTCCCATCCTCCTTCTTCATCGTTATTCTTCAAGCTCTCCAAGAACAAGGTAAGATCTAGCAGTCTTCAACTTGTTCTAGCTATTCCCGGGTCAAAGGGTTTGTCCTGGTTAGGTTCTCCGATCTCTACGTGGATACCATTAGAGACGGTCTCCTTTGGTAGTTTTGGTTTGACTTTGTTATATAGTCACATAGATTTTGGCTTTCGGGAAGGTCCCGGAACAAAAAATTTTGTTTTTCGCACCGTGGGCATATGATGCTCACACCGGGATTTTCCTACATATGTTATGATCAGAAACAGTATTAACCTCAATGACAAACATACCTGAAGAAACCGAGGCATCTGATGCCTTCTTCTGCTTCAATTCTTTCAGATAGACTTTACAGTTTCGCTTCCAGTGGCCAGTCTTGCCACAATGGAAGCAAGTTCCTTTTGGCGCAGTTTCTTTGGTTTTCTTCTTGGCTGCACTTCCTTTTGGTTTCTTAGACCTTTTCTTCTTCAGTTTCTTTTTCTTGGAACCAGAAGAAGAGTCCACCACAAGCACTGCCTTGCTATCCTTCTTGATAGCTTGCTCTGCTGTCTTGAGCAGATTGATCAACTCAGGGATTGTCCTGGATATTTGGTTCATCCGATAGTTTAACACAAACTGTGAATAACTATCAGACAATCCAACCAAAATTAAGTCAACACTTAATTCATAATCCATGACAAAACCTAAGACGGCTAACCTCTCAATATACCCATTCATCTTCAGTGCATACTGCACTACAGATGAACCTGGAGTCATCTTAGTAGTGAAGAGTAGCCTCGAGGTCTCGAACCTTTCAAACCGAGCTTGTTCATCAAAAAGCTCTCTAAGATGAAACACTATGGTATGAGCATCCATAGACTCATGCTGCTTCTGCAGCTCTGGTGACATAGATGCGAGTATAATACAGGTAGCTATGTCACTGTCTTTGAGATGCTTACGATAAACTTTCTGATCCTCATTAGAAGCATCAACAGCAGGTGGATCAGGAAGTGGAATATCTAGGACATAGCCCGATTCCTCGGATCCGAGAACAATTCTCGATTTCTCGACCAATCAAGAAAGTTGGGTCCAGTTAATTTATTAGAATCCATAAGTGAGCGCAAATTCACACTGGTAGTCATCTTCAATCAACCTAAAGGGAAAGAGAGAAAGAATGTTAGAATAGAATTAAATGCATAATCATAAGGGCTTGCATGACATGCATATGGCTCCTACTAGTTTCAAAGAATCCATAACCCTCATTATGAATCCAATAAACATTATGACAAAATGTCCTAGTGGGTCGATATCCGACATTACTAAAATGACCTTGGATTTACCCAACAAGCCACCTTAGGTCAATCGGTAGGTATCAGTCATACTAATTGCATTATAGATATCCGACATTACTAAAATGACCTTGGGTTTACCCAACAAGCCACCTTAGATCAATCGGCAGGTATCGGTCATACCAGTTACATCATAGGTGCAATTATTGACTAGTGCTATCAACTCGTGATGTATGCACACACATTGGGTTATCAACTCTTGATGCGCGTACATCTGATGTACACTACCCAATTTTGCCTCTGTCTACGTTAACCTTGAGTTTACTCAACAAATCAACGCCCAAAGGAAAACCACCCATTAATCCCAAAACCTTATTTCCATGGTTCGAACATATCCGTATAGAGTGAGCTTGGGTTTACCCAACAACCCGAACTCTATAAGAACTCTGGTTCTCCCCATATTAATGGAAGGATTAGTTTTCATATTATGTGTGAGGGATTTCAAGCTCTGGTCTCATCCAAGCTGTAGGATTATAGTCACCATGACTATATGGAATGATTTAGGGCATCAATCACATTGAATTTATACCTATAATCATCCATCATCCCACCTTTGCATGTATAAGTCGACTTGTCGAAACATGCAAGTCGACTTATGCTACTGTGCACATGTAAGTCGACTTATAGCATTGTGCAAGTCGACTTACCTGAGAATACAAGTCGACTTGTGCATGTGTAAGTCAACTTGTTTGAACATACAAGTCGACTTATACATGTGTAAGTCGAATTATATGTATAGAATTGCTCTTTAATCGGCTAATTTCTCAATCCGTGCAGTTCCAATTCACAATACCAAGTGTAATATACTCTACTTTGATGTACCAATGAAACACTTTCATTGTATCATGCTTACCATACATATAATCATATTATACATGAAAAACTTGAAATCGATGAATACACTACTATTCACTTAGATTTTCAAATAATTTTGCGAACATCAAATTATCACCCTAAGTATCTCTAGGTAGTCTACACTTTATCAAGACTACTTCGGCACTGGTCACAAAAATTGTGACGGCCAAAACAATCAAGACAACGAAATACACTAACGAGACGCTAATGTGACATATTTGACATCCGAAAATTTTTGGAAACCCAATTTCAAGAAAATCAGTTTGGAAAGCATACAACATCAATGTAACATATTTTTAATCACATTAAAAATGATCCAAGGCATTGGAACTGAAAAATACATAATCAATCCTTCCAAACAAAACAGCTCCAGCAACTTTCTCAAAACTGCCAAGCTCTGTCTTTTGCTTGAAAAACTCATTGAAACAATTTCAATAAATTCTGAGAAAATTACAGAGGTTACAACATGTTCACAAAATTCTCCATGAAGTTTTTCAGGATTTATTTCCAATAAAAACTCAACCAACCTCAGAAACAAAGCCAATGTAGAATCTGTGTTCCTCAACACAGTTATTCCCAGCAGCACACAATAAATTCTCAAATAAATAGTAAATCACCTAGAAAACATTTTTCCATTCTCATAGACATTAATAAACATCTTAGAGACATGTAGGTGAAAGAAAATGCAAAAAAAAAATTTCTACAATTTATTCTCGAATTTATAAGCATGCCTGTTCAAGAAATGTGCACAAAGACAGCAATCAGAACATTAGGGAATAAATTAGCAAAACCATATCAAATCACATTGATAAATTCTTTCCTTCCACAGAAATATTCAAAAACATCTTATGAGCATTTCTGGGCAAGAAAATTTCGAAAAAAAGTTTTCTATACTGATTTCGAATTTAGCACAGTCAACATGCATCATCGTCACAAGCAATAGGCAGCTCCGACCTAGTTATGATTTCTTCGATATATACGACACAAGTGGCTCTGATACCACTGTAGGAAAATCCCAGTGTGTGCATCACATGCACACGGTGCGGAAAAACAAAATTTTTTGTTCCGGGACCTTCCCAAAAGCCAGGATCCATGTGTCTATATCTCGAAGTCAAACCATAACGACCAAAGAAGACCGTCTCTAACAGTATCCACGCAGAGATCGGAAAACCTAACCGGGGCAAACCCTTTGACCCAAGAATAGTTAGAACAAAGTAAAGACTGCTATATCTTACCTTTTTTCTTGGAGAGCTATGGAAAATAACGATGGAGGAGAAGATGAAGCTTGGAGAAGAGCTTGAAGATGATAGATGATGAAGAGATCAAAGCTTTGAAACCCTTTCAAAACCCACGATTCTCTACTCCTTCATTTCTCCATATGCCTTTCTCAAAGATGAAGAAGAGATCATCATTGTATGCATCCAAAAGGAGAAGACACAATTGGTTTTTTCAAAACCCTTTTTTGTCTTCTAGCCATTAAATGCAATTAATGACTAAGCATAAAAGAGAAGCTTCTTCTCCTTCTCATCTATCCACGTAAACACACACACACACACACACACACACACATATATATATATATATATATATATATATATATATATATATATATATATATATATATATATATATATATATATATATATATATATATATTCTTTAATTAATTAATAATATATATATATGTATATAAAGGTCAAGTGGTCCAGTCACACTGGAATTGGTCCTAGGCCTACAGTTCAGTATGAAAAACCACCGGAACCCTTTTCAACAATATCGATGTCGCGATCTCATCGGGACATATCTCGATCTCATCGGGATCTATTTAATCCTATTGCTCTCCATATATTGGATCTCTATCCAAAACTATTTTACTAATTCTAGAATCACTCTTATATCATATGACCCATTAGGTTATATATATATATATATATATATATATATATATATATATATATATATATATATATATATATATATATATATATTCTTTAATTAATTAATAATATATATATATGTATATAAAGGTCAAGTGGTCCAGTCACACTTTGGGTTTGGTCTACTACCTCACGGTTCAGTATGAAAAACCACCGGAACCCTTTTCAACAATATCGATGTCGCGATCTCATCGGGACATATCTCGATCTCATCGGGATCTATTTAATCCTATTGCTCTCCATATATTGGATCTCTATCCAAAACTATTTTACGAATTCTCCGAATCACTCTTATACGTATGACCCATTAGGTTCCCGGTTATGTTGGCCACTTAGATTAACACTTAATCTGAGCAAGTCATGAGCGATATCTAGCAACACATCATGACCCCCATTTGACCGAAAAGTAATTGGTTTAACGAATGAACCTATATTCATCATGAACCATATCACGAACCTTTCCATAGACAATTACTGTGCAATTCGTCCTTTCACCATGCTATACCCCACTTGGTTATGAGTATGGGCAAAGTATCAACTCTCACTAGACTGACTACGTCAAATCTAGTCCAAGTGATATCAGTTCTTGTCCTGGGACTCATTACTTTATATGTCACTGAAGACACTCTTCATGACATATGTACTCCGGCCAGAGATTTCCAAGTAATGACCCTGACAAGAAGCCATGGGTATCATCTTCTACTATCACAGAAGTGGCGAATCCTCTATTGGCTACTCAATTACTTTCGAATACCTCAAGCTGTACCCAAGCACCACCCTATGAGCGACCTCTATAAAGCAACAAGGAATGGAGTCAAAGCACAGAATCAGTATCTAAGATATCCTTGAGTACCTCAAGTCTAAGGATATTTGCACCATTGCTATGATGAGATTATCACTGACATTAGAATAGGACATCCATGTGATGATCTCATAGCAGGTCATCCAATGTACTTACTATCTCTAGTAAGCATCCACATCTCAACTCTAAACATCTCATATTTACAGTTTCTGAGATCCACTGCTTAATCAAATCAAGGAGCTTGAAATGTGCTAGTCTTTCCGGATTCGATGTCGGCCAGTAATCCTATGACTAGGATTATTTAGATCTCGACATAATTGCACATGATAGGAATCTCAGTAGTATGATCACATCATAATTTCCTTCATGCTATGTCATATATCATGGACTTCATTAATTTGCTTATTGATCAATATCAGTTCATAAATAATGAACATCAAATTAATGAAATATGCCTTTCTTTATTTATTCATAAAGTCTGTACACAACTTTGTACAAAACGCGCTAAAGGCGATTGCCTTTAGGGCACTACTCTAACACCTATGATGGAAGATTATGAGGACAACCATTGGAAGTCCTTCAAGGTACCTTCTTGTTAATTTTTTTCTATAGGTTTGCATATTTTTTTCAACCATTTATAGTCTTACTTTTTATTTTTCAAATGATAGGGTTGTTTAAGTGCTTTAGATGGGACGTTAATTAAAGTGACATCTCTATCTGATAAAAAACCACAGTATGACATTAGAAAAGCAAATATCGCAACAAATGTGTTGGGTATGTGATCGCGGCTTTGTTGATTCGACCTTAAGATCGATCCTTAGAAACCGGTCAAAAATAATAATAATTCCAAGGATTGCAATACAGGATGCAACCTCGGATCGTCTCACTTAATTGGAACTAAGTGAAAAAGGTCTAAGCTAGCCTAATTGTCAAAAATTGCAATCAAAGTTGATAAAATGGGAGTTTTGGTCATTGAAAGAACTAAGAGAATTTAACTAAATTGAAGGTAAAAGTGTAAAAAGTATATTTTTGAATTTTATGGAATTAAATGAAATTAAAAATTTGAGTAACAAGCAAATGATAATAAATCCTTTTGAAAATGAGCTTAGGCTATCATGGTTCAATACAATTTTCGGGAAGTGAAATTCACTAAGTTTTCAAGTATCAACCTTAAAGACTTCTCCTCAAGTCCAGGATCTTGATCAATGAACTCTATTTCTCAAGACTCCATTAAGTGCTCTTAAGCCTTAGAACCTTAAGGGATTCTTTAAGTCCAAGGTTTTAATCAACGAACTCCGCTAACTAAAACCTTGTTAAATGCATCTTAGTGTGTGAAATGGACAAGCTAATGCAATTGGTCAATTGGTTCAAGCACAATCTCATTATCAAACACAACTAGGCAAATAAAGAGAGTTAACACAATCACCAAAAGACATATATGAGACTTCATATATTGAGCATCGAAGTTCTACATTAAGCAATCCACAACACAATACATCATTCAACACTTGATTAAACTATAACCAAGCTAATCTAAATTCAAGCAGTAAAACCTAACTCAAGAATTTACAACAATGTAATTAAACTTGAAGATGTAAGATTAACTCCCTTTTTAGAACCGGTGAACTCAAACCGATGCTACATCTTTAAGAGGAAATGTGGTTTAGCTACGCATGACTCCGGACTCTATCACGACTGGTGAAGATTGGATGTCTCCCATGGTAGCAGAAGATACTGATGGTGGCCTCGAAATGATGGTGATGATTGAAGATGATAAAAATGGAGAATGATGATGGTCTGAATGATCGTATCTCCTGCCTCCAAAAACTTCTCTCGAAGATATTCGTCTGGTTGACCTAAAAATAGCAAAGTTTTTCAATGGTGGATGCGGGTCGGGTCGGAACAGTGAGAGATCTTTCCAAATGAAGTCCGGGTATTTGTCTGCTCACCGCGGCGAGATGTTTTGTGTGCGTCGCACGCGTGCTCCTTCTGGGTCGCTCGCCGAGGCGATGAGAGGAAGTTGCGTCACGGCGTGCTCCTCTTGATCCTCGCCGCGACGAGATGCTTTGTAGGCGCCGTGACGTGCGCTTCTTGGTTCCTCGTTGTGACGTGCAACATACATTATGTCACGACGTACAAACTTCTTCAGATGCTTTTGACTCTTCTTTTCCCCTACAAATCAAACAGAAATTTGTCAGTATCAATTGTCCTTAGAAAAATTACGATGGAATTAATTTTAATTTGTGACAATTTTACTATCGAATTTCATAAATTGTAAGCTCACTGTAAAGGACAAATTAAAGCACAAAGTCACAAAGTCACAAATTAAAAGTCAAAAAGTACATTAAAAACAGTAAAAGTGTAGCCAATTAATAAGATAAACTTGGGCTCAATCAGTGTGTGTTGTCCAAATATGCAATTCATATATGTTTTGTTTGGTTGGGCGAGTTTGGCACATGATGGTCGTGTACTTTGTGACGTTATCAATAGACCTGATGGACTTAAAGTTCCTCGAGGTATAAGTGCTTCACACACATAGAGAGATATGTATATATTAAAAACTTCATTCAAACTCTAATCTATGTATACTTGTGAAGGTTGTTATTACTTGGTAGACTCTAGATATTGCAATGCTAAGGGATTTTTGGCTCCATTTCGAGGTCAACGGTATCACCTTAATGAGTTTCATGGTCATCGTCCACAGACACCACAATAATATTTTAACATGAAGCACTCCAAGGCTAGAAATGTTATTGAGAGATGTTTCGGATTGCTAAAAGGGCAATGAAAAATATTAACTTCTCTTTCATTTTTTCCAATTAAAAGTCAAATGTGCATCATTTTGGCAAGTTGTCTCCTGCATAATTTGATAAAGAAGTACATGAGTTTTGATCCACAAGAGTTGGAGCTAGTTGAAGAAGATGATTTAGCAGATGATGACCCCCTTGATAATAAAGACCATGTGTCATTTATTAACCCAACACAAGACTGGGTTAACTTTAGAAATGATTTAGCAAATCAAATGTTTAATAGTTGGAGGGAGAGATCGAATCCTTGAATGTGTACTTGTTTCAACTTTTTTTATAAATAAAATTATTACTGTTGTATTTGTTTGAGATGTACTTTAGAAATGTGTACTTGTTTGTACTTGTTTCATTTCTTACTATTGTTGTCTCTGAATTATGTTATTTTTATTTAAGTTATTTGAATAACTAAGTATATGAGTTATTGATTCTTGAACAAGTTTATGTTTTCTTTCTTAGGATGGATCAAGAAGAATTTGGTCGAGTTCGGGGAAAAAATAAATGCTTTTGGACAGAAGAAGAGGTGCAAGTTTTGATTCAAGTTCTTCAAGGAATGGCGTGCGATCCTTCATGGAAGACAGATAGTGGGTTTAAGAGCAACTACTTGGCTAAAGTACATAAAAGAATTATAGAAATAATGCCAAATTTTTCGAAGAAAGTTAATCTTCATCTTGAGTCAAAAATCAAATGGTTGAAGAACAAATTTCATTGCATCAATGATATGTTAAGGGAGAGCGATTATCAGTGGAATGATGTGGAGAAAAAAATTGCATGTGAGAAGCAATGGTTTGATAGTTACTGTCAAGTTAGCTATTCATACTTGTTCTCTTTAATCAAATTGATGGACATGTGGCCTTATAGAATGCAAAAGTATATTGATTGAAGTTCCATTTTCTATTTTTCTATTTTTTTAGACGCATAAAGAAGCAAAAGGAATGTGGGAATTTAAATTCCTATATTTGAATCAACTTGAATCAGTTTATGGAAGAGATAGAGCTATGTTAGTGTCTTTATTTTCTATCTTTTTATGTGTTAATTTTCTTTATTCTTGAGGATTGAAGTTATAATTAATGGGAATTGATCTTGTTTCATGTCAAGGTATATTTTGGAACTAAATCGAAAGAACCGCTACAATTTTGAGATAAAAAGAGCTGAATTAGACATTGACCTTAATTAGACGTGGCCTCGTACAACAATTAGAGACTTAAAATAGAACACATGAAGACATAAAGCTAAATGCATGAAACGCTGATGCAAATAGCATTTCACGTAGACGCAAACACCAGTTGCACAACGCATAAAGCCAAGGCAAGAATAGTAAAACGCAGCATTCACAGGAAGGTTTTAAGGGAGAAGTATGTTAAATTGTCTAATCAGCAACAAGGGAATGTATGCTGTGCATTTTGAATAAAAATGCACAATGAAAGGAGAAAAACGCATAGAGCAATGGAGAGGCCTGCGACAAGCGTAAAGAAGGGTTTTTAAGTGGGTGGCTTGCGTGGAATAAAGGAGAGCTCTTAATTGATAAAAATCACGCAACAGTGGAGAAAGCACAAGTGAGGCGGTGACTGAGTGAGAAGAGAGACTTGGAGAGCAGGCTTCGTTGCTGGCGCAGGTGTGGACATGTGTGGATGAACAAAAGCTGAACAATAAATCCCCCCAATCTTATTTGTCCCATCGATGAATAATGAATGGGAGATGGCTGCGTAAGAAGGAAATAGAAAGAAGACTGCGGTAGATAGAAATCAAGAAGGATGACAACGACAGTCCCAATGTCAGTGACAGTCGAAATAGTTAGGAAAATCATTATGTTGGGTAACTAAATTTTTATTTCTTGGTTTACGAAATCCTAGTTATTGAACTTTGCATGCTGTGAGAATTTTGTTCTTTATTTCAATCAATTTATTAGTCAAGTATCAATTATTTTTCTGGGTCGTTATTTGATTGTTTAATTTGATAGCTAGGTGCACAACTAGTTTGTGATTTTATTCAATCAATCGCTAGATTAAAAAGGTTGACGTTCAAATTTTTTTAATCAAAAGTAGTGATTAGGATTTTTGTCTACTACGTTAGGGACATGATTCTAGGAAAAATAATTATCTAGGCTAAATATACATCGTATGTATGTTGTCTAGTTCGTCGATTTTCTTGATTCGTAAAGCTATTAATTAATTAAATCTGAGATCGTATCCAGGTTGTTAATTGTTGAAAGTGTATTTGTATTCACTATATTTCTGTACATAGGAACAAGGAATGGCTAGGTTTATATACAAACTTCCTATGATTATTTAGGAAATAATCTAGCTATTAACTATAGGAAATCTCTCAATTATAGGAGAGATTATAGGCGCAATAATAAACATATCAATACAAGATCAATCCTAATTAATACAAAATCAATTCTAATAACTCTACTCAACACTCCCCCTCAAGTTGGTGCATAGATATCACATATGCCCAACTTGCAAACAAGGTTATGAAACTGTTTGTTGTAGAGTCCTTTGGTGAAGACATCTGCCAATTGTTCATTTGACCTCACATGGAATAATTGCAGAGAGCCATTCATAAGTTTCTCCTTCACGAAATGTCGATCAATTTCTATGTGTTTCGTTCGATCATGCTGAACAGGATTGTGAGCTATGCTAATGGCAGCTTTGTTATCACAGTAGAGAGATGAATTCCTTCATCTGTTAGTTGTAATTCATTCATCAGCTTCCTTACCCACAATAATTTGCACACACCTTGAGCCATAGCTCTATATTCGGCTTCTGCACTGGATCTAGCAACTACATTCTGTTTCTTGCTTCTCTAAGTGACTAGATTTCCTCCTATGAGCGTACAATAACCAGTGGTTAACCTCCTGTCATCTGGAGATCCAGCCCAATCAGCACCTGTAAATGCTTCTAACTTAAAATGACCATTGTTAATAAACATAAGGCCTTTTCCTGGAGCAGATTTTAGATAGCGCAAAATGCGAAACACAGCTTATATGTGTGGTTCTCGTGGATCATGCATATATTGACTTACCAGACTAACTGCGCATGCTATTGGACCCCGATTTTTGAGTAAAAATAAGAAATATTCAAAAGGGGATGAGTTGGTTAAAATTGAGTTGAAAATCAAGAAATAAAGAGAGAGTGTAAAAAAATGAAAATTTGTGAAAAGTTTGACTTTTTGGCCTTTGAGGGTTGACTTTTGATTTAGGTAAATTTTGAGAAAATGATCTACATGAAACTTGTAGATTATGTTAAGATTTTTGTGTGGCCACAAAGTTTGCTATTTTTCGATGTCGGGATTGAGAGATATGATTTTCCGAAGATATGCTTTGTTTTGAAAATGCTATTAAGTATAGATTTGTGTGTTCTATGCTTCGAGGCCACTCATCGTATGGATTTAGTATGAATTGGAGTAAGTAGTCTTCATGAAAGTTTTAGATGATGTTTTTATCTTTCCATTGATATAAAGTTTGCAATTTTTAGATATCGGGGCTAGGAGTTATGAGCGATTAAAAATTAGAAGTCGTTTAGGAAAAGCTGTTTTGGACGGAATCTTTGATTGAGTTTTTGACCTCTTTTGAGACCTAATTTGATTTTGAGTACTTCAAGGAAGTTGTAGAGCTTCCTTTGATCTTTTTATTGACACAAAATTTGTCAAATTCCGAGTTCGAGATCTAGAGATATGATTTTTGAAAAGTTCGGTTTTGAAATTCCGTTACTTTGTTTTTAATCCGATCCCTTTTGTAATCTTTTGCTTATAATTCCTTCGTCCGACATCCGATTAATTTGATTCTTGAAGCGTTGGATTCCTAAGACAATTAATTTCATTTTATGAAGAATTATGATTTTTAGGAGATTAAATGGAAAGAGATTGATTGAACCAAAGTAAGAGATTTGGTTATAGGTTATAAGTTGGATAATTTTCTGAACATGGTTCGGTATTTTGCAAAATTCGGGAGCTGTACAACTCCGATTGAGTTGATTATTGAGGCCAAATAAAATTAATATATGAGGCTACAAATCATGTGAAGGGATCGAAATTTAATTTCATCCCTAAGATGGTCAATTTTTGGATTGAAGTTATGTTAATGTTCAGTCTCGGATTTTGTGAAGGTCCGATAGCTTTTTGGCTATAACTTCTTCGTTTCTGATCCGAATTAAGTGCGGTCAGTGGCTTTGGATTCGTATGATCTAGAGGAACAATTTTCAAGAAGAAAGTTTGTTCAAATTATTTCGTTTAGATGCTCGAAAATAGGACGCAAGCTATCAAATTTTGAAAATCCTGTGCAGGGGTATTTTGGGATTTCACTTAAAAGGAGGGGAAACTTGGTCAATTACCCCTCACTTAAGTGACATGGCAGAAACACAACATGGGCTGTCGTTTTTGGGGCTGGGAATTCACGAAATAAAAAGCAAAATAAGAAAGAAAATAAGAGAGAAATAAGAGAAGAGAAAAACGAAGATAGAGAGAAGGAGAAGAGAAGGTGTTCGGCCATGTGGAGAAGAAGCAAGTTGTCGATTTTCTTTGAGACTTCTAAAGGGTTTTGTGGCTTTGCAAGAGGAAAAATGTTGACGAAGAGGATAGCTTGCCTTGTAGCTTGAAAATAACGAAAATGGTGGAGAAAATGGTAAGTGAGAGAAAGTTTCAAGTTTTGAATTTTTGATGAGTTTGTTGGTTGGTTTAGCTTAAGATAGTTATGGATTGAGTTTTCCTAAGGTTAATTGAAGAGAATAGGTTATGATTATGTTTAATTTTGGATTAATTGTGAATTGGGGGTTATGCCCAAATTTGTGAATTGGGGTTTTTGTAAATTGATGCTTTAGATAGCTTGGATTAATGATGAATTTGAGATTTCTTAAGTCAATTTTGATGTTTATGCCTTAAGTGAGGTTTAATTTGAAAAATTGTAAATTGAGGGTTTAGGTCAATTGTGAAAATTGGGGATTTTGAAAATTGGAGAGTTAAATAGCTTGAATATGTGAGGAATTGATGAATTCCTAAGTCAATTGAAAGATTATATGATTTGTGATGTTCAATTTTGGATAATTGTGTGTAGGATTTATGTCAAATTTTGGGGTTTTGGGATTTTTTTGAAATTGTTGGATTAATATGGCTTAAAATATGATGAGTTTGTGAAATATGATAACAATTATGAAGAAATTGTGATTTATGGTGTTGAATTTGAATAATTCGGTTTAGGTCAAATTTGGAATTTGGGAAATTTAGAAATTGATGATTTAAATATCTTGGAATTAGTATGAATTGATGAATTATGACATCAATTTTAAGGATTAAGTTATTTATGAGGTTGAATTTTGATGAAATTGCTTTAGGGAATGTTAAATTGGAAGAAAGAAAGGAGAAATGGCCAAATTAAAGCTTGGAACAAGTTTCTCTCATCGATTTGAGGTGGGTAGTATGTTTATTTATTAAATTTTAAGCCAAGCATATGTACTTGAAAAATTCAAGAAGCAAATTTTGATAAATTAATTTTTAAATAAATGTTTGAAAAATATGATTTCCGAAAGATTAAATTCCTTGTTTTGGAATGATTTTACGAAAAAGCAAGGATTATCAAATTCGCTAGTTCCGAATTATTTGGACAATTGGAAAAAAATGTGTTTTGTGAATTTGAAAAAGTTCGGATTATGATTTGAAGAAATTATTGCATTCATTGTTATGAATTTGATTAATATGTGATTTAAATCCATGATTTGAGATTGAATGTGTTTTGCTATATGAATTGATATGATATGTGATTATGTGAAAGTGTCAAGTAATGACACTATATGACATTCTGATATGAAAACTTTGCAAATCAAGATTTCAAAACGTGCATTCGGGCAATCTGAAATTTCGTTTTCGATTATGTGTTTATGCAGGTTTGGTCAGGTCCCATATCTGAGACGAGTGCGCACTTGTCTATTTTATAGCCTTCTCCCGGCTACTCGCTAGTGGCATGGAGCTCCGATTTCAGACTCCCTTCACGGCTACACTGGACCGCTATACGGGAAAGTGTAGTACGTTTCATTCACTGTTTGCCTGAAGACGCCACTGTGAGAATGTGCGAGACGCTCTATTTTGGACGAACTAGACCATTTGATGTGTTATGTGTTTTGTTTTATTTATAAGTTTGTTGCATTACATATTTTGAAAAGGTTTACGAAATATCGATTTTGTTCAAGAAATGGGAAAATCCTAAGGAATAAACAATGTTGGATTTCCAGCCGGAAATTTATCGAAATTGTTTAGAAATGATTGAAAAGTTTGAAAGAAAACAAGTTTTCGATGATTTCACTACTGTATGACTTTTTGCTAAAATGGAAACAATTTAGAAAATAATTTTTTCTTATTATTTGATGTATAAACATATTATCTACGAGCTGTGTAGCTCACCCCCTTTCATCCCCATCTCCAGGTTTTGAGCAGGAGATCGGATGAAAGAATATCAAGACGTTTGGTCCAATTTTGTATCGTTTGGATTTTTGTGTAAATTGGGTTTGGTATTAATTCTGTATATGGCTTGAATTGCCATATGTGTATATGATTCTGTATGTGATTGGATCTGAAGGATATGAATTCGGGATCTAAGTTATGATTTGCATATTATCATAATTAGTGTAATGAGATTGTTTATGGAATTAAGATATGATTGTTGATTTAGCTATGGCTATGATGAATTATAAAATTGTTTGTAATTCTGAAGATTGTGGATTTGAGATGGATAATTCCGACATGTAAAGTACTAGATATAGGATTGCGGTTGTTATGTTGGATTCCGGACGGGGTGTCCGATGATACTGGTTTTTATGTGAGAATTATATAAGTGTATTTTTACCATTTGCAGATTTTGGGTTAAGACAAATGTAGCCGTTATGTTGCCGAATTTTCGATAAAAATTTGGGATACTAATGTAATTTAGGAATTTGTATGGATTTATAAGAATATAATCAAGTATTGAATTTTGTATGAGTATACAAGCATATGATTAAGTATTGAAATTTGTATATGGATGATTTTGTATGTGATGGAATAAAGTGAATACGAATGAAAAAGAGAAGGAATAAGAATTAAAAAAAAAATACCGGATTTGGAATGTCTTAGTGTTTCCAACACGATTGTGTTTCTCCGTTCTTTGTTCTCGGATGTCGGATCCGCTTTGTTAAGTTTTTGTTCGTTCTTCGTTCCGTCGTCAATCTGTATTCGATTTGCATTCGCTTTGCTTCCGTTTTGCTTCCGCTTTCGCTTTGTTTGTCGTTATCGAATTCAATTTAGCCAATTTGAATTTGCCTCGTTCTTCGTATCCGTGCCTGCTTTTCGGTTGGGATCCGGTTCCCAGATCGGGTCCCAACATATGCAATGTCTGGCCTAGTGTGAGAAAGATAGATGAGTCTCCCAACCAACCTTTGATATCTTCTCATGTCTACTGATGTACCAGTTCCTGCTTGCAGTTTGTGATTGCATTCGATAGGAGACTCAGCTGGTTTACAACCCATCATACCGGTGTCTTCCAATAAGTCTACGACATATTTTCCCTGGGAGATAAAGATTCCTCTTCTTGATCTAGCGACCTCAACTCCTAAGAAATATTGCAATTTTCCTTGGTCCTTAATTTCAAATTCTTGAGCAGGTAGTTTCTTCAACCTCGCCATCTCTTCTGTACCACTTCCAGTTATAATAATGTCATCAACATAGACAATAAGAAGCGTGATCTTACCGTGGGAGTGCTTGATGAATAGGGTATGATCTGCATTACTCTGTTGATAACCAAGAGTGATCATAGCCTGATTGAACTTTTCAAACCATGCTCGTGGTGATTGTTTCAGCCCATACAGGGCCTTTTTTAGGCTACAAACTTTCCCTTGTGTCCTCTCATCTTCAAACCCTGGAGGAATCTCCATATACACCTCCTCCTCCAGATCCCCATGAAGAAATGCAGTTTTAACATCAAACTGTTGTAAGCCACTTTTGATTGTCCATCCTAGAAAAATTAAATAATTACAATCCTTTTAGGCCTAAAGTATTCTTCTTGGACTTGGATTTTCCGCTTCGAACTCTTCACAAACATGATCCGGCCCATTCGATAAACAAAATGTAATGTCATATATGAAAATCGAATTTTGTCACTTTGAAAATATGTTTTCACAAAACTTATGCCAATACATAAAAGGATACACCGAAAATTTTACCTTTCTATTTCTTCAATCCATGGCTGCTGCATCTTCATCATTACATCAATTTGTACATTACAAAATCAAAGAAAATAGAAAAAAGAAACTAAGGAGGAAACATGGTGATGATAGACCACCCTCCTTGTTACAACCAATGAAGAAATCTTACAAGGTAAATTTTACTTCTATGGACAACCAAAAGAGCAAACATACACCATGTATATTTCTATCACATAAAAATATGCAGCATACATAAAAAGATTGCCAACCCATGCATCCAATATATAGGAACCAAAATCATGCATTAGAACCTGGCTCTGATACCAATTGTTGGATCGGAAAAAGAAAACATGCTTTGTTTGGAAAAACGGTAGATTTCAAAACTTTTAAGAAATCATTACTTGTAGCGGAAGCAACAAATCCAAATCAACATGCCAATAAATACATGATATGGTATAAGGATAATAAAATATAAACAAGATCAGGAGTATTACCGACTCCTTCGCTACAGCTTTAAATCCTTGCTGCGCTATCCTCTCCTTCTTCGTGTATCCAAATCATTTGCCTTTGACTCTTTTCCTTTAGCAATCTACTTTCTCCTTGTTGTAGTATCCTCAACCAATTAGATTTACCACCTGTTCTTCAAGGACAATTAGGTTAACAAAATCCTTTGGTGAGAAAGGAGAAGAAATGTTTGGAGGAGATTTTCTTAGAAGAAGAAGAAGCAAAATTGAAACTCTTTCAATTGGTATTTTCGATTCTCTCTTTCATGAAAGGAGAGAAGGTGTAAAGAACATGTAAGAACTCTTTCTTGCCTACCAATTTCGTATATGCATGGATGAAAGGAGAGAGAGGCATCAAATTCATCACTTCTTTCATTAATCACTCATAAAATAGCCAATGATTGAGATTATCTTCATTTATCTTTATGATGGCTATTTGAAAAGACCATAACCTAAAATTCAATAACCAATTTCGGTTTTGCCAAGAAGAAAGAAGGAAGATGGTCCATCTAATGTACATCTTTCATCTTTAATCTAATGAATGCAAATAGGTTACAAGCCAACATTAAAAGACAACCATTAAACCATTTAATGGTAAGTTCATAACTCCATTTAATGATGATTAACCATAATAAAGACCATCTTTATTTAGCATTTTTAATGTCAAATGTGTGGTTACGCATTTAACCTAGGAATAACCGAAATTGCTATCTTCTTCTTAAATTTTTTTTAATATAATTAATCTAATTAATTACATTAAACCAAAAACTAAGCCCATTACTAAATGTACATTTGGGCTTCTTTAATTAGACCAAGCCCAAGATTCAATTATGGGCTTTTAATTAACCTCTATTTATATTTCTTACTTAGCTTGATAACCTTCCTTAAAGCCAAGTGGGGAATCTTATTGGACTTTGATAATTCAAGCTCCAATAAGCCCATAATTAATTCAATCTCATTGGAATTAATTCTAGCTTATTAACTAAATGTCATTCTACTAAAGACAATTAGTTGAACTCTTGAATTATTAAATATTATGAGAATATGTCCAATTTCAAACCCTATTTAGAACCTTATTATAGCCATCCGCACAACAAAGGGTAAAATTACCGTTTTGTCCTTATGTTGGTTTTTCCTTCTAGATCTCTCATTTTACTTTATATGGTGATTAACACATAAGATCTCATCTCAGTGTTAAGACTTGATGGGTAACTAGTCCATCAAACTACTGGCGCCAGTTTAATCACCAAATCTCCTTAAAATATGTAGAAGAGATGATAACACTATAAACTCTTTATTTAAGTGAATGTTCCCTGATACATGTTTCAATTAATAATTCCAACATGCGAACCTTTGGATTAATAATCTGTAAAATCCATTCCGATCATATTAAGAATTATAATGAAACATATATGAGTTCACCACTCATCAAGATTATGATTCATAATAAGTGAATGCTTAAGTTGTATGTTTTAAGATTAAAGTAACGACCCACTTTATTCTTGAAAACATACTTGATTCTAGATTCATTTAATAGTGCCATTATCGATAGTCAACTACTATCATGATATGAAACTCATCATTCCCTTAAAGTAAACTCCTTTACTTATATGGAGATAAATCGCAACACTAAAGTCTAAACCATAATCAAGCGACCAACTTGATTATTCAACTGTGAATCAATTAATTCAGATTCTAATAATATACATGTTTCCCATACATCTCTATGTATATGTATATTACTTACAAAAGAATCTTGGTACCTTAAGACCAGATATATAATGCTCATACAGATAAAACCAAACTCTTTTGTTTTATTAATAATAAATATTTTCATTACAAAAGTGTAGCTGAAGAAGATAAAGTTACATATAAATACACTTGCTTTCCAGGGCACTATATTTACATAACTCTAACATGTATGTAGCATAACATTTCGCCTACTTTATTCTTGTTGTATGAGAGAAAGTGCAAGCTGAACAAATGGAAAAGGATCTTTCCCAAGAATTGTTCCTCGGATATGATCATACTTAGGGTTAAGACCTGTTAAAAAATTAAATACCCGATCTTCTTCTATCATTTTCTGAAATCTAGCAGCGTCTTTTGAGCATTCTGCTTGAAAGTCTTGATAATAGTCTAATTCTTGCCACAGCCCACATAACTCCGGAAAATACTGTGATACAGTCATATCTCCATGCTTCGTGTTATGCAATTTATTACGAAGATAAAAAATTTGAGCTTTATTACCTATTTGAGAATAGGTCAGAGAAGCAGCTTTTCATATCTTTGCTTCTGTAACAAGTACCAAGTATGTCCAAGCAATCTCCAGTTTCATTGAGTTTATGAACCAAGACATGACGAGTGAATTTTCGGACTCCCACTGATTATAATCCAAAGTATTGACGTCGAGTCTCTTACTGTCATCAGTAATGTAACCCTACAATCCTCTAGCTTTGATGAACAACAAACAGGATCTTGACCAAGCAAGATAATTAGTTCCATCAAGTTTTATGGGACTAATTTGAAGTGAAGGATTATCGGAACTCGACATAATTACCTTCTTTCCCTCCATCTTCTCCAATATTAATCAAAATCTCCAAAAAAATAGGATATGTGGGTTGAAAAATACTAGGAACAAAAATTACCGAAAGAAGACAAGAGAGCAAGGGTACTGCAAGATGGCTGAATGTTGCGTGTGACACCCCCAATGGAGAGGCAAGAGGCCGGCAAACTTGATGGATAAAGAACGACGACGAAATTCCGACAGTAGGGCGGCGCGTGGTGCCCACGCGCGAAAACGGTAGGACGCTGTGGCGGCGTGTGGAGGCTTGTGGATGTCCGGTTGACGTCGGGTCTTTCACCGTGGTGGTCGCCGGTCACTGCTGAGGCTATCTACGAGGGTGGTGAGAAAAAATGGTTGTTGGTTGGGGCGAGTACAAACTCAGTTGGTGAAGAAATGCCGGAAAAATAAAAACAACAGTCCCTAAATCAGATAAGGCTCTAATACCATGTTGAAAGTGTATTTGTATTCACTATATTTATGTACATATGAACAAGGAATGACTAGGTTTATATACAAATGTTGGGACCCGATCCGGGAACCGGATCCCAATCGGAAAAGCAGGAACGGATACGAAGAACGAGGTGAATTCAAATTGGATAAATTGAATTCGATTACAACAAACAATGCGAAAGCGGAAGCAAAGCGGAAGCGAATCGAAAACAGAATCGAAAGAAGCAAATCGGAACGGTTACAATCAAAGGCGAAACAGATACGGATCGAATTCAAACTTACAATCAAAGTATACAAATGCAGCCAAATCGAATAGCATAACTAATGTCCGACATCCGTGAATAAAAGACAAAGACAACAACGATTGCGTTGGAAACCTAAAACTAATCCAATACGAAAATTCAGTATAATTTTTTTTCTTTTTCCTTATACCTTTTCTTATATTCCTTTTTCCCTCGAACTCAATTAAAGCATACAATTTCCTTTTTCTTAGAAGTTATCTTCAATCAAATCCTCAAATCATACAAACTGCTTATACATATAATCAAGTCCCAAAAAAAATTCATCTTTATACCCATTTTATCAAAATTTTGGCAGCTTAACGGCTACCTTATGACTAACCCAAACCTGCAAAGTGTTCAAACAACACTTCTATATTCTCACAAATATCCAGTATCATCAAACTCCCCGTCCGGAATCCAACATAACAAACGCAATCCTATATCTAGTACTTTACATATCGGAATCATCCATCTCAAATCCACAATCTTCAAAATTACAAACAATTTGATAATTCATCATAGCCATAGCCAAATCAACAATCATATCTTAATTCCATAAACAATCTCATTACACTAATTACAATCATATGCAAATCATAACTTAAATCCCGAATTCATATCCTTCATATCCAATCACAGACAGAATCATATACACATATGGCAATTCAAGCCATATACAGAATTAATATCAAAGCCCAATTTACACAAAAATCCAAACGATACAAAATCGGACCAAACGTCTTGATATTCTTCCATCCGATCTCCTGCTCAAAACCTAGAGATGGGGATGAAAAGGGGGTGAGCTACACAGCTCGTGGATAATATGTTTATAAATCAAATAATAAGTAAAAATCATTTTCTAAACGGTTTCCATTTTAGCACAAAGTCATACAGTGGCGAAATCATCGAAAACTTGTTTTCTATCAAACTTTTCAAATCATTTCTAAACAATTTCAATAAATTTCCGGCTGGAAATTCAACATTGTTTATTTCTTAAGATTTTCCCATTTCTTGAACCAAAACGATATTTCGCAAACCTTTTCAAAATATGCAATGCAACAAACTTAGAAATAAAACAAAACACATAACACATCAAATGGTCTGGTTCGGTCCAAACAGAACGTACTACACAATCCCGCATAGCGGTCCTGTGCAACCGTGAACAGAACGTACTACACTTTTTCGCATAGCGGTCCAGTGTAGCCGTGAAGGGAGTCCAAAATCGGAGCTCCATGCCACTAGCGGGCAGCCGAAAAAAGGCCATAAAACGGACAAGTTTGCACTCGTCCCACAGATGGGACCTGACCAAACCCACATAAACACGTATTCGAAAAATCGAACATTCGGATTGCCCGAAGGCACTTTTCAAAAATCTTACTTTTCAACTTTCTCATATCACAATCACATATCACATTAAAGCATGTAAAATTTACTCGTCACATCAAAACCAAAATTCAAATCATTAATTCATCAATCAATTCACATGTAAATCAAAATCATCACAATGTATGCAAATATTTCTTTCAATCATAAAATCAAGCTTATTCAATTTCACATTTTTTTAAAATCATTCATACAGTTCGAATTCTAATTTCTCAACCATTTTCATAAACGATAATTTATCAAAATTGTGCTTCATGCTTAGCTTAAAATTCAATAAATAAACATATTACCCACCTCGAAATGATGCTAGGAACTCGTCTCGATCATCAATTTGACCAACGCTTCCTTTGTTCTTCCAATTTAAAATTACCTAAGCCATCATCATCCAAATTCAACGTCATAATTAGCATAATTACTTAAATTGGGCTTGGAGAACTCAAATCCCTTATATTGCCAAGCTATCTAAATCCACAATTTTGAAAATTCTCAAATTTCAAAATTGACTTAAACCAATTCACTCAACTTCACTCAAATTCAATACCATAAAAATCATAATTACTCAAATTGAGCTTAGGAAACATCAATTCCTCACATATTCAAGATATCTAAATCTCCAATTTTAAAAAACCCCAATTTTCAAAATTGGCCTAAACCAATTTACACAAATTCAATATCATAAATCACAAATTCCTCAAAATTGATATTTATAAGTCACCCATCCATCATATTTTCCATGATTCTAAGCCAATAATTTCCAAAAATCCCAATTTCTGAAATTAGGCATAAATCTCAATTAAATTTTCATCCAAAATTAAACATAACCTAAGGCCTAATCATCAAAATTTAGCTTATCATTAACAAACCCACACCAATTTCAAGTAATCTAAACCAAAAATTTACAAAAAACTCAAAGATCAAAAACCAACTCTTACCTCTTTCTCTTCCAATTTTGGATTTTTCAAAACCCCATGGGAAGCTTTCCTCCTTTTCTATCTTTTCCTCTTGAAATAAGAACGAAAATCATCTTGGAAGCTTGAGAAGAATAAAAAACCTAGGTTTCCCCTCTTTTCTCTTTCATTTTCTCACCACCGAAAACTTCCTTTCTCTTCTCTTCTCCTTATTCTTCTTTCCTTTATTCAAAAAGTCGAGCTTCACTAGAAAAAAACGACATCCTCATCTGTCTTTTTATCTATTTATAGTGCCTAGTCATTAATTGAGGGTCAAATGACCATATTGCTCCTCCATTCAAAGCTTAAAGTCATGCTTACTTGCGGGTCTGATTCGCACTATCAATTTGAAGGAATTTGTCAAAACTTCCTTCTAGAGAAATTTTCCTCTATGTCTTAATTTCATAACGCCACAAGAATCATCCAATTCGGAGCACTACGTCAAAAGTTATGCTCAAAACATTTCCGACATGTTCACATTCTAACACATTTTCCATGTACTATTATTTCCATCCAGAAATTAACATTCTTAACCACAAAATTGAAACTCGAAGTCTTCATACAAATTGTAGCCTTATCTCTCTAGTTTAATTCAAAACAAGAAGCACCTCATTTCGATTCTCAGATCAAACGTTATGCTCAAAATACTCTCAGGTATTCTAATCCAAAAACTGCACTCTAATTCGGACTTCTATTCATAATTTGAAAATCTTAGGGGCAAAATTGAAATTTACTATCTTCATATGACTTGTAGCCCCATGTCTTAATTTTATTTCACCTCAAGAATCACTTCAATCGGATCTCCACAGATCCCGAATTTCTCGAAATACTGAGCCATGTTCAGAAAATTTGTCCACTCACTTTGATTAAATTAATCACTATTAATTTAATCTCATAAAATTATAAATTTTCCATGAAGATGTAGGGAATTGTCTTAGGAATCCAACGCTTTAAGAATCAACTCAATCGGATGTCGAATAGAAAAGATATAAGCAAAATAGTGAACAAAGGTCAGATTGGAGGGAAAAACAAGCAAGAAAATCAAAACGGCGTCGCATGGAGGGGTTCGAAAACGGCGCCGTATGAAGCAAAACGCGCGTGCAGAGGAAAGGAGAAATCAAAACGACTTCGCGTGGAGAAACAAAAATGGCGTCGTATCAGCGGAAACACCCACGTGTTGGGCGAGCCCGCGCTCGCCCTCGCGCCTTCGCGAGGGCACTCGCAGGGAGAGTCGCTCGCCCTCGCAAAGGCTCGGCTCGCCCTCGCGAGGGAGCGCCTGAACCAAATATTATTTTTTATATTATTTATATAAAATTGAATAATTTTCAAAAATCATATCTTTTGATCCCGAACTCCAAATATGACAAATTTGGTCTCTATAAAAAGCTTGAAGGAAGCTATACAACTTCCATGAAGGACATAAAAATCAAATCGACTCCTAAAGGAGTCCATTTTCCAGTCAAAGATTCTGTCCTCTAATATATCATGTTAAAACCATGACATAAACTTGTAAAAATCATAACTTATTATTCCTTGATCAAAAAATTGCATACTTTATATCAAATTAAAGATCAAATCAAATCCTTCAACTTTCATGAAGAACATCAAAGCTCAATTAACCTCTAACTAGGTTAACTTCTCAGTTAAGGTTTCAGCCATACCAATAGTCAACCTAAACACACTTAAACTTTGACTGATCATAACTTTCACTTCCGATATCGAAAAATTGCAAACTTTATGGCTGCAGAAAGCTGTTAACATAATCTACAAGTTTCATATAGGTCATTTTCTCAAATTTTGCCTCAATCAAAAGTCAACCTTCAAAGGCCAAAAAGTCAAACTTTTCATAAATTTTCATTTTCTCACACTTTCTCTCTTTATTTCTTGATTTTCAACTTAATTTCAATCGACTCATCCACTTTCAAATATTTCTTGTTGTCACTTAAAAATCGGGGTCCAACATTTCTCTCCCTCTTAAAAGAATTTCGTCCTCGAAATTCATACTTGATTAGACACCAAATGACTTTTTCTCTTACTTTTTAACACTGGTCACACACTTTCTAACTGGTTTCTCGTCATACTTATCTTTCACTTATTCAATATCATAGCAAAACACTGTTTCATTTTATCTTATCTTCAAACGGTCATTCTTTCATCTCACAAAAGTATAATCAATTTAATTTCATCCCAAAAGCTATCATTCAATTCAAATCTTAATTTTTCATCATCACAAACCTAAAATTCATCAAAGTTCTTAACCCTCATCAATCACTTAATTAGGCCTTCACATAATTCATAAAAATCCATCTCCATGCTCATCTTTCACTCACAAATGGATATACAAAATCAAATCATCCTAATTCCTCATGAACTTCAAATCTCAATTTCATGCACAAATTCCTAAAATCACTTAACATTCTTATCATCTTCATCTATCAAGCACTTTGGTATGCACTTTATTTTTATCACAATCTCACAAATTCAATCTTATTCTTGAACATTTTTATACAAATCAGTTAGACACAAACGCCCAAGTACGATCATAATACTGGGCTTTGATACCATAAATGTTGGGACTCAATCCTGGAACCAGATTCCAACCGAAAAAGCAGGAACAGATACGAAGAACGAGGCGAATTCAAATTGGATAAATTGAATTCGATTACGACAAACAAAGCGAAAGCGGAAGCGAATCGAAAACAAAATCGAAAGAAGCAAATCAGAACGGTTACAATCAAAGGCGAAACAGATACGGATCGAATTCAAACTTACAATCAAAATATACAAATGCAGCCAAATCGAATAGCATAACTAATGTCCGACATTCGTGAATAAAAGACAAAGACAACAACGATCGCGTTGGAAACCTAAAACTAATCCAATACGAAAATCTGGTATAAATTTTTTTTCTTTTTCCTTATACCTTTTCTTATATTCCTTTTTCCCTCGATTTCAATCAAAGCATACAATTTCCTTTTTCTTAGAAGTTATCTTCAATCAAATCCTCAAATCATACAAACTGCTTATACATACAATCAAGTCCCAAAAAAAATTCATCTTTATACCCATTTTATCAAAATTTCGGCAGCCGTGACTAACCCAAACCTGCAAAGTGTTCAAACAACACTTCTATATTCTCACAAATATCCAGTATCATCGGACTCCCCGTCTGGAATCCAACATAACAAACGCAATCCTATATCTAGTAATTTACATATCGGAATCATCCATCTCAAATCTACAATCTTCAGAATTACAAACAATTTGATAATTCATCATAGCCATAGCCAAATCAACAATCATATCTTAATTCCATAAACAATCTCATTACACTAATTACAATCATATGCAAATCATAACTTAAATCCCGAATTCATATCCTTCATATCCAATCACATACAGAATCATATACACACATGGCAATTCAAGCCATATACAGAATTAATACCAAAGCCCAATTTACACAAAAATCCAAACGATACAAAATCGGACCAAACGTCTTGATATTCTTCCATTCGATCTCCTGCTCAAAACCTGGAGATGGGGATGAAAGGGGGGTGAGCTACGTAGCTCGTGGATAATATGTTTATAAATCAAATAATAAGCAAAAATCATTTTCTAAACTGTTTCCATTTTAACAAAAAGTCATATAGTGGCGAAATCATCGAAAACTTGTTTTCTATCAAACTTTTCAAATCATTTCTAAACAATTTCAATAAATTTCCGGCTGGAAATTCAACATTGTTTATTTCTTAAGATTTTCCCATTTCTTGAACCAAAACGATATTTCGCAAACCTTTTCAAAATATGCAATGCAACAAACTTAGAAATAAAACAAAACACATAACACATCAAATGGTCTGGTTTGGTCCAAGCAGAGCGTCTTGCACATTCTCACTTACATGTGGTCCTGGCCAAGTGAGCGAAACGTACTACACTTTTCTGCATAGTGATCCAGTGTAGCCGTGAAGGGAGTCCGAAATCGGAGCTCTATGCCACTAGCAGGCAGCCGGAAGAAGGCCATAAAACGGACAAGTGCGCACTCGTCCCACAGATGGGACCTGACCAAACCCACATAAACACGTATTCGAAAAATGAAACATTCGGATTGCCCGAAGGCACTTTTCGAAAATCTTACTTTTCAAATTTCTCATATTACAATCACATATCACATTAAAGCATGTAAAATTTACTCGTCACATCAAAACCAAAATTCAAATCATTAATTCATCAATCAATTCACATGTAAATCAAAATCATCACAATGTATGCAAATATTTCTTTCAATCATAAAATCAAGCTTATTCAATTTCACATTTTTTAAAATCATTCATACAGTTCGAATTCTAATTTCTCAACCATTTTCATAAACGATAATTTATCAAAATTGTGCTTCATGCTTAGCTTAAAATTTAATAAATAAACATACTACCCACCTCGAAATGATGCTAGGAACTCGTCCCGATCATCAATTTGACCAACGCTTCCTTTGTTCTTCCAATTTAAAATTACCTAAGCCATCATCATCCAAATTCAACGTCATAATTAGCATACTTACTTAAATTGGGCTTGGAGAACTCAAATCCCTTATATTGCCAAGCTATCTAAATCCACAATTTTGAAAATTCCCAAATTTCAAAATTGACTTAAACCAATTCACTCAACTTCACTCAAATTCAATACCATAAAAATCATAATTACTCAAATTGAGCTTATGAAACATCAATTCCTCACATATTCAAGATATCTAAATCTCCAATTTTCAAAAACTCCAATTTTCAAAATTGGCCTAAACCAATTTACACAAATTCAATATCATAAATCACAAATTCCTCAAAATTGATATTTATAAGTCACCCATCCATCATATTTTCCATGATTCTAAGCCAATAATTTCCAAAAATCCCAATTTCTGAAATTAGGCATAAATCTCAATTAAATTTTCATCCAAAATTAAACATAACCTAAGGCCTAATCATCAAAATTTAGCTTATCATTAACAAACCCACACCAATTTCAAGTAATCTAAACCAAAAATTTACAAAAAACTCAAAGATCAAAAACCAACTCTTACCTCTTTCTCTTCCAATTTCGGATTTTTCAAAACCCCAAACTTTCCTCGTTTTCCATCTTTTCCTCTTGAAATAAGAACGAAAATCATCTTGGAAGCTTGAGAAAAATCAAAAACCTAGGTTTCCCCTATTTTCTCTTTCATTTTCTCACCACCGAAAAATTCCTTTCTCTTCTCTTCTCCTTATTCTTCTTTCCTTTATTCAAAAAGTTGAGTTTCACTTGAAAAAAACGACATCCTCATCTGTCTTTTTATCTATTTATAGTGCCTAGTCATTAATTGAGGGTCAAATGACCATATTGCCCCTCCATTCAAAGCTTAAAGTCATACTTACTTGCAGGTCTGATTCTCACTATCAATTTGAAGGAATTTGTCAAAACTTCCTTCTAGAGAAATGTTCCTCTATGTCTTAATTTCATAACGCCACAAGAATCATCCAATTCGGAGCACTACGTCAAAAGTTATGCTCAAAACATTTCCGACATGTTCACATTCTAACACATTTTCCATGTACTATTATTTCCATCCAGAAATTAACATTCTTAACCACAAAATTGAAACTCGAAGTCTTCATACAAATTGTAGCCTTATCTCTCTAGTTTAATTCAAAACAAGAAGCACCTCATTTTGATTCCCTGATCAAACGTTATGCTAAAAATACTCTCAGGTATTCTAATCCAAAAACTGCACTCTAATTCGGACTTCTATTCATAATTTGAAAATCTTAGGGGCAAAATTGAAATTTACTTTCTTCATATGACTTGTAGCCCCATGTCTTAATTTTATTTCGCCTCAAGAATCACTTGAATCGGATCTCCACAGATCACGAATTTCTCGAAATACTGAGCCATGTTCAGAAAATTTGTCCACTCACTTTGATTAAATTAATCACTATTAATTTAATCTCATAAAATTACAAATTTTCCATGAAGATGTGGAGAATTGTCTTAGGAATTCAACGATTCAAGAATCAACTCAATCGGACGTTGAACAGAAAAGATATAAGCAAAATAGTGAACAAAGGTCGGATTGGAGGGAAAAACAAGCAAGAAAATCAAAACGGCGTCGCATGGAGGGGTCCGAAAACGGCGCAGTATGAAACAAAACGCGCGCGCAGAGGAAAGGAGAAATCAAAACGACGTAGCGTGGAGAAACAAAAACGGCGTCGTATCAGCGGAAACGCCCACGCGTTGGGCGAGCCCGCGCTCGCCTTCGCGGGGACTCGCCCTCGCGAGGGAGCGCCTGAACCAAATATTATTATTTTTATTATTTATATAAAAATGAATAATTTTCAAAAATCATATCTCTTGATCCCGAACTCCAAATATGACAAATTTGGTCTCTATAGAAAGCTTGAAGGAAGCTCTACAACTTTCATGAAGGACATAAAAATCAAATCGACTCCTAAGGGAGTCTATTTTCCAGTCAAAGATTCTGTCCTCTAATATATCATGCTAAAACCATAACATAAACTTGTAAAAATCATAACTTATTATTCCTTGATCGAAAAATTGCATACTTTATATCAAATTAAAGATCAAATCAAATCCTTCAACTTTCATGAAGAACATCAAAGCTCAATTAACCTCTAACTAGGTTAATTTTTCAGTCAAGGTTTCAGCCATACCAATAGTCAACCTAAACACACTTAAACTTTGACTGATCATAACTTTCACTCCCGATATCAAAAAATTGTAAACTTTATGGCTACAGAAAGCTCTTAACATAATCTACAAGTTTCATATAGGTCATTTTCTCAAATTTTGCCTCAATCAAAAGTCAACCCTCAAAGGCCAAAAAGTCAAACTTTTCACAAATTTTCATTTTCTCACACTTTCTCTCTTTATTTCTTGATTTTCAACTTAATTTCAATCGACTCATCCACTTTCAAATATTTCTTGTTGTCACTCAAAAATCGGGGTCCAACAACAAACTTCCTATGACTATTTAGGAAATAATCTAGCTATTAACTATAGGAAATGTCTCAATTATAGGAGAGATTATAGGAGCAATAATAAACATATCAATACAAGATCAATCCTAATTAATACAAAATCAATTCTAATAACTCTATTCAACATTAATTAATAAGGGTTAATTCAAATACATGTCTTGGTTAACTAAACATAGAAGAAAATAGGTAAAGAAATTTACCATGACGAATGTTGAACTAATAAATTGGTTATTTTTAGTGTCAATGATCAATGCAAGTTCAATAACGAAGGAGACCGAAAACCAAGATTTATTTCTATTGATTGTTAAATTCTCATTATTTTGTTTTTAGTTATTTTTCAATTTCAATTTCCAATTAAATTTTGTTTAATTCACAATTACAAAACTCCCCTTTTTATTGCGTAACTACTAACGTTTGAATTCCTCATGAGAACGATCCCTACTTTCTACTTCTACATTAATTTGTGTTACAGGAAGTTGGTTTTTTTTTATATTTAGTTGTAGGCGACAACATTCATCAAATTTTGGCATCGTTGTCGGGGAGTTTTTGACAGTTTATGTATGTTACGCGTTTGAATCAGTCTGAAAATTTGCAATACAATCCTAAAATTGAGAAAATAGCAAAGGCATTAAGAAATCAGACAAAAGAAAGACAACAAGTACTAAGAGAAGAACGACTGAGGAAAAGGAACATGGATGAAAATTGTACTTTACGCTAACTAGCTGCTCCAGCTGAGGATCGACAGCCTCATTGTATTTAGGTGATAATAACACTTCTGAGCTGAAATTGGGATTGATTCACTTGTTACCCACTTTCCGAGGTACATTGGGAGAAGATCCTTATAAGCACTTGAAGGAGTTTGATGTTGTTTGTATGGGGATGAAGCCTACTAATGTCACAAAAGAGCAGATAAAGTTGAGGGCTTTCCCCTTTTCTTTGAAGGACGATGCCTAAGATTGGTTATATTATTTACCTGCTGGAAGTATTAGAATATGGGTAGAGATGAAGAAATTATTTTTAGAGAAGTTTTTCCCAGCTGTCAGGGCCACCAATATTAGAAAAAAATTTTATGACATTCAACAAAACACCAGGGAGTCATTATATGAATATTGGGAGAAATTTAAGAAGCTGTGTGCAAGTTGCCCCATCATCAAATCAGCGAACAACTGTTGATTCAATACTTTTATGAAGGTCTTTTATCGACTGAGAGGAGTATGATAGATGCTGCAAGTGGAGGAGCGCTAGTTGATAAAATACCAACAACTGCATGGGATTTGATCTCAACTATGGCTTCTAACTCTCAACAATTTGGAGCTCGGAATGATTATGGTTCAAGACATGTTAATGAGATGGGAGTTTCGTTGTTGGAAAGAAGATTAGATGATTTGATTTTTTTGGTGCGTCAACTTGCGGTATCACGAAAAAAGGAAGTTAAAACTTATGGAATTTGTTCTATGGTTGGTCATCCTACATATATGTGTCCTACTCTTCAAGAAGACCATGTTGAAGAGGCCAAGGTAATGGGTGGTTATTTGGGACAATCTCAAAGGATGTATGACCCATTTTCAAACACATATAATCCAGGTTGGCGAGATCATCCAAACCTCCATTATGGCAACAATCAGGGACAACAAGTAAGTTCTAATTTTCAGCCATATAAACAACCTTATGTTCCTAGACAACAGCAACAAATGGGACAAAGTTCTGGTGAAAATAATTCTTTAGAGGACATAGTCAAGACATTGGCCACAAATACTGCAAACTTTCAATAGAATACCATGAAATTTCAGCAAGATACGCAAGCCAACATACAAAATCTTGAGACTCAAATGAGCCAAATGGTGATTGCCATCAATAGGTTGGAGGCACAAAATTCAGGAAAGCTCCCTTCTCAACCTGAGATGAATCCAAAGAAGAGCGCTTGTGTTATTACGCTTCGAAGTGGTAAAGAGTTAAAGGAACCTACCCCAAAGGTTTCTAAGCGAGAGGTTGAAGAAGAAGTAGAGAAAAAAGTTCCAAGGCAGTCACAAGAGAAAAAGGAGGGTGATTCTTGCATTGTCACGCCTAATTTTAGTATACAACCTCCTTTTCCTAGTTGTTTTGCAAGCAAAAGAAGGAGGAGCAACAAAAAGAAATTCTAGAAAATTTTCGCAAGGTACAGGTAAATATTCCTTTACTTGATGCTGTTAAACAAATTCCTCGTTATGTTAAATTTCTTAAGGAACTCTGTACCTCAAAGAGAAAGTTAAGTGGCAATGAAAAGGTGCGATTGGGTGAGAATGTTTCTGTTGTGTTTCAAAAGAAGTTACCTCCTAAATGTCCAGAATCAGGCATGTTCGCAATCCCTTGTAAAATAGGTAATCTGAAAATTAATGTTATGCCTCAATCTATTTATGAATCTTTGAATATGGGTCCTTTGAAAGAAACTGATGTCATAATCCAACTTGTTGATTGATCTCATGCCTATCCAAAAGGTGTTCTTGAGGATGTCCTAGTTCAAGTTGATAATATGCTTTTTCTTGCTGATTTTTATGTCTTACATATGGGTAATGAAGATTCATCCACTTCAGTCCCAATTTTATTGGGAAGACCATTTTTGAAAACTTCCAGAACAAAATTGATGTATATGATGGGTCTTTGACTATGGAGTTTGATGGTGATGTGATTAAGTTCAATATTTATGATGCCATGAAATTTCCTAATGATGATCAATCTTTTGTTTTTGTGAGTTTTCTTGATACTTTAGTGCATGAAACATTTCATTTAGATGGACCAGATAAATTATGGATTGCATTGGAAAATAACTTGGATATTCATAAAGGAAAGACACTAGCCAATTATCTTGTCATTCCTAAAGAGTTGGATACCACTATCCAGATGTTAGAGCAGAGCAAATTCTTGGAGGAATAGGTATGTTTTCTGGAACTAAATAGAAATAATTCGAAGTTGTTGCCATATCTCATACAGCCACCAAAATTGGAGTTGAAGGCTCTTCCAGGTAACTTGAAATATGAGTATTTATGTAACACCTCACTCACGCAAAACACGTGCCCAACATCTTAGGTGATATCCAAATTCGTGTCCTGCAAGGGTGGCATGCTAGAGCACTCACTCATTCAAAAGTCAGTATAAATGTTTTTTGAAACAACAACAAATTTTGCAAAAATTGATATTAAGATCGGGTCCATTTTTATTCATAAACATTTTTAATCAACATAATACAATCAATAGAATTTTCAATAGCCAATTGGGCCCCTTTCACAAAGACATAACACTTTAGTCATAATGTCTTTACATTACATCATAAAAGCCTTTGGATAAACATTGAACAAAATTTTGGAATACAATATTTTTTTGAAATGACGGAATACAAATTTATACAATAGGAAAAACACTAATACAGGCACCATCTGATCCCGACCTCTTCTTTCACTCACATGCAATAGGTATACTCCCGTTGGCCTAACGAGGTATTCTTCTAATCCTGAAAAATAATTGTAAATTTTGGGTGAGTTTTGCGAACTCAATGAGTGACCATCATCGATGGCTCACCCAGTCACATAACACATAATTCACACATCTCACTTTATTTCACATTTCACGTTATTTCACATTCAATACACTTAATCATTTATATTATACATATGCAATGCACATGAGACTCACTTTCCATTTGTTACTTTGTTGTGACTGAGTGCCTAAATTGTCCCATATAGGGCTCATTAATAACTGTCCCTTATCTATTTGAGGGATATAGGGCTTATTAAACATTGAGCTTGAGGCTCTGAATCACTTTTGAGCTCGAGGCACTTAGGTTTATGCCTCACTAGAAAAATTGAAATCACAATTTATTACTCACTGACTTACTTTCAAACTTTCCAAAACACCCTTTCAGATCTACTTCACATACAATCAGAAGGTGAAACTGAGGTAATTTGTTCATACACTCTTTTAGAAAAATGTTCCTCTATGTCTTATCTTTCCATTGACATCAAAATCACTCAATTTGGTTCAGCAATATGGAACATATTCTTCAAACATTTTCAGACTGTTCTTAATCAAAAACAGTTTACTATATACAACTTCCATCTAGAAATTGAACACCTTAGAAACTGAATCAAGATTAAGCTTCTTCATGAGATTTGTAGCCCTATTGCTCTAGTTTACTTTAAATAAAAAATCACCTTAATTAGAATCCTACAGATCAAAATATCATCATAATACTAAAGTATGTTCAGTAGAATAACACCAGTTCATACTATTTAGGAGTACACTCACTGTACCCGTTCTACTTTTTCACTTAATCTTTCTCAATTCATTTCGGAGGGCTATGATTCTTAAGTGGAGATGTAGATCAATGCCTTAAGAATGCAATGGTTCAATAATCAGATCATTTGGATGTCTAGAGAAGAAGTTATGACCAAAAGACTCCAATCTATTTTTGTCCTCGATCGTCTTACTTTTGTATCGTCTTATTTCCATCGTCTTACTTCCATCGTCTTACTTTTATCGTCTTACTTCTATCGTCTTACTTTTATCGTTTTACTTTCTTTCATCTCATTTTTTTCCTTCTCATTTTCTTTCGTCTCATTTTCTTCCTTCTCATTCCTTCCGTCTCATTTCATCTGTCTCATTTCTTCCATCTCATTTTATTCTGTCTCATTTTCTTCCATCTTATTTTTTCCATCTCATTTCTTCCGTCTCATTTTCTTCCCCAAAACATTTCCACATATAAGGATCGTAACTTTTAACTCTATTGTCTAAAATTTTCATACTATATACCGTTGAAAAGATAAAAGAAAGATCTACAACTTTCCAGAGCTTGGTTAAAATCTCTTTATATCAATCCTAAATTTGCCCCTAAAGTCCAAAGATGAATTTTCCATTCACACACCGACGTACTATATCAACTTCATAACTTCATGAAATTTTGAGACTTTTAGAGACAGAACTGAAATTTGACGCCTTCATAAGAAATGTAGCCATATATCCCTAGTTTAATCCAAATTAAGAATCTTCTTGTTTGGGTAACTAAAGGAAACGTTATGGCTAACAGACTGAAGTACACTCAGTGAACATTTTCCAGATTTTTAACCTTTCAATATTTTACAACACCCAATCGCTCATGATCGTTCAAAACACTAAATTAACACTATAACCAGATTTTTCATCCCCCAACAACACAGTATTTATGAACAAACACGAAAATATCATTTTTCATGTAAATGACAGTAACTTATCAACTTTATTTCACAAATCCCTAACTCTAAAGGATTTGTTCACCACTTACCTGTTGAAAACTTCAAAATCTTCAAGCCCTAAACTCCACACGTTTTACGCACTCCACTGAGTACAATGACCAGCTTCTGGTTTTTTGTTAGGGTAGAGGACACAAATGGCAAAGTGGGTTTGGTGAAAGAAAGGAGAAACATAAAAGTCTCTTAAAAGGTATTTGATGGAAAACTCTGTGTATGGGAAGAAAAATTTGAAGAAGATCATAACGAAGGAGTAACTTAGACAAGATTTAACCTATCACCTCTCCAAGAATAGTAACCTACTTCTAGCAAGAGTACAAAAGCCTAAGTGACACTTGTCACTTTTCCACTACCTAAACTCTAACTTAATTTCTTTTGAAACACTACAAGAAAAATTAGTTTCAGTAACTATTATTAATGGTTGCTAAAAGTTATAACGACCAAAATCGGGTTGGTCACAGGTGGTCACTATAGGGTTGTTACTAAAAGTACTTAATGACGAGTTATTACGTTGGTCGTTAAAAATGCATTATTAACAACCATTTAAAATTGGTCACTAAAGGTAGAATTATTAGCGACCAAATTTATACTTGCTAATGTAAAATTTCATGATCGCTGTAATGTTAGAATGGTTGTTATAGTTATGCATACTGCGACCAAATTATTTTTGTTGCTAAAAAATAATCTTGTAGCAACCAAGTCAATGGTTACTATAGGTATTCATATTGCAACCAAATTATTTTTGTTGGTAAAAAATAATCTTATATCAACCAAGTCAATGGTTACTATAACTTTTTATACTGCGACCAAATTATTTTTGTTGGTAAAAAATAATCTTATAGGAACTAAGTCAATGGTTACTATAGCTATTCATACTGCGACCAAATTATTTTTGTTGGTAAAAAATAATCTTATAGCAACCAGGTCATTGGTTACAGTTATTTTTATTTGGTTGCAACAAATGGTGTATCAAATTTCTTTTAGTAACCATGTTGTGACGACAATATGCTATTGCTAAAAATTTACTTTTAGTAACCAAATAAGTTGTTGCTATAGTTTTAATATCGTCACAAATTGTATTATATTTACTATAATTTAGCAATGAAAAATTAATTGTTGGTCACTAGAGTGTGTGTTAGGCAACAAAACTTAGTCGCAAAAATAATTTGGATGGTTCCTAATATATACCTGCCAATAACCAAAATTGATTGCAAAAATAATTCAAATTAGTCGCTAAAATTTATGCAATAGAAACCAAATAAATACGTGGCTGAAGAAAACTATTTCAATTGGTTATTAACAACAAATTTGAAGTAGTTCTTGTTTTAACAGTTCAATACCTCTAATTATATATACATTATCTTATTCATTGAAACCATAAATTACAAACACACAATCAAAAGAAAATATAAACCAATTTATCTAAATACTCCACGGAAAAATAATTCTATGAACATGACTTAATCCCCTGTGTCAAAATTGTCTATATACATATTTGAATGTACGAACAAGTTCTAAATGAAAATTAGATGTTAAGAAATATCTTCTAGGGAAAATAAATAGTCCTAACTCATAGTGTCTCTATCACATCCAAAGTCGCATAGCTGCAAAACAAATTACTAAAGTTAACATAAATGTTGCAAAGTTCATGTTTTGTATTAAGAATAATATTGTTCACATGTAATAATAGGAAAAAAGGAATTAAAGAAAAAAAAAGAATTTTTACTTTGCTTGGATCAAAATAAATCAAATAGAATAACTACAAATATATACGAAAAAAAATCACAAATACCGACGTGTATGCTACAAAATATGCATATGAATAAGAACCTGCAAAAGAATCATGTTACTGTCAATTTCAATAAACTCAAGCAATAATATTAAAAATAAAAACTGAAAAATTATAGATAATTGAATTTGGTGGAAGAAAAAAACTATTCAATCTTACCTATTACGCATCAATCCAAGTCACTATCATCATAAGCTTCAGATGTAGCTTCATATTTACTACTCCAATACTCAACAAAAGTGTCATCTTCTTCATCCTGATCTTCTTCAGCATCATCATTATAACTTGCTCCTTCTGAGAAGTTGGTTGATACACTTTAAGGATCATCGTATATGGAAAAATGCCTATGTTGGTTTAAGAAAAAAGTTGAAAAAAGAAGCTCTAGAACGATGATGTTTCTTCAGTTTCTGTCAATAATGGCGTCTGCTCATTATTATTATTATTATTTCATAACCTTAATTAAGGGTTATCTGCAGTACGTAATTTGTGCCCATTTTTCACTTGAAGAACCTAATTGCATGTAATGCATCAGTAGAGAAAGAATCCTATTTTTTCCTCTCAAATATAGATGTTGATTATTGAAGAAGAAGAAAGAATACCGTTTTAACTGATTCAGTTCCCTCTTTGGTCTGTGGAGTTACCAGGTTCTTTCTTCCCTGAACTTTAATGTTTCTTCGAGAGGATTGTTTTTTCATGTTCTTCCGTCTGCAAGAATTAACGATTGGATGTTAGAAAAAAACTTAAAAAGTTGAAACCAAATCAGTAGGATTAGTTACTCTTAGAGAAGAACTGAAACTCCAGAGCTCAAAAGAACAATATACCTTCTCTGATCATTGCCTCGAGTTGGTTCATCCTCCTCTCTGTAAATTACTGGCAGATCTGAAAGGTCGCATGCTAATGGACTTGAAGAGAAGAACTGCACGAAAAAGAACTCTTGAATAAGTATCTTAGACACAAAACTTGCAGAGGAACTCTCATTTCAGTTGCCTTTCCATGTTTAGACGGGAATTTTTAACCAAAAACATGAAATTGTTATCTGCACTTACCAACCTTTGAAGAGCAGAAGCAGCAGTGCCACAATATGATGGGTTCAGGTTAAGAAGATTGGTCATAAGATCAATTGAAGATTCAGGAAAATCCTTAAAGGCTTCTTGCAAACGTGGTTTGTAATGTTGTGGAGGTCTGAAGCTCGTTGGAAGCCTCATTATCTTCCAGTAGTCCTCTAGTGGTGAACCGCAGAGTTTGAAGATCCTGTGAAATTGTTCAACCTGGATCAAAGTTTTAAATTACAGACGATCACTTAACAGTTTTTAACTACAAGACAATCAGTTATAGCTACAAACTTGGATACCTCTGTCCTTCCAGGCATAATTGGTCTTCCAATAAACATTTCAGCTAATAGACATCCTGCACTCCAAAGATCAATACCAACTCCATAATCTGTTGAACCTAACAGTAGTTCTGGAGCTCTATACCAAAGAGTAACCACTCTGCTCGTAAAAGGCTTTTTCGGTTTAGGAACTAAGATGACCACATCAAAACACCCACATCAAGGTCAAAACTCTACACAATCTACTCTCCTCTTAAGCAGTTAATTAATAACAGCAAACTATCAAAAAATCTCTTATATCAAACAAATTCCGACTAGAATAACGCAGCAACAATGCAAGAGGAGCAATGAAATGTAAATATCAAATCAACTCTTTAACTGATTACGAACGTATTCTACACTACCAAACCCACAAAACAAATACCCGATCAATTCCATTCATGCACAAAGTTCAACAGTAGTCATTTTCACCTCGAACCCCCAATCAAAACTTGGTTTCAACCAATGCAATCTCCTCGACAACCACGCCGCAGAGTCAAATTTTAGAAAAAACCAAAACTTTACGATTTCTAAGATAAAACAAAACAACGTACTCCTTTCTCTATTGTTCTAAAACTAGTGAACAAAAACCCACAATCAAAATGCCATATACAAAAAGATCAAAACTTGAGAAGATAAATGGTGAAAAGGAAATTACTTAAGAATAGAAGAAATCGCGATCTAGTAAACTCCGGGAGAGAGGAGAAGAGGAACCTTAGGGAAGGAGAATTTATGATTTATTAAGTAATAGAACTGAGGCCCAAAGAAAAGGAGTATGGAATCACAGCAGATTGGCTTGTCCCTTTGTTCCTTGGAGAGAGGTATCGACGCAAGACTAGAGGAGGATGAAATCACAGCAGATTGGGTCATCCAAAGAAAACGGTTCATCTTTATAAAAATTTAATTAAATTACTTTCACCAAAATAACATATGATTATTTATTACATAAATAATAATGTTGTATAATTATTTCTTTTAATTTAATAGTATCTTTTGTTAAAATAATTTAATAAAATATCTATTTTATAATGTAGGACACGTAAGATCGTCGTTAGTCATTTACGGTATATAACTAAATTTACCTAAATTGATATAAATTATAAGTTATGGTACCAAATTTGAAAAATCGATTGGTATAATTTTAAAATTGAACTATGGTAAAATTACAAGATGTAAACGAACATTAACCCTAGAGGTTTATTATGATTTTTACTTATATTATTTCTCATTAAACTTAGTTAATAATAAATCGATTCATCACTTTTTAATACAAATTTGAAAGAAATAGTTTTAAAATAAATTTTAAAATTGAAATAAAAATTAAATAAAATTGATAGGATAAAAGTTTAAGATTTAAAGATTTAAGCGATATTGGATTGTTATAAAATAGGTATATAATAAAGATCGAACAAAATTAAAGAATTTGAAATATAATTAAAAAAGAGACCATCTTTATAAAAATTTAATTAAATTACTTTCACCAAAAATACCATATGATTATTGTTTTTCATAATTAGTCTTATACCTTATAATTATGTGGAATTTAGTCTAATTTTTTGGGCGGATTTATAAATTACTTGAAAATTTGTTTAAAACTAAATATTTTATTGCATAAATTTCCAATTAAATTTCTATATTTAAAAAGTAATGGTCCTTAAATTGCCACAAGAAAAGGGATAGTCCTATTTTGCCATTTGTCAATAGTTATGGGACGAAATTTGCAATAAATACAATAAAATACTCATTAAAATTATCGTGTATTTCAATTATGAGTTTGATAAAGTAGGGTGGTTTGAGATTGAATGTTTCTCTACAACGAGACATGTCGTCAATTTCTCTTGGAGAAATCTTTCAGCTTGCTCTAACTTATTTTGATAAGCTCTGTAACCAGCACACATTGTTAAAGAATATTATTAAAAGAGTTCCAATTCTCAAGAAGGTTTGTAAGAAGTCTTATCTTCAGATTAAATGGAAAGTTACAAAGGCTCTTTTCTTATTCACATCTTTAAATAAGAGTCAATGCACATAAACTATAAATTATTACATATTTCAATGAATATATATATTATTGATGATTAATTTATCGAAATCACAATAGTTATAGAATTCATTGAATCGCAATAAATTTTAAGGTAAATAAAAGTATTTATGAATTATTATATTTTTATTTTGATTATATAATTATTTAATTTATTCAATATATATTAAAAGATATGGGTTGTATTAAAATTTACTTTGAAAGATTCTATAACAGTTTATTTTATCAATCAAGAATTATATTTGTTGTATTCCATTGTAACTTAAAAAGTAAATACTTTTTAAAACATTATTACATGTATTATGAATTTTCTAATAATTAAAAACTCAATCAGTTTAACTTTGTCTAATCGTAAAAATCTTAAACCCTATCAATTTTTAGTTCGGTTTTAAATTTTGAATTCAATTTATTATAATAACTCTTATTGTTAAAAATCGAGCAGTTTATTAATTAATTAGTCAATATTTTTAAATTAATAAGTTCTTATAAACTAAATTATATAAAATAGTTTTCATTTAACCATTTTTAATTAAAATTCAATTTCTTTGATAAGTCCGGAAAATGTTTTAATTATATTTTAATTTTTTAATTTTTATATTAATTTAATACTGATTGAACCTTTTAAACCTTAAATTTATTATCTTATCGGTTTAAATTTTGATTTAGTTTTTAAAAAATTATTCATTATTACAAAGAAGTAAACTTGTGGAGGAGTGAAACTATAACGCGTAGGGATTAAAATAAACAAACAAAAGAGAAATAAATTGAACGGCCCACAACTCACAAAAGGATGAATAGTGATGATGATGATTAAATCCAAATCCAAGTTTGCATGATTGGTTACAGAGAATAAAGCCCACCATCAAAGACTCTTGTCGTAAGCCTGACGCCACCGAAACACAATGTGAACAAATGGAAACACAAAAATTAAAAAAAAAAACAGTACTGAGAAAATTAAAAAAAAGAATGAATGAAAAGAAAAGGGTTTACGCGTAGACAGATAAAGACCGAACAAGTTCCTTCTCTACTGTTTAGAAGAAGAAGAAGAAGCAGAAAGAAAGAAAAAGTTAAAAGAGATTTTGACATTTTTTGAATTTCCGAGTGAGGTAAGCGAGAGTGAGAAAGACAGGAAATGGGGAAGTCATTGGGACCGGAGAGTTCTTCAGTCGTATTTATTAACTAATTTTCTTTTATTATGTTAACTTTTTCTTCAATCTTTTACGAAGATGGAAGTTAGTTGATTATATAAATTAATTATTTTAGTTATTTATGCTTTTTTTAATGCAGATGTAATGTGAAGTTGAGACTTGGGAGTCGTTTAATAGACTACTTTTTTATTTATTATTATTATTTTGGTTTGTCTATTAGATCAATGAAAGGAAAGTAGATTGAAAGAAATTCATATTGAGCAAAGTTATGAATACCGTACCGGGCTCGATACCTAGTTGAGTTCTTGAACATAATTGTACCAGTACCAGTTGGTACCGGGTATCGTTTCGAATTTTTTTAAAATTTATGAAATAGTCCCTAAAATTTTTAAAAATTTCAAAATAGTCTATATTGGTATATTATACTGTTGTACTGTATACTTTATTAGTTTACTGTTTACATCAACTATTTCAAAAATAGTACAAGTTCCTTCTCTACTGTTTAGAAGAAGAAGAAGAAGCATAAAGAAAGAAAAAGTTAAAAGAGATTTTGACATTTTTTGAATTTCCGAGTGAGGTAAGCGAGAGTGAGAAAGACGGGAAATGGGGAAGTCATTGGGACCGGAGAGTTCTTCAAGCGTATTTATTAACTATTTTTCTTTTATTATGTTAACTTTTTCTTCAATCTTTTACGAAGATGGAAGTTAGTTGATTATATAAATTAATTATTTTAGTTATTTATGCTTTTTTTAATGCAGATGTAAGGTGAAGTTGAGACTTGGGAGTCGTTTAATAGACTACTTTTTTATTTATTATTATTATTTTGGTTTGTTTATTGGATCAATGAAAGGAAAGTAGATTGAAAGAAATTCATGTTAAGCAAAGTTATGAATATCGTACCGGGCTCGGTATCGAGTTGAGTTCTGGAACGGAATTATACCGATACCAATTTGGTGCAAGGTACCAATCTGCTTCAATTTTTTAAAATTTATGAAATAGTCCCTAAAATTTTTAAAAAATTCAAAATAGTCCATATTGGTATATTATCTTTGTTATCTTGTATACTTTATTAGTTTACTATTTACATCAACTATGCTTTCAAAAATCTTAAAATAAATAATAATGACAATTAATATGAAATAACAATAATTTTTAAATATTTTACATATAAATAATAACCACAATTAATATAAATAAAGATAATTATCATCATACAATTATAAAATTAAGAATAATACAAAGTATTTAAAATATTACAATAATACAAAAATATTTTTAAATTTATAAAATTGTCCCTGAATTTTTTAAAATTACAAAATAGTTCATTGTCACATTGTAAAGTTGTAGATTATTTAATTTAGTTTTTTGTTTACATCTTATTCATTTTAGTTTATATATATCTTTATTATATTTGAATTATTCCTATATATAACAATTATCTATATATAATAATTATCTAAATATAATAATTAATTGTAAAATAAGGAAAATAATTCAAAATTTTGAATTTTGAATTATTTTCTATTTTATCAAAAATTTGAATTATTTTTAGAATTGTTGTTTTTCACATTCCATTTCCTTTTACATTTAATTAGACATAATCACAATTTCATCTAATACATAAAATTAATTTAATAATTATTAATAAATATAATTAATTTTAAAATATATAAATTTTGATTTAATAATTGAAAATATATAAAATAAATATTAGTTTATAAATAATAATTTTAAAACTATTTATTTTAAGAAATAAAATATTTTATTAGTATTTATTAATAAATATTAGATAAAATATTAAAATAAATTTAAATAAAAATAATTTATTAGTAATAAAAATAATTTATTAGTAATAAAAATAAAAATAATTTATTTTAAGTTTTATTAATTTATAATTATTATTAGTAATAAAATATTTATTATTATTTTAAAAACTTTGAAATTAAAGGGGGGAAGGAGAGGTAGGAGGAAGGGAGGGAAATTTTGAAATTTTTTTAAAATTTTAAAATTTTGCAAAAAAGTTTCTAAATTTTTTAAAATTTTCAGTACCAGCCGGTATTTGACCGGTATTTTGAATATTGGTCGGTATAAATTAAATTAGCCTAAGACGATTTGGTATTTAAATCCCATCAAAACTTAAAATCTGGTACCAAATTTGGGCTACTTACTGGGCGGAACGGAACTCGTAACAATAATGTTGAGAGAAGATTTAAATGTGTTAGGACTCATATGATAGTAATATGCTATTTTCTATTGTTAGCTTTCAGGATTCTCTTTTACGTTTACACTATATCTCGTTTAGATATTGATTGAAACTTTTTTTTAATTCGTCTTTCATATTTATAATTCGTGTAGATTACATTGGAAATTTTGGCAAGAACATATGTTTGGGTCTATATATGTTTCCCATTATGCATATACTAATATAATTCATTTTTTCCCCTTTATTCCTTGGAGAGAGGTATTGACACGAATGACATTAACCCAAAATTGATGTTCTTTATAATCTTCTGTTTTAAATGTTATTCCCACAAAAGTCACAATATATTGGCTTTCATTTTTGGTTTTTTAGCTTTTAGCATCTCTTGCTAGATTTAACTTTTCAAGTTAGATTGTAAACTAAAATTTATGCTTAACTTTTGAATTTTTAATGAAAAGATATTTGATGATATGTGTATATTTTCGTAATAAATAAAAGTTCACTAATTTAATTAACTAAAGGTAAATGAAATATGAAATTACCAAACAATAAATTTTATTAGATAACTTCTTTCCTCAAATGAAAATATATTTTGAATTATAAAATTAACATAAATTAAATTATACTAATTAATTATTATAAGAACGAACCTTTAAACTAATTTAAACTATATGGACCGAATCTAAAGAACTCTTTTCATCTTTTCTAAAATACTTAGCGACAAATTATTTTGTTGCTATAAATACTTCTTTAGCAATCATATAATGTGGTTACTGTAAAGAAGCCATGTAAATTTAGCAACCAAATTTATTGGTTGTTAATGGAAAATTTGAAATACTTGTAGTGACCACTCAATAGTTGGTTGTTAATTTGGTTGTTATTAATAATTTTCTATAGTGACCATTAAAGTTGCTGCTAAAATTGTTAAGTTTGGTCGCTATATTATTATCTATGAATTGTAAGTTTTAGTGACTATCTATAGCTACCAAGTATTGAATGGTCGGTAAAAAATATATGTAACTTATATATTGCAACCAAATAATTTTTAGTTGCAGAATGTATATAATTAACAACCATTTTACTATGGTTGCTGAAACCAAATTTTCTTGTAGTGAAACTAACTCCCTTAACTTTCATCTTTACAATCCAACTATCTTCAAAGCTTCTCTCAATTTCTTTTTCCTATTTTCTACAATTCCCAAAATTTATTCCTAATTTTTCCAAAATTCACAAATACCTTACTCCCACTAATCACTAATATTTCCCATGTCAAACATTCATAATTCTCAAAAATTCACAAATCAATCCAATTATACCTAGAATTATTCATGAATGCATGTACAATTATTTTCATGTGCAGATAAATTTACTATTCATGTATAAATATATGGCATATTATGCATGAGAATAAAGAAGCATCTTTAATCCTCTCATTAATCACTCACATGGGTAATGGGATATTACAACTCTCCCCTCCTTAAAAGATATTTCGTCCTCGAAATTTATATCTGATTGATAAATAAGGCAGGGGAATTATTTCCTCATACGATCCTCCGTTTCCCATTTAACTTCACTACTCAAATACTTTCTTCCAAATGACCACAGTTGATAGACTCAATAGGTTTCTCTATCACTTGTTTAGAGATCTTACTATCTTAACTATTTCATCAATATATATCAAATTACTCACAACTTTTCACTTCGTTAGCTGTTAATGCATTTATATCAGTCATATCATTATTTCTTAACATACTCACATATCACGCATTAATAATTTTGAGACATCTTCATTGATAATAACACTCATAAGTTATTGGTCCTATGCTTTCATTAACTTCATGTGGACCAATTTATGTTAAGCTTAGTTTCCCGTCTTTCTTAACCTGTTTACGCCTTTATCTCCCTCTAAGTACACCTTAGCAAGGTGAGACTCTTCGAAATATTTCATCTATCGGTGATATTTCACAGCTTTTTAGCGCTAATACAATTAACTCTTATATCTATCTCACTGTATCCCATATGTCCAGTATTGATCCACCTAACTCATTTATCTTTCTTAGATCACTTAACTCCTACTACAGATTCATTTTGCTCATTAATAATATCTCGAATCAATTTTGACCTTCAATAATTTTTAGGCCCTCTTCATTTCAATGTAGGGGTGAACGACTAATTTTTATCGTATAATGCCTCATATAGTATTCTAATGATGGCACTATGATAACAATTGTTATGCCTATAGACAATTTGAACTATACATCAATTTCACATTCCTATGAACTCCAGAATATAAGCTTTAAGCATATTCTCAACATTTAAAACTATTGGCAAATCAAACATCTATTCATTTAGTTCTATATTCTTAGCCACTAAATGTGGTTTCGACACATTCCTGTTTGGATGTATAGCTTAGGTTGTTACTCAACCTTTCTTTAATCATATCTTTACTCAATCATCTTTATTGGGCACACATCCTTTTCGTTTCAATCATGAGTAAAATTTTTCCTATTTGGACTCAAAATTCATATTCATTTTCAATTCTTCACTAAGATTCACAGTTTTGGATCCTCAATTTGGTCTTTGTTAATCTTTCCATACAACTAATTTTAAATTCTAATGTAGCTAATAATACTTTATTTTGCCCCAAATGCAACTTGACATTCTTTGCCTTGTTGTTGTACTAGGTTTGGCAACCTCAATACCTGAATTGGTACTATTCCATTATAGAATTGTCCGTTCAATGCATCAAATTACACACTACCTTTACTAGTATAGTACTCATTTGTACATTCCTTTCAAACTCAATAATTACCTCAAACTTAAATGATCTGTACATTCCCGAAATGTCAATGCACATCAAATGTCTCCAAGCTCTCAAAGCAATTACTATTATAGCAATTCTATACCATGTATCAAAATCAACTCATAAAACTTCAATTGTCTCTATGCATACAAAATCACTTTATACTATTACGATAGATTGTATCTTAATCTCCAATGTGAAATTTCATTATATACTACATAATCTCCAAATCCAAATGGCATAATTGACATTAGGGTTATAATTTCCTCAAAATTCCCTTTACATCCTTCACCGATACAGTTTACACGTTTTTTTCAACATTTTTATCGCATGATAAGATCAGTGAAAATCCCTTAACAGTCCCTAGTAGTATCCAACATGCAGCTAGTTCTGAAGAACTCTGAATCTCTTATATATTCCTTATAGTTTCCCATATTATCATCATCTTTACTTTCTTTGGGTTTCCCAATATGTCATGTTTAGATATTATACAATCCACATTTTTATTTGATCAAGCTAAAATTCACTCTCATTAAGCTTGGCATATAATTGTTTCTAACTTCATGATATGTAAGATTTCCTCAAATGTTCCAAAATATTCTCTTCACTTTTCAAATATGCTCCAAATATCCTTTATGATCATAGTCACTAATCGATACAACTTTTTTTTAGATCACTTTAATCTTCATTACCATAAAACCGTCGGGGCCATGTGTTTAGTCAAAATGACTTTATATAAATGATTTTGATGAAGTACAAATAACGAAAGAAGAAAAACAGACGAAGCTATTGAAAAGTAGACGGAAGCAAAAGCAGACGGAAGCAAAGGCAGACGGAAGAAAAAGCCGATAGAAGCAAAAGCAGACGGAAGCAAAAGCAGACGATGAAAAGTAGACGAAAGGAGAAAAACAGACGGAAGCTGAAAAGCAGACAAAAGGAAAAAAGCAGACGGAAGCTAAAAAGTAGACGAAAGAATCAAAATCAGACGGAAGCAAAAGCAGACGGAAGTAAAAGTAGATGGAAGTGAATCGCGTCAAAATCAAGAATCAATTTAAGTTAGTTATAGAACCCAACTGAATAACCGCTTCTTTCAAGAAACAAGATTAAAAAAGCAAGAAGCAAGAATCAAGAAACAGTTGTAGACGAAGACCATAAATATAAGTCGAAGTCGAAGATAAAAAAGTTAGATACATCTACGACATATATGAATATGAACACAAAAAGCTGTCAATACTTGAGAGAAATTATTGTGCGAAACTTAGAGCTATTCTTTTCTGTAACAAAGCTCAAATATCTTTCAGTTGAAAGTTGTACAGATAGCCTGCAGAGGCTAAGTGTGAAAGAATACTGATTGTAAGAGACCTAGAGAGGCTCAGAGAAAAAGAATACTTGTAAAGTTGTTGAGAGATAGTGAAATCTCAGAAAGACATTTGAGGACTGGACGTAGCCCACGGTTTGGGGTGAACCAGTATAAAAATTGTTGTGCCTACAACTCTCTATCCTTATCTCTCTTATCTTTCAAAGTTTCGATCTTACTAGTTTTTAAACAAGTTTTCGAAAAACATTTTATAACTTTGATTTACAATAGTTCTTGTGAAAAGAACAAGTGTCTTTTAACAAAACGTTTTTGAAAGGATTTTCAAAAAGGGGAAATACACAATTCAACCCCCCCCCCTTTTGTGCATTTATACATCGTATAATAAGCCTTGTATTAACGTATGATTCACTTCACCATGGTTGATTCTAACAGATATAACCCAAATTTCCTTATGCCCATGATTTGTTCTTTAAATATCTAATGTCTCATGTTATTTTCGATTTTCCCAATTGTCTTCTTCTTCTTGAATGGTTTTCTCAATTCATTCTATTTCCTCTAATTTCTCGTTGACTTATTCAAATGCCTATTCGTTCGTACTAATTTCTCTACACATTACAATCTATCTGAAATCTTTACTTCCTACATTGGTAACACCTTCATCATATCCAATTTATATCTCCTCAATTCATAAATCCACATTGGACATGTTACATTAACCAAATGTATACACTCTCGACACCATATTTTACATCTTATACTTATGTCTCCGTTAGGAATAGGACTCCAATATTCACTTTTGATTCATTTCATATTCATTTCTGATATGTTTCCTCATTGATCACTTTTAAACTGAATCATCTGATTAACTTAATCTTAATTTAGGGAAAAAAATTTTGAAAGAAGATTTCTTGCTACTGTCATCAATACTATTCATGTGATCCTTATCAATCAACTATTTTTATCATTGCTTAACAGCCATTCTTATTCCCTCACGAAGATCAATTTCTACCATTTCTTACACGATCATAATGTTTTATGCATTAAAACTCAATGATGCAGTAGACACGGTTACTTTCGCACATACTTAGGTGTGTATCCTCAAAATCATCCCATTCTATCTGAGATTTATTCCTAACAATTCTCCAATTTATATATATATGTGTGTGTGTATATATATATATATATATATTACACTAATGACACTTGATTTCAATTGATCCTAAATAATATTTCTCCCTTTATTCCTTGTCATGATCAAGGTTTCCTTGTATTGACATATGCTAACATCAACTTTACCTCAATTTTTCATAATTTAACTCTTCTATTATTAAATTGTTTCATAATAATTCAACTACCATATGGGGTGGATTCACGCTTCCCATTTGATTCCTTATCCTTTTTTTAATCTCTTGCGTACATAAAATCCTCTCTTATATGCATTTCTAACTTTCTCCTTTCAACACGTCATTTATCTCTCGTAAAGTCAATTATGTCTATTTCTTTTCCCATATATAAATCCTCAATCAATCCAGAATTATTGATGCAAAATTATCATGAAATTCTGATATCAATATCATATCATCACGCTAAATCATAACTTTTATCACCTTCATACAACATTCATTTCAAGTCCAAGTTTAACCTTTCAAGGTCATAGAAAATTTCATTTTCTTTCAACTTGATTTGTACACTTTAAATCTCTTCATTCGTTTTTATATCATTTCTTTCCTCAATCAGTTCACAACAATAAATTCACATCTATATCACATCCAAGGACATCTCACCACAGTACAATTTTGATGTTGTATTCAAATAATACATCCACCAGTATAGATACGTTGATTCATTATCTATCACCTTTACCCATATAATATTTTTCATTTCTAAATATCCACAACCTTCATTTTCTCACATTGTGACATATCATCACTTTTCTCACTATTTCTATTAGCTTAAACACTTAACACATGCTCATACATGTAACTCATACTCATGCGACTCAAACTAGGGATCAATTGTCACTGTCTGCTATGACATGACTTAAATGCATGTAACTCGACACATATTTCAGAAAACACCCATATAAGACAATACTTCTAGGCTTTGATACCACATAAATGTAACACCCCACTCCTGCAAGACACGTGCCTGACATCTTAGGTGATATCCAAGTTCGTGTCCTACAAGGGTGGCATGCTAAAGCACTCACTCATTCAAAAGTCAGTATAATTTTTTTTGAAGCAACAATAAATTTTACGGAAATCGATATTTAGATTGGGACCACTTTTATTCATAAACATTTTTAATCAACATAATACAATCAATAGAATTTTCAATAGCCAATTGGGCCCCTTTCACAAAGACATAACACTTTATTCATAATGTCTTTAAATTCCATCATAAAAGCCTTTGGATAAACATTGAACAAAATTTTGGAATAAAATATTTTTTGAAATGATGGAATGCAAATTTATACAATAGGAAAAACATTAATACAGACGCCAACTGATCCTGACCTCTTCTTTCACTCACATGCAATAGGTATACTCCCGTTGGCCTAACGGGATATTCTTCTGATCTTGAAAATAATTGTAAATTTTGGGTGAGTTTTGCGAACTCAATGAGTGACCATCATCGATGGCTCACCAAGTCACATAACACATAATTCACACATCTCACTTTATTTGACATTTCACATTATTTCACATTCAATACACTTAATCATTTATATTATGCATACGCAATGCACATGAGACTCACTTTCTTTTTGTTACTTTGTTGTGACCGAGTGCCTAAATTGTCCCATATAGGGCTCATTAATAACTGTCCCTTATCCACTTGAGGGATACAGGGCTCATTAAACGTTGAGCCTGAGGATCTGAATCACTTTTAAGCTTGAGGTTCATTTTTACTCGTTGAGCTTTAAGCTCTAATCGATGGCTACTCTGGTCACAATTGTCATTATATTTCATGCATTCATGCAATGGAATGCATCACTCACATTTGCATATCCCATTCAATCACTTTCTCATATCATTGGACCTTAGTCTGGCATTCAACATTAGAGTTGAGAATTCACACTTTCATTCATATGCAAATGCACAGTCATAACACATTTAACAATCACATTAAGTACACATAATTCATCCAATTCACATTCAATTAGCACTTCAATATCCAAATCAACATCACAATCATCGGACCTCCTTTCTAGAAACCAACAAAATCATTCACATTCATATGAGCATTCAGTAGTCAATTAATAAAAAATTCAAATAGAAAAAATAATGAGATGAGACCATCTCGGTCTACTCACAGGTTGCCCCTAAAGCTAATGCATGAAAGATCTGGCAACGTCTAAAAGTTGACCTTCTAGTTTATCCTCTATAACAAATAGCATACACGAAATCACAATTTGCACCATTAAGAGTTATGCACATATATGAAATGAATTATATACAATGCATGTTCATGATAATCTCAGATATCACTCTATAAATTCTTCACAACACTATCCCCATACCAAAACTCATCTAAGTATAATTAACACTTAGGTTTATGCCACATTAAAACCATTGAAATCACAATTCATTACTCACTGGCTAACTTTCAGACTTTTCAAAACACCCTTTTGGGTCTACTGTTTACATACAATCAGAAGGTAAAACTGAGGTAATTTGGTTATACTCTCTTCTAAAAATGTTCATCGATTTCTTGTCTTTCCATTAACATCAAAAGCACTTAATTTGGTTCAGTAATATGGAAGATATACCTCAACCATTTTTGGACTATTCTTAATCAAAAACAGTTTATTATATACAACTTACATCTAGAAATTGAACACCTTAGAAACTGAATCAAGATTAAGCTTCTTCATGAGATTTGTATCCCTATTTCTCTAGTTTACTCCAAATTAAAAATCACCTTAATTGGAATCCTACAAATCAAAATATCATCAGAAAACTGAAGTAAGTTCAGTAAAATAACATCAGTTCATACTATTTAGGAGTACCCTCACTGTACCAGTTCTACTTTTTCACTTAATCTTTATCAATTCATTTTGGAGGGCTATGATTCTTGAGTGGAGATGTAGATCAATGTCTTACGAATTCAATGGTTCAAGAATCAGATCATTTGGATGTCTAGATAAGAAGTTATGATCAAAAGACTCCAACTTGTTTTTGTCGTCAATCGTCTTACTTTTGTATCGTCTTATTTCCATCGTCTTACTCCATTGTCTTACTTTTATCATCTTACTTCTATCGTCTTACTTCTATCATCTTACTTCTATCGTCTTACTTTTATCGTCTTACTTTCTTCCATCTCATTTCTTCCGTCTCATTTTTTTGTCAGATTTTCTTCCGTCTCATTTCTTCCGTCTCATTTTCTTCCATCTCATTTTTTCCATCTCTTTTCTTCCCTCTCATTTCTTCCATCTCATTTTCTTCCGTCTCATTTCTTCAGTCTCATTTTCTTCCGTCTCATTTCTTTTGTCTCATTTTCTTCCCCAGAATGTCTCCACTTATAAGGATCATAACTTTTGACTCCGATGTCTAAAATTTTCATACTATATACCGTTGGAAAGATAAAATAAATATATACAACTTTCTAGAAGGCATCTTGATTAAAATCTCTTTATATTAATCCCAAATTTTCCCCTAAATTCTGAAAATGAATTTTCCATTCACACATCGACATACTGGACCAATTTCATAACGTCATGAAATTTTGAGACTTTTAGAGACAGAACTGAAATTTGATGTCTTCATAAGAAATGTAGCCATATATCTTTAATTTAATCCAAATTAAGAATCTTCTCATTTGGGCAACTAGAGGAAACGTTATGGCTAATAGACAGAAGCACACTCAATGAACATTTTCCAAATTTTCAACCTTTCAATATTTTACAACACCCAATCGCTCATGATCATTCAAAACACTAAATTAACACTATAACCAGATTTTTCATCCCCCAACAACGCAGTATTTATGAACAAACATGAAAATATCATTTTTCATGAAAATAACAGTAACTTATCAACTTTATTTCACAAATCTCCAACTCTAAAGAATTTCTTCACCACTTACCTACTGAAAACTCCAAAATCTTCAAGCCCTAAACTCCACACATTTTACATACTCCATTAAGTACAATGACCAACTTTTGGTTTTTTTTTAGGATAGAGGACACAAATGACAAAGTAGGTTTAGTGAAGGAAAGGAGAAACATAGAAGTCTCTTAGAAGGTATTTGATGGAAAACTCTGTGTATGGGAAGAAAAATTTGAAGAAGATCATAATGAAGGGGAACTTAGACACTTAACCTGTCACCTCTCCAAGAATAGTAAACTACTTCTAGTAAGAGTACAAAAGCTTAAATGACACTTGTCACTTTCCCACTACCTAAACTCTAACTTAGATTTTGTTTAAAACTAACTCCCTTAACTTTCATCTTTACAATCCAACTATCTCCAAAGCTTCTTTCAATTTCTTTTTCCTATTTTCTACAATTCCCAAAATTTATTCCTAATTTTCCCAAAATTCACAAATACCTTACTCCCACTAATCACTAATATTTCCCATATCAAACATTCATAATTCTCAAAACTTCACAAATCAATCCAATTATACCCAGAATTATTCATGAATGCATGTACAATTATTTTCATATGTAGATAAATTTACTATTCTTGTATAAGTATATGGCATATTATGCATGAGCATAAAGAAGCATTTTTAAGCCTCTCATTAATCACTCACATGGGTAATGGGATGTTACAATTTAAGTGAGCATGAAACTCTTCATGTTATTATTTCAAGCAAACTGAAATCTTTACAAGAAACACAATTATTAGGTGTGTTGAAAAATTACAAAAATGCTTTTGGATGGACTGTGGCAGATTTGAAAGGAATTAGCCCATCAATTTGTATGCACTGAATTCTATTGGAAGATGGAGCTAAGGAAACAAGACAACCTCAACAAAGATTGAACCCACCAATGATGGAGGTAGTCAAGAAGGAGATTCTGAAGCTCCTCAATGCCGGAATAATCTATCCAATTTCAGGCAGTAAATGGATAAGTCCAGTACAAGTGGTTCCTAAGAAAACTGGAGTAACCGTGGTGGAGAACATGTCAGGTGAATTGGTACCCACCCGTGTGCAAAATGGGTGGAGGGTTTGTATCGATTATCATAAATTAAATTATGTTACTCGTAAAGATCATTTCCATTTCCTTTTATTGACCAGATGCTTGAAAAACTTGTAAGGAAAACTCATTATTGTTGTTTAGATGGTTACTCAGGTTATCACCAAATTTTTGTTGCACCAAAGGACCAGAGCAAAACGACTTTCACATGTCCTTTTGGCACCTTTGCGTATCGAAGAATGCCTTTTGGACTATGTAATGCACCTGTCACGTTCCAACGGTGTATGATAAGTATTTTCTCTGATTATGTGGATGACTGCATTGAAGTTTTTATGAACGACTTTACAGTTTATGGTGAGTCTTTTGATACTTGCTTGATTAACCTTGAGAAAATTTTGAAACATTGCATTGAAAATAATTTGATTCTGAATTATGAAAAATGCCATTTTATGGTTGATCAAGGGATAATCTTAGGCCATGTAGTGTCTTCTAAGGGAATTGAGGTTGATAAGGCTAAGATAGGAATCATTAAATCTCTTCCTTACCCCGTAAGTGTACGGGAAGTTCGTTCTTTTCTTAGACATGCAGGTTTTTATTGACTCTTTATCAAAGAGTTTTTGAAGACCACTTAACCTTTATACAAGTTACTTCAAAAGGATGTGGAGTTCAAGTTTGACGAAGCATGTAGGAAAGCATTTGATGAATTAAAGGAGAAGCTAATTTTTGCTCCAATAATCTAACCCCTAGATTGGAGTCTTCCATTTGAGATAATGTGAGATGCAAGTGACTATGCATTAGGCGTTGTTCCGGGGCAAAGGATGAATAAAGCACCGCATGTGATTTACTATGCTTCGACGATGCTAAATGATGCCCAGAAAAACTATTCAACAACAGAAAAAGAATTATTGGCAGTTGTTTTTGGGCTAGAGAATTTCTGTTCATATCTGTTGGGCACACATGTCATAGTTTATTCAGATCATGCTGTGTTGAAGTATTTTTTGTCCAAAAAGGAAGCAAAGCCACGTCTTATTCGTTGGATTCTACTACTGCAAGAATTTGATGTGGAGATAAACGACAAAAAAGGAACTAAAAATCTGGTTGCAGATCACCTTAGTCGTATCCGTCTAGACATAACTTCGGACAACCTGAAAGATGAATTTCCAGATGAACATGTATTCGCCACATAACAGGTAACACCTTGGTATGCTGACATAGTCAATTTTCTGATTACCAAGTCTTTACCTAGTACTTTATCACGAGTTGAAAAAGATAAAATCAAAAGAGAGGCTAAATATTATGCATGGGATGAGCCACATCTGTGGAAATATTGTTCTGATCAAATTATTAGGCGATGTGTATCTGATGATGAGATCCCTTCTATATTGAAATTTTGCCATTCTTTTGCATGTGGTGGACACTTTGGTCCTAGAAGGACAGCCCGTAAGGTGTTTGAATGTGGTTTGTTTTGGCCTAAACTATTTTATAATGCTTACATATTTTGTAAGTCTTGTGATCGACGTCAAAGAACAAGTGATTTAGGACCAAGAGACCAAATGCCATTCACGAATATCCTGGTATGTGAAATTTTTTATGTGTGGGGAATTGATTTTATGGGCCCTTTTTCTTCATCTTTCGGTAAGACATATATTCCTGTTGTTGTGGATTATGTTTCAAAATGGGTTGAAGCTAAGGCTACTCATACTGATAATGCTAAAGTGGTTGTTGATTTTGTTAAATCTCATATTTTTGTTAGGTTTGGAGTGCTTAGAGCAATAATCAGTGACCACAGGACTCATTTTTGTAATCAAATTTTTGAGGTTTTACTGATGAAATATGGTGTTACACATCGAACTTCAACAACATACCATCCCCAGATAAGTGGACAAGCCAAAGTTTCTAATAGAAAAATCAAATCAATTTTGGAGAAAGTGGTTAATCCTAACATGAAGGATTGGAGTTTGTGTTTAGACAACGCGCTATGGGCATACAGGATAGAATATAAAACTCCTATTAGTATGTCGCCATACAAGTTAGTATTCGGAAAACCTTGTCATTTACCTATAGAATTGGAATATAAGGCTTATTGGGCTATCAAATAATGCAATTTGAATTTAACTAAGGTTGGAATTAATCGAAAATTACAATTGCAAGAGTTGGAAGAGATACGTAATGAAGTTTATGAGAGTGCAAAAATCTATAAAGAAAAGACTAAGGCCTTTCATGACAAAATCTTAATTAGAAAAGATTTTTTCATAGATCAAAAGGTCCTTCTTTATCACTCTAAATTAAAACTCTTTCCTAGTAAATTACGATCTCGTTGGATAGGTCCATTTGTTGTTACTAATGTTTTCTCACATAGTGCAGTTGAAATTTAGAGTTTGGACACTTTTAAAGTGTTTAAAGTTAATGGGCACCGATTGAAACCATATTATGAGAATTTACAGGTTGAAACTGCAGAAGAAATTGAATTGGCTAAGCCAGTTTACTCTAAATTGGGCAAATTGGAGTACAACTATCTCGCTTTCTTCGAACATCAGAAATTTCAACTACCTTTTCCACCAACACCTTGATGCATTAATAGAGAAGCTTCTTAAACCTTTAGTTTCTTCATTTTCTTGTGTTTTTATTTTTGCAAGTACATTGAGGACAATGTAGATTAAGTGTGGGGGGTAGGAAACAATGAATGTTTGTGTGATTGTGTGTTTTGAATTTATTGTTACTGTTTATTTATTCATTTTGATTTAGTTTTTTTTTCTTTTTGTCTTTTAATTTGCATGTGATGTGTGTTAAACCATGAAATTCTATCTTAATAGTTGAAATGAGATTGAGGTGAATCATGCTAATTGATTAAAGTAGTTGGTTACATAAGTTTACTCAGAAATTGATGCTTGAGTGATTAGGTAATGTATAAAAGCATAATGGATTTTCAATTGAGCCTAAGTGACTCCATTCAAAAGTCATTTCATTTATTTGTGTGTGTGATACTCCCTTAGGTGATTACCTTGAAAACTTGCTCTGAACCGGTTTGAATCTATTAGATGCATGCTAGATAGAAATGATTAAGGTCCTTTTTCTTTTAACCCTTGAATTAAAATGACCTACCTATCTTATTTACCCTTGAACCCTTTTGAGCCTTTACCCCTTTTGTTTCTTAAAGAAAACACCTCATTTTAAAACATCAAACCCTATTAGCCTTACCTATTCACAAGTTTAATAAAGTACTAAGTTAGCTAGCTTTGGGACTTTTGGCTTTATTTTATTTTCTGATAAGAGTTTACTGGTACTTCTACTCATAGAGCACATTGTATTTAGCTACTATTTTGATTATTGTTTCCTTAGTATTAAAAAAAAACCCAAAAACAAAAAAAAAACAAAAAAAGAGAAGAAAAAAAGAAAAAGAAAAAGAAAAAGAAAAGGATCAAGTATAGTAACAATAATAAATTTTGAGTAAGTTTTTTTACATGCAATTCTCATAAATACATTTCGTTATCCCTTTTGTATATTTAGTGCTTTATGACTACTTGTGAAGAACCCTTCAAAACCCTTTTGACTCACCTTAACCTTAGCTCCATTACAACCTCAAATAAATCCCTTTTAATCTATTTTAACATGTAATCACTGTAGAAGAGAATTGGTGTATTTGCAAGCCTATAGTAGTGTGATTTCCTATAGGGAGTTTTGAGCGAAACACAATCTATAAACATTTGACTGAAATGAGTGAAATCTGTGAGGAAAATCCATTGTGAGTTTATGCTTATCTTTGAATGATAGTGTCATAAGTTTAGTTTGTTTATGTGCGCTGATGAAAACTAATCATGATGTATGAAGTAGCTTGACATTCGATTGGCCAAAGTTTGAATGATTGCATATGTTTAGTTTCTTTAAAAATGAATTGATAGAATTTGATAGTCATGTTTAATTTGCTCGAAGGCGAGCAAAAGTTAAGTGTGGGGGAGTTTGTTCGTGTCTTTATTTTCTATCTTTTTGTGTGTTAATTTTTTTTATTCTTGAGGTTTGAGGTTATACTTAATGGGAATTAATCTTGTTTCATGTCAAGGTGTATTTTGGAACTAAATTGAAATAACCGCGACAATTTTGGGATAAAAAGAGCTGAACTAGATGTTGACCCTAATTAGACGTGACCTCGTGCAACAATCAGAGACTTAAAACGCAACACATGAAGACATGAGACTAAATGCATGAAACGTTGATGCAAACAACGTTTCATGTAGACGCAAACACCAGCTGCACAACACATAAAACCAAGGGAAGAACAATAAAACGCAGCGTTCACAGGAAGGTTTTAAGCGAGAAGCATGTTAAATTGTCTAATCAGCAACAAGGGAATGCATGCTGTGCGTTTTCAATAAAACACACAATGAAAGGAGAAAAATGCATGGATCAATGGACAAGCCTGCGACAAACGTAAAGAAGGGTTTTTAAGTGGGTGGCTTGCATGGAATAAAGGAGAGCTCTTAATTGGTAAAAATCACGCTACAGTGGAGAGAGCAAAAGTGAGGTGGCAGTTGAGTGAGAAGAAAGGTTTGGAGAGTAGGTTTCATTGCTAGCGCAAGCGCGGACATGATGTGTGGATGAAAAGAAGCTGAACAATAAATCCCCCCAATCTTATTTGTCCCATAGATGAATAGTGAATGGGAGATGGCTGCGTAAGAAAGAAATAGAAAGAAGACTACGGTAGATAGAAATCGAGAAGGATGACAGTGACAGTCCCAACGCCAGTGACAGTCGAAATAGTTAGGAAAATCATAATGTTGAGTAACTAAAATTTTATTTCTTGATTTACGGAATCCTAGTTATTGAACTTTGCATATTGTGAAAATTTTGTTCTTTATTTCAATCAATTTATTAGTCAAGTATCAATTATTTTTTTGGGTCATTATTTGATTGTTTAATTTGACAGCTAGGTGTGCAATTATTTTGTGATTTTATTCAATCAATCGCTAGATTAAAAAGGTTGACGTTCAATTTTTTTAATCAAAAGTAGCGATTAGGATTTTTGTCTACTACGTTAGGGACATTATTCTAGAAAAAATAATTGTTAGGCTAAATATACATCATATGTATGTTGTCTAGTTTGTCGATTTTCTTGATTCGTAAAGCTATTAATTAATTAAATCCGAGATCATATCCAGGTTGTTAATTAATAAGGGTTAATTCAAATACATGTTTTGGTTAACTAAACATAGGAGAAAATAGGTAAAAAAAATTTACCACGACGAATGTTGAACTAATAAATTGGTTATTTTTAGTATCAATGATCAACGCAAGTTCAATAACGAAGGAGACTGGAAACCAAAATTTATTTTTATTGATTGTTAAATTCTCATTATTTTGTTTTTAGTTATTTTCAATTTCAATTTCCAATCAAATTCTGTTTAATTCACAATTACAAAACCCCCCTTTTTATTACGTAACTACTAACGTCTGAATTCCTTGTGGGAACGATCCCTACTTTCCACTTCTACATTAATTGTGTTGCAAGAAGTTGATTTCTTTTTATATTTGGTTGCAGGTGACATCATTCACCAAGCTACTGGGTTGAACATTCAGGGATATGTGGATGTTGTTAGAAATGTGGAGAATGATCAAAATACAGTAAGTGGTGGTGAGTATGTTGGTGAATATGATTTATTATCTGACGAAGAAAACAATGACGTGTGTTTTTATTCGCAAGCAACTCCAACTTACGCAAGTAACACAAATGTGAGAAATGTGAGTGCAAAGCAGAAACAACCTTCAAGCAACAGTGGAGGGAATATAACAAAAAGGAAGAAAATGTCATCTATTTCAGCTCCCTTGACAAAATTGATTAATCTTTTTTACAAACATATGGAAATAGCCCCAATAAACATATGAAGGGCAAATTATTTTCATTTTTATTGAGGGTAAAAATGATATTATATTATCTTTCATTCCTATTAACGCAACAAACTAAACAACATTATTAGTATTAATATAGAAACCCAAGTTACAAACTAAACATTTTTTTTTATTTTTCATAACCATCTCCATCCCCTTCTACTATTTTACCCATATCTATAGCCAACCCCGTGCTCAAACTAAAAGCCTACTTAAATTATCTACTAAATAATCAGATAAGATTCTCCTATTTAAATCTATCAACAAAGAACTTTTTCATAAAGCTTTGAATTTTCTTTAACAGATAATTGAATGCATTTAATATGACAAATGAATTACATATGATGTTTTTATATAAACTTATAAAAACTTAGAGATCAAGAAAGCCAACTACAACTTTTACCATTAACTCCACCAAATTTGACTATTGCACATACGTGAATTTGACTATTGCACATATTACAATGAATAGTTCATGCACTAATTTGACATTTTTTGAGTATAAATAATTGTTTCAATGTGATTATAATGTGAATTATGAATTATGTGTCTTAAAAATTGAGTTAGAGTGTATATGTAGTGAATTAGAATTTTTGGTGAAATATGAGCTTTTTCTACAATTTATGAGTATTTTTGAACTAGAAAAATATCAAGTGGCAGAACAATTGATGAATAGTAGTAGAAATAAGAGTCAAATGACAATAAATTTTTTTATGAATGACATATTTCATTGAAAAATGGGAGACAATTGGAGTAGAAATAGAAGATAAATGAACTAGTTAAATAAAAGACCAACGAGAGACCATAAGAAAGTAACATGTCACTTGCCACACCTCATGCCATAACCCACGAAATTGTTCAAAGTAAAAGATCATCTCATTTTTACTTTTCTTTCACTTTATTCAATTGCTCTCACCTCTTGTAATTTTCTCTTCTCATCTTCTTCATCTACGACACTCACTTCTCACCCATCAACGTTGACGCTTACCTCCACCTTACATTTCCTACTATTGTTTTGTTGTCTTCTTCATTTCCTATTAAAGACCCAACCCTACCACCCTTGAATGATGATGCACATGTGAGAGAAGAAAGCTAGGGTTAAGAGACATCTTGAAGAGTTTGAAGATCTTGAAGCTAAATTAAGTTAAATTTTGTTCTTCATGGGTTGTCTAAATAGAAACACATATGATAATAGTTGGTGATAAAATGATCATGAAGAAATGAATGTGTTTATATCTTGCTTTTCTACGATTTATGGACAATAATGTATGATTTGGTGTTGAAATGATTTAGAGTTAGAATTAATCCAAAAATGAGGTAAAAAGTGTTGGACCCCGAATTTTCTTGAAAAATAGAAATTATAAAATGAATGACATAGGCGCTTTCGAATATGTATGTGTTGTGGGTGTTTTATAGTTAAATAAAATTGATGTGTAAAGAAGTGGATTTTGGTTTTGTTGACTTGGAAGTTTGTGAATAAATTTGTGTGTATTAGGTTGCCATGACAAGTATAGTGATTAATTTGATGTAAATGGAGTGAAAAATCAAGAAATAAAGAGAGAAAGTGTGAAAACTAGTTAAATTAGAAATGTTTGACTTTTTGGAGTAAGAAAGTTGACTTTTTGATTTAGACATAAATTGAGAAAATAATTTCCATGAAACTTGTAGTGTCTGTTAAAAGCTTTCTGTCGCCATAAAGTATGAAATTTTTCGATATCGGGAGTGGAAGATATGATTTTCCGAAGATAAGGTTCTTTTGCTTTGTTTTTGAAAATGCTATTAAATATAGATTTGTGTGTTCTATACTTTGAGGCCACTCATCGTGAGGATTTAAGCTGAATTGGAGTAAATGGCCTTAATTAAAGTTGTAGCTTTTCTTTCAATCTTTCTAACGTTATACAGTTTACAATTTTTCGATATCGGGGTTAGGAGTTATGATCGATTGAAATTTGGAAGTTGTTTAGGAAAAGTTGATTAGGGCAGTAACTTTGACTAGGTTTTTGACCCCTTTAGAGATGAAATTGATTTTTGAGTTCTTCATGGAAGTTGTTGTTGGACCCCGAACTTTCGATAGAAATTAGAAATATTAAATGGAATTAAATGAGTGTGTTTGTACAGGTATTGTGTTATAGATGTTATTGTACTTAAAGGAGATTGATGAGAAATGAAGTGATTGGTTTTGATGACTTTAAAATTTGAGTATAGTTTTATGAGTAATGAAAGTCAAAATGAACTAGTTGATTGAAATGGAAGTTGAAAAGCAAGAAATGATTAGTGAAAGTGTTATATTTTGGAGAATTAAGAAATTTGACCTTTAGAGTAAAGAGTTGAATTTTGATTTAGGCACATTTTGAGAAAATGATCTACATGAAATTTGTAGCTTATGTTGAGAGCTTTTCGTAGCCATAAAGTATGCTATTTTTCGATATCGGGATTGAAAGTTATGATCTTTGAAAGTTAAGTGTATTTTACCTTGATTTTGAAAAATGCTCTAAGTGTAGGATTGTATATGTTGTGTTTTGAGGCGATTTCCGTACTGATGTAATTTGAATTAGAGTAAATCGTTACGTGAAAGTTATAGAGAATTTGAATAGCTTTAAAATGATGTATAATATGCGATTCTTGGTTGTGGAGGTTGAAAGATATGATAATGTGAAATTTGGATATTGCTTAGGTGATGGCTATCAGGGCAGAAACGTCGATTGAAAAATTAACTTAGTTAGAGGTTGAATTTGCTTTGGAGTTTTTCATGAACATTGTAGAGCTTGTTTTTATCTTTCCATTGATATAAGGCACGAAAATATTGGACAAGGGAGTAGAAAGTTATGATTGTTAGAAGTTCTGATGTTGTTTAGTGTGAAGCTGATTGATCCGTTAGTTTGTGTGGAGTTTTTGACTTATTTAGAGGTCGATCTAATTTTTAAGGCCTTCATGAAAGTTGTAGAGGGTTCTTTTATTTTTCTATAGACACTAAGTTTGTCAAATTTAGAGTTATGGATCAAAAGTTATGATGTTTGCAAGTTGAGGTGCTGTGTAAAGTTGTAAGGAGATTATCGATCAGTTATCTTTGAGTACATTTTTGACCACTTTAAAGACCGAGCTTGCTTTCGAGTCCTTCTTGAAAATTGTAGATCTTTCTTTTATCTTTCCAACGGTACTGAGTTTGTAAAATTCAGAGCTTGGAGTCAAAAATTATGAGTGTTAGAAATTTGATGGTCAGATTGGGTGCTGGCCGACCTCTGTTGGCCGACTGACCTATGATGGCCGACCGACCTCTGCTGGCCGACCGACCTATGATGGCCGACCGACCTCTGCTAGCCGACCGACCTCTGTTGGCCGACCGTCCTATGATGGCCGACAGACCTCTGTTGGCCGACCGACCTATGATGGCCGACCGACCTCCGCCGATCGACCTCGTTGGTCGATCGACGATGATGGCCGACCGACCTCTGTTGGCCGACCGACCTATGATGGCCGACCGACCTCTGCTGGCCGACCGACCTCTGTTGGCCGACCGACCTATGATGGCCGATTGACCTCTGTTGGCCGACCGACCTATGATGGCCGATCGACCTCTGCTAGCCGACCGACCTCTGATGGCCGACCGACCTCTGTTGGACGACCGATCTTCGTTCTAGCCGAGCTTTGATTTTCTGGTCGAGCTCTGACCTCCCTTCACTCCTTTGGCCATAACTTCTTCGTCCGACATCCGATCGATCTGATTCTTTTTGCAAATTAAAATAGAGACATGGGGCTACAAAAGTTATGAGGAGCTGAGCTATAATTTAGCCTTTAAGACTTCCAAATACAGGTCGGAAGTTCAGTGTAATATTCAGTCCCAGTGTTGTGGTGGCTGAACAGTGTTCAGTATTTTGGATATATATCGATCGCCAGAGCTTGAATTAAACTGATTCTTTTTTAGAATTAAACTAGAGAGATGAGGCTACAAAAGTTATGAAGGAGCCGATCGACAATGTGTAAGTGTAAGTCGACTTGTATGGAGATGTAAGTCGACTTATGCCAGTTCGGTACTAATAAGTCGACTTGTATACCCGAATAAGTCGATTTATGCGTGAACAGTACCGTGAGATTGTTAGAGTAGTGCCCTAAAGGCAATCCCCTTTAGCGCTTTTTGTTCATAGTCATGTACAGACTTTATGAATAAATAAAGAAAGGCATGTTTCATTTATTTGATGTTCTTTATGAATTGATATTGATCTTTAATCAAATTAATGAAGTCCATGATATATGACATAGCATGAAGGAAATTATGATGTGATCATAATCCTGAGATTCCTATCATGTGCAATTATGTCAGTATCTAAATTCTCCCTAGTCATAGGATTAATGAGACTGGACATCATTAATCCGGACAGACTAGCATATGTTATACTCCTTGATTGGATCAAGCGGTAGATCTCAGAAACTGTAAATATGGGATATTTAGAGTTGACATGTGGATGCTTACTAGTGGTAGTAAGTACATTGGATGACCTGCCATGAGATCATCACATGGATGTCCTATTCTAATGCCAGTGATAATCTCATCATAGCAATGGTGCAAGTATCCTTAGACTTGAGGTACTCAATGATATCTTGGATACTGATTCTGTGCTTTGACTCCATTCCTTGTTGCCTTTCAGAGGTTACTCGTAGGGTGGTGCTTGGGTACAGCTTGAGGTATTCGAAGGTAATTGAGTAGCCAATAGAGGATTCATCACTTCTGTGATAGCAGAAGAGATACCCTGGCCTCTTGTCAGGATCATTACTTTAAGTCTCTGGCCAGAGCATAAATATGTCATGAAGAGTGTCTTCATGGACATATAAAGTAATGAGTCCTAAGACAGAACCGATATCACTGGGCTAGACTTAGTCTAGTAAGAGTTGACACTTTGACCATACTCATAACCAAGTGGGGTATAGGATGATGAAAGGACGAATTGCACAGTAATTATCTATGGAAGGGTTCGTGATCTGGTTCGTGATGAATTCATCAAACCAATTACTTTCCGGTCAATTGGGGTCATGATGTGTTGCTAGACGCTCATGACTTGCTCAGATTAAGTGTTAATCTAAGTGGCCAACATAACCGGGAACCTAAAGGGTCACACGCATAAGAGTGTTTCAGAGAACTCGTAAAATAGTATTGGACTGAGTTCCAATTATGGAGAGCATTAGGATTAAATGGATCCCGATGAGATCGAGATATGTCCCGATGAGATTGCGACATCAATATTGCTAAGAAAGGTTTCCGGAGCTGTTTCAGTACCGAGGCCCGGTAGGCCGGTAGGACCGACCCCAGTGTGACTGGACCACTTCAGTAATATATATACATATATATATATGATTAATTAATAAAATAAATAAATAATTAATATATATATATATATATATATATGTTGAAAACGTGGGATGGAGGAGAAGATGGAAGAACCTTCCATCATTTTGCTTAGTCATCACTTTCATTAAATGAAAAAAGACAAAATAAGGAAGGTGGAAGAGTGATCTTCGTGGCTTATGGTATAAGAAGAAAAGAAAAGAGTTTCTTCTCTTTAATAAGGATGATCATCGTGGATTAAAAGAGGAAGAAGGTTTTTGAGAAAAACCTAAGTCTTCATCTCTCATCTCCATCGATATTCAAGGCTTCATCTTCTCTTCCAAGGCTTTCATCCTCCATCTTCATTGATTCAAGTGTTAGAGTAGTGCCCTAAAGGCAATCCCTTTTAGCGCTTTTTGTTCATAGTCATGTACAGACTTTATGAATAAATAAAGAAAGGCATGTTTCATTTATTTGATGTTCTTTATGAATTGATATTGATCTTTAATCAAATTAATGAAGTCCATGATATATGACATAGCATGAAGGAAATTATGATGTGATCATAATCCTGAGATTCCTATCATGTGCAATTATGTCAGTATCTAAATTCTCCCTAGTCATAGGATTAATGAGTCCGGACATCATTAATCCCATGCATTAACATATGTCATACTCCTTGATTGGATCAAGCGGTGGATCTCAGAAACTGTAAATATGAGATATTTATAGTTGACATATGGATGCTTACTAGTGGTAGTAAGTTCATTGGATGACTTGCCATGAGATCATCACATGGATTTAATGTCAGTGATAATCTCATCATAGCAATGGTGCAAGTATCCTTAGACTTGAGGTACTCAAGGATATCTTGATACCGATCTGCATTTTGACTCCATTCCTTGTGGCCTTCCAGAGGTTACTCATAGGGTGGTGCTTGGGTACAGTTTGAGGTATTCGAAGGTAATTGAGTAGCCAATAAAGGATTCATCACTTCTGTGAGAACAGAAGAGATACCTACTGGCCTCTTGTCAGGATCATTACTTTAAGTCTCTGGCCAGAGCATGACTATGTCATGAAGAGTGTCTTCATGGACATATAAAGTAATGAGTCCTCGACAGAACCGATTTCACTTGGGCTAGACTTAGTCTAGTAAGAGTTGACATATTAGCCATACTCATAACCAAGTGGGGTATAGGATGATGAAAGGACGAATTGCACAGTAATTGTCTATGGAAAGGTTCGTGATCTGGTTCGTGATGAATTCATCAAACCGATTACTTTCGGTCAATTGGGGTCATGATGTGTTGCTAGATACCGCCATGACTTGCTCATATTAATTGTTAATCTAAGTGGCCAACATAACCGAAACCTAAAGGGTCACACGCATAAGAGTGACTCAGAGAATCTGTAAAATAGTAATTGGACAGAGTTCCAATTATGGAGAGCATTAGGATTAAATGGATCACAATGGGATTGGGATATGTCCCGATGAGATCGCGACATCAATATTGCTAAGAAAGGTTTCGAGTCAAGCCAAAGATCGGGGCGATAGTAAGTAGGACCAACCCAGTTGGACTGGACCTTAGCAAATATATTCTAATTAATTAATTAAGTAATTAATTAATTAATTATTATATATATATATGTGTAATACGTGGAAAGGGAGGAGGAGAAGCATGGAAGCTTCTTTTGGAAGCTTAGTCATCATCTTCATTTAATTACTAAAAGACAAAATGATATAAAGAAAGATGAAAAGAAGATGATGTTCGTATGGCTTGGTAGAAAGAAGAAAAGAGAGAGTCTTTTCTTTGTAAAAAAAGAAGAAGTGTTCTTCGTTGGTTATGAAAGAGGGAGAAGGTTTTTGTGAAAAACCTAAGTCTTTCATCTCTCATCTCCATCAACATTCAAGTCTTCATCTTCTCCTCCAAGCTTCTTCTTCATCTCTTCAACGTGATCCAAGCTCTCCAGGACAGAGGTAGGCTCTAGCAGGCTTTATTCTGTTCTAGCTATTCCCGGGTCAAAGATGTTTGATCCGGTTAGGTTTTCTGATCTCTGCGTGGATACCTTTAGAGATAGTCTCTATTGGCTATTCAGGTTTGAGGTTTTCATACCGACACCGGGATCCTGGGTTTTCAGGAAGGTCTCGGGAGTAAAAATTTTTTGTTTCCACTGCTGAAACATGTGATGTTCCTCCCGGGATTTTCCTACAGTGGTATCAGAGCGTCTGGTGTCGTGTATGAAGCTTTAACTGAAGCTAGATCATAAACCCTAATTGCTTGTGATGTTGATGCATGCTTCCTGTCCAATTTTCGAATTGCTATATAGATAGGGTTTTCGAAATTTTTCTGCCCAGGAATGTTCATAACATGTTAGAGAATATGTCTATGAATTTTCAGAATTTATCGATTTGATTAGATAAAGTTTTGCTAATTATTTCCCTAAGCTTACAGATGCTGTTTTGGAAACGATTCTGTGAACAGGCAGTAGTATAAAATCAAGAATAAATTCTAGAAAAATATTTTTCTAGATTTTCCTTCACCTACATGTCTCTAAGATGTTGGTGAATGTCTGTGAGCATGGAAATTGGATTTCAAGGTGATTGGATATTTATTTTCGATTTTATTCTATGCTGTTGGGAATTGCTGTGCTGATGAACACAGAATTTTAATCGGCTTTGTTATTTTGGTTGACTGAGTTTTTGATGGCCTAAAATCCTGAACAAATTCAGGTAGCATGTTCTGAACATGTAGTAACCTATATAATTTTCTCAGAATTTATTGAAATTGTTTCATTGATCGTTTCTAGCAATGTACAGAACTGGACAGTTTTGGTGAAAATTGTTGGGACTGTTTTGCTTGGCTTGATTGAGTTTGCTTTTTCAATTCCAATGCCTTGCAGCATTTTTAATGTGATTAAAAATGTGTTATCTTGATGTTGTATGATTTCCAAATTGAATTGCTTGAAGTTGCTTTTCCAAGAATTTTTGAATGCCGAATTGGTCACATTTGTGTCTCGTTAGTACATTTCATTTTCTTGCTTGTTTTGGCCGTCACAATTTTTGTGACAAGTGCCGGAGTAGTTTTGAGAGTGTATACACTAGCTTGAGATGCTTAGGGTGAGAATTTGGGTGTTCTTAAATTGTTTGGATATTTATGAGTTTTGACTCATTTTAAGCTTTTCATGTATGGTTTGACCATATAAGGCATTCATGGATCAATGAAGTGTTCATTGATACATCAATTTACAGATATTACCTTAGGTATGATGGTGTTGAGAATTAGAATTGCATTGATTGAGAAATTAGTCGATTAGAAATAATAGCAATCTTGCAGAATAAGTCGACTTGTTTGCTACATAAGTCGACTTGTTTTCAGCATAAGTCGACTTGTTTGCTACATAAGTCGACTTGTTTTCTGGATAAGTCGACTTGTTTTCTGGATAAGTCGACTTGTTCAAGACTTTTGCCATAAGTCGACTTGTATCAGGATATAAGTCGACTTGTGTGTAAGCGAAGCATAAGGTGACGTGCATTTGATGAAAGTCGACTTGTGACATGCTCGAGTTGGATGATGGATGATTATAAGGATTGATTCAATTTGATTGATGAAACCTAAATCATGCCATATAGTCCTAGCGACTATGATCCTTGACTTGGAGTCTAGAGTTTCTAAATCCTCCTCGGTATATGAAAACTAACGCTTCCATTAATATGGTAAGAACCGAGTTCTTATAGGGATGGGTTGTTGGGTAAACCCAAGCTCACTCTATACGGATATGTTGAACCATGAAAATATGATTTTCGATTAATGGGTTGGTTTTCACCGAAGCGTTGGTTTGTTGAGTAAACTCAAGGTCAAGCGTGGATGAGGTGAAATTGGGTAGCATACATCGGATGTATGCGCATCAAAGAGTTGATACCCAATGTAAGTGCATACATCAACAAGTTGATAGCACTGATCGATAGTTGTGTCTAAGATGTAATTGGTATATCTGATACCTACCGAGACATAAGGTGGCTTGTTGGGTAAACCCAAGGTCATTCTTAGCAATATCGGATATCAACCCACTAGGACATTATGTCACTTTGTTTCTTTGGATTCGTAATGAGGGTTATGGATTCTATGAAACTAGTGGGAGCTTTTTGCATATCATTCAAGTCCTTATGATTATGCAGCTATTCCTATTCTAACATTCTTCCTCTCTATCAGTGTAGGTTGTTTGAAAATGTCGTCAAGTGTGAATCTTCGCCACTTATGGATTCCAACAAGTTAAACTGGACCGAATTTTCTTGATTGGTTAAGGAATCGAGAATAGTTCTCGGATCCGAAAGTGCAGGATATATCCTAGATTTTCCGCTTCGGATGCACTTTTCATCAATGCTCGATGATGATCGAAGGCATATAAGTAAGCATCTAAAGGATAAATGACATGGCGACTTGCATTATGCTTGCGTCGATGTCACCGAGAGCCGCTGCAAAGACGAGTCCATGGATGCTCACACTATAGTTTTCATCTTAGGGAGTCGTTTGACGAGCAAGCCCGGTCCGAAAGGTTCGAGACCTCAAGGCTTCTCTTCACTACCAAGATGGCTCCAGGACATCTGGCATGCGACGCATCGAAGATGAATGGCTATATTGAGAGATTGGCCGTCTTAGGTTTTGCAATGGATCATGAATTAAGTATAGACTTAATTACGGTTGGATTGTCCGACGCGTTATACGCAGTTAGTGCTAAACTATCGGATGAACCAAATATCCACTACAATACCGGTGATCAATCTTTCAAGAGCCGTGAAAACCTATCAAGAGTGATAGTAAGCAAGTCTTTGGTGGTTGCTTCTTCATCTTTTGGGTCCAAGAAGAAAAGAACCCAAAGAAGAAGAAGGCAAAGAAACCAAGGGAGGCGCCATCAAGAAGAAGACCAAAGAAGCGCCCCAAAAGGAACTTGCTTCCATCACGGTAAAGATGGCTATCGGAGGCGCAATTGCAAAGTCTATCTAGAGTCATTTGAAGCGAAGAAGGCATCGATGCCTCGACTACTTCAGTTTGTATGTCATTGAAGTTAATATATTATCGATCACAACATCTGGGTATTTGATCTGGTTGTGGCTCACACATATGTAATGATATGCGGGGCCTCGGGACGAGGGCAACTCATGAAGGAGAAGTAGACCTACGTGTTGGAAATGGAGCAAGAGTTCTTTGCATTAGCCGTAGGAACCTATGTTTTGTCTCTCCCTCTTGGGCTTGTCTTTGGAATTGGATGATTGTTATTTTGTACCGTTTTGACAAAGAATATATTATACATTTCTTATGCGAATAGATTTGGATTCCATATGAATTTTAGTAGCAATGGTTGTTCTATCAATTCTAATGGAATGCTTTATGGAACTGGTACATTGTGCAATGGTATTTACATATTAGATATTTCTAATCCAATTTTAAATGTCAATGACACCAAACGGCATAAAAGAGATAATCTAAAGTCAACTTACTTATGGCATTGTCAGCTTGGCCATATAAATGAGACGCGCATCGCTAAACTCCATAAGAGTGGCAGCTTAGGGTCATTCGATTATGAATCATATGACACATGCGAATCTTGTTTATTAGGCAAGATGACTAAGTTACCCTTCAAAGGAAAGGGTGAACGAGCGATTGGAGTATTAGACCTAATACATTCAGATGTATGCGGTCCGATGTCCATCCATGCCAGAAGTGGTTGTCGTTACTTCATTACCTTTATCGATGATTATTCACGATATGGGTACTTGTATCTGATGAGATACAAATCTGAAGTGTTTGAAAAGTTCAAACAATTCAGAAATGAAGTAGAAAACCAGCTTGGTAAAAGTATCAAGGCATTATGATCCGATCGTGGTGGAGAATACTTAGACCAACAGTTTCAGGATTATCTCAGAGATAATGGGATATTATCTCAGTGGACTCCTCCTTACACGCCGCAGCACAACGGTGTGGCTGAAAGGAGAAATCGAACCTTGTTGGACATGGTACGATCAATGATGGGTTTCGCATAAAGTTACCAAAATCGTTTTGGGGTATCGCTAGAGACAATTGTTTACTTGCTAAGCAGAGTTCCCTCTAAGGCAGTTGATGTTACTCCATATGAGATGTGGACTAACGAAAACCTTATCTTTCTCATTTGAAAGTATGGGGTTGTCACCTTACGTGAAGCGGATTCATCGAGATAAGCTTGAAGCAAAGTCGACAAGTGTTTGTTTGTAGGATATCCTAAGGAGACCATGGGATATCAATTCTACCTTGCTGAGGAACAAAAGGTGTTTGTTTCGAAGCATGTTGTCTTTTTAGAGAAAGAGTTTCTTCTGCAAGAAGACAGTGGGAGCAAAGTCGAACTTGAAGAAGTTCAAGATGTTCAAACAAGCACAGATCAACTGCCTGAACCTGAGACTGTCACTCATTCAGATGAAGTAACAGTTCAACCTTCTGTGACACACAAAGCTCGTAGGTCAAGTAGGATGTGCATTGTTCCCGAGAGATATGGATTTCTTGTAAGCGAACAGAATGACGTATTGCTCATAGAAAATGATGAGCCTGCTACCTATGAAGAGGTTCTGAAAAGTTCAGAGTCTGAAAAATGGCTTTATGCCATGAAAGCCGAAATGGATTCCATGTACATAAACCAAGTATGGACTTTGGTTGATGCACCTGAAGGGATAAAACCTATAGGGTGCAAATGGGTTTTCAAGAAGAAAACCAACATGGATGGTAATGTGATTACCTACAAAGCAAGGCTTGTGGCCAAAGGATTTCGTCAAAGACAAGGAGTTGACTATGACGAGACCTTTAGCCCCATAGCAATGCTTAAATCCATTCGGATACTCCTAGCCATTGCCGCTCATTATGATTATGAGATATGGCAAATGGATGTGAAGACAGCTTTCCTTAACGGAAATCTGGCCGAGGATGTGTACATGACACAACCAGAGGGCTTCACTTCCAGTGATGGCGAAAAGGTATGCAAGCTTCAGAAATCCATTTATGGATTGAAGCAAGCATCCAGGAGTTGGAACATCCGTTTTGATGAGTCAATCAAAGAGTTTGGTTTCTCACAAAATCCGGATGAACACTGTGTGTACAAAAAGGTTAATGGGAATGCAATCGTTTTCCTTGTGTTGTATGTAGATGACATACTGTTACTCGGAAACGATGTCTCAATGCTGCAATCAGTTAAAATTTGGTTGTCCAAGCAATTTGCGATGAAAGACCTTGGTGAAGCAACTTATATCCTTGGGATAAAGATTTATAGAGATAGATCGAAGAAGTTGCTTGGTCTTTCACAATCATCGTACATAGACAAGATGCTAAAGAAGTTTAGCATGGAGCAATCCAAGAGAGGGTTTCTTCCCATCACTCATGGGATAACACTCGAAATATATGTGTCCTAAGACACAAGATGAGAGGATGCGCATGGATCGGATCCGTATGCATCCGCAGTAGGATCGATCATGTATGCTATGTTATGTACGAGGTCCGATGTATCGTATGCTCTAAGTGTTACGAGCGATACCAATCGGATCTGGTGAGGGTCATCGGGTGGTGTCAAGAATATCCTCAAGTACTGCGAAGGACTAAGGATGTTTTTGATATATGGAGATGGAAATCTCAAGTGAGCGGCATACGGATGCGGTTTCAATCGACAAGGATGACTCTGATCCGGTCAAAGTTATGTTTTCACGCTAAACGGCGGAGCGATCGGTTGGAAGAGTTCCAAACAAGAGACGATCGCTGGCGATTCGACGATCGAGGCGAGTACATTGTCGCATCGAGGCGAAGAAGGAAGTCGTTTGGATCAGAAGTTCATTTCGAACTTGGTGTGGTTCCTAGCCGTGATGGACCCATACGGTTGTATTGTGACAACAATGGGGCTATTGCTCAGCAAAAGAACCGAGGTCTCACCAACGATCTAAACATCGCACTCGCAGATATCATCCGATTCGAGAGATCATTGCTAGAGGTGATGTCACGATCGAGAGGATTCCCACAGAGCGTAACATTGTCGATCCGCTGACGAAGCCATTGTCACGTAAGAATTTTGATTCTCATGTACTCGCTTATGGTATTAGATACCAAGGCGATTGGCTTTAGGTCAAGTGGGAGATTTGTTAGAGTAGTGCCTCAAAGGCAATCCCTTTAGCGCTTTTGTTCATAGTCATGCATGCACTTTATGAATAAATAAAGAAAGGCATGTTTCATTTATTTGATGTTCTTTATGAATTGATATTGATCTTTAATCAAATTAATGAAGTCCATGATATATGACATAGCATGAAGGAAATTATGATGTGATCATAATCTCGAGATTCCTATCATGTGCAATTATGTCAAGATCTAAATTCTCCTAGTCATAGGATTAATGAGTCGGACATCATTAATCCGGACGCATTAACATATGTCATACTCCTTGATTGGATCAGCGGTGGATCTCGAAACCGTAAATATGAGATATTTAGAGTTGACATATGGATGCTTACTAGTGGTAGTAAGTTCATTGGATGACTCGCCATGAGATCATCACATGGATTTAATGTCGGTGATAATCTCATCATAGCAATGGTGCAAGTATCCTTAGACTTGAGGTACTCGAGGATATCTTGAATCTTGATCCCGCATTTTGACTCCATTCCTTGTGGCCTTCAGAGGTTACTCATAGGGTGGTGCTTGGAGTACAGTTTGAGGTATTGAAGGTAATTGAGTTGTAACATCCGTTATCTGAGTGTGGGTAGATTAGTAATTCGGATCGGGTTAAGATTGTATGCAGGCTAATGTAAATTGTGCATGCATTATAACTTCTATAGTTACTAGTAAATGAACTATTGTTGCATAAGCATATGTATATCGTATATGTATGACAATTCCGACTTGATTGTGGAAAATTGGAAATTGTGTGATAAGCGTATATGAGTTTTGAATATGGAATTGGAATGAGAAAATTGAATTTAGAGGATTGAATTATGAGATTGGAGTGTAGGAGTATGTAATTCCTAATTTTGTGAATTTATGGAACTTTTTCTGGAAATTTTTAGAGAATCGAGTCCGGATAGGAAAAAGGGTATATTATTGATAAACTGGATTCGGTTAGAGATTGATTGACAATTGATATGAGATTATTTGAGATATGATTTTCGGATTTGTTATTAATTGTTATCATAAAGTGGGAGAAAAATAGAATAAGAATTGGACTGAAAGACCCTAAGATTTGGACTTGTGGCAACTAAATTGCCAAACAAGCCTTTAAAGCTCACATATATATATATGTTAAACGTTTATTTCATCATCGATGATCGTGGGTGAGCATTTGGCGATTTGGAGTTTCTTGGAGGATTCTCAATGGAGTGAAGCTTGAATCAAGTAAGTTTATACTTGTTTATGAGTTAAATCGTTTCATTTGATCATTGATTTGAGTAAGAAATTGGTTAGAAAGTTTGAAAGTTTCGGATGATTAGGGTTTTGTGATTTTCGTTGGTTTTGATTTGGGTTTTTGATAAATAATGGTTTAAATGATGGATTGAGGTTAGAAATAAGTTGGGTTTAAGGTTTAAAACTGATTGAGAGTGTTTAGAATGAATTTGGATGAGTTAGATCAGAAAAATCTGAGAAATTTCTGGGTTTCTGTCGCGATTTTGCGATCGCTTGCCATGACGCGGCGATGAACACGCCACGGCAAGCCAACCCAAAGGTCATGCGTCATTTAATTAAAAATATTTTAATTTATGCTTGCATGCGAGGAAGACAAGGCATACGCCTGATTTACGACGCGTCTGCGACGTCATGATATGGGATCTTGCGGTTCATGCATGGATGCTTTAGAAAATGAATTTGAGGTTTTGAATTGGAGAATTTTGGGATCTAATTTGGATTGGTTATGGATCAAAATGGCATTTGAGAGAATAGGAATTGAATTTGATGATTATCGGAAATTGAGAGTAGCGTTTAATTGGAATGTGACCTTAGAGTAAGGAATTGAATTATGGCATTGAGAACTATTACGAATTAGAGTGAGAGTGATCATATTGAGAAATTCAGGAATATGATTGGGAATGTCATAACATGTATAGTATTTATCGAAATTGCTATTGACTATTGAATTTGGCATGATTGGTAATGTGTGATTTATTTGATTTGATATAGAGGTTCAGATGGATCGTCATTCCACGGACAGTATTGGGACTTCCAGGCGATAGCTCGGAAGTGCAGGTGAGTAACCTAGTTGGTTTCTCAACCTATATGTGTTACATTTTGTGTACATATGCCATGTGAAGATACGGATGGATATGTGTGACTGTTTTGATTGATTTCGAACCATGGGTGTTCGAAATATTGGATTGAGATATGGAAGTGCAAAATGTGAATAAATGTGCATAAATGCAATAGTGAATCGAATTGTAAAAGTGTTAGTGAAAGAAATGAGATATGGTGTGAAATGTGAATGACATATGCACTCATGCATAATTAAATGATCGATAATGATAGTTGTTGACCGAGACGCCATTGTATATTTGAGGACTTGTGGTAAAACCCATGAACACACGCCGCAAGAACACCGCAAACACCTACGGGTGGGGTGTGGGTCCTATTATGTGAAAGGGATTAGTGCATACCAGCGGCTCTCCTATCCCTAATGTGAGTGGGCGATAGTGCATACCCGCAGGCCCTCCTACTTGCCAAAAATGTGATTTCGATTTACGATTGCGCTCGGTCACAACAATGAAATGAAATCGAAAGTGTCACACGACATCTTGCATATGTAAGTGATCTAAAGTGAACTGTGTGAAAGTGAAATTGAATGCATGTGAATATATGAAAGTGTGAATATGTGATTCAGTGTGTATATGAATTGTGAATGCATGAGTTGGGTGAACCATCGATGATGGTTTCTCATTGAGTTCGCAAACTCACCCAACATTGCAATTGTTTTTCAGGAACTGAAGAGTACCCCGTTAGACCAACGGGAGTATGTCTACCGCTAGCAAGGCAGAGTATCGGGTCGGGATCAGTGTCGTCACATCTGCATTAGTATAGTGATTTGTTCAATGGGCCCTAACTAGATAAATGTAAAATTGTATTGTGTTTTAGTGATTCTTGAAATGTGTTCGAAATGGCATTGGAACCCGGTTGGGTCATGCCTTTCTACTTATGCATCGATTGAGCACTATTGAGTGCCTTTTGTGACTGAAATCGTATTTGATTGAAAAGATTTTAGTAGCAAATTGGGCTAAAGTGTTTATTGATTTCATTGTTTAACTGTTTTGAAAAGAAAAGTGTTACAATGAGTTTTAAAAAGGTAGTGATTGTTCTAGTACGCCACCCTCGCGGGTCACGGGCTCGGATATCACTGTTGATGTCGGGTTCGGGTCTCGTCGGGAGTGGGGTGCTACATTTGTGGTATCAGAGCCCAGAAGTACAATCTTACATGGGCATTCTGAGACAAATGTGTCAAAGTGCATGCATATAAGTTATGTCTCGGCAGATAGTGACGAATGATCCCCGGTCTAGCATATGAGTCTCTTATATGAGCCTGTACTAGTGATTTAAGTGGTTAGAAATAGTGAGGAAAAGATGATATGGGAAAATGTGATAAATGAAAATTGTAGAAATCAAAGAAAAAGAACAAGTATACGGTGCGATATGATGATTGGAGATTTAGTGTATTGGTATTGATAGGCGTATAATGAAATACGACATTAGAGTGATATTGGAAAAAAATCTGTGAATGGGAAGTGGATGTGAATTGTATATGTGTAGTTGTGAAGTGATAGAAGAAATATAGAGATATGTGAAAGATGGCAAATAAAATGTTTTATGATTAGAGTTGCGCAGCGGAAGCGTGATGGGAGTTATGATTGGAGGTCTATGACCTAGAATTTGAATATGTTAAGTGAGAAAGCAACAATGAATGTATATTTTTGAGTGTGGTTGCGTAAAACAAAATGATGAAAGGATCGAAATGAGAGAAAATAGTATTGAGAGAAGAAAAAGTAAAAAGTTGTTAAGGTCAGCGGATTTGCCTATGCGAATGCACACCTGATAAATGGAAATGATATCGGAAATCAATTGGTGCATTAGTGGATAACCGCCAAGTCAAATAGTTAAAAGTTCATGTGAGATAGAGTAAGAACCAAAAGTGTTTATCGTGATATTTGGAAATGAATTGAGATTGTAATTAGGAGGTTGGTAAGGAAAAAGCCTCATGATCGAGGATAGGTGCGAAAAGGAAAAAGGTGGTCAAAGATCAAATGAGATTGAAGTGTCTTTAGCGTAAGTGACTAAGTGGTAAATTAATGTAATACCTGTAAATGGTATGTACTCAATGAACGGTATCAAAAAGAGATGCTTTGGTTATGTGGATTATGGTATAGATTGATCGTCACAGGACATTGTGAATAATTGAAATCGATAAGAAATGTAATGACGGTTGATGATTAGGAATTGAAGAAGAATTTCCTAAATGGAATTAAGTTGATTAGATGATTAAAATTGAAAAGTTTCAGAATGAAAGGACAAATTGGAGATAAATGTGAAATGAATGAAAAGTTGTTATCGGGAGTCCTGATCTTAGCGGATACTCATGTGTAAAAGATAGAATAAAAAAGTATGTGTTAGATAATGTAAAGAGTTTGATTGTGTAAGTAAAAGGATATCGGTTGTGATTTGAGGAGAATATCGGTCGATATACTTTGTGTGAATATCGGAAAGTATAAAGTGGTTTTGAAAATTTTGTTTGAAATGATAATGAATAAATTGAAATATGTGGAGAATCAAGTGTAAAAGAATGTGTGTCAAAATATATTTGATGAAATGGAGAAAGATCGTGAGAAAATTTGTTCCTCAGTGGAGACAACTGATAATTAGGAAATGATATAAATTGATTATTGATATGAAGAGTCATTATGCTACTGAAGAGCAACATATCTTATTTGTGTTTAGAGTGAAATGTTTAAATTGTGTTCAAAGTGGATGATGATCGATTGAATACATTTGAAAAGTGAATAAGAGAAATTGGCACATTGAGGAAATTGTTTGACATGTAAGTTTTATAAGAGTGAATTTGATCTTGGTAGAATAATTAGTGGATGAATTATTATTTTTGAACATGGTATTAGGAGATTAAATGCAAATAGAGGCGTGATAAATGTGAAATTGTAAAGGATAAGTATATAAAGAATTTGGAGTTATAATGGGATTGATTGTATCTTTGGATACATCCAAAATTGGTAAAGGTCTTACATCGTAAATGATAAGGAAAGTGTTAAAAGGAAAATATGTGAAGTGTATGACAAATGATTGTAAGAAGAGATACTTAGAGAAATGTTTGATTCGAGTATTGATCGATCAATTGAATTGGTGTTATAATATGAAATGAATTGTAAAGATGATAATGTGATCTATTGGAAAATGTAAAGAGATTCTATGTATGGAGATCAATTATAAGCTTATGGGCTGCATTGGTATTTGATGACTTAAAAATCTATTGTATTGAATAGTGTATTAGAAAGTGTTGTGAAAGTTTGGAGATTCTATTTGTACAGAAAATGTTTTGGATGAATATGCGTTTGTAAAGTAATAATGATTAAGTTATATGAGTAAATTGGGAAAAAGGATTATGTGTTCAAATGTTTCCGAATTTTGATAAGGAAGCAAATAATTAGATGATAAGATTATTGAAACTGGATGAAAGATTATATGTAAACTGTCGAGTTGGTAAAGTGTAAAAAGGAACGTATTAGCAATTGGGGATTCCACATCAAGTGTGCAGAGGTGTATTGAAAGCATGGCAAAATCCGAATTGAGAATTTTGAATAGTTGATAGTATCGAGAAATGTGTGAATAGATTAGCTGTAAAGAAAATGAGTAATGTGACTGGATTAGGAAATATGAGTAAAACTCATGAAAGGAATTGTAAATGTATTAAAAGTGTAACAGAAAGTAAAATGTGACGTTGAAAGATTATGAGTATGTTTGACCTATATAGTTGACTGTGTGTTATCAGTGTGAAACTAATATAGTTTTGGAGTTCATAAGATTATGAGATTGATGCATAGATAAGATTGATTGTGTTTCGTTGGAGATATCATTTAAAAAGTGTATGAAAGGTTTTATATCTAAAAAGGAGTTGTTCATTCGGATAGAAAAATGATCAGGACCTAATATAATTAGAGGCCCTGGATGATTTAAGTTAAGATTGACAGGTGTTTGAATCAGTAATATGGTTTAAGAAATTCAAGTTGATGAGAATGAATTAAATTAATGATTACCGAAACTGTTGAAACCTGATGAGATTAGAAATTGGCATTGGAGAGATGCAATAAGTTAAACGATACAGAGAATGTTTCTAAATGTGTCACCTTGGCCAATCTATGTATTGATTGAGATAACAGGTAAATGGGAAATGAAATTTGTTATTAGGGGCCTCGATGTGACCGTGTTGTGAATCGATTTATGGATTGACAAGTCAGTGGTAACCTAAAAGATAAATGGATTTGTAAAGTGTTATATGGACAGAAATAGGAAATATTGATATGATCGGAGGTGTGTAGCATTGGTATTGGATATAAAGATTTACGAGTAATCAAAAAAAGAAATCGTTAAACAGTATAGAGTTTGAGAAAGGAAAAAGAGGTAAGTAAGCAGTTGTAGTGTGATTAAAATAGCAAGTCCGTCTAAAATCCTAAAAGATGATTCGGATCCCAAAATGTTACAAAGACTGAATTGGAAAATATTGTTAGGATCCGATATATGTGTTATCGATTTTGGAAGTGATAAATTGTGTAAAAGGGCAATATAGGGTTAAGAAAGATTTAATGAAATTATTTAGTATAGCGAAATAAGTGGAAATCGAGAATCAATGATCGAAAAGACTCCCTAACTTGGTGATAAATCGTATATGAAATTTCGAGGACGAAATTTTTATTAGGAGGAGAATTGTAACATCCGTTATCTGAGTGTGGGTAGATTAGTAATTCGGATCGGGTTAAGATTGTACACAGGCTAATGTAAATTGTGCATGCATTATAACTTCTATAGTTACTAGTAAATGAACTATTGTTGCATAAGCATATGTATATACAAGACATGTATGACAATTTCCGACTTGATTGTGGAAAATTGGAAATTGTGTGATAAGCGTATATGAGTTTTGAATATGGAATTGGAATGAGAAAATTGAATTTAGAGGATTGAATTATGAGATTGGAGTGTAGGAGTATGTAATTCCTAATTTTGTGAATTTATGGAACTTTTACGGAATTTTAGAGAATCAAGTCCTGAGGAAAAAGGGTATATTGAGTGATAAACTGGATTCCGGGTCCGAGATTGATTGACAATTGATATGAGATTATTTGAGATATGATTTTCGGATTTGTTATTAATTGTTATTGCAAAATTGGGAGAAAAATAGAATAAGAATTGGACTGAAAGACCCTAAGATTTGGACTTGTGGCAACTAAATTGCCAAACAAGCCTTTAAAGCTCACATATATATATATGTTAAGCGTTTATTTCATCATCGATGATCGTGGGTGAGCATTTGGCGATTTGGAGTTTCTTGGAGGATTCTCGATGGGTGAAGCTTGAATCAAGTAAGTTTATACTTGTTTATGAGTTAAATCGTTTCATTTGATCATTGATTTGAGTAAGAAATTGGTTAGAAAGTTTGAAAGTTTCGGATGATTAGGGTTTTGTGATTTTCGTTGGTTTTGATTTGGGTTTTTGATAAATAATGGTTTAAATGATGGATTTAGGTTAGAAATAAGTTGGGTTTAAGGTTTAAAACTGATTGAGAGTGTTTAGAATGAATTTGGATGAGTTAGATCAGAAAAATCGAGAAATTTCGGGTTTCATCGCGATTTTGCGATCGCCTATACGCGACGTCACGATGAACACGCCATGGCAAGCCAACCCAAAGGCGCACGTCATGATTTAATTAAAAATATTTTAATTTATGCGCTTGTGGCGAGGAAGACAAAGGCATACGCCATTTGACGACGTCTGCGTACGTCGGGACGTGGGATGCCCGGTTCGCCGCGGCGATGCTTTCCGAAAATGAATTTGAGGTTTTTGAATTGGAGAATTTTGGGATCTAATTTGGATTGGTTATGGATCAAAATGGCATTTGAGAGAATAGGAATTGAATTTGATGATTATCGGAAATTGAGTGGTGTTTAATTGGAATGTGACCTTAGAGTAAGGAATTGAATTATGGCATTGAGAACTACGAATTAGAGTGAGAGTGATCATATTGAGAAATTCAGAATATGATTGGGAATGTCATAACATGTATAGTATTTATCGAAATTGCTATTGACTATTGAATTTGGCATGATTGGTAATGTGTGATTTATTTGATTTGATATAGAGGTTCGATGGATCGTCATTCCACAGACGAGATTGGGACTTCAGCGATAGCTCGGAAGTGCGGTGAGTAACCTAGTTGGTTTCTCAATCTATATGTGTTACATTTGTGTACATATGCCATGTGAAGATACGGATGGATATGTGTGACTGTTTTGATTAATTTGAACCATGGGTGTTGAAATATTGGATTGAGATATGGAAGTGCAAAATGTGAATAAATGTGCATAAATGCAATAGTGAATCGAATTGTAAAAGTGTTAGTGAAAGAAATGAGATATGGTGTGAAATGTGAATGACATATGCACTCATGCATAATTAAATGATCGAGATAATGATAGTTGTTGACCCGAGACGCCATTGTATATTTGAGGGCCTTGTGGTAAAACTCTGAAACACATGCCATGATAAAACCCGCAAACACCTACGGGTGGGGTGTGGGGTCTATTATGTGAAAGGGATTAGTGCATACCAGTGGGCTCTCCTATCCCTAATGTGAGTGGGCGATAGTGCATACCCAGAGGGCCCTCCTACTTGCCAAAAATGTGATTTCTGATTTCTGATTGCGCTCGGTCACAACAATGAAATGAAACTGAAAGTGTCACATGCATACTGCATATGTAAGTGATCTAAAGTGAACTGTGTGAAAGTGAAATTGAATGCATGTGAATATATGAAAGTGTGAATATGTGATTCAGTGTGTATATGAATTGTGAATGCATGAGTTGGGTGAACCATCGATGATGGTTTCTCACTGAGTTCGCAAACTCACCCAACATTACAATTGTTTTTCAGGAACTGAAGAGTACCCCGTTAGACCAACGGGAGTATGTCTACCGCTAGCAAGGCAGAGTATCGGGTCGGGATCAGTGTCGTCATATCTGCATTAGTATAGTGATTTGTTCAATGGGCCCTAACTAGATAAATGTAAAATTGTATTGTGTTTTAGTGATTACTGAAATGTGTTCAGAAATGGCATTGGAACCCAGTTGGGTCATGCCTTTCTACTTATGCACTGATTGAGCACTATTGAGTGCCTTTTGTGACTGAAATCGTATTTGATTGAAAAGATTTTAGTAGCAAATTGGGCCTAAAGTGTTTATTGATTTCCGCTTGTTTAACTGTTTTGAAAAAGAAAAGTGTTACAATGAGTTTTAAAAAGGTAGTGATTGTTCTAGTACGCCACCCTCGCGGGTCACGGGCTCGGATATCACTGTTGATGTCGGGTTTGGGTCTCGTCGGGAGTGGGGTGCTACATGAGTAGCCAATAAAGGATTCATCACTTCTGTGAGAACAGAAGAGATACCCTGGCCTCTTGTCAGGATCATTACTTTAAGTCTCTGGCCAGAGCATGACTATGTCATGAAGAGTGTCTTCATGGACATATAAAGTAATGAGTCCTCGGGACAGAATTGATTTCACTAGGCTAGACTTAGTCTAGTAAGAGTTGACATATTAGCCATACTCATAACCAAGTGGGGTATAGGATGATGAAAGGACGAATTACGAAGAATTGTTCATGGAAGGGTTCGTGATCCGGTTCGTGATGAATTCATCAAACCGATTACTTTCCGGTCAATTCGGGGTCATGATGTGTTGCTAGATACTGCTCATGGCTTGCTCAGTTAATTGTTAATCTAAGTGGCCAACATAAGGAAACCTAAAGGGTCACACGATAAGAGTGACTCAGAGAATCTGTAAAATAGTAATTGGACGAGTTCCAATTATGGAAGCATTAGGATTAAATGGATCCCAATGAGATTGGGATATGTCCCGATGAGATCGCGACATCAATATTGCTAAGAAAGGTTTAGGAGTTTGTTTGACAGATCGGGGCCCGAGAGGCCGTAGGACCGACCCAGTTGGATGGACCTTAGCAAATATATTCTAATTAATTAATTAAGTAATTAATTAATTAATTATTATATATATATATGTAATACGTGGAAAGGGAGGAGGAGAAGCATGGAAGCTTCTTTTGGAAGCTTAGTCATCATCTTCATTTAATTACTAAAAGACAAAATGATATAAAGAAAGATGAAAAGAAGATGATGTTCAGTATGGCTTGGTAGAAAGAAGAAAAGAGAGTCTTTTCTTTGTAAAAAAAAAGTGTTCTTCGTTGGTTATGAAAGAGGAGAAGTTTTTGTGAAAACCTAAGTCTTTCATCTCTCATCTCCATCAACATTCAAGTCTTCATCTTCTCCTCCAAGCTTCTTCTTCATCTCTTCAACGTGATCCAGCTCTCCAGACGGAGGTAGGCTCTAGCGAGCTTTATTCATTCTAGCTATTCCGGGTCAAAGATGTTTGATCCGGTTAGGTTTTCTGATCTCTGCGTGGATACCTTTAGAGGTAGTCTCTATTGGCTATTCAGGTTTGAGGTTTTCATACCGACACCGGGATCCTGGGTTTTCGGGAAGGTCCCGGGAATAAAAATTTTTTGTTTCCGCTACTGGAACATGTGATGTTCCTCCCGGGATTTTCCTACATCAAGCTCTCCACAGGACAGAGGTAGGGTCTAGCAGCCTTTACTTTGTTCTAGCTATTCTCGGGTCAAAAGGGTTTGTCCCGGTTAGGTTTTCTGATCTCTGCGTGGATACCTTTAGAGATAGTCTCTATTGGCTATTCAGGTTTGAGTCTTCATACCGACACATAGATCCTGGCCTTCGGGAAGGTCCCGGTGACAAAAAATTTTGTTTTCAGCACCTGGTACATGTGATGTACCTCCCGGGATTTTCCTACAGTGGTATCAGAGCCACTTGTGTCATGTATGAAGCTAAAACCCTAGCTAGGTCGGACTTCCTATTTGAATTTGATGTTGATGCATGTATGCTGTCCAAATTTCGAATTAATATAGGGATATGTTTTTCGAAATTTTTCTGCCCAGAATTGTTCATAACATGTTAGAGAATATGTCTGTGAAATATGAGAATTTATCAATTTGATTTGATATAGTTTTGCTAATTTATTCCCTAAGGTTCTAGATGCTGTTTTGTGACGCATTCTGTGAACAGGCATGTGTATAAATTCGATAATAAATTCTAGAAAATTTTTTTTTCGGATTGGCCTTCACCAACATGTCCCTAAGATGTTTTTTAATGTCTATGTGGATGGAAAAGTGTTTTCAAGGTGATTTTCTATTTATTCACGAATTTATTCTATGCTGTTGGGAATAGCTGTGTTGATGAACACAGATTTTGAATCGGTTTTGTTGCTTAGGTTGACTGAGTTTTTGATGGCTATAAATCCTGAAAACATTCATGAGGCATGTTCTGAACATGAAGTAACCTGTGTAATTTTCTCAGAATTTATTGAAATTGTTTCAATGATTATTTCGAGCAATGTGTAGTACTTGGCAGTTTTGTGAACATTGCTGGGACTGTTTTGCTTGGCATAATTGAATGTGTATTTTTCAGTTCCAATGCCTTGGACCATTTTTAATGTGATTGAAAATGTGTTATCTTGATGTATTATTCTTTCCAAACTGAATTTCTTGAAGTTGGTTTTCCAAGAATTTTCGGATACCGAATAGGTCACATTAGCGTCTCGTTAGTGTATTTCATTATCTTGCTTGTTTTGGCCGTCATAATTTTTTGTGACTTGTGCCGAAGTAATTTGATAACGTATGGACTAGCTAGAGATGCTTAGGGTGATAATTTGGTGTTTCCTAAATTGTTTGGATATTTATGAGTAATGACTCATTTTTCAAGCTTTTCTTGTATGGTTTGACTGTATATGGCAATCATGTAACAATGAAGTGTTCATTGGTACATCAAATTAACAGATATTACCTTAGGTATGTTGGTATTGTGAATTGGGACTACACGGATTGAGAAATTAGCCAATTAGATAGCAATTTCTCTTGGATAAGTCGACTTACACAATGTACAAGTCGACTTGTCCGTCAGCTTTGTAGCGTATAAGTCGACTTGCACAATGGTACAAGTCGACTTGTTAGGTACACTGATTACACAAGTCGACTTACACATGCATAAGTCGAAACTTACAGAGAGCATAAGTCGACTTATACATACACAAGTGGACTTATAACATGCATAGGAGGGATGATGGATGATTTTAGGTATAAATTCAATGTGATTGATGAAGTACCCTAAGTCATGCCATATAGTCATGGTGACTATAATCCTACGGCTTGAAGAAGAAGAAAATGAGACCTGAAAACCCTCCTCGGTATATGAAAAACTAACGCCTTCCATTAATATGGTAAGAACCAGAGTTCTTATAGGGTTGGGTTGTTGGGTAAACCCAAGCTCGCTCTATACGGATATGTTCGAACCATGAAAATGTAATTTTTGGATTAATGGGTTGGTTTTCACTAGAAGCGTTGGTTTGTTGAGTAAACTCAAGGTCAACGTGGATAGAGGCGAAATTGGGTAGCATACATCAGATGTATGCGCATCAAAGAGTTGATAACCCAATGTAAGTGCACACATCAACAAGTTGATAAGAGCGATCGATAGTTGTGTCTAAGATGTAATTGGTATATCGATACCTCCGAGACATAAGGTGGCTTGTTGGGTAAACCTAAGGTCATTCTTAATTTCGGTTATCGATGATGCAATTGGTATGTTCGATACCTACCGATTGACCTAAGTTGTGGCTTGTTGGGTAAACCCAAGGTCATTCTTAGCAATATTGGATATCAACCCACTAGGACATTATGTCATTTTGTTTCTTTGGATTCGTAATGAGGGTTATGAATTCTATGAAACTAGTAGGAGCTTTCTGCATATCATTCAAGTCCTTATGATTATGCATCTATTCCTATTCTAACATTCTTTCTCTCTTTCGTTTAGGTCGGTGGAAGATGTCTTCCAGTGTGAACTTACGCTCGCTAATGGATTCCAACAAGTTAACTGGACCGAATTTTCTTGACTGGCTAAGGAATCTGAGAATTGTTCTCAGATCTAAGGAACTGGGATACATCCTAGATGTTCCACTTCCAGATGCACCTACTGTCGATGCTTCTGATGAGGATCAGAAGGCATATCGTAAGCATCTAAAGGACAGTGACATGGCTACTTGCATTATGCTTGCCTCGATGTCACCAGAGCTGCAGAAGTAGCACGAGTCCATGGATTCTCACACTATAGTATTTCATCTTAGGGAGTGTTTGATGAGCAAGCTCGGTGCGAAAGGTTCGAGACCTCGAGGCTTCTCTTCACCACAAAGATGGCCCTGGGACATCTGCCATGCGATATCTACGAAGATGAATGGCTATATTGAGAGATTGGCCGTCTTAGGTTTTGTAATGGATTATGAGTTAAGTATAGACTTAATTCTGGTTGGATTGTCCGAGAGTTATTCACAGTTCGTGTTAAATTATCGAATGAACCAAATATCCACAACAATACCTGAGTTGATCAATCTGCTCAAGACAGCTGAGCAGACTATCAAGAATGATAGTAAGCAAGTGCTAATGGTGGCTTCTTCTTCTTCTGGTTCAAAGAAGAAAAAGACCCAAAGAAGAAGAAGGCCAAGAAACCAAAGGGAAGTGCCATCAAGAAGAAGACCAAAGAAGCTGCCCCGAAAGGAACTTGCTTCCATTGTGGTAAAGATGGCCATTGGAGGCGCAATTGCAAAGTCTATCTGGAGTTACTGAAGCAGAAGAAGGCATCAGATGCCTCAACTACTTCAGGTATGTTTGTCATTGAGGTTAATACTGTTTCTGATCACAACATTTGGGTATTTGATACTGGTTGTGGCTCACACATATGTAATGATATCACGGGGCCTAAGGGACGATGGAGCGACTCATGAAGGAGAAGTGAACTGCGTGTTGGAAATGGAGCAAGAGTTCTTTGCATTAGCCGTAGGAACCTATATTTTGTCTCTCCCTCTGGGCTTGTACTCGAATTGGATTATTGTTATTTTGTACCCGTTTGACAAAGAACATATTATACATTTCTTGTTTAAATAAATTTGGTTTCCATTTGAATTTTAATAGTAATGGTTGTTCTATTAATTCTAATGGAATGCTTTATAATCTTGGTACATTATGCAATGGAATTTACATATTAGTTATGTCTCATCCAATTTTGAATGTCAATGACACCAAATGGCATAAAAGAGATAATTTAAAGTCAACTTACTTATGGCATTGTCGGCTTGGCCATATAAATGAGACACGCATCGCTAAACTCCATAAGAGTGGCAGTTTAGGGTCATTTGATTATGAATCATATGACACATGCGAATCTTGTTTATTAGGCAAGATGACTAAGTTACCCTTCAAGGGAAAGGGTGAACGAGCGACTGGAGTATTAGACCTAATACATTCAGATGTATGCGGTCCGATGTCCATCCATGCTAGAAGTGGTTGTCGTTACTTCATTACCTTTATCGATGATTATTCTCGATATGGGTACTTGTATCTGATAAGATACAAATCTGAAGCGTTTGAAAAGTTCAAACAATTCAGACATGAAGTAGAAAACCAGCTTGGTAAAAGTATCAAGGCATTACGATCCAATCGTGGTGGAGAATACTTAGACCAATAGTTTCTGGATTATCTCAGAGATAATGACATTTTATCTCAGTGGACTCCTCCTTACACACCACAGTACAATGGTGTGGCTGAAAGGAGAAATCGAACCTTGTTGGACATGGTACGATCAATGATGGGTTTCGCAAAGTTACCAAAATCATTTTGGGGGTATGCACTAGAGACAGCTGTTTACTTGCTAAGCGAGTTCCTCTAAGGCAGTTGATGTTACTCCATATGAGATGTGGACTAACGAAAACCTTATCTTTCTCATTTGAAAGTTTGGGGTTGTCACCTTCGTGAAGCGGATTGGTCGGATAAGCTTGAAGCAAAGTCGATAAGTGTTTGTTTGTAGGATATCCTAAAGAGACCATGGGATATCAATTCTACCTTCTTTGAGGAACAAAAGGTGTTTGTTTCAAAGCATCTGTCTTCTTAGAGAAAGAATTTCTTCGCAAGAAGGCGATTGGGAACAAAGTCGAACTTGAAGAAGTTCAAGATGCTCAACAGAACTGAGATCATTTGCTGAACACGAGGCTGTCACTCATTCGAGATGAAATAACATTCAACCTTCTACTACACACGAAGTTCAGTGGGTCAAGTAGGATCGACTGTTCGAGAGATATGGATTTCGTAAGTGAGCAGAATGACGTATTGCTCATAGAAGATGATGAGCCTGCTACTATGAAGAGGTTACGAAAAGTTGAGTCGAAAAATGGCTTTGCGCCATGAAAGCCGAAATGGATTCCATGTACTAAAACCAAGTATGGACTTTGGTTGATGCACCTGAAGGGATAAAACCTATAGGCCAAATGGGTTTTCAAGAAGAAAACCGACATGGATGGTAATGTGATTACTTATAAAGCAAGGCTTGTGGCGAAAGGATTTAAATCGAGACAAGGAGTTGACTATGACGAGACCTTCATCCCCGTAGCAATGCTTAAATCCATTAGGATACTCCTAGCCATTGCCACTCATTATGATTATGAGATATGGCAAATGGATGTGAAGACAGCTTTCCTTAATGGAAATCTGGCCGAGGATGTGTACATGACACAACCAGAGGGCTTCACTTCCATTGATGGCGAAAAGGTATGCAAGCTTCAGAAATCCATTTATGGATTGAAGCAAGCATCCAGGAGTTGGAACATCCGTTTTGATGAGTCAATCAAAGAGTTTGGTTTCTCACAAAATCCGGATGAACACTGTGTGTACAAGAAGGTTAATGGGACTGCAATCGTATTCCTTGTGCTATATGTAGATGACATATTATTACTAGGAAACGATGTCTCGATGCTACAATCAGTCAAGATTTGGTTGTCCAAACAATTTGCGATGAAGGACCTTGGTGAAGCAACTTTTATCCTCGGGATAAAGATTTATAGAGATAGATCGAAGAGGTTGCTTGGTCTTTCACAATCATCGCATACATAGACAATCTGTGAAGAGGTTTAACATGGAGCAATCCAAGAGAGGTTTCTTCCCATGTCTCATGGGATAACACTCTCGAAATCTATGTGTCTAAGACACAAGATGAGAGGATGCGCATGGATCGAGATCCGTATCGTCTGCGATAGGATCGATCATGTATGCTATGTTATGTACGAGGCCCGATGTATCGTATGCTCTCGAGTGTCACGGCGGATACCAATCGAATCCTAGTGAGGGTCATTTGGGTGGTGTCAAGAATATCCTCAAGTACTTGCGAAGGACTAAGGATGTTTTCTTGATATATGGAGATGGAAATCTCCAAGTGGCGGCATCTGGATGCGGTTTTCAATCGATAAGGATGATTCAAAATCCGGTCGAGTTATGTTTTCACACTGAGCGGCGGAGCGATCGGTTGGAAGAGTTCAAACAAGAGGCGATTCTTGATTGACGACCGAGGCGAGTACATTCTTTGCATCGAGGTAGCAAAGGAAGTGTTTGGATCAAGAAGTTCATTCTTGAACTTGGTGTGGTTCCTAGGCGTGATGGGCCCATACTGGTTGTATTGTGACAACAATGGGGCTATTGCTCGAGCAAAGGAACCAAGGTCTCCAACGATCTAAACACGTACTCGCAGATATCATCGATTAGAGATCATTGCGGAGGTGATGTCACGATCGAGAGAATTCCTGAGCGAACATTGCTGATCCGTTGATGAAGCCATTGTCACGGAAGAATTTTGATTCTCATGTACTCGCTATGGTATTAGATACTAAGGCGATTGGCTTTAGGTCAGTGGGAGATTTGTAAGTGTAAGTCGACTTGTATGGAGATGTAAGTCGACTTATGCCGATTCGGTACTAATAAGTCGACTTGTATGCCGAATAAGTCGACTTATGCGTGAACGATCCGTGAGATTGTTAAGTAGTGCCCTAAAGGCAATCCCTTTAGCGCTTTTTGTTCATAGTCATATACGGACTTTATGAATAAATAAAGAAAGGCATGTTTCATTTATTTGATGTTCTTTATGAATTGATATTGATCTTTAATCAAATTAATGAAGTCCATAATATATGACATAGCATGAAGGAAATTATGATGTGATCATAATCCTGAGATTCCTATCATGTGCAATTATGTCAGTATCTAAATTCTCCCTAGTCATAGGATTAATGAGACTGGACATCATTAATCCGAAAAGACTAGCATATGTTATACTCCTTGATTGGATCAAGCAGTAGATCTCAGAAACTGTAAATATGGGATATTTAGAGTTGACATGTGGATGCTTACTAGTGGTAGTAAGTACATTGGATGACCTGCCATGAGATCATCACATGGATGTCCTATTCTAATGTCAGTGATAATCTCATCATAGCAATGGTGCAAGTATCCTTAGACTTGAGGTACTCAAGGATATCTTGGATACTGATTCTGTTCTTTGACTCCATTCTTTGTTGCCTTTCAGAGGTTACTCGTAGGGTGGTGCTTGGGTACAGCTTGAGGTATTCGAAGGTAATTGAGTAGCCAATAGAGGATTCATCACTTCTGTGATAGCAGAAGAGATACCCTGGCCTTTTGTCAGGATCATTACTTTAAGTCTCTGGCCAGAGCATAAATATGTCATGAAGAGTGTCTTCATGGACATATAAAGTAATGAGTCCTAAGACAGGAACTGATATCACTTGGGCTAGACTTAGTCTAGTAAGAGTTGACACTTTGACCATACTCATAACCAAGTGGGGTATAGGATGATGAAAGGACGAATTGCACGAATTGTCTCATGGAAGGGTTCGTGATCTGGTTCGTGATGAATTCATCAAACCAATTACTTTCCGGTCAATTGGGGGTCATGATGTGTTGCTAGACGCCGCTCATGACTTGCTCAGATTAAGTGTTAATCTAAGTGGCCAACATAACCGGGAACCTAAAGGGTCACACGCATAAGAGTGTTTCAGAGAACTCGTAAAATAGTATTGGACTGAGTTCTAATTATGGAGAGCATTAGGATTAAATGGATCCCGATGAGATCGAGATATGTCCCGATGAGATCGCGACATCAATATTACTAAGAAAGGTTTAGGAGTCGTTTTGATCTGCATCGGGGCTCGGTGGGCAGTAGGAATGACCCAGTGTGTTGGACCACTTGAGAATATATATATATATATATATATGATTAATTAATTAAATAATTAATATATATATATATATATATGTTAGCGTGGGATGGAGGAGAAGATGGAAGAACCTTCCATCATTTTGTAGTCATCACTTTCATTATATGAAAAAGACAAAATAAGGAAGGTGGAAGAGAGATCTTCGTGGCTTATGGTATAAGAAGAAAAGAAAAGAGTTTCTTCTCTTTAATAAGGATGATCATCGTGGATTAAAAGAGGAAGAAGGTTTTTGAGAAAAACCTAAGTCTTCATCTCTCATCTCCATCGATATTCAAGGCTTCATCTTCTCTTCCAAGCTTTTCATCCTCCATCTTCATTGATTCAAGCTCTCCACAGGACAGAGGTAGGGTCTAGCAGCCTTTACTTTGTTCTAGCTATTCCCGGGTCAAAAGGGTTTGTCCCGGTTAGGTTTTCTGATCTCTGCGTGGATACCTTTAGAGATAGTCTCTATTGGCTATTCAGGTTTGAGTCTTCATACCGACACATAGATCCTGGCCTTCGGGAAGGTCCCGGTGACAAAAATTTTTGTTTTCCACACCTGGTACATGTGATGTACCTCCCAGGATTTTCCTACACAATGGAGCCTCTAAGCCTTTCAAATATGGGTCGGAAGTCAGGTGTAATGGTCAGCCTCGAGTCTGAAGAACAAACTTCAGTATTTTTGAGATATCTTGAGCTATAGAGCTCCGATCGATCTGATTTTGAAGCGATAGATTCGTAAGACATAGAGGGACATTTCTCTAAAGTTTTTAAGGCAAAAAGGAAGGGGCAATTTTGGAAGTTTACTTAAAGGGATTTTCTGATTTCAATTACATCATAAGTGTTGCATCATTGTGTGAATGATTTGAAAAATCATCATTGATTCCACACATGAGCTTTTGATGAATTGCAAAATACATTTGTGTTATGCCTCGAAAGATTCCATGGCATTTTGTATATTCGAAAGAAAGAGCATTCAATAAATGATATTGAGCTTGAATATGATAAAGGTTTGAAAAATTATGATTTCCGATTAGTTTTAAGAGCTTTTATAAAATATGGTTTTATGTAAAAGTTTGAAAACTTGTGATTTCCGCATAAATTCAGAAGTGTATAGAAAATATTGTTTATGGAAATATTTGAAAGTTTTGATTCCTAAAAATGCTTTGAAATTGTCTAGAAAATGGTTTATGCAAATGTTTGAAAATTTATGATTTCCGAATACTTTCGAATTTAGTTAGAAAATGTTATTTATAAAAGTGGTTGAAAGATTTCGATTTCCGAATGTCTAATGTTTATAAAAAAAAATATTTGAAAAATTATGATTTCCCACATTGTTTATAAAAGTGTTTGAAAAGTTTACGATTTCCAAACTTGTTTATAAAAATGTTTGACAAAGTGTGATTTCCGAAATGCATTTGAAATTGTTTAGAAAATAAGGTTTATTTAAATATTGAAAAGTACGATTTTTGAAAGGCGTTTGAAATGGTTTTAAAATTTGTTTTAAGAATTTATACAAGTTTTAAATGTTTGATAAATTAAGAAAAATTTCTGAAGTTTAAAAAAAAATGATGACACAAAGGCCCAATTTCTTGTCTTCAAATGATTTGGGAGATTGATTGAAAAAATTGAGAAAGTATTGAATTTTATTGTTCCCGAATATTTTTGGAAAAAGGGTTACGAGTTTTAAAATGAATTGAGAAATGAAGAAGGATTTTGAAGTTTATTTCCGTGATTTGGATTTAAGAAATTGCGTAAAGTTTTAAATTCGTTATTTTCGACGAATTTGATAAGTTATGAAAATGTTTTCGGAATGTTTTTAAGAAAATACAAGATTTATGAAAACAAAAATAATAAAATAAAATTGAATAATGTGCTTTATGAACCTGCATACGTTGATTTATGTCTTAAAGAAATCACTTGCATTCATTGTTCTGATGTTGATCCATACGTGATTACATTGTTGAATTGAGATTGAATATGTTTATTGATGTGATAATGTTATGCCATTGGAGTGTGCCATGGCATTTTGATTTGAATGGAAAGAAGAAAAGAAAATGGAAGCATATCATTTTGATAAATGATCTTGAGCATTGCTTATATGCTTTTGTGTGGGCGAGAGAGTTACGGATGGATAGTCACGTGCGTCGGCGTATGGAAAATTATAGCCTTCTTAGGCTGCCCGCTTGAGGCCACGAGATCTCGAGAAATCGACTCGGATAGTTTTGGTATAAACTTGGTTTATCCGTTGTGTTCTGAAACTCTCGAGCCATGTGTTGTTGTGCATTGCTTATGTGATTGCCATTGCATCTATGAATTGTCAAGTTGATGCATTCATGTTTTATAAACTTATGGGTTTATGGTGAAAGCCTAAAAATCATATGTTTTGCAAATGGAGATTTTGGCTACAGCAAGGAAAAGAACCTTTTGAAAATGTGCTTTACGAATTTCAAAGAAATGTTTTCTAGGACCAAAAAAGAAAAAGAATTTCAAAGATTTTGCTTATATATTTGTTATAAACTGTTACCCACGAGCTATAAGCTCACCCCCCTTCATTCCCATCCACAGGTGATGAGAAGAAGATCGGGTGAAAGAAAGTGAAGGTTTTCGTATATTGTGTATTGTGTATTCAGATTTTATTATCGATGTTGTATTATGGAATATTTTGTAAGCACGTATTCATGACGTATATACACTATGGATTTGGATATGGAATGCTAAAATGAATTGTGATTTAAGTATGGAATTGAGATATAAGTTTGTGTATGATTATTGGGAATTGTGCTGATATTATATGTTAAAGGATATGGATTTGTAGATATAGGATTGCGTGTGTTGAGTTGGATTCCGGACGGGGAGTTCGATGATTCTGGCTATTGTGTGAGAATTATAGAAGTGTATTATGAACACTTTGCAGGTTTGGGTTAGTTAGAATGCAGCCGTTATACTGCCAAAATTTTGGTGAAATGGGTATAAGAATGAGAATTGAGATTATTTGAGTGTATAAGAAAATGATTATGAATTGAGAAATTGATTAAGGAAAGTGGAAGAAATGAAAAAGAAAGGAATGAGGAAAGAAAGAAAAGAAAAAGAAAAGAAAAATTTATACCGGATTTAGAATGTCTTAAGGTTTCCAATGCGACAGTGATTTCTAAGATTTTGTTCACAGATGTCGGTACTTATGTTTCAGTTCGAATGCTTCGATTCGATTTGTGATTCGTGATCGTTTGTTTGGTTTGTCTCCGAGCCAATTCGATTTGACTTTGTTTGTATGCTTCGCTTCCAAGTTGGCTTTCGATTCGTTAATGATTTGTTTCGCTTTGTGATCAATCGTTTATTCGTCCCATCTCTTTATGATTCGTTCCATCTTCCGTTTTCGGGTTAGGGCGCCGGTGTCCGGATCGGGTCCCAACAGTTGTAGAGCTTCCTTTTATCTTTCCATCGACACCAAATTTGTCAAATTTGGAGTTCAGGATCAAGAGTTGTGATTTTTGAAAAAAATTCGATTATATATGTATAATTGAGATTCTGTTCTTTTGCTTTTGATCCGACCTTTTTTCAATCTTTTTCTTATAATTCCTTCGTCCGACATCCGATTGATTCGATTTTTGAAGAGTTGGATTTCTAAGACATTTAGCTACTCCTTCATGAGTAATTATGATTTTTAGGAGATTAAATGGAAAGAGATTGATTGAACCATAGTGAGAGGATTGCTTAAAGGTTATGAGTTAGATAATTATCTGAACATGGTTCAGTAATTTGGAGATATCTTGATCTGTACAGCTCCGATTGAGTTGATTCTTGAGGAAAATAAAATTGAGACATGGGGCTACAAATCATGTGAAGGGATCGAAGTTCAATTTAGCCCCTAAGGTGTTCAATTTTTGGAGTGAAATTTGAAGTAATGTTCAGTCCCGGTTTTGTAAAGGTCCGAAAGTATTTTGGCCATAACTCCTTTGTTTCTGAACCGATTTGAGCGTTTTTGGTGTCATTTTAAAGATGAGACATAAAGGAACATTTTTATAAAAGGAAGTGTTGCCAAATTGTTTCATTTACCTGCTCAAAATCGGGAGGCAAAGTGTCAGTTTTTAAAGGTTAAATGAAGGGCAATTTCGGAAGTTCACTTAACAACTTAAGTTAGAAGGCTAAAATGGAGGGGCATTATGGTCATTTTACCCTCATTTAATGACTTGGCTAGCTGTTGTCGTTTTAAAGAAGGAGAGAAGTCGATGGTTTTAAGAAAAGAAGGAAAAGAAACGATAGAGAGAAGAGAGAAGCAAGCATTCGGTGAGAGAAGGAGAAGAAGAAGAAGAAAGGCAAAGGCTAGGGTGTCGATTTTTATGGGTTTCTAAGGGGTTTTGATACTTCTTTAAGAGGGCATGAAGGGAAGAGCATGAAAGTTTCCATGGGCCTAAAGAAATCCGAAAATGGAGAGAAAAAAGGTAAGAGAGAAGTTTTTTTGATTTTGAATCTTTTGATGAGTTTTTGGTTTAGATAGGTTAAGGATGCTATGAGATTGAGCTTTCTAAGGTTAATTGAAGTGATTATGCTATGATAATGTCCAATTTTTTATGTTCCTAAATTAGGGATTTTGTTACTTGAATTAGGGATTTTCGATTTCAGTGAGGAATTAAGGAATCGAGGCGTTAAGTGAGTTCTAAACATGGATTAGAGGTGGGTACCATATTTATTTTTGAAATTATAAGCTTTGTGTATATTCTTGAAAAATTAAGAAAGTGAAAGAGGTTGTTAAATTATTGTTTTTGAATAGTAAAGTTTTTGTTCTAAACATTTTGATGAAATTGAATAATTGTTTGTTCAATTTTGAAAAAAAAATCACGAAGAGAAATGCTCTTGTAAATTGATTTGAGAAATTGTTATTTTATTATGTTTGAATTATTTAAAGAAGTTATGTTTTGAAAAAATTAAGAATGAGAAATGATTTGAAAAATTATTGTTTATGTTTGAAAAATTAAGAAGAAGATAAAATATTTGTAAATTGATGTTTTAGAAATGATTAGATAAATTATTAAAATCGTTTTGGATAAATTGATAAAGATTGATGAAATTTTGAAATTCTTTATTATGAAAGAATTGACTAATTATGAAAATTGTTACATTTATTGATTTGGAAAGTTTAATTAAGGAAGTGTTATTTTATGATATTTGAAATAAATTAAGGAAATTATGTTTTGAAAAATCAAGAAGAGAAAAGATTTGAAAATTTATTTAAGAAATTGTTATTCATTATGTTTGAATTATTTAAAGAAATTGTTTTTTGGTTGATTTAAATAAAATGATCCAATTGATTACATTCATTGATTATGAATGTTTTGATAAAATAATTGTTAAATTAAATGTTTTGATTGATTTGATAAATTGATTACTTATGACAAGACTTGTATTCGTTGATTTTAATATTTGAGAAATTCTTTGTGTTTTAAAATGATTAAAATGTCGCTTTACGAAAATGTTTAAAAAATTATGATTTCGAAGAATTTTAGAGTGTTTATAGAAGATAGTTTATGTAAAGGTTTGAAAAATATGATTTCGAATATATTTGGAAGTGTTTAGAAAATATTGTTTATGTAAATGTTGGAAGATTTTGATTCGAAAATGCTTTTGAAATTGTTTAGAAAATATGGTTTATGAAAATGTTTGAAAATTTATGATTTCCAAATACTTTCAAATTTAGTTATAAACTATTGTTTATGAAAATATTTGAAAAAAAATTGTGATTCTGAATACTTTGAATTAGTTATAAAACGTTGGTTAAGAAAATGCTTGAAAAATTAGGATTTCCAAATATTTTGAAATTGTTATAATGATTAAATCCTTGTTTTGGAGTAACTTTAGAAACTTTATCATATGTACAATGATTTCTTTTTAATTAGAATGACTAAATGTGAGGGTTTGGAATGATTTAAGAAAGTGCTACAATTGTTTAAATTCATGGTTTTTGAAAAGTCAAGAAAGAAAGGAATTATGAATTTTATTATCTATGATGTTGAAGAATTGTTTTCGAATGATTAAATATGTTTATGCTTTGAATTATACGTTAATTTAAATGAGTTTGAAAAACAAAATCAAGAAGCAAATTGTTTATAAATTATTGTCTATGTTTATATTTGAAAATTTTGATTTCCGAATGAACAATGATTTTAAGAAATTATTATTCATCATGTTTTGAATTTTATAAGGATTGGCTACCATGAGTGAAATCTTTGTTTTGAATGATTTGACGAGAATTGATACGATTTTTGAGTTAAATGTGTTTTAATGATTTGATAAATTATCAAAGGTATGGCATACTTTGTTATGAATTGTTGTGAATTGATTGTGCTTTTGATCGTTATGAGCTGGTGATGAATTGTGATTATATTTTGGTGTGCTCTATGACATATGTATGGAGAATTGTAATATGCATGTATGTGCATTGTGAATTTTAATGTGTCTAGTAAGACACGATGTGAAAAAAAAATTAAGTTTTGAAATACGCCTTCGGGCGTTTCGATTGTTTTAAGCATGAATATGTGAATTATGTGGGTTTGGTTAGGTCCCCTCCGTATGAGTCAGTGCACTAGTCTCCCTTCGATAGCCTTCTCCCGGCTGCCCGCTAGTAGCGTAGGAGTTCGATTCGGACTCCCTCTGCTCATTTGCTGGGACCACTATGCGGAATGTGCGAAGACGCTCGCTTCGGACCAAACTAAACCACTTTGATATGCTATGTGTTTTTGATTTGTTACTTTGCGCTGCATTTTTATGTGCTGCATTTATGTTTTGAAATTTTTAGTGATTTGTGAAGTTTGAGAAATGAGAAATTGAAGTTTCAACTGAGAAATTTTTGTGAAATTGTTTAGAAATGTTTGCAAAGATGAGAAGCTTGAAAAATAAGCCTTTGGGCAAAACTTTGTGAAAAATGATTTTTACTTATGTTTCAAGCTATAAATATGTTATCCACTGAGCTGTCAAGCTCACCCCACCTTTCATCCCCACCTCCAGGTTTTCGAGCAGGAAATCGGATGAAGACGGTCAAGACATCAGTTTTGCATGTTTATGTAATAGGGTTAGTTGAGATTTTTTTTGGCGTTTGGTTTTGTATCGTGGCTGAGAATACCACTTTGGTTTGATGATGTATATAAATCATGAATTAGGTATGAACTTGAGTTCTAAGGTTATATATGATTATGGGATATACGTCGTGTTTGTATATGAAATTGATTGGATTAGTTTACGTTTTAGATTGACTTATGAAGTTGTATTCCAAATTGAAATTTGAATGTGGATGATGGGTTTTGTGTTTGGAATTAGACTTGTGAATGGTTTTAGTATGTAAATGGATATGCATGGGGTTTGTTTGTATATGGAGATATGAATATGACTATGAATTGAGATATGAATAATGAGATTGTTGTGTTGGTTGATTTGAGAATGATTGAAGTGTCTTAGGTTTAGAATTGTGGTTGCTTATGTTGGATTCCGGATGGGAGGCCCGATGAGTAGTACGGTTGGATGTGATTATATATAGGTGCGTTTTGAACCTTTGCAGATTTTTGGGTTTAGCAAAATACAGCCGTTGTGTTGCCGAATTTTCGTTAGAATAAGTTTTATTAAAGATGAAATTGCAAAATTGCATGATTAAGAAGAATTATAGTAATTGAGGTTTGATTGAGAATAAAGTTCCTAGTGGGAAAGTGTTTTTGCTTGTATAAGCGTGTATTAATGAATAAATGAAAAAAAAATTATACCGGATTTTTCGGATAGGCTTAGTCTAAGGCTTTTCAACGCGACCGTTTTCTATGTTCGCTTTGGATGTCGGATCCGCTTGTTTGCAATTCATTTTTTTTTCGTTTGCCTTTCATTGTTTCCGCGCGCGTTTGCTACCTTCGCTTCTGATTCATCCGTTCTCTCACTGTCGTTCTTTGTGCTTCTGTTTTTCATTTTCGGAAGTTTCCGTTCGTTTTCGTTTTTGTTTCCGTTTTTTTGGTTGGGATCCGGTTTCGAGATCGGGTTTCAACAAAAAGAAATGTATAAAATTTGAGTTGTAAATTGATATTTTCATGTTCTGTTTTTGATGTATAAAAATGTGGATCATTGGTTATTTTAGAAATGGATTGGATTGAGTTTTGAATTTAAATAAATTTCAAGTGCAGTGCCTTGAAAAGAGAAGAACTAGGATGGCAGTTTAGAGACAAAGTGATAATGGTGTTTAAAGTGTGTTGCCAAATGTTAGTTGTAACATTTCCATTGGATATGCATCTGTATTTTAGCCATGAATTGATCTGTAGATATCCAAATGAAATGATTTTTTATTTGTATTAAATTAGAGACATATGGTTACATTTTTCATGGGACATCAAATTTAAATTTTGTCTTTACGAGTTTCAAATTTTGACTCAAATTTTGAGTACTGGGTGTAATGAATTGATAGATGAATACTTGTGTTTGTGTTCTATTTTGAGAGTATGAAAACCATGAGTGATGAGTTGTAATATAGATTTTATGAGTTGTGAATTAAGGGTATAATGAAAATGAAAGTTATGTTAACCAAGATGTTGAGTTATGCTTGTAGCGACCCGGACTTTGCGTACCGGGTGGATTTCCAAGACCTCAAAGGCCCATGACCATTATTAGAGCAAGCCTCTACGACCATCACTCAGTATTGTCCTCTTTGGTACTTGGGTGCCTTTTTAATGTAGAGTCCGACCTCTACCGCCATATTGGCTCAATGGTAAGAGGCGTGCACTTAAAGTGCAACAAAACCTTGAGATCTTGGGTTTGAGTCGTGGACTCACCCTTGACGAAAGAGGACAATACCTGGAGTGATGGCGGTAGAGGTCGGGCTCTACAATGCTCTTGAAATTAGATGAATTAAGGTAATAGTTAGAAGTGAAATTGTTGGGACCCGATCCGAAAACCGGATCCCAACCGGAGAAACAAAAAACTAAAAAGAAAATGGATACGAAAGCAAATAGGAAGTATCGAAACAAGGAAATACAGAGGCGAACGAAACGAATAAACGAAGCAGAATCGAATCTTAACAAATCGGATAACAAAGTGAAAGCAAATTAGAATCGAATTCAAATTGGATAAATCAAACCATATGGCGGAGACAAATCAAAGCAGAACATATCCGACATCCGTGAATAAAATACAAAGACAAAAATGATCGCATTGGAAACCTAGACTAATCCGATGCGAAAATCCGGTATAAATTTTTTTTTCTTTTTTCTTTTCTTTACTCATTTCTTACATCTTTAGGCAATCTCATTCAAATCAAACAAACAATTTCCACCCTTGGATAATCATTCTCATGCAAATCTCGAAACTTGCTCATATTCTTATATATCCGTACAAATCCCAAAATACATTTTTATCCCAATTTAATCGAAATTTCGGCAGCATAACGACTGCATTTATCCTAACCCAAACCTGCAAAGTATTCAAAATACACTTCTAAAATTCCCAATAAAATATACAAACATCAAAATCCACCGGACCCTCCGTCCGGGATCTCAGCATACACAAACGTAACCCTAATTCTAAAACACTTTCATAATTATTATTCAATCTACTAGTCTCATAATTCAATCTCATTTCCAGACTCACATACACAATTTCATATACGGTTCCATACTCTCATACATCAATTCGTAATCATCATACGTTCTGAAATACATGCTTGTAATACATCATAATCACTTACTTAACGGAAATTCAAGCCATAAACAATACTAATATCCAATCTCAATTCACATAAAAATACAGACGATGCAAAATCGGACCAAACATCTTCACATTCTTTCATCCGATCTCCTGCTCGAAAACCTGGAGACGGGGATGGGGGGTGAGCTTGGAAGCTCGTGGATAATATATTTATAAATTGAACAGTAAGCGGAAAACTCACTTTCAAGAAGTTTGTCATTTTTAAACATTTCACGGTGAAACCTTTCAAAGCTTACTTTTCAAATCTTTCACTTTTCAAACCTTTCATAAAGCATTTCCAAAATCTTTCATTTGCAAATCTTATGTTAACCCCAATTTTTTTTTAATGTTAAGCATGATTAGATTAATTAAGTTAAGTTAGCATAAATTGAGTTGAGGTTAATTAACATGTGATAGCATTAAGGAGTTAAGTGATGAGTTAATGAAATTAAATGAGTTAGTTGGGTTTTAATGAGGTAGGAAAGAAAAGAAAGATAAAGTGGGCTTAAAGATAAGTGGGCCTAAGTAAGTGGTAGAATAAAGAGGAAATAAGGAGGAGAATAGGAAAGGAGGAAGAATAAGTGAAGAAGAGGGCTTGAGTTATGGGCTTAAGTAAATGAAGAGGAGTATAAAAGAAGAAGAATTAAGTGAGTTGTAGGGAAAGGAAGGGAGAGTTACGAAATTTGAAGGAAGAAAAGAAGAGTGTCGTGAAAATGGAGGGAGAAGGAGAAAAGAAGAAAAGCATGGCTAGGGTTTGTGATTTCTAAGAGTTCAAGCAAGAGTTTGGAGAAAGTGCAAGAGGAAAAAGTGTGGAGGAAGGCTAGAGCTTCATTTTGAACCAAGAAATCACTTGGTTAGCTAAAGATTTAAGGTAAGCTTCTTGATTAAGGTTAAGCTTTTGTTGGTTTTATGGTTTAGATAGCTTAGGAAGAAGATGGGTTTAGTGATTTCCAGGCTAATTTCATGAAAGAAGTTTTATGAAATTTCAATTGGATTTGTGTTGAATTTGGGTTTTGTTTCTCTTGAATTAGAGCAAGAGAGAGGAGAAGAGCAAGTGGAGGAGCTCCATTAGCAAGGATTTAACAAGTCTAAAAGGTGGGTTTCATATTTATCTTTATGTATATAAGCTATAAATGTAAATTAATGCATGACATTAATGAGTTTCAACTACTTGAAAGTTTTATTAAATGCTTGTGTTAGTTGTGGTTAGATGACATTAATCATGAGTTATGTGTAAATGAAAATAATACATGTTGATGATTTGATGATGGTTGAGTTAGTATTGAATGAAATAGCTTAAATGAGTATGAATGCACAATATGACTTATGCATGAAAAGTACGAAATGAAATATGCATGAAAGAGAAGATTTTCAAGAAAACAATGAATTGGACAAGAACAGTTAAATTTCTTGTATGATACATGATTGTTATGTTATGTGGGTAAGGTGTTGTCCTAAGAACTGTCACGTGCACGTCGACCATGAAAAGCCTTCGCCCGGCTGCCCGATTGTGGCATAGGATGATCCAACATTTTGGACTCCTCAAGATTTGTCTATATAGGCTCATTAAATGAGACTATATGGTTTCCAAGAATAAGGACTTACCGAGCCATTTGATGTGTTTCATATGTGATTACATGGAAATGCAAGAATTATGAATGTTTGAATTGTGAGAAATTATGCTTATGTATTGATGAAAATTGCATGATGCATGTATTTAGACTTTATTGAAAGATTGTTAAATGTATGGATAATTAAATGGATATGCTTGATATATAAATATAAATGTGTTACCCATTTGTTTAATGGCTACTTCACCTTCCCGTCCCATCTCCAGGTGAAGATCGGGATCACGAAGAATGAGCTCAAGGCATACTCCAAGATTGTGTTTTTAATGTATTTTCAAGTTAACTTTTGTAAATCAATGCTTTAGATGCATTTTGAGCAAATGATTTTTTTGACAAGTTTGTATTTTGGGATATGATGGAGTGGCTTGAAATGCCCTTTAAAGCTTTGTAATAACTTATGATTTCATATGAATGCAAGAATGTTAAGTTTTAATGTATTTTGAGAAATCCATGTATGTTTAAGACAATTGCATCATTGTTATAGTTTGGATATGTTTAGATAATTAAGAGTGTGGTTGTTGCTTAGAATGGTATTTGGAGATACCTTAGAGTTTAGACTTGTTATATGAGGTTGTATGTTGAATTTTATGCAGGTGGAAGTATTAGGATTGAAAATTTGGTTAGTTGCATTTTAAGGGAAGTGCTGTCAAATTTTCTTTAAAATTTGACAGAACTTCGCTTCAGGTTTAGACCCTCTTAGGGCTTGAATTAGATCAATGAGTCTTCATGAAGATTGTAGTAGGAGTTTAGAGCTCTCCAAGGGTATATCGTTTGTCTCATTTGGAGTTAGGGTTAAAAATTTATGAGGATTAGAACACATTCAGTTACTGTTCATGTTGCACATTGTGCTGTTACATTGGTTAATGGCATGACAGTGCATTTGGTTGAGTTTTTACTTCCTTTAGTGATAGAATTAGCATTTGCATCCTTCATGAGAATTGTAGTTTATCTCGTTATCTTTCCATGAAGGTATAGTATGCACATAATGGAGCTAGGATCCGGTGAAGGTATAGTATGCACAAAGAGTTCCTTTGAGGCTTAGGCCGATGCTTCGTGATAGGATCAGGCGAGTTCAGGGTCAGGATCCGGTGTTAGTGAGGCTGATGGACAGAGTGAGATCTGATCGGGGTTCTGAGTTTGAGTTGAGAGATGGAACTCTTTGGATAGGACAGAGACTCTGTGTTCCTGATGTGGATAATTTGAGGCTTGAGATTCTAGAGGAAGCGCATTTGGCTACTTATGCTATGCATCCTGGTACTACCAAGATGTATCGCACTCTTAAGTTGCATTTCTGGTGGCCAGGCATGAAGAGGGAAGTAGCTGAGTTTGTTTCAGTGTTTGGCGTGCGGCGAGTTAAGGTGAGCACCGAGCTCGATTGAAAGTTACATTCGTTGCCTATTCCGGAGTGGAAATGTGAACGAATCACTATGGATTTTTTGATGGGGTTGCCTAGGACGCCGAGGCAGCATGATGCGATCTGGGTCATAGTAGACCGGTTGACTAAATCGGCTCACTTCTTGTCAGTGAGAGAGATCAATACTCTCGATCAGTTGGCCAAGAAGTATGTGGCAGAGATAGTGAGACTGCATGGGGTCCCGGTATCTATAGTCTCAGACAGGGATCCGAGGTTTACTTCGAGGTTTTAGAAGAGTTTGCAGTCAGCTATGGGTACGAGATTGAACTTCAGCACACCATTTCATCCTCAGACAGATGGGCAGAGTGAGAGGACGATTAAGACTGTTGAGGATATGTTGCGAGCTTGTGTATTGGAGTTCCAAGGTGCATGGGATCAATATCTGCCTCTGGTTGAGTTTGCTTATAATAATCAGTACCAGAGCAGTATTGGGATGGCACCGTATGAGGCGTTGTATGGACGTCAGTGCAGATCACCTCTTTATTGGGATGAAGAGGGTATGAGGATGCTTGAGGATCCCGGTGATTCAGGACCTTTGTGGATAAAATATGGTGATTGAGTCGCATTAAATGGCTCGGGATAAAGTGTAAGAGCTATGTGGATCAACATCGAAGAGAGATTGTAACATCCCATCTCCTATAGGAAAGGGTATTTTGGTAAATTGGGACAGGTTAGGAATATTGAATTATATCTCGGTATGCACATACAACATTTAGCCTCTATGATTCACGATTAGTTGCACATGCACATAGTATACATGCATTCATGACATTTTAAACTTAGGTTTCAAATCGAGATTCTTTGTGAAAATTATGGGCTAATCGTATTTGGAAAAAATTTTGAGCGCATATAAATTGTTTTACATTTTAGGATTTATGAGAATTTTTCGGAATTTTGGGGTTCGTGCGGATAGGAAAATTCCAAATGATCGATCGAGTGGGCCTTTTTCTGTCTGAAAAGGAACTGCATAATGGCATAGGATTAGTGAATAAATAATTATGAAATTTTTTGATCTAGCATAATTGGGATTAAGTTTTATTAGATTAAAGTTATGATTAATTTATGTTAATTAACTACAAATTTGTCTTTTTCCATTTTAAAAAGGCCAAGTGGCTTCTTGATTTAAATGAATTTGTCCTATATGAAGCCTCACCATCGACTTTCTCCAATGTTCTACTTAGAAACTCATTATGAAAGCTTGAAAACTCATCTTTTTATTTCTCATCCGAAGCTTGCAAGTTTCCTTTTCTTTGAGTTTGTTTCTTTCCCATCGAAAATTCCTCCCTTCCATATAAGTTCCACCTACCAATTGCTTGCTTCTCTCCACAAACAAACTAAGTTGAAGCCTTGAGTTGAAGATGGTCCATGTGTGGTTGGTGATAGCCGTAGGTGAAGGATTGATATAGAAGATAGTGTGAACTTGAAGAAGTAAGGAGTATCTAAAGCTTGAACTTATTTAAGGTAAGAGTTGAGTTTGTATTCATTCTTTTGATTGTTAAAAGCATTTATGGGGATCATTAATGCATGTATTTGATTATGGAAGTAGTAGGTTAGAATGGGTTTAATGCATGTTTGTGTAAGGAATTGGTTATGGTAGTTAAAATAGGTGATAAGTGAGGTTATTAATGATGTTTATGATGTCTAATTCATGGAAATAAAGTATGGGAATTGTATATATGTGTGCTGCCATTTTTGTGTTATTATAGAAGAGTTTGTTGTGATGAGGTTGTGGTTGAATTAGAGGTAGGAATGGATGCTTAGTCATGTGTTGTTGATGTTAGAAGTGATAGAAGTTAAGTTGTTGATGAAATCTGGAAATTGAGTTTTTGACTTATTGGAATGTTTTGATCATAACTAATTATTTAGGAATTCAAATGAGGTGAGGTTTGTGTCCACTTAAACTTTGGGATGTTGGCTTTATTTTAGTGTGAAATAGGTGTTGTTAAATTGTAATGTTATAAGGTCGAAAAGTTACATGGAAAGTTACTGTTTTATTGCCTGTGAACAGTAACCGACACTATGACCTGATTATTTTGTTGATTTTTATAAATTAATTGATATGGAATTTAGGAAAATGGTCTTCATGAAAGTTGTAGCTTATTGAGTTAGATTTCCATTGCCACTGGTATTGCTATTTTTCGAGTTGTGTATTAGGAGATATGATTTGATAACTATTGACTGTTTTTATGCATGAGTGAAACCTAGCTGGATTAGCAGATTTGGAGTACATTCTGTTTTGGAGTAATTTTAGTAATTTTTGTGAACTGAAATGGTGTTAGGGGTCTACTGAAGAGTTTTAGATGACACACTGATCTTGAAATTGATTTATGGCTTATAATTTTTGGAAATCAGATGTGGGAGATATGGAATTTCAAAAGCTGAACCTAAATTGTGATGTTAAGTGTTGATTAGATCAGAAACTTGCATAGCAGATTTGAAATTGTTAGAAATCGAATTGGAGATTGAGTCCTTCATGAAACTTGAAGTTTGAGGAGTTATCTTTTCAGGGATATAAAGTTTGGATTTTTCTGACTTGTATATAGGGAGTTATGCGTGTTATAAATGTACTGCTCAAATTGAATGATTTCGGGAACAGCAACATTGAGTGAATTAATTGACTTGTTTAGCAATGGAATTTGATTTTGGGTTGTTCATGAAAGTTGTAGAGGACATTGTGAACTGATTGAGAATATTTATTTGGTAATTTTTGGCTCAATAATCAGTGAGTTTTTGAATTGGTAAGGTACTGTCCAGTGTTGATGGGCTTTGAGTAGGCAGTAGTTTTGATGGGATTTTTGACACCCTTAGAGGTGGAATTAATTTTTGTGATCTCCTTGAGAATTGTAGAGGGTTTCATTAGCTTTCTAATGAGGTATAGTTTGTATTTTTCTAAATTGTGTGCTAAGAATTATGGTTGTTGGAAATTCAGATTGACAATAGGAAAAGAAAAGGGGAAGGAAGAGAGGTAGAATTTATTATTGTTTTTATTTTTATTTGGCATTAAGTGACCTAATGGTTTCTTTTGTCAATTTCTTTTCCGTCCGACGTCCGATTGACCTGATTCTTGAGGCATCGGATTTGTAACATATTGAATTTCATTTATGAGAAATTGAGAATTTTGGACGGAAATTGACGTGGCCCGGATAATTGTTCAGAATCATTTATTTGTTTAATTGGGGACCTATAGAGGTCCGAATTTGCACCGTCGCGCCAATAGTTTTCTAATTTTTTAGACGGATTTTTAAGATGGTAAAATTTTGGGTTAGGGCGGAATGCCATGAACATGCATTATACACGTTTTAATTATTCCATGTGCATTGTTTGGTCATTCTAACTATCTGATTAGTAATGTTTACCTATTTTAATTGCTATAGAGGCTCGGTTGGACCGTAGATCCACAGACGGCGAGACTTCCAGCATTAGCTCGGAAGTTATTAGGTGAGTAACCTAGATGGTTCCTCAATTATTATTTGGTTATATTTCGCACTTATACAATTGTGGAGATAATGGATGGGAATATGTGTGTTTGATTTTGATTGATTTGGACCATGGGTATCAAATATTTGGTATGAGATATCGAAGTGTTATATGTGATCTTCATGTGATTACTTGGAAATGACTTATGGGAATATGTTAAATGGGAATCGGTTATGGTGTGGATTTGGATATTTGCATTCATACATAATTCCATGATCAGTAATTGGCAGTTGTGACCAGAGCAGCCAATGAGAGCTTTAAGCTCAACGTGATTGGGCCTTGAGTCCACAGTGATTTAGAGCCTATGGCTCACCGATTAATGCGCCCTTTAAGGGACAGTTTGGCGCTTCGATCCACAACAATGAATTAAATTGAAAAGCGCCTCATACACATTTCATGTGCATTTGAATTGGGTTCTTTGATTGATAATCATGTGGTACTTCGAATGTGTTTGAGTGATATAACTATGTGAATTACGTATTTGCATGAATTGGGTGAACCATCGATGATGGTTCCTCACCGAGTTCGCAAACTTACCCAAAATTGCAAATTATTTTCAGACCGAGATAGTAGACTCATAGCTCAGGAGGGACTTTTCCTGCCGTGTAGATTGAGTTGGCAAGAGAAGTTATGGCACGCAGTGGGTCGGTGGCACTTTTGGAAGGATGACCTAGCTAGCTTTTTGTTTGATTTTCTTTTGGGAACATGTATAGAACCTATCGGTTGTATAATTTATCGCTTTGAGGTTATCAATGAAAATTTTATGGTTCCAAAAGTAGTGAATTTCATATTAATGCTTTATGATACTTGGATGCCATGTGGAGTGTCGGTTTGTTTGTAGCGCACCCTTATCGTCGGTGTGTATCGGAATGACCTCAAAGCGCCCGGTACATATCCTATGATATGGGGGTGCTACATTAGGTGGTATCAGAGCATGGTTTGGCATCTGTTGGGACTAGGACATAATTAGGCTTGAATTATTGTGAGAAATGCAGAAACTGATTAGAGTTCTTGTTTGGTTATAGGTCATCCGTATTCGGTGATCAGATAGATTAACCGGTAACGTGGATCTGTTGAGCTAGCAGAGAGTCCTCGATGCCTCGATCGAGGAGTTACCTCCTAGAGTTCCGTGAGACGGAGAGGAGATACGATTCTTTGCGTAAGCGAAGGGGTGTCGACTTTATGGCAAAGATCTGAGACCCACCGAGGTGAGAGTTGGTGGAGAGGCGAGAGAGTTCTCACCGATGGAATGCGAATCGATGAGAGGTTCGATTATGCAAGATCTCTTCTGCAGGCCCGACTTATACATGGTGGAAGACTGTTAAGGCGGTACCACTGTGCCTTGCTTATCGACCAGGCAGATTTTCTGAGGGCTTTCAGAGATAACTATATGCCTAAGGTGTATCTGGAAATGAAGATGCAGGAATTCTTGGAGCTGAGACAGGGTAGGATGATGATGTGAGTACGAGGTGAGGTTTAATGAGTTGATGGGGTATCTGACTCTGTGGTTTCTCTTGAGACAGATAGGTCTGGGAGGTTTGAGATGGGGCTGAATTTGGAGATCCGTGCCGGTTTGGCCCAATCTGATATGGGCTCCTTTATAGAGTTGAGAGCTGCTGCTGTGAGAGTAGAGCAGATAGTGAGACAGAGACAGTCAGAGATGGGTCAGGGGTCCAGAGGGAAGAGAGTTAGTGACAGTCAGGGCAGCTCTGGTAGGAGTTTTAGCAGGCACCAGAGCAGGACCTTTAGATCTTCAGGAGGATCCAGACAGTCAGGTTTTGGACAGAGAGGGAGATTTGTACAAACTAGCAGTGGCAGTGGTAGTGGCAGAGGCTTTGGGCAGGTTCCCCCAGTCTGTGAGTACTGCGAGAAGAGGCATGTTGGAGAGTGTTGGCGATTGACTGGAGCTTGTCTTAAATGCGGCTCCATGGATCATCAGATTCGGGATTGCCCAGCTATTTTGGGAGCTCGATCCATGGGTAGTAGCCGAGTAGGGTAGTACTTGATCTGTGAGTAGAGTGGGTAGATCCGGGCGTGGATCTGTACAGAGGGGCCGAGGTAGAGGCCGAGGTAGAGTTGAGGGATCCTTTGGGCGGACTGAGGGTCGGGCACCACCACGATCTCGAGCAGTATATGCCATGTGAGGTGAGGCCCAGGATTCCCCTAATGTTGTAGCTGGTATGCTTCTCATCTGTGATATTGAGGCATTTGCATTGCTGGATCCTGGATCCACGCATTCTTTTATTGCACCTCATATGGCATGTAGATTGCATGGAGATAGGGAGATATTACAGTATGGGCTAGAGGTGAGTACACCTCTAGGTACTACTACTGCATTGGGAGAGGTCTGTAGAGGATGCTCGATCCAGATTGATCAAGCAGTGTTGAGGGCAGACCTTATAGTATTACCTCTGAGAGAGATCGATGTGATTCTGGGGATGGACTGGCTGACGGCCCATAGGGCTATTATGGACTGCTATACCAAGGAGGTTGTTTTGGAGTCTCCTGGTCAGCCTAGAGCAGTGTTCAGAGGAGTCAGTCAGGCAGTACCAGCCCGGATGATCTCTTTCCTTAGTGCCCTGAAATTGATGCAGGGAGGCTGTGAGGCATATCTGGCTCATGTGGTTGACACTAGGGTTGAGCAGAGGCTTCAGGATATTTCCGTGGTTAGGGAATTTCCAGATGTGTTTCCTGATGAGCTACCGGGTTTGCCACCAGATCGGGAGACAGAGTTTACTATTGATCTCGTTCAGTCTGCGCCCTATATCTATACCTCCATATAGGATGGCTTTGTGGAATTGAGAGAAGGCGAAGGTTCGATTCAGGGAGTTCTTGGAGAAGGGTTTATCAGACCTAGTGTCTCACCATGGGGAGCTCCAGTTTTGTTTGTAAAGAAAAAGGATGGGACTTTGAGGCTGTGCATCGATTACGGCGGTGAATCGGGTGTGATGAAAGAACAAGTATCCTTGCCTAGGATCGATGACTTATTTGATCAGCTACAGGGAGCTCAGGTATTCACCAAGTTAGATCTGCGATCTGGTTACTATCAGTTGAAGATTGCAGAGGCCGATGTGCCTAAGAGTGCCTTCAGGAGCAGGTATGGGCATTTCGAGTTTCTAGTGATGCCGTTCGGGTTGACTAATACCCCGGCAGCCTTCATGGCCTTGATGAATAAGGTATTTCAGCCCTACCTAGATCAGTTTGTTATTGTTTTTATTGATGACATTCTAGTGTATTCGAGGGACAGACAGGAGCATAGTGAGCATTTGAGGATTGTGTTGCAGACGATGAGGGAGAGACAATTATATGCCAAATTCAGTAAATGTAAATTTTGGCTGGATCAGGTGATCTTTTTGGGACATATAGTGACTGGAGAGGGTATTCAGGTGAATCCGAGTAAGGTTGAGCGATCTTTGAAGTGGGAGGCTCCTAGGAATGTGTCGAGATTGGAGTTTCCTCGGATTAGCGGTTATTACGGAGGTTTGTCGAGGGTTTTCATTGATTTGGCCCTCGACAAAGCTTCTGAGGAAGAATGTGCCATTCAGATGGACTGAGGAGTGTCAGAAGAGCTTTGAGGAGCTCAAACATCGGTTGACTACTGCACGGTGTTGGCTATTCCATCTGGGAACTGGAGGATTTGAGGTATCTGATGATGCATCGCACCAGGGATTGGGATGTGTTCTGATGCAGGACGGTAGAGTCATTGCCTATGCCTCGAGACAGTTGAGGTCTCACGAGGTAAACTATCCTGTTCATGATTTGGAGTTAGCTGCAGTTGTATTTGCTCAAGATTTGGAGGCATTACATATGGTGAGACTTTTCAGATCTTCACCGACCACAAAGTTTGAGATACCTATTGAGCCAGAGAGAGTTGAATTTGAGGCAGAGGAGATGGCTTGAGCTGTTGAAGGACTATGACTGTACTATCGAGTATCACCCCGGGAAAGCCAATGTAGTGGCAGATGCTTTGAGTAGGAAGTCGCATACTAGTACAGCTCAGATACAGGCAATGAGGTTGCCTAATTTGATTCAGTTGAGGGCCTTGAATGTGCAGTTGGATTTGGAGCATGATGGAGTGTTGTTGGCTACTTTGCGACTGAGACCAACGCTACTGGACAGGAACAGGAGAGTTCAGGACAAGGATCCTGTTTTGGTGATGTTGATTGAGAAAGTAAAAGCTGATTCGGGTTCTGAGTTTGAGTTGAGAGATGAGACTTTATGGATGGGACAGAGGCTCTGTGTACCTGATGTGGATGACTTGAGGCGAGAGATCCTAGAGGAGGCACATATGGCTGCCTATGCTATGCATCCTGGTACTACCAAGATGTATAACACTCTTAAGCAACATTTCTGGTGGCCTGGCATGAAGAAGCAGGTAGCAGAGTTTGTATCTAGATGTTTGACGTGCAAGCGAGTTAAGGTGAGCACCGAGCTCCGATGGGTAAATTGCATTCGTTGCTATTCCGAGTGGAAGTGGGAGCAATTACCATGGATTTCATTATGGGGTTGCCTAAGACGCCGAGACAACATGATGCTATCTGGGTTATAGTGGACCGGTTGACTAAATCAGCCCATTTCTTGCCAGTAAGGGAGAATAATACCATGGATCAGTTGGCCCAGAAGTATGTGGCGGAGATAGTGAGGCTGCACGGGTCCCGATGTCGATAGTGTCCGATGGATCCCAGATTTACTTGAGGTTTTGGCGAGTCTGCGATCTGCTATAGGTACTAGGCTGAACTTTAGTACAGCGTTTCATCCTCAGACAGATGGGCAGAGTGAGAGGACTATTAAGACTGTTGAGGATATGCTTCGGGCATGTGTATTGGAGTTCAGAGGAGCATGGGATCAGTATCTAGCCCTAATTGAGTTTGCATACAACAACCATTATCATAGTAGCATCGGGATGGCACCTTATGAGGCGTTATATGGGAGACAGTGTAGATCGCCGTTGTATTGGGATGAAGAGGGGTCGATGATTGAGGTCTGGTGATTCGGGATCTGATGGATAAGGTGAAATCGATTGAGTCGCATCAAGCGACTCGGGATAGACAGAAGAGTTATGTGGATCAGCATAGGAGGGACATTGAGTATAATGTGGGTGACAGAGTGTTCTTACGGGTGTCACCGTGGCGTGGTGTACTGAGATTTGGAAGAAAGGGTAAGCTAAGCCCTAGGTACATTGGTCCATATGAGATCACTGAGAGGATAGGACCTTTGGCTCTGTGCTAGCTTTACCGAGTGAGATGTCTCGGTTGCATGGCGTCTTCCATGTGAGTATGCTCCGTAGATGTCGGTCGGACCCGACTCATGTGATCCGGCTCGGGAGATTGAGGTCTCTAATGTCTGAGTTATGTAGAGAGCCGTCTGATTGTCGGGACACAGGTAAAGCAGTTGAGGAATAAGAGTATTCCTTTGGTGAAGGTTCTTTGGAGGAACCATTCGATTGAGGAGGCTACTTGGGAGACCGAGAGCATATGAGGAGACAAGATCCTCATCTTTTCGATCAACTGTAAGAATTTCGAGGGCTAAATTTTTGTTAGGAGGGAGAATTGTAACATCCCATCTCCTATAGGAAAGGGTATTTTGGTAAATTGGGACGAGTTAGGAATATTGAATTATATCTCGGCATGCACATACAAAGATTTAGCCTCTATGATTCACGATTAGTTGCACATGCACAAAGTATACATGCATTCATGACATTTTCGACCAGTTTCAAATCGAGATTCTTTGTGAAAATTATGGGCTAATCGTATTTGGAAAATTTTTACGAGTCGCCATAAATTGTTTTACATTTTAGGATTTATGAGAATTTTTCTGGAATTTTTAGGGTTCGTGTCGGATAGGAAAATTCAAATGATCGATCGAGTGGGCCTTTTCTGCATTGAAAAGGAACTGCATAATGGCATAGGATTAGTGAATAAATAATTATGAAATTGTTTTGATCCTAGCATAATTGGGATTAAGTTTTATTAGATTAAAGTTATGATTAATTTATGTTAATTAACTACAAATTTGTCTTTTCCATTTTAAAAGGCCAAGTGGCTTCTTGATTTAAATGAATTTGTCCTATATGAAGCCTCACCGTCGACTTTCTCCAATGTTCTACTTAGAAACTCATTATGAAAGCTTGAAAACTCATCTTTTATTTCTCATCCAAGCTTGCAAGTTTCCTTTTCTTTGAGTTTGTTTCTTTCCCATCGAAAATTCCTCCTTCCATATAAGTTCCACCTACCAATTGCTTGCTTCTTCCACAAACAAACTAAGTTGAAGCCTTGAGTTGAAGATGGTCCATGTGTGGTTGGTGATAGCCGTAGGTGAAGGATTGATATAGAAGATAGTGTGAACTTGAAGAAGTAAGGAGTATCTAAAGCTTGAACTTATTTAAGGTAAGAGTTGAGTTTGTATTCATTCTTTTGATTGTTAAAAGCATTTATGGGGATCATTAATGCATGTATTTGATTATGGAAGTAGTAGGTTAGAATGGGTTTAATGCATGTTTGTGTAAGGAATTGGTTATGGTAGTTAAAATAGGTGATAAGTGAGGTTATTAATGATGTTTATGATGTCTAATTCATGGAAATAAAGTATGGGAATTGTATATATGTGTGCTGCCATTTTTGTGTTATTATAGAAGAGTTTGTTGTGATGAGGTTGTGGTTGAATTAGAGGTAGGAATGGATGCTTAGTCATGTGTTGTTGATGTTAGAAGTGATAGAAGTTAAGTTGTTGATGAAATCTGGAAATTGAGTTTTTGACCTATTGGAATGTTTTGATCATAACTAATTATTTAGGAATGAAAATGAGGTGAGGTTTATGGCCACTTAAACTTTGGGATGTTGGCTTTATTTTAGTGTGAAATAGGTGTTGTTAAATTGTAATGTTATAAGGTCGAAAAGTTACATGGAAAGTTACTGTTTTATTGCCTGTGAACAGTAACCGACACTATGACCTGATTATTTTGTTGATTTTTATAAATTAATTGATATGGAATTTAGGAAAATGTTCTTCATGAAAGTTGTAGCTTATTGAGTTAGCTTTCCATTGCCACTGGTCTTGCTATTTTTCGAGTTTTTTATTAGGAGATATGATTTGATAACTATTGACTGTTTTTATGCATGAGTGAAACCTAGCTGGATTAGCAGATTTGGAGTACATTCTGTTTTGGAGTAATTTTAGTAATTTTTTTGAACTGAACTGGTGTTAGGGGTCTACTGAAGAGTTTTAGATGACACACTGATCTTGAAATTGATTTATGGCTTATAATTTTTGGAAATCAGATGTGGGAGATATGGAATTTCAAAAGCTGAACCTAAATTGTGATGTTAAGTGTTGATTAGATCAGAAACTTGCATAGCAGATTTGAAATTGTTAGAAATCTAATTGGAGATTGAGTCCTTCATGAAACTTTAATTTTGAGGAGTTATCTTTTCAGGGATATAAAGTTTGGATTTTTCTGACTTGTGTATAGGGAGTTATGCGTGTTATAAGTGTACTGCTCAAATTGAATGATTTCGGGAACAGAAACATTGAGTGAATTAATTGACTTGTTTAGCAATGGCATTTGATTTTGGGTTGTTCATGAAAGTTGTTGAGGACATTGTGATCTGATTGAGCATATTTATGTGGTAATTTTTGGCTCAATAATCAGTGAGTTTTTGAATTGGTAAGGTACTGTCCAGTGTTGATGGGCTTTGAGTAGGCAGTAGTTTTGATGGGATTTTTGACACCCTTAGAGGTGGAATTAATTTTTGTGATCTTCTTGAGAATTGTAGAGGGTTTCATTAGCTTTCTAATGAGGTATAGTTTGTATTTTTCTAAATTGTGTGCTAAGAATTATCGTTGTTGGAAATTCAGATTGACAATAGGAAAAGAAAAGGGGAAGGAAGAGAGGTAGAATTTATTATTGTTTTTATTTTTATTTGGCATTAAGTGACCTAATGGTTTCTTTTGTCAATTTCTTTTCCGTCCGACGTCCGATTGACCTGATTCTTGAGGCATTGGATTTGTAACATATTGAATTTCATTTTATGAGAAATTGAGAATTTTTAGACGGAAAATTGACGTGGCCCCGGATAATTGTTCGGTAATCACTGTTTCGTTTAATTGGGGACCTATAGAGGTCCGAATTGCGCACCGTCAGCGCCAATAGTTTTCTAATTTTTTTTAGATGGATTTTTAAGATGGTAAAATTTTGGGTTAGGGCCGGGAATGCCATGAACATGCATTATACAAGTTTTAATTATTCCATGTGCATTGTTTGGTCATTCTAACTATACAGTTAGTAATGTTTACCTATTTTAATTGCTATAGAGACTCAGTTGGACCGTAGATCCACGGACGTGGCAGAGACTTCCCAGCATTAGCTCGGAAGTTATTAGGTGAGTAACCTAGATGGTTCCTCAATTATTATTTGGTTATATTTCGCACTTATACAACTGTGGAGATAATGGATGGGAATATGTGCGTTTGATTTTGATTGATTTCGGACCATGGGTGTCTGAAATATTTGGTATGAGATATCGAAGTGTTATATGTGATCTTCATGTGATTACTTGGAAATGACTTATGGGAATATGTTAAATGGGAATCGGTTATGGTGTGGATTTGGACATTTGCATTCATACATAATTGCATGATCAGTAATTGGCAGTTGTGACCATAGCAGCCAAGGAGAGCTTTAAGTTCAACGTGATTGGGCCTTGAGTCCACAGTGATTTAGAGCCTATGGCTCACCGATTAATGCGCCCTTTAAGGGACAGTTTCAGGCGCTCAGTCACAACAATGAATTAAATTGGAAAAGCGTCTCATACACATTTCATGTGCATTTGAATTGGGTCTTTTAATTGATAATCATGTGATACTTCTGAATGTGTTTGAGTGATATAACTATGTGAATTCTGTGTATATGCATGAATTGGGTGAACCATCGATGATGGTTCCTCACTGAGTTCGCAAACTCACCCAAAATTGTAAATTATTTTTCAGGACCGAGATAGTAGACTCATAGCTCCGGAGGGACTTTTCCTGCCGTGTAGATTGAGTTGGCAAGAGAAGTTATGGCACGCAGGTGGGTCAGCTGGCACTTTTTGGAAGGATGACCTAGCTAGCTTTTTGTTTGATTTTCTTTTGGGAACATGTATAGAACCTATCAGTTGTATAATTTATTGCTTTGAGGTTATGCAATGAAAATTTTATGGTTCCAAAAAGTAGTGAAGTTCATATTAATGCTTTATGATACTTGGATGCCATGCGGAGTGTCAGTTTGTTTGTAGCGCACCCTTATCGTCGGGTGTGTATCGGAATGACCTACGGGCGTCCCGGTACATATCCTATGGTATGGGGGTGCTACAGAGATGGAGTACAGTGTGGATAATAGAGTGTTCCTCAGAGTGTCTCCATGGAGAGGAGTTCTCAGATTTGGCCAGAAGGGCAAGCTGAGTCCTCGGTATATTGGTCCTTATGAGATCCTCGAGAGGATTGGACCATTAGCGTACAGATTAGCTTTGCCGAGTGAGATGTCACAGTTGCATGACGTATTTCATGTGAGTATGCTCCGGAGATATCGATCAGACCCGACCCATGTGATTCCGGCTCATAAGATTGAGGTAGCCCGTGATTTGAGTTATGTAGAGGAGCCGGTACAGATTATCGAATCGTGGGTCAAGCAGTTGAGGAGCAGGGTGATTCCATTGGTGAAAATCATTTGGAAGAACCACTCCACTGAGGAAGCGAATTGGGAGTTTGAGGAGCTCATGAGGAGGCAGTATCCACACTTGTTCGATCAGTCAGGTAAGAAATTTCGGGACGAAATTTTTATTAGGAGAGGAGATTTGTAACATCCCGTTATCGATGTAAAGGGCATATTGGTAATTCGGATGGATTAGGATTGGGTGCATGCATAATTTAAATTGCACATGCATTTAGCCTCTATAAATTCTTGATAAATGATTATTATTGCACGAGTATATGTATGTACATGCATGTATGACAATTTCCCGATTTAATTGTGTAAATTGAAAAATTGGGTGATAATTGCATAGATTAAGTTTTGAATATAAAATTGGAGTGTAGGAACATATGTCATATATTTTTTAGGATTTATAGGAATTTTTCCAGAATGTTTGGAGTTTCATGTCCAGACCGAAAAAATGACTTAGAGACTGATGGATTAGATTCCAGTTCTGAAATTGTTGGGCAAATGGCATGGAAAATTAGAATTTGTGATTTTAGGAATGAGAATGTTGAGCCATTGGAAATTAGAGACTGAAATTTAATGAAATTGAGGACTACAATTTATAGGCTTAAATCAACCCTTTATATACTTTAGGTTTTGAAATTTGGAAGGATATACTCTAACCTAGGGCACGTTGATCTTCTCCCTCTCTTTGGAGATTTTCGTTCCTCCTTCTTGATCGTTGGTTGCTTTCTTCTCTTTTTTGCAAATCCTAGTTTAATCCTTGAGAATGATGAGGTTTCATCTGGCTTTGGGTGATCACCGTAGTTGTTAGAGCTTGGAGGAGATTTTCGGAGGTTTAAGGATTTGAGACTTGATTGGTAAGTTTAATGGTTTAATGTTGTTAATTATTGTTGTTTGATGCATGTATGGTATTTATTGTATAAGAATGGGTAGTTGAGAGTAGTGTTATAATGGTTTCTAGAGAGAGAATGATGAAAGGTCGATCAGAGAAGACGAACCAGAGCTCGTACGTCGCGACGTGTAAATAATTAGACGTCGCGACGAGCATTTAATTCTGCGCCGCGACGAGCCAATTCCTCCCGCACATCGCGACAAGCAAGGACGCACGTCTCGACGAGCAGAGGCGAGCACGCCGTGGGAGAGCTTCGCATACATCGCGACGAAGGCGAGGAAGCCTGATTTCCGAAATTGAATTAAGTTGTTTAAGTAATGATTTTGAGGGTTAATTGTTAATGGATTTGTTAGGGATAGATCGATCTTGATTATAGAGACTAAGAATTGTGAATTTATAGAAGTAGGAATTCGGAACTTATTTTCGGTGGTTCTCGAAATCGGGTGGTGATCGAATAGTGAAATTGTTTTGATTGAGGATAATTCAAACGTCTTGGAATTTGACTTTGGAGAGTTTGGAATATAGTCAATTGAATTATGGTATTAGGAATTGTTATGAATTAGAGTGAAAGAATTGAATTGGAAGATTCGGGTTTAGGATCGAGAGGGTCATAACATGTATTGTACTAATCGCATTCGCTACATATGCATTATTGAATATTAGACATTGTGCAATTAGTAATGTTTGATTATTCCGATTGTTATAGAGGCTCAAGTGGAGCGTCGATCGTCCGACGTAGCTGAGACATCCCGGCAGTAGCACAGAATTTCAGAGGTGAGTAACCTAGTTGGTTTCTCAACCAGTATGTGTTACATCCATGTACCTATGCCATGTGGAGTTAAGGATGGATCTATGTGTTTGTTTTTTATTGATTTCGGACCACAGGTGTCCGAAATGTTTGGAATTGTTATAGAAGTGTTAATTATGCGTAAAATTGAATTTGATTAGTTTAATTCGAAATTGGACATAGTATGATAGGTTGTGACATAATTATTGTGAATTGGACATGTGCATACATACATAAAGGTATGATAAGATAAAGACAGTTGTGACCGATGCAGCCACCGTATTTTAGAGCTTTAAGCTCAACGCACCAGGGTCTCGTACCCAACGATTTTAGAGCTTCAGGCTCAATGTATTAGGGCTTCAAACCCAACGAAATTCAGAGCCACTGGCTCAACGTTAATGAGCTCAGGCGCACGGTCACAACAACGAAATAAATTGAAAGAGTCACATGTACATCACATATATGAATGTTCAAAGGTAAATTGTATGAAAGGCGAACCGCCTTATAAATGTGAAATTGAATGCATGTGATTCTCTGGTTGTGATAATATATGATATAATGTTCAAATGTGTGTATATGCATGAGTTGGGTGAACCATCGATGATGATTTCTCGCTGAGTTCGCAAACTCACCCAACATTGCAATTATTTTTCAGGACAGTGATTGTAGACTCATAGCTCCAGGGTTCGACTTTTCCGCTGTGTGAGCGCGTTGGCTCGAGAAGTATGGCTCACAGGTCGGTCAGCTGGGGTTAATTTTGGGGATTACCTAGTTTAGGATTTTGTCTCAGTTCCTTTTTGGAAATATCTGTATAGTTTATGGAACTGATAGACTTGTAAATTCTGTTTTAAGGTTATGAAATGAAAGCATTTTGGTTTTAAAAAAATTTAGAAATGTTGATATTGCAGTTTAAATTATATTGATGCCATGAGGTTTATAGAATTGATCGTTCGTAGTGCACCCTCATCGTGGGTTATGTATCGGAACGACCTACGGGCGTCTCGGTTCATACCTTATGGTAAGGGGGCACTACATTTAATGACAGATGTCATTGAAAATTAAGAGACAATTGGAGTAAAAATCAGAGACAAATGGACTATTAAATAAAAGACTAGGGAGAGTCCATAAGAACTTGTCACTTGCCACACCTCATACCATAACCCACGAAATTGTTCGAAGTGAAAGACCATCTCATTTTTAATTGTCTTTCACTTTATTCAATTGCTATCACCTCTTGTAATTTTCTCTTCCCATCTTCTTCATCTACGACACTCACTTCTCACCCATCAACATCGAAGATACTTCCACCTTACAATTCCTACTATTGTTTTGTTGTCTTCTTCATTTCCTACTAAAGACCCAACCATACCACCCTTGAATGATGATGCACGTGTGAGAGAAGAAAGCTAGGGTTAAAAGAGATCTTGAAGAGTTTGAAGATCTTGAAGCTAAACTTAGTAAGTTAAACTTTGTTATTCATGGGTTGTCTAAATAGAAGAACATATGATGATAGTTGGTGATAAAATGATCATAAAGAAATGAATGTGTTTATATCTTTCTTTTCTATGATTTATGAACAATAATGTATGATTTGGTGTTGAAATGATTTAGAGTTAGAATGAATCCAAAAATGAGGTAAAAAGAAGTGCAGAAAAATTAAGCTATGAATAGATATTTTCATGTTCTATTTGGATGTATAAAAACGTGGATCATTGGTTACTTTAAAAATGGATTGGATTGAGTATTGAATTTACAGAAACATTAAGTGTAATGTCTTGAAAAGAGAAGAACTAGGATGGAAGTTTAGAGACAAAGTGATAATGGTGTTTAGAGTGTGCTGGAAAATATTAACTGTAACATTTCCATTGGATATGCATCTGTATTTTAGCCATAAATTGATCTGTAGATATCTAAATGAAATGATTTTTTATTTGTATTAAATTAGAGACATATGGCTACATTTTTTATATGGACATCGAATTCAAATTTTGTCTTTACAAGTTTCAAAATTTGACTCGAAGTTGAGTACTGGGTGTAGTGAATTGATGGATGAATACTTATGTTTGTGTTCTGTTTTGAGAGTATGAAAATCATGGGTGATGAGTTGTTATGTAGATGTTATGAGTTGTGAATTAAGGGTATAATGAAATTGAAAGTTATGTTAATCAAGATGTTGAGTTATGCTCTTGAAATGAGATGAATTAAGGTAATAGTTAGAAGTGAAATGAAGGTGAATATTTGCAAAACGTTGATGATGAATGTATATATATGTTATGTTTTTATTGTTCATGATCAATCATAGACTAAAATTTGTTTATGGATAAGATTGAGTTAAAATAGAATTAGAATAATGGGGAAATTATGACTATTAAACTAGAAATGATAGACTAAGCATAAGGTGTTGAATGTTGTAAGTAAAGAGTTAGAATCTGGAAACTAAGGATGCAATTGGATATATATTGGGGTAAGAGGCATAACTTTTTCTATAAAACTCAGATTGAGGTCATTTAAGTATGTTTTCGAAGAGAACTTCGAGTTTTACAACTTTTGTGAAGACCCAATGAGAGATTTTGTTATCTAAAGGATCAAAATTTAACATTTTTGTGAGAGACTTGTAAAGGTTTGCTCAGCAGATATGGAAGTCTACCTAACGGACATTTGCTAGCCATTTGGTCTAAATTTAGGCTAGGATGGGGCTTGAATTAAACCTAGAATGATGCTTAAATTAAGTGATTAAATGTGTGACATGTTTAAAGTGATAATGGAGGTTATAACTTAGTTAATGAATTGATGATATCAAAGTACCAAAGGCATGAGTTTAATGTGAATGAAGATGTTCATATGATTGTAGTTATGATTCAGAGGAGTTGAGTAATTTGTATTAAGTAAATGTGAAAGAGAATTAGGTATTATGAGAGCATATAATGTTAGAAAAGAAATGATGAGAAATTGAGTTATGATATAAGAATAATCTAGACACATACAAAAGATAAGGATTGAATTGTGAACTTAGAATAATCATGTACAAATGAAGTGTAAACCTAAGTTCAATTAGACATATATGAATTATGAAATGAGAATAAGCATAAAATGTGAACTTAGATAATATACCCGGGATTGTCATTGAACATGCATTATACACAACACATATACATATGTATGTGATTAAGTATTCATAAGATTGTGCAATTAATAATGTGTGTGCAATATGTGTATTGGATAATGATGATACAAGATAGAATGTCCACATATAGACGTTTTCGGATCACGGAAGCTAATACTAATTTAGATCATATTGTCACTTAATTATTTGTTTGTATTAAATTTTATACTAGATTATTTTGTGAAATTGTTTATGTTGATTCCATACTTTGAAAGTCCAAGACGTTTAATGCATGAACTATATATATATATATATTGTAGAATTGCTCCTTATATGTGAATCTGACTGAAATAAGTGTAGTCAACATTTTTGTTGAATTCCGGACCAATGTCCGATGATAAATGTGTTCTAAATGTGAAACTGAAATCTGATGACTGTTGAAAATGTGTAAATGTGATCCATTTGATTATATAAATGCATGAAAGATAAAAACAATTGTGACTGGAGTCGCCAATATAAAGAATTTAAAGCTTAGATTATGATAAGAGCCTCTGGCTCAGTTGTGAATGTACTAGATATCTACTAAGAGATATAGGACATTATCTGATACAGCTCGGTATCCACAAGAGATATGAGCTAGTAAAAAGACACTCGGTCATAACAAAGTAATAAATAAAAGTGAATCTCATGTGCATTGCATTTATAATTGATATATATGTTTTAAATGATCAAAATGATATGTTTGACTACTCTGAATGTGATATGTGATGCTACATGATAAATGAAGTGATGTAAATTATGTGAATATATGATGTGATGTGTTATATGATTTGAGTGAACCATCGAGGATGGTTAACTTACTGAGTTTACAAAACTCACCAAAATTGCAACTTTATTTTTCAGGTTCAGAGGAGTTATCCTGTTAAGGAAACGGGAGTCTAGCCGCTACATTCGAGTAAGAGATAAAGGTCAGGATCAATTCGCACCTGTATAGATTTTTCATTATTGTGTATCAAAATATATAGTCACAAGAATTGTACAATGTGTATGTGAATGATCTTAAAATGTATTGATATTATGACTACAAGTGTTTTGAATATGTAATGGGCCCAAGTGGCTATTAAATTACTGATGATATGTATAATGGTTGTAACTCTTATGTTTGAAAATGTTTTTGAATAAAATAGGTTGAAATTGATTATTGATTTTCCATATATGCGTGTGTTATTTTGAAAATTTTGTAATGAGTTTGAGTGACTGACTATTCTAGCATGCCACCCTCATAGAATGCATCCTTGAATACTATCAATATGTTTAAGGATATGCCCTATGAGGGTGGGGTGCTACAATCCATCTAAGCACGCTCATATTGTAGTCACGTTACTTTATGATCTAAGTTGGTAATAATTAGAGCCATTATATAATAATCCTTTTACATATAGATACTTTCCGACCTTCTTATCAAAGTCACATGATGTTGTGCATCATTAGACTTAGCACTACTCAATTATATCAATCATTTTTTGTCTTAGATCTAAATCTTGCCCATCATCGAGGATTACTATCAATATGCACTAACAAATGTTAATTTTTACCTACTTTCGAGTTTTTGTTGACATTGATTTTTGTTAAATACTTGTAAGTATTTATTAAGTTCCTCATCAATATGTTATCTGTATACAAATTTGAGTATAAAGTGTCATTCAAATGTTGTCAACACTTACATGATTATATTATTTAGACTTAGGAAAATCACTTATATAAAAAAGAATTAACTGCTCTAGTCAAAATAATTCGTGGGCTTTCCTTTATCATTGGTTCTATTAAAAACTCCTTAGCCAAAATTTGAAGACAATACACATTACCTACTTACCTTCTACCTTGTCCATTAGATAGTCTACTTTTGTGTAACCCCCTTTTAAGAGTAGGCTTTTGTTGTCGAGTCATTGCCTCCTTTTCTTTAATATTTCATGAGTATTAAATTCACTTATTCCTCACTATTCCATTTTGAGCATTCGTAAGAAAAGTCTAGCCCCTCATAAATGAAGAAAACATTTTCCTACCTTAACAACCTTTTTGACTTAGTGTTAAAAGATTCTCCTACCTTATATTTTTCCTTATCATAGTAATTTTGAATTTTATCATTTTTCTTTCCCTCTTTGATGGTTTAAATTAGTTATGGAATGTGGAGACTATCAAAAGCATCTACAACCTCAATTACAATTAAAAGGTCTTTTATATTTTCCCTTTAAAGCTTAACATGTGCCCAACCTTGCAAGTCATGTATGAATTGCCTTACATACTCTCTCTTAGATTTCCCACCTCAACTACTCTAAAGCTTCCCTTGAGATCCAAGAAGTGTTGTTGGGGAAAAAGTAGCATGCCGATCCCTTCTTCATCTTCTTTCAAATGTTATTGGGAGATATAAATGCATTGATGTTATTAAACGTTCTTATCATGACCACATCTTTGCATCATATTTGGTATACATTATGATGATTGTCACTACTGAATTAGACATCTGTTGTCACTGCAAATTATTATTCTACATTCAACAAGAAATTTTAGAGCTCTTTGATATCTATTCACTAACGAAAACTTGTTGCTCTCGTACATTCACTAGAGTTCTCTATGATCACCCTCAATTCATATATATCCATATCATGTTTGAACAATAAGAATTAATAGTTCGTCTCTTCACGAGCTTCCAATTGTTCTTAGAGTGTCCTGTTTTTTTTTAATCTCCAATACTAAATCTTTAAACTATTATAACAAAGAAAATATACCCTTATTTGTTAGGTTAAAAAACCAATGATTGCCTCTATAACCCTTACTGTTTCAACTAGCTATTATAAATAAAACAATACAAAAACTCCTCACCAATAATACTAGTTGTTACAATCTTTTATGGGATGCAGTAAAATTAAATAAGATTATTAAAGTCCTCATGTGATAATCAAGTTTAAGTCTGTTAAAGTCTAACTTAGCCTCTGTTCTTGATCACAGATCAATAAACCCGTTTGTTTTCAAACATCTCATACTACTTTTGTTTAAGTTTTTCAATCACTCTTAGCGCATAAGTGTTTAACATAACTTAACCGGATGAAAAAAAATAAGAGAGATATTAGTTGAGAAATGAGAAAGAGGGAGGAAGCTTCTTAATATAGAGAACGACGATAATTAACCTTTGTATGGTTCTAAAAGATCTTATTATGAAAGGAAATATGGAAGAATAGGCCTTGCGAAGCATGCAATTGAAGGCCATAATTGTGTATTTTTGTTTGAACATACTCAATTAATCTTAAATAGTTTTTTGTTTGTAATCTAAACTTTTCATATTTTAAAATAATTAATTAGATCATTATTAGGTATTTAGGTTTCTCAAATTACAACCTTATTATAATTTTTATGAATTATTAGTTTTAATCAATCTAATTTGATTATACATTTTATTTATGAATAAGATCTAATATGGTTTTAGAACTTAAAATGTGCAATTTTGCAATCTTAATTCCAAAATTCATATCAATAACAATCAAACTTAAAATTAAGTTATAAGATTAAACATTACTCTAATACCACTGTTGAAAAATCAGGATATGATTCAATCTTATAAGTAGCGAAATCAGAATATAACTTTTTTGTTTTTTTTTCAAAAGCCAAAATCACTAAAATTGTATAATATGATCACTGCACAAATATAATTAAACATGAATATTAATTCATATCTTATTGTGAAACTTGACCCTTTTCTTGTCATTTCTAAAATTATGAAATTGATTAATTTCAACCACTGTAGCTGCACATTTGTTTGACCTCTAACAATATCCTCAAAACATGTTAGATTTCGATATCGATTTATCTCAACCACCGTAACTACTCTTATTTGGGTCTAATCATATTAGTTGTCCAACATAGAAATTGATTTAATTAATTACATTTGAAAACTAGTTTTAAAATATCATTCTACTTTGGCCAAAGATTTTTCAAAATAATAATCGAGAATAATAAAACACTCTCCCTAATCACTTTAGGATGATGAATCTTATATTGATCATCCAACTAACTTTATATAGTTCATACTATATCCAACGAATACTGATTGAACTACTGATTGAGCTATCTAATGGTTACAAATTCAATTATCATTGACTATAATAAGTCACAGTTAGTATCAAAACATAACAATTCTCACATGAGATATTTTGGAGATTTTAAGTCAAATGATCATTTATATAATCTTATCAATAAGAATTTCATAAATATCACAGTAATGCTTCTTATGAAATTCTTATATAGGTTACTTCATAAATTTGTTCTTTAATAAATACCAACACATTTGTTTAAATATCTCTACATTTTGTTTATGAGATTGACTACTTTCTTTCTAAAGGAAAAACATAATATGTACAAGTCTTTTTACATTCTATTAATGTGTAGTATCAATAGAACAATGACTAATAACAATTTAAAGGTAATACATAAATGTAATATGAATCTCTTAATTATAATCTCATTATAATTTTATTTGTAATGTATATTTATCTCATAAATTTTTATCATATATATCTAAATATATATAAGATAAAAATATTTTAAATAATTATGTCACTAAACTATAACTAACCAATTAAGGAATAAACCAACACTTTTATCGGGAAAATGAGGAGATGAGCAACCGTAATTTTATTGCTATATATATTTATCCTAGATATTTTCATATATATTTAAATATGTATAAAATAAAAATTATTTTAGGAACTATTTGTTTCTATTTTGTGTTTTTGTTTTCATTTTCAAATTTAGTAGAAAAATGTCTGCTTGAGTTTTTGGTTTATGTTTCTTTTAGTTTTTAAAATTTGTGAAAATCACAAAATGCAATTTTTATTTTTTTCATAATCTAGTTTAATACCAATTAAATATATATTATTTAATTATTTGATATCATCATCATCATCATCAGATCAGTTGAATCCCGCACCAATACGAGGTCTGAGGTGAAGTAAATCACACGTTATGACAATGCTTATAATACGATATATGAATACACGAGAAGGGAGGTTGAATTGTGTATTCTCCTTTTTGAAAATCTTTCCAGAAAATGTTTCGTTAAAAACAAGTTCTTTTCACAGAAACTTCAGTAAGTCCAAATTAATCAAAACTTTGAAAAACTTGTTTTGAAATCTAAGTAATAACAAAACTTTGAACTTAAAGAAAGATAGAGTAGAGAGAAGTCGACACAGCAATTTTATACTAGTTCACCCCAAACCGTGGGCTACGTCCTGTCCTTAGAAGTCTTTCTGAGATTTCACTATCTCTTCTGTTAGAGTAGTGCCCTGAAGGCAATCGCCTTTAGCGCATTTTGTACAAAGTTGTGTACATACTTTATGAATAAATAAAGAAAGGCATATTTCATTAATTTGATGTTCATTATTTATCAATGGATATTGATCTATAAGAAAATTAATGAAGTCCATGATATATGACATAGCATGAAGGAAATTGTGATGTGATCATACTACTGAGATTCCTATCATGTGCAATTATGTCAGTATCTAAATTATCCCTAGTCATAGGATTACTGAGACTGGACATCGGTAATCTGGAGAGACTAGTACATCTCAAGCTCCTTGATTTGATCAGCGGTGGATCTCGTGTCTGTAAATATGAGATATTTAGGGTTGAGATGTGGATGCTTACTAGAGGTAGTAAGTACATTGGATGACCTGATATGAGATCATCACATGGATGTTCTATTCTAATGTCAGTGATAATCTCATCATAGCAATGATGCAAGTATCCTTAGACTTGAGGTGCTCAAGGATATCTTGGATACTGATTCTGTGCTTTGACTCCATTCCTTGTTGCCTTACAGAGGTTGCTCGTAGGGTGGTTATTGGGTACATTTTGAGGTATTCGAAGGTAATTGAGTAGCCAATAGAGGATTCACCACTTCTGTGACAGCAGAAGATGATACCCATGGCCTCTTGTCAGGGTCATTACTTGGAAGTCTCTGACCGGAGCATATATGTCATGAAGAATGTCTTTATTGACATATTAAGTAATGAGTCCCAGGACAAGAACTGAAATCACTTGGACTAGATTTGACGTAGTCAGTCTAGTAAGAGTTGACACTTTGCCCATACTCATAACCAAGTGGGGTATAGCATGGTGAAAGGACGAATTGCACGGTAATTGTCTATGGAAAGGTTCGTGATATGGTTCATGATGAATACATGTTCATTCGTCAGACCAATTACTTTCCGGTCAATTGGGGGTCATGATATGTTGCTAGATACTGCTCATGACTTGCTCAGATTAAGTGTTGATCTAAGTGGCCAACATAACCGGGAGCCTAATGGGTCACACTCATAAGAGTGACTCGGAGAATTCGTAAAATAGTTTTGGACAGAGTTTCAATATATGGAGAGCGAAAGGACTAAATGGATCTCGATGAGATAGAGATATGTCCCGATGAGATCGCGACATCGATATTGTTGAAAAAGGTTTCCGGTGGTTTTTCCATACCGGGACTCGGTAGGACCGACCTCAGTGTGACTGGACCACCTCAGCATTTATATACACACAGATATATATATATATATATGTTATTAATTAATTAAATAATTAATATATATATATATATATATATATGTTATACGTGTATGATGAAGAAAGGAGAAGAAGCTTCTCCATTTTATGCTTAGTCATTTATGCATTAAATGACTAAAAGACAAAATTGCCAAAGGAAAGAAGAGATGATTGTTGATATAGATGATGAGTAGAATTAAAAGTATTTATTAAGATTTCTTTCAAAAGGAAAGAAGAGTGATCATCGTGGGTCTTGAAAGAAGATAGAAAGAGTTTTATTTTTCAAGTTATCCATCATCGATCATCAAGCTTCTCTTCTTCTCCAAGCAAGTTCTTCTCCATCGTTTCCAAGCTCTCCAAGGACAAAGGTAAGATGTTCTAACTATTCCCAGGTCAAAGGGTTTGTCCCGGTTAGGTTCTCCGATCTCTGCGTGGATACCGTTAGAGACGGTCTCCTTTGGCCGTTATGGTTTGAGTTTGTTGTATATACACATGGATCCTGGCTTTCGGGAAGGTCCCGGAATAAAAAATTTTGTTTTCCGCACCGTGGGCATGTGATGATGACACCGGGATTTTCCTACATCTTCAATGTTTACAAGTATTCTTTTTGAGCCTCTTCAGGTCTCTACACTCAGTATTCTTTTACTCTTAGCCTCTGCAAGCTATCTGTACTACTTTCTTACAAAAGTGTTTGAACTATGTTACAGTAACACTAGCTCTTGGCTAATTCGCACAATAATCTCACAAATAAGCTTTTTCGTTCACGTATACGTAAGTCAACTAACTTTGCAATCTTCGACTTCGACTCATATATATAACCTTCGTCTAAAACTGCTTCTTGATTCTTGCTTCTTAAATCTTGTTTCTTGATTCTTAAAAAAGCAGTTAATCGATTGAGTTCAGACGTAACTTCTTTCGACTCTTGCGTCTTCTTTTGAATTCTCAAATGCCTTTTGAATTAAATCGCTTTTCGCGTCGCTTTCTGCGTCTGCTTTCCTGCGTCTGCTTTTCTGCGTCTGCTTTTCTGCATCTACTTTCTTGCGTTTGCTTTTCTACTTCTGTTTTTCTGCGTCTGCTTTTTTAACTTCTCCGTCTGTTTTCTACTTCTGCATATGCTTTTTTATTTTGCATCTGTTTTTCAACTTCTGCGTCATTTTTTAACTTGCGTCGCTTTTTATTCTGCTCATTTTTCAACTTCGTATGCCTTTTCAACTTCACGTATGCATTTGTTTTTTATTTATAAATGCTTTTCTTCTTCTTTGTTATTCATCAAAATCATATATATGTAAAGTCATTTTGACTCAACAATCTCCCCCTTTTTGATGATAACAAATCATATATATGAGAAAGAAAAGAAATCATATACAAAAAAAACATTAAAAAGAACATATCTTCATATGTGTTCTTCTGACGTATTTATTAGTTTTCCTCTTCCTCCCCCTATCTTTGTCATCGACTGCTTCAATCACATCCTCTGAGACTCTTTGATTGCTGCCTTCCATTCTCTTCTCCCCTTATTTGTTATAATAAAAAATGATCAATGACGATGACTCTTCATCAGTTCTGTCATCATCTTCTTCATTTCATTCATCATCTCCTTCAGCTCCTTGACGTCTCTGCGTAAGTTCCTGATTTCATCTTGCGAGTCAATCGGTGAGGAGAGTTGATCATCATCCGTTGAGGGTTCTGTGAATGCAATTGTGGTAGCATATGCGTCTGAGGATGGAATGTAGTGATCAACAATCTCAAAAGTTGATGGATGAACAGATAGATTAGGCTCCGAAAGATCTAAATCATAAGGAGCAGGTAGCATGAGCACTTGTCTTTCTTGTAGGGGTATGGCTTCAGCATGAATAGATAGTGTATTAGATAGAGGCCTAATATGCATAACTATCTGCACAAGAGATTCAATGAACGTCCCTGTAATTAGTCTTCCCCTTACTGGACAGTATTCATTCTTATCAGTAAAACTACAACCAGCTCCGTCATTCTTCTCCTTTGAAGTGCATGCTTCATTAATCCGTCGCACTTCTTCTTCAATCTGATCTGCGGACAAATCATTACTGATTCCTTCAGTATACAACTTCATCTTCCCCTTACTCATATAAAAGGAAATCTAGGTTGAATGTCCGGTACAACATTTATCACCGTCGTCTCTGTTATTGCATAAATAGTATATGGTTGATTGGACATGGCTTTGTAGCAGCATCCCTCAAGGCATCATAAAAATTCTTTTCATCTTCATTCAGTAGATGCCATGTCTCACTATTTATCGAAATAGGTTATAGGACAACCTTCACCTTCCTTCTTGGTTGATCACAGATGGCAATTGCAGTACTCCTCTTAGTCACAAATTCAACCAGTCTGATCTCCAACTTATCCTTTCTCAAAAATTCAAAATAGTTGTATATAACCAAACTAGGTTTATCAGATGTTTCCTGTGGTATTTGTACCAAGCTTAAATCTGTTGTTGCCTCTTGTTGAACAAAAATAGGAATAAATTGTACTAACCTAGACTCAATTTGCTTTTCCTTTTGAGCAGCATCAATAGTATCCTTCTTTTGACTAACTTCCTCAGAAGTATTCACATTCTTCTTTATACTAATTTCTTCAGTCTTCTCCACTGCCTCAGTCATCCTCGGAGTTTTCTGAACTTGAGATTTCTGCTTCTCAAACTCCGACTTCCTCTTCTTCTCTGTCTCCTTAGCCTATTTGGCTGAGTCTTCTTGTAGGATTAAGACAAGAGATCTTATTGCCTTTGGTGCGCGAGATTCAGAGATTTCGTCTTGACACTTTTCTCTGGCTCTCTTCTCTTCCTGTTGTCTCAGAGCACGAATCCTAGGTGATCTCCTCGCCTTCTTAGTAATTTCACCCAGAAGATTCTCCCCTGTTCTTTTCAACGCACCTTCGTCTGTCCTCCGAACTAGGCTAACTTCTCTTTGAGAACTCGCCTGTTTTATCAAAGGTCTTCCAGATAATTTTCTTTTTTCATCTATGGGCATTCTCATACTTACTTAAGATTTCGAACTTGTAGCGGGAGATTTCTTCAGTAACCGCTCCCCCTCAGTTCTAGCTTTCTTCGTAGAATCTCCTTCTTCTTTTACCACCACCTTCAAGCACATTCTTCTTATTGTATCTGAGTTAATAAAACTCTTGATAGATATCGTCCTTCTGATTCCTTTGTGAAGAAGGACTCCAGATTCCCTAAAAATCCTCGTGAGTAGCATGTCGTAAGGATAACTGTTAGTATCCTTCATCCCCTTAACCATATAATGAAAAATTAGAAATGGTAGATCTATGGGACGACGATTTAACAAGTAGAACAAGCATTGCTCATCCAAGGTAGTCACTAAATGCCTTGACCCTATTCTAGGTAAGATGCAATTGAACAAAATCGCATGAAGAACCCTAGCCTTCGGGACCAGACTCGAGGTCTTCCTCTCCGATGGGTCATTAACTCCATACAGCTGTTTACTGACATCTTCTTCCTTCTTACTGATCTTTGTCATCCATTTGGCTTTACTTGACAAGGTTTCTCCAACCGATGAACATTCAGTCACCTTCTCTACTATCTCCTTTGTCACAATAATAGATATCCTATCTACTGTGGAGACAATAGTATCATCTACCAGTTGCGCATTCTTCCAAAAATCATATACCTCATCAGTATACACCTGTTCCCGCACCTGAAAAAACTTTCTCCATCCAACCTCTACAATCTCTGGTTCAACATCCATACCATCTTTCCTCAGAGATTCGAAGTCCACATATCTTCCATAAATCATAGCTGACTCTGGTAATCTGTTCTTCAAAGGAAAAGTTGATTGCAAGAGTTTTAGAGAGAGAGATGAAACGTCTGTGTTTGAGAGTAATCGAAATGATTTCAATTTCAGACTACTCGAAGGGTCTTATCAGGTGTGTTCTAGAATTGTTGGGATCCTCAAGACTCTGAAACTTTCCCTCAACAGCTTCCTTGTGAGAGAAGTTACCAGTTGTAAACCACTGTTTTTGACGCTGTTAACTTTGATGATCTCTTAGTCTGACTGGTCATTTAACATAACCATGTTAAGGTTTCGTTTGATTTCCTTAAATCGTTCTTCACTCAATGGTTTAGTGAAGATGTCTACCCATTGATACTCTGTTTCAATGAACTGTAGTCTCACCACCTTTCTCTGAACGTAGTCTCTCAAGAAATGATGTCTGACTTCGATATACTTTACTCTCGAATGTTGTATTGGGTTCTTTGATAGATTTATGGCACTGATGTTGTCACAATATATTGGGATCTCCTCTTCTTGAACTGAACAATCTTCTAGTTGATATTTAATCCACAATGTTTGTGAACAACAGCTTGCGGCAGACATATACTCGGCTTCAGCAATTGATAGAGTGATTGAGCTTTGTCTCTTGCTTGACTAGGAAACTAGATTTAAGCCAAGAAAGTGACATCCTCCACTAGTGCTCTACCTTTTGATTCTATCTCCGGCATAGTCCGCATCGCAATATCCGATTAACCTGAAATCTTTACCTTTCTCAAACATTAAGCAAAGATCAGTAGTACCTGCGAGATATCTCATAATCCTTTTAATAGCAATAAAATGAGACTCTCTAGGATCAGCCTGATACCTTGCACACAAGCATACATTGAACAGAATATCAGGTCTGCTTGCTGTAAGATACAGTAAAGAGCCGATCATCCCTCTATATAAGGTTTGATCCACCTTCTTACCAAATTCATCTTTCGACAAAAGGTTCGAAGGATGCATCGGAGCCGCCATAAACTTTACATTATTCATATCAAATTTACACAGTAATTCTTTCAGATATTTTTGTTGATGGATAAAGATTTTCTCTTCGGTTTGCTTAACTTACAATCCAAGAAAGAACTTTAACTCACCCATCATACTCATCTCAAACTCATTTTTCATCAGACTCTCAAAACTCATACATAACTTCTTTGAGGTAGCACCAAATATAATATCATCAACATAGATTTATACTAAAATAAACTCACTCTCATAATTCTTTCTAAAAAGCATCTTATCAACTTGACCTCTACTAAACCCACTCTCTAAGAGAAAAGTACTTAGACGATCATACCAAGCTCTAGGAGCTTGCTTTAGTCCGTATAAAGCTTTATGAAGTCTATAGACATGATCTGGATTCCTAACATCCTCAAAACCAAGAGGTTGCTTAACATACACCTCTTTGTCTATAAAGCCATTCAGAAAAGCACTCTTCACATCCATCTAAAAAAGCTTTATATCATGACAAACAGCATATGCCAGCAATATCTTAATAGCTTCAAGTCTTGCTACTGGAGCATATGTCTCATTGTAGCCTATTCCTTCTTGCTGATTATAGCCTTGCGCTACTAATCTAGCTTTATTCCGACTCACTCTACCTGATTCGTCTAACTTATTCTTAAAAACCCATCTGGTTCCTATAATGGATTTCTTCGAGGGTTTTGGAACTAAGGACCAAACATTATTCCTAGTAAACTGATTCAACTCCTCTTGCATGGCTAAAACCCAAGCTTCATCCTGAAGAGCTTCCTCAATCTTCTTAGGCTCTATTTCAGAGATGAAAGCTACATTAGTTTCTCTTCTCAATTTGGACCTTTTTCTAACTCCTTCTGAGATCTCCCCGATAATTAGCTCTTCTGGATGAGAACTCCTATATTTCCAATCTCTTTTTAATCCACTAGTTTCTAGAATATCCTCAACCTTGTCTACTTGAGTTCCTGATGATGGAGTTTCTGTTGTATCATCTAAGTTCTTTGAAGGACCTTCACTCTCCATGTCATCTTCTTTATGGGGTTGGGAACGATCATCAAACTTAACATGGATGGTTTCCTCAACTGTCTTTGAGATAAGGTTATATACCCGAAATGCCTTAGATGATGATGAGTAGCCTAGAAAAATTCCTGAATAGATCTTTGAGTCGAACTTATCCAACAACTCCTTTGTATTCAGAATAGAGCACTTGCAACCGAATGGATGAAAGTAAGATATGTTCGGTCTCCTTCTATTCCATAACTCATAAGGAGTCTTCTTTAACAGAGGTCGCAATATTATTCTATTCTGAATATAGCACGTTGTATTCACAGCTTCTGCCCAGAAGTACTTAGGAAGATTCATCTCACACAACATAGTCCTTGCCATCTCTTGAATCGTCCTATTCTTCCTTTCAACAACTCCATTCTGTTATGGGGTCCTAGGAGCAGAGAAATTGTGGAAAATTTCATTCTCCTCATAGAATAATCTAAACTTCTCATTCTCAAACTCTCCACCATGATCACTCTTGATACTGGCTATAGGTACTCCTTTTTCAATTTGTAACTTTCTGGAAAGGGTCCTAAAACACTTAAAAGACTCATCTTTGTGTGATAAAAACAATATCCAACAAAACCTAGTAAAGTCATCAACAATAACAAGTCCATATTTCTTTCCGCCAAGACTTATTGGCCTAGTTGGACCAAATAAATCTATATGTAACAACTCTAAAGGTCTAGAAGATGTTACAAAATTTTTAGAAGAAAACGATGTTTTAACTTATTTCCCTTTCAAACAACTTTCACAGAAAAATTCTTTGTCAAAGCTCTTTTTTGGTAGACCTCTTACCAAATCATATTTTGCCAACTTTGAAATGTGTTTAAAAGAGACATGACCTAGCTTTTTATGCCAGATTAGTCTTTCTTCTTCAGATGATAAAAAACATGAAACATTTTGATTTTGAAAATCTTCTAAATCAATTTTATAAAGATTATTTCTTCTCTTGGCAGAAAAGAATATAGACCCATCTTTGTTTCTGACTTCACAAAGATTTTGCTTGAACGTGACTAAGAATCAGAATCACACAATTGACTGAAACTAATCAAATTGTGTTTCAGACCATCAACAAGCAGTACATTATCTATGCATGCAAAGGAATCTTTACCTATTTTACCGATTCCAATTATCTTGCCCTGTTGGTTGTCTCCGAAAGTCACCGATCCTCCCTTCTTATACTGAAGATTTAGGAACATAGACCTTCTTCCCGTCATATGTCGTGAGCAACCACTGTCTAAATACCAACGGTGCTTGTTGCATCTTTCAAGGAAGGATATCTGCAGGAGAAACTATTTTACTTTTTGGTACCCAAATTTTCTTGGGTCCTTTCTGGTTAGTAATATGCACACAATGAGTCCTTTGATGCCTTTTACTAGATTGTTGATGAATACGTGTTTGGTAATACCTTTTATTTTGAGAAAAAAGGCTTTCTATCATAATGAGACTTATTACCTGTAAACCCTAATCCGGTTTTATCACTCGGATGTCTACATTTTCCTAGCATCTCATTCATTTTCTTTGTACTCTCAATGAAGGTAGCTAAATTAGATGAAAGACTTTTAATTCTAAGCTTCAACTGATTGATCTCATCAGATTTATCTACAACTTTCTTTTTCTCCTCTATTTGTTTCTTTAAGCAGATATTTTCTCTTTCTATTTCTTCTGTATGTTTAAGGTTTTCTATATACTTCTTCTTTAACAGTTTATACTATTTCAGAATAGTATGAGAATCCTCTAATTGTTCTGAATAAGCATCATGCAAGTTATCGTATTCAGAAGTTACCTCCTTATCACTTTCTTCCTTGGCTACTAGGCCGATATTTGCATGTTCAGATGTCTCGGAACTTGTATCTGACTCTGATGAATCTAGATCTTCCCAAGTTGTCATCATGCTTTTCTTGCCTTCTCTACTCTTCTTTGGTTTCTTCTTTAGAGTAGGACATTCGGACTTGTAATGTCCAGGTTGATTACATTCGTAGCATATGATAGTTGTCTTCTTTACTTTACCATCATCTTTGCAATTCTTCTTGAAGAGCTGACTTCCTTTGGACTTCTTCTTCCACATCCGTCTTATCTTCCGAGAAATGAAAGATAACTCATCATCTTCATCACTTGACTCTTGTTCTGATTCACTTGAGTCATCATTCTTTGATTCTTCAGTCTTTAATGCTTTCGATGACTTTCTCCTTCTTTGAGTCTTGTGATTCTTTTGTCCGGCCTTCAGTGCTATTGACTTGTCCCGTTTGGGCTTGTCTTCAGCATCGAGCTCTACTTCATGAGTCTTCAGTGATCCAAACAACTCATCAAGCTTTAGCACGCTCAAATCCTTAGCTTCCTGCACCGCCGTAACTTTTGGTCTCCACCTCTTCGGAAGACTTCTTAAGATCTTTAAATGACGTGGTCTTGGTTATTATACGTTCTTCCAAGGGCTTTCAATCCATTGACGATTGTTTGAAATCTTCCAAACATTTGATCAATAGATTCTTCATCTTTCATCTTGAAAAGCTCGTACTGGTGCACAAGAATGCTTATCTTGGATTCTTTGACTTGGTTTGTGCCTTCATGAGCGATGGACAATGCGTCTCACATCTCCTTCACAATGTCGCATCCGTGGACTTTGTCATACTCACTCCTGCTCAGGGCACACGTCAAGAAAAACTTCACCTTAGAGTTCAACTGAATTCTTGTCTTTTGGTCAGCCGTCCATCTGGTCCGTGGAATAAGATTTTCATCTTCATCTACTAGTGTATATGGTCCATTCTCTATCACATCCCAAAGGTCGACATGAGTAGATTTTATGAACAGCCGCATTCTATCTTTCCAGTAATGATAGTCTTCTCCATTGAATGCTGGAGGTCTAGTGACTGAGGCACCTTCTGTAATGTATATATGTGATTCTATCATTATCTTTGATCCACACTTTGCTACAGTGATCCTTGGATACCAGGCTCTGATACCAATTGAAGTAAATCACACGTTATGACAATGCTTATAATACGATATATGAATACACGAGAAGGGGGGGTTGAATTGTGTATTCCCCTTTTTGAAAATCTTTCCAGAAAACGTTTTGTTAAAAACAAGTTCTTTTCACAGAAACTTCAGTAAGTCCGAATTAATCAAAACTTTGAAAAACTTGTTTTGAAATCTAAGTAATAACAAAACTTTGAACTTAAAGAAAGATAGAGTAGAGAGAAGTCGACACAGCAATTTTATACTAGTTCACCCCAAACCGTGGGCTACGTCCAGTCCTCAGAAGTCTTTCTGAGATTTCACTATCTCTTCAACGTTTACAAGTATTCTTTCTGAGCCTCTTCAGGTCTCTACACTCAGTATTCTTTTACTCTTAACCTCTGCAGGCTATCTGTACTACTTTCTTACAAAAGTGTTTGAACTATGTTACAGTAACACTAGCTCTTGGCTAATTCGCACAATAATCTCACAAATAATCTTTTTCATTCGCGTATACGTAAGTCAACTAACTTTGCAATCTTCGACTTCGACTCATATATATAGCCTTTGTCTGTAACTGCTTCGTGATTCTTGCTTCTTGAATCTTGCTTCTTGATTCTTGAAAGAAACGGTTAATCAGTTGAGTTCTGTAACTAACTCGAACTGACTCTTGTGTCTGCTTTTAAATTCTCCGTCTGTTTTTGAATTCTACATCTGCTTTTCTGCATCTACTTTTCTGCGTCTGCTTTCCTGCGTCTACTTTTACGTATGCGCTTTTAAATGCGCTTTTCTTAAATACTTTTTTGCGTCTACTTTCTTTAAATACGCTTTTTATACATTTTCTAAATACGCTTTTTAACTTCTCCGTCATTTTCTACTTGAGTTTGCTTTTTATTCAAGGTCTCATTTTTCAACCTGCGTCATGCTTTTTAACTTCAAATGCCGCTTTTTATTCTACGTCATTTTTCAACCTGCGTTTGCTTTTCAACTTCTGCGTCATGCTTTTTTTTTATTTTAAATCGCTTTTCTTCTTCTTTGTTATTCATCAAAATCATATATATGTAAATTCATTTTGACTCAACATGAAGAGGTCTGATAGTGCGCAGCCTTATTCCTACAGAGTAGATAAATTATTTCCAGGAGACTCACATGTAAATGTAACATGAAGTAGCTAAGTACAGAAAAATAGATAAATAATTAGAATAAAGTAATAATAAATAATTTAAATAGAATTTATATTATTATTATTATTATTATTATTATTATTATTATTATTATTATTATTATTATTATTATTATTATTATTACTATTATTATTAAAATAGATAAATAAAAATAAAAATACAATATAATAAAATAAAATAAAAGACTAACAGCTTATCAATAAGATGCCCAGCTTGCAAATAGGATACACACGATAGGGGATTCAAATACACATCTAACCTTACAAACAACCATAATAAAGATGCATTCAGTCATAACGTATGTACTTAAGAACAAAAATGAAATAAATAGACGGTGATAGAAATACCATTACCAGATCCTTTCCAGATACATAACCTAACACGGACAGTTCAGAGACAAGCTCGCGTCTAAATTTGGAAAGCTCCACTTCACTATCTGTAAGAAAATATGTGAAGAAAAATAATAGTCTAATGACAAGTGAAAAGGAACTCAGTATCTGTTAGAAGTGCCTAACTCATCCTCAAAAGCTAGCTCAAGAGGAGGAGGTTTGCACATTATTATAAATTGTTGAATGTTCTTATACTTGTCCGATGTGGGATTCCTGACACGCCCCATCAGTCCAGAGCAGGACTGGATATCTGATGGACATATTGGGTAAAGGGATATAACCGGGCACCGCCCCAAACCACTGAGACAAATTGACTTGGCTCTAATACCATGTTAGAAGTGCCTAACTCATCCCAAAAAATTAGCTCAAGAGGAGGAGGTTTGCACATTATTATAAATTATTAAATGCTCTTATACTTGTCCGATGTGGGATTCCTGACAGTATCCTATCCTCACAAGGAGCTAGAATCACGCTACTGATTACCATCAATTGTATACTAACACTGACGTATAATGACACCTAAATTCTAGGCTCCAAGCGAAAGTGGTAGCCATACCCTATAATGGAGAATGAAAGTAGCTTGATCCAAGTGATGGATTCATAGTTAGAAGGTGAAAATAAACAAATAAATCGAATTAGGTTCAACTTCAACTTATCCCATTACCTGAATATGGCAACAGTATCCCATCTACCCTCATCCTTTTGTTTACCAACAAAAAAAGCCACACAGATGCAGAGACAAAGCCAATATAATTATTTGATATATTAATAAGAAGTATGAATAATTTAATTTAATATTATATATTTAATTAATTTAAATTAACTATTAATAAAATTATGAATAATTTATTTAATTTTTATAATTAAATTAAATTAAATAATTAATTATTAATAAATATAATTAAATTTAAGATATCTTAGACATATATAATTTTAAATAAAATTTGATTAAATAATTAAAACATATTTAAAATAAAATTTAATTTTTGATTATTTATTTTAAAAATAAGATAATTTATTAATAAATATTATATAAGAGATTAAAATAAATTTAATTAATAAAATAATTTATTTTAAATTTATCTAATATATAATATTCATTAATAATAAAATATAAATATATTGATATTAACAATAATTTTATTTTTATTTGAAAGGAAGCATAAACATAAAATAAAACATAAAATCTAAAGACGACAAAAAAAACAGAATTAGAGCTAAACAGCTCCTTAATAATTTTATTACTAAAATATAATTAATCAATTGATATTTAAAAAAAAACCCAGAAGATGGCCAATACCCAGCGTTACCAAATGGAAGGCTTCACGTAAGGGAGCTTTGAATCTAAATGTTCCGACCAAGTACACTTTGAATATCAGCCGGGGGAATTGTTATTTTTTATATAGAAGGGAAATAACAAGACGGATTACATGTTAGGTCGTGGGTGCCTGACCCCCGACACATCCTCTTCTAGGAGAGGTAGGCAACCCCTCGGAGGGTGCTCAAAACTAATGATCCCTATGGGAAATTGTCCTGCAAAGTGTACAAGCCAGTCCGCACTCCTATTACCCTCATGATAAATATGTCGGAGGGTGACAACCCAGTTACGAGAAAGCAGCTCGTGGATGCCCAAGACAAATGGGTTGGAAAAAGTAGCCTGCGACTGTGGAGAAGAGATCAAATTCGTCACAGTGCTCGAGTCCACCTCTATCACGATATGGCGGTACCCCAAGGCCCAAGCGAGTCAAAGACTAGAAAGGACCCCCCAAAATTCTGCAACCAACGGGAAGCACCCCCCAATGTTCTGGACAAAGCCGCTCAACCAAGTGCCTGTGCTGTCTCGCAATAGCCCACCTGCAGTAGCAGAATTACTAGATCCTGTGAATGCACCATCAGTATTGAGTTTCACCACCAGTCTTTGGTGGGTGCCACTTAGATCGTGGCACAACGTCGAGAGGTCGGCCCAGAGTCTATGTTGCGGTTGGCGACTAAGTGCGTGGTGAACATATTCCAAAACAGCCTACATTGGAGAGGTCGGCCAAGAAAAAGAATCGTCGCATATGGCCCGATTGTGCCATGACCAAAGAAACCAGCATGTAATGCCAAAGATGAGAGCCCAGTCAAAACCTTGGAGCGCCCTTCCCGAGTGGAGATTCCTGGTGAGCCAGGCGTTGTGGTCTAGGGAAAAGAAATCTGCGATAATAAACTCGGGGGAAATTGCAGCCAAAGGGAACGGGCTCGGGAGCAGTCCCGAATGACATGGAGGGAGGATTCCTCGAGGTGGCAATAGAAGCAAGCAGGATCCGATGTGAAGCCACATTGAACGCGCCGTGGATTGGTGAGGAGCCTATCATGCAAAAGGAGCCAGAGGAATGCGCGGATCCGTTAAGGTCCGTGCCACTTCCAAATAGTACTCCAGGTCGGGTTAGTCAAAGAGGGATCGTGCTGCAAAAGCATGGAATAAGCAGAAGATGTTGTAAAGTTTCCATTTGCCGTACGTCCCCATTTGAGTTTGTTCGGCCCAAGGGCTGCCACAGGAGGAAGTATACTTGAAATAGACAAGCAAAGCGTCGGAGGAAGCAAGTGTTGAAAAAGGGCCCAATTCTAGTTACCGGTAGAGTCTGTGAAGGCTTGCACCCGTAGCTCAACAGTGTCAGGTGGTATCGGGGCTACAGCGTGATAAATGAGGGCACCCCAGTCGCCAACCCATGGGTCCAGCCAAAATCGTGTGTGGGTACCATCCCCGATCATCCATTGCAGGCCTTGTATCACATGAGGCCAAGTCGCCTTGATACTCCGCCAAGTCATCGAACCACCTGAAACATCAAAGGAACAGAGGAGATTAGTAGCATCAAAATGATATTTAGCAGATAAAACTTTAGCCTAGAGAGTGTCAGGTTTGGATATCAGGGTCCAGCCAAGTTTGGCAAGGAGAGCATCATTAGTGGCCCTGATTTGGCGAATGCCTAGCCCCCTCATTTCCTTGGGGAGGCAAACCGTGTCCCAATTGAGCAAGCTAACCCTCTTGGTATCATTCGTCGTGCCCCACAAGAATTGGCGCATGAGTTTCTCTAAGTTGTCACACAACCGGTGCGGTAATCGAACAGTCTGCATCGTGTATGTGGGGATCGTAGCGAGAATAAACTGGATAAGAGTGAGACGGCCAGCGAGTGAGAGCATGGTCGCAGACCACCCCGAGAGGCGTTATTGTGCCGTGTCCAGGATATGTTGGTAAGTTTTCCTAGTAACCCGCTCGTGGAGAAGGGGCACTCCGAGGTAGCGACCTAAGTCTATCGTCATAGGGAAGCCTAGGGCCTCGTTAAGCGAGTGGCCCAGGGTCGCTGGGATATTTCGCAAAAAAAAAACAACGAGACTTAGCATGACTGATACACTGACCTGACGAGGTGCAGAAAGTGTCTAACGTGGCTCCTATTTTTGTAATTTGAGCTAAGGAGGCTTCCGCGAAAAAAATGAGATCATCGGCAAAGAATAAGTGGAAAAGGGGGGCCGCCTCTGCTTAATCAAATCGGTTGCCACCGGCCATGATCAATTGAATCGGATATTAAGTGACTGAGTCTTTCCATGCACAGCACGAAGAGGTACATGGATAAAGGATCACCTTGGCGGATGCCCCTAATAGGAGAGAAAGAGTCACCTAAAGCCCCATTCCATTGGACTTATAGGGAGACCGAGGAAATGCACTTCATGATTAAGTTAGTCAGCGAGGCCAGAATACCGAGGTGGAGAAGGGTATCTAAGATGAAATTCCAAGAGAGTCTATCATAGGCCTTTTCTAAGTCCACCTTTATCGCTATGAACCTTTTCTTGCCAATTTTCTTGCGCATAGAGTGGAGGACTTCTTGCGCAATAATGATATTGTCGGTGATCTGGCGTCCGGGAACGAAGCTGCATTGGGTCGAAGCTATCAAATCTGGAAGGAGAGGTTTCAGATGATGCACGATTAGTTTGGGGATGGCTTTGTAAAGCACGGAGCAAAGGGCTATGGGTCAAAATTGGGATATGAAGGTGGGCTTGGGGCACTTAGGGATGAGGACTAGGATGGTGAGATTAAGCGCAGAGTCCCAGATTTCGTGGCGGAAGATCCGTTGTATAGACGAAGTCAAAGCTGACCCGATAGTGGCCCACTAAGATTGATAAAAAAAAGTGCCAGAAAGCCGTCGATTCCAGGGGCTTTGTGCGGAGCCATATCAAAGAAAGCTGACTGGACGTCTTCTAAGCTAGGGGGTTGTTACAAATGAGCGACAGACTGGGGAGAGAGGGGGGAAACTTGGCCAAAGGGGGGGGCGAGAGGTCGGGTGGTCGCAAGAGTAGAGTTGTTCCAGAAAAATCTGAGCAAGGCGTAAGATAGTTTCAGTGTCAGAATGCGTGATACCCTGCTCATCTTTGAGAGCGAAGGTCCGAGATCGACGCTGCCTGGTCGTGGTGATGGTGTGGTAATAATGCGTGTTGCGGTCGCCCTGACTAAGCCATTGACAGCGGGAGCGTTGGTGCCAGTGAATTTCTTCTTGGAATAGAACCTACTCCAACTCCGTTCGCAGATGCTCTTCGAGGTCACGAAGGGATTGGGAGTCCTGGTGCTCCAGAGCGGTTTGGATGCCCTGAAGGTGACCTAAGAGCCTTTTCTTTCGATGAAAGGTGTTGCCAAAGGTGTGGGAGTTCCAGTTCTGTAAAGAATGAGAGAGTGAGGTTAAGGTATCACCGATATGCATAGTGTCGGGCTGCCAAGACTGTGCAATAAGCTGATCAAACCCATCATGGGTCAACCAGGCATTTTGAAAGCGGAAACGTTGCGAAGTGTGCGGCCTCGGGAAGTGAGGATGAAGGTTCACCAATAGGGGGCGATGATCCAATTTGAGGAAGGGGAGCTGGTGAACTAGGGTGTGGGGGAATGTTGAGTGCCAGGAAGTGGAGCATAAAACACGATCTAGGAGAGCGAGAATGTGTCCCCGTTTCTAGGTAAATTTAGGCCCAGTATAACCTAGATCATGAAGCTGACAATGATGCACACAGTCCCGGAAGGGAATGTTGATGACTGGAAGGAGGCTGGAGCCCCCTCGCTTGTCAGAACTTTCAAGTTTCACGTTAAAATCGCCCCCCAGAACCCAAGGTTTGGAGGTAAAACGAGCGATCTTGCGAAGAAAGGCCCACAGAAAATGCTGCATGGAAGGAATCGGGCTCCCATAAATAGCTATAAAATCAAAAGAGTGCGAGCCTCACTCTATATTAGTATGGACAAATTGTCTGTGCGCCAGAAGAATCCGAACCGTAAGATTACTATTCCACATTAACCAGATGCCGCCAAAGAATCCTATTGCCCCAATGCGGAAAGAATGAGCAAATCCCAGGCTGCGGATAACTCGTTGTGCACAAGTGCCACTGATCCTGGGTTCCACAAGGACAATAAGAATAGGATTGTGGATCTTAAGGTAATTTTTTAGGATGGGCCGAAAGGCTTTACCGCCAGCCCCTTGACAATTCCATATAAAAATAGACATAAAGGATATTAGAGAGATGAGTAAACACTAAGCAGCAGAAGTGTTTACTGGGGGAACAACGTTTGCCCGCACGGGGTCGGACAAGGCAAACATCTGAGTGTCTGAAGAGTGTGAGACTGGGAGGGGAATGAGCTCCGGTTCTGAAGTCATGGCAATGTCAATATCGGGGGGTCGATCAGGAGGTAATAATATTGGGGATGAGGTCGAGCCCAACGTGGTATGCCGCTCGTCAGCATGGCTAGGTGGGTCAGTGTCGTGGCATTGAACGTCCTCCTACATGGCTTCGGAAAGGGCGGGGTCGTGAATGTTAACATCTGCATGCGAGGGGAGGGAAATGGCGGTGTGGGAACTGGAGGGGGCCTAAACAGGAGACAGCCTCGAGGATGTGGAGGGGGAAACGGCGACGAGGGCGGACAGAGTCGTATCTTGGAGAGGGGCGAGGGTAGGCGAGGGTCGGGCGACAACGTCGCAGTATTGGATTTATCGGTTGAAATTTGGAGGTAGGGCTTGGGTTAGACGTGGGGCGGGCGTGGCCTGCAATGGCTGCTGGGCTCGGGTGGCGCTGGAAGGGGCCTTGGCCTGCATGGCCCGTCTGGCTTTGGTCTGGGTCGACCCGGGCCCACGTCGAGACCCGTCTGGAGGTCCCTTATATGTGGACCACTGCTGTGGATGGGAGGGGAGTCGGCGCTGGCCAGGATGGGGAAGGGACGTCGCGGTGGCTGGAAGGGTGGTGCCCGCAGTCTGCAGGAGGTCGGTGGCCCTGTCCTGCGGTAGGACACGTCTGTCAAAACGGTAAACCTCGATCCCCGCAACACCTCGGGAGAAGTGAGGGTCCGGTTGTCGCTTCTTGGAACCGTTGGAGGTTGAGCTTGACGACAGGGACGGCGTTGCACCTGAATCCACGGGCCATAAGCCCCCGATTGTGGTCCAGTCGTCGCCACAATGGGGAGGGAGGGAGATTCCGGCTGGTCTGTGGAGGGAGAAGTCGTAGCAGGATTTGGGTCGGGGTGAGCGGAAGGACAAGAACTGGTTCCATGGCCTACCCGACTGCAGGTGAGACAAATGGGGGGTAATCCCTCATAAGTGACTTTGATCGCTTCGCCATCCAGTTCAACGAGGGGTCGTAGGGGGGAGCTAAGATCAAGTTCAATGGCGACCCGAGCAAATTTTCCCTGCTGGGAATTTTGGGTGTTGTCGTCGATTTTGATTGTCCTACCGATGATATTGCCGAGGGCTGTGAGGATCGCAGGGTGGTAGCGCGCGACAGAGAGTTCCGGGAATCGGACCCAGGCAATAACATGAGAAATGCGGTCGGTTGAGGGACAGAAAGCAGGTTTCTAGGGTGGAACTGACAGCACATGGCCGGCGATTATCCAGGGTCCTTTGGTGAGCAAATAAAGGTAATCGTCTATCTCAACAAAGTTAATAAGATAAAACTCGTTTTCTAAGTCCACAATTTTCATAGGGCCGCTGGGATTCCACAGAGTTCTTAGCCGGTTGTGTAAGAGGGTGAAGCCAATTTTCCTGCCTAAAAGTTTAACAACGACAACTTTCTCCCATTTCTTGTCTAGCTAGCCACGGAAATTGCTGGAGAGCTCAATGCCCTTCCCAAATTTTCCTTGGACAGTTTTGATGTCACCTTCTTTAGTTGTGATGAGTTCATCGGCAGGCCAATCGCTGCCAGGGGGGTTGTGGGAGATCTGGTGACCGCCGTGCTATAGCTAGCAGGGACGGATGCAGGGTGAGGCGACAATGGGGCAGTTCCTCCTCGCGTGTGCGAATCCTCACCTTCTTGGCAGTATGCCCAATCGGAGAAGGAGAGGTAAGTTGATCATTTGGATGTGTGGGAGCAGGTTGTTGAGTTGCTGTGAACACCATGACTGGTGCTGTGTTTTTTGTCGGTTGGGTGGCCATAGTAGGCGCCGAATAGAAACGAAAGAGCGATCAGCGCTCCTGAATGTGGGTAGTTGACCAAGTGTTTGCAGGAATAGCTAAGAGTGTTTTTCTTTCAGAGCAAGTAAGCGAGATCTTATCCTAGAGACTGAGATGCTCGCATATATTTAGACAAACGACACGTGCCTAACCGGAGGAATTATTAATTAAGAGGCTTCAAGTGAGATCTTATCCTGGAGACTCCTATGCTGGCATACTCTGTTTAAAAACTCAGACCGGATCGGACCGGTGACCGGTCGGCTCTCCGATTCGGATGACTCTTTAAAATCAGTCCTTAATTGAACCAGTGCGAACCGGTCAATTGACCGGTTAAACCGGAACTGGTCGAACCGGTTCAACCATTGGTTCAAAAATAAAACCTACCTTTTTAAAAGTAAAACCCTTCGTCGCCTTCGGTAGTCTCTGATTTCTCTGTCGCTGTTCTTCTCTGTTGAAATCTCTGGTGTTGTTTTCTTCTTCTGCCTCTTCACTATTGGAAACGTGGCCTGCGTGCTTCATTAAATAAGGTAATCCTTTTGAGTTTTGAGTCAAAAAGATTATGCATTTTTCCTATCCCTATCTTGACCGTATGCTACAAGAATGAAAAGATTCTTGTTTTGGTGATTTGGTCCACCAACGGAAGATTATTCCCAAAGGGCCAAAGCTTTATTAGCAATATATTGTAGAGCCCGACCTCTACCGCAATCACTCCAGGTATTGTCCTCTTTGGTCAAGGGTGAGTCCACTACTCGAACCCAAGACCTCAAGGTTTTGTTCCACTTTAAGTGGACGCCTCTTACCATTGAGCCAATTGGCAATGGCTCAATGGTAAGAGGCGTCTACTTAAAGTGGAACAAAATCTTGAGGTCTTGGGTTCGAGTCGTGGACTCACCCTTGACCAAAGAGGACAATACCTGGAGTGATGGCGGTAGAGGCCGGGCTCTACATTAAAAAGGCACCTTGAGGTCTTGGGTTCGAGTGGTGACTCATCCAAGTACCAAAGAGGACAATACCTGGAGTGATGGCGGTAGAGGCCGGGCTCTACATAGATGGTGTTGGCCTACAAAGAGACTTTGAGTTTGACAGCACCTCTCTCTTTTGAAAGCTCACCCTTGCGATGTTTTGGGACTAACACTGTCATCTCATGTGTAATTAAAGGAACCGCACAGCATAGCACGATGTATATCCTCCATGACTTTTGTGTTTCGTTTTCTATATATTATAATGATGATTCGTTATGGCATCAAATAGCTAATGTGTGATTATTCCTTCTTCTGGATTTTCTCTGCCGTTCTTGTTGGACTATGTAAAAGAAACAAACCTTTTTAATCAAAAAGTTTTCGTGCATTGCAATAATCTTCTGTTCCTTCCTTTTTTAAAACTTTATTGAATTCTGGTATAAGAATAAATTGCCTGCAAGTTTTCAATTTAAAAGAAATAGATAATTACATGGAAAACTCCTTAAACTAGCCGAACATCGTCAATAAACAATCACTAAATGAAAACAAGAAGCTGAGATGAAGATGTTGTACGTATTATGGAATGTTGGTCTTTTCTAAGCAATTGAAAGCTTTCAAGTTTCAACAAATTGCACTATACGTATATATATCCATAGTAAACTTCTTAGAAGGATTAGAAATCATACTTTCATACTTAAAAACACGTTGTTGCCAAACAACTTGGTGCCAATAATTAGAAATATATTCTTATTAGTGTCCTTCTTTAATAGAAACCTCTTGTTATTGATCCAATTATATAAGTTTGTTGCAAGCATAGTTATTATTGGTAAACACTGATCATACTCTAATTTCATTCAGATAATGATTTCAAAAAGCTTTTGAAATTGTTACAGAATCATATAGCATGATCTTTAACTCAATGTTTCCTCTAATTTCTTATTCAAAGATTGCATATCTTGAACCATCTTTGTTTTTTATTTTGTAGTGATGGATAACAATGTTTCTTCTACACCATCGCACACGTCTCCATCCACTGATCAAAGTTGTAGCCAAAATCCTCATAAGAGAAGTGATATAGCATGGAAGCACTGTTATGAGGTACAAACAAGTGGAAAGAAACGAACCTTAAAGTGTTTGTATTGCGATCAAGCAATTTGTGGTGGCGGGATAAACCGAATGAAGCAACACCTAGCCGGTATGACTGGTAATGTCAAACCCTGTCCTAAAATTAAACCAGATGTTCGTTTTATGATTAAAGGACAGTTAATAGAAACATCTAATAGTAAAAAGGAGAAAAATGACTCTAGGATGAATTTGTATGATGTTAAGACTTGTGAGTTAGATGAAGATGATGTAGTGGAGATCTCTAACTTAGCCAGTAAAGGAGATGTAGGTGGTAGTAGTAAGAGAAAGAAAACAAATGAAATTAGAAGTTACATGAAAGCCGGTGCTAGTATAGACTCAGCTCAACCTAGCATACAAGCAACACTACTAAGTAGAGAAAGATGGCATGATACTGATATGTCAATTGCATTGTGGTTTTACGATAGCTGTATTCCGATCAATGCTGTTAATTCACCATTTTTTTCAGCCTATGATTAGTCGGATTGCAACTATGGGTCATGGATACACAGGTCCTACTTATTATGCATTAAGAGTCCCATTACTTAAAGAAGCTAAAACCCAATGTTAGTTGTCTATTGATGCTACGCTTTCTAAATGGGTTGAAACTGGTTGTACGATTATGGGTGATGGTTGGACAGATGGTACACACAGATCTTTGATTAATTTATTGGTTTACTGTCCAAATGGGATTTTTTTTATTAAATTTGTTGATGCTTCTGGTATTGATTCTGATGCACAAACTTTATGTAATCTTTTCTCTGAGATTGTTGAGATGGTTGGTACTAAAAATGTTGTGTATATGGTCACGGACAATGCAAAGAACTACAAAAAGGCTGGAAAATTGTTGTTTGAGAAATATCCTTCGATCTATTGGTCTCCATGTTCTGTACATTGTATCAATTTGATTATGAAGGATATTGGGGAATTGACATGGGTGAAGAATTTGATAATTCTTGCTTCGAGGATTACAATGTTTGTGTATAATCACAAGTGGCCTCATGGATGGTTGAGAAAACGGTCTAGGTGGACTGAAATTATTCGTCCCGGAGATACCCGCTTTGGCACACAATTTATTGCATTGAAGAGTCTCTACGATCACAAGGAGCATTTGGAATCTATGGTCGTGAATGTCGAATTTAAGAAGTTCCTAAAAACTGAAAAAGGTAGAGAAGTTAAGCAAATTGTTCTAGATAGCAACTTTTGGAACAACAGCTTAATTATTGTGAAGATCATGAGCCCGATTATGAGATTGTTGCGTATTTGTGACTCCAATGAGAAGCCTTCGTTAGGCTATGTATACGAGGGGATGTGGAGGGCAATCAAAGGCATAAAGGAGCTATTTAGAAACAAAGAGCATCTTTACAAGACCTATATTGATATAATTGATGATAGGTGGGATAAAATGTTACGCAGACGTCTTCATGCAGCTGCATTTTTCTTGAATCCAGCCTTTCAGTACGATCCAGATAGCCCAGCTTAAAATCTTGAAGCTTTTTCGAGATTACTTGATGTTGTTGAGAAGTATTTTCCCGAACTTCAAAACATAGTTGAAGAAATCACTACATTTCGGGAGCGCCAAAAAGGTTTCAGGCGATCATTAGCTATAAACAACGCAAAAACAACTCGACCTGGTATGTATTTTTATTGCTTTTTACTTGATTATTTATATTCTTGTTTGGTTATAATAAGCTCTTAATATTAATTGCATTTATTAAATGGTGTAAAATTTTATTTAGATGAATGGTGGAGGTGTTTTGGTCACGATCGCAAGACTTGCAAAGCAGATCGTAGTTAAGATATTGAGTCATACTTCATCTTAAATTGAGGTGTGAACGAAATTGGAGTGTATTTGAGAGGATTCATACTAAAAGGAGGAATCGATTGGAGCATCAAAGACTCAATGATCTTGTTGGACCCCGATCTTTGAGTGAAAATTTGAATTATGAAAATGAAATTTAAAAAGTGCTTTGTGTATGTATTGTGTAATAGAGGACTTAAAATTAAAGGATATTTATAAGAAAAGAAATGACTTGATTTTGATATCTTTGGGGTTTTGAGTGGATTGGTGTGGTTTATGAAATTAAGTGGATGAGTTGATTGAAATTAAGTTGAAAATCATGAATAAAAAGAGAAAGAGTGAAAATATGAAAAATTGTGAAATAGTTGACTTTTTGGCCTTTGAAAGTTGACTTTTGATTTAGGCAAAATTGGATAAAATGGTCTTCTGGAAACTTGTAGATTATGTTAAGAGCTTTCTGTAGACATAAAGTTTGCAATTTTTTGATATCGGGAGTGAAAGTTATGATCAGTCAAAGTTTATGTTTGATAGGGTTTGACTTTTAATTATGATTGAAACTTTGACTGAGAAATTAACCTAGTTAGAGGTTAATTGAGTTTTGATGTTCTTCATGAAAATTTAAGGATTTGTTTTGATCTTTATTTCGATATAAAGTATAGAATTTTTTGATCTCGGAATAATAAGTTATGATTTTTACAAGTTTATATTGTGGTTTTAGCATGATTATTAGAGGATAGTATCTTTGACCGGAAAATGAACTCCCGTAGGAGTCAAATTAATTTTTATGTCCTTCTTGGAAGATATAGGGCTTCCCTCAAGCTTTCTATAGAGACTAAGTTTGTCAAAATTGGAGTTCAGGATTGAGAGTTATGAATTTTGGAAGTTTTGGATTTTTATGTGAAAAAAAAAGAGGAAAATTGTTTTATCCCCGTCACTAGGGCGACACATCGCCCTAGCGATGGCGAGCGTTTAGCTCGCGTCACTAGGGCGACGCGTCACCGTAGTGATGGCGGGAGTTCCGCCCGCGTCACCAGGGCGACCTAACCCACACGACGCCGTTTTGATTCTTTGGTTTTCTTGACTTTACTTTCTCAAATCCAAACATTGTTCACTATTTTACTTATATCTTTTCTGTCCGACATCCGATTGAGTTGATTCTTACGGCGTTGGATTCCTAAGACAATTATCTACATCCTCATAGAAAGTTATAAATTTTTGAGATTAAATTAATGGTGATTAATTTAATCAAAGTGAGTCGGGAAATTTTCCGAACATAGTTCAGTATTTTGTGAAATTCGGGATCTGTAGAGATCCGATTAAAGCGATTCTTGTTTTGAAAAAATTAGAGACATAAGGCTACAATTGTTATGAAGACATCAAGTTTCAATTCTGGGATTAAGAATGTGAATTTTTGGACGGAAAAAATCGTACATGAAAAATGTGTTAGAATATGGATATACCCGAACTGTTTTGAACATAACTTTTGATGTAGTGATCCGAAGTAAGCGTGGTTGGTGGCGTTGGATTCGTATGATTGAGATGAACATTTCTCTAAAGGAAGTTTTAACAAATTCCTTCAACTCAATAGTGCGAATCAAACCCGCATGTGAGAATAGCATGAAGTAAAGTCAAGGGCATTTTGGTCTTTTAAGCCATTATTTTTAAATGATGTGGCACAAAACAACAAAGGATTGTCATTTTTTAAGGGAGAGTCACGATGGTTTAAGAAGAAAAGAAGAAAATAAGAAGAAGAAGAGAGTGGAAGCTTCGGTTATGGAGGAAGATGAGAGAGAAAACAAATTTTCGATTTTTTGAGGGCTTTTAGCAAGAGTTTGGAGTAGATACATGAAGGAAAAAGATGGGAAACGAAGAGAGCTTTACTTTAAGCCATGAAAATCCGAATTTGAAAGAGAAAGAGGTAAGAGAAATTTTTCTACTTTGAGATTTTGATGAATTTTTGGTTTAGAAATATGGATAATGACATGGGTTTGTGATTTATGAAGTTGATTTTGATATTTATGCCTTAGGTTATGTTTAATTTTGGTTATGGAAGATTCTAGAGAGAGAAAGCTTAGTGAAGAAGATGATGAATAGTGAAATTTGGGGGTTTTTGAAATTGTTGCTTTAGATTGCTTGAATTAGTGATGAATTTGAGATTTCTTAAGTTAATTTTGATGTTTATGCTTTAGGTGAAGTTTAATTTGAAAAATTGTAAATTGGGGGTTTAGGCCAAATTAGAAATTTGGAGATTTTGTGAATTAATGGTGTATAATCATCAATAATATTAGGAATTGATGAAATATGGAATCAATTTTGAAGAAATTATGTTTTATGATATAGAATTTGTGCAAATTGGTTTAGGCCAATTTTAAAAATTGGGGATTTTCAAAATTGGAGACTGAAATAGCTTGAATATGAGAGGAATTGATATTTCCTAAGTTCAATTTGAGAAATTAAGTTAATTATGATATTGAATTTGATTGGATTGGTTTAGGTTCAATTTGTAATTTGAGGGTTTTTGAAATTAGTGATGTAACTATCTTGGAATTAGTAAGAATTGATGACTTAAGCATCAAATTGAAGGATTAAGTTATTTATGAGATTAAATTTTGGATGAAATTGATTTAGGAAATTTTCAATTGGAAGGAAGAAAGGAGAAAAGGACAAATTGAAGCATTGGACAAGATCTTTGGCATGGATATGAGGTGGGTAGTATATTTATTTATTGAATTATAAGCTAAATGTGAATTTTTTAAAAAAAAGCAAAATTTGATTTTGATAAATTATTATTGATAAAATGTTTGAAAAGGATGTAAATGTTTGAAATTATGATTTCAAAGAAGTAAAATGAGTTTTAGAAAATGCAAGACTTATGAATTTCATGGTATTCAAATTATATGATTTATGATTTAAATGAATTAAAGAAGTAGTGCATATATTGTGATGAATATGTGATTTAAGTGATGATGTGAATGTCTTTAAATTTTGTTATGTGAATCCATGTGTATATGGTTGTGGCATTTATGACACAATATGATGATGTGATTTGAAAAATGTGAAAAGTAAGATGTTTGAAAAGTGCCTTCGGGCCATCTGAAATGTCATTTTGCTTATGTGTTATATGGGTTTGGTAAGGTCTTTTGTGAGTCAGCGTTGTCTCTACTTGTTATAGCCTTCTCCCGGCTGCCCGCTAGTGGCATAGGAGTTCCGATCTCGGACTCCCCTCTGTTCACGGCTGCACATAACCGCTATGCGGGAATGTGCAGTACGTCCTGTTTTGGACTAAACCAAACCAAATCGTTTGATGTGTTATGTGATTTGTGTTGGATGCCGCGGTATAACCCGCAAACACACGCCGCAGTATAACCTGCAAACACCTACGGGTGGGGTGTGGGGTCCAACACTAAACCACTTGAAGTGTTATGTGATTTTGCTTTGTTTATGTTGTGATGTATTATGACGTGATGCATTCATATTTGAAATTGTACATGAGAAATGAGAAAGTAAATGTTTATGAATATTTTAAAACAAATGAAGATTTGGAAATTTTAGAAAATGTAGATGAGGGTTCATGAATGTTTTGAAAGGTTTTAAAATGAATGTTTGGATTAATTTCCGAATGGGAAATGTTTGAAAAGTTTGAAAAATAAAAAAAAAATTCCGCTTATTGTTCAGTTTATAAATATATTATCCACGAGCTTCCGAGCTCACCCCCCTTTCATCCCCATCTCCAAGTTTTCATGCAGGAGATCGGATGGAAGACGAGTATGATGTCAACCCGATAGTTTTTGTATGCTTTGTTTTATGTGAAATGTTGGAGTTTAGTTTTGAAGTTGTGAAAAAGGTTTATTGGATTATGTATTGCTTTTGTTTATGACTTGAAAAGTCATTATGTAAATTCATGATGTATTTCAGTTATGAGTTATGTATGATTGTGGAATAGATTTTGTACGTAAATCTGAATTGAAATGGATATAAATGGCAATTGGAATGTATATGAATGACTTGTGATTGGAATGTGTGAATATTTGACTTGAGATGTATTATGGATTGGAATGATGAAGTGTTTAGAACTAAGATTGTGTTTCTACTGGTGTTTGGATGCCGGACGGGAGGTCCGATGTTGCCTTGTGCTATTGGATTATGTATTAGAAGTGTGTTTCCTTGGTTTTTAAAGTTTTGGGCTGTCAAAATACAGCTGTTATGCTGCCAAAATTTTGGTCAAATTTCGGTAAAATGGGTTTAAAGAAATGAGTTTGAGGATTTATATGATTGTATAAGAAATGATTAAGATGAATTAAGTGATTTGAAATTGGTGAGGATGAGTTTCCAAAAAGGGAATGGTATGGAATGGTTATGATTTGAATGAGATTGATTAAAGAGAAAAGGAATGAATAAAAGAAAGAAAAAAAAATTTATACCGGATTTGAAATGTCGTAAGGTTTCCAACGCAATGAGTTTGCTATGCTTCATGTTTGAAACGAATGTCGGTGTTTGTTTCAGTTTGATTATTTCGATTCGCATTCGATTCGGAATTCTACCTTTCGAGTTTCTCCGTTTTGTTATTCGTATTTCCGATGCACAATTTTTCGAGTATTCGTTTCGCTCCGATGATGCGATTTGTATTCCGATTAGCGATTTCTCGCTTTTCGATTTTTTGTCTTTCCGTTCCGTTTTTTGATTGTTCTCGGATGTCGGCGCCATTTGTTAAGTGTCGATTCCGCTTGGCTTCGTTTTGCTCCGGTACTTTCGTTTTCTGTTTTTTGTTTTCCAGTTGGGATCCGGTTTCCGGATCGGGTCCCAACATTTATGGTATCAGAGCCCAGTAATATGATCTTACTTGGGCGTATGAGTATAAATAAGGAATTGATAAGAGTTTGTAAAGATAAGAGTGAATTTGTGAGAGTGTGCTAGGTGATCATTTGATTTTGATGAAAGAAATATGATTGTCTTTAGGAATTTGAAATTGATGTGCATGACTATTTGACGAATTCAAGTGATTGGTTCGATTTGGGTGTTAAAAATATGATTGATTAGAAACATGCGTTTGTGGAACTTGAAATGTGAATTGCATAATGAATTGGGAGAAATTGATATAGCTTATATTTCTGTGAGATGAGAGTATGACTTTTAGAAAGATGACGTGATGGTAAAGATTAAATGATGAGTGAACCATATTAGGATTCCTTAAGAAATTGACCATTGACTTGTGTCCATATATGAAGAAATAATGAGTTATAGATATAGTGCTTTGAGATGATATGGGTGATATGAGATACAAAAAGTGAAATGTTGTGAAGAGATATGATGAGGAACGTAGATAAGAAAAGTAATCGATTATGATTTTGGAAAGAAATTGGTAAAAAAAAAAGTGCTTGATCATCTTTGTTTAGAAAGAAATTTATGCAAGAATGAGTTACTTGGAGTTTAGGTAAGTATGAATTTCGAGGACGAAATTCTTTTAAGAGGGGAGAAATGTTAGACCCCGATCTTTGAGTGAAAATTTGAATTATGAAAATGAAATTTAAAAAGTGCTTTGTGTATGTATTGTGTAATAGAGGACTTAAAATTAAAAGATATTGATAAGAAAAGAAATGACTTGATTTTGATATCTTTGGGGTTTTGAGTGGATTGGTGTGGTTTATGAAATTAAGTGGATGAGTTGATTGAAATTAAGTTGAAAATCATGAATAAAAAGAGAAAGAGTGAAAATATGAAAAATTGTGAAATAGTTGACTTTTTGGCCTTTGAAAGTTGACTTTTGATTTAGGCAAAATTGGATAAAATGGTCTTCTGGAAACTTGTAGATTATGTTAAGAGCTTTCTGTAGACATAAAGTTTGCAATTTTTCGATATCGGGAGTGAAAGTTATGATCAGTCAAAGTTTATGTTTGATAGGGTTTGACTTTTAATTATGATTGAAACTTTGACTAAGAAATTAACCTAGTTAGAGGTTAATTGAGCTTTGATGTTCTTCATGAAAATTTAAGGATTTGTTTTGATCTTTATTTCGATATAAAGTATAGAATTTTTTGATCTCGGAATAATAAGTTATGATTTTTACAAGTTTATATTGTGGTTTTAGCATGATTATTAGAGGATAGTATTTTTGACCGGAAAATGAACTCCCGTAGGAGTCAAATTGATTTTTATGTCCTTCTTGGAAGATATAGAGCTTCCCTCAAGTTTTCTATAGAGACTAAGTTTGTCAAAATTGGAATTCACGATTGAGAGTTATGAATTTTGGAAGTTTTGGATTTTTATGTGAAAAAAAAAAGAAGAGGAAAATTGTTTTATCCCCGTCACTAGGGCGACACATCGCCCTAGCGATGGCGAGCATTTAGCTCGCGTCACTAGGGCGACGCGTCATCGTGGTGATGGCGGGCGTTCCGCCTGCATCACCAGGGCGACGCGTCACCAGGGCGACCTAGCCTACACGACGCCGTTTTGATTCTTTGGTTTTCTTGATTTTACTTTTTCAAATCCGACCTTTGTTTACTATTTTGCTTATATCTTTTCCGTCCGACATCCGATTGAGTTGATTCTTACAGCGTTGGATTCCTAAGACAATTATCTACATCCTCATAGAAATTTGTGAATTTTTGAGATTAAATTAATGGTGATTAATTTAATCAAAATGATTCAGGAAATTTTCTGAACATAGTTCAGTATTTTGTGAAATTCGGGATCTGTAGAGATCCGATTAAAGCGATTCTTGAGGCGAAATAAAGATAAGACAAGGGGCTACAAATCATATGAAGAAATGAAATGTCAATTTTGCCCTTAAAACTTTTAATTTCTGAATTTAATTTCAGATTAGGGTGAAATTTTTGGATTAGGAACATCTGAGAGTATTTTAAGCATAACTTTTGATCTGGGAATCGAAATGAGGTGATTCTTATTTTGAATTAAACTAGAGACATAAGGCTACAATTGTTATGAAGACATCGAGTTTCAATTCTGGGATTAAGAATGTGAATTTTTGGACGGAAAAAATCGTACATGAAAAATGTGTTAGAATATGGATATACCCGAACTGTTTTGAGTATAACTTTTGATGTAGTAATCCGAAGTGAGCGTGGTTGGTGGCGTTGGATTCGTATAATTGAGAGGAACATTTTTCTAGAAGGAAGTTTTAACAAATTCCTTCAACTCAATAGTGCGAATCAAACCCGCATGTGAGAATAGCATAAAGTAAAGTCAAGGGCATTTTGGTCTTTTAAGCCATCATTTTTAAATGATGTGGCACAAAACAACAAAGGATTGTCGTTTTTTAAGGGAGAGTCACGATGGTTTAAGAAGAAAAGAAGAAAATAAGAAGAAGAAGAGAGTGGAAGCTTCGGTTATGGAGGAAGATGAGAGAGAAAACAAATTTTCTAATTTTTGAGGGTTTTTAGCATGAGTTTGGAGTAGATACATGAAGGAAAAAGATGGGAAACGAAGAGAGCTTTTCTTTAAGCCATGAAAATCAGAATTTGAAAGAGAAAGAGGTAAGAGAAATTTTCTACTTTGAGATTTTGATGAATTTTTGGTTTAGAAATATGGATAATGACATGGGTTTGTGATTCATGAAGTTGATTTTGATATTTATGCCTTAGCTTATGTTTAATTTTGGTTATGGAAGATTCTAGAGAGAGAAAGCTTAGTGAAAAAGATGATGAATAGTGAAATTTGGGGGTTTTTGAAATTGTTGCTTTAGATTGCTTGAATTAGTGATGAATTTGAGATTTCTTAAGTTAATTTTGATGTTTATGCTTTAGGTAAAGTTTAATTTGAAAAATTGTAAATTGGGGGTTTAGGCCAAATTAGAAATTTGGAGATTTTGTGAATTAATGGTGTATAATCATCAATAATAGTAGGAATTGATGAAATATGGAATCAATTTTGAAGAAATTATGTTTTATGATATAGAATTTGTGCAAATTGGTTTAGGCCAATTTTAAAAATTGGGGATTTTCAAAATTGGAGACTGAAATAGCTTGAATATGAGAGGAATTGATATTTTCTAAGTTCAATTTGAGAAATTAAGTTAATTATGATATTGAATTTGATTGGATTGGTTTAGGTTCAATTTGTAATTTGAGGGTTTTTGAAATTAGTGATGTAACTATCTTGGAATTAGTAAGAATTGATGACTTAAGCATCAAATTGAAGGATTAAGTTATTTATGAGATTAAATTTTGGATGAAATTGATTTAGGAAATTTTCAATTGGAAGGAAGAAAGGAGAAAAGGACAAATTGAAGCATTGGACAAGATGCTGGCATGGATATGAGGTGGGTAGTATATTTATTTATTGAATTATAAGCTAAATGTGAATTTTTTATTAAAAAAAAAGCAAAATTTGATTTTTGATAAATTATTATTGATAAAAATGTTTGAAAAAGGATGTAAATGTTTGAAATTATGATTTCAAAGAAGTAAAATGAGTTTTAGAAAATGCAAGACTTATGAATTTCATGGTATTCAAATTATATGATTTATGATTTAAATGAATTAAAGAAGTAGTGCATATATTGTGATGAATATGTGATTTAAGTGATGATGTGAATGTCTTTAAATTTTGTTATGTGAATCCATGTGTATATGGTTGTGGCATTTATGACACAATATGATGATGTGATTTGAAAAATGTGAAAAGTACGATGTTTGAAAAGTGCCTTCGGGCCATCTGAAATGTCATTTTGCTTATGTGCTATATGGGTTTGGTAAGGTCTTTGTGAGTCAGCGTTGTCTCTACTTGTTATAGCCTTCTCCCTGCCCGCTAGTGGCATAGGAGTTCGATCTCGGACTCCCTCGTTTCACTGTTTGCCGCATAACCGCTATCTTGAGAATGCGCAAGACGTCTATGTTGGACTAAACCAAACCAAATCATTTGATGTGTTATGTGATTTGTGTTGGATGCCGCGGTATAACCCGCAAACACACGCCGCAGTATAACCTGCAAACACCTACGAGTGGGGTGTGGGGTCCAACACTAAACCACTTGAAGTGTTATGTGATTTTGCTTTGTTTATGTTGTGATGTATTATGACGTGATGCATTCATATTTGAAATTGTACATGAGAAATGAGAAAGTAAATGTTTATGAATATTTTAAAACAAATGAAGATTTGGAAATTTTAGAAAATGTTGATGAGGGTTCATGAATGTTTTGAAATGTTTTAAAATGAATGTTTGGATTAATTTTCGAATGGGAAATGTTTGAAAAGTTTGAAAAATAAAAGATTTTTCCGCTTATTGTTCAGCTTTATAAATATATTATCCACGAAGCTTCGAACTCACTCCCTTTCATCCCCATCTCCGTGTTTTCACGCAGGAGATCGGATGGAAGACGAGTATGATGTTAACCCGATAGTTTTTGTATGCTTTGTTTTATATGAAATGTTGGAGTTTAGTTTTGAAGTTGTGAAAAAGGTTTATTGGATTATGTATTGCTTTTGTTTATGGCTTGAAAAGTCATTATGTAAATTCATGATGTATTTCAGTTATGAGTTATGTATGATTGTGGAATAGATTTTGTACGTAAATCTGAATTGAGATGGATATAAATGGCAATTGGAATGTATATGAATGGCTTGTGATTGGAATGTGTGAATATTTGACTTGAGATGTATTATGGATTGGAATGATGAAGTGTTTAGAACTAAGATTATGTTTCACTTTGGTGTTTGGATCGGACGGAGGTCCGATGTTGCCTTGTGCTATTAGATTATGTATTAGAAGTGCGTTTCCTTGGTTTTTAAATTTTTGGGCTGTCAAAATACAGCTGTTATGCTGCCAAAATTTTGGTCAAATTTCGGTAAAATGGGTTTAAAGAAATGAGTTTGAGGATTTATATGATTGTATAAGAAATGATTAAGATGAATTAAGTGATTTGAAATTGGTGAGGATGAGTTTCCAAAAAGGGAATGGTATGGAATGGTTATTATTTGAATGAGATTGATTAAAGAGAAAATGAATGAATAAAAGAAAGAAGAAAAAAAATTTATACCGGATTTGAAATGTCGTAAGGTTTCCAACGCGATGAGTTTGCTATGCTTCATGTTTGAAACGGATGTCGGTGTTTGTTTCAGTTTGATTATTTCGATTCGCATTCGATTCGGAATTCTGCCTTTCGAGTTTCTCCGCTTTGTTATTCGTATTTCCGATGCACAATTTTCCGAGTATTCGTTTCGCTCCGATGATGCGATTTGTATTCCGATTAGCGATTTCTTGCTTTTCAATTTTTCGTCTTTCCGTTCCGTTTTTTGATTGTTCTCGGATGTCGGCGCCATTTGTTAAGTGTCGATTCCGCTTCGCTTCGTTTTGCTCTAGTACTTTCGTTTTCCGTTTTTCGTTTTCCGGATCTTGTGTTTGTTCATTACAATTTGAGGTTGTAACATCGGTAAGATTTCTTCACTTGTCAATAAGTTAGTACTTTATATTATTATCATAAACTAAAATCTTTCATTATTTACAGTGGCAAACAAATAAAGAGACCATATGATCTAATTGATTATGAAAGCATTGACAAAGTCAAATTTTCGGTGGTTGATGAGGATTCGAGTGGAGAGCTTGATGCTGATGAGATAGAAGATATACTTGAAGAAGAATTATCTTATGAAAATTTGCAGCTATCTCGAGGTTATATAGGAAACTAAAATTTTAATTGTAATATTATTTACCTGTTTATTATTTCACATTATTTAATTGCACTCTTTTTGTTTAGGTGATGAAGAAGACACAAATAGGATCAATGATCACATTGATTTAACAACTTTTACTACCGAAACCTCGGGTTCCAATAATGGTGAAGTTGCTCGTATTTTAAGGCAACAAAGGAATCACTTTATTGATGAAGATGATAATCTTTAATGTGACTTTATTAAAATACTTGATGGTGGATTGTTTGATTTGTTTGATGCTAATTTCATTTGGACTCGATCATGTGGTTATTATTTAGGATAATTGTTGATTTTGTTGTCTTGTTTATAATGGATGTATTAGATTCGAATTTGATTATGATATTAAATATTTAAACACTTTTTGGTGGATTTTTTGATTTTGCATTGGTTGATGCAATTATTTTAACATCTAGTGATGATATTTTGGTTATTATTTGAGAACAATTATATGATTGATGGTTGAAAATTTTATTTATATTATTTGGTATATTTTTCTATTTTTAAATATTACTAATATTAAATATAATTATTACGTAATTATGACATCACTTGGGATTCAACTGGTGGTCGAAGCCGAATCGATAAAGCTCCAGGTTGACGTCCGATTCAATTTTAAAACCAAACTGGCATACATTTAGACAAACAACACGTGCCCAACTGTTTTTTTACTTATTCGTTTCCTATAAACTAATGATAAACTTGACGTCGGTGAAGTTTATATATAGTTGTCTGAAAATGGAAAGGCGTGAGTTGAGAAGTGTATATCCGCATGCCAGAGTTTACTGCTTTCCTGATGGTGTTTTCTCCATTAAAGCCTGAGTTTTATTGCCTACCTGTCCAAAGACTCCAAGTGCACTCAAGCAACTGATATAATCTAGCTGTTGAAACTCAACTTGGCTAAATGCAGAACCATATCAAGTACACAAAATGAAGTACACCAAACTAACCAAATCACATAGCATGGAGTCAAAAAGTCACAGCTTTAATTGTGATTCTTTAAACCTAATATACTCTCAAGTCTGAACACGTCCAAACCATACAAAAGGACCAATAACCCATCAAAAACAATACACATCAAAGAGAAATTCCCTCATTTTACACCATTTCCAGGGGTTGAAATTGCCAGATCAGGCCAAGAGAAACAATCTCCACCACCAACAAACCCATTCTCCCCACTCTCAAACTGCCACGTGTTGGCCATCTCAGGCGCGGCTCCACCGTTCCCTCCTACACCAACACCACTTTCTCCCACCCCAGGAAATGGCCAGACCGCTCTTCCAAACCCAAATCCAACCTCCTCAAAACCCGATCCAATCCCCAGCCCAAACCCACCCAAAGCCAGAAACCCAGGCCCTTGAGTACTCAACAATGAAGAAAAGCTCCCAGTCATCGTACCACTGCCTGCACTCCCTTTCACGTCACCACCGTTTAATTGCACGGCCGGACCCATACTTCCTGCTAGCGGAACCAGCACGGGGGTGGACGCCAACGGTAAGCCATCCGCAGCAGTGGAGGAGCTGAGAATGACTGAACTAGCTGTTGTGCGTGATCGTTTAGCATTCTTCCTTGTGCCACCACCGACGGGGATGTCACGGAGAGTGCCACCGTGAGTCCAATAACGGCGACAGGATTTGCAGAAGTGGCGAGGCTGAGAAAAGTTGTAGTTGTTGTAGTAACAGAACTTGGTGTTGGTGGAGCCGCAGCGAGGACACGGCAAGTGTTCCTGTTCGGGAGGCGGAGCTCCGGGGCTGTCATGATGGGCCTTAGTAGTCAACTTCCTTGTGGACTCACTTGTATCGGACGGCATTTTAACGATGAGGCGTGAAAAGAAGAGTTTTTTAGTAGTAGGGAAAGACAGGGGAAGAAGGTGGCGAGCTGAGATTTTATGTAATATAGGGAGAACAACTTCTGGATGTTATATGAGAAGGAAGAGCAGGTTTGCAGTGTTTTGTTGGGCACGACATGTCAGTCGGCTCTCCTGAATGGGGTCGGCTAATTGTCTGAGCTAGGTGTGCGGCTCCTGTTTTCTCTCCATCTCTGTTACTGTGCCCTTGAAAGAAGACATATTTGTTTGGATGTTGGAATGAAGCTATTGTTTTGTTTTTCAACCTATGATTAAGACTGTTTGCAAGGGTTCAGCTTCAGCATTCCTTTTTCTCAAGTGGTGGGGGAAGGATTTGATAAGTTAGGTGGTGACATTACCCATTGCTGGTCCTGCACCGAAAATCTCTTCTTCTTATTCTGTTGGAGTTTTAAATTCTAACACAAGAAACAAGAAGAACACTCCCTCCTTTCCTTTTGTTTAACAATTTTAGCACTTTCTCTTTTGTCTTTCGTTCGTCACGAAGTATTCACAGTTCATATTATATTATATTTATCACTACAATTATATTTGATACTTTAAATTTAAACTGTTATTATATTCATCAATTGATATAGAAGCGACAAAGTTAGATCATAATTAAAACAAATGTCAAACGTGAGCAACTTTAATCATTTGATGTGGGATTTCACCACTAATATCTTTGTCAGCTAATAGGTCGTGTGTGTGTGTGTGTTTTCTTTAACTAAATCTAAATGCATAGATCCTGTGGGCTATACCTAATCCCACTTCATAGAATAATAATTGTGATGGAAAAAAAATATAAAAAAAGAAGAAGAAGAAGAAGAGAAAGTTGAGGGTGGCAAAGCGGGAAGAAGTTTGGTAGTGGGGCGACAGGATGAATAAGGACTGTCGGGCAGCGTGGGAAGCAATAATTGGGTCTTCCCTCTGATTTCGGACGCATCGGATAAGATTCCTTCTCTCTTCGTACAGTGACACTCACTCTCTCCAATCCCCAACTCCGGATTTCTCGCTCTACCGATCCTGTTCTCATTCCCACACAGTCCTCTGTTATCCTTACTTGGCCACACAGTATCTTATCCTTCCATCACCGTTGATCGCCTTCCTCTTCTGGTTACGATTTAATCTGATTACTGTAACCCTTGTGTTGTTCGTTGGATTGCGTTTGCGAATTATTCAGTTTCATTTCATTGTATTGACATATTTTTGGAAAACACATTTTGTTTAGACTAAAGTACGACGAGGCAGTTCCCTCAGCATTTCAGGACTGGTGCAAATGCAATTGGCAGTCGGCAGAAGAATTTCCTAAACAACTCTTAGCGCTATTTGAGTTTATCATGTTAGATAATTTATATTTAATGCTTATATAAAATTATTAAATAAATATTAAAAGTAATAATTACAAAGTATTATTAAATAATTAAGAGATTTAACTATATAAGATTTTATCAAACTAAATTAGTTATAATTAAATGAAAAAATAAAAACTCTATCTTTAACACAAAACTGCTTAATGGTTAAGTTACAAATTTATTTTCATTAAAATAGTACATATCACGCGGGGTTTTAACTCAGTCAAAGCCAACAAGTCAAGGTAGCTTCCAGGAGTGGGATCCAGATGACCATAGGCATAGAAACGTGTCAGCGATCAATTGCTGTTGCCATTGGGCACGCGAGGCACAGTATCGGAGCCAGCCAGCCAGCCAGCCAGCCATCTCGATGTCAGTTTGTGTCTGCTGTACATGATCATACGTAGCTTTCATTTCAAACGGCCCATCAACAGACACATGTTAAGTTTATATTTTCGTCTTCCTTCCTGTTCTTACATCGTTTCAGCTCAGAAGTAGAAGCCAGAACAAGAGCGCCTAGCCTCTGTTTTTTTCTTTCTTTCTTTCTGGGTTCTTGATTTGGGCTTTTAGTTCTCAATTATGGGTTAATCCTGAAAACTCATGATTCTATTCCTACGTACAAGTCACGAAGCGGAGATTCTGTTCTTATGTTAATGGCTTTTATTTCTTTAAGGGCTTCAGCCAATTACGCATACTAATTGCTACAGCCCATCTTCTGATTTGTTTTTTTAATATCCAACGTAACTCATTAATTATATATTTTAAATAAATTACGATGACTTAAATAAACAATAGATTCAAGTTAAACGGTTAATAATACCAGCTAATACAAGTTTTATAGAGATTATTATACGATTATTATTTGATAAGTGTGATGATTAAAGTTATGAATATGCACCATAATTCATATCAATTTTGATATAAGTTAGTGTTAGGTATCACTTAAAATTATAAAATAGTTTCGCTATTTTTATATAACTATAAATGAACTGATTTTAATCATATACTTATATTGCAAAGTTATTAAAATATTCTATTTTCTAATAATCAAAATGTTTATAATATAAATTATATAGTCCTTATTATAATTAATAATAGATATTAAAATATCTTATTTCATATTATTTATTTATTTGTTTTTGTTTGTTTATTTTATAGTTATCTTTTTATTTTTATGCGATTACTTATCTATTTTTCAATTTTATTTTTATTTTTCTTATGAATTTATCGAAAATAATCTCTTTACTAGTTTACTAGTTAAGAGTAAGGCTAGTACTTCTAAATCTCTCCAAACCTTGTATCTAAACAAAATTTTAATTAGAATGTTATTATACTTGTTATTGTATTAGAATTAAGGATATAATGATTTTTAATTTTAATCATCCAAAATTTTGAATATATAATATTTATTTAATATTTTGATATTTCAATTTAGATCTTTATACTTATTATCTTAATTAATAAAAAATCAAAATTTTATGACACATCTCAATATAAGGATCCATGTGGCACCCACTCAAGTGAATTTCGTATCGTATCGATTGATTCTAACCCAAAAGTACTGTCCCAGCTTGAAAATGGTATGAAATTATGTTGTTTGGTACCAACCAGCATTACGGGTCATTATCAGTGATTTTGTTCTGGTACCAATTGGTACTGATCGATATTTGAAATATCGATCAATGGTATCGTAAAATTTAAAAAGTTGAGGGACTGATTTGTAAAAAGAAATTAACTAACAAAATTAACTCCTTGTGTCTGTCACTTTATCTCTCTCTCTCTTTCTCTCTCTTTCTCATTTTTTATTTTACTCTCTCTCTCCTCTTTGTCTTTACTCAGTGTCCCAACCAAGTCCTAGCATCATCTCTAATCTCCCCCATGCAAGCAACACAGTAGTCATCGACCACCATTGCCCTGAGTCATGCCATCACCCACCATCCCAACATCATAGTAGTCAAACCGCTTGCCTAATGCCCAACTACATGCTGCAAGCTTCCACCTTTGGTTAAACCAATAATCACTCTCTCCAACTACCACCGCCACCTTATCTCTGGTCCTCTGATCACTACAAGTTGTCTTCCCTAGTTAAGCTACTCGCCTAGACATATTGCACTTTGCAGATCAGGATTTTCAATTTTCCATATCTAAATTCAAACTCGACCCTTAATTGTAGTTTCTAGTTTTTTTTTTTATGTATTTTAAGTTTCTTGCTTTTGCTTTAAATTGTAATTGCATTGTGTTTTTGTTGTGTCATGTGTGTTTTGTGAATGGCTTAAAAGTTGAAATTGTTGGAATTATTTGTGTGAGTTGGTTCAATTTTAATAACATTTAGATATTGTGAATTTATGAAGATATGAGATCAAAATAATATTGTGTATGAATTATGGAAGAAAATTTAAGTATTGAGATTTTGTGGTTTGAGAATTGTGTATAATTCAAGAATACGTCATCATATTTTTATTTTAATAATCTTAAAAAACTTGATGCAATCCCCTTTTAAACAAACTTCTTTTAAAAAACTTGCTTTCTCAAACGATTGAAAAACAGTATTATGAAGTATTACAATCTGTTTCTAAGTATTTGCATCAACAATAGAAATTAAAAATTGAGAGTTGAGAGTAAGAATCGACATAGCAGTTTTACACTGGTTTACCCCAAATCGTGGGCTACGTCCAATCCTCAGAATCCTTTCTGAGATTTCACTATACTTCTCAAAGATGCAAGTATTCTTTTCACTGAGCCTCTTCAGGTCTTTTACAACAAGTATTCTTTTTTTACTTAGCCTCTTCAGGCTATCAACTTTTCTTCCTTCTACTGAAAGATATTTCGAGCTTTGTTACAAACAATAGTAACTCTAAGTTTAGTACAATGAAGAAAATTTCTAGTTTTTGAATCTCTAGCCTTTCTTGAAAATCACTAACTTTTTCAGTTTTCGACTCTGACTCGTATTTATAGCCTTTGTCTTTAATCACTTCTTAATAACTGCTTCTTTCTTCTTGTTTCTTGATCTTTGAAGAAACAGTTATTCAGTTGAGTTCTGTAACTTACTCAAACTGATTGATCATCTGACGTGGTATCGGGTCTTCGTCTTTGATTCTTTCATTTCATTTTCTTCTGTCTCATTTTTGGCTTTGCTTCGTCTCATTTCTATCGTCTCATTGCTTCCATCTCATTTCTATTGTCTCATTTTATTTTTTTGTTTCTGTCTCATTTCTATCATCTCATTTTGCTTTTCTGCTTCCGTCTCATTTCTATCGTCTCATTTTGCTTTTCTGCTTCCGTCTCATTTTGTATCTGCATTATTATTTGTTCTTCATCAAAATTATTAATAAAGTCATTTTGACTTAACAATCTTGCCCTTTTTGATGATAACAAATAATCATAAAAAAATTGTAGCTAAAATCTTCTTTTTTTGTTCTTTTCTTCTCTTCTTGTTCTCCCCTATCTTTGTCATTTCTTTCTCCTTTTCTCCTTTCTCCCCCTATTTGTTATTGATCAAAAAGATCATGACCGCAGATGCTTCATAACTTCAGAAAACATTTCTCTCATTTCAGTGCGGAGTGACTTGAGATCTTGTCGAATATACTCTACTTCTTTATGCAAGTCACCCACAGAAATACACAGATTATCAACTTTATCTTCAATATCTTCATCATGCTTTTGTTGTACTATTTCAAGACCAACGGTAGTAGTATATGCATCTGAAGATATGACACCTGGTTCAGTTATTGTAAGGGTAGGAGGTTTGACAGTTATGTTCGATTTCGGGAGATCAAGATCATCAGGACTGATTAGTCGTAGAACTTGTCTTCCAAATAAGTGTAGAACATCTCCAATTGAAGACACAGTTGTCAAAGGTCTAATGTGCATAATGAGATGCACAAGTGGCTTTATTGAGTAGCTTAGATCTCCAATCCTAATGGATCTGTACTGCCCTTCTATAAGTCTTCCAACTACCTGAGAAGAGTCTTCAATGGTTCGCTGACCACAATTGCTTCCTGATGCTTTCGAAATGTAGTGGGAAACATAGGTCCATTTCTGCTGGACTGCATAGCATGCTTCATCAATGTTTCTCACTTTAGCTTTGATATGTTCTTCTGTCAGATTACTTGTTATCCCTTCAGGATACAATTTCTTCTTTCTTTTTTTCTCATTACGAACAATGTAAGGTCTTGGTTGAATGTGAGGCACAACCTTGATCACAATTCTCTTTGTGATTGGTAAAATAGTGTACTTCTGCCTTGTCATCTATGTGGGGTATGGTTTGTTTCCTTCATCCCTCAGAAAATCATACATACTTTTCTCGTCATCACTCAACAGATGCATTGTACTACTATTTACCCAGATTGGTTGTAATTGTGCCTTGACTGATCTTTTTGGGATTTCTTTGATGATTATAGAGTTGCTACTCTTGACAGGTTAGCTTTCTTCAATAATCTTGAGTCTCAAGTCATCTTTTCTTAACGGTTGAGAGGTATTGACCTGTGCTGGACTGCGTTCAACTAGCTTCTTCTTCTTTTGAATAGCAGTAGGAGTGCTCTTTTTCTTACTGATTTCCTACTTTTTATTTTCTTTAATCAGTCCAGAAATCTGCTAAGATTGAGGTTTCTCTTTCTCAAACTCCAATTTTCTCTTAATCTCAATCTCTTTAGCCAATTTTGCTGAGTCTTCTTTCAAAATTGAAACTAAAGACTTGGTTGCTTGAGGTGTTTTCTTCTCAGAATCTTCACCATGAGTCAATTCTTTCCCTTTCTTTTCTTCTTGTTGACGCAGGGTTCGAACTTTAGGATATCTTTTTGCTTGCTTTAGCCTCTCCAAAAGGAGTATTTCTCCCTTTCTTTTCAAGGTCATTTTCTCCTTATATTGCACCTGGCTTCCTTCTTTTTGAGAAATCGCCTTTCCCTTTATTGATTTATCTGACGATTTCTTTTCTCCTTTTACAGGCATTCTCTCCATGGATTGAGATTTTGATTTCTTGAGAGAGATCTTTTTCATTTAAATTTAAATTAACAGCACGCTCCCCCTCAATCCTTGCTTCTGTCTTAGAATCTGCTTCTTCTTTCTCCACATTCTTCAAGCCTATTCTACCAATTGTTGCAAAATTGATGACGTTTTTTATATTCAGCTTCATCCTGTTTCCTCTCTCCAGAAGGACTCCAGAGTCTTTGAATATTCTTGTCAGCATCATTCCATATAGTAGGGCAGTCAAGTCTTTCTTAGCCTTTTCCATATAATGGAAAATAAGGAATGGTAGATTTATAGGCTGGCGATTAAGTAGATGAAATAAGCATTGTTCATCTAACGTTGTTACTACATGCCTTGATCCTGTTCTTAGTAGAACACAATGGAAAAGAAGTGAGTGTAGAACCCTAGCCTTTGGAACAAGACTTGAAGCTTTCTTTTCCTTTGGATCATTGCCTCCATATAATTGCCGATTGATCTGAGTCTCCTTCACACTAGCTTGCGTCATCCATTTAGCTTTATTTGTGAGCTTTTCTCCATCATATGGACACTCAGTGACCTTCTCGATTATCTTCATTGTCACTATAATTGATAATCTATCCACCATAGATACAATAGTATAGTCTACCACTTCCATATTTTTCCAGAAGTCATACACTTCATTCATGTAAACTGTCTCTCGAACTCGAAATAAATTCCTCCACCCAGCTGTCACAATCTCCGGTTCAATATCCATCGTATCCTACTTCAAGGACTCAAGATCAACAAGTCTTCCACTTTTCATAGCTGGCTCCATTTGTTTCTATAGTTAACAACGAACTGAATGCACAAAAGTATTTTTCAAAGAGGTGAAGTCGGTTTCAGAGGTTGAGAGTGTGAGCAAGGAAGGTTTGATATCCAAACAGAGTAATGAAGAGCTTTTGTTGAGGGTTCTTCAAAGGTCGATGTCAGGGTATGTCAAGAGTGTTCTAGAATAGGTGGCGTTCTCAAGGTTATGAAAAACTTTCCCTCCAAAACTTTCTTATAACAGACGTTACCAGTTGTAACTCATTGTTACTGTTACCGTTAACTCTTTCGACCTTTTTATCTAGGTCATGACGTGTTAGACGATTGATCACTTAGCATAATCATGTTAAGGTTTCGTCTGATTTCTTTGAATATTTCTTCACTTAATGGCTTAATGAAGATGTACGCCCACTGATAGTTCGTCTCAACAAACTGAAGACTTACGATCTTCCTCTGAACGTAGTCTCGTAGAAAATGGTGTCTTACTTTGATATGTTTAACTCTCGAGTGTTGTATAGGGTTCTTCGACAGGTTGATGGCATTTGTGTTGTCACAGTAGATTGGGATTTCTTCTTCTTGTACTGAGTAGTCCTCTAGCTGGTACTTAATCCACAACATCTGTCAACAAAACTTGCGGCTGATATGTACTTGGCTTCTGCAATTGATAGAGCAATTGAGCTTTACCTTTTACTTGACCATGAAACTAGGTTGTACCCAAAAAAGTGACATCCTCCACTCGTACTTTTTTTCTATCAATCCTATCTCCAACATAATCCACATCACAATAGCTAATTAACCTGAAATCTTTACCTTTCTCATACATTAAACAAAGATCAATAGTGCCTGATAGATATCTCAAAATTCTTTTAACAGCAATGTAATAAGACTCTCTAGGATCTTCCTGAAATCTTGTACACAAGCAAACACTAAACAAAATGTCAGGTTTGCTTACTGTAAGGTAAAGTAAGGAACCAATAAACCCTCTATACAGGGTTTGATCAACCTTCTTGCCAGTTTTGTCCTTGGACAAAAGGTTTTAATGTAACATCTCGTTTCCATACAAAGGGTTTGAACCCTAGAAATTGGTACATGTGAGATCAAGCAGAGAAATTAGGAAAACACATCTCATGCTCATGCATTATATAACATACACATACACATGAATAGTAAATTTTGCACATATAAATTATTGTACATGCATTTATGACATTTCTCGGTCTATTTGGTCATAAATGTAATTGATATACAAAATGTGATTTGTGTGCTTGAAAATTGTGTTGGAGTGGGTCATTGTGAGTTTTAAATTTTTGGAGAATTTTAAAGTTTGTTTTCTAAAATTTTGGGGTAATTTTTGGACTAGGAAAAATACCAAGTGACAGAATAATGCTTTACCAGTAGTAAAAATTACTATCCAATGGCACTGAAAATTTAGATACATGAATTTAGGAATTATTGATTTGAGCCATTGGAATTTTGGAGAAAAATTGGAGTAGAAATTGAATTATTTTTGGAAAGGAAATAAAAGAGGGCCTAAGCATGTGACATGTGGCAAGTGACACTTGTCACTTGCCTAACATGCCACCATGTATGTTTGTTTAATAAAAACCCACCCATCTTTTGGTCATTCTCGATGCTTCTTCTTGTCTAAGGTGATTGGTGATTTAAAGTGACAATTCTCCACCATCTCGTAGCTCTCTTCTTCTTTGCTTCTTTTGATATTTTGATCACCTTTTCTACCTTCTTTTACCTTGATTTCTCTTCCTTTGGTTCACAAAAATAAACATAAACCTCACCCCCTCAAGATGAAGATGATGATCGTATATGGTAGGGGAAGTTAGGAAGTTTGTGACAAGTTTGGAAGATTGGAAGATTTGGAAGCTTAATTAGGCAAGAATTGTGTTTTATATCATGAATTGTTAGTTAAATGCATTATTGTGATGTTATGTGAATTTAATTGCATGGGAATTGTGTTTAGGGTGGATGGGTATGAAGTTTTGTTTGATTGATGATGAATGATGTAGAATGTGTTGTATGTAATTTGGGATGGTTTGGATTGATTTAAATGATGTCTAGATGAGTGTACATGGTCAAGTGGGGATCTTGCTTTGATTGTGGTTGATATATTGACTAAATTGGATGCTTATTGGTGTATAATTAGTATGGAAGTGATAGAAGGTGAGTTAGGTTGAAAAGCTGGAAATTGGATTTATATATGTTTCCATGTTTTTGCCATAACTTTTTATGTGGTTATGCAATTGAGATGAGATTTGGCTTAAATTAAACTTGAGGAGTTTAGCTACATTTCTTGTGAAGGAGGTGCTGTTCAATTTTGGCTTGAAAAGTTCTAATTTTTGACTTGAAAGTGGCAATGTGTGTAGGGATGAATAGTGCCATTTTTGTGACACTAACATTGAAATTGTGATCTGAAACTTTAGGAATTTTTCTAGGTTGATTGAGGCTGATTTTGCTAAGTTGGTCTTCATAAAAGTTGTAGCTCTTCTTGATAGCTTTCTATCGCCATAAAATATGCTATTTTTCGATGTTGAGGTTGCTAGTTATAAGTGCTTGAACTTTGCTTTTGGTTTAGGTGAAGGAAAACAGGGCAACCACAATCATGTGGGAATTTGACCTAGTTAGAGGTAGAATTTTGCTTCTAAGTGCTTCATGAAAATTGTAGAATGTGTTCCGATCTTTACATTGATATAAAGTATGGAATTTTTGGACAATGAGATAGGAAGTTATGATTTTTAAAAACTGGGATACTGTTTAGGATGACACTTATTTGGGTAGTAACTTTGATTGGGATTCTGATACCTTTAGAGATGAAATTAGTTTTTGAGCCCTTCATAAGCTTTCTGTGATCTTTCCATGGAGACCAAATTTGTCAAATTTGGACCTCTGAGTGAAAAGTTATGCATGTTGGTAGAAGAGGGGAAATAAGTGGAAATAATTGAAAACAAAGAAGGAAAAAAATAAAAATAGGCACGGAAGCTGTCGCCCTCTGGAGGGTGAGCGCGCTAGCGCTAGCGATCGCTAGCGAGGTCGCGCTCGCGATCTCAAGCGCGCACATGTAGCGCACCGCGAGACGCTCGAGAGGGCGAGCGCGATACGCACTCCTTGCGAGACACTCTCGAGTGTGAATGGCCAATTTTTTCCAATCCAACCCTTTTGTCACTCTTTTGCTTATAACTTTTTCATCCGACCTCCGATTGACCTGATTTTTTAAGCGTCGGATTCGTAAGACATTTATTTACCTCCCCATGAGAATTTGTGAATTTTTCAGATTTAATTGAAAATGATGAATTAAATCAACGTGAGAGGACCGAGTGATTATTTTTTTGAACAATGTTTTGGCAATATCCGGACCTATAGAGATCTGAATTGAGTAATTTTTGTGTCTATAGATTCCTAAGACATAGGGGAACATTTTTTTTAAAGAGAGGTTGCCTAGGTTATCTGATGTTGATGGTCTTATTGATTGGGAACAGTAGACTCGAAAGTGGGTGTTTTAGAAAAATTGAAATAAGTATATGAGCAATAAATTGCGAGTTTCATGGTCTTTAGTGCGGCTTAACCCTAGGCATAGATGAGTTTTGATCTGGGAATGATTTTGAGATGGAATTTATGGAATGATACTAGGATTGTCATGAACATGCATCGTACATATTCTATATACACACATGTGCATAAATGAATGCTTATAATTGTGCAAAATTATTAATGTGTGTGCAATGTATTGCATAAATGGGTTGTGCAGGTTAAAAGTCAGCAGTCAGGCGTTTTTAGAATTTGAAAGCAAATGCTAATCTGGAGCGTACTGTGAGTAGACCGAGATGGTCTCATTTCATTATGTGTTCTATTTGAATTTGTATTGATTGACTGCTGAATGTTTATATAAATGGTGATGGATTGTGATTTGATTGTGGATTCTAGACAGAAAGCCCGATGACTGTGTATTGGGGGAGTTGTGATATTGAAGTGCTACTTGAATGTGAATTGGATGAACTATGTGTATTTAATGTGATTGAAAAATGTGTTTTGAGTGTGAATCGTATGATTGATAAGTGTCGGATCACGGTCCGATGACAAATGTCTTTTGATTGTGTATTGCATATGTATGAGAAATGTTTCGCAACTCTACTGTTGAATGTTGGACTACGGTCCGATGACATATGAAAGTGAGTGAATGGGATTGATGCATTTTATTGCATAAGTGTATGGAATATAATGGCTGTTGTGACTAGAGTAGCCACCGATCAGAGCTTAAAGCTTAACAAGTTGAAATGAGTTTCGAGCTCAAAAGTGAATCAGAGCCTCAGGCTTAACGTTTAATGAGCCCTGTATCCTCCAAATAGATAAGAGACAATTATTAACGAGTCCTACATAGGACAGTTTAGGCACTCAGTCACAACAAAATAACAAATGAAAAGTGAGTCTCATGTGCATTGCATGTGCATAATTGTAAATAATGTGAAATGTGAAATAATGTGAGATGTGCAAATTATGTGTTATGTGACTGGGTGAGCCATCGATGATGGTCACTCATTGAGTTCGCAAAACTCACCCAAAATTTGTAATTATTTTTCAGGACTTAGAAGAATACCCGTTAGCAATAGGAGTATATCTATTGCATGTGAGTGAAATAAGAAGTCGGGATCAGTTCGCGTCTGCATTGTGTCCCTTTATTTTTGCACTGAATTATAATTTCTGCAAATTATTGTATTTTGTGTATTTGAGTATATTTGTTGTGTATAACTTTTCGATTGGAAAAAGGTTTTGCAAAAGAGCTTGATCAAAGTGTACTATGTTTTGTTTTTGGAATGGGCTAATCGACATTTTATCTTGTAAATGAAAACGTTTCTGAATAAAAGTGGGCCCAAATTTGTGATTATTAAAAAAATTTATACCGACTTTTGATTGTTTAGTGATATAGCACGTCACCCTTGCGAGGCACGGATTTGGATATCATCATCGATGTCAGGTTTGGGTCATGCGGGAGTGGTGTGTTACATTGAAGGATACATCAAAGTTGACATTGATTTTACTTTTTTCATATCATATTTAGTCAACAGTTCCTTAACATACTTTTGTTGATGAATAAAAATCTTTTCTTCGGTTTGCTTAACTTGCAACCCAAGAAAGAATTTTTACTCGCCCATCATGCTCATATCAAACTCATTTTTTATCAAATTTTCAAAACTAGTACATAACATTTTAGAGGTTGCACCAAAGATAATATCATCAACATAAATTTGAATTATGATAAAATCATTCTTTATGCACTTTCTAAATAAATTCTTATCTACCTGACCTCTATTGAACTTATTTTCAATAAGGAAAGAACTCAGACGATCATACTAAGCTCGAGGAACTTGTTTCAAGCCATACAAAGCCTTATAAAGTCTATAGACATGATCCGGTTTCTTGGCATCCTCGAAACCTAGAGGTTGCTTCACATAAACTTCTTCATCTATAAAACCATTTAAAAAAACACTCTTCACGTCTATTTGAAATAGTTTTATGTCGTGACAGACAATATATGCAAGCAAAATCCTAATAACTTCTATTCTTACTACAAGAGCATAAGTCTCATTGTAGTATATTCCTTCCTACTGATTATAGCCTTGTGCTAATAATCTCGCTTTGTTACGACTCACTCTTCCTGATTCGTCTAGCTTATTCTTAAAAACTCATCTAGTTCCTCTTATGGACTTTTTCGATGGTCTGGGAACTAAGAACCAAACTTTATTCCTAGTAAATTGGTTCAGCTCCTCTTGCATAGCTAAAATCCAATCTTCATCTTGAAGAGCTTGATCAATTTTCTTAGGCTCTATTTCAGAAATAAATGCTATATTTGCTTCTCTTCTAAATTTGGACCTAGTTCGCATACCTTCTAAAGTCTCTCCTATAATCAACTCTTCTGGACGAGAACTCTTATATTTCCAATCTCTTTTCAAATCAAGAGTCTCAGGAATATCTTCAACTTTGTCTAAGGGAGTATCTGTTGGTGATACTTCTTCACTATCAACCAAAGGTACTGATAAGGTTTCATCATCAGTATCATCTCTCTTACTTGGTTGAGAACTATCATCAAACTTGACATGAATAGTTTCCTCAACAGTCTTAGAGATAAGATTGTAAACCCTATAAGTTTTCAATGATAGAGAATAGCCTAGAAAAATTCTAGGATAAATCTTAGAATTGAAATTATCCAAAAAAAATTTGTATTTAATATAGAGCACTTGCAACAAAATGAATGGAAGTATGATATATTAGGTTTCCTTCCATTCTATAACTCATATGGAGTTTTCTTCAACAGAGGTCGCAGAAGTATTCTATTTTGAATATAACAAACTGTATTCACAGTTTCTGCTCAGAAGTACTTAGGAAGATCCATCTCACATAGCATAGTCCTTGCCATTTCCTAAATCGTCCTATTCTTCCTTTCAATAACTCCATTTTGTTATGGGGTTCTAGGAGCAGAGAAATTTTAGAAAATTCCATTCTCTTCTCAAAACATTTTGAACTTCTCATTGTCAAATTCACCACTAAGATCACTTTTAATACTAGCTATAGACATTCCTTTTTCATTCTATAACTTTTTGGACAACACTTTAAAACACTTAAAAGACTCATCTTTATGTGATAAAAATAATATCCAACAAAATCTAGTGAAGTTATCAATAATAACAAGACCATACTTCTTTCCGCCAAGACTCAATGTCCTAGTTGGACCAAATAAATCCATATGTAAAAACTCTAGAGGTCTAGAAGAAGTTACAACATTTTTAAAAGAAAACGTTGTTTTATCCTGTTTTCCTTTTTGACAACTTTTACAAAAAAAATCCTTGTTAAAACTTATTTTTGGTAAACCTCCTACCAAATCATGTTTAATCAACTTGGAAATATGTTTAAAACTAATATGATCTAGCTTGTTATGCCAAATCAGTTTTTCTTGATCAGTTGACATAAAACAGGAAACATTTTGATTTTGAAAATCTTCTAAATTGATTTTGTAAAGATTGTTTTGTCTTTTGGCATAAAAGAATATGAATCCATCCTTGTTTTTGACTTCATAAGAATTTTGATTGAAAGACACTTTAAAACCAAAATCACATAATTGTCTGACACTAATCAAATTATGTTTTAAACTATCAACTAGTAGCACATTATCAATGCATGCAAAGGAATCTTTATCGATTTTATCGATTCCAATTATTTTGTCCTGTTGGTTGTCTCCAAAAGTTACCGATCCTCCCTTCTTATACTGAAGGTCTAGGAACATAGACCTTCTTCCTGTCATGTGTCTTAAGCATCCACTGTCCAAGTACCAATGGTGCTGGCTGCTTCTTCCAAGGAAGGATATCTACAGGTGATATTATTTGTCTCTTAGGTACCCAGATTTTTTTGGGTCCTTTAGGGTTAGTTCTAACATAATTCATACTATGATGATGATGCAATTGATGACATTTCTGATGATGATGAGGCTGATGAAATTTCTTCCTAAAGGGAGCAGAATTCTTTTTATACTGAGTATAGTTTTTAGCAAACTCTAATCCAGTTTTATCATTAAGGTGTCTGTATTTTCCTAGCATATCATTCATTTTTCTAGTACTCTCTGTAAATGTTGATAGATTAACTGAAAGACTGTTTATTCTTTGTTTCAACTGATTGATCTCTTCAGATCTATCTACAACTACCTTTTTCTTCACTCGTCTACTTGTTTCTTTAAGTAGACATTCTCCTTTTCTAACACTTGCGTGTTTTTCAAGTTTTCTACATACTTTTTCTTAAACAATTTATACTGCTTTAGAATTGCATGAGAATCTTCTAATAATTCTGAGTATGCATCGCGTAATTCATTAAGTTTTGAGGTTACCTCCTCATCACTTTCTCCTTCGGCTGCCAGGAAAATATTTGTTTACACCGATGCCTTTGAGTCAGTATCTGATTCAGACGAATCTAGATCTTCCCAGGTTGCCATCATATTTTTCTTACCTTCTATACTCTTCTTTGGCTTTCTTTTTAATAATGGACATTTGGACTTGTAATGTCCCGTTTTATTGCATTCATAGCATATGATGGATGTTTTCTCATTCTTCCCTTCATCTTTGCTATTCTTCTTGAGGTAGGACTCTTTGTTTCCTTTAGCCTTTTTCTTCCACATGCGTCTGATCTTCCTCGACATAAAGGATAGTTCATCATCTTCTTCGCTTGAAACATGATTTGATTCACTGGAATCGTCATCCTTGACTTCCTCAATCTTCAACGCTTTTGATGATGAACTCCTCTTCCTTTGATTCTTATGATTCTTCTATCCGACCTTCAATGCTATGGATTTGTCCCGTCTGGGCTTATCTTCTGCATCAAGTTCAACTTCATATATCTTCAGAGATCTAAGCAATTCATCAAGCTTCAATACGCTCAAATCCTTGGCTTCTTGTATAGTTGTGACTTTTGGTCTCCATCTCTTCAGTAAACTTCTGAGGATCTTTCTAACGTGATCTTGATTGTCGTAAGTTCTACCGAGAGCCTTAAGTCCATTGATGATAGTTTGAAATCTTTCAAACATCTGAACGATAGACTCTTCATCCTTCATCTTGAACAACTCATACTGGTGTACAAGAATGCTTATCTTGAATTCCTTTTCTTGATTTGTGTCTTCGTGTACGATGGATAGTGTATTCCACATCTCCTTCGCAGTATTGCATCTGTGAACTTTATTGTACTCTCTTCTGCTTAGGGCACAACTTAAAGAAAACTTGTCCTTCGAATTTAGTTGGAATCTCACTTTTTGTTCTGCAGACCATCTGATTCGTGGAACAACATTTCCTTCTTCATCTATCGATGTATACGGTCCATTTTCTATTATCTCCCAAAGGTCGATGTGAGTAGATTCAATGAAAAGCCGCATCCTTTCTTTTTAGTAATGATAGTCTTCTTCATTAAACACAGGAGGTCTAATGACGGAGGCACCTTCATCTATATATATGTGTGACTCTGCCATGGATCTTTATCCACACTTTGTTACGGTGGTTCTTGGACACCGAGCTATGATACCAATTGAAGTGAATCACACGTTAGTATAGACTTAATATTCGATATACAAAACGCACAAGAAGGGGGGGTTGAATTGTGTATCCATTTTTTAATATAATCCCCTTCTAAACAAACTTCTTTTAAAAAAATCAACAATAGAAATTAAAAGTTGAGAGTTGAGAGTTGAGAGTAAGAATTAACATAACAGTTTTATACTGGTTCACCCCAAACCGTAGGCTACGTCCAGTCCTCAAAATCCTTTCTGAGATTTCACTATATTTCTCAAAGATACAAGTATTCTTTTCACCGAGCCTCTTCAGGTCTCTTACAACAAGTATTCTTTTCTGACTTAGCCTCTTCAGGCTATCAACTTTTCTTCCTTCTACTGAAAGATGTTTCGAGTTTTGTTATAGACAATAGTAGCTCTAATTTTAACACAATGAATAAAATTTCTAGCTTTTGAATCTCTAGCCTTTCTTGAAAATTACTAACTTTTTCAGTCTTCGACTCCAACTCGTATTTATAGCCTTCATCTTCAACCGCTTCTTGATAACTGCTTCTTTCTTCTTATTTCTTGATCTTTGAAGAAATAGTTATTCAATTGAATTCTGTAACTTACTCAAACTGATTGATCATCTGACGTGGTATCGAGTCTTCGTCTTCGATTCTTTCATCTCATTTTCTTCCGTCTCATTTTCGGCTTCGCTTCGTCTTATTTTGCTTTCTACTTCCGTCTCATTTTGCTTTTCTGCTTCCGTCTCATTTCTATCATCTCATTTTACTTTTTTGCTTCCGTCTCATTTCTATCGTCTCATTTTGTTTTTCTGCTTCCATCTCATTTTGTATCTGCATTATTATTTGTTCTTCATCAAAATTATTAATCGTAAAGTCATTTTGACTTAACAATTATTACCTTTTACAGTTCAAGATACAAAACTCCTTCAATTGATGACTACAAAGGTAAAATTTTGAGTAACTTTGCTTATGAAATTAAAAGTTATTTAGATAAAAGAAGAATTATTTGGGCTACTTTTATATATTCAATTATATGTGATGATTGGACAAATAAAAGACATAAGCCTATTGTTAATTTTTTTAGTTTATTCTGCAAAGGGCACAATATTTTTGAAGTCTATTGATGCATCTAGCCTTGTTAAGAATGTTGATACTCTATTTGAAATACTTGATGAAGTTCTGAATGAATTTGGGCTAGAAAATATCGTTTAGTTCATTACTAACAATGATTTTGTTTATAAAGTAGCTGGAGATTGCAAAGCAAGTATAATTCTTTTTATTGGACTCCTAGTGCTACATAGTATATTAACTTGATGTTGTAAAATATATAGGATGCTAGGTATTTTCCTATTATTGATGAGAATGTGCAAAAAGCAACAAAGGTGATCAAATTCATCTACAATCTTGCATGAGTCTTAAATTTAATAATAAAAGATTCTATCATTGGTAGGAATTTGTGTCGTTCAAATATTACAAGATTTGTAACTTATCACTTTAGTGTTTATTATAATGGAAAAAATAGTTTATACAAATGTTTACAAGTGATAAGAGAGTTGTATTTTAGCATATTAGGTCTAATGTTGGATTGGAGGTTTCTATAATTATACTTGAAGATACTGAATTTTAGTCCCAATGTCGATTTGTCATTCGAATTTGTAAGCCTTTAATGGGGGTACCTTGTCTAGCTGATAGTAATGAGATGGCAATAATACGTTATTTTTATGATGCCATGGAGAGAGTGAAGGAAGCAATCAAGACCAATTTGAAAATAGTTCTTCTTAGGACACACCTTAGCTTGCAATCATCAATAAGAGATGAAAAAGACAACTTTATTCTCTGTATTTGCAGCTGGGGCATTTCTGAATCCTAACATCTATTTTAGACCAAGTTTTACAAAAAAAAAAGCTGAAGTTAATAGGAGAATGCTAGTAACTATTACACCAGTTATTGCCCATGAGATGATCTAAGATCTCCTAAGCTCATAATTGGAGATTTATAAGGATGTTTATGGTAATTTTGGGATGTCAATTGCTATTCGTCAAAGAGATAAACTTAATCTACGTATATATATTTTTGCACTTTTGTCACTTGTTGAAAATTATTCATCATTTTATTGTGTTTATAATGTTACTTTTGTTGTCTTACAATTGCTTGGTAGGACCAATTCAAAAATAGTCTTCTAGAATTGTAAAAGTTTGCAATTTGAATTCTAAGTCAATATGTAAGTACAATAAAGTGTGAAAGGAATTGGAATACATTTGAATTTATCCATTATAAGAAAAGTAATGAATTGGAGCACAAAAGATTGAATGGCTTCGTCATTGTTTGATACAATTTAAAGTTCAGGGAAATTTATGTTATTATCATTATTAAGTTAGATATAATTTCTTATAATTTTTAATAATTTGATAATATTATTTACTAGAGCTCTTAATAAAACAAATAGTTTTGTCAAGGTTTTGAATTTTGTTCTGTATCGATCGGTATCATGCGGTACGAGGTATGTTAAGTCAAAATGATGTTACATAAATGATTTTGATGAAGTACAAATAATAAAGAAAAGCAGACGGAAGCAAATAGAAAAGCAGACGGAAGCTAAAATAAAAAGCAGACGAAAACAAATAGAAAAGCAGACAGAAGTTAAAATGAAAAGCAGACGGAAGCAAATAGAAAAGCAGACGGAAGCTAAAATGAAAAGCAGACAGAAGGAAATAGAAAAGCAGACCAAAGCAAATAGAAAAGCAGATGGAAGCTAAAATGAAAAGCAGACGGAAGCAAACAGAAAAGCAGACAGGAAGCAAACCACGTCAAATCAAGATTCAGTTTGAGTTAGTTACAAAACTCAACTGAATAACCGTTTCTTGAAAGAAGTAAGAATCAAGAATCAAGAATCAAGAAGCAGTTGAAGACGAAGACTATAAATATGAGTTGGAGTCAAAGATTGAAAATGTTACGAAAGTTACGAAAATTACGAAGATTGTAAAAGTTACAAAAGTTAGTGAAATCAAAGAGCTAAGCAATACTTGAAAGAAACTATTGTGCGAAAAATCTAGAGTTACCTTTCTGTAACAATGCTAAAAAAACCTTTCAGTTGAAAGTAGTGCAGATAGCCTGCAAAGGCTAAGTGTGAAAGAATACTGATTGTAAGAGACCTGAAGAGGCTCGGAGACAAAGAATACTTGTAACGTTTTGAGAGATAGTAAAATCTCAGAAAGATATTTGAGGATTGGACGTAGCCCACGGTTTGGGGTGAATCAGTATAAAAATCGTTGTGTCAATATCTCTCAACTCTTAATCCCTCTTATCTTTCAATTTTTAATCTTACTAGTTTTTATACAAGTTTTCGAAAAATACCTTATAACTTTGTTTTTCAGTAGTTCTTGTGAAAAGAACAAGTTTCTTTTAACAAAACGTTTCAGAAGGGGTTTTGTAACGCCCCAAATTAGGGGTTAGAATATTAAAGGAATTTAGTACGAATTATTTAGTTATTTGCTTATTAAATATTTGCTTAAATTGTGCATAAGTATTTTGGCATGCATTCATGACATTTTTCGGGTAAATTGGTTTAATGAGATTTCTGAATTGTTCGGACAATATTAATATAATTTTAGTAATTTTTGTATACTTCAAATATTTTTAAAAATTGTTGGTGAATTAATTTTGAGTTGAAAATTTATTTTACGAGTCATTATTTTATGACGAAATTTTGGTGAATTTTTCAGAAGTTGACTGAAACTTTTGGGTATTTGTTTGTTATAAGAATTCAAAACTATATATTTGGTTTAAAAAGAATATTTTATTAATAAAAATACTACTAACAGAAACGAAGAGACTTATTAACAATTGACATTTGGCTTCATTATATCTATACATACGGACTAAGCTTTCCTGAGAAAGGGACACGTACTATACACGTGAAGGACATGCAAGCTATACCGTAGTCTAATATTCAGTGTTAAGATTTGCGTTGTCACTTGGTTTTTCACCGTTCTTCTTCTCCACCAATGCTCTGTACATTAGGTTTATTAGTTATTGCTGGAAAAAAAATAGCTTCTGTTATGTATATTCTTCATACTTCATCGCCTTCACCGAGTAGCAAGTTTACTGGAAAGACTATCTAAAACAGGTAAGTCACGAGTTTATAGTGTATATCGATATACATGGTTTGTACGGTGATGCTCTTTTCTGTTGTATATGTGGGTTCTGTTTTATGTTAGAAAAACATTGTCTATGGTTATGTTGTTAATTTGTTTTGCATGCTTGGTTTAAAAGATTATATAAATATATGGATATATGGTTTGGGATATGCTCTGTTTTCCTACGTTGTAAAATCGTACTCTGTTCTTGCTATAAATATATACATAGGCATGATCTGTGTAAGGAATGATTCGGTGGTGTAATAGTAATGAGTGTAAGAAGTGTTTAAGCTGGGAATAACAAGAGAGAAGGAGTATGAAACTTCTGGAAACGTTATGTTTGAAAGAAACGCAGTAGTGTGAGAAAGTGAATATGTGTTTGTAAATGATGTTTAAAGTTGAAAATTTTATCTGAAGTGGTTGGTGAGGTTTTGATATTGGGATGAGGTACATGAAGTGTTAGAATAAATAAAGAAAATGAAAGAAAGTGTAATAATAAGAAATTTGAAAGTTTCTAGTAGAGAGAGAGAAAGTTGGAATGTTAAGTTTTGTGATTTTTGGAGTATAAAGTTATTTCTGATGATTCTGATAGGTTAGAAATGCTAAATAGGTTAGTTTTAAAGTGATGAAGTTAAAGAAAAATGGAAGAAAACTTTGTTTTTTCGTCTGTTTTGGTGAAGAAGACGATGAACAGTGGTATAAGTCGACTTGTTGTGGTGTATAAGTCGACTTATTGCATGAAAATGTCATCTCTGCTCTTCAATAAGTCGAGTTATGCAGTGTAAGTCGACTTGTGGTGTTATATAAGTCGACTTGTATAAATATAAGTCGACTTGTGTGTGTTTTAATGGATAAGTCGACTTGTGTAAGCATAAGTCGACTTGTCGTGTTATGTAAGTCGACTTGTGTGTGATAAACTTCACTTTTTTGACCATATCTTTGTCATTCGACCTCCGAATGACTTGATTCTCGAAACGTTGGATTCGTAAGAAATTTTTCTACCTTTCTATGTGAAATTTGTAAATTTTCAGATTTAATTAACAATCAAGGATTTAATAATTTAAGTTAAGAATTTAGGGTTTGGTCCCGAAATTTGTCATGAACATGCATCCTACATATCTATCATACATTGGTGAATTTTTAAGCATGCACAATAGTGATTGGTATCTGTGTTCCCTATTATAGAGGAACGACCACTGCCGGATATTGCCGGAACTTCGAGGCAATAAGCGATAAGGGCGATTTTGGTAAATGTCTGGTCGATAATTTGACGTAATATAGGTAGAAAATTTCAGTAAATATTTTAGATAAGTAATTTGTTTTATGATAAATTTTGTGAGTGCTATTTGTCTGCACATGAAATGTCTGAAATGACCTTGTTCTGTTTTAAAACTGTTAAGTCCTAGTTGTGGGTAAATAGGCATGCTAGAAGGGTCTCAGATGCTCCTCGTTATTTGACACTTTGGTGTCTCTCGATATTGAGACATATGTCTCTCCCGCCGATACTAATTATGGTATCTCCTGTATAAGTCTCGTTACCCACTTCTATTCATGGATTTATAGTTTGATTTGTTCTGTATTCTGATATCTGTTTGATTTTAACATAAACTAAATTATATTCTGATTCTGAAGGATCTCCTGTACTCTGTCGTTCTGTTTAGTATAAAAATCGGTTCTGAAATGCATTCTTTCGTTTTACTGAAATCAGTTAATATAGATTAGTTATTACTCACTAAGCTATATGCTTAGCACGGTGGATTTGCCCCGTGTAGGTTCAGAGCGAAAAGATTAAGGACTGGGACAAGTCATCCGCAGTGGCCAAAAGCTTCTGAGTTTTGTGTTGCGCGAAAATGTATTTTGTTTCTTTTGTTTGGGCCTGTATATATTTTTTGGATTTTTTTTTGAAATTATGAGATGTATTATATGTGTGTTACGTTTAATTTTTAAAAATGCATGTGTGAAACGTTTTGATTTGTTTGTCTTGTCTTGGGTGGCATCCATGTATCCTCCCAGGGGGTATTTGGGTGTTACATCTTTTAGTATCAAAGCAAGTTTAGGCGGTTCTGGTTTAACCACGGCTTGTCTATTGTTTTCTGTTGAGTGTCTAAGTTGTGTTTTGGCCTAATACGGTGTCCCATGTTTTGTCTTTAGAAATTACGATGGAAGGATCTCACGAATTTGTTGACGAAGTTGCTGAGAGTAATCAGCCGGAACAAACTCGTTCTGAAATACCTGGACCGTCAAGGGTCAATCGAGGTGAAGCTGAGGTTCCACCTCCTCCTCCAGCTCAGGGAGAAGCTTTGATTAAGCTGTCCCAGGATATGATGACTTTGTTACATCGCATGACAACACCTAAGGCTTCGATTGATCAGTTGAGGAAGTATGAGGCTGAAGAATTTTCTGGGACATCTCTGGAAGAATCTGAAGGGGCTGAGTTTTGGATTGAGAAGGTGAAGAGGGTACTGGACGAGATTAGTTGTCCAACAGAGCAGATGGTTCACTGTGATGTCTCCCTTCTACAGGGAACAGCTTATGAATGGTGGAAGTTTGTTCTTCGAATTCCTCAGCTACCGGTGCCTCTGACTTGGGAATTCTTTGCCTAAGAATTTAAAACTAAATATGTGACGGAAGCTTACAGAAAGGATAGGTGGAAGCAGTTTTTGAATCTAAAGCAGAGGAGTTTGTCTGTTGCTGAGTATGATCGGGAGTTTAATCGGCTCAGTAGGTATGCCCCTGAATCTGTGCTGACTGAAGAGTTCCGATGTCATCAATTCGAGGAGGGATTGCATGATTCGATCAAGGAGCATCTGGCAGCGTTTTCTATGTTACAACAAGTTACTTACCATCAGTTGGTACAGGCTGCAATAAAAGTAGAAAGACAAGAGACGATCAGGAAAGAAAGAAATCAGAGAAGAGGCTTTAATAGAGGAGGTCAGTCCTCGGGGAAAAGAAATCAGGAAGGTAGTTCATCTGCACCGAGAGTTGCTCAGAGATCTGTGATGAGGGGAAGGCAACAAAACTTTCCTACATCGACTGCTTCTAGTAGGGGTTCCTCTGGGGGTCGAGGTTCTGGTGCTCCGGAGTGCCTACACTGCTCTATTCACCATTGGGGTGTCTGCTGGAGAGCTACAGGTGCATGTTTTCGTTGTGGCAGTACGGAGCATGTGATTGCAAATTGCCTACGAGGCGATGCGGGATGGCAAGCTAGTGGAGAGGTTTCGCATGCTTCAGTTGGGAACAGAGGTCGAGGAAGAGGCCGAGGCGGATATAATCAGAAAAGGGCTAATCCGAGTTCTCACTCAGAAACTGTGAATCGGCCAGCTATGCCTACTGCTTCGGGTCGAGCTTATGCACTAAAAGTTCGTGAGGATCAGGATGCACCAGATGTCATTGCTGGTATGGTTTCTCTCTTTGATTTTGAATTGTATGCATTAATTGATCCTGGATCTTCACATTCATATATCTGTGCTGGAGAAATGTTTGATAAGGAGATGCTTATAGATCAGTTAGAATATGACATGCATGTAACTAGTCCTCTGGGTAGTAGTGTGTTGGTGAATCAGGTGGTTAGGAATTGTCCTGTTAAGATTCAAGAAAGTGAGTATGCAGCGGATCTGATTAAGTTTCCGTTTCATGAATTCGATTTGATTCTGGGTATGGATTGGCTGTCTAAACATCAGGCAGTAATCGACTATAAGGCGAAGACAGTTTTCTTAAAGAGGCCCGACCAGTCTGAGATTGTATTTCGTGGTGGTTGCACACGTGCTCTGATTAATGTAGTATCTGCTATGCAAGCTTAAAAGCTTCTAAAAAAGGGGTGTGAAGCTTATCTAGCTTTTGTACTTAATTCCCAGAAGGATGGTGCTAAGGAGAAACTGCTTGAGATTCCTGTAGTGAATGAGTTTCTAGATGTTTTTCCTGAGGAACTGCCTGGGCTTCCTCCAGAAAGAGAAGTGGAGTTATCTATTGAAGTCATACCTGGTACCGCTCCTATATCCAGAGCACCGTATAGAATGGCTCCTACTGAGTTAAAAGAGTTAAAGTTGCAGTTACAAGAACTTCTAGATAAGGGGTTTATTAGACCAAGTGTATCACCGTGGGGTGCACCGGTATTATTTGTGAAGAAGAAGGATGGTACACTGAGAATGTGCATTGACTACAGGCAGTTAAATAGAGTCACAGTGAAGAATAGGTATCCACTGCCAAGGATTGACGATTTATTTAATCAGTTAAAAGATGCAGGAGTGTTTTCGAAGATAGATCTGCGATCAAGATATTATCAGCTTCGGGTTAAGGATGTGGATGTGCCGAAGACTGCATTTAGGACCCGTTATGGACATTATGAGTTCCTAGTAATGCCATTCGGGTTAACTAATGCTCCTGCAGCATTCATGGATTTGATGAATAGAGTATTCAGGCCGTATTTAGATCAGTTTGTTGTGGTGTTTATTGATGATATACTGGTCTACTCTAGGACTGAACAGGATCATAGTGAACATCTCTGAATTGTCTTGCAGACCCTGCGGGAAAGACAATTAGGAAAGACATTTATATGCTAAGTTGAGTAAATGTGATTTCTGGCTTCAGGAGATATCATTTTTAGGGCATGTAGTCTCTACTGAAGGAATTAGAGTTGATCCTAGTAAGATAGAGGCAATTGTTAATTGGAAGCCACCACGGAATGTGACGGAAGTAAGAAATTTTCTGGGTCTGGCTGGTTATTACCGTCGGTTTGTTAAGGGATTTTCAGTGATAGCATCCCCTTTAACTAAACTTTTACAGAAGGGAGTGAAGTATGAATGGTCTGATAGATGTCAGAGTAGTTTTGATCGGTTGAAAAATATGCTTCATGAAGCTCTGATTAGTTCAACCTACGGCTGGTAAGGAGTATGTTATGTATACTGATGCGTCTGGGACTGGTCTAGGGTGTGTTTTGATGCAGGAAGGTAAGGTAGTTGCTTAACTAAAGACTCATGAACAGAATTACCCTACACATGATCTAGAACTTGCAGCAGTAGTGTTTGCCTTAAAAATTTGGCGACACTATCTGTATGGTGAAAGGTGTAGAATTTTCACAGATCATAAGAGTCTGAAGTATCTGCTTACACAGAATGAACTCAATTTGAGACAACGACGTTGGTTGGAATTATTTAAAGACTATGATTGTATTGTGGACTACCATCTGGGTAAGGCTAATGTTGTAGCAGATGCCCTAAGTCGAAAGACTATCTCGGCTTTATCACTGAAGCAGATTGGATGGAAGTTGGGATCTGATGGAGCCTTGATGACTCAATTGATAGCAAGGCCCACGTTGAGACAGGAGATTTGTAATGCTCAAAGAGCTGATGATAAGTTACAACAACTTATCTTGGCTACTCAGGAAGGTAAACAGACTGATTTTTCTGTGCAGGGAGATGGTGAATTGTATTATAAGGATCGGTTGTGTGTGCCAGCAAATGATAAATTAAAGAAGAAGTTGTTATTTGAGGCTCATAATACAGTATTTACTATGCATCCGGGTGGAAACAAGATGTATCAGGATTTGAAGCAGTATTATTGGTGGGTAGGTATGAAACGGGACGTTGTGGATTATGTAACAAAATGTCTGACATGCCAACAGGTTAAGGCTGAATACCAGGTTCCATCTGGTTTGTTAAATCCTATTCTTATTCCTCAATGGAAATGGGATAACATTACCATGGACTTTGTCACTGGACTTCCTCTTACTCAAAGGAAACATGATGCGGTATGGGTTATTGTGGATAAGTTCACCAAATCTACTCATTTTCTACCTATTCGTCCTGACTATTCATTGGATAGGCTTGCAGATTTGTATGTGAATGAGATTGTAAGACTGCATGGAATACCATTATCGATTATTTCTGATCGTGATCCTCGATTTACTTCGAGATTCTGGAAAAGTTTGCAGGAAGCATTGGGTACTCGACTTAAATTTAGTATTGCTTTCCATCCCCAGACAGATGGACAATCTGAACGACTTATACAGATTTTAGAACGCCCCAAATTAGGGGTTAGAATATTAAAGAAATTTAGTACGAATTATTTAGTTATTTGCTTATTAAATATTTTCTTAAATTGTGCATAAGTATTTTGGCATGCATTCATGATATTTTTCGGGTAAATTGGTTTAATGAGATTTCTGAATTGTTGGACAATATTAATATAATTTTAGTAATTTTGTATACTTCAAATATTTTAGAAATTGTTGGTGAATTAATTTTGAGTTGAAAATTTATTTCTGAGTCATTATTTTATGACGGAATTTTGGTGAATTTTGAAGTTATGCGGAACTTTTGGGTATTTGTTTGTTATAAGAATTCAAAACTATGTATTTGGTTTAAAAGAATATTTTATTAATAAAATACTACTAACTGAAATGAAGAGACTTATTAACAATTGACATTTGGCTTCGTTATATCTATACATACGGACTAAGCTTTCCTGAGAAAGGGACACGTACTATACACGTAAAGGACATGCAAGCTATACCGTAGTCTAATATTCAGTGTTAAGATTTGTGTTGTCACTTGGTTTTTCACCGTTCTTCTTCTCCACCGATGCTCTGTACATTAGGTTTATTAGTTATTGCTGGAAAAAAAATAGCTTTTGTTATGTATATTCTTCATACTTCATCGCCTTCACCGAGTAGCAAGTTTACTGGAAAGACTATCTAAAACAGGTAAGTCACGAGTTTATAGTGTATATCGATATACATGGTTTGTACGGTGATGCTCTTTTCTGTTGTATATGTGGGTTCTGTTTTATGTTAGAAAAACATTGTCTATGGTTATGTTGTTAATTTGTTTTGCATGCTTGGTGTAAAAGATTATATAAATATATGGTTTGGGATATGCTCTGTTTTCCTACGTTGTAAAATCATACTCTGTTCTTGCTATAAATATATGCATAGGCATGATCTGTGTAACGAATGATTCGGTGGTGTAATAGTAATGAGTGTAAGAAGTATTTAAGTTGGGAATAACAAGAGAGAAGGAGTATGAAACTTCTGGAAACGTTATGTTTGAAAGAAACGCAGTAGTGTGAGAAAGTGAATATGTGTTTGTAAATGATGTTTAAAGTTGAAAATTTTATCTGAAGTGGTTGGTGAGGTTTTGATATTGGGATGAGGTACATGAAGTGTTAGAATAAATAAAGAAAATGAAAGAAAGTGTAATAATAAGAAATTTGAAAGTTTACCGTAGAGAGAGAGAGAGAAAGTTGGAATGTTAAGTTTTGTGATCTTTGGAGTATAAAGTTATTTCTGATGATTCTGATAGGTTAGAAATGCTAAATAGGTTAGTTTTAAAGTGATGAAGTTAAAGAAAAATGGAAGAAAAATTTGTTGTTTAAATCGATTTGGTGAAGAAGACGATGAACAGTGGTATAAGTCGACTTGTTGTGGTGTATAAGTCGACTTATTGCATGAAAATGTCATCTCCGCTCTTCAATAAGTCGAGTTATGCAGTGTAAGTCGACTTGTGGTGTTATATAAGTCTACTTGTATAAATATAAGTCGACTTGTGTGTGTTTTAATGGATAAGTCGACTTGTGTAAGCATAAGTTGACTTGTCGTGTTATGTAAGTCGACTTGTGTGTGATAAACTTCACTCTTTTGACCATATCTTTGTCATCCGACCTCCGAATGACCTGATTCTCGAAGCGTTGGATTCGTAAGAAAATTTTCTACCTTTCTATGTGAAATTTGTAAATTTTCAGATTTAATTAACAATCAAGGATTTAATAATTTAAGTTAAGAATTTAGGGTTTGGTCCCGAAATTTGTCATGAATATGCATCCTACATATCCATCATACATTGGTGAATTTTTAAGCATGCACAATAGTGATTGGTATCTGTGTTCCCTATTATAGAGGAACGACCACTGCCGGATATTGCCGGGACTTCGAGGCAATAAGCGATAAGGCGATTTTGGTAAATGTCTGGTCGATAATTTGAGACGTAATATAGGTAGAAAATTTCAGGAAATACTTTAGATAAGTAATTTGTTTTATGATAAATTTTGTGAGTGCTATTTGCCTGCACATGAAATGTCTGAAATGACCTTGTTCTGTTTTAAAACTGTTAAGTCCTAGTTGTGGGTAAATAGGCATGCTTAGAAGGGTCTACAGCTGCTCCTGTTATTTGACACTTTGGTGTCTCCTGATATTGAGACATATGTCTCTTCTGCTGATACTAATTATGGTATCTCCTGTATAAGTCCCGTTACCCACTTCTATTCATGGATTTATAGTTTGATTTGTTACGTATTCTAATATCATTTGATTTTGACATAAACTAAATTATATTACGATTCGAAGGATCTCTGTGCTCTGCTTGATTACATTTAGTATAAAATGGGTTCGAAATGCATTCTTTCTATTTACTGAAATCAGTTAATATAGATTAGTTATTACTCACTAAGCTATATGCTTAGCACGGTGGATTTGCCCCGTGTAGGTTCAGAGCGAAGAGATTAAGGACTGGGACAAGTCATCCGCAGTGGCCAAAAGCGTCTGAGTTTTGTGTTGCGCGAAAATGTATTTTATTTCTTTTGTTTGGGCCTGTATATATTTTTTGGATTTGTTTTTGAAATTATGAGATGTATTATATGTGTGTTACGTTTAATTTTTAAAAATGCATGTGTGAAACGTTTTGATTTGTTTGTCCTGTCTTGGGTGGCATCCATGTATCCTCTCAGGGGGTATTTGGGTGTTACAGGTTTAATAAAAAATATAGACAATTCAACCCCCCCTTCTTGTGCATTTGTATATTGTATAATAACTCTTGTATTAACGTGTGATTCACTTCAAGGTAGATGTACTTATGTACCAGATGTAAATACCGATCGGTACCAACATATTTTGTCTGGTACCGGCTTACCTACAGTATTTATAATATTGGTCATATACTGGTCGGTACCAAAAATTTTAAAAAATATGAGACTTATTAGCAAAATTTTCAAAAATTGCTCTCCCCTTCCTTTTTTTTCAAAATTTTTAATTAGTTATTTAACGTTTGTTTGTTTAAACTTTTGGAGGGTGAATAAGCACTTTTTTTCACTGCAAAAGTTATTTTTAAAAAATGAGTGTTTAGCTGTAAAATCCAAAAGTACTTTTTTCATATAAATGACTTTTTTGGAAACTAAAATACAGTTTTTTGAAAAACTCAAATTTGAAGCTTTTCAAAAAAATACTTTTTCAGGTAGATTTTCATATTAATTAATGAATCTATTTTTAGTTCTCTTTACTCTTATGTTTTTACACATAATTTCCACAAACACACCTTCACGTTTATTTTGAGATTTATATAATATTATTTGACTTTTTATATGTTTTAATATTTATTTTTATATTAGTTTTACTTATTATAATCCATATAAAAGATTGGTTAGATATATTTTCATTTATGTTTAATCGATTTATTCAAAATTATATAATGATTAATACATTGTGCTTTGCATATTGTTTAATATATTTTAAATAATATTTATATTTTAAATTATATTTATTACAAAATAAAATATAGTTAAAATTAAAAGTACTTTTATTTTTATGTTGTTAAGCGATCTATTGTATGAAGTTCTTTCAAAAAAGCTCTTTTTTAAATGATAGTTAAACAGTCAATTGACTTCTTAGAAAAGCTCTTTTTAGAAAAGCTCTATTGACAAAAGCTCTATCGACAAAAACTCTACTGATATAAGCCCATCCAAACAGGCACTTGGTTCAACTTTTATTGTGATTTTTTAATTTTTAGTTTTAAAATAAAATAAATATTTTATTACTAATAATAGTTATTATACATTAAATAAAACTTAAAAATAATTTATTTTAATTATTTTAATTTAATCTTTTATACAATATTTATTAATAAAGTATTATTAAAATTTTATTTTAAAATAAATAATTTAAAATTATTATTTAATTTATAAACTAATATTTATTATTTTTAATTATTAAATCAAATTTTATTTGAAATTTATATATTTTAAAAATATCTTAAATTTTAATTATATTTATTAATAATTATTAAATTAATTTTATAAATTAAATTAAATTAAGATATTTATAATTTTAGTAATAATTAATTTTAATTAATTAAATATATAATATGTTTAATTGATAGTAAATTAAATAATATATATATTTTGTTTCATGTTTCAATTCTATTTGGTTGTTTCCTTATCACGAACTCTTGTTGTAAATTGCAATAATTTGAGAGTTAAGGATATTTATTGTTCTTTTATTGGATGTTTTGATGTAATTATTACTTATTATGTGATGAAAATTGAAATTGTAATATTTTAAATACTTTGTATTGTTCTAATTTTATATTTGTACGATGGTAATTGGCTTTTATATAAATTATGGTTATTATTTATATGTGAAATATCTAAAATTATTGTTATTTCATATTAATTTTGATTATTATTTATTATTATATTTTTGAAGACAATTTTAAAAGTATATAATACAACGGTACAATATGAAAATAGACTATTTTGTAATTTTTAAAAATTTAGGGATTATTTCATAAATTTAAAATTATCCAAAATGATGTTCGAGATTGACCGATATCGGCATAATATTTTACCGAACTCAATTTGGTACTAAGTTCGATAAGATATTCACAACATTAAATTCTATAGATCTAATATTTCCCTTAGTCATATCAATCTTTTGTCATATTGAGTTTACGAGGGACTGAATTTGATAGATGAGAGTGACTTAAAAAATAATCTTTAAATAGGAAAGTATTGATATGTCATTTAATGTAATGAATTTAAATGATGATGAAGATGAGACTCCTCTCAAAGATAAAAATTTTGTACTAAATGAGAATTAGGATCAATGCAATTTGAGTGGATATTCGATTAAATAAAATTTCAGGTTTTTTGTTTCTTCTCTTCTTTTAATTTCACTTATATTGTTTGATGTATATGTTATAATTTTATATATTTTTGCTTCAGGCTTCAATTTTAGTTGGCTCTTCAACATGAACTCTTATTGTAAATTGCAATTGTTAGCAAATCATAGATATTTACTTTCTTTTATTTCATGTATTTATTATTTATTATATGATGAAATTGTAATATTTTAAATACTTTGTATTGTTATTAATTTCATATTTGTATGATGATTAAATAATCTTTTCATATTAATTGTCATCTTATTTATATGTGAAATATGAGGAAAATAATATTAATAAAATAAATAAATTATTGTTATTTTAAATTTTATTATTATGATTTTTGAAGACAAAGTTGATGTAAAATTATAAATTATATATTACAATATCTTGAAGGGCTATTTTGTAATTAAAAAATTTAAGAACTGTTTTATAAATTTAAAACATTACATGAAACAATATTGGCATTGACTAGTGTCGGTATAGTATTGTCGAAACCAAATTCGAGATTGGTACTAATACGATATTCATAATATTGATGACACCACTATTTTTATATTATTTTTGAATAGTATGAGACGACATACATCACCTTGATGTTTTTTGTGTAATATATGAGGATTAACCATTTCGTAACAAAAAGAAAAAAATATTAGTGACCAAATTATATTTTGTCACAACAAATAGAAAATATTAGTTACTAACATATGTTTTGTCACAATTACAATTTATTCCTTAAAATTATTTTAGCGTAAATTGCATAGGCTTTTAATGACAAAACTTAGTGATAAAAGAAAAATTGTCACTATTAATATATTAATAGTGACAACTTAATTGTGAAAGATACTAAATGATCACAATTACTATTATATTAGTGCCAAAAAAATAAATCGTCACAATTAATCCAAACAATAGTGTCAATCAATTGTCTTGTCACAAAAAATCTTGTATTTGTGATGAAATAATACTTGGTCACAAAAAAATTGTCACTAAATGTCTTAATTCTTATAGTGATTTTACACGATAACATAGAGGATTTAAATTCCATCACGTTAACATAGAGGATTTAAATTCCATTAAGGGCTCGATGCATAAGCCCAAATTGAGTTGAACCGATGCCCGCACATTTTAATCATGCACAGAATTGAAATCAGTTTGAGTCATAAAATATTGCAAATTCAAAGCCTCCACTTTCAAATTATATGACTTGTGTGAATGTTTTCATTTGATTTTATGTTATCTCTCTCAATTTTAATAATGATTTTATTAAGCTAAGTCAAAAAGAAATGAATAGAAGAGTTCATTTTCTAGAGTTTTGACTTTTGACTATGGTACAAATAATTTTTAAAAATAATTTAACTTTTTATAGTTTAAAAGTTATGGAGGACAATTTTGAAAAGTGAAATTCAAATTTAGTTAAAGAAATAAAGATGGACCATTTTAATTTGCAATAGGCTTTATTGGTTAAGTTACAATTCAAACTGTTTTGTTTAAGCTGATCGTAATCCAGGTTTCCTTTTCTGGCTAGTCCAATATAAAATTGGAATGCAAGAAGTAGGTTACCTTCTTGGCTGGTAAGCAACTGACGCACATTTTCTTGCAGCCCAGGCCCCAGGGGCAGCAACCTATCTCAACAAACCTTGACCCTTGTCCTGTGACTGTAAGACCGAAATAATCATATACGTACGTACGATGTATATAGTACTGGTACTGTTTCTGTGGTCCTTAAGATCTGCCGTAAGGTAAAACTCTTGCAATTAAACGGAAGAAAGTTCAATTTCTTGCAATCCAATGACCCCAGCACGGGGCACATTAATGGTATTAACTACAAACAAGAAAACACAAAACAATTTCTTTTAGATTGTAAGAGGAACCCTCTTGAGTGTGTGCAAAAGGAACTTCCAGGAAATGACAAAACAACTAATTAAATATCTCGAAGATGCCTAAGATTGACGGGAGAAATGTATTTTGCGTCCCCATCGATTAGTTGCTTGGCAAGAATTAGATTGGCTGCTTCACTTGGATGGTAAGGATCCCAAAAAACATGCTTCGAACGGTCCTGGCACATGCTAGACGTTGGTCCACATGGTATTATCCCTGCGAACTGCCCTCCATTTCCACAACATGCTGTGCTTGCAGTTGAAAATCCTGCAATTTTAAACCTTACTGAGATTATCCCTCATTTTGATTACTTTTACCATAGTTTTAAAGTTGTGGAAGACACTGAAACAAGTTGTCGCGAGTTTATTTTCCTTTTAACATGCCAAATCCCAACCGGGAGTACTGGAAACATAATTTCTCCAGAGAAAACAAAGATGAATAGAAGCTAGGTCATATCGCATGTCGCTTACCATATTTATCATAATTTGTAATGAGTTCCATAACCATGTCGTACACATTTGCAAGAACAAAAGTGGCTCCAGGTAGGTTATCATTTAGTTGAGCAACTAAATCCTTCAGTCTCCCATTGTACTGAAGAGCCAGCTTGTTAGCTAAGTCCACACATTCATTCTCTTTCAGTTGATTTATAGTCTTCTGATACGGTATGCAGCCTATTGGCCCAACATTCCCTAGAACAAATTTTCTTGCGTCCAGTTTATAAAGTCTCTGCCAAAAAACACTTTCCAGTATCAGAAATCATTAACAGTCAAAAATCGCAGGCTCATATAACTAAAATCAAAGATTGGTTTGCTTACGGTGAGCTGATCCTTTAAGTGACTGATCATGTCATCAATGAATCCGTCTGGACTTTGAGTGATCCGAGCTCCAACAGATAGGACTGGCATTAGATAGTTATTCAGGAAATCGTTTGCTCCTATAGTGATTGAGAAGATGGACTTCTTCTGGAGATAGTCTTTTGCTTTGGATGGACCGAGCAATTGATCAATCTGTTTTCTGGTGATGTTGAAATAATCAACTTGTATATCCATTCCTATCCTGTTGATCTGCAAATCATTTACCTAAAGTTTATAAAAGGCACATGCATGCAGGTATTCCAAAGACGTGAAAAGAGATGGAATTTGAGGGTTGTAAAGCGCTAACAAAAATTCTTCCAGTTGCATTCATTATCCCTCCTCCTCCTGATGCATAATTCACACCAGAAAGTATAGCTTTTCCTGTAGCGTTTGGAGATAGAAATGGAATTGCATAGTTTGGTATTCCTAGCTCTTCTCCTGTAAACATAGAGCAGATAAATAGTTGGAGCAAAAGAATATATACGGCCTATATTAATCATCACGATGTTTATTTAGGTACGAAAAACTTACCTACGATGTCACCGATGGTCCTGCCATTCGTGTACCGGCCGGTGGGGTTACCTCCAGAAGCTTGAAAATCAATCCCGTTAGGTTTCATATTTGCCTTGGACAAAGTTGGCAGATAGTTATTGTTTCCTGCGTCAACTAGAGAATCACCAAAGATAAAAGAAGCTCCCAAAGATGGAGTAGTAGTACTATCACCGCCGGCCTTCGCTGCTAAGTAGCTCAAGTTGACAATACCAAGAAACAAAGCCAAGATACTAAGTTTTGCAGCCATGCTTTCTCTAATTCACCTAGTTAGTGAGAAAACCTTGATTGGTGGTAAGTATTTATGAGGCTTTGTTGTGACAATAGAGAAGAAAAAGGGTCCTTAAAGGTGAAACTTGTAAGCATGCTCTGGAGATGTTGCATTTTGGTATGACCTTATTTAGAAGACATGGAAGGAGTGCAGGATCGGAAATTGTTTCACTAGGGTAGTTCATCAAACCATTGTCCAAATTTCTCAACGTGTTACGAAACTTTGGATGTTGCCCTCTGTTTACGAAAGTGGCTGATTACAAGTCAAAGATCGATCCATTTTTTAATCAACAGAAATCGAAATTCAGATTGTTTTGGGGGGACCACGGTTTCCTGTGGTTTAGGAGTTGGTGGCGGTAATGTAATGCCACCGAGTAGCTAGCCAGAGGAGTTAAAAGTGATTAAAGTACACTTGGGGTATTTAATAATTTAATAGATCCCGTTATGATATCAATTTTTAAAATTGACTGATAATTATCAACTTTTAAATATATTAAGATTTTGTCTCTATTTAATAAGTTGTTTCTTATTACAAAGACAGATTGAATAAGGAGTTTATATCTAAAATCGTTTTCACATTATTGAGTTATAAAAAGGTTAGTATTCATAAACTCTATCTTTGTATTAGAACAAAATTATGAATATTTGTGAGTTCTATTAATTTTAGATAGTATGATGTTTATGAAAGTTATGGTTATTATAAGAAATTCATGATTATCCTTTACAATAGATTTTCATGATTTAGAGAAACTTATAAATCCTAATCTAAAATTTTAAGAAAATCCTAAATTTAGATTAGCATCGGTTTGATGATTATGTTTAAAGCAAGAACCTTGAATTGAAGCCTATGTATGGAATTTTAAAAAAAGAAAATTACTAAAAAAATTTCCCAACGCTAGTGCCAGATGCTGGGAATAAAGTCATAGAAATGATGACGTGGCTAGCACTAGCCATACGACCAACGTCACTAGTATACTTTTATTCTAAAATCTTATATTTAAATTTCAGTTGCTCATATTTTGATACTAATGAATAATAGATTGAAACTCATTGTTATAGAATGTTTTGACATCATCCAAACGTGGTTTGTTTATTTTTATAATTAATGAGAATGAATGTAAGCAATACATATACATAAATAGTAGTATTTAGATATGCAAAGATAGTAAATATTTCTAATTAGTATATGTGTGATTATCGAATTATGTAAATGTTAGCATCATTATTTATTGTATGGTATATTAACATGTTGCGTAAAGGTAAACATTAGTATACAATTTACTAGAATCATTATGTGTTGTATGGTATACTAATGGATTGCCTAAAGGTAAACATTAATATATAATTTATATGAATCATTCTATGCTATATGATGTGTTAATGGATTGCCCAAAGGTAATCATTAATATATAATTTATGAAGTTTTTTACTGAATCTATAGAGCATGTTGTTGTATGACTCAAAGCATTAATGTTAAGTTGTAATTTCCTATAGCAACTATTGCCATGCATCTAAATCTTTCATCTATTATAATGTTTAATAAACTAAACTTTTTTTAATGGAGTAAATAAATTCAATTCTATCTTGGAGTTTTAGACTTAGATTTGGCACTCAACATTGAGAAATCAAATGCTTTGCATGTTTTGAGCACTCATGAGGAGAAAATCTATTTTAACAACTAGAAAAGATCAAGCAAATTAAGTTTGATGTATATGAAGATGACAATTGCTGGCAATATTAAGTTTGCTCTTTCCAAAACTGAAAGTGCTAAATAATTACTTAGGTTTGTGGAAGAGCGCTCCTAAACTGCTAACAAAAATTTTGCTCTTATGGGTACATTGACCACTATGAGACATGTCATTGAGGTGAGAAACATTGCAGTAAGACTTAAGTCCCTGGGAATAGAGTGGATGAAAGCTTCCTTGTGTAGGTTATCTTGAGCTCATTATTGTCTGAGTATGTCCCTTCCAAATGAATATAATACCATGAAGGACTAATGAAATGTGCAAGAGTTGCATTGAATATTGGTTCCTTTTTGAAACAATGTTGAAGTTCCTTTCGATACTTAGTTGATTATCACTGGTTGTACTACTCATATTTCTAATACCTTGCAGGGATTTCTTTTGACCCAAACCACAAGATAAAATTATAGATTTATCAATATGGCCAATCGAATGAGAATTCTAGTGGAAGCTATTGGGACTTATTGCTTAATCCTGGACATTAGATATCATTAGGACTTATGTAAAACTTTTCATGCACCTATTATCTATAGGAATTTAGTTTCTTTATCCAAAATTGATAAATCTAAATACTCATTTAAATTTGGTAGTGATAGTTTTGGTTTGTACAGATATTCCCACTTGATTGGTAGTGATGGTTTATATAAATTAAACATTAATGTTGTTTATGATGAAACTTTATTGACTCTAAATCTCAATCTTAGTATCAAACGTAGTTTAATCGATGATAGATCTACTTACTTGTGGTATAAGAGTTTGGAACTCGTTTCTAAAAATTGATTCTTACGATTAGTAAAAAATGAAGTACTTCTTGAATTAAATTTCATGAATCTTAAAATTTATGTGAATTGTATTAAAGGTAAACAAACAAAACACACAATAAAAAAGGAGCCATAAAAAGCACTCAGCTTCTTGAAATAATTCACACTGGTGTTTGTGGATCATTTAATGTGCCTACTTTCAACAAAGAAAAATATTTTATCACTTTTATAGATTATTATTCATGTTATAGATTTGTCTATTTGCTACATGATAAATCTTAGGTTGTAAATACCTTAGAGGTTTATATTAATGAGGTTAAAAGAAAATTAGACAAAAAGGTAAAAATAGTCAAGTTTGATAGACTTGGTAAATATTACAGTAAGTATGATGAAAATGGTTAGTCCTTTCACTAAATTCTTTAAAAGACGTGATATTTGTGTGCAATTCATTAATAAGGAAAGCGTAAATAATCTTGGCCTTTTATACAATTGTTAAGAACGAGGAAAGTGGTTTATCCATTCATTGAAATCAAAATGGGGAAGGGGGATAATACCTGGCTTTGGTATAACAATTGGACCTCCTTAAAGTCCATTAATCCTAAGAGACGATAATTTTTGTCTCATCAACAAAATCCCTCCTAAAGTTAGAGTGAATAGGGTAATTCTTTCAAACTCATGGAGCTTTTAATTCAGAGGAGCACACATATTATAGAGGTACTTTCCCAATTTCTTGCCTAATGATTTTGTTTGTGATCAAACCCATTTGATCTTTATGCAACCAAAGGGGAATTCTCTAATGCATCATGCCTTAAAGCTCTGAATCCAAGTTTTCCTTTAGTTCCATAGTTTAACATTGTCTTGAATGGTTCTTTAAAGTCTAAGGCTTCCTTCATCACTTGGCTAGTAGTAAGGAAAAGATTGAAAATAAAGGATGGGATTTTTGGCTCTAATGATGTCTTATGTGAATTATGCAATCTGGAAGTTGAAAGCATTGATCATCTTTTCTTCAAATGCCATTATATAACTTGCTTATGGGCTAAAATTAAACACATTATAAATACTATATGCTTGGAAACTAATTGAGACAATATCTTGAGATAGGCTAAAGAGAAGTATCTCTCCAGTGGACAAGATAAGATATGTCTTAGTCTCAGCTTGAATTGTGTGGTTTACTCAATATGATTTAAGAGACGTCAAATAATTTTTAGCAAGATCAAAACAGATAAACATGTCTTAGTTCAAAGATTATTTTGTTAGATCAGAGAAACATTGGTGGCTCTTCAGGTGATGGAGAAATTGATTGCACAGTCAAGAAGACAATGGAATTTATAAACTCATTACTACTTCTAGGATAATTTGATTACTTTGGTTATTCCTACTTTAGTATAATTTTGTAAATGTATTGTCTTACTTCCTTTTAATGTAACTTATTAATGCATTTTAAGGCTTTGAAACGAATTATTCTTTAATTTTCAAAACAAATACGTGATGTTGGGCATACTATAACAAAATGATATGGTAGAAAGGCATAATAAAACTTTGTTAGATATCATAGGAAGTATGATATGTAATTCATCTTTACCCACTTCTTTGCGGATATATGCTTTAAAAATTGTCATGTATTTATTAAATAGGGTTCCTAGTAAGATAGTTCTGAAGAATCCCTTTGAACTGGAAGGAAACCTAGTTTAAGGAACCTAAATGTATGTGGTTTCTAGGTAGAAATTAGACATTTTTATCAACATGAAAAAAACTAGAAACAAGATGTAACACCCCACTCCCGCAAGACCCGAACCCGATATCGATGGTGATATCTGAGTCCGTGCCCCGCGAGGGTGGCGTGCTACAACATTCATTCAAAACTCAGTATGAACTTTATGTTTGTTTTTTTTTCAAACACATCCACATCAATATTTTTACGGAAACAATAAACACGAACAATTCAATGGCCTCAGGGCCCTTTTTATAAATCTCATTTATATCAGTCAGTGAATTTACAATTTGACCTAATTAGTCATACACAAATTCAGAAAAAATAAAATACACTAATGCAGGCTAATGCAGACGCGAACTGATCCCGACCTCTATCCATCACTTGAATGCTTTAAGTATACTCCCGTTGACCTAACGGGGTATTCTTCTTATCCTAAAAAAATAGTTGCAATTTTGGGTGAGTTTGCGAACTCAATGAGAAACCATCATCGATGGTTCACCCAATTCATGCATTACGCAAATAGCGTACAGATTGTCACAGTAATACATTCAGAAAACCATATAGCAATTTACATATTCTCATGCAATCACAGAACTCAGAAATTTCGCAAATCAATTATCACAATTGTATCATGCACCCTTGCCTATTTCCCATTCACTGCATTCAATCCATCACAATGAGTATACAATGCATATGTGACTCTTTCCCATTTTATTACAGTGTTGTGACCGAGCGTTTAAACAGTGATCAGTAGGCAGTAGACGTGTCTAGGGAGTAGGAGAGCCCTCTGGGTATGCACTAACTCCCTTCGAGCTCGAGGCTCTTTTCGATGTCGATGTAAGCGATGGCGATGAGCGATCTAGGGAGTAGGAGAGCCCTCTGGGTATGCACTATCTCCCTTCGAGCTCGAGGCTCTTTTCAGTATCAGTGGCAACTCATGTCACAACTATTATTATCCGTTTATGTATTTGTGTATGAATGCAATATGCCCAATATATCACCAATCACATTGCCTCTAAAACCCATTTATCAAAATATACATAATATCATACAGTCACAAAATCACATTGCAGTCCAATCCAATTTATCTGAATCAAACATATCATTCTCAATCATACAGATTTTCATACAGTCACAATTTTTTACATTCACAGCCAGTTTACACTTCAATGTCCAATCCCCATTCCTTTGGACCTTCGGTCCGACATTTCAGTCATAATCAGTTTTCACATAAACACCATTATTCTCTACAGAATTATCAGTACAGAACTATAAACAATTAGAAATTGAGGAACCAACTAGGTTACTCACCTGTAACTTCCGAGCTACTGCCTGGAAGTCTTAGCAATATCCGTGAAATGTCGTTCCAACGGTACCTCTATAACAGTCAAATAATTACCTATATTACCAAAAGCACAATCAGAAAGGTTCACAAATGCACATGCTGAAATGCAAAAATATACGATGCATATTCGTGACATTCCCGGCGCTAAACCCCAACTTCACTATCTTTGCCTCAAAACCCACTTTTCATTCTATGAACACTATAACATTGAGACAATACCCTTATTCTTATGACAGAATCTAACTTTTCACCCAATTGTTCAATTATGACCCATTTGATTTCAGTGTCATATCATGGAAATTCCACACTGTTTCCTTTCTAAAAAATTCAGTTCAATTTACCACATCATACCACTAAAATATTCTCAAGTAAAACCTCAAAACCAATGTCATCTTGAATCAGATCAAGTTTGCCCAGTATACTCTATTTCTGAAACCTCAAAAGCATTGAATTTATTTCAGAAGTCTCAAAATGATACTTCAATTTTCATGAAACAATCCTTAGGTTGCAAAAGGAAACCATATTCAACTTTCTTTCAATATTTAAGATCTCACTCATTTTGATTTCAAACTTTCTTTCTTTATCTCAATTGTAGACCCCTTCTCTCTAGTTTATAACGAATCAAAAATCACCTCAATTGGAGGTCTACACCAATAGTTATGCCCCAAAAATAAAACTATTTCAGTTCAGAAAATGAACAGCCTCGCCTCGGCGAAAGGGCGCGCGCCGTGACGTCAAATACGCTCGTCGCGGCGAGGATTGACGGGCTCGCAGCGATGTCTCACCTGGCTCGTCGCGACGAGGATTTAACCGCTCGTCGCTGCGAGTACTTATCCGCTCGTCGCGACGAGGCCCTCACAGACGTCGCGACGTGCGAGGCTCCACTCGACTTCTCCGAGAGATTTTCTCCCAAAATCTCTCTAAAATCAACCATAACTCACTCTCAACTACCACAATCTTACACATTTAAACCCATAAATGCATTTCAACAACAATAAAACCAAATTAAAGCTAATTTACTTATCAATCAAGCTCTCAATCTTCAAATACCCGTAAATCTTCTCCAACTCTTAATCTCACTCTAAAGCCCACGGCCAACACTTAAAAACACAACAATCTTCATCTTCCTTAAGGTTTAGACTTGTCTTTGCACAAGGAGAAGTAAGCAAGAAGAGTCTTGTAGAGGAAGATCCAAGAGCTACTCAATGGAAGGAGATGGCTTGCCCTAACGTGGAAGACAAAGATAACTGCCAAGGAAATTTAGTGATTTTTCAAGAGGGACAACGACAAGTTAGGGCATCAAGGGGTTTACTCACTTAACACTTCAAAACTTAGGGCTAAGTCCTTGGCTTCTTTTCACTTTTCAAATTTCATTTCTATTTTAGGTTGTCTCTAAATTCCAATGGCTCGACATTTTTATTCCTAAAGTTATAAATCTAATTTTCCATTACCATTGAACAATTTTTCAGTACTATCAATCAGTCAGTCCGTCACTTATAAGGTTTTCCAGTCCGAACTTTTTCTCCCAATTTGCCAGGGAAAATTTCCTAAGGGTCACTATCAACTGATAATCACTCTAAAATAATTCTAACTCCAATATTCAAACCCAATATTCCAAAATTTCCAATAAATCATAATCAAGTATAATTATCTCAAAATTCACAAATCACATCATAGTCGCAAACAAATGCCGAAAAATGTCATGAATGCATGTACCTATATGTGCATGTGCAAAATGTATCATTCCTCTAAAATTAGAGGCCAGATGAATGCTCATATCAATTATAAGCAAATGTAAAATCCTAACCCATTCCAAATTACCAATATTCCCATCACATCGGTAACGGGATGTTACAATTCTCCCCTCCTAATAAAAATTTCGTCCTCAAAATTTCTTACCTGAATGATCGAATAGATGAAGATACTCTTTCCTCATGTACTTCTCTTTTGCCCAAATATCTTATCAAATACACTTCCAATGACCAAAACTGATAACTCATAAGACTCTTCAATCACTGATTCGGTTATTACACTATCTTGACTGTTTTATGAGCATATTTCAGACTACTTACCAACTTATACTTCGTATATTGTCAATCTATCTTTGTTGATCATACTATCATTTCAGAACTTGATCACATATCACATATCATGCATATAAGACCTTTTTCACCAATAACACTAATTTAAAAAAAATTTCACACACATACAAATTCTTGTGGCTTAACTTACACTTTCTCCAAATCTAAGCACACCTTTCCAAGATGGTACACACAAAAACATTTCATCTTTTATGAGTCACTTTACTCTTATTTCAAATTTATCTCACATTCATTTTGGTCTTATTTCATTTTAGGCCTTCTACCACTCAATTGTTAAGGCGAATAACCACCCTTCTGTCATATTATGCCATATCCCTTCTAATGATGCCACTATGGTAACAATTGATAGCCCTAATTGGAACTATACATCAATCTCATGTCCCAATGAACTCCAAAAATATCAGTTTTACATTTGTCTCCAACGGTCAAGTCTGTTGGCTATTCACACATGTAGTCATTCGATTTTACATTCTAAACCTTCAATAACTCTTTCAATATACTCGCATCAAGCCCGCATATTCTAAATCCTCAATTTGGGCTTTGCCAATCCCTTTTTATACACACCTGATTTGGAATTCCAATAGCTAATAATACTTTCTTTTTGCCCCTTTGTTAGGTCGACATTTTGCACTCAGTATTACGCTAGGTTTGAAAACCTTATCGCCCAAATTGTGATCTTTTGCTATTGAAATTTCTATTCAATACATTGAATTGCAGCACTAGCTTTATTATGATGTAATCAAACGCATAACCTTGTTCAATACTTTCAAACTCACAAAAATCACAATCGTTATCGATTTGCACATTCATAGATATATCCAAAATGTTTCTGTACGAATAGAGTCTCCAAACTTTCAAAGCAATACCTAGTATAACAAATTTCAATCATCAATTCACAATGCAGCCCATGAGGTTATACTTGTCCCTAGGTACATAAAACCACTTTATACTATTTCAACAGATTGCATCGTAACCTTTACTAGGACACTTCGATAAATATTGTAAAATCTCCAAATTAAAGTGATATGATCAATACTCGAGTTGTAAATTTCTCACAATGTCTCTTTTTTTTTCATCAGTCATACGATTCACACGTTTTTCCTCAAACATTTATGGCAAAGGGCTAAGACTAGAAAACCTTTAACAACCTCTGGACGCATCCAACATATAGCTAGTTCTAAATAACTCCAAAACCCATATATATCTATATCCCTTACAATTTCGCATTTTATCATTACCTCTATCGTCATTAAGTCTCCCAAAGTGCCAAGTTCGAATATTAATTCGTCCACAATTTATTTTGATCAAACTAAGATTCACTTTTATGAAACTTTCATGATATATAAGATTTCCTCATCTATGCAAAATATTCTTCTCCAATTTTCAAATACGTTCAATATATCATTAATGCTCATAGTCACCATCCAATCTAAACTCAATTGAGACACTTTACTTTTTAGTGATATACTACTATCAGGGGCATTGATATCTCTGACAATTACAACCCAAAACTCCTTATACCCATAATTGATTCTCATAACTCTTTAAGTATCTGATTTTCGTAATGAGGAAAAATTTTCTGATATTTTTCTCAGTTTCATAATGCCATGTTCTGATATATGTTCCTTTACACTAGTTTCTCCACACATTTCAATTTATTTGAATGCTTCACTTTGTGTGTTGGTATTTCATTCTTCAGATCTAATTTGTATCTCCCGAACATGTTTATATCGAATATAAAAAGGGACCTATATTTTCCCCACATTTGCAATAGTGTCACCTCGAATCTATAATTCACTAATATAATTGGCGTACACACTCTCAGGGGCATATTCTGTTTAGGATATGACTCCATTTTTCACTTGCAACTTATCACATACTCATTTCTGATTTGTCTTGTCATCGATTACTCTTAGATCAAATCGTTAGATCAACTTAACTCCATTTAGGGAGATTCTTCTTTGAAAGAAGATTTCTGACTACAATCATCAACACTATTCATAAAACTTTATCAATTAACTATTTTTTGTCAGTACATATCAGTCATCTTTAATACCTCGAGAATATCGATTTTAACTATGCATAATATCTCAATAAGATCAATTGATGCCAGGGCTTGCATGATCAAAACATCCCTTATAATGAGGCTCTGGAGGGCACTTAAACAATTTCATTTACTCTAATATCTTGGCATACAACGCCAAAATCATCACATCTTATCTGAAGATGTATTCACATCAATTTACCAATTAGTAGCTTATACTACTAAGGACACTTTAATCCCATTTAATTCTAGATAACCTATCTCTTTGTGTGCCATTTCTCAATCATGGGGGCTTTGCTATAATCATGTCCCTCTTCATTTCCTTCAAACTCATCACCTATGTTATCATCATGAACTTAAACAGTCTCAATTCCTTCCCAATTGATCACTACAAGTGCTCTTATGTCTTACTCTATCTTGAACTTCAAACTATGGGAACTATGATTGGCACTTATTGAATAAGTCACCGATTACTTCCTATATCATTTTCACGCATATTTTTCACATTAGCTTAATAATTCACCAGTTATGGTGATCCCACTATCAGATGTACACTCACAATGACAATTTAATTTGAACTCAACAACTTTTTCGCATATCACTATTATCATCTCACACATCTTTATTCTCAATCAATTTATAATAGTAGGGGCGTAACCCATACGAAGCTTAAATCTCCACTCTACCATTATATTCTCACACTGAATCTTAAACTTTCGTATTGATAATCACACACCAAGTGCATCCTTTCAAGGTCATATCAACTTGGCTTATACACTTTCACTTCATTAAATCTACTTATATCCCTATTTTTCCTTAACAATCCATGACAGTGTATTTACATTTATATCACACCAGAGAACATATTACCCGATTGAAATTTCAATTTCATTTTCACTAATATTTCCATCGATACAATTATACTGAATCTTTATCCATTATATCCAAACCCAAATTCAAAGTCCCAAAGCATAAACATTATGAATTTTCAGTCTCAAGAATACATATATATTCTTTTTCTACTATCTCCTTATACTGAATTACAGATTCTTATCACAATAATCACATAACCATTTCAATTCCAAAATCACCCTTTAGTGATCATATCAGTTTTATGATTTCCTTTCATTATGTCTGTACACATAGTCTCCTCATTTCTATTTACATCCTTATTTTTCCCAATCAATCCATGGCGATATGCTGATTCACAATTATTTCACCCCCAAGGGATATATCACCTTCAAGGATATGCACCCTTTTGTGGGGGACTCTTGTTTACCATACAAAACCAGATGCTATTACTCACTTCCAATATGTCCATAAATCTTATTTTCTCACATTCAGTCAGATCATCATTTCTCTCAATACTTCTAACAACTCAAACTCTTAAGGAATGCTTATGCATATGACTCATACTAGGGATCAGTTGCCGCTGTCTGCTATAACATGACTAATGTGCATATGACTTAACACATATTTCAGAATGCCCATATAAGATTGTACTTCTGAGCTCTAATACCACCTAAATGTAACACCCCACTCCCGCAAGACCCAAACCTGATATCGATGGTGATATCCGAGTCCGTGCCCCGCGAGAGTGGCGTGCTACAACATTCATTCAAAACTCAGTATGAACTTTATGTTTGTTTTTTTTTCCAAAAACATCCACATAAATATTTTTACGGAAACAATAAACACGAACAATGCAATGGCCTCAAGGCCCTTTTTATAAATCCCATTTATATCAGTCACTGAATTTACAATTTGACCTAATTAGTCATACACAAATTCAGAAAAAATAAAATACACTAATGCAGGCTAATGCAGACGCGAACTGATCCCGACCTCTATATGTCACTTGAATGCTGTAAGTATACTCCTATTGACCTAACGGGGTATTCTTCTTATCCTGAAAAAATAGTTGCAATTTTGGGTGAGTTTGCGAACTCAATGAGAAACCATCATCGATGGTTCACCCAACTCATGCATTACGCAAATAGCGTACAGATTGTCTATTGGACCCCGAATTTTTAGTGTAAATGTCAAAATAGAATATGAGTTTATGTATGGCTTTGAAGTATGAATTGGTATATAGATGGTTGTGAACTTAGAATGTGAACTAAGTATGGATGATGAGTTGAGAAACCTTAAGCATAAACCATGGTTATATATGTAAGATAGGATGTTTGGTGAATGATAAGAGGTTATTGAATATGAGAGTATATGAATTGAGGTTGAGTGTTGAATGAATTCCAATTGTAAGTTAAATTGCTTTGAATGATGTGGTAATAGAGAAAGTGAAGTTGGGAAAATGTTAAGTTTTGTATGAGGATAAAAATGAGTATGTTGATTCAAGGGAAAATATGGTATGATTGAATTGGAATTGGATAAAGTGTTCTTCTTTGAAGTTGTAGCTTGTTCTTTTATCTTTCCAATGAGACTAAGTATGCAAGTTTTCGAGATCGGAGTTGAGATTTATGCTTATTACAAGTTAGGATGTCGTGGTAATTGAAATTTCCGAACCTTTAGAGTTTGTGACGTGATCTCGGACTCGAAACAGTGGATTTATGGCAAGATAGGAGTATAGGAGAAGTTAGGATGGATTTGGGACTCTTTGGAAGGGTTTTGGAGGGTGAAAATTGTCTTACCCGAAGGTTACACGGTCTGCCCGTGTAAATTCACACGGGCTGTGTAATTCCAATGCAGGGACACCCTTCTCACCAGTAGGTTACACGGCCTGACCGTGTGGGTTCACACGGACCGTGATTTTTGACCCCTATAACGACACAATTACAACTTTTGGTCTTCATGAAAGTTGTAGCCCTAGATGTCTATTTTCTAACCGTTCAAGAACGAAGTCATTCCGACATCTATAGTGAAAGTTATGGCATTTGCGCCAAAGTATGTTCAGTAGGAATCAGGATTTGAACATATTGGCTTCGTTTGGCCATAACTCCTTCGTCCGGCCTCCGAAAGAGTCGAATCTTGAGGCGTTAGATTTCTAACATATTTTTCTACCTCTATATGAAATTTGATAGCATTTGAAGTTGAATTGAAAGAGTTGATTAAATCTTATGATACTTGGAACGATTGGTTCCCTTTTTGGTTTGCTATTCTTCCTTCCTCATCCGACTTATGTCCAATCTTTTGTTGATATCTCTTCCGTCCGACATCCAATTGAGTTGATTCTTAAAGCGTTGGATTCCTGAGACAATGAACTTCATTTTATGAGAAATTTGTGAATTTTTTAGATTAAATTAAGGGTGATTAATTTAATCAAAGTGAGTGAGATAATTATCCAAACATGGTTCAGTATTTTGTAAAATTCGAGATCTGTAGAGATCCGATTGAAGTGATTCTTGAAGTAAAGTAAAATTGAGCCATGGGGCTACAAGTTATATGAAGAAAGTAAATTTCAATTTAGCCCCTAAGATCTTCAAATTATGAATTGAAGTTCGGATTAGTGTTCAGTCTCGGTTTAGTGACAGTCTGAAAGTGTTTTGGGAATAACTTTTGCTCTAGTAATCCAATTAAGGTGATTCTTAATTTGAATTAAAATAGGGAAATAGAGCTACAATTGTTATGAAGAATTCGAGTTTCAATTTGGTCCTTAAGAAGGTCCATTTTTTGATGGAAATAATGTGCTGGAGAAATGAGTTAGCATAAGATATACCCGAAATGTTTTGAGCATAACTTTTTGTGTAGTGCTCTAAATTGGATGATTCTTGAGGCATTATGAAATTAAGATAATGAGGAACAATTCTCTAGTAGGAAGTTTTGACTAATTCCTTCAATTGGATGGTGATAAACTTGTCCTAAAGTAAGCATACATGGAGCTAAAGTGTAAGGGCATATTGGGAACATCACTTAAGGAGTTAAGAACTTAGGCTTAAGGGGAAGGGCAAATGGGTCTTTTTACCATCATTTAAGTGACATGGCACTTTATAAGGCACATGTCTGTCATTTTAGAAGAGGAACCCACGAAAATTTAAGAGAGAAATAAAGAAAGAAACGATAGAGAGAAAGGAGATGGAGTTTCAGTGGAGAGAAAAAGAGGAGCTGCTAGGGCTTGATTTTTCAAGGGCTTCCAAGGTGATTTTCAAGTGAGTCAAGAAGGGAAAAAGATGGAGGATGAAGAGAGCTCAAATATGAGCCAAGCAATGTCGAAAATGAAGAAGAAAAAGGTAAGAGAACCTTATGAGCTCTGAAATTTTCTTGAGTTTTGGGTTGATTTGGCATAAGATGGTTATGGGTTTGTGGTTTTTGAAGTTAGTTTTGATGATTATGTGTTGGGTTATATTTAATTGTGGATGAAATTACTTAGAAATTATGCCAAATGATATGAGTGGGGATTTTTGGAAGCTTGTGATGTAGATAGGTTGGAAATCTTATGGGTTGTGAAATATGGCCTAAATTTTTGACGATTATGGGATAAATGATATTGAATTTTGGGTGGATATGTTTAGGTAATGTTAAATTGGAAGCACAAAGGAAGCTATGGATAATTGATGATTGGATCAAGCTCCAAGCATGGATATGAGGTGGGTTTCATGTTTATAGTTGAGTAATAAGCTATCAACAATTTTCTCAAATTGTTGAAAGAATAAAGTGATTTCAAGTATTTTATGATTGTGCATATATTGTTTTCAAATGATTTAAAGAATTGGTTTATATGTGTTCATATACTCCATGAATTGAATTTGAATTGATAAATTGCGAATTGTTGCGTACATGCAAAAGTGCATTGTGAGCATGATTATGTTATGCCATTGAATTGTGTTATGGCATTTTGATTTGAATTGAAAGAAGGAAAAGAATATGAAAAGCATGAAAACATTTCATTTCAATGAAATGAGTTTGAGCATTGCTTATGTGCTTGGGTGGGCGAGAGAGGAACCGTTCTGTTAAAGCCTTCTCCCGGCTGGCCGCTTGTGCCCCACGAGATCCGAAAAGTGGACTCGTTTCGTTCACGGAGTAAACTTCGGTTTCTCTGTTTCGTTCCACGGAACCTCTCGAGTCATTTGATGTGCATTGCATTTATGAATTGTGTGTTATGCTTGAAGGATGAAATGACATAAATTGTGGTTAATGAGGTGATGTTTTGAATTATAAAATTGTGATTGTGAGCAAGTGATACATTCATGTGTTGCGATTTATGAATTTGAATACATGACGAAAATTTGAGAAACGAGCATTTTATGGATTTTCAACAAGAAATTTCTATGGCAATAAACTTTTGAACGGTTTTGCTTATGATTGATTATAAACCTGTTACCCACGGGCTTTTTAAGCCCACCCCCCCCCTTCATTCCCATCCACAGGTGATGAGAAGAAGACCGGGTGGAAAAAGAATGAGAGTTTTCATTTATACGTAATTCCATTGAATTATTGTCAAGATTAGAATTATTGTACATTGTGTACTTTGGGTTGTAAACATTAGAAATTGTTTATGGCTTGGAATGCCATTGATGTAGTGTAAGCGTCTCATTCATGATGTATTCGGATTGTGAAATTGTATAAGAACTTGAGTTATGGAATTGGAATTATGTATGGCTATGAATTATAAATTATGGTTTTGTATGTAAGTTGAGTAGAGATTGATTGTGATTTGTGTATTGGTGTGAGGATTTTGTGTTTGGGCTGGATTATAGAAATGCGTTTTAGAACCATTTGCAGGTTGGGTTAGTTTAAATTGCAGCCATTATGCTGCCCAATTTTGGATAAAATTGGTTGTATGGCAAAGAATAGAAATAAGCATAAATGTTTGTTAAAGATTGAGAAATTACATGATCAAGTCAAATTATATGAATTGAGTCTTGTTTGAGAAAGAATTTTCCAAAGGGGAATTAATTGCTTGATATGAATGAGATTCAATAATGATGAAAGGGATGAAAAAGAAAAGGAAAGAATGAAAAGAAAGAAAAATTTGCACGGAATCGGATAGATTAAGTTTAAGGTTTCCAACGCAACGCGATAAGCTTTCTAAAGTGTTTGTTACGGATGTCGGAATTCGTTTAAATTCGAATAAGCAATTTGTTTGCTTCGATCCAATTCGTTTTCGATTCGTAATTGAATTGCTTCGATTTTTCATTCCGCCTCTTTGTTATCCGTCTTTCATTTCGTTTTCCGGTTGGGGTCCGGTCTTCGGGATTGGGTCCCTACATTTGTGGTATCAGAGCATAGAGTGAAAGTGTTAAGTTTAAGTAGTTGGGTTTCGGACCTAACATTGTCACAGTAATACATTCAGAAAACCATATAGCAATTTACATATTCTCATGCAATCATAGAACTCAGAAATTTCGCAAATCAGTTATCACAATTGTATCATGCACCCTTGCCTATTTCCCATTCACTGCATTCAATCCATCACAATGAGTATGCAAAGCATATGTGACTCTTCCCCATTTTATTACAGTATTGTGATCGAGCGCTTAAACAGTGATCAGTAAGCAGTAGACGCGTCTAGGGAGTAGGAGAGCCCTCTGGGTATGCACTAACTCCCTTCGAGCTCGAGGCTCTTTTTCAGTATCAGTGTAAATAGTAGGCAGTAGACGCGTCTAGGGAGTAGGAGAGCCCTCTGGGTATGCACTATCTCCCTTCGAGCTCGAGGCTCATTTTAGTATCAGTGGCAACTCAGGTCACAACTATTATTATCCATTTATGTATTTGTGTATGAATGCAATATGCCCAATATATCACCAATCACATTGCCACTAAAACCCATTTATCAAAATATACATAATATCACACAGTCACAAAATCACATTACAGTCCAATCCAATTTATCCGAAATAAACATATCATTCTCAATCATATAGATTTTCATACAGTCACAATTTTTTACATTCACAGCCAGTTTACACTTCAATGTCCAATTCCCATTCCTTCGGACCTTCGGTCCGACATTTCAGTCATAATTAGTTTTCACATAAACACCATTATTCTCTACAGAATTATCAGTACAGAACTATAAACAATTAGATCTCACTCCTTTGATTTCAAACTTTCTTTTTTTATCTCAATTGTAGACCCCTTCTCTCTAGTTTATAACGAATCAAAAATCACCTCAATTGGAGGTCTACACCAATAGTTATGCCCAAAAAAAACTATTTGATTCGAGAAAAAAGCCTCGCCTGGCGAAAAAAGTAAGCGCCATGACGTCAACACGCTCGTCATGGGCGAGGATTAACGGGCTCGCCTCGACATCTCACCTTGCTCATCGCGAAGAGGATTTAACCGCTCGTTGCGGCGAGTACTTATCCGCTCGTCGCGACGAGGCCCTCATAAACGTCGCGACGTGCGGGGCTCCACTCGACTTCTTCTAGAGATTTTCTTCCAAAATCTCTCTAAAATCAACCATAACTCACTCTCAACTACCACAATCTTACACATTTAAACCCATAAATGCATTTCAACAACAATAAAACCAAATTAAAGCTAATTTACTTACCAATCAAGCTCTCAATCTTCAAATACCCGTAAATCTTTTCCAACTCTTAATCTCACTCTAAAACCCACGGCCAACACTCAAAAACACAACAATCTTCATCTTCCTTAAGGTTTAGACTTGTCTTTGCACAAGGAGAAGCAAGCAAGAAGAGTCTTGTAGAGGAAGATCCAAGAGCTACTCAATGGAAGGAGATGGCTTGCCCTAACGTGGAAGACAAAGATAACTGCCAAGGAAATTTAGTGATTTTTCAAGAGGGACAACGACAAGTTAGGGCATCAAGGGGTTTACTCACTTAACACTTCAAAACTTAAGGCTAAGTCCTTGGCTTCTTTTCACTTTTCAAATTTCATTTCTATTCTAGGTTGTCTCTAAATTCCAATGGCTCGACATTTTTATTCCTAAAGTCATAAATCTAATTTTCCATTACCATTGAACAAATTTTCAGTACTATCAATCAGTCAGTCCGTCACTTATACGGTTTTTCAGTCCAGACTTTTTCTCCCAATTTGCCAGGGAAAATTTCCTAAGGGTCACTATCAACTGATAATCACTCTAAAATAATTCTAACTCCAATATTCCAAAATTCCCAATAAATCATAATCAAGCATAATTATCTCAAAATTCACAAATCACATCATAGTCGCAAACAAATGCCGGGAAATGTCATGAATGCATGTACCTATATGTGCATGTGCAAAATGTCTCATTCCTCTAAAATTAAAGGCCAGATGAATGCTCATATCAATTATAAGCAAATGTAAAATCCTAACCCATTCCAAATTATCAATATGCCCATCACATCGGTAACGGGATGTTACACAAGAACAATCAATGGTTATTTTATTAGTTATCTAGAGAAATCTAAAGATTTTACATTTTATTGTCCTAACTATATTACAAGAATTATGAAAATTGGGAATGTTAGATTCATTGAATATAGTGAGACTAGTAGGAATTAAACACCACGCATAGTGGACATTCAACAAAAGGGAGTGGAAGTCCCAATGGCTATGGAATTCCTTATGACTTGCACTCCTACTTAAGTTGTTGTTTCACAAATTATCGAACCAACTATAATCATAACTAACAACAAATTAATGAACCACAAGTCATAATGAAATTGAACATGAAGTGAATGAGCTTGTAACATAAGAGCCACAACAAATCGTATTAAGAAGGTCTCAAAGAGAAAGAAGACTAGTTATGTAACACCCACATACCCCCTGGAAGGATATATGAATGCCACACAAAACAGTACAAATAGATAATATCGAACCGAAACCAAATCCCAAAACATACGAAACATAACTTACGTGCATACCCAAAATCTCAAGCAAGCATATAGTACATAACATATCATTCATATTGTGTCTACCATATTACATACCATAAATTCGAAGACCAACATGTATTAAGGTTATTACAAACCTTCAAACAAATTCAAAAGTCATATACATCAGGTACAAGCCCCAAACAAATTCAGAATGCATTTTTTCTCAAAACAAGACTTAGACTCCATTGGTCATTGTGGTTGACTTATCCTAGTCTTTAATAATGCTCTCTCTGAACCTACACGGGACAAATCTACCGTGCTAAGCATATAGCTTAGTGAGTAATAACTAATCTATATAGAAGTGACAACTCATCAAATATAATCATGTAATAACATAAGCGTGCATTAAAAGATTGCCTAACATTAAATCAGACATAATGCATTTCAGAACAGATTTTTATAATTATCATAACTGAATATCACAAGAAGGTATAAACCTTTCAGAATCAGAATACAATTTGGTTTATATCAAAATCAAATAGATATCATAATACAAAATCAGATGATTTCTAAATCCATTTACAGAAGCGGGTAACGGGACTTATACAGAAGAGACCGAAGTCTCGACACCGAAATGTCTAGAAGAGACCAAAATCTTGACACTGAAATGTCAATAACAGAAGACACCAAAGTGTCATTAATAGAAGACACCAAAGTATCACAGAAGAAGTTGCAGACCGTCGATTTACCCACAATTAGGACTCAACAGTTTTAAAACAAAACAAGGTCATTTTAGACATTACATGTGCAAAGTAAGTAGTCAATCATATTCACATGAAAAAGCATTTCCAATGATATAAAGATACATCAAACGCCTCGGACAATCATTGTCCGGAATTCAGAACACAATCAACATAAATCAAATTCAACAAGCAGAACAAAGTAAGGTAAATAGCACTTCAATATCTCATTCATTAATCAGTACCTCGGACCTTCATGTCTGGAATCAGTACACAATTCAGTACACATTCATCAATATCAATTTTAATTCAGTAATAAATAAAACAAATCAAGGTGATACCATCTTAGGTTACTCACAAAATTTACCATCTAAATTAGTTACAAAAGCTCTTTGTTTGTTTATTGTCTCGAAGTCCCGGCAATATCTGGAATAGGTCTCTCTAAGGGTTCCTCTAAAACGTTCAATACAAACATATATTACTAGTGTGCACAATTATGAATTCAATTATGCACATTCATGTATACTGAACATGTATGATGCATGTTTCTTATCCTTAATCTTATCACATTATCGATCATGTGAAATCATACTCAATCCTTCAATCTAGATTTATTTCACAATCCACCTTAGGTCCACTTTGCTCAATTATTTTAATCAGGAAGGTGAGGTAATTAGGTAGTACTTTCTTTTAGAAAGTTTTCCCTCTTTGTTTTAGGTTTCCAATGCTACCAAGTTCATCCAATTTGGTTTAGTATTCAATGAATTATACTCAAAATACCATAGACTGTGTACATTTGACATTTTAACTAATGCATGATCATGCCTCCAAGTTGTACACCTCATTATTCTCAATTCCAATATCCAAAAATTACAAACTTTATACCAATTTAAATATAAGATAATAAGCTTCAACTTTGGTGAAAACACCTCAGTCTAATTTGTCCTAAATCAATATAGTTTATTCAAAAATCATAGGATATGATTTCTGTCCCTGGTAGTGCTATAGCCTAAGCCAAGACTCAATTTCATGCCAAATTTTGAAAATCTTAGAGATAGAATTAAAATTCAGCTTCTTAAAGAAAGTTGTAGAAATATGTCTCTAGTTTAATCTGAATTAAGAACCAATTCATTTGAAGATCCACAGTGCAAGTCATAATCGAAATACCAAAGCAAGTTCAGCGAAAACACTTCATTTCTTCTAGCTTTTTCACAAAACAGACTTTCGGGTCAATGTTACACGGTCATTTTGACAATGAAAATGAAGGATTTAGGCCAAAACTTTTTCTAAACATGTATTCCTTTATGTCTTAGGTTTCTATTGACACCAATGTTATGCAATTTGGTTCAGAATTTTGAAAATTATTCCCAAATGACTACATACTGTTCACAAATAGTGACAGATTCCAGATACTCAACTTCAAGCTAACTTTTGATACAATTAATGACAGAAATGAAATTTGAAGCCTTAATTAAAGTTGTATATATAAGTTTCTAGTTTAACAATAATTTAAATTCATCCAATTTGGATACCTACAGAGAAAGATATGGCTAAAATACCGAAACCTGTCCAGTAGAACTACTCATCCGAACCAGTTTCCAGCATCAATCGTAGAGTCACAAGACCTATTTATTAATGAAATAACTTACAAAAATGATGATCCAAGCTTCAGCAAAGGTCCAGAAGTTGATAGGGGGAGTAGGAGAATGAAATTTCGTTTGAAAGAAGCCAAAGTGAGGGAGTAGGCTGCTGAAATGAGCTCGAGTGCTTCAGTTATTGCTTTGCTAGGTGTCCTTAATTTATCAAGCCACGTGTCTTAATGCATGTAATGCCATTTGCCTAATTAACTAGTCACCTATAAAACTTGTAGCGCCCCCTTACCGTAGAGTATACACCGATACGCCCGCAGGTCATACCGATACATACCCTACGATGAGGGTGCACTACCAGACAATCGCTTCTATAAAACCTCATGGCATCAATATAATCAAAGCAGTAAGATCACAGTCACTAATTCTTAAAACCAAAGAGTACTTCTCATTGCATTCATAAATCCTAAGTACAATATCCGGTCATAATTTACAACTGCATAAGTCCAAAATAAACAGTAATAGCTCCTATCTAGGTCATCCCCAAAATATCCCAAAGGATCCCCAAAATATCCCAAAGGATCTCCAGCTGACCGACCTGTGGGCCATGCTCCTCTCGTCGGCACACACACAGCAGGAAAGTCACAAAATCCGAAGCTAGAGTCTCACTACCGCTGTCCTGAAAAATAGTCGCAATTTGGGTGAGTTTGCGAAACTCAATGAGTAACCATCATCGATGGTTTACCCAATTCATGCATTACTCAAAATTGCGTACAGAGCAACACATATCATAAATCAGAATTTCATACAATCAAATTCACACATTTACAGTTAGTCCATATCACATTCATAGCATAATCACAGACTGTATGCACAATGATTTCCAATTCATTATTAGCGTTGTGACTGGGCGTCAGAGTTTTTCCCCATTTCTGGGCACATTACACAGAATCGCGTTTTTGGGGGTAGGAGAGCCCTCTGGGTATGCACTACTACCCACGCGCACTAGGGATAGGAGAGCCCTCTGGGTATGCACTAATCCCTTTTTCACTTAACACAATTGATGAGCTTATAGCTCCACTCGGATCAGAATGTGCTTCAGTCACAACTGTCAGTTACTGATTTCTAATCATGCCTAGCATGCTTTCATAATTCTCACTAATGTATACCTCATGCGAGTCACATAATCAAAATCACATAATCAAAAGCACAAATAGTTCACATACGTAGCACATAACACATAAGAGATTGAGAAACCAATTAGGTTACTCACCTCTAAACTTCCGCCATCGCCGGAAGTCTCGATTAGTCGATGATCGACGCCCACTCGAGCCTCTATCAAATCAGAATATTCACATATCACTAATTGAACCAATTTTAATAATCAGAATGCTGATATTTCAAATGAATGTTGTACTATGCACGTTATGACATTTCCGACCAAAATCCTGAATTATCTCAATTATGCTCTTTTGCTTTAGTTCATAACAATTTCTAATACCATAATTCAATTGGCTAAGTTCCATATCCTCCAAAGTCAAAATCAAAGACATAGGACTTATCGATGAATCGGAATCAAACTCACTATTCAAATGTCGTCCGATTTCGAGAATTATTGAACTAAATCTCCAAAATCACATTCTTCTAAATTTATACTCGTAGCCCCAAAAATTAAGATCACTTAATCACTCCCAATTCATAACTAGAATAACCTTAAAAATTCTTAAAACCAAGCAACATATATGCGGAAGACAAGCGTCCTCGCCGCGGCATCCTTTCCCTCGCCGCGGCGCCGCCACCTTCTTGGCGCCTTCGCGCAAGACGCTCATTCATTGTCATCAGCGGCGGCGCTGCGCCTCCTCGTCCAGCAGCGCGATCGCAGATCCGCCAGAAAACCCAGAAATTTTCCAGATTTTTGACAGATAAAATCATCAACTTCAAGTTTTCTCCTTACCAATCACTCCTAAATAATTCCATACATGATATACAACCAATCTCTAACTTCTATTTCATCAAACAATCAATATCCCCAAATCTCAACCCTAAAACCTATATCGTCCGAAACACCTTAATCCTCAAACAATTAATCACTAAATTTCTGCTTGAATTAGAAGATTAAACACATAAATAAACAAGAACTTACTTGATCAAGCTTTGAAACTCTTCCAAACACCAAGAAATCCACGCAAGGGAAGAAGAAGAACCAAACAATTTTCTCCATAAATGAAACAAGCATCGAGTCAAATTTCAAAGGCATAAGCTTTTTATATACTAAAGATCTTAAGGTTTGTTTGGCAAGGTTTAATTGCCACTAGTCTGATCCAAACCACCTCAAGTCAATTTCGAATTCTAATTTCTCCCGAATTCTAATGGATAAATCCTAATTCCTCAATTTAAATTTCTAATCTATACTTGCCATTGGATAATCAATTTTGGAACCGGAAATCCAATTTATCAGGCATCTATCAATTTTTCGGTCCGGGCCTATTACTCCGAAAATTCCAGAAAAATTCCTATAATTCCACAAAATTAGGAAATCTCTAATCACATACTCAAATATCAAATCTTAAATTCCTAAATTTAAGTTGACTCTTCAATTTCATAAATCAAATATCAAATTCTCTAATAACTCAATTTACCTTAATACTTAGTTTCTCCAATTCACAATTCGAAACACAATTAACCTAAATCACAAAGTCTCCAGTGCCACAAGTACGTCGGAATTATGCCATACATGCATGTACATACATATACTTATGCAATGCCAAACATTACTCAGATATGCAGAGACTACAATTTCAAATGCAGAATACGTATACAGAATACGTATAAGAGGAACTGTACACATCCTATCGGTGACGGGATGTTACAAAACTAGTCCATATATCAATCAGCCAGTGGTGTCAAATGTCATTTAAAGTATAGGTGTAGTCATACTAATTTTCATGTACCAACTTCACTTGGCACTTGATACTTTTCCAAGTCTAAATATACATTTAATTACCTTAATCCTATAAGGGTATTAATTAATTACAATTTACTCACTATAATTTACTTGATCAAAAATTCAAGTCACAAGTCTTTCATATTCTAATCATAGCAAAATTCTAACTCCCATCACACATGTACTTTCATAAACATGTATTATTTCAAATAGGGTATATTTTGGGGCCTTACAAGCTATTTCTTATGACTATATGATATATCTGCATGAGTCAAAAAAAATGACTTAAGAATTGAGAATGACGTAGTAGCTTCTTCATCAGACATGAAAATTGAAAATTTTGGTAAGTGTTTAGATGTTATGAAAGATGAGTTCAAATCTATAGAATATAATGGTGTCTAAGATCTTATGGAATTTTTAGAAGGTTATAAGAGAATTAGTTATAAATGGGTCTTTAATACCAAATGTGATTCTTTTAGTAACCTAGAATGTTATAAGGCTAGACTAATTGCTAAAGGATTTACTCAGAAAAATTGCTTTAATTATAGTGATGCTTTCTTACCGATCTTTAAGAAGAATTCACTTATAATTATTATGACTTTGATGACTCATTATGATCTAGAGTTGCATAAAATAGATGTGAAAACTACCTTTCTGAATGGGAATTTAAAGGAAAAAGTCTACATAGACCAACCAATGAGGTTCATAAAGGCTAGAAAGGAACACATGATTTGTAAACTGAAGAAGTTAATATATGAACTTAAATAAGCTTTCCGATAATAGTATATTAAGTTCAATGATATTATTGTTTCCTTTGGATTTAAAAAAAGCACTATTGATCTGTGTATATATATAAAGGTCAGTGGGAGTATGCTTTTTTTTGATCTTGTATGTTGATGAAATCTTGCTTGCAGCTAGTAATCTTGTACTATTAAACAAGAATAAGAAATTTCTCATTAGTCAGTTTGACATGAAATATATAGACGAGGCAACATTTGTGATATGAACAACAATATTTCGTAATAGATCATAAAGACTATTGGGTTTGTCTTAATAAAGTGTTAAAGAGATTTAGAATGGACAAATATTCAGCATCACTGATTTTAATTTAGAAATGGGACAAGTTTAGACTTGTGTAATGTCCAAAAATTGAATTAAAACGAAAGCAAATGGAATAAACTCCATATGCATTTGTACTTGGGAATATAATGTATTCTCAAACATGTACAAGACCAAACATAAGTTAATCATTGGAGATACTAAGGAGATACTAGATTAATCTTGGTATAGATCACTAAAAAGTAGCAAAGAAAGTTCTAAGATATCAAAGTTCTAAGATATCTATAGGTTATTAAATAACACGTGCTTACATTTAAGAGGTTTAATCACCTTGAGGCAGTTGGATACTTATATTCAAACTTTGTTGACTGTGTAGATATAATAAAATTTACTTTTGACTACGTTTATTTGTTAGTTAAGGGAGCCATCTCATGGAAGAGTGTAAATAGTCTGTAAATGTTGCATCCGCTATAGAGACTGAGCTTGTGGCATGTTTTGAGGTTATGATTCAGGTTAAGTAGTTGCAAAACTTCATTTCAAGGCTTGAGATTGTCGATAGTATAGGTAGGCTATTGAATATTTTCTGTGATAATTCTACAACAATTTTCTTATCTAAAAACGACAAGTATTTCAAAGATGATAAACACGTGGAACTAAAATACTTTATCGTTAAAAAGGAGGTTCAAAAATGTGGAGTGCCTATAGAGCATATTAGCACTGATCTTATGTTAGCTGACCCATTGATAAAGGGGTTATTGCCTAAACTAATTTTTGGTCATGTAAAGAATATGAGTATTATGTTTGTTGATGATTATTAGATAGTATTATTGTATTGATTCTTTTTACATATTTGATACTCTTTGTCTATTAATGAATATATTATTGCTTAATTTTATGTTTTATTCTTCATGTATTTGATTACAACATATGTAGTTGAAAACAAAACTGAAGAGTAAATCCCATTATGTACTTCTCATTCATAATCATAATTAAACAGAAGGGCTAGTATAGTTGTAATAGCCCATTTCTACACGTGGGAATTTAACTACTATATGGAGTCATTTGAATCATATCATATGAGAATACATGAAGTGAGGATACATGAAGTGCATTTCATTTACATGCATCATATTCACATACATACATGAATTATGATTTAGTACACATGTAAAGATAATATATGCACTTAATTGATTTATTCCGGGGTATGAAAGATTTTAAATGTTCATGTTGTGATTTCATGATTGTGAATTGATCATCTTTTGAATTCTGGTTTGATAGACTACAATTAGTGAATTGGAATTTTTTGTCACAATTGGATGATTGATGAAGTGTTATGTGCATTTACTCTAGGAAAAATATTAATTGACAAGACAAAATTGATACATGAAAATTTGGGTTGACTAGACCTATGAAATAATGACACATGACATTAGTAATAGTGTGACACATAGCTTCATTAAATAAGTGATAAATGATGGCTTAATTGGATGAAAAATCGTCTAATGATTATGAGACAAGTGGACTAATTATGGAGTGAGAAATAGTAGTTGAAGGATGAGACATATGGTTAGGTCTTAGCATGACATTTGGCATAACATATGTCCACATTCTCCTCCACACACCTACACCCACATCTCTCACACTTGCAAGACCACCTTCTTTCATGTTTGGGTCTTATATTTTCTCCTTCTTTCTTTTACCAACGACACACTCGCATGATCTCCCTTTGCCAAAATTTCGTAACCTTCACCTTGCAATTGAAACCCTTATGTTCCTACCTTTTTCTTGGAGTATACCTTGTCCTTGAATATTTGGTGTAACGTCCTAGTATCCCATGTTAGGGGCTAAGACCCCAGAATTGTGTAAATGAGAGAATATTGAGAAATTAGAAGTGCATTTCATGCATCATATGACATTTTTTAAATATGTGAATTATGTTAATATTCATGAAATAATTGTACATGCATTCATTGATATTTTCCACGTATAATTAATTTATAGATGCGATTAAAATGCAAATTGTGAATTATTTGTGTTGAAAATTTGTTTGGTGATAATAATAATAATTTCAAAATTTTTAGTGAATTTTAGGAAATTTTCAAATTTTTGGGGTATTTTGGACTAGGAAATTTTTAAAAATAAAAGACAAATTATAGTGTGACATGTGGCATCATATGTATGTAACCAATGTATTACATACAAGAGGACACATAGCATGTGTTTTTGGAAGGAAAATTTTATCAGCCCTCACTTATCATTCGGTGTAACTTTCTCTCTCTATTGTTCTTCACCAAAACATTCTTTTCATGTTCATCTATCGAAACATCTTTTTGCGCTATTGATCCCCTCTAATCGCTGGAAATATTGATGAATCAAGTAAGTGACTTTGATGATGTTTTATTGTTGTAAATGAACACATGCAAGTATGGGTTAAGAAGTGTAGTCTCAGTGATATTAAGTGATGAATGAGTTAGATGAAAATTTGTGAAATAGGAAATGAGTAGAAAGTATACCATTAGATTGTGATATTTAGAGTTACATGGAGATTAGTGAAGTAGTTATAAATTGCAGAAAATAATGGTTGAATGTTCAAGTTGTTCATGCTCTGTTCTTCTATTTACTGTTATTATACGTGAATGTATTTGGGAGTGTTTAGAAATGATTTCAAATGAGTTTAGAGCTATAAAAAGGGGTATTAAAATGGAAAATGTAAGATGAAATGAAAGTATTGTTGATTTTAAAGTAATAGCAGAAAATGTGAGGTAAAATTGTATGAATATAGGTTTTACAATCATAAAAACGAAATTACAGTTGAGAGAAAAAGCAGAAAAATGGTGATGTCCCTATGAACCTTGTTTTTATGTTTGAATTTAATCTTACATTTTGAGTTGTTTTAGAGTAAGTTGAATTGAAATGAAAGTTGAAATGAAGAGGTAAATGTGAGAGTATAAATTAGAGATGATGGGGTAAGTGGAGGAGAGGAAGAAGAAGGAAAGAAATTTGCAATTTTTGGAATTGGAGTGCATGGTCATGCTCTATGGTTGCATGCCCAACAGTGCTTCTTTGTAGCGATCCCTTACCACAGGGTACATACCAGGATGCCTGGAGGTCATTCTGGTACATAACTTATGATAAGAGCGAGCTATATTCGATCACTACATTCACTTCACATGGCATCATATCAATATTCACTTATAAAAAATTAATAGAAAAACCACAATATTTTAAAACCAACTTTTTCCTCATTTCACTTCATAAATCCGAAAGTCTACATCGTGTCTTTCAATATTTTCTATATGTACATCAACAAAACCTAATACAAAAGTACTACATAAAAGAGGAAAATATACACAATCTAACTAATTTGTCCAAATATCCCAGCTGACCGATCTTTGAGCTATGACTTCTCTTGCCATTCATAATCTACACGGCTGGTAGAGCCTCTCAATAGTTAGAATCATCTCTCGATCCTGAAAAAACAACGTTACAATTTTGGTGAGTTTTGCAAACTCAATGAGATAACCATCATCGATGGTTCACTCAATTCATGCATCACAATAATTCACATAACATATAGTCACATAATGCACTTTTCATAAATTTCACATTTCACTTAAGCATAGGCATTTCATTTCAACAAATATACTTACCAATGTGCATATGAGCTGCTTATAAGACACTTTCCAATTATTACATTGTTGTGACTGAGTTCCTGAACTGTCCCGTATCTATTTTAGATACTGGGCTCATTAATAACTATCCTTTTATCTACTTGGGAGATACAGGGCTCATTTTACATGGTGAGCCTTAGGCTTTTAATCACTTTTGAGCTCGAGGCTCAAATTCACTCATTGAGCTTTAAGCTCTGATCAGTAGCTACTCTGGTCACAACTGCCATTATCTGATTATGCATTCATGTATGGACTGCATGTACCACAATCACTCACATTATAAAGCTCTTAGGTCTTCACATTCACATTCAAGTAGAACTTTAATATCTTAATCTATAGTAACATTCATCGGACCTTCTGTCTGGAATCCACAATTAAACACATTCAAGTATCATTCAAAACATAATTTAAGCAGACAAGTAATTAAGTGAGACCATCTAGGTAACTCACAAGTTGCTCCTGAAGCTAATGTCTAAAAGATCTGGAGGTTGAGGTTGACGGTCCATTTGCTCCTCTATCACAAATAATTTACACAATATCACAATTTGTAAAATCATAAGTATTCAATAATGCACATGTATGAAATGAATTATATACAATGCATGTTTATGATAATCCCGGGTATTTATCCATCAATTTCATCACAAAATCAATCTCATTTCAAAACTCATCTAAGTATAATTTGTACTTAGGTTTATGCCTCACTAAAACTATTAAAATCTCTATTCCTTTCTCATAGCTCACTTCAGATTTTTTTCCAAGTCACACTTTCAAGTTTATTGTTTACATTCAATTAGAAAGAAAAACTAGTGTAATTTGGTAATACTCGCTTCTATAAAAGTGTTCCTCTATGTCTTATCTTTCCATTGACACCAAAATCACTGAATTTGGTTTAGTAATTTGGAAGATATACCTCCAACATTATCAAGTTGTTCACATTCCATAACAATGTACTATGTAAAAATTCCATCCAGAAATTCAATATCTTAGAGAAAGAATCAAAATTTGACTTCTTGAGACAATTTGTAGGCTTATATCTTTAGTTTACGCTAAATTAAAATTCATATTATTTGGAATCCTACAGATCAAGATATCATCAAAATACTAGAACAGGTTCAGTAAAATATCCAGTTCATGCTCTTCCAATCGGTACCCTTATTTTGATTCGATCAATCTTTTTTGAGTCAGAACCAAAAGCTATAAATTTTTATGGAGAGATACAAGAATGTGTTATAAATCTAATGCTTCAAAAATTAGGTCATTTGGAGGTCGAATGACAAAGTTATGGCCAAATTAGTGGAACATGTTCAAGCTGGGTGGGGAAGGACCTGCGGATCGCATGCGCGGGGCCGCGAAGCGCGATCACAACTTTTTTGCTCCTTCGCGACGCGTCGCGATCGCGACTTTGCCTCCTCCTCCCTTTTCTCTTCTTCTTCAGATCTGTTTGGTAAAATGGGCATAACGTTCACTATAAATATCATATTAAAGTCATTCAAAGATTGTTTCGAAGAGGACTTCTAAACCTACAATTTTTATGAAGACCTCAAAATGATATTTTACCTCTAAAAGGGTTTAAATTTCAAATCAATAGAGCTATCTCAAATGTTTATCCCATGCAATATCACAGACATCTAAATATCATATCTCTCAACTCCAATGTCCAAAAATTTCATACTTTATATCAATGGAAAACTAAAAGAAAGATTTACAACTTTCATGAAGACAATTTTATCAAAATCTACCTAAATCAATATAGTAAATTCATAGAAGTTTCAGATCAAAACTCATCACTGTTACTATTCATTCCTGGAAAATTTCCAAACTTCATTCTCTAAAATTGAACACTTTAAATTTTTTTGTCTAATTTTTCTACTCTATTTCAAACAACTCATTTACCATCAATTTATACTACTCCAAAATATACAAGTTAAAAATAAAAAATAATCAAAATCCAAAAATTATATTCAACCTATTCATGCTCTGCCAACTTTTTGCATTTCCAACTTTCATTCTCAATCTCCATGTTTCCTCTCAACCTCCATTTAAACACTCATTTCCATCTCAGACCATCATTTTACAACTACTCTTCAACTCAAAGACCATTTTCTTGATCATCCTTAAAGCTTTCACTTACCTACGTAAACACACACACACACACACATATTTACATGCACAATGAAGAAAAAGAAAACAGAGCATGTATCTATATATGATCTTTTCATACTATAATTCTCTACACTAATCCTATCTATCATTTTATTGCTATTTCAAACTCCAAAACTCATTTCTATAACATCTGATCACTAACAATTCATCAAAAACTAAATAACATCATATCCACAATTTGTATGCTATTTACACAGTGTTCATGAATATAAATATACATAAATGTTGATCATGCACTGACAATAAATTCATCAACTTTATTTTAAAAATCTACAACTCTAACAAATTTATTCACTACTTACTTGTTGAAAACTCCAAAGGCTTCAACTATCTTTAAGCCCTAACTCCATGCAAAACTCACGTATTTACTATACAAAATGACCAACTTCTGGTTTTCCTTAGGGTGGAAGAATAAATAGCAGTGGTGGAGGAGTTGTGGGATGAGGAAAAACAAAGAAATCCTTTGAAGGATTTTGATGAAAAACTTTGTGTGTAGAAGAAAATTTGAAGAAGGTGACTACAAAAAAGGGATTTAGACATATAACTTAGTTCTGTTTACTCTTTGGCATCTTAACTCACTTTCAAACAAAAGTTATAAAGGAAACTTATTAAGTGATACTTGTCACTTTCCTAAGGTCTAAGTTCTAACTTCATTTCTTCTTGACTAATTCCTTTAGTCTCATCTTTACAATTTAAGTATCTCCAATCATCATAAATTCCTATTCTCTCTTTTTTTTTCCCATAAATTTCCATAATTTCTATAATTTTCAAAATAAATCCTAAAATCACCAAAATTAAAAAATATTACAATTTCACTAACCCGTAAAATTTTCAATGTAAAATATTTATAATTCTAAAAATACACAAATCATCCAATTATACCCGAAATTATTCATGAATGCATGTGTAATTATTTTCATGTGCAAAAAAATTTACTATTCATGTATAAGTGTATGGCATATTATGCATAAACATGAAAAAAAAACTTTTTAAAGCTCTCATTGATCACTCATATTTACTATTTTAACCTTCCTACAGGTAATGGGATGTTACATTCTCAAACTGAATAGTTTGGATTTTTTTAACTATAACTTTGTCTCCCGACCTACAAATGATTTGAAAGTTAAACCAATACATTCCTAAGACATTGTCTTTCCTCTCCATAAAAATTTAGAGCCATGTGAATTGCTTTGAAAAAGATTGATTGGATGAAAGTGAGGAAGTCTACTGGAATATTATGAACTGGAATATTTTCATTGAACATACTTCAGTATTTTGATTATATCTTGATTTGTAGCTTTCTAAATGAATTGATCCTTAATTCAGATTAAACTAGAGACATATGGCTAAAAGTTTCTTGAAGAAGTAGAATTTAATTCTATCTTTAAAATTTTCAAAATCTGGCTTGAAATTGAATCTTTGCTTAGGTTGTAACACTACCTGTGACAGAAATCATATCCTGTTGTTATCAAATAAACTATATTGATATAGGGTGTAGGCCGAATCAGATGAAGGTTCTTCACAAAAATTGTAGCTTATTCTCTTATATTTCAATTGGTATATATTTTGTAATTTTTGGATATTGTAATTGAGATATATGAGTTGTACAACTTGAATGCATTATCATACCCTACACAAATTATAAATGTACTCAGTCTGCAGTATTTTGATTATAACTCATAAAATAATGAACAAAATTGTATGATCTTAGTGTCATTAAAAACTTAAGGCACAGGGAAACAATTGTCTAGAAGAAAGTGTTACAGAAATACACCATTTTCCTTGTCCTATTGATCATGTAATGTAAACCTAAAAATCTATGTTGATAAGAAAGTTGGAATAGCTAATGAGTATGAATTTTGACACATTTAGAGTACAATTGATCTTTGCATTGGTTTATTACGGAAGTATACCCGGACATATTTCATTGAACATGTATGTTACATGATACATTTATAAAAATGCATATTCGGTTACATGAACAATGTGGTATCATGAAATTGTATCTGATTGCATATAGAAGAGCAAGAAGAGTGACTGCTTCCAGATATTGCCGGAATTTCAAGGTAATAAGCAAAAAGGGAGCAATAGTGAGTAACCTAAGATGGTCTAAACTTGACTTGTTTTGTTTATTATTGAATTGAACTTGATATTGATGAATGTGTGCTGAATTGTGTATTGAATTCCAGACATGAATTGTTCGAGGAGCTTTAATGCATGATTAAAACATTGGAAGTGCTACTTGAATGTGATTGAGATTGACCACATGGTTCTCAACTTGAATGTTTCATGCTGAACTTAGTCTGATGATTATTATGAATAAGAGCAAGAACGCGAATGTAATTGATCAAATGTGATGACTGAAATTAAGGAATGCATTTCATTCCAATGCATGAAATATAAAGGCAGTCATGAGTGATGTCGCTAGTGAAAAAGAGATTAAAGCTCAGACATTCGTGATTAGACCTTAAGGCTCAATATGTATAAAGAGTCCTATATCCCCAACGGATAAGGGATATTATGAAAGAGCTTGGTATCCATAACATAAATGGGACAAAGAAAAAGGCACACAGTGTAACATCCCACTACCATAGAGTATATATCTAAATATCCAAGGACATTCAAGTACATACCCTATGAAAATGATATGTTAGAGCAAATACATATCCAACTTAACACATGGCATCATATAATATAATTAAGATTCATCAAATTAAAAATCTTTCATTGCATTCCTTCACGAAAGCTTACACTGTATTTTACAAACTTTATACAAGTTTTAGACAAAAACTACAAAATACAAAATACAACTCTTCTGATGTCAACTGATAGACCTTTGAACTGTAACTAGTCCAAAATGTTCCTCTAATCCAGATTAAGAAACTAGGTCTCCTGTCTCACACCTGAAAAGTCACGTTGCAATTTTTATGAGTTTTGTGAACTCAATGAACAAACCATCATTGATGATTTCACCCAAATCAATACATAAATTACATATATTGCAAATATTCATTCAGAACATGTATTTTTCAAATACTCACATTAACATGGCATATCATGTAATCATTGCGAATCAGAACAAATATTACAAATGGAAATGCATATGAAACTCCAGATTCGTTATTAATTTTGTGACCAAGTGCCTATCATATGCGTATACAGATACTGACCCATTGGGTTTAGTTAGAACATAATCACGGAGCATAGCTCTACATGCAAAATTAGAAATTACAGAGCAAAGCTCTATGTGTAAGCATTTTCATACTAGCTACTCCGATCACAACACCTTTATCTGAGCATACATTTTATGAAATGTATCAAATACAGAGTATGCCATGTACAACAGTCACCATGCCATGTACAGCAGTCACATATGATGCACAATCAGAATCTCATAGTCACCGGACCTAATTTTGGCATTCAACTTTCGTTAAGAATTCAAATATCATTCAAAATTCAAATACACATAGAACACTTCCAATACATTCCCAAATATTAAACTCCTCAAAATTTAAGTCTGAAATTCATAAACAAATCACAAACATTTAATATTTGGAAATTAAACAAATACAATCAATCATAGGAAAATCATCTAGGTTAACTCATAGTACACTTTAATATGCTATTGTTTGGATGGTCTGGCAATGTCTGACTGTCTAATGTGCTCCTCTATATCATACAAAACACATTTACAAATATCACATTTTTGCACAAATGTATAATTATTTCCTTATGCACATCTATGTATATTGAAATTATGCACAGTACATGTTCAATGACAATTTCGGGTATCTTATTGTAATTTGTATCACCAAATCATTCACAAAGCCCTAAAAAATAATTTACAGTTCAAGAGCTAAGTCACAGGCTTGCAGTCTAAATTAATTCAGTCATGGGCATGAGAACTTATCTCACGCCCATTCATGTCCAAATATCACGAGTGTGAGATCTTAACTCATGCCCGTGCATATCAAATGACCCCTTTCAAATTTTTCTAACAACATGCTTTCGGGTCAACTTACATCATCATTCTGATAACATAAATGACACAATTAGGCAATACTTTCTTCTAGACAATTGTTCTCCAATTTCTTAACTCTCTAATGATACAAAAATCATTCAATTTGATTCAGTATTTCCAAAGTTATACTCAATTTCCTTTGGACTGTTCTTAAAACATAACTATACTCTATATTCAACTTCAAATCAGATTTTGCAATTCTTAATGATAGAATTAAAAATTGATCTCTTTAGAAAATTTGTAGCATATATCTCTAGTTCAATTTAAGTTAAGATTCATTCCATTTGGATACCTATTGATTAAAATATACTCAAAATACCGAAGTATGTTCAATGAAATAATGCCAGTTATCATATTCCAGTAATCCTCAGCATGTTCATCTTAAATTCAACAATTAATCCATTTTATATGGATATAATTTTGGTGAAGATGAAGAATAATGTGTTTCAAATATAATGGTTTAAGAATCAAGTCATTTGGACATTAGGTGAAGAAGTTAGAACAAAAATACCGAAGGATGTTCATAAACAAATTGTTTGGAAAAAAGGTTGGAAGTCACGATCATGCGTATATATGATCGCAATTTTCTCTAGTAGGTCACACAATCACGACTTACGATCTTCTGTGACTCCCTACCTTCCTCAACGAAGTCACGATCGTGCTTCTTCTTCACCGAACAACTTCTTCATCTTCTCCTTCCATTTTTTTCATTTGTTCTCATTTTTAAAACATCTATTATGCATTTCTATAACCAATTCAATCTCTAAACAAAACAAATTCAAACTTACCATTCAAACACAAAAATTCGAAACTTTTTATTCACTTCCTCTCTCTACTGTAAGTTTCCATAATTGTATTCACACTTCATTCTTCTTCACTTAACACTTAAAACAAATAAACTAATTCTTCTAACTTCATTTTAGCTCATCAACACATAGCAATTTAAAAATCCAAGATTCACACTTAATCATTAAAATCCAATTCTCATACTTGTAAATTTTAGTTTCTGAATTTTATTCTTTATATACTTTCATTTGATACATTTTTCACACTTTCATTTCATCAAAACTTTATCATTGTATCAACTCTATAATACGACCTCACCAAATCTTCATTTCATCTCATTAAACTCACTTAATTCATTTCCATTAACATTCCACAATTTCACGCATAAATAGTAAAAATAACCCATATTCGGTTTTCTCTAAACCAGAACAGAGTACATTTACATATATTCCTACATTATTTTGCAACACTCTTCCACAACTCATTTCAAACTAAAACTAATCCTATTTCATATTTCTATATCACAAATCTTTCATCTACTTCTTTCATCACAGAAATTATGCTTCTTATTCATCCATGCATCCATTTATGAACATTAAACCATCATCAAGGATCACTTACTTGATTCAACAATAGTTCTAGCAATGAGACTGAATCAACTGTACAGAATATTGGACAAATAAGATAGTGTTTTGGTGATGGTGTTTTCAGTGGAGAAACAAACAATAGAGAAATGAGAGAGAGCTGTAGAAATGGTTTTGCTTAACACTAAACTACGTGGGTTGATAATTCAATGAAACGTGGCACACATGTATATGGGCCATGTGTCACACTCTCATTTATCTCTTATTATATTATTCCAAATACCCTAAATTTTCATAAATTTCCTAAAATTTACCAAAATTTTGAACTAATCATAATACGCTCTAAATAATTTTCACCACAAATAATACGTAATTCACATCTTAATCGCATTTATAACTCAATTAAAGCTGAAAATGTCACTAAATGCATGTACAATCATATTCATGTGCAATAATCAAAATTCTCATGTATGTGCAAAAATGTGCAAAGCATGATATGCATTTTCTAATTTTTTAGTAATTTCTCATAATACACAATTCTAGCCTTAACATAGATAACGGGATGTTACACACAATCACAACAATGAAATAAACGAAATCGAGTCTCATAACATTACTTACACATATGATCTAAATAAATTTAATGATTGCAATGTTTTGATAACTTTGTTTATGAAATATGTGATAATTTATCAATGTGTATGTTCGACAAAATTGTACTAAAATGATGAAATGTTTGAAATTTATTTTTTAAATATGACAAATGTGATAAGGTATTATGTGACATTACTTGACAAAAATCAAGTTGATGTGAATTATATGATAACATGATTTGTTGAGTGTTGTATGACAAGAGTGAACCACCAAGAATGGTTACTCTATTGAGTTCGCAAAACTCACCAAAATTATAATGTTGACAATTTTAGGTTCGAGAGAGCCACGACTTAGATGCTAAGACTGCATTTTGGTATAAGTTATGGCTCAAAAGTTGGTCAGTTGGGGACTAAAGATTGGTCTTTAGTTTTCTGGGTTTATTTCCTCATTTATGTAGCATACTTTGTAGACTGAACTGTGAGCTTTAATAGGTTGACCATGTATAAATATGAATGATGGATCTAATGCTACATTGTAAATTATGGTTTATGAAATGAAATGAGGAAATTTTTGGACTTTAGATAATGTGTTATTTATGATTTTACTTATGATGCCATGTAATAAAATGAAGGTGAGATAGTTAACACGCCACTTCTGTCGAACATATGTAGTGTGATCGTAAGGCACACGTACATATGTCAGACGAGAGTGGGGTGTTACATTTGGAGGGATAGATAGCTTGAAGATTGAGGAGGTTTTGAGCTGAACAAGTAAGTGATTTTTTATCTCTATGGCATGTTAAAACAGAAACATTCTTGATGATTAAATTGAGAGGAGTGACATGGAGGGTTGATGTTAGAGTTGTGCTGGAATTTGGTGAAGGATTGTGTGGTGTCTGTTTTGTTTTTTATGCTTGAAAATAGTGGATTATATGGACGGTTTAGGTTAAGATTTGAAGTGTAAATGATGATGTAATTATGCAGAAAAATGGGCATATTGGGAGTGTTCCTAGAATTGACAAGTTAAGGTTATATATATGAAGGTAAATGATAGCTTTGTTTTGATTGTGATGCATGAAAGACTATGATTTATAAGTTATCAATTGAATAATTTTGAGTTGGAGTTGGTGATGAAATTGATGACGAATGAAGTATAATTTAGGTATAATTGAGGTATGATCAATGGATTAGTATGATGGTGTTAAAATTTGGAAAAAGATTATAAGAAAGGGATGGTGAACAGTCTATTCACCCATTCCACGATCGTGGAAAATGCCCTAGAGAAGAAAAGTTTCTGTTTTGTCTTTCCACGATCATAAAAAGGTACCCACGATTATGGGAAATGCTTGGGAAGTGAAAAACTCTATTTTATGTGATTGTTGAACTAAATAACGATAAGTTACTTTACCTTGGTGTATTTAGATTTGATTAAGGTTTGAAATGAACCTAGATGGTTATTTGATTGATTGATTAAGGGTTTGATAAGTTTAAATTGACAATTGATCTTAGAATTAAGGAATGGATTTGATACCAGTAAATATGAATTTGGGAAGTGTGAGTTGTTAAAAAAATGAAGGTGTTCTTATGAAAACAAATGTGATGCAAGGGATATAAGTCATGAAATAGGTATGACTGAATGAGAATTTGGAAAGTTGTGTGAGTATGGAATGTTAGGAAGGGATAGATAAAAGTATGATTGAATGAATTTAAAGTAATCAAGATGTCGTAAGGCATTGATCTAATCGTCAATAAGTTATGCACAAGATATGATGAACGAATGAGCAAGATTTGTGAATAAGGTTACATACTTGGGATAATCGATTGAGCATGCATTAAACATAACATATATACATATGTATGATTGATTGGGTATCCATTTGATTAAAAAAGTTAGTAATGTATACATATATGTGTATTGCATGATATAGAAGCACAAATTGACCGACTGCATCCAAACATTACCGAATTGTCAAGGCAATAGCTATTCTGGAGCATACTGTGAGTTAATCTAAATATTCTCTCACCATAATCTAATTGCTTTGTTTAAAATTCAGTTATTGAATTACTACTCATATGATTTGTGATAATTTTGGACTATCAATTGTCCGAGGAGAATGATATTCGGGAATGTATTGGAAGTATTGTGTAAATGTATATGAATATGAAAATAAGTGTTCTCAACTGAATGTTGAATGCCAAACTTAAATTTGAAGAACGTGATGACTGAAATATATTGAATGTGAAATAATGAATGCATGATATGTGAATTGTTGCATCTCATTACATTGAAATGCATGAATAGATAAAGGAGTTGTGACCGGAGTGATCCAAATGAAAAAGAGCTTAAAGCTCATAAATGTGCACAAAAAGTCGCATACTCAATTATCAATGAGCCCAGTATCCATAATGGGTACTAGACAGTATGTAAATTGAGTCCGGTATCTACAACAGATACGAGACATTTAAATAGATGCTCGGCTACAACAAACTAAAAATGAAGCGAGTCACATGTGCATTTACATATGCATCCTTATTTTTGAAATGATTGAATGGATATACCTTATTGACTAATTGAATTAACATGGCCGTTGAACTGAGATGAAATATTGAATGGTTAAAATCATGAAGTATGTGATGTGATGTGAATTATTTATTTATATGAAATATTTGATAAACTGGACTATATATGTTGGACCTCGAATGTTTCATGGAAGTTAGAACTATTTGAAGGAGAAATTTTGGCAAGTAGTCATGAGTAAAGAACAAATGAATTAAAATTCTTGAACCAAGAAATGATGGGCAAGGGTAAAGTAGCGAATGACAAATGTGGATATGTTCGAATTTTGCTTTGGTGTTTCTGGTGGATACAAGATTTTGAAGCGAAAAGGATTAAGGTGAAAGTTAGAAGTATAATTAAAGCCAAAAATGAAGTTGCATTTTTGTAGTAAGTGGATGAAGAATAGGTGCATACAGGTATGTTCTGTTATTGGTGTTCATGATTAAACATGGACTGTATATTTCTTCGGATGCTATTGATTCGAAATGGAGTTGAGATTGAGGAGTAAAGGAAGTAGGAAAGGTAATCTTAGTATGATCAGTGTTAAAGAAAGATTTTCAGTGTTAAGGAAAGATGTTGAAACAAAATGGGTGTTAGATCTGGAGAATTGTTCAAGGAGAAAGTTTCAATCCTTTAACCGCAACTTCTTCTCTAGTTATCCAATCGAGATGATTCTTGATTTAGACTAAAACTAGAAACCTATGGCTACCTTTCTTAGGAAGACTCTAAATTTATAATCGGTCTTTAAGAATCATAAGTTGTCATGAAGTTAAGAACTGGGTGCAGTACAATGAATGAATGTAGAAAATTCATGTTCTGTACTCGAGAAAAAATTTGGATTAATCTAGGCCGATTTAGGCTAGATTAGAGAAAGTGTGTCTACTAGTAAGTTGTAGATATTTCTTTTAGCTTTCCAGTAATGTATAGTATAGCATTTTTGGACTTCTAAGTTGAAGGCTATGGTCCTCATAAGGGAGATATGCAAGACAGGAGTCATCTTCTTCTGTTTTTTGCTTCATCTAAGTTTTGCTCCTTTTATGTTTTGTTTCTTCAGAGTTTCGCTCCTTCTGAGTTTTGCTATCGTCTGCCTTTTGCTATCATCTGCCTTTTGCTATCGTCTGCCTTTTGTATCTTCTGCCTTTTGCTATCGTCTGCCTTTTGCTATCATCTACCTTTTGCTATCATCTGCCTTTTGCTATCATCTGCCTTTTGCTATCGTCTGCTTTTTGCTATCGTCTATGTTTTTTTATTGTCTGTGTTTTGTTATCGACTGTGTTTTGCATCGTCTGTGTTTTGTATCGTTTGCTTTTTGCTATCGTCTATGTTTTGCTATCGTCTGTGTTTTGCTATCGTCTATGTTTTATATCGTCTGTATTTTGTTGACGTGTTATCTTCTGGATTTTGTTCCTTTTGGGTTACTGTTCATAAACTTTTTATGGGTTACTGTTTATGAACTTCTTTTGTCTTTTGCTATCTTCTGTGTTTTGCCGATTTGCTTCTTCTGACTTTTGCATCTTCTGAGTTTTGTTTCGTCTGTCTTTTGTTTCGTCTAAGTTTCTGCCTTTCTCTTCTTCTGTGTTTTGCTATCTTTTGCCTTTCGCTTCTTCTGTTTTCGCTTCGTCTATGTTTTGCTATCTTCTGAGTTACTGTTTATCTTATATCTTCTGTTCCATTTTCAATCCTTCAAAAGATAGAATTTGTCTTCAAGGTCTTCATGAACGTTGTAGAGCTTGAAGTCTTCTTTCGAATCATATGAAGGAAACCTAAGTCCGATATCTGTAGGGAAAGTTATAGCAAATTTTTTCACTTCTTCTGTCTTTTTTCATTCGTTTGTTTTCCTTTAACTTCGTCTAATCCTATCATCTGATCCATTTTGACCCTTCAGATGATAAAATCTGACCTCAAGGTCTTCTTCAAAGTTGTAAATTTCAAAGTTAAATGAAGTGATTTTTGAACTATTGGATTCCTAACATTTTTCTTTTTGCGTCTTCATTGAAGATCATAGCTTTTAGTGTTGATTTGAAAGAGATGTATTAAATCAAGTAAAGGTATTCATTGGAAGAGTAGGAATTAGATATTTTACTAAACATATTTTAGTATTTGATGATTTCTGGATCAATAAAACTCCGAATAAGATGATAAATTAGAGCCAGGGAGCTACAAATGGTATGAAGAATTTGAAATATAATTCAGTTTCTATGATGCTTAGATTTCTGATAGGGATTATGCATAGTATGCTGATTTGGACAAAAGCAATCAAAAAATGTTTAAAGTATATCTTTTGAATCGTTGATCCGAATTGAATGATTTTGGTATCATTGAAAACATAAGACAATAGGAAAGATTCTTCTAGAATAAAGTGTTATGTCAGAATATTCAAGAGTGTTTTTGACAAGACACTTACGTGTAAAAGACATAAGGAAAAAATGGAAGGACATAATTGAAAAAAGAAGTGTTGTCTTGCCCATAAATGGAAGGAAGCAGAAGATAATAAAAGAAAGGAGAAAGAAAGAGAAAAGGGAATGTCATGAAAAAGAGAGAGAAATACAAAGAGAAGAAGAGAGTGAGAGAGAAAAGAGAAACCAAGCTAGGGTTTCAATTTCCTTAGCCTATAAGAGATATATTGGAGTTGATAAAGAAAGGAAAAAGGTGGATGATGAGAAGAGCTTCTATTTGAGCCAGGGATCTCTTCATTTGGTGAAGAGACCCCGGAGCATACATTAAAGATAAATCAAGAAAGGGCCTTAGAGATCTCAGGTTATTTGCAAAGAAAAGAGACATTCTGAGCCAGCTTATAAACAAGGAAATCAGGTGGGTCTCATGTTTATAATAGAAGTAGTGAGCCCTAAATGTTTTCTATTAAATCAAAAGAGTAAAATGATTTCAAATTGCTTAAAAATCGTTGCATCTATTGTTTTCAAATGATTTGAGGAATCTTTATATGTTCAATATATGCATTTTGTTGATGAATTTCAAAATAAAGATAGAAACGCATCGAAACATTTTATGCATGCCTTGAAAAATGTCGTGGTATTTTGTATATTTGAAAAAAAAGAAGAAAAAATATAAGCATTTGATAAAATGATTTGAGCATGATTATGTTCTTCTGTTTAGGCAAGAATGAAACCATTCTGTTCATCACGTGCATGCTGACAAGAGCCTTCTTCCAGCTGTCTGCTTGTGACATATGAGCTCCGAAATGGACTCTTTTGGTTCATGATGTAAACTTTGGTTTCACCATTCTGTTTCCATGGAATCCTAGAGTCATTTGATTGTGCATTGCATCTTTGAATTATCAAGAATGTTGCATAATGGAGTGTTATGCTTTGATGGTTACATGTATATGTTATGTTATGTAATGATGTTTCTTTTACTATGAATTTTTTAGAAACGTCTGTTTTTGTTTAAACTCAATGAAAGTGTTTTAAAATGACATGGAAGAATTTATTTTCAAAAGTTGTGCTTATCTTTCTTCTATTATAAACTGTTACCCACGAGTTTTCAAGCTCACCCCCTCTCTGTCCCCTCCTTGGGTGATAGTTAAGAAGTCAAGCAAGCAAGAGTCTAAAGGAAATTCTTCAAATTTGAGATTTTGTAGTTGCATTTATGAAAATTAGTAGTTCTTGTAACTTCTGTATTATGAGATTTTCAGATTATAATGTATTGTGGCTTGTAAGACCCTTTTGTTTTTAGGGTAATGAAATAAGTTGTAAGTAATGTATTAAAGATGTATGATGAAGTAAAGATATGAGAGTTTTATGACTTTTCAGCAAGAGTTGGACTTCACATTCAGAGATAGGATTCAACATTAAGGTAATAAGTTTGTTTCGATATTTGATTGTCATGGGCACGCCACCCTTGTGGGATGATGCCTAATAAGGGTTTTTGGAAATAACCCTACAGTAAAGATATGTTCAAGTCTTCGGATATTCGTAAGAAGTTGGGTTTCGGAAACGGATCCCGACAATATATGTGTTAATGAGTGCTGATATGAGTAAACATATCGATGATAGTTCTCTCACTAAGTCTGCAAATTCATCAAAATTGTAATGTTGTTTTTCAGGTTCAAAGGAGTTCTAACTTCTAAGCAAATCAAGTAGAAGTCTAATACTTATGTTTTGGAGCACGAATGACTTAAAGGTCAGTCAATTGATATTAAAGAGTCTAAATAGAATATTTTGGTGTAACATTCCACTTCATATAAAACGTTTTGTAAAGAGTAGCAAACTCTTAGATGTTGTTTGTAATGTATATATGTTAATTATGTACTGTAATACTACAATGCAGGTTCATATTTATGAATAAACTGGGAAGTTTTGATCTTCTTAAATACTTGTGTTATGTATAATGAATGTAATTGCTCTAAGATGTCATTCCATAAGGTATATTATTGGAAAATCTATAAATGTTAGGACATATGCATTATAGTAGTGATGTGTTACAATAGTAGTATATAGAAAGGAGCATCTTGAATTAATAATGTATGATGACCATAATCTATATTAATCTTATACTTGATTATGATTACTAATAATTACGGTACATGTGAATGATGACTATTGTACATTATAATTATTTGAATTATTGATCAAATGGATTTCATAAAGTCACATAAGTCAATTGGGAAAATATTAGCAATTAATCATTTAAATGACTCGTGTTAAAAGGCAACTAGGATATTTAATAATTTAATAAATGAAACTTTATACTTTTGGCCCAATATAATAGGAAATTTTAAAATTGACTATAATTGTTAGGTTTTCTTAAGTGATCTTGTCTCTGCCTAATAAATTTGATCTTCTTACAAAATACCATTACGTACAAAAAGTAATATAAAAAGTTTGGAAAAAAGAAAGATCAAGTAGTGAGTTTTTAATCATTTCTGCATCACTAAACTACGAAGAACGGTTGGCATTCCAAAATTCTATCTTTGTACTAGAACAAAATTATGAATATGAATAAATAGTTGTGAGTCCCGTGTAACAAAAGCCATGTCAATGTTTATAATCAAAGATTCAAAATTGAAATCTAAGGGGTGTGGTTGAGTAGATACGGACTCATCCACCCTTAACTAAATGTCAAGAGTTCGATCTTTAACTTTGGGTATAAAACAGCCTTAAATTTTTAGGCCAGTTATTCCACCCTATGAGGCGTCTTCCAACTAACAAGAAGATTAGTCACTAGGTCTTGAATAGATACCTTGATCAAACACCCCAAAAAAAAAATCAAAACTGAGAAAAGTAAAGCTTTAAGACTGCCAATTTGTATACAGCTACCTAGGCAGAGGACAACTTTGGAAAACTCAAAACTTCAACTTTCCATTTCCCCTCCTATTTCCATGCTTATCTCAAAACTCGACCGTTGAAACACCACTTACACCTACATACATACATACAATACATACAGACATGCACACACCCCAAAACTGAGTCTTAGAGAGAAAGATAGAGCTCACGGCGTCGCCGACCATGAGGAACACAAAGAACACAAGCCATATACCTGAAATCTTGGACAACCAGAGCCCTGGGATATCACTCTATGAGCGGTCCAGAGAAGAGAGGATTAAGGAAAACCTTGAGAGAATGCAAAAACTGGGTCTCAAGGACCTATCTCTAAACCTCAAAGCCCTCAGTTCTCGAAGAACTGCCCCAAGGAAAAGCCCATCTTCCATTAAGCTTTCCACTCCCCTGCAATCTGATCTGCCTCTTCGTCGGTCATCTAGGTAATTTGTTTCAGGTTTGCTGTTTTATGGGTTTTTTAAATCAGGGACTTTGTTGCATTCGGTTTTGTGGGTATATAGTTTTAGCTGCTCCGGTTTCGTTTTTCCTGTCATTACTGTGCCCTCCAAAATAGTCTGTCAAGTCCTGATCTTTTCTACTATTTCGTTTCTATGTCTGCGTGGAAGTTTTGAGGCTTGAAGGTTTTATATTAACTGTGGAACTGTATAACAACGGAAAAAAGACAAAATTTTGTGTCTTTCTTGTTTTGGGGTTCTTTCCTGCAACCGTATTATTTAGTCATTTTGCTTTCTAATTTAATCGTTAATATCACGTACTTATTTCTGGCCAGTTTCCTCTAAAAGAGACATAAAAGTTTTTTTTTTTTTTTTTGCTTGTTTTCAAAATTTGGGTGGTTTTAGGTTGCAAAGTGCGACCCCAGTTTGCTACTCGGAGGTGGTATTGACGAAGAGGGAAGATGACTACGTGAATCTAGAGAGGGGTAAGCCAGAGATTTATACAGAAGAGCATGAGAAACTGTTGGGGAACACTGACAGGCCGTGGACACTTTTCGTGGATGGGTATAGATCAGATGGAACTAGGATTTATGATCAAGTCAAAGGAAAGACTTGCCACCAATGCAGGTCTGAACACTTATTGATTGTACTTGTGTCATAATACGTATTGAGGTTGTAATATTAGGTTGCATCATATATTCATGTGTCCTTTTGCTCATTGATAACATCGTAATACATGTATTTGTATAACACTTGTGTTTGTTGACTAATGATGTTTGCTGTGGTGCTCCTTAGCCATTTTTGGTTGTGTAAGGGTTTCTAGGAAAGGCTTGAAATTGGAAGACTGTAATAAGGATGTTTTCAAGAGATTTCTGTTCAGGATAATGTTTACATGGAATGTTGGGACTTATTACGTGCTGGAGGGCGGTTCTAGTAAATGAAAATGTTTATGCTTTCTGGGCATAGATCATAGCCACACCTATAATATAAACTTGGAGGAGATTTAGGACCTTCAAAATGCAATGCATATGTATTCTTAACATGAGATTCTTTGTCAACTATTATAAACTTCTCATGTTTATTTTTGTTTTCACTTTACCGGTTATCTCTTTAACATTTTTGTATTCCCTTTATCTCTAGGTTGCACTTATTATCATAGATATAACATTGGGTCTTCTCACTTAGTAGTAAGATGTTCAACAGGCAGAAGACTCTTGGTTATCGTACCCACTGCTGCAAATGCAATATGGTCCAAGGGCAGTTTTGTGGAGATTGTTTGTACATGAGGTATAATTCTGAAGAAGTTCATAACTTCCTCTATCCCTCTCTTTTCTAAAAATTTTTACCCAGTTGTAACTGACAAGACACCCTGACTACTGAAGCAATCCTCATTAATTTTGTATCCTTACGAAGCAGGAGTTTATTCTTTTTGTTATTTCTTTGAAATTTCTTTGAAATTCTCTTGCATTACCCATCATCTCCAAGTTCTATGGTTTTGGAAAACAAGCATTTTATTGGGTCCTCTTACCTATTTAATTTCACTCTTAGTCTTTTTGGCTCACAACGCGATATGTGGCTTTCACTTCATTCATGTTTATTGTAGTCGAATCTTAGCTGCAAGATCCTGTCTTAGTGGTCTTTCCTTTATCTGAAATGTGCTCTGACTCCATGAAAGAGTATATACCCTTTTGAGTATTTCATATATTCACAAGTTAAATACTGGAAAGAATTTCCCAATTATTACTTTTGGTTTTTCCTTGCTCTTTAAGCAGATATGGGGAGCACGTACTTGAAGCCCTAGAGAACCCATATTGGTTATGCCCTGTCTGTCGTGGGATTTGCAACTGCAGTTTGTGCCGGCAAGCAAAAGGATGGCCGGCTACTGGTCAACTTTACAAAAAGGTAAGTCCTATCATAAAATGTGGAAGAGTTGTTCTTCACAACACTTGAACTTGAGCTAAGCATTTATCTACGTTTCAGATATCAGGATTAGGCTACAAGTCAGTTGCACATTATCTCATCTATACACGACGCTCACAAGATAACGAAGGTCAAAACTTAATTACAACTGGTCAAGTTTCTGTCAAAAGGTCACTGCCCTTTTCGGACGGAAAGGGCTCATCTGAGAGGTCTCCACATGTTGATGATAAACATGTGTTATCATCAATTTCTCAAATTGAAGATCAATTAGCTGATTTCTCCAAGTGTAAGAATGATATCAAACCTAAATTTCAAGGCAAGACAGAGATTGATTTTAGAGGTGATAAGACAAAACGATCATTGCTTTTCTCAGACAGTGAAACGCGGTCTAAGAATGCGGAGTCTTCAGCGGTCACTTATGAGAATCACGATCACCTTTCAATGCAGTCTAAGAATGCGAAGTCTTCAGTGGTCACTGATGAGAATCTTAATCACCTTTTAATGCAGTCTAAGAATGTGGAGTCTTCAGCGGTCACTGAAGAGAATCATCACCACCTTTCAATGCAGTCTAAGAATGTGGAGTCTTCACCAGTCACTGATGGGAATCGGGATCATCTTTCAATGCAGTCTAAGATTGCGGAGTCTTCAGCGGTCACTGATGAGAATCTTGATCACCTTTCAATGCAGTCTAAGAATGTGGAGTTTTCAGCGGTCACTGATGAGAATCATGATCACCTTTCAATGCCTATATTATTTGAAGTTGTCATAGAAAGTGGGATTAAACATGACAGTGGTTTGTGTTCCACCGTTCAAAAGAATGAAAATAGGAACATTACACCAAAAACTCGCCAGGAACTCACACTACAGAAGCGTAAGTGGGCCAATGATGAGAATCTTGATCACCTTTCAATGCAGTCTAAGAATGTGGAGTTTTCAGCGGTCACTGATGAGAATCATGATCAACTTTCAATTCCTATATTATTTGAAGTTGTCATAGAAAGTGGGATTAAACATGACAGTGGTTTGTGTTCCACCGTTCAAAAGAATGAAAATATGAACATTACACCAAAAACTCGCCAGGAACTCACACTACAGAAGCGTAAGTGGGCCAATGAAGCTGGTTCAGATAGTATTGGTGCTAGAGTAAGACAGAGGCGTAGGACTATAGATAGCCATGAGAATGTGGAAGAAGGGAATAAAAAAAAGGACGTGCATGTTGAGGGTAAGTTTATAGTTCTATGAACTACAAAGGGGACCTAATGGGCAACAAGTAAAATGCAGTATGGAAACTTTTCCTTGACGGAAGAATGTAATGAAATCTGTCTCGCCACAAGATCATGATCACCCCAGGTTTTGTGTTTAGTTTTTGAACTCTCTTTTACTGGTTTTGTGTGTACTCATTGCATGTCCTTCCGATGTACTTCCATATCTGTCTACTAAGCTCTGCAGGAGAGGTTTTCTTGGTTAAACTCTCAACAAACTTGGATTGTGTACTGTTAACTTTCAGTATCTGCAATTTTTCAAAAAAAAAAAAAAAAGAAAATTTCAGTATCTGCTGTCGGAGAGCCCATGCTTGCCCTGTTGTAGGTGAACGGTCCGTGAGGCAGCGAAGTTGAAGGCACTAGATGCTAGTCTGTTTGATTTTGGTTTACACGTCGTCAAGCCAAACCCAAAACTATCGTGTGTCTACTTTATTAGGCCTTTACATGCACTAACCAACAAGTAACTTTTCATAAGTTCTCATTGATTGATACTGTGAGTTGGGTGGTTTTGTTACTTTCTTAAACTCTTTACTGCAGAATTGGCATGTGGTTGATGATGCTGCCTAAAGTCAATTGCTTTCTCAGGAATTGGAATTATAGGCATAGAAAGCTGAGTCTAGTGGAACTTGAAAAGGATAAAAAGAGATGATCTGGTTATCTGAAAAGCTAATCCATAAAGAAGTAGCCATAATAACCAAAAGAGAAATGATTTCGCTTGCATGATGTTCACCATGCACTATAGACAAGACAGGTACGGGACAGCAAGTATATCTTAGGCCTAGTCATTTGGGACGGACAAAAGAACAGAAAAAAGAGGAGAACTTGGATCCTCCGTAGGATCAGTTATAATTGTAGCTCAGCCTTTTGATCTGGTCCAGTCCAGCTACCTTGTCCATGACCGAAGAGGGCAAAAAGTTCAGCCTTTATGTAAAGATTGTTGACTGGTAAACGATTCGTTATACACTCACAGCCTGTGCACGTGCAAACCACATCAATGTAACAAATTAAAGACAATCTTTTTAATGATTCATTTGGCCGCCTATAAAATGCAGGAAAACCAACCCTTTGTCCCTCATCCAACATAGAGTATGCACGGTCTTTTTATATATATATATAAAGAATGAGAAAAACAAGACAAATTACATGCTAGGCTGCGGAGGACTGACCTCCGATTCATCTTCTGCTAGGAGAGGTAAGCACCTCCTCAGAAGGTGATCAAAAATAATAACCCCAAGGAGTTTGCGCTTTTATTATCCTCGCGATAAATATATCTGATAAGGACAACCCAGTTAAGAAAAAGCAGCTTATGAAGGCTGAATATAAATAAATTGAAAGATGTAGCTCTCGATTATGGGGGAAGAGAACAGATCGATCACTGTGCACGAATCCACCTCCAACACGAGATGGAGTATGCACGGTCTTTACTTTATAGCAACCCATTGGCCTGGAAATGCGAGCCTACTAGTCTTGAGGCATCTCGACCTCACTAAACAACAGAATGAAATGTAGCTAACTGTGCGTGTTATGGGGTCTTCGGCAGTGGTTCGGTTACTTAGGCGGAGGAATCCAAAGGCTCTGTTTTACATTGAATTGATACGTAGCTTCAAGTTGACCTAATGTATTGAGTCGAGTGGGTAGCATAGTGTTCAATTTCGTGTATTTGACCACCAAGTGAAGCCAAAGTCACCCTTTTGATTCGCATCGCAGGTGTTGGCTGAGTCCTGAGCCTGAGAGAACAAAGTTTGCCCAAGCCTAACGACAAGAAGAAAACATGCATATGTCCATATCATTTCTTTAAACTATGTCATCAAGATTTGGTGTGTTTGTAACTTCTTTTGAAGAAAATTATATCCAAAACACTAAAGTCATACTCCTTCTAATCCAATTTAGGCTTCATCGTATCATATGTTATGGAACCATAAATGCTATAGGAATGCACAGTTAGTTGGTTGTACATTAAATATTTGTCTTCACTTGCAACAAAACTTCTAGGCTCTATCCGGATTTTATACTGAAGAAACATATTTGCATTATTATCTTGTAACATTCAGGGACAAGAGCCCCACAGCACCTAACATATTAAATGGGGATAATGCCATCTCCACCATAAACAATGAGCCAATAGGTCTCTTAATATTTAAAATGCTGCCTAATACACAAAACTCTCTATTTTGTAAGAATTGAAAGATGATATTTTTATATTTTACCAAGAGGTTGTTTCAGTAACTCAAATTTATAACCTTTTGATCATAAAAAATATTAAGTGTCCTTGTTAGTTTATTATTTCCTTGGATGCTGTTGTATTCTACTCCTATTATACCAGTTGACTAAAAACTTGTATCATGGCTGACGTGTAGATTTTGTTTTTTTTTTCTTTTAATAAAAATTAAAAAGCTAATCTTTGAAATTCTTTTTTTTTTTTTTTGTTGATAAACTCCTGTATCTTATTGGTGTGTTTTGTCTCTTTCAACTAAAAACAATGGTAATTATATCTGACTTTGGACACGTCTGGAGAAACCATGAACACCTACTACCTGCCACTCAGAGGCTAATCTCACAGTAAGCTACAATCTTCTCGTCACATTTAACTCGTAGAAAATATGAATAAAAAGATCTCTGAATAACTACTAATTGGGTATTTTTTTAAATCTAAACAATGATATTCAAATGGAGATTGTCTAGTAAAGGAGCATGATTCATGGTGGAGCCGTGGAGGACGTGGCTTATTAGAAGATAGAAGCTAAGCTTGTTGTGTTGACTTTTTTATTCATGCTTATGGGAACTAAGATAGGGGAATCAAACACTTCGATACATCAATTAATAAAGGAGATTAATTGATGTCAGTAACACCGAGTAACTGATGTTAATGATCAATAAACAATTAAGAAGCCAACGAAAGAAAGACACAGTTAATATGCTAAACAGGATTTGCACTTGGATTGCCAATGTCAATGTCCTTTCTCACTGTCTGTTAATGGGCGGTTGGTGTGGAAGATTGTGGAGATAGAAGAGAGAGAGAGTCAATTGTGTGTGTGTGTGTGACACATGGGGGAGAGAGAAAGCAAGAGCTTATAGTGGGACTGTCAATACTGGTATGTTTTGTTTTGGATTTAGTTTATTATCCTCAAAAGAATAAAATGGACTATTGATGTGGAGAGGCATTTTTTTGTTTGTGTTGTTTCAGTGTAGTGAGAGAAATTAGAGAAAAGGGTTGTTTTTGAGCTCTCTCAGTTGTGTAAAATGGAGTCGTGAGTCTGGAGTCACCTTGCTGTATGGATTTCTAACAGCTTCTCTACATTCTCTGAGCCTTTTGTACAAAACCCTTTTTCTCTTGATTGTTTTTGAGTGTGTTGCCGGGTGTGAATTTATTTTGCATAATTTGGGGATCTGGGTTTTGGAGTTCTTACCTTTGACTCTCACTTTTCTTGGGTTTCTGCTAAAGTTGTTTTCTTTGTTGAACTTTCCTTTGGAACGGGGGCTTTGACTTTCTTTATTCGAGTCGTTTTAATTCTGGGTTTATTCCTGCGGCTGACTTCTTTGGTAAATTGTCTTCAGGTTTAAACCTTCTCTTTTTCTTGTTTGGATTCTTGCTAAAATCCAAATTGGCGACTCTTTTGATCTGGATTTGAAGTCGAGAGAAGCTGAAAGATTTAGGGTTTGAAACCGATCCTCTACTGTAAATCTTTCAGATGGGCTAAACCAGACTGAACCCCTAGTTTTTTGAATTCTTATTCAGTTTACCTATCTTTTCTGTCTGATTGACGTCAAAAGCTTTGATGCATCTTTCGCTGTGGAAGCCCATATCTCACTGTGCTGCTCTGCTCTTGGACAAGAAGAGAAGAAAAGATGGGTCAGAATCCAACATTGATTTCAAGAGAAACCCATCTATTCTTCGAAAACTGCAAGAACTGAAGCTGAGGGAGGCTCTTGAAGAAGCATCTGAACATGGGTCTCTGTTCAAATCAAATGACATGGACTCTGAGTCAGGTGCAAATCAAGATCAGAGTCTTGAGAGATCAAGATCTCTAGCAAGACTCCATGCTCAACGTGAATTCTTGCGTTGCACAGCTCTGGCAGCTGATCGTGTATTTGAGAGTGAAGAGGAGATTCCTGACCTCCAGCAGTCATTTTCCAAGTTCCTCAAAATGTACCCCAGGTACAAGTCTTCGGAGAAGGTTGATCAGTTGAGATTAGATGAGTATGCACATTTGTCTCCGAAGGTATGCCTTGATTACTGTGGATTTGGGCTTTTTTCATATGTCCAGACTCTGCATTACTGGGAGTCTTCTACATTTAGCTTATCTGAGATAACAGCAAATTTGAGTAATCACGCTCTCTATGGTGGAGCCGAGAAAGGTACTGTAGAACATGATATAAAGACCAGAATTATGGACTATCTGAACATCCCGGAGAATGAGTATGGACTTGTTTTCACAGTTAGTCGGGGGTCCGCGTTTAAACTGCTGGCAGAGTCGTATCCTTTTCACACTAACAAGAAATTATTGACCATGTTTGATTATGAGAGCCAGTCCGTGAATTGGATGGCTCAAAGTGCCAAAGAGAAGGGTGCAAAAGTTTATAGTGCGTGGTTTAAATGGCCAACTCTTAAACTTTGTTCCACTGATTTGAGGAAACAAATTGCGAGTAAGAAGAGGAGGAAGAAGGATTCTGCTGTTGGTTTGTTTGTGTTTCCAGTTCAGTCAAGAGTTACTGGAGCCAAATATTCATACCAGTGGATGGCCTTGGCTCAACAAAACAATTGGCATGTTTTGCTTGATGCCGGGTCACTGGGGCCAAAAGACATGGATTCACTTGGTTTATCCTTGTTTCGTCCTGATTTTATTGTAACATCGTTTTACAGAGTATTTGGATATGACCCAACTGGTTTTGGATGTCTTCTTATCAAGAAATCAGTGATGGCAGCACTTCAAAATCAATCAGGTAGTACAGGGTCTGGAATGGTGAAGATTACACCAGAGTATCCTTTGTATTTGAGTGACTCTGGTGATGGTCTTGATGGAGTGGTTGGCATTGAAGATGGTGATGTCACTTCAAATGGTGATAAAACTACTGAAACCCGTCCTGGTTCACACTTGCCTGCCTTTTCTGGTGCATATACCTCTGCTCAGGTAAGGGATGTGTTTGAGACTGAGATGAACCAAGAAAATAGTTCTGATAGAGATAATACAAGTACCATCTTTGAAGAAACTGAGTGTATTTCAGTTGGGGAGATGATGAAAAGTCCAGTATTTAGTGAAGATGAATCATCAGATAACTCGTTTTGGATTGATTTGGGTCAGAGTCCACCAGGTTCAGACAGCGGAGGTCAATTGAACAAACAAAAGATGGACTCTCCCTTGCCACCTTTCTGGTTTTCTGGCAAGAAAAATCATAAACGACTCTCTCCAAAACCAATGTCCAAGATGTATGGAAGCCCACTATATGATGGCAAAGGAGTCAACCCGGGGCCGCATGATGACAATCATGTGCTTTCATTTGATGCTGCAGTTCTGTCGGTTTCACAGGAGTTGGATCGTGTTAAGGAGGTCTCTGAAGAACAATTCAACAAAAGGGGTTCACGACAAGCAAATTTTCATGAGATTGAGGAAGAGCCTGGAAATGGTAATCTACTACATCCTGATTCCTTATCAAACTCTGGCATAAGCAGATGTCGTCTCAACAATTTGACTTTGGCTGCACAGAATCACAGCCTAGCTAATGGTTCGGCCTCAGGTCTGGAGAAGAAAGAAAATGCCATAAGAAGAGAAACAGAAGGTGAATTCCGGTTGTTGGGCCGAAGGCAAGTGAATAGATATGCTGCTACTAGATTTTTTGGGTTGGAAGAGAATGAACATCCAAGCAAGGGAAGAAGGGTATCATTTGGTGCAGAGGATAATCTCAAAGAATGTCCAAGTCATACTCTGGAGCCTGAAGAAATATATGCTACGAGCCTAGATGATGAAGATTATACCAGTAATGGTGAATATGAAGCGCAAGACTGGGATACTAAGGAACCTGAGATAATTTGCAGACATTTAGATCATGTGAATGCCTTGGGTCTCAATAAAACCACTCTTCGATTGAGATTTTTGGTTAATTGGCTTGTGACCTCATTACTGCAATTAAGATTTCCTAGTTTGGATGGTGATGGAAGAGTAAACTTGGTTCACATATATGGGCCAAAAATAAAATATGAAAGGGGTGCAGCTGTTGCTTTCAACATTAGAGATAGAAACCGCGGCCTTATCAATCCAGAAGTTGTTCAGAAGCTGGCTGAAAGAGAAGGCATTTCTCTTGGAATTGGTTTCCTTAGTCACATACGGATTCTTGATAGCCCAAGGCAACAAGGAGGAGCTTTCAACCTGGAGGATACGACTCTATGCAGGCCAATGGAAAATGGTCAACCTAATGGGAAAAGTAGCTTCATAAGAGTCGAAGTTGTTACAGCATCCTTGGGATTTCTGACAAACTTTGAGGATGTCTACAAGTTGTGGGCTTTTGTGTCAAAGTTTCTCAATCCAACCTTCATAAGAAATGGCGGCCTTCCAACAGTGGACGAGGGATCAGAGATGTGAATTCTGAGATTGCTATCAATAGTTCTCCTGGATTCTCTTGCAATGAAAAGCTAATAGCAGTATAAATTCAAGAGTCTGTGTTGAAGATCAAAAGCCGGAGAGACTTTTGGATGGTGCTCTATATGCTTGACTAGATTCTTTTGCTCATCCTGGAGACTCTGATAGAATGGGTGAATTTGTTGATTCTCGTTTGTTTTACCAATTTTACCTTTTCTACATGTGGAGTTGGTTTCAGAATTTGTATCATCCCGGGACGTTATGGTGAATGCTAATCTCAAAGCAGAATCGTATGAGCAGAACCTTCACAAACATTCTGCCCTTTCCCATAGAAAATGGAAAACCTTGCTTCTGTAAAAAAAATTTCAAAGATTCTGTCCAAATCTATGATGCTAGTCACTGCTAGTTCATATTGCGGATCGTGTCTCTCCCAAGACTGAAGGCTATTTTAAGTGCAGTGATCAGAAGTTTATTGTCGAACATGTGGTAAGTCCATAGGTATCTTGGAAGACAAATATTGCGGGGTAGGAATCCTGATTGTTTGAAGTGCTTTCAGTTCCTGCACTTTGCGTAAGGTGTGTCATTTACGTTTGAGAGGTGATTTGTCAAACAATTACATCCAAACCACTCAATGATATGTTGATATATTGTACGCCAGTTGAAGATTCTTCTAAGGATAGTGGCTTATCTTAATAACCTTGACAAAGTACTAATACTGTAGACACCTTAACAAAAGTACAAAATTTGATGAGTTCTAAAAGGAACTTGCGTGCAGCAAAACGTCGACAAACTGCAGCTGATGGAAGAGATACGAGCCTAGTGGGTTCATAAACAATGTTTATTCGCTTTGTGGATTTTGCATGTCCTAGTGATAGTCGTTAATGTGGATAAAAATTAATAACAATGCATGATTGAAACCTTTAAAATTTATAATCAGTTATCCTTCCAGTAGTAAACAGTAAGCCACCTTGCGTACAAAAAGACAACAAAAATTATCTTAAATTTTGTAATAAGCTTTATGACCTTTACATGTACAAGTAACAAAGCCATAATACCAACAGAAACAGACTTCCACCTTGTGCAGATCTACCAGTTAGCTTCTAATAGTATCCTGGTTGACAGCTGAATTGTCCCTCCAATGTTAGAGAACAATAAGTAACAATCTTCACATTGTAGAAATAGCCAGTTAAGCAAAAAGGTCAATAGATCCATCAATGGATTGTGCAAGTGAAAAAATGTGCTCAGCATTGCATCATCTTAATAAGAAATGCAGCTTCTAAAGCTGACTCCTTGCACTGCAGGTATCTGTTCTCCTCCACTATGTCTGTTGTTAAATTAAGCAACAACGGGCGCATGGGATCATAAATAGCAGATTCACGGACTCGTGCAATCCATTTTGCAGCTTCCCAAACCCCAAATCTGAAAGATGTTGCATAAAAATACTATGAGCACGCCACTCATGAAAAATGATGAAATAGGTATGTATGTATGTATATATAACTCGTCCCATATCAACAAATAACCAATAAATCCAGGTTCTACCCGTAACTACATGCATAAAATGGCTTAGAGCAAAGTTAGGCTCAAGTATCTATGGCATGAACCAATCATACTCATGAAGAATACTTGCAAGTCCAAGTTGAAGGTAACTTAATTTATGGTGCCACTCTGTACTAACCCCTGAAAATACTTAAGTGACATGCCATACGATTGCAGATATAGTTACTGTTTTCCCATTGAGAGCTCAATAGTGTCCTGCGTCAGGCCCCAGGCACTGGATAATACAAAACTTTTAACGCTAAACATCCACCTTAACTAGGGACTTCAAGTAGATAATGCAGTCCACAGGACTCATAGACATGATACTGATAAAGAATAAGAAATAGTAACCTGAAATCGATATCAAAATCAAATCTCCTTAATGGGTGCTAAAGAAAGTGACAACAAAAGGCTAGTTGACCTCTCAACAAATCCGAAGATAAAAACGTATATTTTAAAGGAGCGACTACTCCTAAGAGGGCTTAGGTTTAGATATTTCACAAACAATCAAGTATAAGATAAGCTATGAAAGTAAATACCGGTAGCCATCACTATCGGAACAAGATCATGTAATGCTGCAAGAATAGAAGAAAAATAAAAGAGAATTGCTGCTTGTGCTAATCTGTTGACCTTCATATTTTCGTCATCCTTCACCTAGTAATTTTGTTTTTACCATTACTTGACGAAACAAAAGGCCAGAAAATCACCTCGTAGTAAATGATGTGGTTATCAATACAGCAGGGTAGAGAACATTCTGTTGGACATTGTCATAAGGGGAATATTCTTGTATTGCGTGAAAATCGTCCATGTCCCCAGGAGATCCAAACTCTTCGTAGTCAGCTGCTGTAAGCGGTAAAATGGGATAGAGAAGGGTGTTGGTAGCATCCAAAAAAGGAACCTGGAATAGACAGAGAAGACAAAATGATATGGAACACAACTGAAATAAAGTCATTCTAGCTTTAAACTTTTGATAATCATGTTAATATTGAATAAAAAACTTCTAGTTGTGAATGCCAGTTCCCATCAATTGGTTCATTCAATTACAATGCTAAGGAACTACAGCAACTGCTGTTTACAGATGTAAAATCTTTCAACGTGCTCATGATAGAGTTAATGAGAAGGTGGATGAGCTAAAACTTGAGAAAGAAGTTCATATTTACCTTCAATATAGCAGCACGAAATAAATCAGGGCTGTGATTGATAGCTGAAGCTACTAAAAGGCCACCAGCACTATAACCCCAGCCAGCAAGTTTCTTTTCTTGTACAATCCCCTTTTCTATGAGGAATTCAGCACAGGAGACATAGTCTTTGATTGAATTGATTTTCTTCCTACGTCTACCATCATGATGCCACTTCTTACCCAGACCACCTCCACCTCTGCAAACAGGGCAGTTTAATCAATGTATAGGCACCTGAATACTCTGCATTACTTGTAAAAGCTTCATCAATGTTAACCATTTAGCAAGAACACATTTCTTTTTTTGGTTTCAACTTCACAACAATCTCTAAAATATCACAGCATTCAAGTGAAAATATAGTTTCAGTCAAAAGAAATGACTGCAAAACAGTAGGATAGGTGAAACAAACCTAACATCAGCATAGGCAATAACCCAACCACGATCAAGAAGGCTTTTCAACTCGCTACGCCATCTTTTGTCAAGTAACTCACCATAAGCTCCATGACCATGAAGCAACCCAGGGTTTTGACTCTCAATTCTGTTTTTGTGTGAATACACAACAGTCAAAGGAACCTTAACTCCATCATAAGAAGCGACCTCATACTTTTCACAAGCATAAAACTCAGATAAGTCATTCCACAAGTTATCATCTTCAGATTTGGCATCTTTTAACATCCCAGAGTATTGTTTATTCCAGGAATTTTCACCAATGCTTGCAGAAGAAGTTGTCCCATACAAGATTCTTGTTCTTAAATGAAGGATGTCTTGTTGTTGGATGATACTCCACTTGCCATTGGATAGGTCATAATCAACAGCAGCATCAGGCATCTGAAAGAAATTTGGAAGCGAGGATTTGGTGAAACTCACATTCTTAAACCAAGCAAAGGTAACATGCTCACATAGAGACATAGGCAGTCTGTTCAAAACAATTAAATGACTGGCATCATTACATTGTGATGAATGCTATAAAGAGAAAGCAGCAGGATGATAAGCACTACTGCCGACATCTGAGTGGAAGGATGCAAGATATGGTATCTGGAACTATGGTTGTTAACATCTCTGATAAAATCTCAAAAACCAAGCTAATCAAAGAGGTCAAGACCTCACATTTAACGATCCCCAATCAACAGGTAAATTTCTCAACATTCAATTAGAAAGGGAATTAAATTGGGCATGTAAAAATAGGAAAAACAGGTCTGACACATGTTTCAGAGAGAGGGCTGATAATTGGGACCCACTTGGAAATGAAAAGACAGAGTTACAATATTGTTTCATATGTCAATTTTTATTTCCCCACTGATAATGAAGAAGTTTGTTTAGATCTTGTGCTAATAAAGTTATTTAGCAGCTATAATATTTTAACCTAGCTATATCAAAATTATGGACCTATGTCACCTATCCTTATGTGGATGTATGGCTAAAACATACTCCATAAGAAAAGTTTTTGCAATCAAATAACCTTTTTTTTTTTGGAGAAAGCAATCAAATAACCATATCTGAATCAGGCACATTTGACAATATCCTTATACATTGTACAATCAATTAGTGCAAAAAATAACCAAAGATGTTTTTCAAAGTTAGATGTTCATACCACTGGTGATGATATAGTAAAACGCACGACGGATGATTGAAAATCATAATTTGGACCTGGTGAAATTTGAGAAACATACTTGGGAAGGGGAAGGAACCTGGGGTTAAGCTCCTTGAGATCATGTCCCTCCTGCGAAACCAAGAGGAGAGTAAATGATGAGAACGGACGAATATGATGTGAAAATCCTCATGCTGGAACTGTTTCTACAATGTAACACACTTGATACAAAAAAAAAATGAATGTTTTTACCTTCCCAGCAGGCAAAGGTAGATCAACCGAACAAAGTTTAAGATTCTGTCCTTCCGTTATAATTAATGTCAAGTGTGTCTCACAGAAATCAACATCCTCCACAGTTAAATCTCGATCATCATTGAACACTTGCTGCACTAATGGCAGAATCGTTATTCAAAAAGTACGGAGGGAAGTGTTGTACTTCGAATATAGGCACATATCAATCACAAACTATACAAGAGATCGAGCATGAAGTCAGAATGAGAAACAAGGCAAGAAATGTAGATCACGTATCAAAATACCTTACCGGTAATAGGATTCATAACTCATAAGCAAAGATGAACAAGCAAATGCTATGGCTAGAAGATAAATACATAGTTGACCGACCAACCTGCCAGATTCTTGGATTTCCAGAAGAATCGACTGGAGTACACAGAAGATAATGATGATCAACCAACTGCCCTTCCTTTGCTGCATTGGTAAATAAATAAAGGTATCCTTGATGATGTTCAATTATACAGTGAACTTCTGCTTCACCCTCCCAAATTAATGTCATGCCAGACAAAGGATCAGCTGCATTTATCAGAAAGACCTAAAACATGGTTAACATTATTTTATTTTTGACTAACATTACCAAAGTGTTCCCAAGTCTGAGAGCTAAGGGTGTTCAAAAAGCAATACCTTTGAAGAGGTAGCAGAGTAAGAATTGACAGTAACAAAGCAGAAATCCTTTGTATGTCTTATGTTCACAACCACATTCTCATCCAATTCATCAAGAAGCAAAACATCATCATCAGTTGACCCAATCATGCAGCAATATATCCTGATGAGCAAGAAACATTCTGGTTTTGTTTCATAGGATCCAATTGGCAGATCAAAAAGCATACTCTATGACAAGACAAATAACATCGAATTCTAACAAAATCCAGGTTATACCCACCTACAAGGCCTCTTATATTGATTGGTAACAACATAAAGCAGCACCTGGCCGTTCTTGGCCCATGCCAAACTTGATACTCGGTCTGCCTGAGGCTTAGTACACAACGCACCTGAATTGAGATTCCTTACAGATAACTTAAAGTAGTCATTGTCCTTGTCATACATAGTGTATGCTAGAAACTGGTGGTCTGGAGATATTTCGGATAATTCTTCAAAGGCATAACCTGTAAAATTCCGACTTAAATAACCAAAATAACATCTTCAAATGTCTTGAAAATTTAGTTCCAGTAATTACCTCCAAATCTCTCAGCTTCTTGATTATGATCAAGCAGCTTCTGCTCAATCTTCTTACCAGATACAAAATCAAACCCAGCTGCAGGAGACTTGTTCGAAATGAATTCTTCATGCAAGCTTGCCAATCTCCGACAGAGCACTGAATACTGCTTTCCCTCTTCAACTCTTCGATAATACAACCTGCGCAGAAGTACTACTCACCATTAATATATAAAATGGACCAACGAAAAATCGAAATATACACCAAGCATTCTACTATCCAGTTCCTACTTCAACAGAAAGGAATACAAAACAACAAAATTAAAGTTGTGTGCTACTCTCTCTGAATCCAGTCAATTCTTATCATCCAAAGTTTTTTGGGCAGGCAAAGATGACGAAATTTCGAAGCGTACCATGGACCCCATCGATAAGGACAGGTAGAGAGGTCAATCTGCATCCTTGAAGCCATTTCAGTCTGGAGCTTGCTTTGCAGCTTCAGTGTGTCAGACATGACAGCTTCGATGTATTTTTCCTCCTGTTCCATATGAATGTCCATATGTCTCATCGCCACCTTGTCGTTGAGGTTTGACATCCAACTATAGGAATCCTCCCATAAAGAGTCGTGGATAGTGAAAGATTGAGGCTTTTTAGGTGGCTTTGGTGGTTTAGGTGGGGCAGGCGGTGTTGGTGGTCTCGGGGGCTTGTAGAAACGGACGAGTAGGTGAAGAGTGTTGCTAAAAGGGCTCTTGAAATGGCGGCGCCGGAGACGGATGGCTGTGGCCGTAAGTTGTCGCATGACTCAGGGGTTTAAGGAGGTTTCGTGCGGGGTTGAACGCCCCCAAAGAACGTAAGATATGAGAGTTTTTTTAATTGTAGTTTTATTTTTTGTTTTAAATAAAAATAAAATTTTATTTGATTATTAATGTTAATATAGTTATATTTTTATCACTGGTAATAATTACATTTTAGATAAAATTTAAAGATAAATTATTTTAATTAAATAAATAATTTAAAATTAAAATTTTATTATAAATTAATATTTATTTATAATTAATATTTATTGAAATATATTTTAATTATTAAATCAAATTTTATTTGAATATTTATAAATAATTTAATTATAAAATTAAATTAAATTAAATTATTCATAATTTTATTAATAATTAATTTTAATTTATTAAATATATAAATATAATATTGAATTGAATTATTCATAATTGTTATTAAAATTAAAAATTAAATAATATATTTATATGATAATAAATCATATTATGAAAAAACAGAAACAAAATCTACTTTTTATAGTTTTTATAATTTTGAAAATCGAAAGAAACCAAAACCAAAAAATAAAACTAAAAATTCAAATAAACAAAAAAAAATTTACTAAATTTGAAAACAAAAACAAAAAACCAAAAATAAAAATGAAAACAAATATCACCTAAAAAGATGATGCAGAAACAACCTAGAATTAATATCTAGATCACCTCCGTTTCAATGATTGTTCCAAAACCTAAATTCAATCAATCTAACAAGACCCTTACTTATCGATGGGGTCTATGGTACGCTTCGAAATTTCGTCATCTTTGCCTGCCAAAAAAACTTTGGATGATAAGAATTGACTGGATTTAAAGAGAATAGCATGCAACTTAGAACTTACTTGATAAGTTGAATCAATTCTTAAGGTAAAACAAGCAAGAATCTGAATTCTCTTTTGAAGAATGTTTTCTAATTTTATTCACGTCTCATCTGGTGTTCATGCATAAAACAAGGGTTTAAATATCATTGTGCAATACAAACCTTAACAAAGATAACCTAAAAACCTTAAAAAAAGTCCAAAACATCAAGAAAGGATTTTTTGAAACAAATCTGGCCAAAAACAAATCCCATACGGATTGTGCTTCAAAACTAATTAAAATTGACTATTCTTAGTCCTAGTCCAAATAGGATAAGGAAACAACAAAAATAAAAGATTAACTTAAGAGGGGCGAATTGGGCTTTTAAACTAGGCCCACACACTTGACTCCTTAAAATAAAACGTGCACATGACTTTTTTAATGAAACACATGCACACTTAATGCAAATCAACTCACGACAAAGCCTAAAAGAAGTTCACACGCCTTTTACAAGATAAAATAAGCCCAAGCCCATTGATTAGACTTGTGCTTATGAAAATTGGCTAAGTGTTAGCCTTCTTGGTTTGATACATATAATGTGCACACACACTTAGGCATCTTCCTAAACTCTTCCCCAAGCTTGATCAACAAAATTTTTTGAAGTTTTTATGAAACAAAAGCTTGTGCATAAATATGAAATTATGCTTTGAGCTTATTAGAGCGTGACCTTGTAATTGGACCCATTGGCATCCTCAAGTCTCCATTGTCTTGGTGAGTTGCATCATTTCCTCCTTCCTCAAAAGGATTCATCCTCGAATCAAGACCTACATTATCAAAGGGAGATAGATTAGAAACATTAAAAGTAGCACTAACACCATACTCACCTAGAAAATCCACCTTATAGGCGTTGTCCTTCACGTGTTCAAGCACTTGAAAAGAACCATCGCCTCTAGGATCGAGCTTAGACTTCCTTTATTTAGGAAATCTCCCTTTCCTGAAGTATAACCAAACCCAAACTTCAGGCTCAAATTTCATCACCCTACGGCCTTGATTGGCTCTTTGAGCATACTTCTTGTTCTTTTCCTCAATGTACTACCTAGCTTTCTTATGTATTGTCTTAACCATTTCGACCTTTTGTTGCTCATCTACATTAACAATATCATTCAAGGGTAAATGCAACAAATCTAATAGAGTTAATGGGTTAAAACCTTACACAATCTCAAATGGAGAATAACCTGTAGAAGAATGAATGCTTCTATTATATGCAAACTCAATCAATGGCAAACAATCTTCCCAAGCTTTCAAGTTTTTACCCACAATAGCACACAATAAAGATTCTAAGGTTTTATTAACCACTTCAGTTTTGTCATCTGTTTGGGGATGACAAGTTGTAGAAAACAAAATTTTAGTTCCCAATTTATTCCATGGAACACGCCAAAAGTGACTTAAAAACTTATGATCCTTATCTGAGACAATGGTTCTAGGAATGTCATGTAACCTAACAACATCCCTAAAAAACAAATTAGCAACATGTATAGCATCATTAGATTTATGACATGCAATAAAATGAACCATTTTACTAAATCTATCAACTACAACAAAGATGCTATTACATCCTTTCCTAGTCCTACGCAATCCTAACACAAAATCCATAGACATATCAATCCAAAGACTATTAGGGACAGGTAGAGGTGTGTACAACCCATACGGTTGCACCTTAGACTTGGCTTGCTTACATGTTACACAATTAGAGCAAACTCTTTCAACATCCTTTTTCATGTTAGGCCAATAAAAATGCTCCTCCCTAACAAGCATTTCACACGTAGAACAAGTAGAAATACATAGTTTATTATCTTTAAACAAATATCCATCATTCCTATAAAACTTTTGAAAAGCAACTTGATGCTCTCGCTTCTCTCTAAAGTCGTTATGTGTTTAAGCTTTCGTATATCTCAGTTTTCTGCATCCCTCACTGCGCCCTGCACTGCATGGCCACTCCCGAGCCGGAGGGGCACCCTCCTAAGAAGGGACGTATCTAAAAACGGGACGAGGAAACTACTCCTGGCCCCAAACTCTTGTACCGTGGGGCCATTGCTGGACCACCGACGGGGCCTCTCCCTCAGAAGTGTTGGCTTGGCCTGTCGAAGAACACATTGAGGTGGTAGATGGTGATATCACCCAAGAAACCGGAGGAGGTGTGTTCCTATCGTCCTCCTTCCGTGCCAAGCTTAATCAACAATGGGATAGAGCGGTTATTGTGAAACTTGTTGGACGCTGGATAGGTTACCGGACTCTCTGTTCTCGATTGCACGCTTTGTGGCACCCCACCGGTCTGGTGAAGATCATTGATCTGGAAGGTGATTTCTTCCTCGTCAAGTTTGTCGAAGAGAAAGACTTCCTCCACGCCTTAACCGACGGCCCATGGAGCATCTTTGGGAACGCTCTCTTAGTGTAAAAGTGGTGCCCAGATTTTATTCCCTCCCATGGTCGCATTACGCGGGCGGTAGTCTGGCTTCGAATTCTGGAACTTCCCCTCGCCCGTTATCATCCCCAGATTTTACATGCTCTCGAGAACATGGTGGGCACAACACTGAAGCTTGACGAAACCACTTTGCTCTCGCAGCGGGGTCGTTTCGTACGTGTTGCAATCTACCTGGATCTTACCGCCCCTCTCCGGCAAACGGTGACGCTCGATGGAACAACTTACCAGGTCGTTTACGAAGGACTTCCCAACCTCTGTTCCCTATGTGGGATGATCGGGCACGTCCCCAGCAGCTGCCCGAAGTCCCCCCAGCCGACACCGGATGGCCCTCAAGAGTCCACCGCACCCTCTACTGGTACCACTGGTTCACATTCTACTCGTGTTGCAGGTCTTCCCCAGCATGCAACTGCACCTCCCAACGACTCTGAACAGTGGCACACTGTGCAATGAAAATCACGTCGCGGACCGTTGTCACGAAAGGACCAGGGACGAGCCAGCATGTCGCAGTCGCAGGTGTGCGGCTCGAGGTTTTCATCGTTGTCACATCTGGCATTAGACGTTGCAGACAAGCCGGACGCTTCCCAGCCGTCTCCTTCGGGCGTGGGCGAGATTTCCAGGCCAACCCTTGCACAGCCCAAGCCCTCCTCTACAGGCCTCCAATCAGGTGAGTAGGCTGGGCCTCCAGGCCAGTCCTCCCTTCCTCCCCCCAGTCCAGTTATAATAGTCCTTTTGCATGTCTCTCACAGGAGGCGGGCCCATCTGCTTCCCCGTCGGTCCAACTCGCCCCTACGGTAACGGACTCTCACTTGGCTATTCATATTGACTCCCATTCTGAGATGATTTGCGACTACCAAGTCCTAGCGGATGCTGGTCCCGCAATAGTGGGAAATCCCTCTGCGTTGTTTGACCCCGACGCCCCCGGAGGCCCCCCTCTGGTTGGGGGTGAAGTGGACATGCTTCCTCCCCCGCCTCCAGGACTCATCACGGGGCTCGACCCTCAACCGTGTCTGATGCAGGATGGACATCCAAGCTAGTGGGACCTTGAGCCCTACTTCTTATATCTCCGTTTCCCACCCGGAGGGCCGGGATTCTGAACCCTCCCTATAGATAATGATGTCGATCCTAATACAGAATTGCCAAGGCGTGGGGGGATCACGCGTGCAAGCCCTTATTCGACATTATTCTCGTATGTATAATCCGGGTATCATTGTGTTGGTCGAATCCCGTATTAGTGGGCCCCAAGCCCAGAAAATTGTTCAACTGCTGGGTTATGACTTCTCCTTCCGAGTAGACGCTATCGGCTTTTCGGGCGGCATTTGGTTGCTCTAGAAGCGGGATTACGTCGTTTCTGTGGTGTCGGCCCATCGATAATTCATTCATACCCTGGTTCATGTTAATGGCCAGTCCTTTGCGTTCACGGCCGTCTATGCGAGTCCACAACCACATCTTCAGAGGATGCTTTGGCCCCTACTCCACTGGATTGGGCTTTCTTTCCCCGGCCCCTGGCTAGTCGGCAGGGATTTCAATGCTAAATTGGTTGCGTCAGACAAACAGGTTGGCGCCACGTCTGCGCGGGTCGTCAATTCCCATTTTCAGTCTTGGGTCTATGATTGTGGTCTCCACGATTTGGGTTTCGTCGGCTCGAAATTTACGTGGCGGCGTGGCCTTCTCCAAGAGCAGCTCGATAGAGCTTTCAGTTCCACGTCGCGGTTGGATACTTTCCCTCATACAGAGGTTCACCACCTCCCTTTCAGTGGCTCCGATCATCAACCCCTCTTGATCCACCTCACTCGTCCCACTACGGCTAGGTCTCCCCCTGGCTTCCGTTTCCAGAATGCGTTGCTCTCCCATACTGGATTTGCAGATATGGTTGCGACCCATTGGCACACTGGTGAGGGGACGTTCAGGAACTCTCTCGCTTAGTTGGCCACTCACCTAACGTCCTGGAATCGAGAGGTCTTTGGCCATATTTTCCATCGCAAAAAACGTCTCCTCGCTCATTTGGAGGGCATTCGGCGTTCGCTGTGCACTGATCCATCTGATTCGCTTTTAGCCTTATAGGACCATCTGAGTAGTGAACTCTTGCAGGTTCTGTGTGAAGAAGAACTTTTTTGGCACCAACGTGCCAAATGTGACTGGATTTCGCAGGGCAATCGTAATACCCATTTTTACCATACCCTAACTATGGCCAAAAGACGTCGACTGAAGATAGGACGCCTTTATGATGATGCGGGTTTGTTAATTACTGATCCTGATATCATGCGGTCCCTAGCGCTGACCTATTATGCCCGGCTATACACCTCCAATGGGTCGTCCTACCTACCGCGTTTACTCAGCGGGGCATTCCCTCCCCTTCGGGAGGATGGGTGTCTAAAGCTCATGGCCCCCATCCAAGCTCTGGAAGTTCGGCGGGCGGTCTTTGCTATGAACCCCCATAAAGTCCCGGGCGTGGAAGGTTTTAATGTGCTCTTCTATCAGACTCAGTGGGCCACTATCGACCCGTCTGTGGTGAAAGTTCTCCAAGATATTTTCCAGTTAGAGAGGTGGGAGAAGAACCTCAATCACACCATCCTGGTTTTAATACCTAAAAACCCTAATCTAGCCCATATTTTCCAGTTCCGCCCTATTAGCCTATGCACGGTGCTTTACAAGATCCTTACGAAAATTGTGGTCAATCGGTTGAAAAGTCACCTTGGCTATCTAGTGGCTGACAACCAATGTAGTTTTATTCCTGGCCGGCATATTACTGATAACATTATCATAGCCCAGGAGGCCATTCACACTATACAGAATAAACAGGGGAAGACGGGATATTTTGCCCTCAAAGTAGACCTTGAAAAGGCGTATGATCGCCTTCGGTGGGATTTCATTTAGGACACTCTTACCGATATTGGGTTTCCGAGCTCCCTTATCACAGTTATCATGAAATGTGTGACGACAGTTATTATGCAAGTCAATTGGCAGGGCACTCTTTCTACTCTGTTTTCCCCCTCCCGCGGTATCCGTCAAGGTGATCCGTTATCCCCCTACCTTTTTGTGTTGTGCATAGAACGGTTGGGGCATCTTATCACGCGGGCCGTGAACCAAGGACATTGGCATCTACTTCCGTTTCGTCGGCATGGGCCTATGCTCTCGCATTTATTTTTTGTCGATGATCTTGTCCTGTTTGCAGAAGCCACTATGTCGCAAGCCGAGTTTCTGGGCCGCACTCTTGACTGCTTCTACGAGGCTTCAGGGCAGCGTGTCAACAAAGATAAAACTTGGATTTTCTTCTCTCGAAATGTCCTCCGAGCCACCGCGCAGCGCATTAATCAAGTATTGCACGTCCAACGTACCAACAATCTTGGTAAATACCTGGGGGTTCCTTTGCTGCATGAGCGCACTTCCCGCCGTACTTACCAGTATATTCTTGATCAAGCTCAGCAGAAACTCTCGGGTTGGAAAGCTCAGACGTTGACTTTGGCCGGTCGGGTTACTTTAACCCAGTCAGTCATTGCCGCCCTTCCCATCTACACTATACAGACGGTTCGACTGCCTCGTTAGCTGTGTGATCGATTCGAAAAAATGATGAGGACCTTCATTTGGGGAGCCCATGACGGGCAACAGAAAGTCCATCTGGTGAATTGGACCACAGTGTGTACACCCAAATCTGTAGGGGGTCTAGGCCTCAAGCGGATTCGCTCTTCTAACGATGTGGCCCTGGCTAAACTCGGTTGGGCCCTCTTAACCAAACCAGATACACTGTGGGTTCAAATCCTCCGAGCTAAGTATCGTCTGGATACTACTCATATCCCTTTGTTGTTGGACCGACATCGAGCTTCTTCGACCTGGCGGGGGATCGCTGTGACTTGCCCTCTAACGAGTCGACTTGGAAGCTAGGGGATTGGCGTCGGATTCTCTTATGGCTTGACAATTGGTTTGAAGATTTAGGTCCCTTGCACTTATTAGCCACCACCGAGGTAGAGTCTAGCGTCCTTACTGATACAGTGGCCGCCTATCTCACAGAGTCTGGAGATTGGCTGTAACATCCCATCACCGATGGGAAGGGTATTTTGGTCAATTGGGACGGGTTAGGCGAGTGTAAATATATCTCGGCATAAACATGCATCACATAGCCTCTATAATTATATGAATGGTAATTTTTGCACATGCACATGATTGTACATGCATTCATGACATTTTCCGGCATATGGGTCTAAATGTAATTTTGTGTGATTGATGTGATAATTGTGTTTGAAAAATTGATTTGGAGTGGTTTATGTGTGTTTTATATTTTTAAGGAATTTCAGAAATTTTCCTGAAATTTTTTGGGGTACTTTTTCGGACCGAAAAAGTTGCCAAGTGGAAGACTGATGGGATTTTCGGTACCGAAAATTTCTGCCTAATGGCACTGGATTATTGGATATATTAATTTGGGATTGTAATTAGAGCCATTGGAATTGGATGGGTTAAAGATTAATTTGTATTAGGGCTCTTTGATTAAATGGTATTAATTGGTGTTTTTGTCTTTTTCTCCATTGAGGACAAGTGTCCTCATCCATTTAATATACTTGTCTTATCCCATTCATTCATCTACGACATTCTAAGTTTGGAAGTCACTTTGAAAGCTATTATTTCTCCTTCATCCGTAGCTTTATTTCTTCTTGATTGGTGTTCTCCTCCTTCGATTGTCTTCTTCTCCTCCCATACAAGAAGCTCTCCTTGCTACTTGCTTGCTTTTCTTTATTCTCAACCAAGACCAACCTTAAGCCTTGTGATGATGATGATTGTTGTGTGTGTGAGGGTGGTCGTGTGTGGTGTTGAGTGAAGTAGAGAATTGGTGTTGGTTTGAAGACTTGAAGAATTGAAGAGCTTGAAGCTTGTTTATATAAGAATTTGTTTTGTGTTCTTTCCTTAGTAGGTAGAAGCATTTATTGTGCTTATTAGTGCATTAATTTCATGGAGCTTGTGTATTAATTGTATGGGTATAAGTGTATGCTTGTGTGAGGGTGATATGGTAATGAAAGAATGTGACTTTAGTGTTTTCAATGAAGTTTATAATGTTAGATGAGTTGAAATGAAGTAAGAAAATTGTGTATGTTGTGTGCTGCCAAATTGTGCTTTATTACTCAAGTAATTGTCTTGATGAATTTGTGGCTGAATTCTTGGCTAAATGGGAGGTTTATTGATGTGGTGTGAATGTTTGCATGAAAGGAGTAGGGTTTAAAATGAAATCTGGAAAATGAAACTTGTGTATGTTTCAGGTATTTGTTTATAACTTTTGATGTGGTTATGCTATTGAGTTGAGGTTTAGTTTAAATTAAGCTTGAGAAGTATGGCTAGAATTCCTATGAAGGAAGTTCTGCCCAATTGTGGCTTGAAGAGCTTTGAATTTGGCTCGGAAGTTGAGATGTGTTGAGATGTGTGTGTTGGATGAATAGTATCCAGATTTTGGTTCCATTATTGAAGACCTGAAACTTTGAGAATTTTTTTAGGATAAAGGAGACAGATTTTGTGAAATTGGTATTACTGAAAGTTGAAGATTTATGTGTTATCTTTCTAACGCCACTGAGTATGATATTTTTCGATGTGTAGATTGCAAGTTATGGACTGATAATGTTCAGGTGGTAATTCAGCCCAAATTGTGTTTTGGTTTGCAAATGCTCTAAGGGCATAGGGTTTGTGCTTTTTGTTTTCTGATATTTATTTGAGATTGTTAAGGGTGAAATTGGTTCAAATGACATTCTGAAAAGTTGTAGAGGATTGTTGTAGCTTTCTAATGAGGTATTTTATGCGAATTTTGGATGTGAGGATTATAGGATATAAATTTGGAAAGTTTTGTTATGTTTAGGTTACATGCTGATTTCATAAACTTTAACAGGACAGCCACATTCATGAGAGGATTCGACCTAGTTTGAATTGGAATTAGTTGTGAAGTCCTTCCTGAGAATTGTAGTATATTGTCTGAGATTTTTATTTCTATATGGTATGGACATTTTTGCCAAGGGGATGGGGAGTTATGAATTTTGATAGATTGGGTTTCTGTTGCGAATAACTTAGGTAGGCTGAACCTTTGTTTGAGAATTTGATTTGGTTATAAATGAAATTGGCTTCCAAGTTGTTCATGAAAGATGTAGCATTTGTTTTGCTCTTTTTAGTGATATAAAATTTGGAATTTTTGGTTAAGGGGATGAAAAGTTATGATTTTTGTGAAAGTGTTGCACTGTGGTAGTAAATGTGTGATTAGGCAGTGTCTTTGAGTGCATTTTTGACACCCTTAGAGGTGTTATTAAATTTTAAGTTCTTCATGAAACTTGTAGGCTTTTTCAAGATCATTCCAACGAGATCTAATTTGTGATTTTTGGATGAGTGTGTTAAAAGTTGGGTTGTGTGGATGAAAGGAAGGTTAGGGTGCAAATATATATATATGCAGAGCGGATGTGGGCGAGATGTTCGTCCATGCGGGCGGGCGATGCGCCGAGCGGTCGCACCGCTCGCCCAGACGAGCGAGGTGCCAGGCCCGCCCAGTGACCTCTGTCCAATCTTTTGTGTATAACTTTTTCATCCGACCTCCGATCGACCTGGTTTTCGAAGCGTGGGATTCATAAGATATTCTTTATCTTTCCATACCAAAGTTAGGATTTTTGAGATCAAACTGAGAGAGGTCGATCGGATCTAAGTGAGCGGATTGGTTGGAAAAGTCTGAACATGCTTCAGTAATTTGGAGATATCTTGAGCTATAGAGCTCCAATCGATCTGAAACTTTTTTCTAAGTAAACTAGAGACATAGATCTACAATTGTTATGAAGAGGTCAGATTTCAAGTTAGCCCCTAAGATGTTCATTTTCTATAGTGAAGTTACATATAGTGTGTTGGTTTGAATGTGTTTTGGGAATATCTTTTCCGTCCGACATCCTATTGACTTGATTCTCGAGGCAGAGGATTCGTGAAACTTTGAATTTTATTTATTTGTGAAATTGAGAATTTTTTTAGAGCCAAAATTGACGGGTGTTTGTTAGGTCGAAGTAAGGAGATCGGGTAATGATTTTTTCGATCCATGTTTTATTAATAATTGGACCTATAGAGGTCCAAATTAAGCAATTTTGATGTCTATGAGTTTTTAATATTTAGAGGAAATTTTTGTGACGGGAATTTGTGAAATAGTACCGAGAATTTCACGAACATGCATTGTACACATCTAAATTGCTACATGTGCGTTATTTAATATTTCTGATTGTGCATTTGGTAATATGTGTTTATTGTGATTGTTATAGAGGCACAGTTGGAACGTCATTCCACGGACATTGTCGAGACTTCCCGGCATTAGCTCGGAAGCTATTGGTGAGTAACCTAGATGGTTTCTCAATTATTAATTATTTATATTTTGCACTATAACACTGTGGAGAATAATGGTGGGCTTTGCGTTTGTTTATGCCTGGTTTCGGACCGAAGGTGTCCAATGTATTGGGAGATCTTGACATAGAAGTGTTATATGTGATTTGGAATGTAATTAATTGTGACTACTTGTGTGAATGTGGTAAATTGGGACCAAATATGATCAGTAATTGGCAGTTATGACCGGAGCAGCCACCGAGAGCTTAATGCTCAATGTAATTGGGCCACGAACCCACAGTGATTCAGAGCCTCAGGCTCACCGATTAATGCGCCCTTATTGGGAAAGTTTAGGCGCTCGGTCACAACAACGAAATAAATTGAAAAAAGGGTCACATACGCGTTATATATGCATTTGATTGAATGTTTTTTTTATTGAGTGAAAGGAAAATTGCCTTGTGTTCATGTGAATGATCATGTGATACTTCTGAATGTGCTATTATGCTATAATTGTGTTATACTTGAAAATGCATAAATTGGGTGAACCATCGATGATGGTTCCTCACTGAGTTCACAAACTCACCCAAAATTGCAAATTATTTTTCAGGACCGAGAGAGTAGACTCCTAGCTCCAGAGAGACTTTTCCTACCGTGCAGATCATGTTGGCAAGAGAAGTCATGGCACACAGGTCGGTCAGCTGGGATCTTTTGGGGATGACCTAGTTAGGCATTTTGTATTAGATTTCTTTTGGAGTATTATACAGACAGTGAAAAACAGACAGATGTGTAAATTACTATTCTTAATGATATGAAATGAGAAAATAATTTATGGTTTCAAAAAAATTAGTGATTTTCAGTATTGATGCTTTATGTTTTGATGCCATGTGAGGTACAGTAGTGATTGTTCGTAGTTCACTCTTATCGTAGGATATGTATCGGAATGACCTACGGGCGTCTCGGTGTATACCCTATAGTAAGGGGGTGCTACATTGGCATTGGCAACGATTCTACCATTATCTCCCCTCTTCTATTTGTCTGTCGCTTGCTGTTCTTCACCCGCTCCCCACTGGTCGAGGCCCCGACCTATTGGTCTGGGGACCCACTTTCTCCCGTGATTTCACCGTGGCCTCTGCCTATGCCCTTCTTGAGCAAGTCGGGGCGCCAGAGCGACACCGACTTTGGGAGAACATTTGGAAATGGCCTGGTCCGCAATGCATTCGAACCTTCCTCTGGCTTCTGGCCAAACAAAAGTTACTGACGAACCAGCAGCGGGTGAAATGATCCCTTACTCCAGACGGTAGTTGCCACTTTTGTGGTCAGGAGGAGGATACCCTCCACGCCCTTCGGGACTGCCCCCGAGTGCAAACTTTTTGGCAGCACTTCCCTCCTCACATTCTCGGTAGGGATTTTTTCACTCTTAGTGCGTTTGGCTAGGCCACAACCTCACTCAGCCCCTACAGTTCCAGCAGCTTGACTAGGCTCTCGTCTTTGGAGTTGCCTGCTGGTTTCTTTGGAAGTGGCAAAACGCGAACATTTTCGACCTCGATTTTTCTTAGCCGCTCTACAGCGTCCGCATTATCTTAGAGTATAGCTCTTGGATCATCCGAGCTCACTCGCTTGCTACTCGTGTTTTTCCAAACCAGAGCCTTTCCCGCGGTACCCCGGTGAGATGGGTCAGACCCCTAAAGGGATGGCTCAAACTCAACACCGATGGCACTGCCAGAGCTAGGTCACTTCGGATTGTCGCTAGGGGACTTTTGAGGAATAGCCTCGGCCATTGGTGTGGCGGCTTCCTACACCATATTGGTCGCGGTACCCCCTAGAGGCGAAACTGTGGGGGGTCCACACTGACCTCAGTGTGCTATGGGAGTATGGCTTTTGTCATGTGATTGTCGAGGTGGACTCCCTGGAGGTAATCAATATCCTATCCCCTTCCTCTACCAGTTTCACTGACAGCTCTCCTTTGTTGACAGGTCTCCAGGAGTTATTACATCAGCCGTGGGAGCTCCAGTTCTAGCATATCCATCGCGAGGGTAATCGGTGTGCTGATCTCCTCGCCTCTCTTCCGACTGTTTCTCAGCACGGGTTCCAGTCTATATAGGATCCACCGTTGCGTCATCGCGACGTTTTACTTTATGATGAGACTGGGGTGGCTCACCCCCGCAGCTTGCGTTCCAATGTATCTGGCATTGTGCCATTTTCATAGCTTTTTGATGTTCTAGTTTTCCCTTGTAAACAAAAAAAATGTCAGAATCTGATTTGTACAAATCTTTTATATATTCAAACCCCATCAACTTAGAAATAAGAGAAGAGATTAGAGCATACCTCCTAGACAATACATCAGCAATCACATTTTCTTTACCTTGCTTGTATTTCACAATATATGGGAATGTCTCTATGAACTCCAACCACTTAACATGTCTTTTATTCAACTTACCTTGTCCCTTAAGATGCTTCAAACTCTCATGATCAGTGTGAATCACGAATTCCTTTGGCTATCGATAATGTTGCCAAGTTTGTAGAGCTCTTACCAATGCATACAGCTCCTTGTCATAAGTGAAATACTTCAATTGAACACCTTTCAACTTCTCACTAAAATAGGTAATGGGACGCCTTCCCTGCAAGAAAACAATACCAATACCTATCCCAGAGGCATCACATTTAATCTCAAAAGTAGAAGAAAAATCAAGTAAACTCAAAATAAGTGCAGAACAAAGTTTTTTTTTCAAAGTGTTAAAAGCTATTTCCTGCGCCTCTTTCCACTTAAATCCTACCTCCATTTTAACAATCTCAGTCAATGGAGCTGCAATAGAACTAAAATCTTTCTCAAACCTCCTATAGAAACTAACAAGTCCATGGAAAGATCTTACCTGAGTAACACTTGTAGATCTCGACCACTCCCTAAGTGCCTTGACCTTTTCTTGGTCCATCTCAATTCCATTAGAAGAAATAATATAACCACGAAATATGACACGATCCATGCAAAATGTACACTTCTTTAACTTAATATACAACTTTTCTGCCCCAAGTGCATCTAACACAAACCTAAGATGCTTAATATGCTTATCAATGCTTTTGCTATAGATCAATATGTCATCAAAATATACCATAACAAACTTACTAATAAATGACCTTAAAACATGATTCATCAAACGCATAAATGTACTAGGAGCATTAGTTAAGCCAAAAGACAAAAGGCATCACAAGCCACTCATATAAACCATGTTTTGTTTTAAAAGCAGTTTTCCATTCATCACCGATTTTCATTCTAATTTGATGGTAACCACTTATAAGATCAATTTTGGTAAACACACATGCACTATACAATTCATCAATCATATCATCCAATCTAGGTATAGGATGACGATATTTTACCGTTATCTTGTTAACAGCTCTGCAATCTACACACATGCGCCAACTCCCTTCTTTCTTTAGAACCAATATCACTGACACGACACAAGGACTAAGACTCTCCCTGATGTGTCCTTTTTGTAACAATTCTTCCACTTACTTTTGGAGTTCCTTAATTTCTTTAAGATTAGCCCTATAAATAGGTCTATTTGGAATCTGCACCCTAAGTATGAAATCAATGTGATGTTCTATTCCTCTAATGGGCGGCAACTCCTTAGACAACTCTTCAGGGAAAACATTTCCATACTCCTGTAAAAGAAAAACAACACTACTAGGCAAACAAGGGTGAATGTCAGATTCATTAAAATAAGCTTCCTTGTACCAAAGCACAAACAAACATCTCCTTTCCACACAAGCAATCCTTACATCTCTCATTTTTGCATAGAAGTTTGGTTTCTTTCTTTTGATATGATATTATCGGTATTCGTAAATAAGATTAAAATTGTCTTTAATTTTTTAATTTTAAAATATTTCATTATCATATTGAGCAGTTATATTTTATATTTTATAAGTTTACGTCAACTTTATCTCTAAAAATCATAATAATAAATAATAACTACAATTAATATCAAATAACAATCATTTTCAAACATTTCATATACAAATAATAATCACAGTTATTGTGAAAAAGATAATCATCATCATATGAATATACAATATAAAGTATTAAAATATTATAATTTCATTATACAATAAATAATAATTACACCAAAATATCCAATAAAAGAATAATAATATCCTTAACTCTCAAATTATTACAATTTACGACAAGAATTTGTGATGAGGAAATAGCCAATAGATGTGAAAACTGAAAAAAAACATTTACAATTACATTACATATATATAATTTAACATATACATCAAATATAACTAAAATTAAAAAAAGAGGAAAAATAAAAACTCGGAGCTTAATTGTCTACGGGAGGATATCCACTATATCTGCACTGATCCAGTTATCATTTGGTATAAATTCTTCATCATTAATACCTCTACTTGCTCTCACTGCCTCCAAAAAATTTCATATAAAAAATTTATTATTTTAAGGAAATTGTGGCCACTCTCGAGGTACAAAGCTAAATAATCCCAAGAGAAAAGCCAAGTCAGGTAATTTTGAAACAGAACTTGAAGGAAGGCTTGCATTTTTGCTTTTAGAATTGAAAGAAAATGCTTTTTTGTATAATTTCATTTGAGTTTGCAGAAGGGGATTCATTTACCTGGTAGAAAGACATTGAAGTCACACCTGTGGACAGAAGATCCTCATAGAGTCGGTTCATAGGGAGAAAGCAACACCGAAGATCGACGGGTGATGAAAGAATTGAAGCTGTTAAAAGAGTTGATGTTTTCAGGTCCAAAAATCCTTTCTTTAAGATTACCATTCAACCATCATATGTCAAGTATGATAAATTGGTAAGTTTCAAATTGAACTAAACGTTGATAAGTCAGAGAATAGAAGGGATATAGATAGTAAACAAGGGTTCTCCTCTTTTTCTTAAACTTAATTTAACTTTGCAAACATTTATGCTGATTGTATTTGCAAGAAACTATTTGAAGATTACTGGTGGTGTCTGTTGAATATTGGCTAAAATGAAAAGTCAAAAATTGCAGCTACTTTCGGTGATCAACAATGGTGGCTCAACAATGGTGGCTTGGTGTTTTTTCGGTGGATTTCGACAGTACAGTGATCGGCGGCTTATCGTTCAATTTAAGAATTGATCCTTGGAAACCGGTCAAATAAAATTTATACCAAGGATTGCAATACAGGATGCAACCTCGGGTCGACTCTCAAGGAACCAATGCACCAATTGATTCTAAGACTAGCCTAATGTTTGAATTATGCATGCAATGAAAGCAATAAAAGGGGGTTTTGATTGATTAATCTAAAATTAAACTAAACTAAAGTAAGAATAAATGTTTTTGGGATTTTAGAAAGTTAAGCGATTGAAATTAAACAAGTGTGAAATCAAATTACTAAAACTCTCTTAAAATGTAGCTCGGGTCATCATCGTTCAAAATAATATCGGAGTTTGAAATCCACTAAGTTTGAAAGCTAAACCTTAACAACTCGTTAAGTCCAAAATTAATTAATCAACTCGATTAATTAAAATTTATTAAAACCTTAGTGTATGTATATAATGATTAATGCAATAAATCGATCAAACAATAACACAACCAACTCAATCAAACACAACTAGGCGATTAAATCGATTAATGCAATCATCCAAGCGATATACATGAACTCCATGTATTTAAGCACAACATTCAACAATAATCAATCCATAACATATATCAAAGTTTAACATCCGATTAAACTATAACCGGATTCAATCCATCATACAATGTATTCTCCAACTCGGAGTTAATACGAAATATATAGTAAATCTAAATCTAAGATCGATTACCCAGTTAAGCTCACGGAACTCGGACCCTCACTCCATCTTCAAGAGATCGGAGACTTAGCCACGCATCACGGCGAAGAGTCCATCAACATTGGACACCCGACGTTGCTCATGACTCGAGACGGTGAAGGATGAAGGAATGGTCGCATGGCGAAATGAAAGCGGAAGAGAAGGTGGTGAATGTGGGCGATGTACATTGCCTCCGAATCAAAGCGCAAAACCAAAGAAAACAAAACCTATTAGGCAACCGAGAAAGCAGAGAAGAAGAAGTTAACCTTGGGAGAGCGGTAGCTTGTTTTTGCCCTAAATGGCAAGATTTTATAGGGAGTTATGCGGGCGGGTCGGATCGATGGATTAATTTCCATTTATAAGCGGGTTACAGACATTCGGCCATTGATGAGTAATGTAGTTTATTATTGGCGAAGTCCGGAAGGTCACTCGTCATGGCGAATACATTAAATACCATTAATTTTTTGCATGACGAATGGAGGTCTTGATTACTGCTGGCGAATCTCGTGACATGTTTACTTCTTAAATGTTGACTCCTTTGGTCCTACAAATACAACCTATTTTCAGTATCAATTGTCTCGATAAAATTATGCGTAATTAATGACAAATGACAACAAAATACCGACAATGTGCAATTTATCAAAACTCAATATGCGGGACCAAAATAAGCATAAAATCATAGATCGAGTCAACAGATGCATAATTATTAGAGAAAACGGGCCTAATTTATAGTATAAATTTGGTCCAATCATACAGCTAGCTTTCATACCCATTGTTCACACCCACTGAATTCTCTATAAATAGGAGGAAGAACAATGAAGAGAGGACAATGTTTTTCTGTTGTGAGAGGAGAGCAGAAGAGTGCTAGTGAGAGAGAGCAAAATTTTCGAGAGAAATGAGAGAGAAGAATGGTGAGAGGGAGAGAGAAAAGAAAAAAAATTTATATATTTGTTTTTTTTTTATTTTCTCTTTTCTAGTAGGAGTTTGGCTTATTTTGGGTCTCTTAAAAATTGAGTGATAAATACTATTGTATGCTCTCATTGTTATAGTGAAATACTCAGTCGTCTCCAAACTGGACGTAGGCATTGCCGAACCAGTATAAAAATCTTGGTGTTCTTTTGTTGCTATTTTATTTTTACTCCACATTTATTAACGTTTCCGCACAATAAGTGGTATCAGAGCTCTAATTTTTTCGACTGGGGTATTGTCGAAGTGAAAATATATTGGAGCAATAGTATCGGTGAACGATGTCGATCTGGAGTGAGCGAGGTCGCGCTAAAGTGAGCGGTTAATCGGTGAATAGTGTCATTGCGATATCGGTGAATAGTATCGATGAAGCGATGTAAATTAGCAGTGCGATGAATAATCTGCTGAGCGATGACGGTGAGCGATGTCGTCTTCTGATCCCCGTGAATCGTGCCAATTCTGATCTTGTGAGCGATGTCGATGCGTATTTGTGAGCGATAGCGTGTAGATGGCTGGAGATAAAAACGAGCCTGTTAAGAGGGATTCGTTATCGTCATCGTCGACACCTACATCCAGTAGACATCTAATCGCTACTACAAGGTTAGAGGTTGATAAATTTAATGGCTCTAATAATTTTCGTATGTGGCAGTGTGAAGTTATGGATGTACTATATCAACAAGAGTTGGATATGGTTCTGGACAATAGACCTGAAGATATGGATGAGAAGCAGTGGACGCGAATTAATCTCCATGCTTGTGCCTCTATTCGATCATTTCTTGATAAGGAGCTGAAATATCCTTACATGAAGGAAACTTCTGCTAAGGAGTTATGGACGAAATTGGAGGAAAAGTATATGACCAAGAGCGCAGAAAATCGACTCTTCTTGAAGAAGCGACTTTTCCTATTTCAGTATCGTCCAGGTATTTCTATGCATGAGCACCTAAATGATTATAATAAAATACTTGCTGATTTAGCAAACCTTGATGTGAAAATTCCTGACGAGGATAAGGCATTATGTTTGTTAAATTCATTACCTGATGATTATGATCATTTGACAACTATTTTGTTGTATGGAAAATCTGAGGTGAAACTTGATGAAGTTTCTACAGCATTGGTGAATCATGAGTGTCGTAAGAAGGAACTGAAGACTCACTATTCACAAACTGAAGCACTCACTGCAAGGGGACGAACAGAGGAAAGAAAACATGAGAAGCGGGGAAAATCTCATTCAAAGTCACGAGGGAAGTTTCCTACTAAAGATGAATGTGCCTTTTATCGTCAAAAGGGTCATTGGAAGAAAGATTGCCCCAAATTGAAGAACAAAGAAAAGGAGAAAGTGGGTTCTATAGCAAACGTTGCTAAATCTGGAGATGATGATTTCAAGTTTGCTTTGACTAGTTCATCTGTTGATGGTCACTCCAAGGAGTGGATTTTGAATTCAGGTTGCACTTATCATATGTGTCCCATTCAAGAATGGTTTTCTAGCTTCCAGGAGCTAGATGGTGGAGTTGTTTTGATGGGAAATAATAATGCCTGCAAAACACAAGGGATAGGCAAAATCTGTTTGAAGATGCACGATGGAACAGTCAGAGAATTGAGTGATGTTCGGTATGCACCGGATATGAAGAAAAATCTTATCTCATTAAGAGCTTTGGAATCCAAGGGTATCAAGATCACTATAGAGGGTGGAGTTCTTAAAGCTGTGTACGGAGTACTTGTAGTGATGAAAGGTACAAGACGAAATAACTTGTATTTTTTGCAGGGGAGTACAGTTACTGGTGGAGCGGCTATCACTGAAGTTGTTAGAGTAGATAGCTCAGACACTACAAAGTTATGAAATATGCATCTTGGGCATGCTGGTGAAAAATCATTGCAAGGATTGGTAAAGCAAGGCTTATTGAAAGGCGCAAAGGTATGTAAATTTGAATTCTGTGAACATTGTGTATTGGGTAAGCAAACTAGAGTGAAATTTGGTACTGCTATTCATCACACTAAAGGCATTCTAGATTATGTTCATACTGATGTTTGGGGACCTTCCAAGACTGCATCTTGGGGAGGTACCCATTATTTTGTCTCCTTTATTGATGACTTCTCTAGAAGAGTATAGGTGTACACCATGAAGCATAAAGATGAAGTCTTAAAGATATTCTTGAAGTGGAAAAGGATGATTGAAATGCAAACAGGTCGAAAGATCAAGACTCTCAGATTAGATAATGGTGGTGAATATAAGTCAGATCCTTTTTTGGAAGTTTGTCAAGATGAGGGTATTGTGAGACATTTCACGGTTAGGGAGACACCACAACAGAATGGGGTGGCAGAGCGCATGAACCGTACTTTACTTGAGAAAGTTCGGTGTATGTTGTCTAATGCTGGTTTAGACAAGGTGTTTTGGGCTGAGGCAATTACTTATGCAAGCTATATTATTAATCGGTTGCCTGCTACTGCAAACAAGGGCAAAACACTCATGGAGATATGGTCTGGTAAACCTTGTACTGATCACAAGTATTTACACATATTTGGTTGTCCTGCTTACTATCGTGTTAGGGAAAACAAGTTGGATCCAAGAGCAAAGAGAGCTCTATTTATGGGCTTTAGCACTGGCGTGAAGGGATACCGACTTTGGTGTCCGGATGAGAAGAAATTTATTGTAAGCAGAGATGTGACTTTTGACGAGACTGTTATGATTAATCATAACAAGCATGAAGGAGAAATTGAAGTGACCAAGACCATGAGTAGTTCCAAGTAGGTGGAGTTACTGAAGACTCTAGTTGATCCAGTAAGGTCTGATGTTACAGACACTACTCTTATAGTTGATTTTGATGATGAGGACGAGGTTAATGAAGAGGAGGTACCTACCCAAGAACCTCCACAACAACAAGATTCTATTGCAACCAGAAGATTAAAAAGGGAAGTTCGAAAGCCTGCTCAGTTTACGGATATTGTGGCATATGCACTTCCAGTTATTGAAGATGATATTCCATCCACCTACAAAGAAGCTGTCAGGAGTTTAGAAAACGTGGAGTGGAAGAAATCTATGGATGAGGAGATGAAATCTCTTCAGAAAAATAAGACTTGAAAGTTGGTTCAGTTACCAAAAGGGAAGAAGGAAATTGGTTGTAAATGGGTATATGCTAAGAAGATGGAATCTTTGGAAAAAGACAATGTAAGATTCAAAGCCAGATTAGTAGCTAAAGGTTATCCTCATAAGGAAGACATTGACTACAATGAGGTATTCTCTCATGTAGTAAAACATTCTTCTATTCGTATTTTGTTGGTTTTGGTTGTGCAGTTTGACCTTGAGTTGGCTCAATTTGATGTTAAGACGGCGTTCTTACATGGTGATTTGGAGAAAGATATTTTTATGTCTCAACTAGAAGGATTTACAGTTGCTGGCAAAGAAAATTGGGTTTGCAAATTACAAAAATCATTGTATGGCTTGAAGCAGTCTCCAAGACAATGGTACAAGCGATTTGATAGGTTTATGATCGAGCAGAAGTACACAAGAAGTCATTATGATCATTGTGTATACTTTCGCAAGCTACAAGATGGAACCTTTATTTATTTGCTTTTATATGTTGATGATATGCTTATAGCATGTAAAAGCAAAGTGGAGATTGAAAGATTGAAGACTCAACTGAGTAATGAATTTGAGATGAAGGACTTGGGAGAAGCTCGAAAGATACTAGGTATGAAAATTGAAAGAGATAGGGCAAAAGGCAAGATTGGTCTGTGTCAAAAGTAGTATTTGAAGAAGGTACTACAACATTTCGGGATGAATGAAAATTCAAAACCAGTTAGTACACCTCTTGCTCCTCATTTCAAACTTAGTGCTTCTATGTCTCCTAACACAGATGAGGAGAGTCATTACATGGCTAAAATTCTATATGCAAGTGATGTTGGTAGTTTGATGTATGCTATGGTGTGTACTAGGCCTGATATTTCACAAGCTGTTAGTATTGTCAGTAGATATATGCATAATCCAAGAAAAGGGCATTGGCAAGCTGTGAAATGGATTATACGGTATATATTCAGGTCTTGTGGATGTTGGTTTATCTTTTCAAAGAAGATGAAGTTAATGGTAAATGTGTTGTTGGATATGTAGATTACGATTAGCGGTGATTTGGACAAGCGTGGGTCCACTCTGTGTTTTGTATTCACTCTTACTAGAGGTCCAGTGAGTTGGAGATCAACTTTGCAATCTACAGTTGCTTTATCAACTACTGAGGCAAGATAACATGGCGAGAATGAAGCTATTAAAGAAGACATCGGCTTCGAGGGTTGCTTGATGACTTAGGGGTCCATCAGGACCATGTGGATGTTCATCGCGACAGTCAGAGCGCTATTTATTTAGCAAAGAATCAAGTTCATCACGCACGTACAAAACACATTGTTGTGAGGTTCCATTTTGTTCGCGAGATTATTGATGAGGGAGATATTCTTCTTCAGAAGATTGGGACTGCCGACAATCCTGCTGATATGTTGACAAAACCAGTTTTGTTACTCAAGTTTAAGCATTGCTTAGACTTGATTGGCATTTGTCAAATTTGTTGATTGCCTCGTAGGGGATTGGGAGACGACTATTGAAAATTCCACTTCGAGGATTTGAGCCAAGGTGGAGATTGTTGAATATTGGCTCAAATGAAAAGTCAGAAATTGCAACTACTTTCGGTGATCAACAATGGTGGCTTGGTGTTTTTTCGGTGGATTTCGGCAGTACAGCTAGCTTTCAGACCCATTGTTCACACCCACTGAATTCTCTATAAATAGGAGGAAGAACAATGAAGAGAGGACAATGTTATTTTGTTGTGAGAGGAGAGCAGAAGAGTGCTAGTGAGAGAGAGCAAAAATTTTCGAGAGAAAGGAGAGAGAAGAATAGTGAGGGGGAGAGAGAAAAGAAAAAAAATATTTATATATTTGTTTTTTTTATTTTCCCTTTTCTAGTAGGAGTTTGGGTTATTTTGGGTCTCTTGAAAATTGAGTGATAAACACTATTGTATGCTCTCATTATTATAGTGAAATACTCAGTCGTCTCCAAACTGGACGTAGGCATTACCGAACCAATATAAAAATCTTGGTGTTCTTTTGTTGCTATTTTATTTTTACTCCATATTTATTAACGTTTCCGCACAACAGTGTCGACCTTTGTGTTCCAAAAGGTAGAGTTTTGCCTGTTAAGTATGAAAAACAATTGAGTGACTATAAAAGAAATGCAAAGATCTATGATGGTTGGACCGAGTTTGCACGTGACAATCGTTTGGAGCAAGGTGCGGCACTGGCGAGGGGCAGCGAGGCACTGCCCAGGCCCATGATGATGAAGGGGCCCTCTTCAATGACCCCTCTCTTGCTACTTTTTTATTATTGGCAAATTTTTACCTGTAGTCAAACAAATTTTAACTCTGCTTTTCCAATAGGCAATAGCCTCCTTTCTAACTAACAGCAACAGACGCAGGCAACACGCAACAACCTCCTCCCTCCCAAGAAATTTTAACGTTATAAGTTAATATTAATTTATACCTGTTGGCTTTAAATGATTTTAACGTTATAAGTTGACGTATTTTTTTGAAGTAAAGATAACTTTGTGGTTCTCATACTTATAAATAGTCTTAAAATATTTAAGTATATTTTTACCTTCTAATTTCTTTATTTTCATCAATATATATATTTAAAGTACTTTAACTCAAAAATTAACAGCAAAAAATTTTACGATTCTATCTTCTGAATTCTGAGTATAATTTAAAGGTAAAGGTTCTGATTTTTTAATATATTTTTACTCTTTATTTTCTATTTTTAATATTAGATATTAAATTTTGCTATTTATTATCAAATTCTATTGACTATACCTGTGACTGTAACATCAGTTGAGAGAAGTTTTCAAAGTTAAAATTATTGAAAACCTACTTGAGGTCATCAATGTCACAAGAAATGTTGAATGGTTTAGCTATGTTATGTATTGAGAAGGATATGTTGGATAATATTGATCTTGATAATATTATTAATGATTTTGCATCTAGAAATGCACAGAGAAATTGTTTTTCATAAATCATGATCCTAATAATTGTTAGTGTTATGATCATTTAATATTTAGTTGATTATGTAAACTTATAAATTAAGTTATTTATGTTTCATACAAATATGTAAACTTAAGTATATTATTGATTTATTAGGGCCTTTTTTTTAATTTCACCCCGGGTCTATAAAACTATAAGAACGGCCCTAGTTTGGAAGTTGGTGATACTTTGCATTCGAGCTTGTTAACTTGAACTCATTCAAAGTTTCCTTCCATTCAATATAAAAGGAACTGCTAATGATATCTCTTTTGAAATTTTTGAAGACTTCAAACCATGCCAGGAAAAGGCAGCCGCATCATCATAGTCATGCCCCTGTCCACATAAAGCTATGAGAATGGATCCAACAGATAGAAGTTATGCTCAATGCAGCACGAAGCTTGAGAATTCTCAGAGAAACAGCAAAAAACGTTTTGCAAAGGGGCCTGAAGGTATGTTTGCTTTGAACTACGTCTGCTGGAACAAAGCAACAGTTTTGATATCAACAGGCTTCCCTCCATGATTGGTTTTGCATTTTCATATGGAAATTCTTCAAACGTCAAGGTTGATAGCAGAGTCTTGCCCGTCATCCTAAGTTCTTCAGAAACTCAATTTATGGGGTTAAATCAACCAGGCCATGCAAAAGTTAAAGCTCTTAGAAAAGCTGATGCTTTTCAGACCAAAAAGCCCTTTTACAAAGTTGCCATCCAACCATCATATGTTGGGTGTAGAGGAGTAAGTTGTCAAATTTAAAATGTCTGCATTTTGACAATGAAAGAAAGGAAGGGTACTGGTAGCTAGAACTTGTTCTCTGAATTTTAGGTCGTCCAACTTCTTAAAGATATTACAGAATTTAACTTCAAGTTTTGCCAAAAAGTATTTGAAGCAGAAGCAAGGTGATGTCACACTTTGTACTTCCTATGGGAGAATTTTGCCTGCCAAGTACTGGTATAAAGAAGCTTGTGGAAAAATCTTTGATGGTTAGGGAAAATTTGCACATGACAATCGTTTGAGAGTTAGTGATGTTTGTGCTTTTGGGCTTCTTAGCCAGTGTAACATCTCACTGAAAGTTGCCATTTTTTGTTCTGTTGATGGTGAACGGTGTCGCTTGTCATTAGGTGAGTAGAGGATGCAAAATTTTCACCAACCATATTGTAGGGCCTATTTTTCAAGTTTAAAACTGAAACTTGGAACTAGATGCAAGCCTTAGATTCAGTTAATATAGAAGAGCATGAGGAAATGACACTTATGGAAGAATGCCAAATTTTTGTCTCTCATTTTCTAGAGCTAGTCCTAGTCCTTGCTTCAAATCATCATTTATCCTCAATCATTGGCCACAATTTGAATAGCTCATCTGTTATTTGTTAATGCGGTAGTCTAGTTAATCTTTTTCTACATAGATTTGTAACCTTGTACTGAAACCTCTTTTATCTTCTTCCCTTTTCATAATTTCTACTGCAGATGTCAGCAGAATGAATGGAATTGAATCCATCTGAGTTTTTAGCAGAACGAATGGAATTGAATCCATCTGATTTAAGGACCTTGCTTATCTAGAGATGACCAGAATGACCCAATCCTCAACCAAGCCAACTTCAAGTTCCCAAAATTGAACGCAATGACGTTTGTATTATTTTTGTTGCCTAGTTTATTACCAAATTATCTTTAATGTCTGATAATCTATGGTGAACTACATCCTGAATTTTTGTATTTGTGTGATAATGATCTGTGAGTGAACTAGGTTGTTTACGAACTCTGTCACCCGGAATGTACCATGTTAGGTAGTGCATGCAGCATAATGGAATGAAGGATGAAGATGCCTACATTTTTGTATTTATCCTTCAGTTTGCACATTCCTCCCTTCATTATAGAATGAGTATGATTGAGGATTTCAACCTTAATCTTCTGGCAGAGAATTAGAAATGTGACGCCTAACAGATTCACTTGAAGTTGGTTATGTGCAGATAATTCTCTCCGTAGATTGAGCATTCTATTATTTTGACGTCGATCTGCTAATAATGACATTTTGTTTTCACCATATTGGTTCATGAGCCTTATTGAACTGAAGGTCAGAACCCTGTACAGCTTTCATCGAAAGAGTTCTTATGTTGTGTTGTGTTATACTCAGATGGATTCCTGAAAAGAAAAAAAAAGTTCTTCGTCAGTCTCCCGACCCCTTCAGTGGTACTATTATGATAGAACTCTCAAATATTGAGAGATTTTGCACTGAATATTATTAATGAGTAACTTGAATTCTGTCAAATTCAGATAGTAGGCAGACAATTTCGAGAGTGCTGCTCCCTCCTAGCCATAGGCTCACCCGAATTCACTTAGGAAAAAAAATATGCTCTGCCCTTCCCCAATCATTACATTATTTATTCCCTCTGCTAAATGTGTCAGTACCGTAACTAACTTTCCCCTCACATCCTCTCTCATGCCCTTCATCTACTACCAGTCCCTCCCCCTTAACCGACTGGAGTAACTTTACTTGGTTACCCCTTTCCCTGTCCTTCTAGAATATACTTGCACAATAGGAGGTCTAACACTGCTCTCCCCCATAAGTTGCACCTTGTCCCCAAGGTGAAAATCTGGAAATTGTTCCTCTATGTCTTCAAATGGTTCCCAAGTAGCATCCACAACTGCTAAATCCTTCCATTTGATTAAGACTTCAAGGCTTGTGGATCCTTCTCGTGGTCTGATTGCTAAAAGTGCTTCTGGTTGGACTGTTAATTCTTCCTCCCCTATCCACCTGTCTGGTAAAATGGGCTGCTCAAGTTCCTCTCCTACCACGGCTCTCAACTATGATACATGGAAGATAGGATGGATTCGGGCTGACTCAGGTAGTTGCAACTCATAGGCTACTTTCCCAATCCTTTTTAACACTCGGAATGGACCAAAATATCTAGGGGCTAGCTTCTCATTAGCTCTTCTCATTACAGTCATTTGTCTATAAGGAGCTAGCTTCAACCATACTTTGTCTCCTACTGCAAAAGTCACCTCCCTGCGATGTTTATCAGCCCTATTCTTCATGTCATTTTGTGCCTTAGCTAAGTGATGTTTAATCTTTTTCAAGTAGTGGTCCCTCTGCTGTAATAAGACATCAATTGACTCTAAATTGGACACTTTCGATTCCAGTTGAAAAATAGGAGGAGGATCTCTCCCATACAAAACCTTGAAGGGTGTGGTTTGAAGGGCCACGTGATAGGAGGTATTATAGCAATACTCTGTCCACCCTAACCACTTAGCCCATTGCTTGGGAGTGTCCCCTGTGAAACACCTCAAGTAGGCCTCCACTGATCGGTTTACCACTTCAGTAGCACCATCCGTTTGAGAATGATAAGAGGAACTAAACTTCAGAAGTGTTCCATACATCTTAAATAACTCACCCCAAAATTTACTCATGAAAACCTTGTGTCTATCAGAAATTATAGATCTAAGAAATCCATGTAATCTCACAATTTCCTTGATAAACACTTCAGCAATGATTTGTGCAGTATATGGATGTTTGAGTGGTAAGAAATGGGCATACTTACTAAGCCTATCCACTACCACCAAGATAGATGTATATCCAAATGACTTAGGAAGCCCTTCAATAAAATCCATTGTTAGTTCATCCCAAACCTGATTTGGTATCGCCAGAGGCTGGAGTAACCCTGCTGGTGATAGAGTTAAATACTTATTCTGCTGACATTTGAAACAAGCAGCCACAAACCTATAGATTTCTTTCTTCATCCCTTCCCAATACAGCTCACTAAAAATTCGCTTGTATGTTTTTAATGGCCCCCCATGTCCTCCCAAGTGACCTTCATGTCCCTCCTTTAGGATTTTGGGTATGAAAGTGGAAGAGCTGGAGATGACCAATCTGTCTTTATAATAAAGTCGGCCATGCTTAACAGTATAGGGAGGCCTGAACCCTGGGTCTTCACTGACTGTTGCCCTCAATTCTATTAGTTTGTTGTCCTGCTCTATTTCTTGCAAGAGTGCCTCCATGTCAATGACCTTATATGTCATTATAGTCTGTAATTCCCCTTGGTACTGCACCCTAGATAAAGCATCTGCCACCTTGTTTTCTCTCCCTGGTTTGTATTCAATGGTGAAATCAAAACCCATCAACTTGGTGATCCACTTTTGATAATCGGGGTGAATCTCTCTTTGTTCTAACAAAAACTTCAAAGGTTTTTTATCTGTGCGAATAACAAACTGATGACCAAGGAGATAAGACCTCCATTTCTTTACAGCCAACACAATAGCCATGAGCTCTCTCTCATAGGCTGACTGCCCTTTCCTTTCTGCCAATAATGTCTGACTAAAATAAGCAAGGGGTCGATTCTGCTGTATCAACACAGCTCCCACTCCCATAGCTGAAGCATCAGTCTCTAGGACAAAAGGTAGATTGAAATCGGGCAAAGCTAGAACCGGCAAGGTAGCCATAGCATGCTTGAGGTTGTCAAAAGCTTGCTCCGCTTCAGCTGTCCATTGAAAATTGTTCTTCTTGAGCAATTGTGTTAACGGGGCCGCAATATGGCTGTATCCTCTTACAAACTTCCGATAATAGCCGGTCAGCCCCAAAAACCCTCTCAACTCCTTCAATGTAAGTGGTTTCGGCCATCTTATCTTATCATAGCCTCTATCTTGGATTGATCTGCTGCCACAAAACAATGTGTCCCAAATATTCCAGGGTAGGTTGCCCAAAAACACACTTCTTAGAGTTAGCATAGAGTTGTTGATCTTTTAGGATACTCAAGGTTACCTTAAGATGCATAAGATGCTCCTCCTTACTCTTACTGTAGACTAGAATGTCGTCGAAGAATACTAGAACGAATTTTATGAGGTAGGATTTAAAAATCTGATTCATCAACACTTGAAATGTAGCTGGCGCGTTGGTTAATCCGAAGGGCATTACAACAAATTCGTAGTGTCCTTCATGGGTCCGAAAAGTCGTCTTCTCAATGTCTTCCTCCCTCATTCTTATTTGGTGATATCCGGACTTCAAATCTATTTTGGAGAAGATAGTAGCTCCAGTCAATTCATCCATCAGCTCTTCTATTATGGGTATCGAAAATTTGTCACAGATAGTGACCTTGTTTAGGGCACGATAGTCCACACAAAACCGCCACCCTCCATCTTTTTTCTTGACTAACAAAACTGGACTTGCATAAGGAGAAGTGTTGGGTTGGATTATTCCATATTCAAGCATCTCCTTGACCAGTCTTTCAATTTCATTTTTTTTTAAGTGGGGATATTTATAGGGTCGGACCCTGACTGGTCCTTCTCCCGACATTAAATGGATGTGATGCTCTCTACCTCTTTCGGGTGGTAAAGACTGTAGTAATTGAAAAACCTCTAATTGAAAAACCTCTCTATACTCTTCCAACACCCCTCGGATTTCTGAATCGTCCACCTGCAGACTGGAGTTGGAGTTGGCCTCCTGTTCTGCTAATTGTAACCAGCACACCCAATCTCCTTCCTTGAGGCCCTTGCTGAAAGATCTGGCGCTGATCAAGGATTTGGATAGTGCAGGGTCCCCTTTGATTACGAATTTCTTGTCCCCCAACTTTATTTGCATCGTCAGTGTGCACCAATTGTTCCAGACATCCCCAAGAGTCCTTAACCACTTTACCCCCAACATCACATCTATACTGCCTAGCTTAATGGGTAGGAAATCCTCACATATCTCCAAACCTTGTATCTGTAATGTCAAACTCCTATAGATCCTTTTCCTGTCACCCTTTCTCCATTGCCCATTGCGATTTCATAAGTATCCGTGTAGTCCCATTTGGAACTCCAATTCGCCGTTAGGTCCTTCGACACAAAGTTATGTGTCGCTCCACTGTCAATGAGAATAACCACTGGCTCTCCTTCTAGAACCCCTGCGACCTTCATGATCTTAGGTAAGGTCAACCCCATTGCGGAGCTGGCTGAGAGTTCTACCGTCTGCAACTCCCCTTTTAACTCTTCTTCATCGCCTATACTCTTCTCTGCACTAGCCTATAATTCTTCATCCAGGATTGTGAGGACCTTCAAATCGACCATTTTACATCGGTGACCTGGTGAGTATTTCTCATCGCACTTAAAACATAGTCCCCGCCTCCTTTTGTCTTGTATTTCCCCAAATGTCAACCCCTTGAAGCCTTCCAGAGTTCTGTCGGTGGTCATCACTTTTCCTATTTTTGCCTCCCTTTTTTCAATGTCCCCCCTGTTTCCCACATTCGGTGCCCACTGGACCCACCTATTTTATTGCCATGCAGTGGTTGGTAGCCCTTATCTCGTCCCACTGCCTTATTTTTCTCCTCTATATGTTGAGCCAGAGTCATCATTCGCGCCAAGCTACGAGGATTAGCAATCAACAACTCCAGTCGGATTTCCTTTGACAAGCCGTTCAAGAAGGAGCTCTCCAAAAATTCATCTGGTAACTCTGATAAAGGAGCTACTAACTCCTCGAACCTGCAAATATAATCCTCGACACCTGTCTGCTTGATGGCCAAGAGACGTTGACATGGGGTGCCTTCCTGGACAGGGCGGAACTTCTCTACCAACAAGCCTTTACACTCCTCCCACGTTCGGATTGGTCGGCGCCCCTCCACCCATCGGAACCACGCCAGCGCCTTCTTCTCCATGCTCAACGATACCAATTCCATTTTCTCTGTCTCGTTAAAGCGTCCCACCGAGAAGAATCGTTCTACCCGATAAATCCACCCATCGAGATCTTCTCCATCGAACACCAGCATCTCCACCTGCCTCTTGCGACAGTCGCGCCGAGGTTCCCCTTGTCTTGCGAAACCCGATGGCCGCTCATCGGTGAAATCCCTCCATCCTTCTTCCAGTGGCCTACGTTCTCGCCCTTACTGTGTCCATCCATGCGACAAGTCTAGGTTAGTCGCATTATACCAACCATACTCTCTTGAAAATGCATTATGACCGGTGACTTCGGGTGGAGGTCGCTGGAGGCCTTTGGATGGTGCCCCCCCTGCGGTTGGGCCAAAACTCCCGCCCGGCTCCATTGGCCCCTTCCCCTTGTCCCCGCCTGGGTTTACTTCGTTGCTCCTGTTACCCGCATTCTTGTTGGACCCCGAACTTTTGAGGATAATAGAAATATTAAAATGAATTTAAAGTGAGAAAGAATTGGTGAGAATGAGAATGAATTTAAGGAAATTTGATGAACTTAAGAAAAATTTATGAGAAATGAATTGTTTAATTTTGAGGACTTTAATATTTGAATGAATTTATATGGATTATGAGAGGAAAGTGGATGAGTTGATTGAAATGAAGTTAAATAGCAAGAATTAAAAAGAAAAAGTGTGAAAATTTGAAGAATTTAGAACGTTTGACTTTTTAGAGAGAGAATGTTTGACTTTGAGATTTGACTTTTGATTTAGGTAAAATTTGATAAAATGATCTACATGAAACTTGTAGATTATGTTAAGAGCTTTCTGTAGCCATAAAGTTTGCAATTTTTCGATATCAGGAGTGAAAGTTATGATCAGTCAAAGTTTATGTTTGATAGGGTTTTACTTTTATTATGGTTGAAACTTTGACTGACAAATTAACCTAGTTAGAGGTTAATTGAGTTTTGATGTTCTTCATGAAAATTGAAGGGTTTGTTTTGATCTTTATTTCGATATAAAGTATGCAATTTTTCGATCTCGGAATAATAAGTTATGATTTTTACAAGTTTATATTATGGTTTTAGCATGAATATTAGAGGATAGTATCTTTGACCGGAAAATGGACTCCCGTAGGAGTCGAATTGATGTTTATGTCCTTCGTGGAAGATTTAGAGCTTCCCTCAAGCTTTCTATAGAGACTAAGTTTGTCAAAATTCGAGTTCGGGATTAAGAGTTATGAATTTCGGAAGTTTTGGATTTTATGTGAAAAAAAAAAAGAGAAAAATTAAGTACCCCCGTCGCTAGGGTGACGCATCGCCCTGGTGACGGCGAGCGTTTAGCTCGCGTCACTAGGGCGACGCATCGCCGTAGCGATGGCGAGCGTCTGGCGAGCGTCGCTAGGGCGACGCGTCGCGAGGCTTTATTCCCTCGCCACGCGCAAGAGCAGGCGTTTTAAACTGATGCGACGACGCGTTTTGTTTCTCCAAAACGGCGCCGTTTTGATTCCTTTGTTAACCTCCTTTCACAAATTCGACCTTTGTTCACTATTTTGCTTATATCTTTTCCGTCCGACATCCGATTGAGTCGATTCTTACGGCGTTGGATTCCTAAGACAATTATCTACATCCTCATAGAAATTTGTGAATTTTTTAGATTAAATTAATGGTGATTAATTTAATCAAAGTGAGTCAGGAAATTTTCCGAGCATAGTTCAGTATTTTGTGAAATTCGGGAGCTGTAGAGATCCGATTGAAGTGATTCTTGAGGCAAAATAAAGATAAGACAAAGGGCTACAAATCATATGAAGACATGAAATGTCAATTTTGCCCCTAAGACTTTTAATTTCTGAATTTAAGTTCGGATTAGGGTGAAATTTTTGGATTAGGAACACCTGAGAGTATTTTGAGCATAACTTTTGATCTGGGAATCGAAATGAGACGATTCTTATTTTGAATTAAACTAGAGACATAAGGCTACAATTGTTATGAAGACATCAAGTTTCAATTCTGGGATTAAGAATGTGAACTTTTGGACGGAAATAATCGTACATGGAAAATGTATTAGAATATGGATATACCCAAACTGTTTTAAGCATAACTTTTGATGTGGTGATCCGAATTGAGCGCGGTCAGTGGCGTTGGATTTGTATGATTGAGAGGAACATTTCTCTAGAAGGAAGTTTGGACAAATTCCTTCATCTTGATAGTGCGAATCAAACCGCAAGTAAAAATGGCATAAAGTAACATGTGAGGGGCAAAATGGTCAATTAACCATTATTTAATGACATGGCCTTAATAAATCACATGGGCTGTCGTTTTTCACCCCTTGAAGTCACGATTGTTCTGGAAATGAGAAGAAGAAATAAGGAGAGGAAGAAGAGAGAGTAGAGAGAGAAAGTTAAGTTTTGCATTTTTTTTAAGAGTTTTTAAGAGGATTTTTCATTGTTTTCAAAGGGGAAAGGGTAGAAAAGCTTGAAAGCTTCCCTTGGGCTTGTAAAAATCCGAAAATGAAGAGAGGAAGAGGTAAGAGAAATTCTTCTACTTTGAATTTTTGATAAGTTTTTGGTTTAGAATCATTAGAAATGATGTGGGTTTACTAATTCCTTGATCAATTTTAGAGAATACATGTTGAAATTGATTTAATTTTGGATGAAAATTTAATTAGGATTAGGCCCAAATTTTATAATTTGAGATTTTTGGAAATTGTTAGTGTAGAGTCATGGAAAATACTATGGATTGATGATATGTGAAGTTAATTTTGAAGAATTTATGGATTATAATATTGAATTTGGATAAATTGGTTTAGGCCAATTTTAAGATTTGGGGATTTTTGAAATTGAGGATTTAGATGTCTTGGAATTAGTGTGAATTGATGAATTATGACATCAATTTTGAAAATTAAATTATTTATGATATTGAATTTGGGTGTATTGGTTTAGGTAAAAATTTTGAATTTGGAGATTTTAGAAATTTTGGTTTTAAAAAGCTTGGAAATATGATGATTATGAATTTCTGATAGTTAATTTTGGGAATATTGCAAATTATGATGTGGAATTTGAATGATTATGGCTTAGGTCAATTTTAATTGAAAGAAGGAAAGAAGCGAGGATCAATTGGAGCTTGAAATCAAGTTTTGGCATTTAATTCGAGGTGGGTAGCATATTTACATTTTGAATTGTAAGCTATATATAAAGTTTCAAAAATTAAAGAAAGCAAGAATTGGATTTTTGGTAAATTATTGTTTTTAAAAATGTTTGAAAAATTGGCTTTCTGAATAAATTTTACGAAAATGCAAAGTCTATGAAATCATTGTGTTTAGATTGTTTGAATAATGTGAGAATGAAATTTTGAATAAATCTAAATTATATTGAAGGAAATTATTGCATTCATTGTTATGACTTTGATTTATATGTGAACTGATTGATTGAAGTGATTGAATATTATGCACTATGTGAATGTGTGAAAATCAAGATTTTGAAAAGTGCCTTCTGTAATTCAATTTCTGTTTTTAAACTTATGTGTTATGTGGGTTCGGTTAGGTCCTTTGTGAGTCGGCGTTGTCTCTATTTGTATAGCCTTCACCCTTTGCCCGCTAGGGCACGGAACTCGATTCGGACTCCTCACGGCTATAACTGGACATTATGGAAAGTGTAGACGTTCTGCTCACGATTGCATAGGACATTATCTGGGAATGTGCGAGACGCTCTGTCTTGGACCGAACCAGACCATTCTGATATGTTATGTGTTTTCAATTTTGTCTTTGAATGTTGCATTCATATTTATGAAAAATTTGAGAAGTTTGAAAAAAAAATGAGAAAAAGTGAGATTATTATGAAAAGTTTGAAAAATATGAAAAAGGGTTTGAGGAAAAAGTTTGAAAAATATGAAAAAACGGGTTTGAGGAAATTGTTTGAAAAATTATAAAGTTTGAAAAATTAGCCTTTTGGCAAAAAGTTTATGAAAATTGATTTCTGCTTATTATTCAATTTATAAATGTGTTATTCACGAGCTTCCGAGCTCACCCCCCCTTTCATCCCCATCTCCAGGTTTCGAGCAGGAGATCGGATGAAAGAATGTGAAGTGAATTTGGAAACGAAATTGAGTTATGAGATTAGTATATTGTATTATAGTTATGAGAATGTTTTAGAATTAAGATTGCGTTGTTTCTGCTGAAATCCCGGACGGAGGGTCCGGTTGATTTTGATGATTGTTTGATTTATCGGACTTTTAGAAGTGATGTTTTGAACACTTTGCAGGTTTGGGTTAGGCTAAATGCAGCCGTTATGCTGCCAAAATTTCGATAAAATTTGAATAAAATGTAATTTGAGATTTGTATAAGATTTTGTATGATTGCTGAGTTTTGGGTTTAAGAATGAATTTCCTATAGGAAATTATATGGATGTAATTGATATAAGAATGAATGAAAAAGAAAGGAAAAGGAAAAAAAATTCAACCAGATTTGAGACGTCTTAGGGTTTCCAACGCGATTATGTTCATCCGATCGTTTTCTTTGATTATTGTTCTCGGATGTCGGCATGCTATTCAGTTCAATTACTTCATTTATTTGGTTTGCTTCCATACGTATTCGATTTGATTTCGCCTTATGTTTCGTTCTTTCGATTACCGATTTCGACTCGCTTATTCGTTTTGCTTTATCGATTGCTTTGTTTTCCGATGCGAAATTTTCGTTTCCATTCGCTTTCGTTTCCCTCGTTCTTCATTTTTCAGTTGGGATCCGGTTCCCGGATCGGGTCCCAACAATTCTCCCCACTCTTCTCAGCCTCTCGGTAACTTACAAATTGCTTCAAGCAGGGATTGCTCCCAATTTTGTTGCATTGCTTCTTTCTCTAATCTCCTTTCTTCCCTCAAGAGCTCAAAGTGCTTCTGGAAATCCTCACGTAAGTTCTCCATATCCTTCTCGATGCTATCCATTCTGTTTTCTCCCTTCTTATTAGCCATTGAGAGGATCGGTGCTCTGATACCAGTGATAGAACTCTCAAATATTGAGAGATTTTGCACTGAATATTATTAATGAGTAACTTGAATTCTGTCAAGTTCAGATAGTAGGCAGACAATTTCGAGAGTGCTGCTCCCTCCTAGCTTTAGGCTCACCCGAATTCACGTAGGAAAAAAATTATGCTCTGCCCTTCCCCAATCATTACATTATTTATTCCCTCTGCTAAATGTGTCAGTACCGTAACTAACTTCCCCCTCACATCCTCTCTCATGCCCTTCATCTACTACCAGCCCCTCCCCCTTAACCGACTGGAGTAACTTTACTTGGTTACCCCTTTCCCTGTCCTTCTAGAGATCACTTACCAAGCTACAAGAATAGAAAAATGGAATACTATGTTACGAAGTAACGGGCTTTATCATGGGTGCAACCTGCAAAATTGAAGACAGCATCAGTAGACTAAAAAGGAAGCTGTGATGATCAGATGGCCAGGCAAACAAGAGAACCAAGCCCATATAAGTTACATATTTAACTTACTGCACTTGACCTTAGTTTTTTTTTTATTAACGGGGAAAACAAACAATTACACGTTAAGCCGCAGGAAACACGGTCCCTACAAATCGGCCAAAAGGAGTACACGGCACCTGTCGAGTGGTCGATCAAAGAAAGTAGGACCAAGCGCAAAATTCTCAGCGTAACTCGCCAACCAATCTGCACAGCGGTTGCTCTCACAGTAGATATGGCGATGGACCACTGTCCAATTGCGCGTGAATAATTCATGAATTCCTTGAACCAGGCTATTATGGACTGTGGACCGGTTGACCGAGGAAGAGATGAGCTGTAAAGCCATGGCCGAATCTGCCTCTAATTCAATGCGTCGAAAACCGAGATTTAAGGCAAGTGTAAGCCTTGTATACATCCCCCAGAGTTCCGCAGCCACCGGAGAGCACCAGCCGAGATTGTGTACGAAACCGCCAAGCCAGTCGCCTGAACTATTACGAAGGAGGCCGTCGGCTGCTGCCGAGAAGGAAGAGCGTCGACACGCGCCATCTGTGTTCAACTTGACCCACCCGAGAGGAGGTTGACGCCAGCTGAGGAGTTACTCGTGGCGTGGGTGGAGGCCAGGAACCATGTGACGCTGCCACACGGTGGACTTGTGGACCTGATCTGCAAAAGACAAAATAACATTAGTCGGAGAAGTAGGCTAGCGAAAATGGTCATCAAAGAGGGACCCATTGCGACAAGACCATAAGAACCAACAGGTCACTCCAAAAACAGTAGACCAAGCCCGATCGAACACTCGTCTGTGGGAGTGAAGATTATAACCGAGCCATTGATGAAGAGGCAGAGTGAAGAACTCCGACGTAACAATGTGAAGAGGGAAAGCACTCCACACTTGGCGGGCTTTGGCGCAATCTCGCACCGCATGCTGCGAGGATTCCTCAAGGCCGCAGTGGGAGCAAGAACCATCTATAGAGAGGTGGCGCCGCACCCTATGTTGATTGGTGAGGAGCCAATCCTGTGCAAGAAGCCATAGGAATGAACGAATGCGTTGAGGCCTAGGCCAGTGCCAGATCTCCTTCCAAATTCCAGGATCTCCTCGGTCCGTGTGGTCCCGAAGCCAAGAATAGGTAGAAGCAATAGTAAAGTGTCTCGAGTCAGATAGTCCCCAGTATAACGTATCCTGTCCGAGAGAAGGCCTCGGGGGGAAGGTACCTGCTATCGACCGGCAAATCTCCGCCTGGAGGGAGCCTTGGAACGTGTCCCAATTCCAATTACCTTCTCTGTCCACAAAATGTTGGACACTGAGGTGACATTCAGGAGCGGGAATAGGGGTGATGGCCTGAGTAATAAGCGGCCCAATTCCCGCAACCCAAGGGTCAAGCCAAAATCGTGTGCAGGCACCATCGCTAAGCACCCATTAAGTGTCGTGAAGCACGACCTGCCACACAGATTTGATACTCCTCCAAGTCATGGACCCACCCGTGGTGGCAATAGTGGGGGGAAGAGTGGAAGCGTCAAAATTGTACTTGGCAGAGAGAACACGAACCCATAGCGAGTTAGGCTTCTCAATCATGGTCCAGCCTAGTTTAGTAAGAAATGCATCATTGGTTTCGTGAATGCTTTTGATGCCCCCCCCCCAACTCTTTAGGCTTACAGACATCCTCCCATTTGACCAAAGGAATCCGTCTGCTGCCATAAGTCGAGCCCCGCAGAAATTGACGCATAATCTTTTCCAGCTCATCGCAAAGACCGTGAGGCAGGCGGACCGTTTGCATAGTATAACTGGGAAGAGCAGCAATCACAGACTGGGCTAAGGTAAGACGACCGGCAAACGACAGAAGGTTGGCAGACCAAATCGTGAGGTGGTAGTGAACCTTGTCCAGAATGTACTGATACGTACGTCGGGTAAACCGTTCGTGAAGAATAGAAACGCCTAGGTAGCGACCTAGGTCGTTGGTCTGAGCGAACCCCAGTGCTCTACATAAATCTCGAGAGCTTGGAGTAGGGACGTTCTTAGAGAAGTAACACTGAGTTTTCTCTTGATTGAGGCGTTGCCCTAAAATTCCACAAAAAGAATCTAATGTATGGCGAATGATGTCGACCTGAGCCAAAGAGGCCTCAGAGAAAAGGATCAGATCGTCGGCAAAAAATAAGTGAGAGAGAGGAGGCCCCGATCTATTCAAATGGATAGGCCGCCAACGGCCGTGGGTGACCGCCTGTGTAATCGAATGCCCTAATCGTTCCATACACAGAACGAAAAGGTAAGGTGAGAGGGGATCACCCTGCCTTATATCCCGGGTGGGGTGGAAAGGCTCACTCAGATCACCATTCCATCTAACCTGGATGGAAACAGTGGAAATGCACTTCATAATAAGATTGATCAACGATGCGGGCAGGCCAACGTTAAACAACGTATCCTGGATGAAATCCCAAGATAACCGGTCATATGGTTTCTCCAAGTCGACCTTGATGGCCATAAAGCCAGTGCATTCAGATTTCCGTCGCATAGTATGAATGACCTCCTGGACGATAATGATATTATCCGTGATTAGGCGCCCAGGGACAAAACTGCATTGGGTAGGAGCCACCAGATCGTCAAGGTAGGATTTAAGGCGATTGACGATGATTTTGGTGAGAGCTTTGTAGATCACGGAACATAAAGCAATCGGTCGGAAGTGTGTAAGGGACCTAGGGGACGGAAGTTTAGGAATGAGAACCATGATAGTGCAGTTGAAGGCCGAGTCCCAGGTTTCATGTCGGAAGATTCGCTGAAAAAAGTCTATCAAAGTAGGGCACATTGTCTCCCATTGAGACTGGTAAAAAAGCGCTGGAAGGCCATCAAACTCCGAAGCCTTATTAGGGTCCACGTTGAAGAATGTCGTCTTGATTTCCTCCGGCTCAAGGGGTTGGGCCAAAGCCGTGCTGGCTGAAAGGGGGAGACGAGGAAAGAGGCCATGAAGCAGCTGGGCAATAGGGGGAGAGCTCGGCTTCGTGTACAGAGTCGCGAGGAATCGATGAGCGTGACGACGGATGGATAGAGGATCGGACAGCACATTCCTGTGCTCATCCCTCAAGGAAGTAATCTGCGCCCGTCGTTGCTTGGCCAGAGTGATGGAATGATAATATTTGGTGTTGCGGTCTCCCTGGCTAAGCCATTGGCATCGGGAGCGTTATTGCCAGTAGAGCTCCTCCTGGAAGAGGACGTGTTCCAGTTCCGTGCGAAGGTGAAGCTCGAGGCTTTGGAGGGACTTGACCTTAGTTTTTAAAGCCAGGCAAGGATGAAGATTTTCTTGTCAATTGAGGGATCGATTGACGACGCATAGGAGAGTGAAGAATGTAACTGTTGCTCTGGCAACTTTATTCTAAAACTTTTTGCTGATAGGATGCCAATAAGGGTAAAGGATTCACCAGTGTTAGTAAAGTGTCAGTTTTTTCACCAAAGCTTGCTGGTTCCCTACATAAGGAATTAAGAAAAGTACGATGAAATGTTAATAAGAGAATCATCTTTTGAAGATCAAAAGCAAGCGTAATAAATGTCTGCTCAAGGACTTCTCCCTCTTTAATCTCCTTCTGAACATCCTCTTATTGGACCGCTGGCACGTTGAAGACAAATTTTGTTGCGTTTTCCTTGTGTTGAAGCCTATAAATCTTCCAAGATTCAGACAGTTGTTATCTTCAGATTCTTCCTTTCTGGATCTTGGCTCATTAACATCATTCCTAAGGCTAATCAAATTCGGAAGCACTTGTATCATATATGAGTTCAAAAGCCAGGAAGGGGCCTTGATCTCTAGTTTGTTTCCTACACTGTTGATCCTTTGTGCTCAACAAGCTATGGTGAAAAGCCACTGCCTGCATAATTATCCTTCAGTATGCATGCGTTTCACCTTAATACGGTCAATAAGCTTTGTTACTTTTTGTCAACTTTAATCTCCACATAATATTAGAATTGGACACTTACCAGAGTTGTTTGAACTTGGTTTTGCAGAGATAGTATTATTAATGTAACTTCCAAGTAAAACCTGCCTTAAAGAGACTCCCAACAACCTCAACTTAAAAAAAAAATTGAAGACTAAAACTTCTGAACGTTATGACATGTTAAACAATTCAAGTGCATCTCATGGGTCCCTCAAAAAAAAAAAAAGTGCATCTCATGGGTTATCGATCAATTTAGAAGACGAAGATAGTGCTATTTTGCTTCAGTCATGTTAGTTCCCGTGCTGATATAAACAAAATATCATAATCCTGTACGTCTTCCATCAAAAGACCTTTCTTGACCTTCTGATATGCCCCGATTAGTACCAGTCTTGCAATGCATCTCGTGAAAATGATTACTCTATCAAGACACTGAAATAGATTGGAATGTTTGCTCGTTTCCCCAGCACCTTGCCCACTTTCAACAGTCAGAAAATACAAACTATAACATCATCAACCTATTAAAAATTACAGACATGCTAAAGTTAGAAAGATTGAATAGTATGTATATTCCTAATCTATAACATCATCAGCCTATTAAAAATTACTGACATGCAAAAATTTAGAAAGATTAAATAATTCACAATCTTATCCGTAATTAATAAATACTCGAGGAGGTGATATTATGCTGGAATTGAAACTACCGGCAGTAATCCAAAGTTAAATCAACAGGACCAACATGGTCATTGGTGATCATGACAGCATTTCAAAAGCTCTAAATATAGTGACTCTAAATGACATTTTAGTTGTGTCGAACAGCTCAAAAGCACAAATATCACCAACTTCCAACTGATTTGCCTCCACAAAATTCCTCCAACCATGAAGGAAATATCCTGATGTATGTTTAGCATTAAAGCGGTACAAGACAGGCCAAGTTTTTCCATCCAAACCACAGAGCAGAGTATTTCCCGACTCCTTGAGATGCTTTCTGGCAAAGCTTGATGGTATACCCTACAGACGTGATAAAGAAATCGAAACGATCAAAAGTGGCACAAAGCATATACATTTAATGAAGATTGATATTCCATTATTTATAGAATTTAAGCAAAAAGTCTTACCACTTTTCTTGTAGAATAAACATAGGTTGGCTGCATAGCAATCAAGAAAAAAGGATTATTAGACATGAAAGCAGTGGTAGCTCTAGAAAGAGCGTTAACTTTTTCATGGTTTGTCAAGCGTTTTGTCCTCCGAACCATCCTATTTAAACTCCCGTTCTGGCCAGGCAAGCGCATCCATCCTACATTTTCTGCAAATTTAAGGCCGTCTAAGAAGCAAAATGATCAGTCAAAGAATAAAAGATCAGTTATATGATAACGAAACCTACCTTTAACTTGTAACTTCGGGTCACAAAATCGATCGCCAATTGGTGGAAGTAACACCTTCGACTTCGAGGAAACTGCAAACGTGCTGGTTGAATTGTTATCCATATTCTTTCTAGGCTCAGGATATTGTGGAGGACATTTGCTTTTATGACTTGGATACATATGTTCCAAGAGTTCAACTGAGTCGTCACTTTCAGCTTTTTCATTCCTGGAGTGTTTGGATTTCACGTTTGGCTCCTTATCACCATTGGCCAAGGGATAGTCTACTTCACAAGCACTTCTATCAAATATGAGTACATGAAAATGGCAGCTTTTCTTGTATTCAAAAACCAGGAAGTGAGCATCAGCTATACTGTAAAATTTTGCAAATTCTTCCCAACCTTTTTGAAACCACATCCCATCATCAGATTTTACCAACTCTACTTCCCAAACTGCACCACTGGGAACCTGAAAGATGACCGGATTTGACAGATCATTTCCATATTTTCTTGCAAACTTCCTTGGAATACCCTGACGCACATAAATCTTGAGTTCAATCAACTTTATAAAACGAACAAGACATACATGTACAAGAAGTTAAAGTGAACATGTCTTGGGAAGTACCAGAGACTTTTTCTACTTGGCGAATCTTTCCCTGAGTTGAAAGAAAACAAGAAAGCAAAGAAGAAAACACTTACAAGCTTCCCATCCTTGATAGTATTATCAAGTATTATCTTGAAGAACCTAGGCCTGTCGGTCACAAACATCGACCCTCCATAGTCTCCCTTAAAACGAAAAGTCGCCATTGCTAAACCCTTCTACATTGAGGCGCAAGTTATTATCGAAGATGGCGCTTCAAAAAATTGAAAGTAGTAATTTATACTGGATTAATTTTTATTATTTATTTATTTATTTAGTGGAGTTACTGTATCATATTTATTATTTACAATACATTAATTTTATCTTTTAGTTATTTAATGTCAATCATTTCGCTTGCAGCGTAGATTATTATGTCCAGAAATAAAAATATCCACCCTCTGTTTTGTCTCTTTATCTGTCCTTTCAAACTCAAATTCTGGGCACGTAACCGCCGGGCATAGTTTACAGCACTGTTCTCTTACGCTGTGTTTGGTTAGTGTTTTTAGTAATTTGGAGTTGTAATGTAATGTAACGTAAGCGAGCAGATAGGAATGTAAATTGAGCATGCAGAAATTGTTTGGTTGATGGTAGATAGAATAGAGAATCTTATCCGCCTCTGCGACAAATGAATGTGTTTAGTTATGGATGAAACAAAAAATAGTCTGAAATGCGATTTAATACGCCCATAATATTTAATATGATTAGGAAGATGTAATTCAATGGTATTTTTATTATGAATGGTTTGTAATTCAATAGTTTGTATTATTATTATCATTATGTCTAATTAATATTATTATTATTATATAATTTGTATTTATTATTATTGAAATATATTATTATTAATATATTTAGCATAATTTTAATAATAATTATACAAATTTATTATTATAATTATTATGTCTAAATATTATTATTATTATTATATAATTTGTATTTATTATTATTATTATGATTATTATTATATAATTTGTTATTAGTAGTCAAATTTATTATTATTATTAATATTATTATTATTATTACTATATAGTTTGTATGTATTATTTTTGAAATTATATATTACAATTTATTCAAATTAATCTAAGCATATATAATTAATATATTATTTGTAGGTATTATAATTGAAATTATATATTACAATTTAGTCAAATTAATCTAAGCATATATATATATATAAATAATATTACATCATCTCAGCATTCGTATAATTAATTACATCAGATGTTCAACATACATTCATATAATTAATGACTTTAATCGTCAACATAACTTAAAAACAAACAGCTAAGCATATCCTGAACAGAAATAACATAATTAGTTAATCATACATGAAGCACTTAAAATTTATTAATAATGCTATGAACCATCATTGCCAACATTATGCCAATGATTATGAGAGCAAATGCTAGAGCCCATGCCATGTTTTCCTGCAAAGTTGGAAGTTTGTTGACTTGTTGCGTTGTTGTTGGTGCGACTGGAGTCGACATAAAGGACGGTGCATTGGCGGTGGGGACAAGTTCTACATTGCGTTGCGGCGGCCTATATGAGCCCGTGGCATAAGCAACAGGTCTTCACTAATGTGCGAAATCCCTTGAAACGAGCATTCGGATATCCGTCAACTAATAATTTTACATGACCCCAACTGGTAAAAATTTCAGTTTGACGTCCAGCAAAGACCACATAAAAATTGTATCGGGCCATATTTGACAACCTGAAAATGAATCATATTATCATCATCCATCGGGAAAAGACAAACATTAAAAATTCAGATAAGCAACCATACATAAGTTAGATAATAGTTCAAACATCCATTAGTCAACATCACACGTTGACTGTTTCATCATCATACAAATTAAGAAATTATACAGCATGTCATGTGTCTGCATCTAAAATGCTCCTAACATAAGCCTGTTTCATCTCAGGTGGTAAACCCCAATAAACACTCATTAAATGGGGTTTACTCCCCATTATTTCTGCAGCCCTGACAATTTCATGAACGGGGAAGTCAAAATTGACAAGTTCCGCACTCAACTTCGCACCACTCATTCCTTCAATGGCATCCGCAAGCCTGTCCGCATTCGCTTTGCCTTATTCAATGGCAGCAGCTAATGTGTCTGCAATGCGTTCCAACATTTCAGTATCCCGCATCTTACGTTTCCCTTTGGTTTGCTGACCTCCCGCAGTGTTGGTAGAAGATGCGGCGGAACCGTATACCTGGGGTGAAGTAGTTGGAGGAGGAGTTGTTTGTGGGCGTAGTTGATCTAAAGGGTCTTCAAAAGTTGGATCAAAGACTGGTGGTTCGCTTTCTATTTCACCCTCATCAGCACCAACAGTGGTGTTCGGACCATCATCAAGATCAAGAGCATGCTCATTTCTTCTACTACCACCCCGTGTCCGCCTAAAGACGCTTTCAAGTCCGTGAAAAGCGGAATGGCTTGCCAGAGTGTAGTACTGGTCGGGTGGCTCGAATAAGCAACATAACATGTCGTAACAAAATACGATGATTTGTCAAACACTTTATAAAAACAATCATAATAGAATTACCTCATCCATTCTTCAAGGACTTGCTTGCTATCGACCTCCACACATTGCTTGGACTCATTCCATCCAAAGCCATTGCAATTTAACATGTCAAATGTCGTTTGATATTTGTCTTTAACCGCCAGGCTTATTTTTGACATGTCGTTGTCAATCCATGATCAGAAACCGCCCACCATCCGACGGCAAGAAGTTGGAAAGTACGGGCTTGAGTTGGCCATTATCGACCCGACGACCACCTACCACAGCCGCCTCCATGAAGGTAACCAATGCATCATTTCCTTTGTCGGTCACCAAGTTCTTGCCATTTCACCTATTCGACGCAATAGTCGACACCCACAACATTGCAAACCATTACGAACAAATGTTTTTAGCAAACCGTATTACTTGACAACAAGCGCAGCGGTGATTAGGAAAATATGAAATTTGTAGTAACACGCGACAAATATAGAATTCTTATGAGAAAAGTGAGTAAAACTATTTTTCATTTCGATTAATACAACCAAACCAAATAAATCCTGCAATTCGGTTATCTCAAACAAAGAACTCTAAACGGAAAGTATTAATTTAATGGTTACTTCTCCATTCATCAAACATGTTAAATCGCCAATTCATCTCTCCATTGACTCCATTCAGCACTTGCCTCAACACGATCAATAGTGGCAGGCAAAGAAGCATCTTCCCCAATTGGCATATCCTCGGGTTCTATAGGACTATGCTCTTCTGGATCTTCAGCCATATGCAGCCTAATAAAGTTGTGCAGAAGGGTACAAGCAATAATTATGCTACCCCGTGAGTTGTGGGTGAGTAAAAGATGGAGTTCTTAAGATTTTCCATCTTTTTTTCAGTAGCCCAAATGCACGTTCAATCACATTCCTAGCAGATGAGTGTCGCTTATTATAAAGCTCCTCTCGGTTCCTAGGTGCCCTGCCATCTCTTGCCCACTCTTGAATGTGGTATCTTGTACCTCTAAAAGGTGCAAGAAATCCAGGACCGTTGGTATAGCCAGCATCGACCAAGTAGTAGTTTCCTATACACAAAAACATAGTTTAACTATTGTGCATATTTAGCATCAAACCCTTGTGGAAGTTATGTCTAAGTCCGAAGTTACATACCCCTTGGCACTTGAAGCCCATGGGTCCTCGTTATAGCATTGTGCAGAACCCTAAAATCCGATGCTGAACCCTCCCATCCCGCAAGAATATAAACAAAGTTCATGTTCTTATCACACACCCCTAAAACATTTGTGCATATTCTGCCTTTTCCGGCCTCTGTATCTTGGTTTCTCATATTGGGCAACCGTAATATCTATGTAGGTCCCATCTAGGGCACCAAGGCAACCCTTTGAACACAATTCCAAGAAACCATAGTTATGTCATTAGTTATTTACAATACTGATATGAGACACTTTGTAGTTGCAAGGGAATTTTACTAACCTTAAACCATTTCCATTTAGGATCTGTGCAATCATCTGCAATTGGTATGGGCTTCACATATAACAGACCATGCAGCCTCAGTACGGCCTTCAACACACTATGAAAGGCCCTACTTATTGTTTCTCCGGATCTCATCAACCTGACTTGTAATACTCTATTAGATTCATTTTGAGCTAATATTCGTAGGAAGATAAGCACCTTTTCTTCAATAGGCAGATGGCCAGTATTCGTCAATCCACCATGTGCTTGAAGCATGTCACATAACACATTAAATGTGTTAACGTCCATCCTTAAATCCCACTGACTATTCCTATCACCCTCATGCAAAATCCTATGAATATTAGCTTCCCTAGATGGCCTTCGTCAAAGCCCTACTCCCTAATGCAAGTTCACTTCTTCCGTTTCCTTACAGTATAGTGCCAACACTACCAATATTATCACTTTCAGTAATTCCAAATGCTCATTCCATACATGCATAAATGTCAAAGCCTTACATATCGCTTCCCGACGCCTGTTATCCATGTTTGTAAATAAATAATATCTGCAAAGTATTTATACATTGTTATCATCATAAATACTATGCCGATTTAAATGTCGAGACGTAACCAAGTTTGTACAATTGGCTGCAATTGTACAAACTTCACACAAAGTTTTGTGCAAACCAAAATCAACTAATGTAGTGGATAGCACTTAACATAATCAAGCAAAACTGTAGCCATCCTAAAGTAGAACATTAGGCAGTAAAACTGATGTAAATGTTAAGTCCTATTTGCATGTGCAATGAAGACTGTTAAGTACCAGTTACCTGATGACTTATGAAGTTCCTCATAGGTGTTAATGACTTATGAAGTACCTATTTTAGTTATATTCTCCTTTAACATTGACCCAAACTATACACTTGTGATTTCTTTCATCCAATTAAATAAATATGGGATCTTTCCTTACCTTGCTAGCTAGCATATCTCTCCCTTTAAAGCTTTCATATACCAACAGTCAAGTAATAAATGTTAAACAGAAAACCATCTAATATCAACTACAATTCAATACGTATCACATAAAAAGTACTGATCCTCTTCTATATCTATATGAATGAAGATTTCCTCAACTTTACAAACTGGGAATGAATGAGATCGTGACAAATATTACATTTACCTAAACTAAGAAAGCGTAATCAGCTAATGTAGTGCAGGGGAACTGCATTCTCCAATTCATGGCCAACAAGAACTAGATCACTACTGGGAAATTCCATGTAAACCTGAAAAGCTTACAAAAAAGTATACGTACCTATTCAAAGAAACAACAAAAGCAGTTTGGATGGGAGTTGTGAGGTGCTCGGATTCAACCAAAAAGCTTGAAAATTCCTATCATACACAAGTTAAACGTTAGTGGTCAGAGAATGATCCAACACCCAGCAACCATCCAACAAATTTCAACATCATCAAACCTATTGAGAAACATTTCGAAAGTAGATAAGAGGAGCATGCGGAGTAACATAGATCTTTTATAAGAAACATTGAGAATGTATATAAGCCAAACAGAGTAATCGAATGTGAGTCGAGAGAAGAAAGAGTGAGATTATCATCAGAGTAGAAATTGGCCATACGAGTGACAATCTAACGACATTATCATAGAGTCAAATCCACGCATTTAGACAGATCTAAACAGCAAAATCAATTTGAGAAGAAAAGACGATGAAATGATGTCAAATGTAAGTCTAAAAAGACATGGAACCAGCCGAAAAAGAAGATGGAATGGAACAGCCAGAGGAGCCTGAAGACAGGGGGGAAGTTGGTACAGAGATGGGATGTCTTGAAAAGGAGAGAGCTTTCTGGGAATGCCGTAATCAGAATGTCTTGAAAAGGAGAGAGCTTTCCAGATCTTGACAAAAACTTACCTGGGAGAAGAAGAGTGGATGCTTGCGAGAGTGAAGCCCGACGAGAGAAGAAGAGTAGACGTCCGACACAGAGAACCGACGAGCCTTCTACCAGCGTGAGGAAAAGAGGGGTTGTCGGAGGCGAAGCCGTCGGAGATGGACAGACAATGACGAAGGAGAGGGGTATTTTCGGATCCACCGAGTTTCGTTGTTCGGAGTCAGAGACAGAGAGCATATGTCTTTCGGTTTTGGAATGGACATTATATTTTTGACTCTGTACACAGGAAGCAGGTGACAGAATGGGGGAGTCGACAACCAAACACGCACGGATTACAAGATTTTAATGTCCTGTCCACTGTCCCCACTCACGGGGACAACAACCAAACGCAGGGCTATGTCCTGTTTAGTTGTTGGAACAGAATTAGTAAAGAATATAAAATATAATAGAATAAATATTATTATGTTTAGTTTAAAGAATATTATAAATAAAAAATTGTTTGAAAATATAAAGATAGAATGAGAAAGAAATAACTTAATAAAAATTATATTTTTATTTTTATTTTATACAAAATTAATTTTCTTACTCTTCTTATTATTATTATTAACTTTATCTTATTATTATTATTATTATTATTATTATTATTATTATTATTATTATTATTATTATTATTATTATTATTATTATTCTTCTTCTTTATTATTATTAATTATTGTTATTATTATTAATTATTATTATAAATTTTCTACTTATTATTATTCGATTATTATTAATTTTATCAATCAATTTTATTCTTGTTTTTTGTTAGACCTCAAACCTTTCTTTTAAATGGGAAATTATTGGCGATTATTCATGTGTAGAAAAAAGGAAGAAATGAAATAGAAAAGATAGTTTAGACACACAATGAGTTATATGTGATATGTTGGAAGTTAAAAGCTGTAAAATGTATGTGTTCATTGAGTATACTTCGATATTTTAGCCATAACTTTTGCTCTAGTTATCCAAATGAGATGATTCTTAATTTGGATTAAAGTAGAAAGATAAGGCTACAAATTGTCTGATGGAATTGAGTTTTTATTTAGTCTCTAAAAATGTCAATTTTTGAATGGAAGTTGAATACAAAATATCGTTTCAGTATAAGAACAGTTCGGAAATGTTTGAAATATGACTTTCAGATTTCCGAACCAAATTAAATGATTTTGCTGTCATTAGAAAATTGAGACAATGAGGAACATTTTTCTATAAGGAAGTGCTATCAAATTCCTTCAATTGCATGATTAGAATAAGGTCTTGATTTTTGGAAGGAGTTAAGCATGATTTTAAATAATTTTGAGGTTTTGCAAGATTAAGTATTTTATTTGGAGTTAATCATTGTGTTAATGTTAGTTGGATTTTAAAATATGGTTTGGTTGAATTAAGTAGCAAGAGTGTGAATGTATAAGGGCATTTTGGGAATAACACTTAAGCATTAAGATTATAAGGCTTTGAAGGAGGGGCAAAGAGGTCATTGCTCGCTCATTAATGGTAAACTTGTAAATAAAAGGTGGTCTTGCTTTTTAAGAAGGGGAAGAAACGTGAATTAGAAGAGGGAAAGACAAGAAGAACGAAAATTAAGAGAGAAAGAGGGAGAGTTTCGATTTTAAGAGAAAAGACAGAAGTGAGTTAGGGTTTTGATTTTTCTAAACTTTTAAGAGGGATTTTGAAGTTTATTGATGAAGGAAAAAGGAAGAGGAGCATGAGAGCTTCCATTCAAGCCAAGAAACTCTTCATTTGGTGAAGGATCAAGGTAAGAGTATATTTGACTTGTTGGATTTTTAGAAAGATTTTGGTTATTATGGCTTAAGAATGGTATGAGTTTAAGTTTTCTAATATCAATTTTGTGATTATGTGTTATGGGTTGTCCAATTTGAATTCCTATTGATTGGAAATTTTGCCATTGTGAAGGAAAGTAGGAGAGGCAAAAAGGAGCAAGAGTATAGGCTTTTTGAATAAGAATAAGCAAGAAAATTAAGGTGGGTTTCATGTTTATGATTTGAGTAATGAGCCATAATTGTTTTCTTTTGAATCAAGAGAGTAAAATGATTTCAATTTCTTCATTTGAGATTGCTTTTATTGCTTTGATTGATTGATAAATCGTTACATGAAAGGGGTTTTTTGAAAAAAAGTACATTTATTGTTCTTTAAAATAGTTTAAAAATGTGTCGTAAGTTTTCGTATATGAATTTGTGAATGAATTTTGAGTGATATGGAAACGATTTCAAATTGTTTCAAAATTGTTGTATTTTGTGGCTTTTGGATGATTTGAGTAATGCTTATATGATTTGTATGAGATTTTGGGTGATAAATTGTGAAATGTTGATGTGAAGGTTTATGAAATGTGTCATGTGCATGACAAGCAAGTTTTTGAAATGTGTCATTGGGTAATCAATTCTCAAGTTGTGAAATGTATGTTATGTGGGTTTGGTTAGGTCCCTTAAGTATGACAAGTACACTTGTCAAAAGGCTTCTTTCGTCTGTCCGCTAGTGGTATGAAGCTCCTTCAAGGACTCCCCTAAGTTCACGGCTACACAAGACCGCTATGCGAAAATATGTAGTACGTTCTATTTTTGGACCAACCCAAACCATTCTGATGTGTTATGTGTTCATGATGTGTGATAAGTTTTAATGAAGTCATGATTTATGATGTTTATGAATTTCTTGATAAGTTGTGAAGTTTGAAAATATGTGACATGGATTTCACTTTGAACTTTACAATAGAAATAAATACTTTAATGGATTTTGCTTATTTCTTAGTTATAAACTTGTTACCCACAAGCGTTAAGCTTACCCCCTGTCATTCCCATCTCCAGGTGATGAGAAAGAGATCGGATAAAAGAAAGTCAAGGTAATTGTTTGTTTATGCATATGTTGTATTGTTAAGTTGGATTGATGTAAAAACAAGACTTTAGATATATGTATATAATTATAGGATTTGGTATCTTTTGTTGTATTTTGGTATTTTGATATTGATGATGTAATATGGCTTGGAATGCCATTAAAATTTGTAAACATTTATCTTGTGATGTTAAATGTCATATGAGTTTGTATATGGATGATTGCCAAATTGAAATGTGAATTTGTGTATGGATGAGGTGGAGTTGTAATATGAATTAATTAAGGATGCAATTAAATTGGAATTAAGTACAATTGAAGAAGTAATCCCTTTGAGTTGAATGAACTTTGACTATGAGATTGTGTATAATTTTTGTGAAAGAGGAATGTGCATGCGTATGTTCTTCATTGTTGAGTTTGAAATTGGTTATTTGTTGTGGAATAGCATGTTGGAGATTTGAAGGATGTATGAGATGAATTGGTTGAGTTGGAACTCAAAAGTGTCGAAAGGTACTTGATAGTGGGTGAAAATGAAGGGAATTGTGCTTTGGCAAGTCTTCCTAGGTGTAGGAATGGTGTGCAGAGATTTAGTGAAAAAACTGTATTGATTTAGATAGAATCAACCAATGTGGTCTTAATAAAAGTTGTAGCTTATATTTCCGGCTTTCTAACGCTATAAAGTATGACATTTTTCGATATCGGAGCTGAAAGTTACGATCGATTGAAGTCTTGATGTTATTTAGGATGAATTTTTAGGTGCAGTCACCTTGATTGAAACTTTGACCTTTATAGAGGCAGAAATTGCTCTTAAGATCTTCATGAAGGTTGTAGGTTGTCTTTTTATCTTTTCGTTGATATAAAGTATGGATTTTTTGGACATTGGAATTGAGAGTAATGATTTTTAGAAGTTCTGTTACTGTTTAGGATGATCATTTTTCAGGCAGCCGCTTTGTGGTAGATTTTGACTCCTTTAGAAGCCGAATTGGTTTTTAAGTCCATCATGAAAGTTGTAGAACTTCTTTTTAACTTTCCATTGATACCAAATTTGTAAATTTTGGAGTTCTGGGTCATAAGATAGGAATTTTAGAAATTAGGTTGCTGGAGAAAGAGAGAAAAAAAAAGTCGCAGCGTCCTTACGCTCGTCACGAGGGCGACGCTGCACCCTCGCGCTGGTCGTGAGGGTAACTATACTCTCTTCTATTCTTTTACTTATAACTTTTCCGTCCGACCTCCAATTGACCCGATTTTTGAAGCGTTAGATTTTTAAGACATTTCTTTACCTCTCTATAAAAGTTTATAGGCTTTGATATTAATTTGAAAAAGATTGATTGAATCAAAGTGAGAGGATCGGTTAAAAGAGTATGAGTTGGATATGTTTCTAAATATATTTCAGTATTTTGACAATATCTTAAGCTATAGATCTCCAAATGAGGTGGTTCTTGTTTCTAAATAAACTAGAGACATGAAGTTACAATTCATATGAAGGAATTGAATTTTAATTCGGTCCTTAAGACTTTCAGTTTCTGAAGTGAAGTTGGGTATAGTGCACAGTCTCGGTTTAGTAATAGTCCGAAAGTGTTTAGGCCATAATTTTTAGAGTTCTAAACCAAATCGAATGTTGTTGGTGTCATTAGAAGCTTAATGAAAAGTGGAACAAATATTATGAAGAAATCCTTTTGAAATTCCTTTTTGAGATGTTCCAAAATCTGTTCGGAACTAAGTGAGACGAATACTTTTGTTGACGTTTGGCTTGGTGTGGGCGCATACCATTTTGAAGAAGGTAATAGCGATTCTTGTGATTCCGCTGCGTGAGTTTGCCCTTTTTGGCTTGAGATTTTATGAGAATGATGAGGAACCGATGATGGCTAATGAAAATACTTTGAAGTAACTCTATAAGAAAATCCGCTCATGCTTTATAAGGGTTAAATGAATTAACCCTATAGGGTAAGACGTACATGTTTTATGTTTTTGAAGAGTGTGGAAAAAAACTTATAAGGAGAAATGAAGAAGATCACGTTTCATGATTTCGCAAGCGTTAGATTCCGAACTCAAGCGGGATCCGACATTCATGGTGTCAGAGTAAGAAGATGAATCGGTGTCGTTTAAGGAATTTTCATAGGTTTAAGTTCACGTTAATGGTACCGAGATTGGGATCCGAAAACGGTGCCCAACATTTTTATTATTAAATTTATTTTTATTATTAATTTTCTTCTTTTTCTATTTTATTATTTTTATTATTTATTTTATTATGATAATGATGATGATGATGATTATTATTATTATACAAATGTTTCTAATGTTGAAGAAGAAAAACAAGTTTTGAGAGTTTTGTGTATAAGAAAGATAGATTTGTAAGAAAGTATTACGGAAGAAGATTAGAGATTCGTGAATTATTTAAAGATAAGTATTAGTTGGTTTTACCTATTTCTCAAAATTAAATAATATATATTCTCGAAGAATGGATATTCTGTGTTTGTTTCTAACCAAGCATAGGTTTAATATTAACCAAGGAAAATGTTAAGAATAGAATTGCTATTCCTTAAACCTAACATGACATTAAGATTTCCAACTCTAAATTAAGAGAAATATAGTGAAGCTAATAAAAATTTGAGAGAGATAAGTTTAGTCAAGACAGACAATAATATTATTTTATGTCAACTTTTAAAGGGTGAAAAATATTATTTTTTGGAGTCTTAAAATAAAGATTGTACTTAAGATTCAAGAATTATAAGACTTAGTGAAAAAAGAGTTTAATAATTTAAAGTCAGTCTACCAAAAATGAGTTATATATGGACTCATTTGAAATGTGTTCAGTTTCTAACCAAGCTTCCTCAAAAACCCTTCACACAAAAAGGCTGATTGATCAACAAAAACAAGCAAATTTTATGAAGAAAGTCGGAAAGGAGAATAATTTATTCATAACTCATTTCTCAATGTTGGTGTTTCAAATGGAGTTTAGCTTATAGATGGTGGATACTCCAATGATAATGATACGTTCGAGAAAAAGTCATTTTTTAAGTAGCTTGACGAGCCGCAAAAAGATGAAGTTTGTTTCGAAAACAAGAAGTTGATGCAAATGGAAGGTAAAAGTTCAATTACCATCAAAACCTCCCATAACAATGTAGAACTCCTCCGTCACAGCAATGTACAAACTAGCCACCCGACGCTTGAAATGTCCACATCAAGGCTCGAAGCAGATCATTCTTGAAAATGGTGAATTAGGGTGAGTCTTGGAAGTTGGAACGTTAGTAAACTGAAAGGACAATTCTTATGCTGTTTCGTTGAGAGGGGAAACTTAAAGAGCGCCAAGCCCAAGCCTGTCGAGGTTCTTCATCGGTAACTGACCCCACTGGGTAGGTAGCAATTCTGAAGATAACAAACGCCGAGGTTCTTCATCGGTAACTGACCCGACTGGGTAGGTAGTAATTCTGAAGATAGCAAACGCCGAATATTTTATTGTTTTCCCAACTATTTCTCGTTTCCTGTTCAAAGAAGCTTTGTGTCTTGCGTGGAAAGAACTGCAACGGTGGGTTAATTTGGTGAACTTTTGCGGGCCTTTCGTCTCATTTCTCAGCAATCTGGAACCCTTTCTGCGGCGGTTTTTTAGTGGAGACAAGTTAAAAGAATTCTAAGGAAGAGAGTATCAAGTTAGACTCGAGAGATCGGATTCTTTAAGGTAAAAAGTTATGTTCTTTTCCTTCCTATTGGATGGAATGTCGTTGAAAAACTAGGAAATAGCATTTTATTATTTTTGATTGAGAGAAGAATACCATCTAAAGATAGTGGGTTTTATGTGTTAAAAAAACCTAGTGACCTTGATGTTCATGTAAGCCCAAGAAAGAAGAAACTTGACTTTTGTGCTCATCTTTTGTTTTCAGTGGGAGCTTGCTTAGTTTTTTTTATATATATTTTAATTAATTAAATTTATTTTAATTTCTTATATAATATTTATAAATAAATTATTAATTAAATAAAATGAAACATCGTAAAATTAATGTTTTATCTAAAATTTATTATTAATTTAAATTATTTTAATTATTAAATCAAATATAAATTGAAGTTTATATATTTGGAAGATAATTTAATAATATATTAACAGAAACTATATTATAAAAATATAATTGAATTGAATATAAAAATAATTGGATTAATAATGTAATTTTTTATATTTATTAAAAAAATATAAAAATATATCAAAAACATTAATTGAATTATAAAACTCGATTCATATTGGAATTTAATTAAAGAGGAGTGGAATAATCAAGAAAAGCATGAGTTGATTGTGAGTTAAAGAGGTAGCTGCATTTACGATAGGTTGAATTCACGTGCTTTTAAATGTGAATTCAATTCCTTAAAAAAGCAGGGTTTGAATTCATACAAGAATTCAATTTATGTTATCTTTGCAGTTTCAAACGGATGAATTGAATTCAATCTTACATCACATTCTTTGAAGGGTGTTAAATTATCAGGAATTTGAGCCATCTCCAAGCAACTGTCAAGAAAACTCTACGCTTTTACCCACCGGTTCCTGTTCCGCGTTCTGCATTGGAAGGTTGTACTCTGTCAACATCTTTCCCTCAGGAGGTAGGAAAATGGAACAGAATTACGGCCCCAAGCCCCGTAGAAGATTCATCCCCACAAAACCTGCATGTCCCTCATCAATTCTAGCCTGAAAGGTTCCAAGAGGTCAGAACTTTTCCAGTTCTAAAAGAAATGCTGCCATGACGAAGTTGAATGGAAATTGCTTCCTGCTTCCTGAACTAAACTGAATTTATCTCTAACCAAGACCAAGACCGTCTGTTCGATTAAATTACATGACACTGAAAATATATGAATAGTAAAAATAGATAAATATTAATAATATTCAAATTCATAATTTTGATGCAGGCGACTAGAACTAGACCCATTCCGAATTCAAACTGTGTACATAACAACATGAAACTAGCCACGTCGACGCTAGCCAACTCTAGCCATAACAGAAGGGAGGGAACAAACCGCCACACGGAGAACTTAAAAAAGGGGACACCTTTAGCCTATTTGCTCCCGTAGTTTCCCCTTTTTCTCTGTGCCGCTTTCTCTTCAATTCACTACGCACCACCACACCTTACTTCATAACCTTCAACTTCTGTTTCCAAGTTGCATTTTTTGTCATATGAACAGAGGAGAGTAAGAAATAGTTTTTTTTTATAAAAAAAAAGAAAAGCAGCTCTGTTCATGCAATCCACTCTACCCACGCTCACCAATTCAGACTTCCATTACTTATGGAAACCCCAACACTTTTACTTTCCTTCTCGAAGACCCATTTCCCAGAATCTCAAATGCTGTCCCGTGTCCCTGAATCCCTCCAATCCGTTGACAACTTCCTTCCACTGCGACCCGGGAGAAGTTGTCCACAACTGGCAGGAAATAGGAGTGAGGCCCACATGTCCGGCAAGGCTTCCGGTGGTGGTTAGGAAGGCGGGAAGGGTTTCGAGGTATATGTGGGATGGAAATTGTTTGGAGTTGGTGAGCGTGGATGGAGGTGCGGCGGATTTTTGCTTGGATTTCGAAGATGGCTTCAAAAAATTGTTTAGGGCTTCGAGTTTAGCTATCAGGAACTTGTTTATACCCAAACAAGTGCCTGAGAATTACATGGGGTATGTGAAATGGAAGCTCTTGCATCGGGTTTTTAGCTCTGCGCTGCAAGTTCTTGCGACTCAGGTTTGTGGTTATACGTAAAAGATTGTTTTTTGTTGTCTCGTTTCTAGAATTTTTGGAGAACGTTTCTGACATTTTTTATGGACGATGAAAGATTGAATTTTACGTAAAGGAAAGGATTGTTTAGATTGTTTCTTATGTTGTTGGAATAATTTGTTGGGGTCAGGCAATGTTTCGAGCTATAGGGATTGGGTATTCTCGTTCACTTCCATCAGCGGCTGCTCTTAACTGGGTCTTGAAGGATGGGCTTGGACGTCTAAGTAGGTGCATTTATACTGCTAGCCTGTCGTCTGCCTTCGACACCAATTTGAAGGTAGGAGTTACATTATCATTAGGATTGGCCTCCTGTTAGTTTTACTTTGTCAAAACTTAAAACAGATTGATCCAGTTTCTGGCTCTATCTTCAAACTGGACATATTAGTATACTTGTTGCTGTTGGGAGGGACATTATTAATTGATTATTTTGTTGTCTCATTGGTAGAGAGTCAGGTTCTCGACGTCTGTTCTATTCAGTTTGAGCATTGGAATTGAGCTGCTGACCCCTGCATTTCCCAAGTATTTCTTGCTTCTGGCCACTATGGCTAATGTTGCCAAGCAAATAAGCCTAGCATGCTACCTAGCAACTAGTGTAAGAACTGTTGTGTTACTAGCAGCTATTCCATCTCACATTTCTTTTTCGTCTTGGAGTATAATCTTTCTGCTTCACATATGCAGTCTGCTATTCATCGTAGCTTTGCAGTGGCTGATAATCTTGGTGAAGTTTCAGCAAAAGCACAGGTACGATTCTTGTGTCACAACTTCTGTTATTAATTTTAGTTATTCTATATCTTGGAATCTTGATCCTTACTTGGGTTTCAGATACAATCAGTGTGCTTTGATAATCTCGGTCTCATGCTTGCTGCATTTCTGAATATGCTGTTCAAGAACAATCAAAGGTTTTTTTTTCTTTCTCTAAATCTTTTCTCATTAGTTCAAAGTCCTAGTATTAATAAATCAAGTTTAGTCTTCTATTTTCTCATTTACTGCTTAAGAGTTGAAGATGGAATTCAATTTATACAATTAACATAACATTTCTCATGCCCCACTAATTTTAATTTGTTTTATTATAGAAATAATCAACTAATTATATCTACAAATAATTAGTTGATTATCTATTGATAATTAGTTAATATTCTATTAATTAGAAGCTTAATTAATGGGATTTTATTACGTAGAGGATAAATAGATTCTTTTTATTTAAGAAGGTGATTAGGGCTACATTGTCCTATATATTCCTTATACTATTTGCAGAACAATCAAAGAAGAATTACTTTGTCCTCTTTCTTCATGGTATCAAAGTCATGAATCTTCTACAATATTTTTTCTTTCTTCGTTCAAATTAGTCCTAAATGGACTATCAATTAGCATTGAATGGCCAACAGAGAAACTCCTCATCCTCCAACAATGATTTCAACAGTTTGAGTGTGACTAATTATGGTGTTATGATGGGAAATGTACAACATAATTCTGATTTTCTTGGCTCAAACTTGCCTTTTCAATTGATGAGTTACAGATTGAATGACCAAAATTACCTGAAATGGTCGCAAACAATAAAGTTGGCCATTGATGGTAGGGGAAAACTTGGGTATTTGAGTAGAGGGACACTAAGGCTTGCTTTGGATGATCCAAATATGACAATATGAAGGTTCAAAAATTCTTTGATCACAAGTTGGTTGATTAATTCCTTGGAACCTACAATCGAAAAAGCTCCCATGTTTTTGCCAACAGCTAAAGATACATGGGATGTGGTTCGAGAGATGTATTTTGATATCGAGAATTCTTTCTAAATTTTCGAGCTAAAAATGAAGCTATGGAAGGCCAAGCAAGGAGATTGTGACGTTACATTGTTTTATAACGAATTTGTAACCTTGTGGCTGAAATTGGTCCTATGTTATGAAGATGTTTGGAACTGTCTGTTAGATCTCTAGTCTCAAAACACTAGAGATTTCTGTATTACTTCAATAACCCGTAATGTGTATAGCTCATTACAGTATGAAAATAGTATAGTTTCCCTAAACCAGAGCAGAATCGCTCCTTAGCAGGTAAGGTTACTCTGCTGTCTAACTTTTGCTTACTACTTTTTGTACTCTCTCACTCTCTCTTCTGCCCTCCTTTTATCCCCATCTCCCCCCTAGTACATTCGGTTATTCTAACTACTTAGCCACCTCAGCTAATAACCAATTTCCCTCCTAGCCCCTGTCCTTCCTTCTAGAACAATTCTCTCTCTCACCCTCGTAGATCCTAACATTGCCGTCTCCTTGAAGAACAACCTTGTCCTCAAGGCTGAAATGAGGAACCATGGTGCGGCATTCCAGAGCTATATCAGCCTCGTCTCCAACGTCTGCTTCTAAGGCTATGATTTCTCCATTTGCATCCAAAGTTTCATTGTCATCCAGTATTAACAATCGCAACTGTTTTTCAGTGCACTGGTGAAGAGGATGGAACCGCTCACTGCATCGCAAACACAGGCCTTTGGCCTTTCGATCCATGAGTTCTTGGTACGACAGATGGCGCACCCCTCTGTTCCTCTCCGTCGGTCCCCTCTTGTCACCTTCAGTTCATCTGGTAGGAGTCGTTGTGGGTGAGACAATCATCCCACGCTGCGCTTGGAACACAGATGGAGCCCTAGAGAAATCACGACCTCTCCCCGATCCCGCGCTGCTCTCAAATTGTCCTCGACCCATCGGGTCTGGAGGCTCCGGGTCGCGCTGGGTCGGGTTGACCCGGAAGTTACCCCTAAAAGGGCTCCTTCGGTGCGAAGACCACAGACGCACGCGAGAGCCACTGCCCTCGACGCCCCCGACCTCGCCGTTCATCTCATCCTCCACTGCCCTCGCTATCTTCATCAGCTGATGCCTATTAGCAGGTCCAAACGTTCGTACCCTTCTCCTAATATCCTCTCTCAGCCCACTCATGAAATACCCCATGAACTGCTCTTCAAGTAATCGTCCCACTTGCGACGAAATAAATTCAAAAGCCTCAATATATTCCTCCTCCGACTTCGTCTGTTTCAAATCCGACAACTCCTCAAAAGGATTATCAAACCTTCTTCCCCCATATCGGTCGATAAGAGCTCGCTTAAACCTCTCCCAGTCTAACTCTGCCTCGGTCTCCTGTAGAAGGTTAAACCAATGGATGGTGGAACCTTCCATGCTCAGAAGGGCTAGCTTCATCTTAATCGGGTCTGAAGTATTATGAACTTCAAAATATATTTCGGCTCTCGTGATCCAACCTACAGGGTCTGAACCATTAAACATGGGTAGCTCTACCTTGCGGACGGATATCCTATATTCTTCCACGGTATCATCGGATTGCTCAACCGGATGTGATTGCCCATGGCCGGATTGTGATACTGCTGTTGCATTGGCCTGGAAAGATCATCTTTCCAGGAGGTATTCCTTATTGTACCTACTGATATAGTAATAATACAATCTCTATATCGGTTTCCTATTAGACTCATATTGTGTTTTTCAAAAAATAACTTCGAGGAAGATAATTGGCAGTGCTAAGTTGATAGATGGTCTCTACTACTTAGTTGATGATAACTTGAAGAATAAAGAAGCTTTTGGTTTAAGTAGTATTCGTTCTACCCCTGCTAAAGAACATATTTTACTTTGGCATAATAGATTAGGACATCCTAATTTCTTGTACCTAAAAAGACTTTTGCCTCATTTGTTTAAGTTTGTGGATTGTTCAGAACTTCATTGTGAGTAGTGCATTTTATCCAAAAGTCATAAGATCTCTTACCCTATAAAACCATATCAATCATCCAAATCCTTTTACTTAATTCATAGTGATGTTTGGGGTCCATCCTGTGTTAAAACTCTTACCAGGAAAAAATAGTTTGTAATGTTTATTGATGATCATATTCGGTTATGTTGGGTCTATTTGATATGTGAAAAATCTAAAGTTGTTCAAATCTTTCAAAACTTCTATACCATGGTTGAAACTCAATTTCACACATGCATTGGTATACTTTACTCTGACAATAGTACCGAGTATTTTAATGAAGTCCTTGGAAAATTTCTTAAGTGTAAAGGCATTGTTCACCAATCTACGTGTGTTAACAATCCTTAACAAAATGGTATCGTTAAGAGGAAAAATAAACATCTACTATAAGTTGCTGGGTCTATTATGTTTACAATGAATGTGCCAAGATACCTTTGGGGTGAGGCTGTTTTGACTGCATCCTACTTAATTAACCGATGCTAAGCCGTGTTTTGCATTATGCAACACCCTTAGATATGTTTAAACAATGCTTTCCTGAGAATAGACTTTACTCTACTCTTCCTCTTCGGGTATTTGGGTGTACTGCATATGTTCGCAACTCAAATAGGGGAAACTCCAAACTAGATCCAAGGGCTGAAAAATATGTCTTCATGGGGTATGCTCCTAATCAACGAGGTTATAAGTGCTACAATCCGTTAACTCAAAAAACTGTTCTCTCTATGGATGTAGAACATTAAAAAAAAATCTTCAGGGGGAGAACTCTAATAGAAAATTTTTGGGTTATTCCTAATCCCCTACCTACAGTCATTATTGATCATAATATAATTTCTGATAATGAAGCCAAAGATACTTCTTCAAATCTGTCCATGCCAGGAGATCCTGATTCATCCATAGGGGGAGAAATACCACTGTTTGCTCCTAAGGAACGAAATACTCGGCTTCGTGTTTATACTAAGATGAAGACTCAATTAAGAAGTAGAGAACAACGTACAATGCATAGCCTCTCAATTCCCTCGGAGAAGGAACCTGGGAACAATTCAGGTAACCCTTATGCTACTTTACCCCTTATTGTGTCTAGTAATGATCAACATATACCTACTAACCCACAAATTACCAATGATATTCCTACTTCTCTGCTGATAATTACCTACTCATAGCATTTAGAAAGGGGAAACAGGCCTGCACCAATCATCCCATATCAAAGTATCTATCTTATGGGAAACTATCACACACATAAATCATTTATCTCTAAAATCACTAATCTGTTTATGCCAAGAAACATTCAGGAAGCACTTCAAGATCCAGATTGGAGATCAACTGTTATTGGAAGAAGTAAATGCTCTTGAGAAGAATAAAACTTGGGAACTTGTGAACTCTCCTAGAGATAAAAGTCTGGTAGGTTGCAAATGGCTTTTCACTATTAAGTCTAAGGCCGATGGTAGTGTGGAAAGGTTGAAGGCAAGATTAGTTGTTAATGGATTTACTCAAACCTATGGTATTGAATACCAAGAGACATTTGCTCCTGTTACGAAAGTAAATACAATTCGAGTATTGCTATCCTTGGCTGTAAATTTTGCGTGGACCTTACATCAACTAGATGTAAAAAATGCCTTTCTTAATGGAGACCTAGAAGAAGAAGTCTTTATTAGCTTACCCTTAGGTTTTGAGGATACCTATGGGAGAAATAAGGTTTGCAAGCTAAGGAAGTCATTATATGGATTGAAACAGTCCCCTAGAGCATGGTTTGACAGGTTTGGAAGGGCTGCGAAGAGCTATGACTATTGTCAAAGCCAAGCTAATCATTCATTGTTCCACAAGCTATCCAAGGCAGGTATGCAATCGATTCTTATTATTTATGTAATGACATTATCATAATAGGAGATGTTGTATCCGAAATAATAGAGTTGAAGAAGAGATTAGCCAAAGAATTTGAGATCAAAGATCTTGGACCTCTAAAATACTTCCTCGAAATGGAATTTGCTAGATTCAAGGATGGAATATTTGTGAATCAACGGAAATATATTCTGGACCTATTGAATGAAACCGAATTCCTAGGATGCAAGGCAGCTGATACTCCTGTTGAGACTGTTGTAAATTTCAGACTAGTTCAACCTGATATAGCCTTTGTCGTGAGTTTAGTGAGTCAATTTATGCACTCACCAGGCCAAGAACATCTGGATACTATACACAGGATACTAAAGGTTCAGTGTTTCATAAGCAGAACAACCTTCAAGTAGGAGTCTATACTGTGTTGATTGGGCAGGGACTGCTACAGATAGAATATCAATTTCAAGTTATTGCACATTTGTTAGTGGTAACTTGGTAACTTGGAGGAGTAAGAAACAAAGTGTAGTTGCAAGAAGTAGTGTTGAAGCTGAGTTTTGTGCAATGGCACATGGAATCTGTGAAGTCCTATGGATTAAAAGGGTACTGGAGGAACTATAGATTCCTATTTCAGCTCCTATGAAAGTTTATTGTGACAACAAAGCTACAATTTCAATTGCTCACAACCTTGTTCTTCATGATAGAAAAAAACATGTTGAGATTGACAAGCACTTCATTAAGGAAAAGATTGAAGAAGTATTAATTTGTATTCCCCATATTCCAACATTATAGCAAGTAGCTGACATTCTTACAAAGGGATTACCCAAGAGGCAGTTCAATGTTCTAGTTACCAAGCTAGCTATGAATGACATATACAAGCCAACTTGAGGGCGAGTGTTGGGAAATATCCAGTTGGATATTTCCTTGATATTATTGACTCCTAAATAGTTAGGAAATCATATCTGGTATTATGTACAGATATTAGGATATTATGTGAAGATATTAGTTTCCTAGAATAGCCATCTCTATTTCTATATATACTTGTATCTATGTACTGATGAATATGTAAATGAAATACAAACAGTAGAGCATTTCTGCAGAATTACTTAGTTACTTTTACTTAATAAGAAGATGTTGAGAGGGTGTTTTAGAACATTTATAGTACCCAAACATAGTTTCAAACTAGAGTTCAAGTTTATGGAAGTGATAATGAAAAAGAATACTTCAAATGGGTTTTTTAAGGAATTTTTTTGTTGAAAAAGGAATTTTTTATTAAAGCTCATAGACTAACACTCCACAATAAAATGGAATAGCCAAAAGAAAAAATAAACTTCTATTAGAAATTGCAAGATCTCTAATGTTTTCAACTAATACTTGTAAGTACTTATGGGGTGAGGCTATCCTAATAGCTACATATTTGATCAATAGGATGCCTTCAAAAGCTTTAAATTTTCAAATGCCTCTTAATTGTTTTAATAAATGCTTTGATCTCCCTTCGTAAAGTGTTTGGGTGTATTGATTTGTTTATATTCATGACATCAATCGGGGAAAACCTTGATCCTAAAGCATGAAAATGTGTTTTTGTTTCCTTCCACTCAAAAAGGGGTACAAGTGTTTTGATCCAAAAATGAAAAGGTTTTTTATTATGATGGATGTCAACTTTTTTTTTCTTTCACCTCATCTTCAGGAGGAGATGTGTAGTGAACATTTGTTTTTTGATATTTATAAGGAAAATGAGATTATGGTCAGCTTTGACAATAATGTAGATATTTCTTATAATCCTAATTCAAACAATGGTGGTGTCTCAAATAATGAAAGGATTCATCTTCAATGCCTTTACAAATTCAATCTCATGAAAAGAATGAAATGTGTGCAAGACAAGATGGAAATCATTTTAAAGTGCCTTTTTAAGGAAATATTAAGAATGATAGAAAAGCACAGACAACTTATAGCACGGTCAAGAATCTACTCGAAAACAAATCCATAAATTGGAGACCAACCAAATAAATTTTAGTTTGAGTCTATTTCTGTAGAGTCATTGTCACTTGAACCAATTTCAGAGTCAAATGAAACCTTAGATTTATCTATTGCTCTTAGGAGAGGGTCTAGAACTTGTATCAACTATCCTTTGTATAACTTCTTATCATATAAAAGTCTTATCTCCATCATTTCAAGCATTTTCTTCTAAGTTATCCAATGTTTCCATTCTTAAGAATATACAGGAGGCTCAAAATATTCCTAAGTGGAGGGATGCAATCTTGGAGGAAATGAGAGCTTTGGAGAAAAAGAGAACATGGGAGGAAGTTGATCTTCCTAGAGGGAAACATTGGTTAGATGTAAATGGATGTTCACCATAATGTACAATTTGATGGATCACTTGAAAGATATAAGGCTTGCCTTATTGCTAAAGAGTTTACTCAAACCCATGGCATGCATTGTTCAGAAACTTTTTCACCTATTACTAAATTAAATACTATGAGAGTGTTGCTTTCTATTGCAATTAATCTAGATTGGACTCTACATTAGTTGGATGTGAAAAATGCTTTCCTAAATGGAGATTTAGAAGAAGAGGTGTACATGGAGCCTCTCCTAAGATTTAGTGAAAGTTTTGGAAAAAGGATATGCAAACTAAAAAAATCTTTATATGGGTTGAAACAATCACCAAGGGCCTGGTTTGAAAGATTCGCAATATTTGTAAAGTCTCAAGGTTTCTTATAGGGGCAATCTGGTTATACACTATTGATAAAAACTTCTGCAGAAGGGAGGATTGTGATTATAATTGTGTATGGAAGTGACATTATTCTCACTGACGATAATTTTGAAGAAATTGAAATTCTTAATAAAAATCTCTCAAGTTTGAAATCAAAAACCTAGGGTACCGTAGATACTTCCTAGAGATGGAAATTGCTAGATCTAAGAAGGGCATAGTAGTCACTCAACGGAAGTATATCTTGGACCTTTTAGGAAAACCATCAGATATTCCTATAGAATTATGAAGATTTAAGAGAAAAACGAAACTCAAAAATCTACGTGGTTCGATCTATTATATCCATGGTAACTAAAACTTTTGTCTTTTCCTTTATTTGTCTTGTATATTTTTGTTTACATCATACATATAGGGAAACACACTAGCTATTTTAGGAAGTAGACTAATATAGGAGGGATTTTGATTTGATACAAAATCCCTTATAATCCTACTATAGATCAAATATTAATTAGAGAAGTAATATTCTGTTGAGATCTTCTCTAATTGACATCACCAACACTCCCCCTCAAGTTGGATCATAGATATTGATCATGTCCAACTTGCAAACAAGTTCGTTGAAGTTCTACCTTGATAGTCCCTTAGTGAGTAAATCTTTAGTTTGCTCTTTCGTAGGGACATATGTCATACAAATATTCCCTTCATCTACCTTTTCCTTGATAAAGTGCCTATCCACTTCTACATGCTTGGTCTGATCATGTTGAGCTGGATTTAAGGAGATAATAATAGCTACTTTATTATCATAGTAGAGCTTGATAGGTGGTTCTATTGTAATATGAAGTTCTTACAAGAGTTTCTTCAACCACAATCCTTCACATATTCCTTGAGCTACTACTCTATTTAGCCTCTGCACTGCATCTAGCTACTACATTTTGCTTTTTACTTCTCCAAGTTACTAGGTTCCCCCTTATGAATGAACAATACCTAGATGTGGACTTTCTATATTATGTTGATCCTGCCCAATCTACATATGTGAAAACCTCTATTTTTTGTTCTCACATTTTTTGAATAATAGGCCATTCTTGTGGGATCCTTTAAGATCCTAAGGATTCTATACGCCACTTCTAGATGAGCCTCCAGGGGATTGTGCATGTGTTGACTTACCTGACTTACTGCAAATGCGATATCTAGTCTAGGATGTGATAGGTAAATTAATCTCCCTACTAGTCTTTGATACCTCTCCTTATCAGTTGGTTTCCCAACATCTATTGGTCCCTTTCTGGCTTCAACTGGAGTGTCACTTGGCCTACACCCGAGCATATCGGTTTCATTCTAGATATCAATGACGTTTTTCGTAAACCTATCAAACCACGCTCTTAGAGACTGTTTTAACCCATGCAAGGATTTTTTCAGCTTGCAAACTTTGTTTGCCCCACCCTTCTCACGGAATCCTGGAGGTTGCACCATGAAGACTTCTTCCTCTAATTCCCCATTTAAGAAAGCATTCTTGATATCTTGGTTTCAAGGACCAGTCCAAATTTGCTGCCAAAAATAGGAGGACTCGGATAGTTTTTAGTTTTGCCACTGGTGCAAACGTCTTCGTGTAGTCGACACTATATGTTTGAGTAAACCCTTTTGCAATCAGCCTCGCGTTATATCTTTCAACTAAGCCATCAGCTTCATATTTTACAGTGAATACCCATTTACATTACACAGTTCTTTTTCCTTTTGGTAATTCTACCACAACCCATGTCCCATTTTTCCTCAAAGCTTTCACTTCCTCCGTCATGGCCTTAATCCATTTGGGCACTTTCAAGGCTTCGTGAAAATCCTTTGGAATTCTAATCCTGTCCAGGTTAGTGGTAAAATCATGACATGTTTCAGACCAGATATTGAGATACAAACTGTGAGATAGGGTGTAGAGTACATGACTGTGATTTTTTCTGAAGAGCAATAGGCAACTCCATATCATTTGGTTCAGATTCTATTGTCTGATCAGAAGGTAGTTCTAGGTTGGTTGGATCTACCACTGGATCTGACTCATGTAGTGCTTCAGGTGTGAGGTCTTCCTGGGACTTTGATTTTGGTGGTACAATGTGGGTTAGGAGCTGAGCTTCATTTAATTCTCCCCCTGAAGCAAAGGTTTTGGGTAATAGGGCGTAGTTTCAAAGAAGGTAACATCAAGGGTAACAAACATCTTTCGAGTGATTGAGTGATAACATTTATACCCCTTTTGTGTAGGAGAATACCTAATGAAGACACACTTGATGGACCGAGGGTCTAATTTAATACAATGATGGGAGTGAACGTGAACAAAGGTTGTACATCCAAATATTTTTAGAGGAAGTTAAAGTTAAGTCATGAGGTAGGAAAATATGAATACTTCCTGTTGAATATGTTGAACAGAATTTGTATTCACTATATTTCTGTACATAGGAACAAGGTTTAACTAGGTTTATATACAAACTTCCTAGGACCATTTAGGAAATAATCTAGCTATTAACTATAGGAAATCTCTCAATTATAGGAGAGATTATAGGAGCAATTATAACAAGATTAATGCTAATATCTCTAGTCAACACTCCCCCTCAAATTGGTGCATAGATATCGCACATGCCCAACTTGCAAAGAAGGTTATGAAACTATTTTTTGTAGAGTCCTTTGGTGAAGACATCTGCCAATTGTTCATTTGACCCCACGTGGAATAATTGCAAAGAGCTATTCACAAGTTTCTTCTTCACGAAATGTCGGTCAATTTATGTGTTTTGTTCGATCATGCTGAACAGGATTGTGAGCTATACTAATGGCAGCTTTGTTATCACAGTAGAGAGATGAACTTCCTTCATCCGTCAGTTGTAATTCATTCATCAGCTTCCTTACCCACAATAGTTCGCACACACCTTGAACCATAGCTCTATATTCGGCTTCTGCACTAGATCTAGCAATTACATTCTGTTTCTTGCTTCTCCAAGTGACTAGATTTTCTCCTATGAGCGTACAATAACCAGTGGCTAACCTCCTGTCATCTGGAGATCCAGCCCAATCAGCGTCTGTAAATGCTTCTATCTTAAAATGACTATTGTTCGTAAACATAAGGCCTTTTCCTGGAGCAGACTTTAGATAGCGCAAAATGCGAAACACAGCCTGTAAGTATGATTCTCGTGGATCATGCATGTACTGACTTACCAGACTAACTGCAAATGCTATGTTTGGCCTGGTGGGAGAAGATAGATGAGTCTCCCAACTAACCTCTGATATCTTCTCATGTCTATTGATGCACCCGTTCCTGTTTGTAGTTTGTGATTGCTTTCAATGGGAGATTCAGTTGGTTTACAACCCATCATACCGGTATCTTCTAATAAGTCTAGGACAAATTTTCTCTGCGAGATAAAGATTCCTCTTCTTGATCTAGCAACTTCAACTCCCAAGAAATATTGCAATTTTTCTAGGTGCTTAATTTCAAATTCTTGAGCAAGTAGTTTCTTTAACCTCGCCATCTCTTTTGTATCATTTCCAGTTACAATAATGTCATCAACATGGACAATAAGAAGCGTGATCTTACCTTGGGAGTGCTTGATAAATAGGGTATGATCCGCATTATTCTGTTGATAACCAAACGTGATCATAGCCCGATTGAACTTTTCAAACCATGCTTGTGGTGATTGTTTAAGCCCATACAAGGCCTTTTTTAGCCTACAAACTTTCCCTTGTGTCTTCTCATCTTCAAACCCTTGAGGAATCTCCATATACACCTCCTTCTCCAGATCCCCATGAAGAAATGCATTTTTAATATCAAACTGTTGTAAGTCCCAATCCAAGTTAGCTGCACATGAGAGTAAGATTCTGATTGTATTCATCTTAGCAACCGGAGCAAAGGTTTCTTGATAGTCCACTCCATATATTTGAGTAAAGCCTTTAGCCACCAATCTCGCCTTGTACCTCTCAATAGACCCTTCTGGCTTATGCTTCACTGTGAATACCCATTTGTAGCCAACCGTTCGTGTTCCTTCTGGAGCAGTGACAAGTTCCCAAGTCTCATTTTTTGCCAGGGCCTTCATTTCTTCAATCATAGCTTCTTTCCACTGGACAAGGCAAAGGCAAAGGCTCTATAGGCAGGAGATAATGAGTCATATGTAACAAAGTTAGAAATTGGGTGTTTGGTGCAACTTCTAACGCCTTTTCGAAGAGCAGTTGGCTTATCTAAATCATCAGATAAATCATATTCTAGCTCTCCAGTGTTTTCGAGGGAAGAGGACGGCATTGGCACTGACTGCATGATGGCTTTTTGTCTTATCTCGCCTTGAGTATGTCTTTAAGTCTGGTCTATCTAAGCATCGATTTTGATCCTCTTGAACAACACTAGTTGTCTCCCCTTGCATTGTTCTTTCTCCTTGGATCACATTATCTCTAGAGTCAAGCAACACTTCTTCAATCTCATTCTCCCTTTGAAGAAGGGTGGCGGATGTGGTGAAATAGGACTCATACTCCAGAAAAGTGACATCCATACACAATGTATTTCTTAGACTGGGGTTGATAACACTTATATCCATTTTGTGTGGGAGAATATCCAACAAAATCACATTTCAAAGCTCTTGGCTCCAACTTGCCAACATTCCGAGCATGAACAAAGCAAACACACCCAAAAACTCGCGGAGGTACAGTGTAAGAGTTTGCACCTTGTAATATTTCAACAGGGCTTTTAAAATCTAAGATTCGAAGTGGCATTCTGTTGAAAAGATAGGCGGCTAAAAGGACTGCATCATTCCAATATCCCTTTGGAAGATTCGTTGTGAACATGAGTGATCGTGCAACCTCCAGAATGTGTCTGTTCTTCCTTTCTGCAACTCCGTTCTGTTCACTAGTATAGGCACAACTAGTGTGATGTACTATTCCATTAAAATCCAGATAAGCACGAAATTTGCCATCCATATACTCCATTCCATTATTTGATCGTAAAATCTTGACTCTAGCGCCATGTTGAGTACAAATCATTTTGTGAAAAGATTGGAAGCATGAAAAAACTTTATTCTTGTTTTTCATCAGATAAACCTATGTCAATCGGGTGCAACAATCAATAAAGGTTACAAACCATCTATGGCCAGAAAGAGAGGGAGTTTGAGTAGGACCCCAAACATCGGAGTGAATAGTCATAAAAGGAACAGAACTGTTATTACTTGATAAATGATAAGAACTTCTAGTGTGTTTAGCAAGTTCACATGCTTCACAAGACAAAGAATTAAAAGAAGTTCTTTTAAACAAGTTTGGATAAAGTTTTGCTAGAACAAAAAACGAGGGATGTCCTAACCGCCTATGCTATTGTAGAATTTTTTTATTAATCACATCGTTTTCAAAAGACACTTAATGTGCAACTGTCAGACGCTCTTCTTCCAAGACATATAAGCCATCCTGCAATCTACCAGTTCCAATCCTTTGCCCTGTGTGAAGATCCTGAAGAGCACAATAGTCAAGAAAAAATTCAACTTTGCAATTAAGGTCCTTAGTGATGGAACTAATAGAGAGAAGATTAATAGGAAAACGGGGTACGTGAAGTACTGAGGGTAGGGTAATATTGGGAGTACAGTTAACAGAACCTATACCAGATACGGAAGTAAAAGGCCCATCTGCTATTCTAACATTATCTCCGTTGTTTTCATGAGAGTATGTTAAAAAATTCTTTTGAGAGCTGTTATATGTCTATTAGCTCCAGAGTCTATAATCCAAGGATTATCTTTATAATTGTAGTGCTCAATACCTGATTTGGGAAGATTTGATGCACCAACTGTGGAAGCAGAGTCCACTTTTGAGAGAAGCTGTCTTAAAGCCTGAAGTTCCTCATTGGATAATCCTCCTGCTAACGATGTTTCGGATATTTCAATTCCATCAGCCAAGTGAGCCTGACCCCTTACCACTGAACCACCTCATTTTCCACAACTCTGATTAGGCCTTCCATGCAATTTCCAACAGGTTTCTCGGGTATGTCTTGATTTTCCACAGTAATTACAATGTAAGTGATCCTTATTAGATGATGTATTTGCAGGTTTCGTCTTTTCGGTAGAACTTGCTACTAATCCTAGTTTTCCAACGATAGGTGTATGTAGCATAACATTTTGCCTACTTTTTTCTTGTTGTACTAGAGAATGTGCGAGCTGAACAGAAGGGAAAGGATCTTTTCCAAGTATTGTTCCTCATATATGATCAAACTCTGGGTTAAGACCTGCTAAAAAGTCAAATACCCGATCTTCTTCTATCATTTTATGGAATCTAGTAGCGTCTTGTTAGGATCTTTAGGAGAGAGAGAGGATTATTCTAGAAGGAATTAGTTATAACCGTATGTACCTAGGGAGGTTATAAAGGGGGGGGAATAGAAGTAGGAAAGGGGGAAGGAGAATATTACGAAGAAGAGTGTGACAGAAGGATTGTTACCTTCTGAAGAGCAAGATTTGCTCTGGTTAGGGAGAAACAATAGGTTTCTACACTGTAATGATATATACATTACAACTATATAGAAATAATATAGATAAAACTCTAGTACTCTGAGACTAGAGCTCTATCAGTGGTCCGACCTGCCGGATTCAAAGAGAGGGGAGGACCAGCTTTCGGAGAAATTTTTTTAAACCAAAAACAAATTCCGAGTAACATACCTTCATGCCACCTAAGATGTCAGACAGAGTTGAGCTATTGGAATCTCGCATGGTCAGCCTTGAAGCTGGGGTAGAAGAGATGCAGTCATCACTGCGTATGGCCATGGGAGAAATGCAACGAGCATTACTGGTAGAGATGAGTAAAATGTTGGGCAAGCGTCTGGAGGAGGGACAAGGAAGTGAGACGTACGAGAGAAGGCCGAATATGGGAGGTGGAGACAGAGATCACCAGCGAACGCAGCAGCATGTTCAGTCGGAGCATTCGTTGGGCAATATGAAAGAGTACAGGATGTCGGTGAGGAAGGTAGAATTACCCATGTTCGATGGGTCTGATCCAGTAGGATGGATCACTAGAGCAGAAATTTACTTTGAAGTTCATGGAACTTCGGAAGAGGTAAAGATCAAATTGGCGTTATTAAGTATGGAGGGATCGACCATTCACTGGTTTAATCTCCTCCGAGAGACTGAAGTGGAACTAACCTGGGGAAAGTTGAAACAAGCTTTAATCGACAGATATGGTGGAAGGAGATTTGAGAACCCATTTGAAGAGCTCTCTGATTTGCAGCAAACGGGTACGGTGGAGGAATACATTGAGGCCTTCGAGTTCGTGTCTTCTCAGGTAGGACGCTTACCCGAAGCACAGCTCATGGGGTACTTCATGAGTGGGTTGCGCGATGAGGTCCGACGAAGGGTGTGAACCTTCAGTCCAATCAATAGGGTTCAGATGATGAGAGTAGCAAGAGCGGTGGAGGAGGAGCTGTACGGTGATCAAAGGGGCTTTGAATCCTCCAACCCACTAGCGCATCGGCGACAAAGAAAGAGGTGGTTTCAACCTAGAGAGGCGGGTTTTGAGTTGGGGCCGACCTCTTTATCTGAAGTCGGGTTCCTCCAACACGGTGGGCGATGGAGAGGGGCGCGCAGAGGGCGGATCGGGTCCGACCCAAAACGTGACGAGTCATCGATTTCAGCCGAAATCGTCGACCTCAGGCGCCGATTCTCACCACACGACGCCGACCAGACCAGGGGAAGGGACCCGAAGGACCTCCATGGAAGAAAATCGAGGGCTGCGTCATTTATCCTACCATGAGTTAATGGATCGCAAGGCTAAAGGTTTATGTTTCCGGTGTGGAGAGAGGTTTCATCCTCTTCATCAATGTGCTGAAAAGCAATTACGGCTACTGATCTTGGACGATAACGAGACCTTGAATGAGAATGGAGAAATTATCGCCTTGGAAGCAGAAACTGAGGAGGGGCCATCAAGTGGCACAAGCTACAGGGGAGGATGCATGCGTGGACTGGAGTCTTTTCCTTCACTTCAGCCTTGAGGACAAGGCTGCTCTTCAAGGAGGCGACAATGTTAGGATCTTCAGGAGACAGAGAGGATTATTCTAGAAGGAATTAGTTATAACCGTATGTACCTAGGGAGGTTATAAAAGGGGAAAGGGGGGGGGGGAATAGAAGTAGGAAAGGGGGAAGGAGAATATTACGAAGAAGAGTGTGACAGAAGGATTGTTACCTTCTGAGGAGCAAGATTTGCTCTGGTTAGGGAGAAACAATAGGTTTCTACAATGTAATGAACTCTCTCCTGAAGATTCTAACATTGTCGCCTCCTTGAAGAGCAGCCTTGTCCTCAAGGCTGAAGTGAAGGAAAAGACTCCAGTCCACGCATGCATCCTCCCCTGTAGCTTGTGCCACTTGATGGCCCCTCCTCAGTAGGAAAGGGGGAAGGAGAATATTACGAAGAAGAGTGTGACAGAAGGATTGTTACCTTCTGAGGAGCAAGATTTTCTCTGGTTAGGGAGAAACAATAGGTTTCTACAATGTAATGATATATACATTACAGCTATATAGAAATAATATAGATAAAACTCTAGTACTATTCATTACATTGTAGAAACCTATTGTTTCTCCCTAACCAGAGCAAATCTTGCTCCTCAAAAGGTAACAATCCTTCTGTCACACTCTTCTTCGTAATATTCTCCTTCCCCCTTTCCTACTTCTATTCCTCCCCCGCCTTTTATAACCTCCCTAGGTACATACGGTTATAACTAATTCCTTCTAGAATAATCCTCTCTCTCCTGAAGATCCTAACACGTCTTTTGAGCATTCTGCTTGAAAATCCTGATAGTAATCTAATTCTTGCCACAACCCACATAACTCCGCAAAATACTGTGATACATTCATATCTCCTTGCTTCGTATTGTGTAATTTATTACGAAGATAAAAAATTTGAGCTTTGTTACCTATTTGAGAATAGGTTAGAGAGGCAGCTTTTCATATCTTTGTTGCTGTGTCAAGTAGCAAGTATGTCCGAGCAATCTCCAGCTTCATTGAATTGATGAGCCAAGACATGACAAGAGAATTCTCGGACTCCCATTGATTATAATCAGAATTATTGATGTCAAGTCTCTTATTGTCATCATTAATGTAACCCTGTAATCCTCTAGTTTTGTTGAACAACAAACAAGATCTTGACCAAGCAAGATAATTAATTCCATCAAGTTTTACGGGACTACTTTGAAGTGAAGGGTTATCGGAACTCGACATAATTACCTTCTTTCCTTTCATCTTCTTTAGTGTAACTTAGAACAACAAATAGAAGTTGTTTAAAAAATTATACTGCTGGTATATATGGGCAGAAACATTACCAGACAGACCAGAAGGAATACTACACCGAAGAGAGACAAGGAAGCAAGGGAACTTACGGAAGATTAGGGTACATTTGACACCACCAGAGGAGAGGCAAGAGGCCAGCAACCCTAATGGAGAAAGAACGGCGGCGAAATACCGACCGGAGGACAGGACGCTGTGGCGACGCATGGAGGTCCGGTTGACGTCAGGTCTTTCACGATGGTGGTCGCCGGTCATTGCTGAAGTAATCTAGGTGGGTGGTGAGAAAAAAACATTGCTGTATGGGGCGAGTACAAACTCAGCCGGTGAAGAACAGCCGGAAAAATAAAACAACAATCCCTAAATCAGATAGGGCTCTGATACCATGTTGAATGTGTCGAACAAAATTTGTATTCACTATATTTATGTACATAAAAACAAGGTTTAACTAGGTTTATATACAAACTTCCTAGGACTATTTAGGAAGTAATCTAGCTATTAACTATAAGAAATCTCTCAACTATAGGAGAGATTATAGGAGCAATTATAACAATATCAATACAAGATCAATACTAATATCTCTAGTCAACACTTCCTTTTACGACAACAGATAAAAGTGACCCATCTACAATCTTTACTTTCTAATTTCTAGCACAAGGTAAGTTGTAAACAATTGATATGCACCAGTCATATGATCAGAGGCACCAGAGTCAATAATACAAGATGCTTGTGCTTGAATTGTAGTATTTAATGCATTTAGAAAATTACCTCTCTGAGTTAGGGATTCGGAAGGAATATTCTTAGAAAGCTGACCTGAAGTTTGAAACAAGGTAAAGACTTCATATAATTTTTCCAACTGTTCGGAACTCAATTATACCTCAGATTGACTGGTCATCTGGTTTTTTTTGGGTTGATTATGACTAGGCCTTGTATTAGAGCTACGGGGACCAAGTGTCCACCCCTTATTTGGGATTTGTGAGATACCAAAGCTGCTTTTTCTTCTAATTCATTCTGTATGCCTCCAGTCAACATAACCTGCCGTCGGCTCTCCTCTCTTTTTACCTCCGAGAAGACTTCTTGTAAAGTGGGTAAAGGGTGTCGTCCAAGAATCCTCCCTTGCACATCTTCTAGTTCACGATTCAGCCCATCAAGGAACTTAAATACTCTCTCATTCTCCACTTTCTTCTTATACCTATCACTATCCAATGCACAATCCCATTCTTCTTCTACACTTAAATCAAGTTCTTGCCATAAACCCATCATCTCCATGTAGTAATTAGTCACTTCCCTCTCTCCCTATTTCATCTTCCACAGCCGTGTTTTAATTTCGAAGGTTTGGGAGGCGTTTTTGGCACCTGAATATGTTTCCCTAACGGCATCCCATACCTCTTTCGCTATAGGTAGAAATAGATAGGTCTTCACAATGGAGTGCTTCATTGAATTGACTAGCCTTGCAATCACCGTCGAGTTTTTAGATCTCCACTTTTGTAGTGCAACAGCATCAGTGGAAGGTGGTTTGTTCACCTCTCTAGTAAGATACCCAATCTTCTCTTTTCCATCGATAATCAATTGGTGATAGATTGTGCCCATTCTCTCGAACTTCTTTCATTCTGCTTCTCAACTATGAATTGGAAGGACGAGCTCTCGATCCCGTTAGGACCCATATTGGGAATGGTTTCCTTTTCGTCAAGGGCTTCAAATATAGTTGATCCTTTGCTTGTGACTCCGGTTTCTGTCATGGATGCCATTGCCTATAGATCGATCTGCTCTGATACCATGAAGATTTGAGAGAAAAACAAAACTCACGAATTTACGTAGTTCGGTCTATTGAGACCTACATCCATGGTAACTAAACCTTCTGTCTTTTCTTTTATTTCTGTCTTGTATATTTTTTGTTTACACCATACATATATATAGGGAACCACACTAGCTATTGAGGAAGTAGACTAATATAGGAGGGATTCTGATTTGATACAAAATCCCTGATAATCCTCCTATAGATCAAATATTAATTAGAGAAGTAATATTCTGTTGGGATCCTCTCTAATTGACATCTCCAACAAATTCAACTCAAAGTTGGGTGAGGTTAAGGAAGGAGTTCTAGTGAATATAGGTCGACATCAACAACTGCTAGGAAAGCTAATTTATTTCTCTCATACGAGACCAATTATTTTCTTTGTTGTCAGTGTGGTAAGTCAATTTATGCATACTTCCTAGTAAGTCTACACTGATGCAAACTGGATAGTCTCTTATTGACAAAAGATCAACTTCTAGGTATTGCACGTATTTGTGAGAAAATCTAGTAACTTGGCAGATTAAAGACATGGGGTGGTAGCCAAAAGTAGTACAAAGGCAAAATATAGGACGATGGCTTAAGGAGTTTGTGAAATAATTTGGCTTAAAAGAGTAATGGAAGAACTTAAGAAGTTAGTGGAGTACCCAATGAAGTTGTTTTTGTGATAATAAAGCAGCTATCAATATTGCCAACAATACCGTTCAACATGATCAGATGAAGCATATAGAGATTGACAAACATTTTATAAAAGAAAAAATTGAAAGTGGACTCATTTGTATAGCAATTGTAGCTACAACACAAGTTAATAGTGTCTTCACCAAAGGGCTACTAAGACAAAATTTTGAGTTCTTTGTAAGTAAGTTGAGCATGATCAATAGCTATGCACCAACTTGAGGGAGAGTGTTAATATTTCAGAAATAATTAGCTAATTATCTCTAGATATAATTTACTGATTCTTTATAGATAATTAGTTGATATTATCTTAATAAGTAGCTGAATTAATATGATTTTATTACTTAAAGAATAAATAGTTTCTTCTTGATTTATTGGGACGATTAGTGTACATTGTCCTATATATTCCCTATACTATTTAACAGAAAAATTAAGAATTACTTTGTCCTCTTTCTTCGTAATCTTTGGACATGGAATGGTTTGGACTTCTTCCCGATGTGTTGCCAATTGGGAAGGTTATTTTGGTAATGGTTTCTAACCTTTCATCTATGTGCAAAAGATTGCTTGCAGGTTTGCCTTTTGCAGTTTACCCTGTTTTCTCAGCCCTTGATCTTTTTGGAATATATCAAGGGCTAAAACACGTCCACCTACAAACACTAACCAAGGTATGGAAGCAAACACCTTTCTTTACATTAGGAAGTTGCAAAGCTCGTGTTCAGGGTACAAGTTCAACACTTTCCTAGTTTATGTGGTAGAATGAAATAATAGCTAGCAAGTACTTATTTATATACTGCTTTTCTTTATTCATGGAAGACGTGAAATTTAACAACCAACTATTTTCTTGCCCTCTTCAGGATAGGCTTGAAAGTATACTAAATACATGGATTGAGTTAAGAAGTATGCCTTCACCTGCGCAGGTGGGCAAAGAAGAAGGAATTGATTTTCTGTGGAGAAAAGGTGAGTTTGTATTTCAAATCTTTTAGTTTCTATCATTTGACGTTTTAGTTATAAACTGCTTAGTTCAGGATTTCTTCCCCAGGTAGAGAATTATGGCCTATCAGAATAGGTTGCTTAAATACTAAGGACCAGATACCCATGCTGGCAATGGCGGCAATGCAATCTGTTAGTGATGAGGATTACTACTTTATATGCCTGGAGAACTCCTGCAAAGCATTGAAGAGAACTAACCAAGTATAATCATTATATCCTTAGGCTCTTATCATATGATTAGCATAACTATGTTGCTGATATGGCCTATTTTCTTGTCTTCAATAATGCTAGCAAGGCATTCTTCTTTGTCTACGTGAGGGAGCTGGAACTGCAGATGTTATGATGGGTTTGTTGCAGGTAAAAGGAACTTATTGGGGAACAATTGGGCCTCGATACATTAAAAAAAAAAAAAAAAGTCTCTCGATTGACCTCCTTATACTGTTAAATGACAGAAGTGTATTTTGTTGGTAACAGGCATGCTATATCAGAAAGCACCTGCTTTTAAGCAGTGGGTGGGAGACTATCACAAAGGTCTCTCGTGCATCGGATGAAATTTTCAAGGACTGGTGCCAATTGGTCGATGACAGCAAGCAATTGGCACGGATGGATTTGCCAGTGTTGGAGAATCAGATTTCACAACTGGGATGGACTGTTAAAAACATATTACTAAGTACAGACGAGCAGGCAAGATACAGCTTTATAGATGACTGAAGAACTAAAGATTTGTTGGTTTTTGTGTGGCGCTGTGAACGGTATGGCTTTCCGTTGCTTGATTGGAGAATTTTGGGATGTCCTAACTGGCAAAGGCTTACAATTGGAAGTGAAAGTTCTTGCAGTACTCTTTTCATACTTGCAGCTTTAAGCTGCGAGCAGTTTCTATTTTGTACCAGTGGGTAGGTATCTTTTGTAGCCATTTTATCAATTTATGCGATTCAAGCTGCCTCATTTTCCGTGGAATTGCTTTCCAAACTGCTCAACCCGTTTTGAGTGTATTCAGGAAACCAAGCAAAAGCAACAGTCAACCTGAGCAGGATATTGTATGGAGCAACGTGGCATAAGTGGCTCGCGGCCTAAACAATAGAGGCTGTCATTCCTTGAATGGTCTTATCATAAATTGAATCAAATGGCATTGTCCCAAGATGCAAACGTGTTACATTACTCTCCTGCTTAGAGAATGAGTAGCTACTCGCATTATACAAAACCAGATTCTTTTGGAGTGTATGAATACAAGAAAAATGTAAAGCAAACATCCTAAATGGTAATCTGGTACGACAAATATAGCAGCAAGGGACAGGAAAAACACGCAAGGATTCGTTTTGTCAAGCTTACAGCTGCAAAGCTCAAATTAAGTAAAACAATTCATTCTCACTCATTTACATGTCAATATATTTACAGTGATCAAGAAACGTTGTAAGAGGCAGGGGCCAGATACAAGCCATCCTTGAATATTTGATCATGGCGAATAGGAACTTGCCTCAGTACTATATATTGAATACTCACTAAGGCTGAAGTTGGGTCTCTCTTCATCCCATTTCAGAATCTCCCTCGCATATTTAAGAGCTCCGTCTACGCTATCCGACTCCAACCCCTTCACCAAAGAAACAAACAACTTCCTTCCAGTAAGCGAATAATAAAGCCTCTTGAATTTGACAGCAATGTAGTGAAAACCTAGCTGACCAAGGGAAGGGCTAGTATTAATGCTGTTGTGGTTCGAGCTGCTGTTGGAGCGATACCGACTGACAACTGGATGAAAATCATCAAACCATTCGCATTGTGTCAAAGGTTCACGTTCTACCTTTCGCTCAAACTGGTCGTACTTGTTTAGAATTAAAAGAAAGTCCATCTGATCAAATGTAGGATGAGTAACAATGCTCTCAAAGAAGCTCCTGCTAAGTAACATTTTATTCGTAGAAATTCCACTTCCATCCACAACAAATTGGTCATAGTCACTCAAGGAAACGCAGAAAATGACCATTCCAACATCTTCAAACATTTCCAGCCACTTGAAATTCTCCCCAAGCCCCCGTGGATGTACCCTTATCAGTTGATATCTATAGCTCAAAAAGGAAAAAAAAAAAGAAGTCAAAATAATTAAAAAAAAACAATATATTTATCATGGGAAAGGCAGACAGTGGATACAGCCCAAAAGATAATCCCATTTGAAATTGCTCGTATACCATTGTATAACATGTGATGGATGATGCCCCTCCGAAAGATAAAAGCAATAAGATATAAAGGATGATACACACCTAATTAAAGAGTCATGCTGATCATCCGTGTCAAATTTATCATCTGCTGCTGACTGTGGAAATGAGAAATCCAAACAAGCAAGACCATTTGATGAAGTTACACCCTCAGCATATAGGATATCCAAATCCGATGGTTCATAGTCCACTCTTAAAATGTCAACAGCCTGAGTGAACGAAAATAATTTAAGCAATTAGGCAACAACAATAGTTTCCCAGATGTTCATCATGTTTGTCACATAGACGTGTCTAGGAGTGGGTTTTGGTAAACACATTAGTCATCTGATAAATGAAGGTTGAGATTATTCGAACCAGGACAATTTGAGCTAGCATGACAGATAACCTCGCCTAACAGGCCTACACAAAATGGTACTGTGAACAAACTTAAACTACACCAGTTTCAGTTAAGTGAAGTGAACACATTGGAATCACAGCCCCTCCTACCGCAACCCGCCCCTCCCTTTTCAAAGCCCATTGGAATCATCAAATTTGAATAACAGAATCTCTACCAAATCTCACTCTCTTGAGTTTATAATTTTCTCCTTTCAACAATTTGTGGCACCATCTTCAGTCAGACACGAGTAAGGTATACATAAAATAGGGTACAAACAGATATAAAATTAAACGAAACAGATTTACCGCCAAAGACATTTAACTAAACAAAAGAAATCAAGTAATGCCCTACCCGCTCCAGGTAATAACTAGCAACACTAGGCAGCATTTCCAGCTCAGTTCTTCGACTGTAGGTAGCCTGAATAGCTGAATCCTTCCACAACTCATCAACCAGTGGTGCATATTCACGAGTTGCAGCTGGAAAAATTACTTCAAGATTTCCTGACACCATGGACTTCAAAAGCCAATCTGAGAAAGATTTGAGCCTTGGGCCAATTGAATAGACAGTTTTCCAATGATGATTGCCGGAACTCCCTGCTAACAAACATTGTGTTTCAGGCCTTTTTGCAAATAGCATAAGATTCATGCATACTTAGCTCAAAATCTAACTCCAATACAATAGTTGCAGTGAATATCTCTCTATTCTGGACACCACACCTAAAGCCCCATAATTGGTGATGGAAAATTCTCAATTAAGCACTATAAAACAGTTTAGACTCCACTGGTATAAGTAGCACAACCTGCCAAAAGTGCAATATGCCACTCAACTAATTTAACACTGTTAAGAATTTACAAGTATCTGCAGTGACTGTTTTCTACCAAAACTTGCACAGTTTAAAAGTAAACAAAACTTGAAAACAGTAGCCGCTTTCTTATTGTTTATCCAAAAAATCGAAAGGCCCACTTCAGATTAAATTTAAGATATATCACAAATAGAAAAAGACCCCCCAAGGAGTATTATGCATTTCTATGACGTGCTGGGAACTGCATATTTCATTCTAAGTGTACGCATCTTGGCTATTCACTTTTATGTTTGCATTTTGAAATAAAAAAGAAAGAATTGATGGAACTCATTACATACCAGTGGAGTCACTTCCATCAGAAGATTGTTCTATCTTCATTTGATCCAAACTTTCCTCTTCAAAACGCTCACGGCCTTCAAGAAGTATACCAAGATAACCGTATACATTACTTTGGATTGTTAATTTAATATTTTCACGCTCATCCTCAGTGAAAGGTACCGGCTTATAAAGAATTTTGGCCTGAAAGAAACAATCAGCAAAATTAAGTTTCAATTATGTGCATCAAAATATAATGGGAAGTCAAGGTATCACAATCCCCTTACCAAAAATTGCCCAGATGTTAAGCATATATGAGAAGAAGTCCATCAATGGCAAAGACAGACAAGTAGACAACAAAATGTTAACTTTTTCCCAAATCTTTAGCGACATAGTTCATAAACATTCCCATGGACTCCGGCACTTAATGACAGAGATTACCAAACCCTCATACTATGAGGTAACAACAATCACTATCAATATTTTTCGGAAAAAAAAAAGACTATCAATCATTTGGCCTAATAAATCCATTTTGAGATTTCCGTTACAAAAAATATCCTTCTATCAACTATAACCTACACCCTGAAACAAAATATGATGCCACTGAGAGTAACGGGGCTAACTAATAAGTCCTAAGGAAAGGATACACCTGGGCAGATGCAATCGAGCAAAGAATGAAATCCTATTCAAGTAATGATGTAAGCATAATAACTCACGCTCCAAGACTGTCATTTGCAAGGTACCTGTTTAAAAATCGTACTCGTTCCAGATCCATTATATCCTACTAAAAGAATCTTCAGAAGGGTTTTCTGTTCAAGGTAGTCCGGGACAGACCTGCTAAGAGGACTGTTCACTTGTTCCCCACATGAATTTGAAGATCTAGAAGGAACCGGCAATGATAAGAAAGCACAAACCAGCTTTGTTCCCGCCTGCAAAGCAACTAGAATGTAAGCACATTTTATCTAAAATAATATAAAACTTTGGAAGTGTCAGAAAACTCAACCACCTGATCATGTTCACATATAGCACTTACCTTGCCCCAGATGTAACCTTTAGTGTTCTTTTGCCCCTCTTCCTGGTATGATCCATCCTCGTTCACCCAAAAATGTGGGTTTCCAGCACATTGAACTCCAGCAACCTACAACATTTAACAAATCAACCTTAGTGATCTCCCATATATCACAGCTCAAAAGAAAAGAAGAAAAAAGGAAAAAGGAGAAGACTTGAACCTGCAACATCCTTAGCTCCACCTTTGTTATCTCTCGGCCATTTATGTAAACATGTGTATTTCCATCGCTAGCATCTGTACTTATGGGTCCCCCAACATTCAAATGGGCACTAATGATCTGTGAAGGCTTTTGTCCTTCCTGTTTCATTTAAACATGCATCCATCAATCTCCATATTATAACAAAATCGTGTAGAACTTGAGAAATGTTCAATTATTTGACAATATACAACCATATTCACCTTTCCCCACAGACCAGACACTTTATCATACCAATAGTTCCCGGGCTTCAGCTTCTTGGGTGGGTTTGAGCAGGTCTGCAAAATCACCAACTCCTCATGACAAAGAGGTATTCCATTGACACAAACATATTCTGCAGGCAACTGATTTGCCTCACACAGCTTCTCCGCCTTCATTATCTGTTTCACTTCCAAATCATTCAAAAGTCTCTTAAGCATTCTGGAACACTTCCCCAAATTCCTCCTCCTCGATTCATCAATTGGATACCCAATACAAGTAACGCATTTCCTTCCTTCAGGCATTGAACCCATAGCTCTAAGCACACAATTACAGCAGTACTTTGCATCACAAACAATACAAACCTCCTTCTCCGTAAACCTATTCCCTTTAAAACACCTATAGCATGTCCCTTTCTTCCCTTTATTCTGCAACTCTCTTTTCCCCTGCAAAACCCTTGGTTCCTCTTCTCCGAACTCATCACTGTCATTAGCAACTCCAAGACCAGCAACATCATCTGATTCAACACCCCCAAAGGTGACCTGGGGTCGTTTTGTACCATCAACCACCTCATTGGGACAATCCCCAGAAGCCTTGAGGTTGGAAACCCGCGAAGACGGGTACTCAGTACTAACAACGGACTCATTTGACGCCCAATCTTGATTTAATTCATTAGATATCCTCAATCTTGACGAAGCTTGGCTCTTATTATCAAAACTATCAGAGAAACCTAAAGTGCTGGAGCTCCTAGCACCACTCACCAACTCATTAGAAAGCTCATGGCTAATACACGAAGACACGCAACGAGAATTCGAAAATTCCAACGCACCTGAACTACTCAACTCACCTGAAAATCCACAATCCTGACTATTATCAGCAACTCCCTCGATAACCGACGTCGGAGAAACTGTCGCCGCCGCCGACTCAGATCCAGATTCTCTACTACTATTGTTTCCAATCACAGAAGTAGGTGACACTGTAGATTTCAGCTCTTTAGAAAAGTTCTTACTAGGATCGGACGCTAAAATCGGTTTAATCACCGGCAAGGACAGTTTATCGGGGAGAGAGAGTTGAGACACGACGGCGGCGACCGGAATTTTGCTGACGTTGATGGGGACAGCGCGTGGGATGTCGTAAGAGACCGGAGGGCCGTTGTACTCGACGGCAAAGGAGTACTGGACACCATCCTCCGTCACCGGCGACATTGTTCTGGGTGGAGACAAGACTAATCCAGAACCCTAACTTCACTAATCATCATAATCTTTAAAAGGCGTAGACAAAGTTTGCATCTTTAGGTCAAATTTGAACAGAAAGTGAAGGGAGAGCTCAATGATTTAGCTAGAGGGTAGAATAGTAAGTGATGGTCTAGCAGCCTATGGTTGGTGTACAAGGAAAGGCGAAGAGAGAAAAAGGGGGGAAAAGGAATAAGGGATTTTGCTTGGGAGTAGAGGGAAAAGAAATGGAGGGGATTGGACAAGAAAGGGAAAAGTTGGGGTTTTTCTGCTTTTGGAATTTGGAAATCAGACGCGACCAGGAAGGAGAGGACAAACCAGTAGCAAATTTTGATTTAAAATTGGCGTTTGGGGAGGAGGAAAATGTGTTGGGAAATGTTGAATGTGTGAATGAAGAGAAAGTGACAGCCCAAAAGACAAAAAACAAGAGATGAACATGGACAAGAAGGAAATGGAATCTACAGCTTAACCCAAAAAAACAAAACAAAACAAAATATTTCGTCTAATTACTAATTAGAATGTTATTTTTTTGTCACAAGATATTTTTAGAAGATTTTAATTATAGAAAAATATTTTTAAGTTATTTATAAAAAATAAAATTTTAATTTTAAATTTTAGACGATTATATACATAAATTCTCGAATTTTATACGTATGTTTTGCGTAAAAGGTGAGGAGGAGTGGGGCACACCTTTTTGTCTTCTTTCAAGGTGGTCCGGCGGAAATGGAAACGGGGAATCGGGACAACGTTAGGTGTCGGGTTGGGCGGTGGGGACCACTCACCCCAATGTAATGTGGTGTCAATAATTCAGTTGGAATTTTAATCTCTTGTTCATTTGCATAAAATATGATTTCCGTTTATTATATTACGACACTCCAAGTCCAAGCTGCTAAAACGTTGATTATCCCGTGATTAAGTTTAGTTCATAGCAATCTCTGAGAGTGAGTACTGTACTGTGTCGTGAGTAGGAACAAGATATTTATATATAATGACTGGGCTCCAACTTTCCAGTTTCCAGTTCTGAAACTTGAAGGAGCTGGGCGGCCGCTCTTCCGGTTCAAACTTCAGAGATCGCTTTGTTTCAGCATGTGGTGATTTTTAGTGGAAAGGGAACAAAGTTTTCTGTTTTTTTTTTTCTAGATTTACTTAGAAAACACAAACTATAGCATTTCAAAGTCACAAATCAAATTAAAGTTATCTCTTCGTGGAAAAAGTACCTAGGGTTCTCATTTAAAAAGCTATTGTTAGGAAGAAAAAAAACTGTGTTTAATCATTGAAATTTATCAAATTTATTTTTTATAATTTATTTAAAATATATAGTCAATTTATCTAATAAACCTTTAAAAATAATAATTATGAATTTATTGGCACAAAAATTCAAGGAGGTATGATAATATATAGTTTTATCCTTACGTAATAAAAGGTTATCCCGAATCAAACTAAAGGTTTTAAATTAAAAGTTTAATTCAAATCTAAACTTTTTAATAAATTTAATTTAAAATTCAATTAAAGTAAGTTTTGTACTTTAGTTGAGTTGAGGTCACTTTTAAACTTACCTGTTTAAAAATCAAAAGATTGGTGTTAAGTATAACTGCATTGGTTTGACCTGTTAAGTTTTCAAAGAATAAAGATATAACTATTAGATCAATTCAACTAAACTGGTTGAATTTATCTTTTGAACTTATTAATTTTACAGATTAATTTTAATTTTTAATTTGATTTAGTTTAAAATTTTTGCTATTAAAAATAATCAAAATTTTAATTATTTGTTTAATTTTATAAATTAAAATAAATCAATTAATTTTATTTTAATTAAAATTTAAAATTTTCAATATTCTTCAATTATTTTTCAAATTCTTTAATTTTATTCAATTTTAACTAGTTTTATAATAATCCAATGTTAATTAAACTTTTAAACCTTAAATATTTTATCTTATCAAATTAAATTTCAGTCTAAATTTGATTTGGAAGGACATTATAATTTTGTTCCGGTAGCTTTACCAAAGCTCAAGAACCCAACGAGTATGTACGAGCCGTTTATTTTATGAAGGAAAAAAGTCTTGTTTGACAAATAACTTATTAGTTATTTCTTAGTTAATTAATATAAATTAATTGTTTAATCATCTTAAAAAGTTAATAAATATATTTGATAAATAATTGATTAGTTGGCTTATTTAACCCGAATAAGCTAATTTTAGAAAAGTTTAATAAAAGGAACATTTTTATATTCCACCAAAAATTTATATGGAAAAACTAATTATATCTCTTTATTCTTTCAAAACTTAACAGGTTAAACCATAATTAATGTACTTATAAACGATTGATGTAAATAGACATCCAAGTACTTTAATGATGGTCCCACAAAACAACTTAATTGAACTTTTGACAACCTTTTGTTTTCTTCAAACAGAAAACACGTTAACGCAACAAGGTATGCTTTACGACTATAAATAATAAATGTCTCATAATTTTGAATTATGTTATAATGATATTATAGATAATTCAATTTAAAATTTATGCATGTATAATAATAAAAATTTTATGATCAAGTAAGTTTTAAGTTACAAAACTTTGAAATACTTTTTATTATGAAATAAGTTTTCGGTTACAAAATAAAAATATGATACGGTGGAAAATTTTTAACAATGTTCTATATTTTATTAGAGTTTAAATTTTAATTTTATAAATTAATTATTTAATCATAATCTTATATATTCTTTTTTAACTCATACCTTCATAAGTCATTCTACAATTAAACAATTAATATTAAATAGCTAATTTTATCGAATATATTTAATAAACATCTAGATCCTATTTGGCAAGCAGCTGATTACATTAGCTGTTAACTAATTTTATTAGTTGTTAGTTGATAACTGATTATATCAGTTGATTTGACAAGCGGATTGTATTATATCAGTTGTTAGCTAATCCTTCTCTTTCCGGATAACCTTTGTCAACCAAGTTATATTTACTCACATTTCCATAGAAGCGATATAATTAGTATAAATGATATCATAAAAAAATCTAAATCATGAATAACAAATCTTACAAATCTTAAAATCACCTATTGATAGTTTTGAAAATTTAAGTATCGAGTTATCGATTGTATCAAGGAAAATACGAGAATCGTGTGTTGATCCCTCCTAACCTACTAAAACATATGTAAATAGTAAGTTAAAATCACATGTTGCCAATGCATTTGTTGTTGTGATTCCTTTCCGTCTCTAGATCTCAATGGATCCTCGTTTGTAACAACTACCGCTATGTATGTACCATCAATAGCTTCAATACAATCCTGATATAAAAAACAATCATAAGATGATAAAACAACATTTTTCAATGAAAAATATAATGAAGGGGGAGTAAGAACATATTTAATTACATTAAAATGTGGCATATATCTAGCATCATTGGCAATTGTGGTGAAATGTTCTTGATTTCGGGATCTTTTGGTACAAATATATCCCTTGAAAATCCGTCCATAATAATTAAAACTTCTTTAAAAACTTTACTCACAGTTTCGCCAGAATGTTGAAAGCGCTATTAGATATTTCTATTAGATGAACCTTTGCTTAGGAGATACACGGATAAACCGACTTTCTTCAAAATAGACATCTTATCCAAAGGTCACAAACCATAATTATTTTTCAAAACTATACATAATTGACGAAATATATTTTAATTCATCCTAAATGTATTAAAAACCGTTTTTCATGACTATTCAATAATTCATTCATTCATAGTTCTCCTTGTTTATAAGAAGTTATGCATAGTTCCTTGTATATGTGGTTAAAAAAATACATACTCATGTAACTCGCTACAAAAGCCACCGATTCCCAAAACTTATTCTCATTGTCTAAAATTTGCATCATTTCGGAAGATGCATAATTTGCAACATTATCATCCATACCTACATATCAATAAGTAAAATTAAATTGTAAATAAACAAGACACTTCTACGTCTAAATATAAAGAAATAAATAATGTAGCACGTAATAAAATTATAGATTAGTAACAATATAACATAATATAATAAAATAAGTTTATAAAGTTTATAATGTCTTAAAACACACCATCTCAACATAAGCGTACAAATAAAAAACAATAAACTAAACATGGTAATGGATAAATACAAACTGTGATTAATGTTTGTTATGTTTGTCATACTCATATATAAACTTTATGTATTCAACTCTCTTTGTATTATTTGGTGAACCAAAAAAAATAAACCTTCTTCATGGATCTTATGGCGCCCCACTTTACCATAAAGTACCCCTGGAGCAGCAGTAGGTCATTAAAGTACATATCTACGCTAAGAGACCACTCTTGACAACTACCACTACACTCCTCATGGCATCACAATCATAAAGCGATCGAAGAAATCGACAACTTTTAAAACCAAAGCTGGATTTCGTTTCATTCAATTAAAATTGAAATTTACAAGCGTCGATATTTTGATCTACATGTTCCAAAACACGCACACTAAGTATCATGTAGTAATGTACAAAGGCGAGATCTAACTATAAGTCTCCAAAAGAAAGCCCGGTGACCGACCTTTGAGCCATCGCCTCACTTGCCAATCCACGATTACGGCTCTACGATCCCCGAGGAGCTATCGATCACGCTTTATCACGAAAAATAGATTGCAATTTTGGATGAGTTTGCGAACTCAATGAGAAACCATCATCGATGGTTCTCCCAATTCATGCATCACATAAGCATGATGCGATGACGCATCCGATAATTATCTGATTACAATGCTAATACAATCACGATAATAGGCACGCGACACGATCATGGTAAGCGAACACAATTACGATCGTAGAGCGGTGTACACGATCGGTACCATGTCAAGTATTGATCAAAGTATGCAATGCACATGTGACTCTTTTCGATTCATTACGATGTCGTGACCGAAGCGCATAAACGATATTGATGTAGAAGCGCGTGCGGGAGAATTATCTCCCTCGAGCTCGAGGCTCGTTTGATATGTCGAGCTCTGGCTCGGTTCGATATCAATGGCGCCTTGGTTCACAATTTTCCTTTTAGCGATTTAATGCATTTGTGCATGAATGCACATGTTCGATTGAACGATTACATAACAGCTAGCATTCCCAAAAGCGATAATTTACGATCCATAAGCAGATAATTCACGATCTATAATTCTTTCTGATCACGGCATCCCGTAGGCAATCAAATCCTGATAAACACAGAGCACACTAATCCCGTAGAACAATCAAGTCACGATAAACATATAGATTGAGATAACCACCTAGGTTACTCACCTATTACTTAGAGCTAATGCCGGGAAGTTTTCGCCCGTCGATCGAACGACGCTCCACTTGGGCCTCTATAAAAACAGAGAAAGAACGAGTCACTAAATATGCAATTTGTGCACATGTAGGTGAAATATGGATGTTCATGAATTCCCGGCCCTAATCTCATTTTTTTTCTCAGAAAAGTCCGTCTAAAAATTAGAAACCTATTGGCGCTGACGGTGCGCAATTCGGATCTCTATAGGTCCCCAATTAAACAAAACAGTGATTAAAGGCTCCGTTACGGGGCCACGTCAATTCCGTCTAAAATTCCCAATTTCTCACAAAATGGAATTCAATATGTTACCAATCCGATGCCTCAAGAATCGAGGTCAATCGGACGTCAGACGGAAAAGAAATTGACAAAAGAAACAATCAGTCACTTAATGCCAAATAATAATAATAAAATATATATATATATATATATATATATATATATATATATATATATATATATATATATATATATATATATATATATATATATATATATATATATATATATATATATGTGTGTGTGTGTGTGTGTGTGTGTGTGCCTTCCTTGCCCTTTTCCAGTTTTCAATCCAAAGTTCCAACCTCTATAATTCTTAGCACACAATTCGGAAAAATACAAACTATAGCTTGTTGGAAAGCTCAAGAAAAGCTCTACAATTCTCAAGAATACCATAAAAATCAATTTCACCCCTAAGAGTGTTAAAAATCCACTCAAACCTACTGCCCACTCAAAACCTATCAAAACAGGGCAGTACATTTCAACTTCAGTAACTCTCTGATTCTTCAGTCAACAATTACACAATAAATATGCTCCTCAAGATCAGAATGTTATCTACAACTTTCATGAACAACCCAAAATCAGATTCACTTGTTAACTATGTCAAACAATTCACCAAAACATCAGCCTACTGAAATCAACCAATCTGGCCAGTAATTTCCCAAACAGCATAACTCTTAGCACAAATGTCACTAAATTCACTACCTTATATCCCTGAAAAGATAAGATCACAAACTTCAAGTTTCATGAAGAACTCACACTCCAATTCGATTTCTAACAATTTCAAAACTACTATGTAAGTTACTGCCATGATCAGCCATTCACATCCTAATGCAGGATCAGTTTTTGCAAAATCATAACTCCCAACTCTGACCTCTAAAAATTACATGCCATATCTCATTTTCAAGATAATTTCTTCCTCTGCAACTTTGCAGAAGATCACTCACACCAATTCAGTCCAAAAAAATGGCTAAAATTGCTTCTAAGCATAATACTCACAAGTCAGACACTTAAGCTAGGTTTCATCAACATGCCCAAAACCAGTCCATAGAAAACAGTTCATATCTCGCCATATACACCTCTAAAAATAGCAAGATCAGTGGAAATGGAAAGATAACTCAATATTCTACAACTTTCATGAATACCATTCTCCCTAATTCCATCTCAATTAATGTAGAAAAATCAGCAAAGCTCATAGGTTATGGTTTCGGTTACTGTTCACAGACCCCCAAAACAGAAACTTTCCATGCAAAATTTGGACCTTCTAGCATTACAATTTAACAACACCTATTTCACACTAAATTGAAGCCAACATCCCAAAGTTTAATTGGGCACAAACCGCACCTCATTTGCTCACCTACACAATTAGTTATGATCAAAACATGACAATAGGTTCAATGACAATTTTCCAGCTTTCATCAACAACCAAACTCCTATCACTTCTAACATCAATAACACCTCACTAAGCATCCATGTTAAGTCAAACCAGACTTCACGTATTAAATAATTTTGATAATAAACAAAGAGAAATATACGGAAGAAAAGCAGACGAAAGAAAAGCGAGCGGAAGAAAAGCGGATTTATACAAAGGCGAGCGAAAGAAAAAGCGCATGAAGCTTTACGAAGACAAAAAGCAGACGATACGAAAATAAGACGGAAGAAAGAAACACCAGTTTAAGACGGTTACGGAGCTAAACTGAATAACCGTTTCTTTAAAGATTCAAGAAGCAGATAGTCAAGAAACAGTTGAAGTTCCGACTATAAATAAGAGTCGAGATTGAAGAAGAAATAACTTTTGGAAAAAGTGAATGAAACTCTGTGTATTCAATATTTGCCTATCTGAGAAAAAAATTGCGAACTATTTTCGAGTGTATATTGTGAAGAGCAACCCTTTTGTAAAAGCTCTTTATCAGTTTTTCATTTTTGAAAAAGTGCTACAGATAGCCTGAAGAGGCTAAGAGTAAAGAATACTTTTGTTAAGAGACCTGAAGAGGCTCAGTCTAAAGAATACTTGTAATCAGTTTGGAGATAGTGAAAATCTCAGAAGAATATCTGAGGACTGGACGTAGCCTACGGTTTGGGGTGAACCAGGATAAAATTGCTGTGTTTCTCTCTCTAACTCTTACTTTTCTTAAATCGTAGTTTTCATTATTAACAAAGTTTTTCAAACTAGTTAAGAATTGATTTACGATAAGTTTTCTGAAAGAACAAGCAATTGTTATTGAAGGGATTAAAGAAAAGTTTATCACAATTCAACCCCCCTTCTTGTGTATCTTGGTCATATTATTATTCAATATATTAACGTGTGATTTACTTGATTGGTATCGAGCAAGGTGTTCAAGAATCACTCTAATAAAGTGTGAACTAAAGAAAATGGTGGAATCACACACGTATATTGCGAAGGAGCTTGATCACGGACCTCCAAGCATTCAATGGTGAAGACTACCACTATTGGAAGGATCGGATGAGATTGTTTATCGAGTCTACTCACATTGACCTTTGGGACATCATCGAGAATGGACCTTACACACGAAGATGATGATAAAATCCAATTCCACGAGAAAGATGGACGGTGAAAGCGTAAAGCAAGATTTCAACTAAACTCCAAAGCGAAATTTTCTTGAGTTGTGCATTGAAAGCGAAGCGAGTATGACAAAGTGCATGGATGCGATCTTGCCAAAGAAATGTGGGATACATTATCAATTGCACATGAAGGAACAAATCAAGTGAAGGAGTCCAAGATAAGTATTTTGGTGCATCGATGCGAGTTATTCAAGATGAAAGAAGAAGAGACCATTGATCAAATGTTTGGAAGATTCCAAACAATTGTTAATGGGCTAAAAGCTCTTGGAAGAGCGTACAACAGTCAAGACCACTGTTCGAAAGATTTTGAGAGTCTGCCAAAAGATGGAGACCCAAAGTAAGCTCTTGTCAAGAAGCCAAAGACCTAAGCGTCTTGAAGCTTGATGAATTGCTTGGATCGTTGAAGATACGAAGTAGAGCTTGATGCGGAAGATAAGCCCAAAAGGAGAAGTCCATAGCGCTCAAAGCAAGTCAAAAGAATCACAAAATCCGAAGAAGAAAACAAAAGGAATACATCAAAGGCGTTAAAGATTGAAGAAGCAAGGATGATGATTCCAGAAGTCGAATCTGAATCAAGTGATGAAGGCGATGAGCTATCTTTCATTTCAAGAAAGATAAGAAGAATGTGGAAAAAGAAGTCCAAAGGAAATTCAACATTTAGAAGGAACAATGCAAAGAGCGATGAAAAGTCGATAAAGCATCCATTACGTTATGAATGCAAGAAGCGGGACATTACAAGTCCGAGTGTCGATGTTGAAAAGACAACCCAGAAGGAGTAGAGATAACAAGAAAAGCATGATGGCAACGTGGGAAGATCTGGATTCATCAGAATCAGATACAAGTTCACAAGCGTCAGAACATGCTAACATATGTCTGGTAGCTGAAGAAGAAAGTGATGAGGAGGTAACTTCCAGCTATAATGATATACAAGATGCATATTCAGAATTGTTAGAGGATTCTCATGCTATTCTAAAACAGTACAAGCTGTTGAAGAAGAAATATGTAGAAAACCTCAAACATACTCATGAGATAGAGAGTGAGAATATAAGTTTGAGAAAGCAAGTTGAGGAATTGAATAACAACAAAGTTGTAGATAGATCTGAAGAGATTAATCAATTGAAGCGAGAATTAATAATCTCAATTGATCTAGCTAAATTCTGAGATAGTACAAAAAAGATGAATGAAATGATAGGAGAATCTGGACATCCGGGGATAAAAGCTGGATTAGGGTTTACTAAGAATAAGCTGACATTACGTAGTAAAATCGGTTGCTCAAAAAATAAGAAAAGATATCAATCGATTTTCGAAAGGTCATCAACATTATCATTCTACATCATTATCATTCATTACATCGTACTAACCTAAAGGACCCAAGAGAATCTGGTACCTAAAAATAAAATAATATCTCCACGAAATCCTTCGTTGGAAGAACCGTGAAGCACCATTGGTATATGGACGGTGGATGCTCGCGTCACGTAATGAGGAAACAAGTCTATGTTCCTAGATCTTGATCTGAAAGGAGGATCGGTAACTTTTGGAGACAACCAACAAGGAAAGATAATCGGGTTTGGTAAGATTGGTAAGAATTCTCATGCATGCATTAATAACGTCTACTAGTTGATGGTTTAAAGCATAACTTGATAAGTATTAGTCAATTATGTGATTACGGTTTTGAAGTTTCTTTTAATCAAAATTTTGTGAAGTCGAAACAAAGATGGTTCCATCTTCTTTTCACCAAAAGAGCGAAACAATCTTTATAAAATTGATTTAGGCGTTTTCGGTCTCAAAATATTTCATGTTTTTATCTCGAAGATGAAAGGCGATCGGCATAAAAAACTAGGTCATGTCGGTTTTAAACATATTTCAAAACTTTTGAAACATGATTTGGTAAAAGGTTTGCCACAAATTCGTTTTGACAAAGATTTCTTTTGTGAAAGTTGTCGAGAAAGGAAACAAGTTAAAACCTCTTTCTCTTCAAAACATTTCATAACTTCTTCTAGACCACTTGAGTTGTTACATATGGACTTATTTGGTCCAACAAGAACAATAAGTCTTGGTGGAAAGAAGTATGGACTTGTGATTGTTGATGATTTTACAAGGTTTTGTTGGATACTTTTTCTATCACATAAAGATGAGTCTTTCAAGTGTTTTAGAAACCTTTCCATGAGATTACAAAATGAAAGAGGAATGTCTATAGCAAGCATAAGGAGTGATCATGGAGGAGAATTTGAAAATGAGAAGTTCGAGTATTCTGCGAAGAAAAGGAATTTGTCATAACTTCTTCCTTTGAGGACTCCACAAACATAATGGAGTTGTTGAGAGGAAGAATAGGATGATTCAAGAGATGGCAAGAACAATCTTTGTGCGAGATGAATCTTCCTAAATACTTCAGGGAAGTCATCAATCAAGATGCTACATTCAGAATAGAGTGCTGCTGCGACCAATGCTGAAGAAAACTCCCTATGAGTTGTGGAATAGAAGGAGACCAAACATTTCTTATTTCCATCATTTTGGCTGCAAGTGCACTTTTCTGAACACAAAGGAAGCTCTGGACAAATTTGATGCGAAGACACTCTCGAAAATTTTCTAGGCTATTCTCTCACTTCAAAGGCATTTAGAGTCTTCAACCTCACCTCAAAGGTGTTGAAGAAACTATTCACGTTAAGTTCGATGATAGCTCTCAACCCGATAAGGAAGAGGAATCGGAAGATGATCTTTATTACAGTGCCCTTGACGCGTTGTAAGGAAGTATCTTCATCGAGAACACTTCATGATGAAAAGACAGATATCTCTAAGAATTTTGAGTTAAAGAAAGATTGGAATACAAAAGCTCTCATCCTAAAGAGTCAATTATCGGAGAAACCTCGGAAGGTGTAAGAACAAGGTCCAAGTTCGGAAGAGAAGCCAACGTGGCATTTATATCCAAGTAGAACCTAAAAAGATTGATGAAGCTCTAAAAGATGAAGCATGGATATTAGCTATGCAAGAGGAGTTGAATCAATTCGGTAGGAATAAAGTCGGTCCTTAGTTCCTAAACACGAAAAGAAATCCATTATTGGTACTAGATGGATATTCAAGAATGAGCTAGACGAATCGGGAAAAGTAAGTCAACAAGGCAAGATTAGTAGCACAAGGCTATAATCGGCAGGAAGGAATAGACTATAATGAGACATATGCTCCGATAGCAAGACTTGAAGCAATAAGGATCTGCTTGCATATCTTTGTTTGCCATGACATAAAGCTTTTTAGGATGGATGTAAAAAGTGCATTTCTGAATGGCTTTATAGATGAAGAAGTCTATGTCAAGCAACCTCCTGGATTTGAGGATATAAAGTATCCAGATCATGTCCACAGACTTCATAAAGCCTTATATGGATGAAACAGGCTCTAGAGCATGGTATGATCGTCTGAGCTCATTTCTTATTGAAAATGGATTTACTAGAGGTAAAGTTGACAAAACTCTTTTAGGAAGAACTTGTATAATGATTTTATTATTGTGCAAATCTATGTTGATGATATTATTTTGGTGCTACCTCAAAAAGTTATGCATAAGCTTTGAAAATATGATGAAAAATGAATTTGAGATGAGCATGATGGGTGAGTTAAAATTCTTTCTTGGATTGCAAGTAAAGCAAACTAAGGATAAGATTTTATCCATCAACAAAAATATGTCAAAGAATTGTTGTCTAAATTTGATATATGCGGTGTTAAAAGTATGTCTACACCGATGCATCCTTCAAACTTGTTGTCGAAAGGCGAAAGTGGTAAGAAGGTGGATCAAACCCTATTAGAGGGATGATTGGTTCTTTGCTTTATCTTACAAGTAGACTGACATTCTATTGGTGTATGCTTGTGTGCAAGGTTTCAGCCGATCTAGAGAATCTCATTACATAGTTGTAAAAGCGAATTTTGAGATATCTCGCAGTACTCGATCTTTGCTTAATGTATGAGAAAGGTAAAGATTTCAGGTTGAATGGATATTGCGATGCGGACTATGCGGTGATAGGATTGAAAGGAAGAGCACGAGTGGTGGTTGTCACTACCTTGGACCAAACACAGTGTCATGGTCAAGCAAGAGACAAAGCTCGATTGCATTATCAACCGCAGGTTGAATATATATCTGCATGAGTTGTTGTTCACAATTCTTGTGGATCAAGTATCAATTGGAGGACTACTCAATACAAGAGGAAGAGATTCCAATATCTGCGACAACACCGGCGCCATCGACTTGTCAAAGAATCCAATTCAACATTCAAGGTGAAGCACATTGAAGTTAGACATCATTTCTTGAGAGATTACGTTCGGAAGAAAGTTGTCGATCTACAATTCGTGGAAGCGAAATTTCGATGGGCGATATCTTCACAAAACCACTAAGTGAAGATCGCTTTAAAGAAATCGACGCAACCTCAATATGGTGATGTTAACGGACCAATCATCGGTTTTCGCAAAGAAGAAGCAGATAGAGCGGAGGAGTTAACGGACCAATCATCTGGTTTTTCGCAAAGAAGAAAGCGAGATGAGCGGAGGAGTTAACGGACCAAACATCCGTTTTTCGCAAAGAAGAAAGCAGATAGCGGAGGAGTTAACGGACCAATCATCTGTTTTTTTGCAAAGAAGAAGCAGATGAGCGGAGGAGTTAACGGATCATTCATCGATTTTTAAAGACAAAGACGAAAGGCGGCGAGTTAACAGATTGATCATCGATTTTCAAAAGAAAGACAATGAAGCGGTGGAGTTAAGCGGCATTGCGGTTTCGGACTTAAAACTTCTTTCACAAAAAAAATTTTAGAGGAAAAAGGCATCGGATCATCGAGAAGTACAATCGTTCTAGAATTTGCTATAAAATCCCTAAAGCGGCGTTTGGGATCTCTAACAAATTCGAAATTGCTAGTTCTCTGAAATCTCTCGAAAATTCTTCAAGCGAGTTCCTATTCACTCGAATCAACAAGATGAATGTCAAGCCCATTTTGCGAGTTGATCCAGAGCAAGCCGGGAAGATTGGTAAACTTTGAAGATCTAAGAAGGAACAAATGGATATAGATAGGAGATAATAGCGGCGGGATGGAGAAACTTCTTTCAAATACGAGAGCAAGTTTATATCAAAGAAGTTTATGAGTTCGGAAACATACTAAAGCGTGGATAATCTGATCGTATCGTATGTAGAAACACTCCTGTTATAGTAACCAAGGAGTTCTTGGAAAGAGTCTTGAATGTCCGAGTAGTGGAGTTCAACCTACTAACATGGTGAAATGGATGACTAAGTGAAGTTGAGCGAAGATGAAGTTACTCGTCAACTTTATGGTCGAACAACCCAATGAAAGAAGAGCCTCTTGGCTTGTACCAAAAGCAAGGGTTTTGTTTCTTTTTTTGTGTGTTGTGTGTTACCTAGGATACGTTCAAGACATCAAGTCACTACTTTGGATGAACAATGTATCCTTCATCTCTGAATCACCAACCAATAGATTTACCATTTTGATTTATCAATATATGGTTAAATCAATAAAGGATACAAACACTCTCCGTATGGGATGTTGTTGACAAGGATGTTTAAAGAATCGAGAATCGATTGGAGTTGGGAGTCGAGACGGAAGGTATCTGTAAGAAGTTATATAGATTCTACATCGATTGCCAAAATGGGTGCGAGATTTTCGGACAAACAAGGAGCGAAGAATCAAGGAAAGCAACAAGCGAGGGGAGCCTAAACCAAGAAATCCTCTATGAAGGAGAGAAGATCACACTCTCGAGTCGAAGTCAAGATCATTCGATTTTTGAATCGGTGATTTAAAGCGGAAAGGGAACCTTTGGTGAGTGACATTCATAAGCAAGCAAAACGTCACCCACAAAGGAAAGCTGTCTGACGAGAAAGAAACCGATCCTTCCAGAGATTCAAGCAAACCAAAGCATTATGAGCGACAAAGATCAAAAGCTTCAAAATCATCATCATCAATCCTTGAGAAAGTTTGAAACTCAATCTCAAGGAAATGAAGGAAAAGGAAAGTAGAAGAACACGAGAAGAAGAAAGTTCAATCAAGAGGTCACCAAGGTTAAAGAAAATGAGTGCAAGCAAAGAAGAAAATCCAACAACAGAGGCAAAGGCTAAGAAGACAAGGCTAGAAGAAGCTGTTGTTGACATTTCTAAAAATCTGCTGCGTGTCTTTGTTAGTCTTGTTGATCTTCTTGAAGTTAATATGGAAGCTACTACTGAAGCGATTGTGGAAGCTGTTAAGGGTAATATTAAGGATTCTCACAAAATTCTTAATAATCCAATTTTTGAAGAAATAGTTCCTACTACTTTTCAGTCCACACTTGTCCATAAACAAGTTGCTACACATGTTTTGGGACAGAAGGCTACTTCAAAAGTTGTAAGTGTGATGACTAATGTTCCATCCAAGTATTTAACTTTTCAAAGAGAAAGATGGGAACATAGATTGGTTGTAGGAAAGGAGAAGAAGACCAAGTCAGTCATCATCAGAGACAAACCCAAGAGATTTGTCAAAGCATTCTTCAAATATGTAGAATATGATAATGGCATTTCTCATCTGTTGGATAGGGGTTACAAAAATTTCTATGATCAACTGAAGAGAGTTGGGAGAGAACCATATCCACCAGAGCCATTTGGAGAGCGTATCACTTCTTATCCTATACTGAAGCAGTACAATAATCAAGGTGGTACGATCTTGACCACCAAATTTTGTTGAACTCAATTATGAGAAGCTAAAGTGAAAGTTCAACTGAGCGAAGATTGGATGACATGTCTTTCGATCAGATTGAAGAGGCGGTAAAATTGATTGATGAAGCATGTAAGGAGAAAAGGGTGGTAAGTCCATCTACGTGTATCAAGATCCGAGGACCAAGTCTAACTAAGGCCACGACGAGATGATCCACAGGAGGCAATATCGAATGGGTCGATATTGTTACATTACGATTGGCAACTCGAATGTTGTTTTACTATAATCTGAGAATATTCTCGCGAAATCGACCTCGTGGAGATCACTTCAATTCGAAGCTATGCCATGGTTTGGACGCACTTTTCAACGAATAAGAGATTCCTATGATCTTGATATCAATGAACAAGTTGTATTTGTTCCTCCTCCTCTTCGCAAATCATTGAACCAAATGTCTTTAACAAGGAAGCTTATACAATAACGAGTGGCTATCGTTGAAAAGCAAGTTGTTAAGGCGGTACCCTCGCAGATGAATCATCAACTCTAAAGAAGCATGTTGAAGCTTGATAAAGATATGAAGAAGATTAAGAAGATCTTTGAAAAAGTTGGTGAAGCAGTTGGAAAATAATTTTTGATCAATAACAAATAGGGAGAAGGAGAAGGAAGAAATCAATGGAAGGAAGAAATCAATTTGGAAGGATGAAGATAATTTTTATCTCAATACTTCAGTATAATTCACAAGTATATGATACTTTTCATATTTCTCTAAATTCACAAGTATTTGTTATTATCAAAAGGGGAGAATGTTAAGTCAAACCGGACTTCACGTATTAAATAATTTTGATAATAAACAAAGAGAAATATCTAAGAAAAGCGAATTAAAGAAAAGCGAGCGGAAGAAAAGTCGGCGATACAAAGCGAGCGAAAGAAAAAAGTAGGCGGAAGCTTTACGAAGACAAAAAGCGAGCGATACGAAAATAAGGCGGAAGAAAGAAACATCGGTTTAAGGCAGTTCTGAGCTAAACCGAATAACCGTTCTTTAAAGATTCAAGAAGCGAGATAGTCAAGAAAGCGATTGAAGTTCGACTATAAATAAGAGTCGAGATTGAAGAAGAAATAACTTTTGGAAAAAGTGAATGAAACTCTGTGGATTCAATATCATTTATCGAGAAAAAATTGCGAACTATTTTCGAGTGTATATTGTGAAGAGCAACCCTTTTGTAAAAGCTCTTTATCAGTTTTCATTTTTGAAAAAGTCTCTGAGATAACTGAAGAGGCTAAGAGTAAAAGAATACTTGTTGTTAAGAGACTGAAGAGGCTCGATCTAAAGAATACTTATAATCGGTTTGGAGATAGTGAAAATCTCGAAGAATATCGAGGATGGACGTAGCCACGGTTTAGGGTGAACCAGGATAAAATTGTTGTGTTTCTCTCTAACTCTTACTTTTCTTAAATCGTAGTTTTCATTATTAACAAAGTTTTCAAACTAGTTAAGAATTGATTTACGATAAGTTTTCTGAAAGAACAAGCAATTGTTATTGAAGAGATTAAAGAAAAGTTTATCACAATTCAACCCCCCCATTCTTATGTATCTTGGTCATATTATTACTCAATATATTAACGTGTGATTTACTTCAATCCATTTTCACCTCTAATTCAGCCACAAAACCATCACAACATTTACTTATCTAATTATACAAAAGTTGGCAGCACTTACACAAATTATCTTCCTAAGTTTTCCAGTCATCTAACCTTACAAACTCAATCCAAACCAAGCCAAAATTCAATGGAACTATAGTCATTCATTTATCAATACACAAGCATGCATTTACACCCATTCAAACCTACCACTATGGTGAGCAAGTACATGCATAAATGCTCTTCATGCATGCCTCTAACCACCAAAAGAAAAGCAATATAAACATAAATACTCACCAATAAGTTGCAAGCTCTAGTTTCCTTCAAGTTCACACCAACTTCTACTTCAATCTCTCAAGCTTTACTCAATTCCTTACCTCTCACCAATACCCACGAATATCACTCCCCCAAACATACAAACCATCATCTTTACAAGGCTTCAACTAGGTCTTGGATAAGCACTAAGAAGAAACAATTAAAAAGCAAAGGAGGATGGGAGGAAGGAGAAGACCATCGCATAAGGAGAAAAAATCAAGGAAGTTTGCAAGGTTCGGATGATAGAGAATAATGGCCTTCCAAGTGACATTTCTTTAACTTAAACAAGTAGAAGAGTCGTGTGCCATTCAGATGGACTGAGGAGTGTCAGAAGAGCTTTGAGGAGCTGAAACATCGGTTGACTACTGCACCGGTGTTGGCTATTCCATCTGGGACTGGAGGATTTGAGGTATACAGTGATGCATCGCATCAGGGATTAGGATGTGTTCTGATGCAGCACGGTAGAGTTATCGCTTATGCCTCGAGACAGTTGAGGTCTCACGAGATAAACTATCCTGTTCATGATTTGGAGTTAGCTGCAGTAGTGTTTGCTTTGAAGATTTGGAGGCATTACCTGTATGGTGAGACTTTTCAGATTTTCACTGACCACAGGAGTTTGAGATATTCTTGAGCGTAAAGAGTTGAATTTGAGGCGGAGGAGATGGCTTGAGTTATTGAAGGATTATGGTGTACTATCGAGTATCACCACAGGAAAGCTAATGTAGTGGCGGATGCTACGGTAGGAAGTCACATTCTAATCATGCTGATTGAGAGCAATGAGGTTGCCTAACTTGATTCGATTGAGGGCTTTGAATGTGCGGTTGAATCTGGAGCAGGATGGAGTCTTATTGGCTACTTTGCGACTGAGACCGATGCTACTGGACAGGATCAGGAGAGTTCAGGACAAGGATCCTGTTTTGGTTAGACGGATCGAGAAAGTAAAAGCTAATTCGAGTTCTGAGTTTGACTTGAGATATGAGACTTTATGGATGGGACAGAGGCTTTGTGTGCCTGATGTGGATGACTTGAGGCGAGAGATATTGGAGGAGGCTCATATGGCCACATATGCTATGCATCCTGGTACTACCAAGATGTATAACACTCTGAAGCAACATTTCTGGTGGCCTGGCATGAAGAAGCCGGTAGCTGAGTTTGTGTCTAGATGTTTGACGTGCTGCCGAGTTAAGTGAGCACCGGGATCCGAGGGAAGCTTCATTCGTTGTCGATTCGGAGTGGAAATGGGAGCGAATCATCATGGATTTCATTATGGGGTTGCCTAGGGACGCCGAGGCAAAGATGATGCTATCTGGGTCATAGTGGACGGTTGATTAAATCGGCCCATTTCTTGCCGATGAGGAGAATAATACTATGGATTAGTTGGCCCGAAGTATGTGGCGAGATAGTGAGACCGCATGGGTCCCGGTGTCGATAGTGTCGACGAGGATCCCGATTTACTTCGAGATTCAGCGAGTTTGCGATCTGCTATGGGTACTAGATTGAATTCGATCTGACATTTCATCCTCGACAGATGGGCGAGTGAGAGGACGATTAAGACTGTTGAGGATATGCTTCGGGCTTGTGTATTGGAGTTCAGAGGAGCATGGGATCAGTATCTAGCTCTGATTGAATTTGCTTATAACAATCACTATCACAGTAGCATCGGGATGGCACCATATGAGGCACTGTATGGGCGACCGTGTAGATCGCCTTTGTATTGGGATGAAGAGGGTGTGAGGATGATTGAGGGTCTGGTGATTAGGATCTGTTGATAAGGTGAAACTGATTCGGAGTCGCATCAAAGCGGCTCAGGATAGACAGAAGAGTTATGTGGATCAGCATAGGAGGGACATTGAGTATAATGTGGGCGACAGAGTGTTCTTACGGGTGTCACCGTGGCGTGGGGTACTGAAATTTGGGAAAAAGGGTAAGTTAAGCCCTAGGTACATTGGTCCATATGAGATCACTGAGAGGATAGGACCTTTGGCCTACAGGCTAGCTTTACCGAGTGAGATGTCTCAGTTGCATGACGTCTTTCATGTGAGTATGCTCCGTAGATATCGGTCAGACCCGACACATGTCATACCGGCTCAGGAGATTGAGATCTCTAGTAATCTGAGTTATGTAGAGGAGCCGATACGGATTATTGGGTCACAGGTGAAGCAATTGAGGAACAAGAGTATTCCACTGGTGAAAGTTTTCTGGAGGAATCATTCGACTGAGGAGGCTACCTGGGAGACCGAGGAACACATGAGGAGACTGTATCCTCACCTGTTCGCTCAATCAGGTAAGAATTTCGCGGACGAAATTTTAATTAGAAGGGGGAAATTGTAACATCTTAACCTCAATTGGAAGGGTAGAACAGTAAATTGGTATAGGATGTGCTAGATTGGGACTTCATAGGACTGCTCATGCATAATAGGATTGTTGCATAGTCACAATTGTGCACAGGAATTTATCGCACATGCATACATGACATTCCCGGTTATCGCGCCTAATGTAATTTCATTGTGTATTGATAAATGAGACAAAAGTCTTCAATGGAGAGGACACTTGGCATATTAAAGGAAAAAGACAAAAATGAACTTAATTTACATAAGTTAATCCTAAACTTTACTCTAATTTAATCTTAATCCAATTTATGCTAATGATCCCATAACAATTCCCATAATTATTTATTCACTAATCTCATGCCATTAGGCAATCTTTTTCAGTACAGAAAAGCTCACTCAGTCAGTCAGTTGGAATTTTCCGGTCCAGGCAAGAACCCCGAAAAATTCCCATAAATTCCTAAAAATAGAAAACGATTTATGGCGCACTTAGAATAATTTTTCAAACCCAATAACCCTGATAATCACAATGAAATTACATTAGGCGCGATAACCGGGAATGTCATGTATGCGTATGCGATAAATTCTGTGCACAATTGTGACTATGCAACAATCCTATTATGCATGGCGATCTATGAAGTCCCAATCTAGCACATCCTATACCAATTTACTGTTCTACCCTTCCAATTGAGGTTGGGATGTTACAGATCTTCAATCAACATACAAGTAAAGTAAAATTCAGGAGTACTGGTCTCTAAACTAGGCAAAGTATATAGTTTTCCTAAAGCATTCATAACATCATAATGTGATGTACCAACACTAGTACTTTGTGATGCACCAATATTCATAGTGTCTAAAATTTTCACAATGGATTTATTCGTCTCCATTGTTACACTTTGTCTCTCTTGAATCAATTGCATCTTATCGTCAAGCCTCTCATACATTGCTGCAGATCTTCCTACCTTTTTAGCGAAATTAGTTTTTGTACTCTTGTTACTTTGTGAACTATCACTCTTCAAAATCCTTTTGCATCTTTTTCTCTCACTCCCTGCATCATATGTAGCTTAAGGGGTCAGGGTAAGTTCTCTCCACACTTCTTCCCAATTTTTTAGATCACTAGTCTCATCTATATTCTCATGATCATGATAGCCTAACAATTGATGATGAGCATTATAACTATCAGGTGGAGATGGAACATGTACTTCCTCAACTTCTAGTTGTCCTTGTGAAGAGTCAGTCACAGGACAAAATGTAGTCTCTCATCAGGCCAAACATCCAAAAAGTTGATCTAACTTACATTTAAGCTCAGGTTCAAGCCCTTCATCTTTACATGTTTTAAAATTGATGTTCTCCTACAAAAAATTAAATAACTTATATTTAACTAACTATTTAGCATTAGAGTAAAGGAAAATAACTTAAATTGGGAAAAAATGGATAACTTTAATCTTCAAAGTCCATTTCTCCTCATTAGTAGCAATTATTCCTTTATCATAATCTCATCCTAACTCCGTTTTTTTTTTTCTTTCAACTGTTTTCAAAGACTCCATCTAATTATCATCCAATCAAACTTATTTTTAAGCTTAGTTTTATCCTATGGCAAGTTGGGTGCTTTGTGAAACTCTCTCTCCATCTTCTTGCATGGTGACCTTTTACAAATAACTTAACTACATTTTCCCTTACTCTTTTCAATATGTTGGTTACAAATGTCACAAAAGATAAGAATATTTTCTTTTGGCCAACGAATCCTGCCTATATCATTTTTTCTTGACTTCCTCATTTGTTTCCTTTTTGGAATGATGTCATCAAATCATATAAGATGAAAAAGACTATATACTAGTTAATCAATTTGCAATTGATTTCACAACTTAATTAGTTTTACTAACTTGAATTAGACTATTCCAAAAAATAAATATATAAATACTTTTTATCGTTGTAATATTTTTATTAATTACTTAATTTTAAATTATTTGATCTCTTAATTTAAAATGAGTAATAGAATTAACTTGTGAATATCATTCAAAATTTTATAAAATTTTATTGTAATATATTTTATTTAAAATATTATATTATAAAAACATTTTCTACTAAATTACTAAATACTACTACATTTTGGTAGCAAAAGAACTATTAAATAATTAAAAATATTAAAAATATTAAATTGTAAATGTTAAATAATCAAGTTTTAATGCATGATTACAAAACCATCTTAACAAGATTTGGAGATGAATAAAAATCTAAAGAAAACCTTCTTAAACATGAAAATGAAAAGAGAGAGTTAGAGATAAAACAAAATGACTGTAAGTTAAGCTTGATAGAATGATAGGAGAGAGTTCTAAATTAACAAGATCATATAATTTTCTATTCACTAAATTTGACAAGTTTAAGATAGCATTTCAAAACGCAAGTGTGTGTTAAAATAAAAAAAATTAGTGCGGACGTTTCCTTTTAGAATTGCATATTTATTATGAATAAAAATTTATTAAATATTTTCTATTAAATTACTGTTTGTTTATATATAATCATTTAAGAAAATACTATTGCATTTTGGTAACAAAAGAACTATTAAATAATATTAAAAAAGATAAATATAAATTTGTAATTATTAAATAATTAAGTTTTAATGCATACTTACAAAACCATCTTAACAAGATTTGAAGAAGAATAAACTATTTGCAAAATGAATCTTAATTTTGTCAAATTCCATCAATAAGGTATGTCAACCAAAAATTAAGGATAACTGATATACTCTGATCACTTGGCTCATTCCCTAAAGTTTGGGAGTATATATCATAAGTTTCTTTATGAACAAACCACTGAAATTTGATATACACGATACTTATTTGAGATTTCTATTCATCTTACATATTATATCTGAGCAAACTTTTCAAGAACAAGGAGTAGAAATATATAACTTTGTTTTATATCTTTCTTGAAAACTAAATTTAGCATAGTGTTTATATAATAATTTAAGAAAATACTACTTTATTTTGGTACAAAAGAATTATTTAATAATTAATTAATATTAGAAAATGATAAATATAAACAAACATAAATTTTATAACATTTCATAAGCATAAATTTATAAACTTTATAGCATTTCATAAACATAAATTTATAACATTTTTGTAATAATGGTACAAAAAAGTAATAATGGTACAACATTTTATAACGTTTTAGAAACATAAATTTATAGAGAAGAGTTATGAGTACAGATATTATAAAACTATTAAAACTTAACATATAAGCATTTTTTTCTTCTTTGCTTTTTATTTCTTCTTTCGATTTCCTGTAGCCACTAGCAGAATCGCAATTATCCGACTCAATCCGTTCATCGTCATTCATTATATTTCTACAACATACCAAATAACGGAAGACACACATCCTAATGAAAACTACTAGCAAGGAACAACTAACAATGATAAATGAGAACAATTAATAATGGTGACTAACAACTGTTCAGGGAAGAATAGTCTTTACAACCTGTAAAAACTCTACATGACTAATGGAACAAAAACAGGCTACAAAACATAGCACGTTATGTCACGCTTGCGAGAATAATAAGACATAGTTCCTAAAAAGGCAATAACACTAAATAAAAACAATTTTTAACTTATATATGAAAAAAAAAGTTAAGTATTTTGCCTAGCTTGATGATTCTAAAGAACCTGATGATTGGAAAAAACAAGTTGTAAAGACTAACAACTAACAATTGTATTGAGCTTTTCCATTTTAAAGGTGAAAAAGAGACTGTGGAGCAGTAGTAAGTAATAAATGGAGTTAAATGCAATAAATAAAAAGAGTAGCTACAACTCCCACAAAATTAATGTAACTTTCTACAACATACTTCATTGATACAGTAAAGACTGTAGCAAATTCATATTTGTCTCAACTACTATTAGACTTCATTTAATGAAACTAATCTATCTCAAATATACTTTCATTAAATCTTAGATTTAGTTTTAGATTGGTCCCAAAGAGGAACTGCAAGCACTAATGTTTTGTTAAATCAACAGATAGTTACAACTAGATAGTTTGCAGGATAAAGTAGACAATTATAAAGGACGTATAGTTACCAATAGAGTTACAACTAGATAAATTGTGAATATTATTGAAAACTGTTTCGTTAAATCAACAGATAGTTCAAAGGAAAGATTGCAGGATAAGTTACCTATTAGGTTGAGGAGAGTGGACAGGTGTTTTTGTTCCCAGTTTACCTAAACCTGACTTGCAAAATCATCAAAACAACCGCTAGAAATGAATCATCTGAGCAATTGAGTAGATGGAAGTAAAATCACACCTAAATGAACATGTTATTTTCCAATACATGAAAAAAAAACCATTGATCAAGATACTTAACCACTATAAATAGGAAACATGTGTCCATTAGTTTTAGTTCACAATAACTAATTTTGAAAGTTACTTCTCAATAAAAACACTGATGAGAGAATGATAAAAATGCCTAATTGTAACTTAATTATGAAATAAGTTAAATTTAATCAGACTAAAACTATGATTCAGGGTCAACTATTCCTACCCATTGCAAATCCTATCTGGACTAGAGCTGGAATTGAACTTAGCCAACTTTGAGTAGGAAAGGACAAGTTTTCTTATCAATGTTTAGGCATTATTTATCATCAAGAAGCAAACACCACATAAATCTAAACAAAGTCAAGTATATCATATGTCATGTTTTAGAATATTGATTTTCAGGCTAATATGTTATGATGCTTGTACATAAATCAAATCCAAACTTTGATTTGGTTATTGCTCTGACCCTCTATCAAACTCCCATCATCTACTCACATGTACATATCACAAAAATTAGGACATAATCAGTTTAACAAATGAAAATTAAAAGCTTTTAAATTGGAGTGAATGATTATTCTCAAGTCTGGATCAGAATCATTGTTGGTTGGTATTGAAGCTTGTGACACACAATTGTCATAAATTTATGAGAAACAGGTACTTACCTCTTACAGGGATGATCAAAACTACTTAGCCTTATTAAGGATGTTCAATAACATTGTCTCACAACTGTTATTTAAAGGAATCTGTGCTTCTTTTGGGTAGGTTTCAACAACATGTTAAAGGTTTTGATTGTAAGAAACAAAAACAATATTGCTTTACTGTTAGTGAAGGATATGATGTAGAAGTAAAACTGTAAATGAGTAGTAATAACTAGAAGTGATTGTTAATTTGAAATGGTTGGTTAAATGAAAGTAGTAAATACATTTACATGAAACAAGTTAAAAGTATTTATATGAGCTCCTCACAATAAGAACTGAAAACCATGCCTAATAGTTGTGAGTTGAACAAATCATGTTAGGCCACAAAATGGTTACTGATTAGAGGTTATGAGAACTCTGACGCTATGCAACGCTCTTTTGCAAGTTAATGAACCTTGCTAAAAAGACTTCAAGTCACCTAAATGGTGGTTTGCAAGAAATTCATATAGAATTTGAATGTATTTCATGAAAAAGATGCTTATATCTACTTCACAAACTTTAGCTCTACATGAAATTTGAAATGATATGAAAGAAAAACAAGTTAAATAATTTGCAATCAAAAGAAACGTGGGTTTTAACTTTTTAATTATTCAACAAATACTGCTAGAAAATCTCCACAGAAGAATAAAAGATTGAGGACAAGAACCCACAGACTACAAATAATTCTTGTATTAAATCATCACAGTGAATGTAAAATATTACAAAACCAACATTACACACTTCATAAAGATGTGGTAATCAGAAGTCCTTGTATAACAACTGATATTCGATATTCGTTCTCGTGGCAAAGGGCAAGTTACGATCAACTTGCCTTTCATGGCTCCTCTAAATATAGCCTGCAATAAAGAGATATTCAACTATCTCAGTCCTAAAATCCATCATTTAAAAATAGTTCATAGGTAAAGGTACAGAATAACTTGTCTTCCATAACAAAGAATGAGATGCTACAACAATAACTAGCTGCAATAGGCCATCATTTATAGGACCACAACTTATAAGACCTTTTTCCACTTTGCCTCTCTCCACTCTCTCTCTTATCCAACAATCAACCAACCAAATAGCCAACAACACTGTCCGATTGAATCCTCCCAGATTTTACTATTTTACAAGTATCTCTCCCCTTACCTGAACAACAACAAATATGACGACAACGATCATACATAAATATCAGAAAAAGAAAAACTAAATCGGATTAAAAACCAGGCTTGGGTTTTCAAGCTCTAACTTAAGATTGGCAATGGGTTAAATTTTTTTATTCACGTTTATGCCAAATTCAAAGTTTGATTGATAATTCTATGGTGAGCAGGATTGAAAAAGCAGAAGAAGAATAAAAAGCTCAAACTTGCGATAGTGGGCTTGTAGAAAACACACCTAAACGAATAATCCTTTGGAAGAAGTTGCAAAACAAACTGAACAAAGATTTTTAGAAATTGTTGAACATCAGAAAAGTGCGATGTACATCTGAACGAAAAGAAAGAAAGGTGTAGAAAAGAGAAAAGAGGAACAAAAGAGTATGATATGTCGTCTAAGATCCAAGTTTGTGAGGATGTCGTCTAAGATTTGGTGCTTACCTTGCTGATTACCTATCTTCTGAGGATCCAATTTCTCATGAACTCTATTACGAGCACTGTTCTGATTCTCGTGCAAGCTACACAGATCCGTAAACACATCCGTAAACTAACAATTGGTGGTCTGGTGGAGATATGAGAGCTAAGAGATGTGAAAGATGCAAGGAAAGAGCCAAGGAAAGGAAGAAGATTCTAGAGTAAACGAGAAATGAGACAATCAAAAGTAAAGAGTAAAGAGTAAAGTGAGGGAAATTTCGACATTAAACTAAAAAGTTATCAGCTGATTACCTAAACACTCATGTGGAGGAGGTTTAAAAAAATCAGCTGGTGGGTTGAATCAGCCAACCCAACTAGCTCATAACCAAATAAGTTTAATAACTTTTTCATAAAGTGAACCAGTTGATTTGAGTTAATCAGCTATATTTTAGTTGATCAACCAACAACTAAACAGGACCTTGATGTTATTCACTGGTCAAATCAGTTGTTAGTTTTTTGTAATTAAAAGGAAGAAAGATGATACAATTACATGATTGGTCTAAGGTAATAAATCCCCAACATATCTTCTAAAAGGATATAATGATACCCAATGGGTGTGATATTAAAGGTCGTGATTCTGAAGTCAAAATGTTCTACAAAATTTACAAGTCATCAGTTGTTAATTAATTAGCTAATCGCCGATGTAATTCACTTATTGACAAACATGACCAATATGTCTAATCACTATATATATATATATATATATATATATATATATATATATATATATATATATATATATATATATATATATATATATATATATATGTTATAGTTTCATAATTATCTAAATATAAATCATAGTTTTTATTATATTTTAGATAATAGGAATTGTTAGAAATTAAAATAAAACGAATAAATTAATATAAAGATTCATAAAAATATTGTTTTTGAAATTAACAAAACATCTTATTGATTTCCTTTTCAAAATTTTTTTTGGGTTGATTCTTATTCATCCTTTTTTTATTTGGAAATCTAGAACCTAAACCATGACTTAACTTTGGAAATTCCATGATAATAAGTTGATAATAAGTTGAGAACAATTTTATCGAAATACCGGACCACAACAGCTCCAAGGCAACTTGAAAGGAGAAGAAGACTCGGAACACAGGTACTTAATGGCATCAGATTCTCCCATCCCAGGTAGACTTTCGGCTTCTCCACTGGAACAAGTTGGCCTTTGCCTGAGCTTGATTCCTTTTTTCGTCCTACATGAATATATATTGTATCTGAGATCTTCCTGATTAATTCTTTGGAGATCGACCTCTCACTTTAGATGTTCCATTCAATTTCTGTTTTTTAAAGTAATTTTGTTTTATTATTTAGACTTAGACATAAGCTACGCTTATAAATTTATTAATCAATAATCAAACAAGTAATAATCTAATGTTTATTAATAAAATTATTATTATTATTATTTTGTCTTAAAATTACCTCTTAAATAAATATTTTAAAAGTTTAAAATTTATGTGCTTCAATATATATTTAACTATAACATATATGTAACTAATAATTTTCAAATTTGAAAATATTTTATTTTCAAAATAATTTTAAATTAGTTATAAAAATAAAATAAATAGAATAATTAAATTATATTATTTCATAATTTTTATTAGTAATTATTGTTAAATGATTAAATAGTGTAATTTTAGTTAATGATAAATTAAATTATGATACAAATATAGAGAAAAACAAAATTTTGTTTTTATGATAAGAAGAAATCAAAACTAAAAACTAAAATCTAATCAAATGGTGAAAACAAAAGAGCAATAATCATCAACTTGATAATTGAAGTGCAATATTGATTAGAATTTAGAAAAATCTCACGTACTGATCATGCATAAACAGAAGAAACAAATTGATCACGAAATGGGTATTAATTCACACGTTCCACTTAATGCATTTTAATGTCAAACTTCAGGTTCCTGCAGGCAATGGTGGCGACCTAAACTATTCCCCTACCGAAACCATTGAACCACCGCCATTGAAATAGACCATTCGCCGAAAGGAAGATGTGTTCATTACACATCCAAGAATGTGCAACACTTCGAGATTGATTGCGTCTATCTCCTCACTTCACTAATCCTGCCTTGAGCACTTAAGCTTGGGTTTGTTAGCAGCGTAGATGGCATGTTACTCGGGTTTCCCATCGGCGGCGCATACTCCGAAATCCGCCACATCTTCACAGACTTGTCAAGACTACCGCTGTACAAAATCCACCGTCGTTCACCAGCGGAGGACTCATGATCCCTTTCTGCAGCCAAGCACTTGACAGGCCCCGTGTGGCCAGTTAACAAAGACAAGCATATGTGATCACCGTCGACTCTTTTCCACACGCATATTCCCATATCAGCAGAGCCACTAAACACTATGTTACCAGCCGTAACCAAACATAGAACAGCCAGTTTATGACCTCTCAAAACACTTCCATGAGAGAGCTGCTTTTCTCGCTCCCAGTAGTTAACAATCCCGTCAGATGAACCTGAGTACAGAATGGTGGCATCAGGGTTAATTGCCAATGCCGTAACTGCACATTCTTGCTTCAACAACGTTTGAGAAAAATAGTGTTTTGTTCCTTTCCCTTGCGTTTCTCTTCTCCAAGCCTTGACGGTCCCATCTGCTGAGCCCGTAAACACCAAACCATCGAACCCCACAACGACAGAGTTAACAGCGTCATCATGGGCAATCACTGATTCCAGGCACTTGAAATCTGCAGCTTTCCACACCTTGAATGTCTTGTCCCATGAAGAAGAGTAAATTAGCTTCCCATCTTCGCTTAAGCTAAGACATGAAATAGCATCCAAATGTTTGAGCCACAAAACATTCCTCTTACGTCTAACTTCGATGTAGCTACTAGGTTTCACCGAATTCTTGATGTAATCCTTTAAAGTTGGCAAAGTCCCAATACGTTTGTGAATACTCGAGTTCTTAGAGGAAACCTTCCATACCCTTATCTTCCCGTCTTGATGACCGGTAAATATTCTGTCTCCGGAGATTACTATTGCCTTAACCAATCCACTATTGGCCTTAAACCCTGAAAATTCCTTCTGGTTCTTCCAAACCCGAATGTTCTTGCTATCGGAGCCGGTGTACAGAAGATCACCGGCTGCAGCCAACGAGTAAATATGACCTTCCTCACGTACCAATGACCCCATAAGCACATTAGCAGAGAACTCATTGTTATGACCTCTAGGAGTGTCATCGAAAGAAGGGTAAGCGGAGTTCAAATGAGAGGACCATGGAGATTTGTTCATGGGGGAGGAATTAAAATCATGAAAAACATGATCAGATTCAGAAAAAGAATTATCGTGACCAAAACTCGTGTCCATTGAAGACTGTTGTTGGCTAGTACTGTTTCTTACAGATGAAACGGAATCAGAGGGAAAGAGCGGGTTTTGCTCAGATAAATACCCTTTTCCTCGTTTTGGTTCCTTAATCACAGACTCCAAGTTCTGGTTGACTTTGTATAAGGTATAGGAAGAAGAAAGAACGGCAAAAGAATAGAGAAAAGAAGATGTCGAGAATTTAGAAGAATGAATAAAGAGGAAAACTGGGTACGAAGGAAACCGAAAGCAAAGAGAAAAAGAAAAGGAGTATTGATGAGATCGTCACAGGATGACCACCACCACCCATGGGGTGGACAAAAGTCTTGTTACAAGATGAGATGGTAATGAATAGGCTTGTCAAAGATAACATCCAATCATCCATTGCCACGCTTATTGTTTTTGTAATTTGCACAGTTTTGGTTCGCGGCTTAGGTGGCCTCACCTCACGCGGAAAGCAAGCAACGCCGGTAATTGTACTATTTAAGGGAACGGAGGACTCGGATCGGACGCTCTCTGGCTCTGATGATTACCATTCCAGGTTCAGACCTTTTGACTTGGTCTTCGGGACTACATCTGGTCGATGTTATGTCCCTCGTGCTTTGCTAACTTGTGGTGATAGGAATTTAGAAAAGTCTAATTATTTTTTCAAATTTTACTCAAATTTATAATTATAGTAACTAAATTTTTAATTTTTTAATTTTAATATGATATTAATATTTCTATTAATATTGTCGATTTGATTTGCCATAGAAGACATAAATTATAAATATTTATATACGTCAAATTTAATTAATTTTAATTAACTTATGTTGCTTTAGAATTGATATACTTAAATCAAACCCGTTACCTAAATCAATGAAATTAAAACACTAAATCATTTTGCTATCGCACAAGAAGAAAGAGGGCTAAGGTGACAAATTGGAATTTCATTTAGATTGTTAAAATTGTGTTGTCTCACACTAGCATGATAAAGTGTGGTTGCCATCTTACACCCACACGGTAGAGTTTGATTAGGTATTTCAATCTCAAAATGATATGGTTTAGTTAAATTTAATTAAATTTTACGGATATAACTACTAATATTTCTGTCTTATGTAGTAAGTCACGTCAATAATATTAACGAAAATACTAACATCGAATTATAATTAAAAATTAAAATTTAAGTATTTAATTGTCATATTTTAAATTTGGGCTATAATTATAAATAAAGTTTAAAGTTTTTAATTAACTCATTTAGAAATTACAATCTATAGAAATATTCCACTCCTTCAACTAATGAAATCCTATACTTTGTACTCAAACCACGAACAAGAGAAAATTTTAATTTTAAGCTCAGAGGTTTTATTTTAATTATTTATTAGTGTGTAAAAATAATTTAATTAGTATTTTTTATAAAAAATTATTCAAACAAGAATCAATATACCGGAGGGGCGATATCTTTAAGAATAAAACACATGTATTTTCCATGTGATTTAAATTATTTTTAAAAAGTTTTTTTATTTTTACATTCCTAACTGCCAAGTGCCAAGTAAAAGTTCTGACACAGCTCAGACAGGGACAGGGAAACACTGGAACTGAAAATCTTGCTCACAGTGGGAGGCCAAATCCCAAAATCAGGAGTTGGGTGTAGACACGCGTTTGAGTGGCAGAGTAGTTAAAGCTCTAAATTTAGTAACTGTGCCTTCATTTCTCTGTAGTCTGTGCTGCTCCACAACATAGGAAAGCAACTTCAAGGACAGTTAATGTTGTGACAGATGCCTAAATGTACATTCTATTTTCTGATCCTTTGAAGACTGACGAGCCACGTTCCAACTTCTTTTTCATTTATGACTGCCAGAATTGCCCGATTCAAGTATAGTTCGGACAGATCCTTGGCATGGTGTTAAGTGTGTGCAAGTTGGTATAAATGCTAGGATCCTCATCGTCTATCTAATGCTGTTTGTATCTAGCATGAAGCAGCGCATACTCAAGCATGTGATAACACTTTCCATTCTAAAAAATAAAAAAAAAAGATGTCCATTTAAATAATCTTAACTCATAAAAATGTATAGTGAGCTTGTTCCCCCATTACAAGTTTTCATTCTTAAATTTTGAAAAAAAATTTGGTGCAAAAACCTTTCCGTTTTGCGAGAGTTGGAGACGAGGGAACTACATCACTTATACACAACCTTCCTGGTAAAGACGAGAGAACTTATACATAACCTTCCTTTTGTACTTTTATAAAGAGATTGTTTCGTAATTCAAAACTGTAACTTTATTTTATAAAATATAGGCATTTAAAATTTTGGCTTTAACACTTCAATTTTGGTCACAAACTTGGATAGGTTTCTAAACTGACATCTTCAAAAGATCCCATCCAATTAGTTCGTGAATTTTTGGTTATTTCAAAATCGTTATTTATTTTTAAGTAAAAAGAAGAATTCGTTTAGCAAATTTCTACACTGTATGTAAAAAGAAGGATTAAAATATTAATCCTTCAACTTTAATTTTTTATTTAATCAATCCTTAAATTTAAACCTTTTAATTTATGCGCTTCTAAGTTACACATGAGATCAACAGATTATTTATAAATTGAAATTTAAAATTATAATTTTGATGAGAATTTGAAAAATGTCCATTTTTTAAAGTCCAACGCTACTCACTAAAAAGAGAGACAGCCCAATTTTCCACATTTTAAAAGAAAAATTCTCTATAAAACCACGAACCAATGACATATTCGTTACTTGCCATAAATTATGGCTATCCTTCTTTCTGTATCACTTTTTATAACTTCTTACTGTTAATTTAGTTTAATGGTTTAATATTGCAAGTTTCAAATCTCTTAAAGAACTAATGTTTATAGACATCTCTCTTCCAACTAGTGTAAAGAGGTGGTACTTGGTTAGTTAGTACAAGAAGAAAGAAATGAGTAAGGAATGAAAACATATAGTTAATAATATATTATGATTGAATGAACAATATTTCTATTTTTTAGACGATATTTCATATCTTCCAATATAATAAAGAATTAAAATCATATTTATTTTCATTCCTCATTATATTCATTATAATTCTTATTATTATTTCCATAAGTGAACCAAACATGTCCTAAGAATTGATTTCTAATAAGCATAAGGAACTTGTACATCTTTATATTCTTGAGTATAGTTAGTTAGATTGTTTAATGTTTCACTTTCATAATTTTGAACAATATTCATTATTCATTACATGCAATGAAACTTATTAGAAGTTGATGTATTTAGCAATTTAACAATGATAAAATATAAGAAATGAGGATGAATATTCACATTTGACACAAATTTACTATGCTACTTGATCATCTTTATTATCCAATAATCAAAATATTTCTTATGACTATTTATGAAATAAACATTCCTTCACATTTGAACATACTAAAGTTTATAATCATATTTTTATTTAGTTATTGAAGATACATTAGAACACGAGGATGATTCTTAAGCTAAGGAAACTATTATAAAATTAACTCAATTTCCAAAGCTCGTAAAAAGACATAATAACATGTGAAGCATAAGGAGATACACAAAAATCATGGAAACACAACCTTAAGATTCAATAACTGAAGCTCAATTCTTTCCTTCGTTCTGACTTATAACCCATCTGCATACTAATAGTCAAAGGCATAACATGCTTTCGATTTTTCTCCTTGTTCAAGATATTGTTTCGAATCACTTGATCATCAATATAAGTATCGACATTAGTTGTATATATGTCATGTCCTTCTCAAGGTAAATTATATGTACAATATGAAAAAAAATATAGAGCTTATACGAACTCTCTTAACTGATCATTCTATTCTCAATTCATTTTTTATGATTAAACTCACGGTAACCATTTCCTCGTAAATTCTCCATCCTTTTTATAGTATGTGCAATATAGGTGTCATGTATGATTCATATGCACAAGTGCAATTATAGTGTATTTTAGAAAGAAGATGAATATACACATGTGTGGCCCAGTACGCATTCAATTGTCTAAATTATAGGGGAAGGCATGGGCAAGTTGGTATGGTACAAGTGTTTCCATAAAAGAAACGATATCAGAAATAGTAATGTCTTTGTATGTGAAGAAATAGAAGTATCCACTGTTTTGGAACATTAGTGTAGCAAAGGTTGTGTCCAAGAGAAAAAAAAATGAGATCCACGACATGGGACAGGATTTGTGGTAGTCAACCTTATTTTGAAACATATTTTTAGTGGAATGAAAAATTCAGGAGCATTATAGGATTTGTTATAACCATAACTAAATTGGGTTAACCTTGATAAAAGGATAAGTTATGTCAAATTGTACCAACTAGAGTTTATAATAAATTATACTTGTGTAAGCATAGTCTATATCTATGGAATTTGCAATCTTCTTCAAAGGGAGAGTTTTGATTGATCGATAGTAAAATTAGTTACTTTGGACTCTCAGGGAATTTGGCACACTTAATTGGTTGAACCTTATTAAAATCTTCTCGTGTTCATGTTTGTTTGTTTCTTCCATACAAATATATCCTTGCTGCAAATAACCTTATATCTCAACAAATGATATCAAAACATCATCGAGGAAATAATGAATTCAGTTGCACGATTTGAAGTTGGGGAGTTTAATGGAATTAGGAACTTCAAATTGTTAAAATAAAGAGTAAATGATTTATTGGCATAACAACGATGAAGGGGATACAAGAAAATAAGATTAAAGACACGGATGTGTAAAACCTTTATAGGATCGATTCGATTTTGCGTACCCATATCCATATCGATTATTGTGAGATGTCGATTTATTTCCTCTCGTCTTCTTCCTTCAGAGAATTCCTCAATGGTTCAGAATTATTTTTTGAATCGTTATGATGAAATAAGTTGTGTCAACTTATATAGCATCTCCAATGGACATGTCCTTTGGTAAGTAGAAGAGAGAGGAAAAGGATCTGTGACCCACTGAGACCCAGTCAGTAATACCCAATAACTATTATCTTGGGTGCGTTTCATAGGACTCAATACAATAAGTTACATGAGACATAAAATAGTCTAATAATCTCTCACTTGGCCCATGTTACGACTTGATGATCCAACAACATTAAGTGCACACAATACATGGAATCAATCAATTCATCCTTAAGTGAATTAAGCTGATGGGATCATGGCGGTCACAAGTTACAGAACTTGATTCCTTCCATGTATCACAAAATCAACTCAACTCATTAAACTTTAAGTGGGTAATTCGGTAATTGTTATCTTACAAATAATAATTATTGTATACAACATAATGTGGATAACCAATAAGTGTGCAAAACATAAGACTGTAATTGAATTCATAAGTGTCATAACAATTCGAGCAAGACAATGATATGTATATATACATGTCTGAATACTATACTAACAAGGACTTATCTATAAGGCCCATACGTTCAACATGACCAATAAATGTTTTGGGCGGTAAGCCTTTCGTTAACGGATCCGCTATCATGAGATCGGTAGCAATATGCTCAATTGACACTTTATGTTTTTGCACTTCTTCTTTCACATACAAATATTTCAAATCCATGTGTTTCGCACCCTTGGAATATTTGTCATTCTTAGAGAAGAATACGGCTGCGAAATTGTCACAATAAATTCTTAATGGTCTGGCAATACTGTCGACAAGACCAAGACCTAAGATAAAGTTCCGCATCCACAATCCATGAATTGTAGCCTCAAAGCACGCTACAAATTCTGCCTCCATAGTGGAAGTAGCAATGACGGACTGCTTTCCACTTTTTCATGAAACTGCTCCTCCAGCTAATAGGAACATGTAGCCGAATGTAGATTTCTGTGAGTCTATACAACCGGCATAGTCTGAATCCGAGTAAGCTATTACTTCAAGATGAGTTGATTTTCTATATGTAAGCATATAGTCCTTGGTGCCTTGTAAGTATCTAAGGACTTTCTTTGCAGCTTTCCAGTGATCCAGTCCAGGATTACTTTGATATCGTCCTAGCATTCCAACAGCAAAACTGATATCTAGCCTAGTGCATGTTTGAGCATACATTAAGCTCCCAACAACTGACGCATAAGGAATAGACTCCATGTTCTTACGTTCCAAATCATTTCGTGGACATTGCATTAGACTAAATTTGTCCCCTTTCTGAATTGGAACTATCCCTGCGGAGCATTTGTCCATTTGAAATCTTTCTAATATTTTCTCGATATATCCTTTCTGAGACAATCCTAACAATCCTAGTGATCTATCCCGGAATATTTCTATTCCTATCACATAGGATGCCTCACCCATATCTTTCATTTCGAAATTATTAGAAAGAAACTTCTTTACATCATATAACAAAACAACATTATTCGCAGCAAGAAGAATATCGTCAACATATAGAACTAATATTATGAACTTGCTCCCACTCACCTTCATGTAGATACACCGATCAACGGTGTTTTCTACAAAACCATAAGACGTAATGATATCATTAAACTTAAGATACCATTGTCGGGAAGCTTGTTTCAGTCCATATATTGACTTCTTTAATTTACACACTAATCGTTCATTTCCTGTGGTCACAAAACCTTCCGGTTGGTCCATATCTACTTCTTCTTCCAAGTCACCGTTAAGAAAGGCGGTCTTTACGTCCATTTAGTGAAGCTCTAAATCATAATGAGCTACCAGTGCCATAACAATTCTTAAAGAGTCCTTCTTTGAAACTGGAGAGAAGGTTTCTTTATAGTCAATACCATCCTTCTGAGTGTAACCTTTGGCAACAAGTCTGGCTTTATATCGTTCAACGTTGCCTTGTGAGTCTCGTTTGGTCTTAAAGACCCATTTACAACCCACTTGCTTTGCACCTTCTGGCAACTTAGTTAATTCCCAGATATTGTTGTCATCCATTGATTTCAACTCTTCTTTCATAGCATTGAACCATCTTTCAGAATTGTTACATTCCATGGCTTGTTTGAACGAGCCTGGATCTTTATCAATGCTTAAGTCACATTCATGTTCAAGTGAGTAAACTTCATAGTCACTTGAGATAGCTGGTCTTCTTTGCCTTACAGACCTTCGTAATGCTACGTCTTGTGACATTACTTGATCATTTGTAACTTGATCATTATTAGCTGGTTCGTCTTTGTAACTTGATCATTATTAGCTGGTTCGTCATTAATATGTTCAATTTGTGGAATTGGAACATTAATTTGTTGTTCCGGTATGTTGCGTGTTCGTGATGCAACAACAGGAATAACAACTGGTAGAATCACGTCTGATGTAGTAGATTCTACTCGACTTTGTGTAGTTTCTACTCGATTCTCGTGAATATCCACTTTTCGTGTTTCTCCACTCCCACTGATTTGACCATTCTCAATGAACCGAGCATTTCCGAACTCAACTATTCTCGTACTATGATTAGGATAATAAAATCTATACCCTTTGACTTTTCGGGATAGCCGATGAAATAACCACTAACGGTTCTCGCATCGAGCTTCTTTTCATGTGGATTATACAACCTTACTTTTGCCGGACAACCCCAAACGTGAAGGTGTCGTAAACTAGGTTTCCTTCCCGTCCACAATTCATAAGGTGTCTTAGGAACTGCCTTACTAGGAATCCTATTTAGCAGATACGCAGCGGTCTTTAATGCATGCATCCACAATGATAAAGGTATAGTACTATTACTTAACATGCTCCTAACCATTTCCATAAGTGCACGATTTCGCCTTTCAGCTACACCATTTTGTTGTGGTGTACCGGGCATTGTGTATTGTGCACATATGCCTCGACTAGCAAGAAACTTTGCAAATGGACCTAGACATTGTCCACTTTTATCAAATTTTCCGTAATATTCACCACCTCTATCAGACCTCACTATCTTTACTTTTCTATCTAACTGCCTTTCTATCTCAGTAATGAACACCTCTAGGATGTCCACAGACTGAGACTTCTCATGTAGTAGATAATCATATCCATATCGTGAGAAGTCATAAATAAAGGTAATGAAATATTTTTCGTCGCCCCAAAAAGGAACGTCGAAAGGACCACAGATGTCAGTGTGTATTAATTCAAGTAATGTGTTACTTCTTGTGGCTGGATGTTTTGATATATGTTTGGTTTGCTTGCCTTTAATGCAATCCACACATATATCCCAGCCAACAAAATCCAATGGAGGTAAGATTTCATTTTTCACTAACATCTGTACCCTTTCTTTGGACATATGACCTAATCTTTTATGCCACAAAAAGCAGAACATTCATTATGTGCACTACGTTTATTTCCTATAATGTGGTCAACATGAAACAGAGATTCAGCAAAATCAACATCAAGATTGAAACGATATAAACAATCAATTAATGTACCAGAACCATAATAGTACTTATGTTTATATAATGAAAAGACATTGTTTCCAATCTTGAATTGAAATCCTACATCATCCAATTTTGCAACAAAAACTAAATTCCTAGCACATTCAGGAACATAAAGACACTTTTCTAGATCTAGGTAACATCCAGTGTCCAAGATCAATCTGTACGTCCCAATGCCCTCTATCCGTGCCTTCATTTTGTTTCCCATATACAAGAACTTTTCAGTTAGTTTATGGTGCGGATTATAAGGAATCCCTGTTTAACATTTGACACATGAGTAGTTGCACCAGAATCTAACCACCAAGTATTTTTAGGCACATCAATAAGATTTGATTCAAAGCATACTGAGACATAGTATGTACCTTTCTTTTCGAACCAAGCCTTTCTTTTCGGACAATCTTTCTGAAAGTGACCAGGCTTCTTACAGAAGTGGCACATCTTATCTTTCTTGATTCGACCCTCATTAACTTTGCTGAGAGCTTTGTCCTTTTCTTTGCCTTTCTTGCGTGGTTTATTCTTGTTGCTACTAGCACCTTAATGAAATGTGAGATGAATGGAGTGGTCCTTTATTTTCTTCAATCTCCCTTCCTCCTGAACCAACATGGCCTTTATTTCTTGAAGGTTCCATTTTTCTTTAATAGTGTTATAATTCACTTGGAACTGGCCAAATTCTACAGGAAGGGAGTTGATAATAAATTGTACTAGAAATTACTCACTCACATCCATACCCATGGATTTCAACTTTGCAGCTAGGTTTGACATATGAGTTACATGATCATGAATGGGCTGTGACCATTCAAATTTCTTGGTCGTTAGCTCACTCATTAAAGTCCCTACTATGGACTTGTCAGCTATATCAGATTGAGAGTATTCTTTCAGCTTCAACATGCACTCATTTGCATTGTCCGTTTTAGGCATTGATGGCTTGACATTTTCGGCGATCGTCATTCGCATTAAATTCAAGCACAACCTATTAGACCGTTCCCAAGCCTCATTATAAGACTTGTCGACTTCGGCGGCCTCGATTATGGCTTGAGCCTTACGTCTGAAACTATGGCCAAGTCCAAATCCATTACACCCATTGGGCTGGATTTGTTGGACCAATCCCATAGTTCAGACCATTGAATTTAATCAAACCATTTCCTAAAGCGAACAAACTAGTAGATGCTGCACATACAACATATAGTTCACATTAATGCTTTGAGTAAACCTAAACGGATTCAAACTAACTAATAAACATTAATTATGCATTTAAATTCCCCTTTGGGTGAAATTTAAATACACCGAAATAACCTAGTATGATGCTTATATATAATACTATAATGGACAATCAAACATATTACAGTCAATATGTATGTTATCTTTGGATATACAATCATATTAACTTAATATGTTGATAAAATCCCTTTAATGTCATTAATTATAAGCAATGGTCCACCTTTGGGTGACCTTCTAGCGTTATAATTAATAATCTCAATTGTTCAATTCAACCTTTATGTCATTGTAGCATCCTATTATAATGAATAATTGAAACAAATCCCAATTAAATGATTAAAATTTTCAAGCTAGGCCACTTTGGTGACTAGCAAGCTTTCCATGCAATAATCATTTAATTGGGCAATTATTATACATGACAAATTTTAATTTAACTAGTTTGGTCACTTTGGTGACAAACAAACTATTCAAAATGTCTATAATGTCATGTATTACATTCAACTTATACTAGAAAAATTTAATTCCTATTATTACATAATATAAATATTCAAAAATACCAAAGAAATATATAATATGGTACTAATTTCTAAAATTATATTATGTATAAATCAATTATGAATTAAATAATCCATTATGATTGGGCCATAAATATTTATTGACTCATTATAACCCTTAATGGCCCAAAAAGTAACAAAAAACCAGTCCAGAAGAGAATTTCTCGGCCTGAAAGCCCGTTTGGAAGCAAGGAGCTGCGTCTGGCGCGTGCTGTGCACGCGCCAGAGCCTCCTTCAGCCAACAGCGTCTGACGCATGTGCAACACGCGCCAGACGCTGTTCATCGTCTTCTTCACCGATTCTTTCTGTTTTTTTTTTGTTTCTTCCTACGTTTCTTTTGCCTTCTCTTCCATATCTTGGTTTGATCCAACAAAACCATAATCCACCATTGTTTCTACAGTAGTCATTACATGATCCAAAACCCATTGATTTTCTCACTCTAACCCATAAGTTTCGTTTTCTTTCCACCATTAAAACCAACAATCAATTTTCGGATAGCATGGGCATAGAAGAACAAAACATAAACTCAACATGAAAGAAGGTAGTACATAACATTTCAGAAACGCAACAATGATTCTCATAAACATGAAGCAATTTGTTTTCGGTTCTTTATATACCGTAAATCATTCCACCATTAAAACGAAAATCATACTTCTAGAAAACAGAACAAATATAAAGCCCATACACAATACATATTATCATCGGAAAATCACTTATCATATCTTTCATAAGTTTCATAATACGGTGATAAAACACTTCCCATGAAAATCCATTAACATCCATAAAGAACACATGCAAAACTTGCGTTTTATCTTTCGGTTAAACAGTGACAATGTTATGAACATTAAACCGAAAACGAAAATTATAAAAACATGCATTTTAAACACCATCATACATAAACGATCAGTAGAATATAAATCATGCATCGTTATCGTCACAAACATCACACTCATCATGGTATATGGCAGATCGCAACAAAGAAATAATCTTGCTCTGATACCAATTGTAAAAACCTTTATAGGATCGATTCGATTTTGCGTACCCGTATCCATATTGATTATTGTGAGATGTCGATTTATTTCCTCTCGTCTTCTTCCTTCAGAGAATTCCTCAATGGTTCAGAATTATTTTTCGAATCGTTATGATGAAATAAGTTGTGTCAACTTATGTAGCATCTCCAATGGACATGTCCTTTGGTAAGTAGAAGAGAGAGGAAAAGGGTCTGTGACCCATTGAGACCCAGTCGGTAATACCCAATAACCATTATCTTGGGTGCGTTTCATAGGACTCAATACAATAAGTTACATGGGACATAAAATAGTCTAACAGGATGAGCTAGACTGGGATAAGTTATAGGCGTAAGTAGTTGGGGCCATTCGATTATGTTTAATAGACGAGGTCATATATTATGTAGATATTACTTCCCTTGCGGAGATATGAAAGAATTTAGAGAGTCAATATATATCATAGTTTATTAATAAGTTGTATTTGAAGCAACAAACTATACAAGTTGAAAATGTAGGAGGGAGTAGAGCCTAAACGATATATAAATGTGATTATATTAAATAATCAATTATCTATTAAAGCTTGGGGTGACTATTGTAAACAAGGATTAATCAATGATTCTACTTTGTTCTTTATCTCTTTCTTACGAATATCTAACAAATATGATCACATTAGATAAAAAGATAGTTGGTAGAAAGGATATCACCATTGCATAATTGGATCATAAGCAACTAAGACTCATTGCTAATGAAAGCTTTTAATTTAAAGTAACGTACTTGAGGAAAATCAAGATTATGGCAGAGAGGAAAAGAAAGGTAGCTTATCTAAATGGAATTATAGGTTAAAACCTAAGGCTATTTTGGTAGGGCAGTTAGTAATAGAGTGGAATATTATTTCATCGTTTAGGAGGAGGGTTTATAATGAAAGTAAACGAAATAGGATGGAAGGGGAATGTTTCACATTATATCCTATCCCATCATAAACAATAAAAATGAGTTACCTTCAATTTGGAGGTTTAAGATAGAATGTAAAATGATAAATATGTACTATCTAATATACTCTCAATAATTTCTTATAATATCAATTATAACATCAATCATAATAACAAGCAACAAGATAATACATCTCATCCTATCAAGGGTAAAATATTCATTTTTTAATTATTATACATATACATTGCATTTCATCCATCTTTCAAACAATATTTTACTATATTATGTTATGAACCCTTTCATCTCTCTAAAACAATTATTTTCTAATATTACATATATTTGCATTCCATTATATTGTAAACCATTACATTGCATTACATTTTATTCCATTTCATTAAAAACTTTACGTCCATCCAAATACAACCCAAGGGTGGAAAGATTGTCTAATGCTATAAGGAACAGAGGGAAGAAAGAAAAATATTATGATTTGTCAATAAATACTAATGTAATGCAAAGTTGAGACTCATATTACAAAGGTCGAAACAAAAATGTTGTACATTTTAACTAGTCAACTTCATAACTCATAGATTCTAGATATAAGATGCTTACATCACATGAAACCAAACTGTAACACCCCACTCCCGCGTGACCCGAACCTGACATCGATGGTGATATCCGAATCCGTGCCCCGCGAGGGTATCGTGCAACATCACTCAGAAAAATCAGTATCAATTTTTTTTGCAAACATTCATACACGCGAAAACAGTAGACAATCGAGCCCGCGTTAATTTGTATGCCATTCCATTCATTCCCAATCATTACAAACATTCAACAATAATTTAAAATAACCATTTAATGTATACCAATCCATAACCAAATTGGGCCCGCTATAAATACAAAGTATTAATTTACAGAGCTAGCGATATACAATTTTATGAATAACAGAAGGATGACACTAATGCAGATGTGGACTGATCCCGACCTCTATTCTTCATTTGAATGCTGTAGACATACTCCCGTGAACCTAACGGGGTATTCTTCTGAGTCCTGAAAAATATTTGCAAATTTTGGGTGAGTTTTGCGAACTCAGTGAGGAACCATCATTGATGGTTCGCCCAATTCATGCATCACTTAATCGCGTCACAGTAATAACATAGCACACAGGCAATCACAGTTTAGTTTGCAATAACACAGTTAGAAGTACCATATCATTACATACAAGCAAATCGCAATTGAATAAGGCACTCATGCCTTTTCCCATTTCAAGTAGTCGATCAGTATATATGCAATGCATATGTGACACTTTCCTATTTTATTTCGGTTTTGTGACCGGCGTTTAAGCGATAACGATGATCTGATGAGCGCGTCTAGGGAGTAGGAGAGCCCTACGGGTATGCACTATCTCCCTCGAGCTCGAGGCTCTTTTGATGTCGATGGCGACTCTGGTCACTGCTGTTGTTATTATCCGTTTATGCATTTGTGTATGAAATGCACATGCCCAATTAACGATCCATATAACACGATGCGCCATAGTAGAGGCAATGAAATGAAGCGCAGTATATGGCGATTCCTGATGTACTCATATAGCACAATTATACTAATCACAATTGATCACACAGTAGAAGCAAGTCAGCTCACAGAATCACAAACAGAGACACTTCTATGTCAGTTCTCCCAATTCATCGGACCATCCGTCCAGAATCCAAGAATAAACAAAAACACAATCTTAATCCCTCCATTATTCCCCACATTGGACATATAATAATTGGATGAACCATCTAGGTTACTCACCTGTACTTCTGAGCTAATACCTGGAAGTCTTAGTGGTATCGGTGGATCGACGCTCCAAAAGTGCCTCTATAATAGTTACAGAATATAAATATTACCAATTGCTCAATCAGAACTATTTAATGTTGCACATGTAGCAATTAGAAGGTGCACAATGCATGTTCATGATATTCCCGGCCCTAATCCAAAATTTCCATCATAAACATTCCATCTAAAAATTAGAAATCTAACGGCACCGAAATTAATCAATTCGGGCCTCTATAGGTCCAACAATAAATAAAACAGTGACCAAAGAATCATTACTTGGACCCACGTTAATTTCCCGTTTAAAATTCCCAATTTCTAAAAAGAATGAAATTCAATGTTTCACGAATCCGATGCCTCAAGAATCAGGTCAATCGGATGTCGGACGGAAAAGTTATACGCAAAAGAAGGAAAATATACACATCCTAGTCAACTAATCAGGGGTTTTAGTCGACTAGTGCAGGAAAAATATATGTCCTAGTCGACTAGTGCAGGTTGTAGTCGACTGGAAGCTTTATTCTTTCTTTTTGCCGACATCCCAATTTTCACAATGTATAACTCCTTGCTCTGAACTCCAAATTGGACAAACTTAGTGTCTATTTGATAGAGACGAAAGAGCTCTACAAGTTTCATGAAGGACACAAAAACTAATTTCACCTCTAGGGGTGTCAAAAATATAGTCAAAGTTACTACCTTCACAAAGCCTATTAGAACAGTGCAACATTTTGTAAAATCCATAACTTCTCATTCCCTTTGCTAAAAATTACAAGATTTATTCAAAATGAAAGATCAGAATGTGACCTACAAATTTCATGAACAACATGAAATCAAATTCAATTCCTAAGTAGGTCAAACAATTCAATGAATGATTCTACCCACTGAAAATGCCTGGACTGAATAGCAATGTTATAAAAAGCATAACTTCTTGCACAGATGTCAAAAAATTGCATACTTTATACCTATGAAAAGATCAAACAGAATACTACACTTCTCGTGAAGGCTTAACAGTCAATTCCACCTCTAACAAACTCAAAACTGTCTTGCAAGTGGGTTCCCTGATCACTAGTCAATGACCTAACTTAGGTCCAGTCTTTGAAAATTCATAACTCCCAATTCTGACATCCAAAATTAACATGCTATATCTTATTTTCAAGATAATTACTTCCTCTACAACTTTCCAGAAGATTACTTGAGCCAATTCGAATCACAAAAATCTCTAATTTAGCTTTCAATCACAATACTCACAAAACCTACACTCATGGTTGGGTTTCACCAAAATGCACATAACCAGTCAATAGTTAACAATTCATAACTCCCTACACATAGGTAAAATGTTTTTCAAACTTTCCAGACCTCTAATTAACACATAACTTTATATTTCTTCTTTTATAACCATGGTCTAATTCGGTCATTAAGGACATTCAAATCTTCCATTAACAATCAGCTTTAACATGCAGTCACAGGCTGGACCCTGTCCGACTTAAAACCTTATAACTCATTCATTTCAGATCCAATTAAGGTGATTCAAAGTTTCATTTTTCATAAAATCATATGGCTATCACATATCCAAAGACAGTTAGAAAATAATATAAATTGGATTTATTGTGATTTTTACACACCTTACCTGTTTCTGTTCTCTTCTGTATCACTAAGGTTAGGAACAACCTTCACTTATTCGGACATAACTAGCAGAATCCTCATCAAATTAAAATTTCCTCTCTATAGATCTTAAATGACACATTCTTGAACATTTCTTAAGAAGAGCTCATCATCCAATTTCAACTCTAAGGTCCTCAAACAATTAACTTTCAGGTCCTAGTTTAATCTCGCTGGTGTTCTGAACCCGATTCAATTAGGGGCCTATTACTCTCATTTGGCTCACCCTGAAATCGTGGAAAACTTCATGGAGATAGTAGACCTCTAGTTATACAACTTCTATGTTTTGAGTTTCTCTAGATTAGAACGTTAAAAAGCTCAAAAAAATTAAACAAGTGGAGTCACGAATCTGTCTTTGCAATCTCAAACCATCCCAACTCAAGTTAATCATCATTTTTGTTCAACTTAGCCATGCAATTAACCTTCAGTAGCATCACAAGCAACTATAAAACCATCATATAAACATATGATTTACCTTAAGCAAGCTTCCACTCTTCTAGACTTCACAATCTCACAATTCTCTCTAATTCTTTCCACTACACAATCATCATCATCACTTTGCAAGGGAAGCTAGGTTAGGCTCTTAGAAGCAAGATGAAGAGCAAATTTTTTTGACTAGAACATATGGAGAATTCAAGGGAGGAGACACGAAGGAGAAGAAGAAGACTCACCAAAACACTTTTGTTTTTCCTCCCCCAACTAGAAGTGTCGAGAATGCAAGCTTGATATCAAAGTGGAAGGATGACTCATCATGCCACTTGGCATGAAATAGGAGAAAAAGACAAGCTCCATCCAATGGCTCTAGTTAATCCATCCAATGGCTCTAATTAATCTATCCAATGGCTCTAATTAATCCCTCCAATTTATTTATCCAATATTCCAGTGCCATTGGGCAAAAATTTCCAGTACCGAAAACCAATCGATCCATCGCGTGACGATTTTTTCGATCCGGAAATTTTTCCCAAAAAAATCCAAAAAAAAATTAAATTTCCCAAAAATATAAAAACACATAACAATTCACTCCAATTAAATTTTCAAGCCCATAAACCACATTTTCCAAAATAAAATCCCATTTAGGCACAATACCGGAAATGTCATGAATGCATGTACAATTATTTTTCATGTGCAAAGATTTACTGTTCACAAATACCAGTATGCATAAAAATGCCAAATCAGTCCTATTCACTCTCACCCCTGACCAAATTACTATTTTACCCTTCCTGTCGGGGGTGAGATGTTACAACTCCCCCCTCCTAATAAAAGTTTTGTCCGCGAAATTCTCAGTCGATAGTTCCATATGGAAGACACTGATCAGTGGTCATATGTTCCTACATGTCCCATACACTTCATCAATCAATGACTTATTTTCCGAAAGATCACAATAACTAGACTCAATGAGTGGTTCAGTCACGTATTTGGCTATCTCAACTATCTCAGTTTATTTCAGAGTAGATCATTATTTCCGACCCTATGCACTTATCACGTTTTATCAAGCTTTTTTCACCAGTAACATGTAGCCTAATTCATGCTCCATTGATACCCTTTTTGTCAATTCTGAGTACACCTTACCAAGGTGATACTTATAATAAAACCCTTCATCTCGTCTTTGCCACTTCCCTTTCCTTTGGTACTAACACAGTGATACCTATGTCTATTTTGCTATAACCAGTGTTAATTCACCTAACCCATTTAGCCTATATATCTCATTGACTCTTTGCTCCGATTCATCTCTCCTTTGACAATTCACTGTTCTTTAGTGTTCATGTACTCTATTCGTATATGCATTTTACTATATTTCATTTGTCCGATCCGATTCTACCTCATCTAACCCATTCAGTTTTCCTCAGTCACCTTCCTTCGTCTCACTCATCACCAGTATCTCGAATAGATTTTGGTCTTTGACTATTATTAGGCACTTTTCAGTTTAATGCAAAAATGTACAATCCCTTATTGTGATCACCATCGTTATACCTATAGTCACTCAGAGCTATATACCAAGCTCATATTCCTATGAATTCCAAAACCTTTAAGCACTCCCCACTGTAAGAAATTCGAACATATAATCACAGAGTTCTATATCTTTCGTAGCTAAAATACACTTTTAGCGTATTCCTACTAGGATGTCTAGCTTCGATCATTACTTATGCTTTTCTAACAATTCCTTTGCTCAAATCACTTTTGTCAGGTACACATACTTCTTCGTTAAATCACCAAATATCGTTCTTCCGATTTCACTCGAAAGATCAGATTCATTATGGGACTCACCATTTTGACTCCTAACCTCTTAAACTCTCTTACCTCTTTCCAGTAGAGCTGAATCTAAACCTTCGATACACTAGTAACATCTCAGTTTACCCCATCTTCTGCTTGACATTTTACACTCTTTATTGTCCTAGATTTGGAAACCCAATATCTACATTAGATTACATTTACTTGATGTTATGCATTCACCATTTTAGACTACACTCTACCTTTACCAGTATAGTATTGATTTGTGCATGCCTTTCAAACTCAATAATGTTCTCGAAATTACACAATTTGTGCATTATAGGAATGCCTTAGCATATCTAAGGTCTCCAAAGCTTCGAGCAATTTCTATCATAGCACCAATACCACTTAGTGAAACCTCAGTATACACTGCCCAATCTCCAAAGGATATGCTTATCATCAGTGTCAAATTGCTCCATGATTCATCTCATTTATGATCATAGTCACCAATTGATGCCATTTACTTACCATGCATAAATCTCCATTGGGGTATTGCTAACTTCAACAGACACCACTCGATTTTGTTTTCATTGAGTCTACAATTGCTTTATTTGTGATCCCTTAATGAAGGTGACATTACCTCACGTCATTTTCAGTTTCCCCCTTAGGACTTCTTGTCTCTATTTCTCTTTTCATTTAATTTCCTTTCAGTCACATCGACATATGCCAATGCCTATTCATTCGTACTCGTACTTCCATACATTCCATTTCATTGAGTATTTCATTTTGTGGGTTGGTATTATTTTTCTTAGCTTTAATTTAGATCTCCCTTTGCATCAACTCTTATAGAGACCGATTTTCTTCACATTGTAATAAATCCACTCACGTAGTTGAATCCTCTACATTACTGTACACACAATGCATATAATCTCAGTAGTATATTCCACTCGTTATGTCTGAATCTCCTCTCGAAACATGACTCCATTTCACTTTTGATTTAGTACACACTTATTTTCGATTTGTTCCCATCATGACCGCTATTAACTTGAATCGTCTGTTCATCTTAACTCAATTTCTTGCTACAATCATTGATACAGTTCACGAAATTCTCATCAACCAACTATTTTCCATAATTGCTTTTCAATCGTTTAATCGTTCGTAGTTTCTCAAAAGGATCAATTTCAACTATACTTGTTGTCTCCAAGTTTATGACATAACCTGAATGCATAACTTGAATGATCAGAAAATCCTTTGCACTAAGGTTCTATGAGGCACTAAACAATTTCTTTGACACTTCCACTTGGTATATACATCACCAAAATCATTTCATCTCATCCGGGGACCAATTAGTAGCTTATACTACTAAGGATTCTACAAAACTCTTTTACATTTGTGCGATCCTCGAACAGAGGAATTATTTCATAATCGTGTCTTTCTTCTTTCCTCGAATTCTTCACATACGTTACATCATTTGAAATTTTAGTTTCCCCCCGAACGAGCGCTATAAATTATGACCCTTGCACTATAGGAACTATGATTAGCACTTAGTCAATAAATCATCGATCGTTTCCTCTACTATTTTCACGTATACTGTTCACATAAGTTCAATTGTTTCACCAATCATGGTGAACTCACTATCCAATGTATACTCACAAAGGTGAACCAACCTAAACGCGACAATTCGTTTCATATATCCACTTGTCATTAAATTTCATTTCGCACCGCTTTATTCCCATAATAAAACATAATTCTTATGTCAATAAGTCATACAACCATTTTAAGTTCAAGCTTGACCTTTCGAGGTCATGTCAACCTGGCGTATACACTTTAATCTCATTATTGCTACTTAGCTCTTTATCTTTCCTCAAACAATCCACGATAAGATATTCACATTTATATCACATTCAAAGACATATCACCAAAACACAACAAAATATTACACTAATACAGATACACTGCATCTTTATCTGTTTATCCAGCCATTTACCATTTCTTTTTCCCTTAGATATATATATATATTCAACCACTCCAGAATTTTTGATGTGCAATCAGCAGGAATTGACAGTCTAAATTTTCCCCTAATATCCCCTTATACTGATTTACAAACTCTTAGCACAAGATTAGCATAACTATTTTGGGTTCCACGCTAACGTGTTCATGATCATAACCGTTTCACGAGTTCATTTCATTACATCTATACACCTTAGTCTCCCTTTTTCTCATATGCTCATTTCTCTCAATCAACCCTCAACAACATACCTATTATCACCTCTAAGGATCCATATCCCAATTGAGGTGAACTTGTTTCCATCATACGAGACCAGATACATTTCTTATTTTCAAAATATTCATAACCCTCTATTTTCTCATATTCTGTCAAACCACCAATTTTCTTAGTGTTATTTACCGTTCCAACTCTTAAGGAAATGCTCATGCATGTGACTCATACTGGGGGATCAGTCGCTGTCGTCTGCTACAACATAACTACTATGCATATGCATATCACTTGGTATATATTTCAGAATGCCCATGTAAGATTGTGCTTCTGGGCTCTGATACCACCTAAATGTAACACCCCACTCCAGCGTGACCCGAACCCGACATCGATGGTGATATCCGAATTCGTGCCCCACGAGGGTATCGTGCTACATCACTCAGAAAACTCATTATCAATTTTTTTTTACAAACATTCATACATGTGAAAACAGTAGACAATCGAGCCCGCGTTAATTTGTATACCATTCCAGTCATTCCCAATCATTACAAATATTCAACAATAATTTAAAATAGTCATTTAATGTATACCAATCCATAACCAAATTGGGCCCGCTATAAATACAAAGTATTAATTTACAGAGCTAGCGATATACAATTTTATGAATAACAGAAGGATGACACTAATGCAGACGTGCACTGATCCCGACCTCTATTCTTCATTTGAATGCTGTAGACATACTCCCGTGAACCTAACGGGGTATTCTTCTGAGTCCTGAAAAATATTTGCAAATTTTGGGTGAGTTTTGCGAACTCAGTGAGGAACCATCATTGATGGTTCGCCCAATTCATGCATCACTTAATCGCGTCACAGTAATAACACAGCACACAGGCAATCACAGTTTAGTTTGCAATAACACAGTTAGAAGTACCATATCATTACATACAAGCAAATCGCAATTGAATAAGGCACTCATGCCTTTTTCCCATTTCAAGTAGTCAGTCAAGTATATATGCAATGCATATGTGAGACTTTCCCATTTTATTTCAGTGTTTGACCGAGCGCTTAAACGAGAACGATATCTGATAGACGCGTCTAGGGAATAGGAGAGCCCTCTCGGTATGCACTATCTCCCTTCAAGCTCGAGGCTCTTTTTGATGTCGATGGCGACTCTGGTCACAACTGTTATTATTATCCGTTTATGCATTTGTGTATGAAATGCACATGCCCAATTAACGATCCATATAACACGACGCCACAAGAGAGGCAATGAAATGAAGCACGGTATATGGCGATTCTGATGTACTCATATAGCACAATTATACTAATCACAATTGATCACACAGTAGAAGCAAGTCAGCTCACAGCATCACAAACAGAGATAATTACTTCCTCTACAACTTTCCAGAAGATCACTTGAGCTAATTCGAATAAAAAAATCTCTAATTTAGCTTTCAATCACAATACTCACAAAACCTACACTTATGGCTGGGTTTCACCAAAATGCACATAACCAGTCAATAGTTAACAGTTCATAACTCCCTACAAATAGGTAAAATGTTTTTCAAACTTTCCAGACCTCTAATTAACACATAACTTTACATTTCTTCTTTTATAACCATGGTCTAATTCGGTCATTAAGGACATTCAAATCTTCCATTAACAATCAGTTTTAACATGCAGTCACAGGCTGGACCCTATCCGACTTAAAACCTTATAACTCATTCATTTCAAATCCAATTAAGGTGATTCAGAGTTTCATTTTTCATGAACTCATATGGCTATCACATATCCAAAGCCAGTTAGAAAATAGTATAAATTGGATTTATTGTGATTTTTACACACCTTACCTGTTTCTGTTCTCTTCTGTATCACTAAGGTTAGGAACAACCTTCACTTATTCGGACATAACTAGCAGAATCCTCATCAAATTAAAATTTCCTCTCTATAGCTCTTAAATGACACATTCTTGAACATTTCTTAAGAAGAGCTCATCATCCAATTTCAACTATAAGGTCCTCAAACAATTAACTTTCAGGTCCTAGTTCAATCTCGCTGGTGTTCTGAACCAAATTCAATTAGGGGCCTATTACTCTCATTTGGCTCACCCTGAAATCGTGGAAAAATTCATGGAGATAGTAGACCTCTAGTTATACAACTTCTATGTTTTGAGTTTCTCTAGATTAGAAAGCTAAACAGCTCAAAAAAATTAAACAAGTGGAGCCACGAATCTGTCTTTGCAATCTCAAACCATCCCAACTCAAGTTAATCATCATTTTTGTTCAACTTAGCCATGCAATTAACGTTAAGTAGCATCACAAGCAACTATAAAACCATGATATAAACATATGATTTACCTTAAGCAAGCTTCCACTCTTCTAGACTTCACAATCTCACAATCCTCTCTAATTCTTTCCACTACACAATCATCATCATCACTTTGCAAGGGAAGCTAGGTTAGGCTCTTAGAAGCAAGATGAAGAGTAAACTTTTTTGACTAGAACATATGGATAATTCAAGGGAGGAGACACGAAGGAGAAGAAGAAGACTCACCAAAACACTTTTGTTTTTCCTCCCTCAACTAGAAGTGTCGAGAATGCAAGCTTGATATCAAAGTGGAAGGACGACTCATCATGCCACTTGGCATGAAATAGGAGAAAAAGACAAGCTCCATCCAATGGCTCCAGTTAATCCATCCAATGGCTCTAATTAATTCATCCAATGGCACTAATTAATCCCTCCAATTTATTTATCCAATATTCCAGTGCCATTGGGCAAAAATTTCCAGTACTGAAAACCAATCGATCCATCGTGTGACGATTTTTTCGATCCGAAATTTTTTTTCGAAAAAATCCAAAAAAAAAATTAAAATTTTCCAAAAATATAAAACACATAACAATTCACTCCAATTAAATTTTCAAGCCCATAAACCACATTTTCCAAAATAAAATCCCATTTAGGCACAATATCGAAATAAATGAATAAATATACAGTTATTTTCATGTGCAAAGATTTATCGTTCCTGAAATACCAGTATGCATAAAAATGCCAAATCAGTCCTATTCACTCTCACCCCTGACCAAATTACTATTTACCCTTCCCGTCGGGGGTGGGATGTTACACAAACAAGAATTGATTTATGCAATACACATTGGGCAACTTTAGTCATGTCCAATTGCGGGATGATAAAGCTTATAAAATCATCAAAACGATACAGATTGTAACATCTTACCCCTGACGGGAAGGGTAAAATCGTAATTTAGCAAAGGATGAGAGTGATTGGGACTAATTAGGAATTTCCATGCATACTGGTATTGGTAAATAGTAAATTTTTGCACATGAAAAATAACTGTGCATGCATTCGTGATTATTTCCCGGTATTGGGTCTAAATAGAATTTTATAGTGAATAATGTGGAAATTGTGTTTGAAAAATTTATTGGAGTGATCCATTGTGTGTTTTACATTTTAAGGGATTTTTAGAAATTTTTCTGGACTTTTTCAGAGAAAATTCCCGGACCAGAAAAATCGCCAAGTGACGAATCGATTGATTTTCGGTAGTGAAAATTGCTATCCAATGGTACTACAATATTGGGTATATTATTTTGGAATTGAAATGAGGGCCATTGGAATTGATTGGGTCAAATTTCATTAGGGTTTCTTAAGAAATCCTATTACATGTTTTTGTTCTTTTCTCATTTTGTCTTTTTCTTCAAAATGACACTTGTCCTACACCTTTTAAATGTTTTTGTCTTATTCCTTCATTGTATTTTTGGTGTCTTAAAAGGGAAGGAAAGAAAAAGATGATTTTGTGTTTGCTTTTGGCTCCTCCTCCATCCGAAACCTCTCTTCCATCTCTTTCATTTGGTTTCTTTAATTAGCTTCCAAAAGAATTATTCTTCTCTTCTCCCTTAAGTGGCTAAGATATAGGCAAAATAGTGGAGAAATGCATGTCCTAGTCAACTGGTCTGAGAATCCTAATCGACTAGCCCTACTATAATGTTCTAGTCGACTGGTCTAAGAATCCTAGTCGACTAGCCCTATTAAAATGACAGATCTGAAACAATTGCCTCTGACATTCCAACTTGTCTAGGTCATAACTCCCTACTCCGAATTTCAATTTGGACAAAATTGATGTCTATTTTATAGAGAAAAGAGAGCTTTACAAGTTTTATGAAGGACACAAAAGCCAATTTCACCTCTAAGGGTATTAAAAATGCAATCAAAGTTACTGCCCAGTCAATGCCTCTCAAAACAGTGCAGGATTTTGTAAATTCAATAACTTCCCATTTCCTTAGTCAAAAATTACACAATAAATGTGCACAGAAAAATCACAATGTTTTCTACAACTTTTATGCACAACCTGAAATCAAATTCACTTGCTAACTAGGTCAAACAATTCAACAAAGAATCTGCTCACTGAAATTCCTTAATCTGGACAGCAAATTTTAAAACAGCATAGCTCCTTACAAAAATGTCAAAAGATCACAATACTACACTTCTCATGAAGGGCTTAAAAACCAATTCTATCTCTAACAAGCTCAAAACTGTCATGCAAGTTTCTTCCCTGACCACTAGTCAATGACCTAACTTCAGTCCGATATTTGAAAATTCATAAGTCCCAATTCTGTTATCCAAAATTAACATACTATATCTCATTTTCAAGATAATTGCTTCTTATAAAACTTTCCAGAAGATAATTTGTGCCAATTCAAATCACAAAAATCTCTAAATTTTCCTTTAATCACAATGCTCATAAAACCTACACTGATGGCTAGGTTTCAACAAAATGCACATAACTAGTCAACATTCAACAGGTCATATCTCCCAATATACATATCTAAAAATTTCAAAATCAGTGGAAATGGAAAGCTAACAAGATAGGCTTCAACTATCATGAAGACCATTTTCATTAATTCCTTCTACATAAATCTAGAAAAATCACCAAAGTTTCAGATTCTCACTTTCCGATACTGTTCATACAGTCAATAACATTAACTGTCCAAGCCAAAATTCAACCTCTTAAGGCTACAATTAGACAACACCTATTTCACAAGAAATCTTAGACAATCAACTAAAGTTTCATTTGGTTCAAATCTCACCTCATTTTCTTAACCATACAATTAGTTATGATCAAAACATTGCAATAGGTACAAATCCATTTTTCAGCTCTATTCACTTCCTTTCATTTTAACACCTTTCCTACCTCCATAAGCATTAAATTTAATCACTCAATCAACCAATATATCATTCAATCATCCCCTTAAGCACTTAGCCATAAACATGGCAGCAACACTCTTTGCCTCATTCATACACCTCTTACAATACTCTTTAAGTATCACTTCACTTTTAATCATCTTAACAACTCTACTTACATTCATTAGGTTTTACCCTATCAATATATCAATCAACCATCAATTAAATAACCAATTTACATACCCATCTAGTCAAAGCACAACTTCATGCAATTGATACACAAGATGTCAAAATTATACGTGCAACAAACATAGAAAGAATAAATCTTCCAGTCGAATACAACCTGCACTAGTCGACTAGGACATGCATTTCTCCACTATTTTGCCTATATCTTTGTCATTTAACCTCCGATTGACCTGATTCTTGAGGCATCGGATTCGTGAAATATTGAATTTCATTTTATGAGAAATGGGGAATTTTTGGACCGAAAATTGACGTAGATTCGGGTAATGATTCTTTGGTCACTGCTTTGTTTATTTTTGGACCTATAAAGGCTCGAATTGAGTAATTTCAGTGCCGTTAGATTTCTAATTTTTAGACGAAATTTTTGTGATAGAAAATTTTGGATTAAGGCCGGGAATATCATGAACATGCATTGTGCACCTTCTAATTGCTACTTGTGCAACATTAAATAGTTCTGATTGAGCAATTGGTAATATTTATATTCTGTAATTGTTATAGAGGCACTTTTGGAGCGTCGATTCATCGATGCCATTAAGACTTCCAGGTATTAGCTCGAAAGTACAGGTGAGTAACCTAGATGGTTCATTCAATCATTATATGTTCAATGTGGGGAAATAATGGAGGGATTAGGATTGCGTTTGTTTGTGACTAGGTTCCGGACAGGTGGTCCGATGAATTGGGAGGACTGCCATAGAAGTGTATCTGGTTGTGATTCTGTGAGCTAAATTGCTCTCTTGTGTGAAATTGTGATACATGAATGGATTGTGCGATTATCGCTTAATTGTGATATGATCAATTATATTTGGTAGAATTGTGCTATATGAAGCGAATTGTTTGCTATTCTTGTGATCTTGTGATTAATTGCTTGAAGTGTTACGGATGTGCACATTGTGCATTGCTTGCTACTTGTGCTTCATTTCGTTGCTCTCTTGGGGCAGACTATTTGATATGGATCTGTTAATTGAGCATATGCATTTCATACACAAATGCATAAGCGGATAATAACAACAGATTGTGACCAGAGTCGCCATCGACGTCTTGAAAAAGAGCCTCGAGCTCGAAGGAGTTAGTGCATACCGAAGGCTCTCCTACTCCCTAGATCGTCTCTCGTTCCTTTATTCCTTTGTTTATCGCTCGGTCACAACATTGTAATCAACTGGGTGTCACATGTGCATTGCATACATACTTGACTGAATACTGGAAATGGGAACAAGGCCAGAATGCCTTCCAAAATTGTGAATTGCTTGTGTGTTGCATGAATTGGGCGAACCATCGATGATGGTTCCTCACTGAGTTCGCAAAACTCACCCAAAATTTGCATATATTTTTCAGGTCTTGAAGAGTACCTCGTTTGACACGGGAGTATGTCTACCGTATGCAAGGGACAGATAGAGGTCGGGATCAGTTTGCGTCTGCATTAGTGTCTCATAAATTATATTCCGAAATCTCCGTAAAAGAATACTTTGTATTTATAGCGGGCCCAATTTGGTTATAGATTGGTATACATTAAATGGCTATTTTAAATTATTGTTGACTGTTTGTGATGATTGGGAATGACTGGAATGGCATACAAATTAACGCGGGCTCGATTGTCTACTTTTTTCGCGTGTATGAATGTTTGCAAAAAAAAACAAAATTGATTCTGAGTTTTCTAAGCGATGTAGCACGCTACCCTCGCGGGACAAGGAATCCAGATATCACCATCGATGTCGGGTTCGGGTCACGCGGGAGTGGGGTGTTACACAGATCCTGATTAAGATGTTTGTTATTAGGTTGTTGAGCATTGTCTGGTATGTTCCATATTTAACGAAGAACATACTCTCTTTAAGAACCTTATATGAAAATAGTTTTGGATATCAAAACTAATAAAGAATATTAAAGTGGTAAATTATGTGATGATTGTGCTCAAAAAGTCTAAATTAGCCAAAAAAATTCTACAAATTAATAGGAAACACAATTGTAAGTAGAGAAGTTACAAAAGTGGAGTGAAAAAAATGTAACGCCCCAAGTTAGGGGTTAGGAAAATTGAGGAATTTCAGTGCACTATTTGTCAACACATACAAATTATTGTGCAAGCATTCGTTTACATATTTTAGGCAAATGAACTTATAAAATATGAATAAATTGTGGAAAATTTTATTCAGAGAACATTAGTATTATTTTAGAATTTTTGGTGAATTTTCAGAAAAATAATAAAATTTGGACCAATCCTAGTGTGACATGTGGACCGATTAAATATTGACACGTGGCGTCATTCATTGTGTGATAAATGGCTTGACATGTTGGAGACATGTGGTAGCTTGCATGAAGAACAAATGGCTCACATGTATGGAGCCATGTGTCAATATGATAATAACACACGTAAGTGAGTGTGTGAGAAGGCAAAATCACTGAAGCTTTGGTGGTTCTTCGGATGAGGGAGGTGTTCATCGAAAATTACTAAACATTCATCACCGAAACTACTTTTTATGCATGTTTGTACTTTTGGCTTCTGACTCTCAATTACTGGAGCACTGGTTGAAGAAGATTATAAGCTTGCTTTGATGTTTGTTTGCTTGAGAGGATTAGAAAATCTGGAAATTGTTGAGCTGGAATTTTACATAATCAAGTAAGTGATATTCTAACTCTCTGATTTTTGTGAATGATTCGGATGATATGTTAGTATTGGAAATGAATGCATGCATGTGAAGGTATAGCAGTAGAGTTCGAAAAATGCATGTTCTAAATGACTCAGATGAGGATTTGAAACTGTGAATGTGAGAAAAATGCTGGAAATTTAAAGTTGCATGTGTGTTAATTGGATGTTGATGCTAAGTGTGAAGTTTAGATTTATAAATTGTTTGTGTGTACTGATGAGTTAAGAAAATGAGTTAGAGGAATTTTTTGCAAGTATTGAAGTTATTGAAGTGAGAATTTAGGGATGGCAATGGGTAGGGTTCGGTTCGGGTTTTACTCAACCTATTTTCATATCCATTTTTATGACTAAACCCATATCCATATCCATATCCATATCCATCGGTTTTTACGATTTACTACCCATATCTAAATCCATAGGATTATTCGAATTTTTGGATATCCATCGGGTTGTATAACACATAAAATATAACTTCTAAATAAAAATATAAAGAGTAGATTTTTATGACGCTCCAAATCAAAATAACTTTAATAATAATAAGTCAAGATTTTGATTTGTATGTATTAAAAAATCATAAAATTGGAATAATAAAATCATAATATTTAGTACAAAGACAACATACATTTTCACAATTTAGGCTGGAACAAAGATTAAAATAACTAAATCTTCAAATTGTCTTTGCGTGAACTCTACAACATTCAAAACTCCATCTCCATATCATTTGCATTATTATCATCCTATAAGAAAAATAAAATATGATGAAAAATGTGAGTATTGAGGAGTAAAGTGGAGATTTTAAAGTTGTTTCTTCATATAAAATTTTAATATTTTATTATATTTAATCATAAATATTCAAGAAAAAATAAAAAATAGATTTAATAAAAAACAGGTAAGATATGGGTATCCATGATTCGGGTTTTACTCTACCCATATCTATATCTGTTTTTTATAACTCTACCCATATTCATATCCATATCCATTAGTTTTTACGATTTACTGTTCATATCCAAATCCATTGGGTTTGGTAGTGCAGATATTAATCGGGTTGAAAACCCACTGCCATCCCTAAGTGAGATTGAGTTCTGGAAAAAATTACAGTAGAGAGAAGAAGAAGATGACTGAAGTTTGTTGTGGCCAACTCTTGGTTCGCCACGGCAAACTTTTGTAAGTTTGACGCAGTGAACTTCTGGCTCACCGTGACAAACCTTTGTGAAAAGGTCGAAGAATTATGTTATCTGGAAAGTTCGTCGCGGCGAAACTTCCTGATAACTTGCATATACTTTTGTATTTTAAGCATAACTTTCTCTGTAGTTATTCGAATAGAGTGATTTTTTATTTGGAGTAAACTAGAGATATAGGGCTACAATTCGTCTGAAGAAATCCAGTTCTAATTCTACCTCTAAGAATTTCATAATTTGATTGGAATTTGAGATAGGAATTTTGATGAAGCTCAAGATCAGCCTGAAATCTTTTGAGTATAACTTTCAGTATACTAAACCAAATTGGATGAGCTTGATATCATTGGAAACCTAAGAAAAATAGGGACAACTTTTTAAAAGGAAGTATTACCTAATTACCTCAACTACCTGATGAGAATAATTGAACAATGTGGACTCAAAAGTTGGTTGTGAGATGATTCTAGATTGAGAAATTGAGTTTGGTTTCATATGAATGATAATGTGAGAATATTAAGCATAAGAAACCCGAATTTGTCATAAGCATGCATTTTACATATTCAATATACATGTGCATAATTGAATTCATAATTGTGCATAATAGTAATATATGTTTGTATTGAATGCTTTAGAGGAATGCATCGAGCAACCGATTCTAGATATTGCTGGAATTTCGAGGCAATAAGCAATAAGGGAGCTTTAGTAAGTAATCCTTGAGTAACTTTTGCAAGTAATCTTGTAAGTAAGCTAGTAAGTAATCTTAGACGGTATTTTTTGTAAGTAATTTAGGCGGTAACTTTTGTGAGTAACCTAAGATGGTCTCACCTTGATTTGTTTTATTTATTACTGAATTGAATTTGATATTGATGAATGTGTACTGAATTGTGTACTGATTCCGGACACGAAGATCCAAAGTATTAATTGATGAATGAGATATTGAAGTGCTACTTGCATGTTAATATGATTGACTACTTGCTTTGCATGAAATGTCTGAAAGGACTTTGTTTTGTTTTAAAACTGTTGAGTCATAGTTGTGGGTAAATATGCATGCCTAGAAGGGTGCGAATCGCTCTATATTGACGCTCGATGTCTCTGTCTTGACACTTGGTGTCTCCTGTATTGGCAACGGTGTCTCTTGATCGACACTTGTGTCTCTTGTGTTGACGCCCGGTGTCTCTGTATTGACACTTTGGTGTCTCTCTTTCTTGGCGCCGGTGTCTCTGTCTTGACACTTGATGTCTCTGTATTGACACTTGGTGTCTTCGTATTGACGCAACGGTGTCTTAGATCGACACTTGCCGGTATTGACACTTCGGTGTCTCCTGCACTGACACTTCGGTATTTCCTGTATTGATGTTTCGATGTCTCTTGTACTGACACTTCGATGTCTCCTGTATTGAGGCTTCGGTGTCTCTTGCATTGACACTTCGGTGTCTCCTGATATCCAGACATATATCTCTCCTGCTGATACCAAGTATGGTATCTCCTATTTAAGTCTCGTTATCGACTTCTGTAAATGGATTTAACAGTCATATGATTTTGTATTCTGATTGTTGTTTGACTCTATTATAAACAAGAAATTTTGTTTTGATTATGAAGGGTTTATACTCTCTTGTGAAACTCAATTTTGTTTTCCGTACAATCTGTTTGAGATCAAATATTATATGTTTGAATTTTTCGTTCCAGTAAACTGTTATTGCATGCTTCTAATATATCATGAATGTGTATAATTAATTGTCAATTTATGCATAGATTAGTTATTACTCACTAAGCTATATGCTTAGTACGGTGGATTTGTGCCGTGTAGGTTCAAAGAGACGATCGTAAGGACTAGGACGAGTAAACCGCAATGGCCAATGAAGTCTGAGTCTTGCTTTGTTAAAATTGTATTTTTGGAGTTTATTTTGGCTTGTCTTTGATGTATATGACTTTGGATTTTATTTGAAGGTTGTAATAACCTTAATTCAGGCTGGTTTCTGAAAGTATGATGTGTAATGCATGTTTGTTGAGATTCTGGAAATGCTTGTATAAAGTCGTTTTGTATGTTATGGAATGTTTATTATTGAATGTTATGCTTTTGCAAAATGTTTGGCATTTTGTTTGTACTGCCTGGTGTGGCACTCGCAATATCTTCCCAGAGGGTATTAGGGCGTCACAAAAAAAACTGTGTTGTGATATATGTAGCTATGTCTTGGCAAGTGAGAGGTGATAAATTTTATAAGGGGAGCTTATTAAAGGGTGACATATGAGAGTAGACTTTTGCAAGTTTTCAAGTGTTCAGTAAAAAGTCTAGTATAACCTTTAATGATGTAATGTTTAAGAAGTAAAACATATGGAAAAGACATTATAAGACTAAGAAATGACAGTAGTAAAGTGCTATATTGGAACTAAAATAATCTGGAACAAAAGTTAAAGACACTATAAATTCTAGTTTGGAAGATAAGATAATATATCAAAGAGAAAGCATCAAGAAAGTATAGCTATGGATAGAGTCAAACGAACCATTTAGCTGCCAAGGAGATACAGTCAGGGAGACTTGATAATATATACTGTAACACCCTATACTCGATAATGAAATCGACATACCGAGTGTTACCATATTCTTAAATACCTAATATTTCAAACTACAATATTTTCTATTTAAAACCTCATTATTCTAATGATTACTATTCACTTTATAAAATTTTGATATAGTTTTCTCTATATATACTTAAAAACTCTTGTAAGAAACTTCAATACACTTTTCATGCATGTTACTCAACTATTCATCTCCATGTCAAACTCTTGACAAAATAATTTGCTCATCCTCCATTACATTTTAACACATCTAAACTAGATTTCATACATAACTTTCATTTACTCATATATAATTCACAATAAAATATTATAAGATCCTTCACTTCTTTATGTGTATATGCCAAAATAAAATTAAAATTTTTAGTACATCCACCTCCAATTCTTTCGAGATCCTCCATATGACTCTTGTCTTGTAGTGGTGTTCAAATGATTCCATTTCACATTCAATTCAATTCATTCAACCATACCATGCATAATATATAATGTTTTTCACATTTAAATATCTTTATTTATTTCTAAGCATAAATATACATTTATAACCAAATTATAAAATACAAGCATGCATCTATTTAAATAATTCGTAACTAATTATACAATGATCAACAAATTGTTCATTTAATTACTACTTTCATTTGAAGTTCTTTAATCACTGGTCATGCATTTATCTACTTTCTATAATTTCCCTAAAGTAAAATCCATCGGAATTATATCACCGAACCGGATAAGACGAATTTAAAAAAAATACACGATCAGGTTCTCGAAACTGTTCGATCCATTTTTTAATATACATTCATATTGGAACTGAGCTCTCAGAGCTATGCAGTTCATAACCCAAATCAAATATATTAAACTAGAACCAAGCTCTCAGAAGCCGTATAGTCTGGTAATATATATCATGAAACAGTACTACCAACTCCTTAATTAGCATGTCAACCTTATCACATTCCTCCAATTTCTATCTATTTTACTATGGGCAAATCTAATCAAATTCTATTGAAATTTCATAATAAAAGCTCATAATAACTAATTCAAGTTATTCCACATTCGACCAAAGTAAATTTCATTTTTTTCATTTTTCTTTCATTTTAGTTTTAATTCAATTTATTCAACATTCAAGATATATCCATTTTACCAATTAGTCAAAAATAACATGTATATCAAGTTTCTCAATTCAAACATAATGTATGTCAATTGAGAAAATATAAATTATAAGTCCAAAATCTCAATTAATCACATATACTACTTCATTTAACATCCAATTAAATATTTTAATAACAATTTTATAAACTCCTAATTTTACTCAAGAACCTTAAATTTCCTAATACATAATTTAAAAAAGTATAATTGCAAGAACATATATCAAATTGATATCCAAATCTTCAAATTAAACTTCCATAAACTTCAATCTCATCTTCAATTCCTTATTCCTTCTCCGGCCCCTTCAATTCTTTTCTTTATCTTCATAATATTGTATAATAAATTCAATTTTATGCATTTTATTTATCAATGTATGCAATTTCATCAAAATCATGAACTAAAAATAATTAAAACTTTATTAACTCACCGTATAAATTTTTAGGTACTATTCATTAAGAACACTCATATACTTTTTCTTCGTCTTTTCCCAAGTTTTTTTTGTTGATATGGTGAGTTTAGGAATCCTAGGTTGATGATTTTGTGTTCAATAGGTAATTTGAGGGTTAAAACTAAAAAAAATTGGCTTGAAAATGTAAGAAATGAAAGAAAAATGGAGAAGAAAAGAGGGACGTATTCTCGACAATGTTTTAGAGAAGAAGAGAATGAGAAGTTGACAAAAATGTGAAGTCATTCTTCATTAAAAGTTTTTCAATTTTTTTCAAAATTAACCATTTTTAAAGTCCATTCTTTCTTTTTTTGATTAAAAAATATCCATAAGAAAAATATCAACTTTACAAAGAGATCTGAATTAAGGTCATTTATTTTCATTAATATTTTTGGATTTGACTTTCACCATTTTCAGGATCAAACTTTGACCGTTGATCAACTCTTAATCAAACCTTCAAAACGATGTTCTTGAACAATATTATTAGATGTCAAATAAAATAAAATACAGTTTGAGTCCCGAGTATCACTATTCACCTCAGGGTATGCTATTCACAACCCCAAAAGTACTATTTATGAAATCGAAATTTTTGAGGCGTTACATATACTCTTACCATTAATGATGAGGATCAAACTACCTTTTAAGGACTAAAACATATTAGGATAAATGGTTATAGTAAAATCAATTGCTCTTGACTTTCGAGGATATAAACGTGCTTAATTGACTAAAACTCGTTAAAAATTTTCTTGTATTTTATTTCTTTATTTCAAACAAATATACTCTTCTAGTATATACCCTTATACACTTTTCAAACGATTATATTGTCTGACAATGTGTCATCAACATTGCAAGCTTTTGTATCCATAATTGTTAGTGGTAACAATGACAACGCCCCTGAAATTGTCGCATGTAAGTATTTCATATCTTAAAGTTCATTAAAACCATAAGTATCATCAATTTTCTCTCTGCTTCATGCTCATATTTCCTAGAGGTCTTTTAATATGCTCCTTTGGACATTCTATTTTGACGACGATAGCTAGAAAGGATAACCTTATCAAAGTTCGCTAAAACTATAAATATTACCTTATCAAACAAAAAATATCATGCTTGTATTGCCTTGAGCTCCTTTAATGTGCTCCATTGAAGATTTGATTTTGATGACCATTGTCAAAGCTAAAGATGTATCTTTTATTTGGTCTTAGACCAGGATATCCACTGACGGATCCAGTGATTAATCCCCTCACTAATTTGTAGGCATCTCATAAAGTGGGATAGCTGGTCCAAAGACTTAAGGCTATTTTATACCCAAAGTCAAAGATCAAACCCTTGACCTTTGGTTAAGGATAGATAAGTTCCTTCCACTCGACCACATCCCTTGAATTAAAACTAAAGATGTATCACGTCTTGCAAGAATGAAGCTGATATTTTTGTTTAAGAATTATTTAATAAATATTTGCATAAATCAATAAATTGGTATCTTTCACTCTCCAATTCAATGAGTGAGAAAAAAAGTTTAATGTTCAAAATTTATTTCATGAAAATTAAAGTTAGAGAATAAGTATTCTAAGCATCAAAATATAGAACTTAAAATGGTTTTTCCTTAAACTTAGTAAATACCATCATATACTATTCTAACTTTTTTAATAATATCTAGATTTATCAATCTTTGTAGATCTATGTAATGATTATTTATGGTTCGATTTATATTTCACTTTGGAGTTTGGACTTTGGACAATCGAAATCACTACATGCCCAAACCCCTTTGTTTCGGATCTCACCATATGCCCATAAAAGAGCTCCACTAATTAGTATAAGCCTCAAGTCATGTTGTCGGCCCATTTGACCGTTAAAAATTAATACCATCGACCGACTCGTAGGTAGCCTGAAAGGGCATGAAATCCTCTGTCCCATATATGTGTACCAACTCTGTTTTATTTGATCCAAACCATTCATTCACGTGAGATCCACGTAAATAAATGGTTTGGATCAAATAGGACCGGTTGGCACGGGTTCAGAGGATCTGTCCCCGCGAAAGGTAACTTCAGAGTTCAGACAGAAACTGGTAAAAGCCAATTAGCTGACTGTTGCCCATTCGGTTTGTTCTCCAGAAACTTTCAGAATCAAGAAACGTTTTTGTAAATGTCGAAGCTACGGAAATTGGTTTCCCACACTCGAAGTGATTGATTGATTTCTTTCGTTATGTTCGTACACTACATTGTCCGGCGGCAACTCGAATCTTTGTTACGTCCATGGCTCCGAGACGAGCCGGAGCTGGAACTGAGACTCGGACTAATCAACTCTCACGCTACCGCGAGAAACCTCAGTTTCGATGCTTCTGCTCTAAACCTCCTTCTCGACGAGTCGTTTCAATTCTCTTTCAAAGAGGTTAGAGTGGAGGAATTCAGTGTTCACTTCTCTAACTGGTCGGTTGAAGCCTTCAAAATTGAAGTTCGTGGGGTCAGTGTCACACTATCGGCAGGGTAAAGTCACTGTTCTAAAGTCATTTGTAAATGTGTGTTTGTTCATTTGTTTAGCGTGACTGAACTTTTCCTTACAGAATTCGAAATGATTTTGGTGTTGTTTGCAGGGAGGTGGAAGAGCGGAGTCTGAGGAGAGGTAGGAAGTCGAGTGAGTTAGAGAATGAGGAAAGGAGGAAGATTCTAGCTGGGATTGATCCAGAGGTACTTGGATATCGGTGAATTTGTTTGAGATTTTTGTGCTTGAGATGATTACTTCTTTCCAATCTATGAGATGCTGAGTGCTCAAATGTGTATGCTACTTTTTCTGATCTAATATATGCAAGCGTTTTTTGTTATAAAATTATTGGGAAATGCATCTGTGAAATACCGTGAAGAGAGTGGCATTTCATTTACTAGCTGTATACCAAAAATGATAATTCAGGTCTAAATTTGAACTTGCAACATTATAATCCTCCTTCTGGCTAATGGTGTTGTAAATGGCTTTCCCAGTATTACAGTGTGTAACTGTACTGTCTTTACCTGCCACTTGTAAGTTTAATCATTTCTGTGGCAAAGAAGTAAAATGAGTTCTGTGGTGAAACACTTGGGATTTGATTGGTGTGAGTTTGCTTTAGTATTTACTTTTATCTTAGTTCGTGATTTAGCAAAGAAGAATTCTATTGCTTAGTTGATCAGCAAGATATTGAGAGAAGCAACAGTCACCTCTCTCTCTCTCTCTCTTATTATTATTATTTTTTCCTTATCAGGGTTGTGCTTTACATGACATCCTGGAGAAGATTTTGGCCACCACTCCTAGAAATCATTTAAAGATATCTCTGTCGAACCTTGTTCTCAAACATTGCCATGTGCAGATAGTAGATATTAATCTGCAAGTTCAGGTCCTCACATCTAATGGTACCTTGGTTTGTTTATTGAAATTGAATGAGCTTAATGCAAGACCTCAGTACCTTGAGTATGGATGTCTTTTAAGAGGCCTGATTGGAGCAACTTTTAGACATCTGAAGGAGACTTTTGTTGCCGTGGATTTTCAAGGTTTTGAGGTAGGATATGCAATGGATGATCAGACGAAAATCATGTTTCCTAACACAGATATGTTTATGTGTATTAAACTGAATGACCTGCAGATTGCTGAATTAAGTGTCTGTGTTCCAAAATTGAGTATGTCATTTTCTCCACTAGAGCTCACTGTAATTTTAGCATTAAGTAAAATATCAATGAAGGAATCAAAGCATGCCAGAAATGGTAGACAGCTCTGGAAGCTGGCTGCAAACAGACTAGGATTTGCGGTTTCATCTCTCAAATTTTCTTTCCATAATTTGGTTGGACTTGTATGTCTTTGGTTGCGTTATCTCAATGCATATGAGAAATTACTCTCTGTGGTTGGAAATCCTGGTGACTTATTATCAAAAACTACCACCAGTAAGATGCTTCAGGACAATTTATTTCTGAGTTCTGCCAAACATAATTGGGAAGTTATTATTAGTATTGAGAAAGATCTGCCGGCTGAAGCTATTGCTCAGGCACGACGAATAGCTCGAGACAGAGTAGCTTCCTGTGTTCAACACGGTGAAGATGATGGTGACAGGCCATCCTCAATAAGCGCTCATGTCAATTATCTTTCAAAGATGTTTTTAGCAGTTCTATTCCTTTGGAATATGATATGCAGAATATTCCTCTCAATTGTAAATTTTTTCCTGTTATTAATGTACTTCCTCCCAGAGCAAGAACCTGATGAGCAACCTGAAGATCATTGTCCGCAATATTTCCTGTTGCTAAATTTTGGAAAGGTTTCAATAAATTTTATTCCCAAAATCACAGTTCAAAATGTTGAACAAGTTATGGAACCACCTACCGCAATGCCGTATCTCAATATTCATTCATTGCATCTGTCAATTGATGCTCTATTGTTAATGTATTGTGATCATATTGTTGAACAGACATTGTCTGTTTCCTGTGGGATGTTGGAGGTTAAGTCTTCTCCTGTTGTGGGTGTTACAACTATGCAAAGAAGTTCTCGTTTTAATTCTAGTAAAAGGCATCAGAAAGGCAATTTCTATAATCCAAAACGTGTTCTGAAGGCTGAGCCTGCAGTTATGTTTTCTTCTTCACAAGCTACTGAAAAAAGTGCTGCAGGTCAAGCTGACAATGTCAAGAACCCACAGTTGAAGGAATTTCTGGAAGAAATGTGTTTGAATTGGAAAAAAACTTTGACAAAATATGATGGTATCGAGATTGAGTACTCTAAGGATCCATGGCTTCTTTTTGAAACCAAAAACTCTTTGGCATATGCTGGCCCGAGGTGTCCAGATTCAGGGTTTTGGAAATGTTGTCTGATAGTAGGGAAACTGAATTTATGTTTGGAGTATTCATCCATATTATCCATGATAATATTGTTTGGGCAGATACAGCATGCATTGAACTGGAACAGGGACCATGAAAGACTGGATGGTCCTACTCATTTTCGCTCAACCACTGAACATGAACTGCATTTCAGTTGGGAGCAGATGCACGATTCTTGTGCCAGAAAAATGAAGATGGCTTTGCTCAAATTGCTACCAGATAAATGTATTCAACTTGGGGCATTCATAACAGGTCCTTGTATCCGAATTTTGTTACAAAAAGATGGATTCAATTATGAGAATGCTGACATGAATAGTGCAGGGACTCAAGATAGTTTTGACCTAGGATTTGATGTCCACAATATCGAGGTTGTTGTATGGCCAACTTCAAAATCCAATTTTTCATCAACTAAGTGGGCAAGCTTTGGTTATGTAGAACCAGAGTGCCAGATAAGAAAACCTCGTATTATTGAAATTCCTAAATCAGATAATGAAAAGTATGCATCTCAGGAGTGGGTTTCGCTTTCTTCCTTCCTATCAGTTAATGGTTTTAACTTTTACATTGAAGATTTGGCTGAAGGACAACAGATCTCCAGTTTTGTTTTGAGACCAATAGCTCTTCATTTATCATTCTTCAGGTACATGGTTGTGGCCTTTTCATTTGCTTCTGAATCTGATAATTGGAAGTTTTGAACACCTTGCTTTTGTGGTGCTGTTTCCCTTTCCTTTTTCAAACATGTTGATTGCTTCAGACTGCAGCAAATTTATACATAAATTTGTTGTTTATTCCTCTTTCATGTATTAGCTATATAGAATAAGGGAATTTCCAAACTGTATCTATGCACTGTTTTCCTTTTTAGGCTGATAATGATGAAATCATGTGCCTTTTTACATTGCTCCACATGTTCTTGCTTCTTAAGAGGAAAAGCATGCATTTGGTCCTCCTTTGTAATGTTGCAATACTTCTTAGTTCTTGATTGAATTTAAGAGGTTTAGAAACCATGGAATAATTCTGATTATTGTTGAATGATTGAAGGTAAATATCTTTTGCAGTCCCTAATAGAACAAAAATGCATATGATCATTGTTCTAACTGAATTGTGGCCTTTGCAGGGAGTCTGTCTACACGCTTGCCAAAACAATTACAGCTTTCTCAGCAGCTTTATGCTCGGTGTTTACTGGATTCACAATTCTATCAAATATGGATGAGTTGTATGTTCTCTTTCAGGTGATTGTGTCCTTTATTCGTGTAATTGGGTTTTAAATGTATAGCATGTTTGTGCCGGTACCTCAGAAGATTGCAGAAAATCTTATCCTCTTTTGTTTTAAGCCCTAAGCTTTCTGCCATGAGTATGTTGTTTTTGTGGTGATCTTTCCTACATGACTAAGGCCGCCCTTTTTTGAGATTGAGATGAAAGCATTACAAGGGCTTGAAGCAATGTACTCTTTAGGCGGTGATATAAGATATGATGACCAACTGATTGTAGATATTGCTGATTCAGAAAAGATCTTACAACCTGAACAATTTGATACGAAGTTCTGTTCAATTTTTATGAAAAAGGATTACTGCTATGCTTTTCCAAGATGACCTTGGAAAAACCTGTTAAGCTGTTGTGATTCACAGACAGAGAAAGAACATTGTATTTCTACTTACCATTTTGCCTATTGGGTTTGTGATACCATACAGAAGATGGGTTGCAAATAGTGTATAAAAGGTTATGATAAATACCTTTTTGTTAGTCCTTCATATTATCATCTGGTCTATGTTCCTTGCTCAGCAAGGAGTAAGTAAAATTGAACAATGGTTACGTGCTAAATTTGATTACTTGAAAAAGAAAAAATTGTCGACCTCCTTGTGTTTCTTTTAATGTTCATATAGTGACCTAATTCCTGTGTTTACTACATCATTCCCATTCTAGGCAGTTGCGGGTTTATCTTCGGCACTTTCATATGCTTCTGGTACCAGCGATAATTTTAAATGTGCACCTCTTGAAGTTCTTGAACAGCGTAAGACAGTGATCATGGAGTCTGGGAATGTTGAGATTGCTTCCCAAGGAACGCCTTTGATTCACACAAATCTTCTAGTTTCAGCTAACAGCACCTTCATTTTCAAGTCAGTGGATATAGTTCTAAGCTCTAGGGTGAATGAGTTGGAGAGTGATGTTGGTTTCAGTCGCCAAAAGTTGGCTGATCGTAGGTTTCCTGATTGTGGAATTTGGAATTCTGTTCCTAAAAGCAGTGTCAAAATATCTTTTGAAGAAGAGAAGCTCGAAATTCTCCTCGATTTGTTTGGAGTTCAATCTGTAATTTTCAGGCTGGATAACATGAGCAGAAGCTTTGATCATTCCCTCATAGAAAACTTGATGAAACAATCTAACAGTTGGTTGTATGAAGCATCTCTTTCCAATTGGTCTTCATATATATGTTTGGGCCGACCTCTTAGAAATTCAGATGAATCATCTAGCAGCAATGCTGTGGATGATAGTTTACCATACACAGCTGACAATGCTTTGATAAAAGAGTTCAATATTTCACATGGCCAATCTTTTATAGTTGCTGACCACTTGGATTTTGCTGCACCCTCGAGCCATTGGATGCTTGTCATTTTTACTTTGGATGGGTTTTATGTGGGAAGATGCTCACTAAAAAAATTTTTTTTTGAAGCACAACAACTTGACAAGTTTACATCATCTATTTCAGTTGGGAAAAACCTACAGGCAATCTGTTGGGAAATAAAGGTGCTGAATTTTTAAGAAATTAGTTATATTGTCTTTATTCTGATTTATTGTTCTTTACTTTTTCAGGATATTGATTACTGTATGCTTTTTATCTGTACAACTTATACTGAACAATGACTTCATTGTTTTCCAATTTCTTTTATTTTGGATTCTTTCTTCTTTAGGTTCAACTACTGGACTAAGAAACTAATGCAATTATGCAGGGTGGTCATCTATTACTTGAAGCTAAAGCTTTGGTGATGTTTGTTCGAAGTTTTGCTTCATATCTTCGTCTTTCCCGGGATCTTGTCTCAATCATTCTATCATTTGATAGATCTGTTCAAAATGCTGAAAATAGGGCAGACGAAACAATGGATACAGCTCAACAAAACAAATGGCAATTGCCTGCAGCTTTCACCATAGATGTGACTCAAATTTCTGTGGTTCTTATTGCTGATGATGACCCAGGTAATTATCCTCTTTTCTCTCTCCCTTGAGGAATTATTTGCATATTCAACTGATTGATCCCTTTGTGCAGGTTGTCTTCAGGAACTTGTCTGTGAGGTTGGTGTTCATTTGCTATTTGAATCCAAAAGCTTGATGCAGAAATTGAAGATTGATCTTTCTCGCATTGCAGTCCTCACTCAAGTCCTTGAAAAATATGTAGAAAATGAAGATCAAGTTCCTCACTTTTCTTCTGTCCCAGTTAATGAATCCTCATCAAATTCTACCATGACATCTCTAAACAGGAGTGGAAGACAACAGAATCATATATTACATCATTTAGCTGCTTGCTTAACCGCTGAGAGACCTAATGATGGTCATCTGCACTTGAATCAAGTTTGGATAGGCAGGGGCTCTGTTTCCGGTTTTGATATGATTATTTCCCTATCTGACACACTGGTTAGTTGTGCTAATTTCTTCTCTTTTATTTTTTCTTAATGATCACATTAATTGCAATAAGTTTAAATAATCAACTTTGCAATCAACTGTTATTGCTACTGTATATTATCAGATCATTGAAAGCATATCTATATTTAACTTTTGACATCTTTGTCAAATCAGATGATTTCATCCATTCTTTCATCCCTCTCCACTGTGTCCAACAACAATGAGTCAACCAATGAACTGAAAGAAAATCACTGGAACAACGGTGAAGGAGCTGTGGAAGATATGGTTCCTGATGGTACCTTCTAAACGAGATTATGTTCTTTTTCCCTCATATTGGTTAAACTTCTACCAACTTTGTCTGTCGAATGGATAGGAGCAATCGTAGCAATCCAAGATGTGTATCAGCATATGTACTATGCAGTTCAAGAAGGACAAAATAAGCATGGTGTGGTTGGTGTAATTCATTATTCTCTTGTTGGAAAAGAGGCTTTTTTTAAGGTAACAAGTTGCTTTTATTTGCATTGTTGCCCTCGTGTCGTCAACATATAAATTTCTGAACAAGTTTTTCAATGTCTGTGTCTTCCTACAAAGCAATCCTTGCACCTAGATGTTTATTGTGAATAAGAGCTGTTTTTGCTCTATATTATATTTCTTAGAGACTGTAGTACATGAATAGAATACCGAATAGGATAGAGTATTTATACAAATACAGGAGGTAATCCTAAGATAATGTTTATCCCTAAGATAATGCTATCTAATATAATATGATTACAATCAGATTATCGCAATATTATGTGATAATACCATATCTGGACCACACTCCCCCTCAAGTTGGATCATAGATATCAATCATGTCTAACTTGCCGGTACATTCTTCAAATACTTGTCTTTGAGGTCCTTTGGTAAATACATTTGTTGTCTGCTTCTTTGTTGGTACATAAGTTACTCATTTTGTCCCATCTTCTATCTTTTTCTTAATAAAATGTCGATCAACTTTAACATGCTTTGTTCTCTCATGGTGGGTTGGATTGTGTGCCATGCTTAGAGCTGCCTTGTTATCACAATAATGCTTTATAGGTGACTCAAAAATGATTTCCAATTATGCTAGCACTCTTTTTAACCAAATGCTTTCACAAATCCCTTTCAACTGCTCTAAATTCAGCTTCTGCACTCCTCTTGGCTACCACCTTTTGCTTCTTACTTTGCCACATGACCAAATTTTCCCACATGAAAGTGCAATATCCAGTGGTTGAGCGTCTATAATCTTCTAAACTTACCCAATCTGAATCAGTATATATTTCAAATGTTCTTGGATCTCCCTTTTTGAATAATAATCCTTTCCCAGGAGTACCCTTTAAATACTGTAAGATCTTATAAACTACCTCAAAATGCTTACTTTTTGGTGCATGCATGTAGTGACTTACAACACTCACGACAAAAACAATATTTGGTCTAGTATGAGACAAGTAAATTAGTCTTCCCACTAGTGTCTGGTATTCTTCACGATTAACTAGTTTATCTTCATCTTCAAGCTTTGTACTTTCAATGGGGGTGGTGCTTAATTTACATCCTAACATTCCTGTCTCCTTCAAGAGATCAAGAATGTACTTCCTTTGTGGGATGTAGATCCCTTTCTCTGATCTAGCTACTTCCATGCCTAGGAAATACTTCATTTCTCCTAAGTCTTTAACTTAAAATTCTTTCCTCAAAGCTGACTTGAGTCTTGTAATTTCCTCTACATCATCACCAGTTACGACATTATCATCTACATACACAATCAAAATGGTTTTCTTAATCTTTTAAACCATCTCCTGGTGATTGTTTTAGCTCATATAGGGGTTTTCTAAGTCTGCATACTCTGTTTACTCTTCCTTCCTTATCAAACCCTGGAGGAAGTTTCATATGTACTTCTTCCCTTAGTTTGCCATTCAAGAAGGCATTTTTAATGTCAAGTTGTTGAAGGGGCCAATCGAAGTTAGCAGCTACAGAGAGCAATAGTTTGATAGTGTTTAGTTTGGCCACAGGTGCAAATGTATCCTTGTAGTACATCCTATAGGTCTAAGTATAACCCTTTGCTACCAATCTCGCTTTATATCTCTCAATGGAACCATCAACCCTGTATTTGACTGTGAATATCCACCTACACCCCATGGGTTTCTTCCCTTTTGGCAGATCAAATTCTTCCCACATTTCATTTTTTTTCAAGTGCTCTTATTTCTTCAAAAACTGCTTCTCTCCATTCTGGAACTTTAAGAGCTTCTTGGATATTATTGGGAATATCAGTTATGTCTAGATTAGCAATAAATGCTTTATATTGAGAAGATAGAGCATCATAAGAGAGAAACCTCTCAATCGGGTGCATGGTACATGATCTAGATTTCTTCTGTAAAGCAACTGGCAGTTCTAGATTTGTATTGTCTTCTTGTTCCTCTGTATTGCTACTCTGAGCTTCTTTGGTAAGAACCTACATTAGTTTAGAGATTGCTATAGCTTCAGGAATAGAGAGTGTACCTATTTGTTTTCTTCTTCCGAGAGTATACTTTGAGTGTATTGTCAGGCATGGCTACTTCTTCTGTATCAAGATTTGTCTCTATAGGAGATGCACTGGACATAGGTGTTAGGATAGGTTCAGGAATAGATGTACAAGGAGGTCTAGGCTGAGATTCATCACCAAACTCTCTCCAATACTCCCTCCGAATCGAAGACTTAGTATAGAAGGAATTTGTCTTAGAAAAAGTGACATCACAACTAACAAACAACCTTTTTGATATCGGATCATAGCATTTTTACCTTTTTGTGTAGCAGAGTAACCCAGAAACACATTTTTTGGTTCTTGGATCAAGTTTGTTGCGTGAATAGCTGTGAATAAAGGTTGTACACCTAAAAACCTTTAGGGGAAGGTTGGATTCAAGATGGGTAGTAGTATGGATTTCTTGAAATTTTTGAAGAGTTGTTTTGAAAGAAAGGACACAACTAGGCATTCAATTAATAAGGTAGGTTGCAGTAAGGATAACATCCCCCCAAAAAAATTTAGGAACATTGCTAGTGAACATGAAGGCCCTAGCTACTTCAAGAAGGTGTCTATTTTTTGACTCAACAATCTGATAGAAACGAAGAAGCAGGCCCAAGACCATTTCAAGTTTATTCTAGAAGAAAAGGACAGCATTCCGTTATTTGACAACAAGGACAAAAGGACAGCAAGGGGTTATATGGGGACAAGGTTGTAAGAGGTATATAAGGAGGGTAGCTTATGACAGGTGGGGTAGGAATCAAGTATTGATTTTATTAGGCAGAATTTCTCTGCACGGGATTCTTTCCTGGGGGCTGTTCTCAGTCTTTGTCTTCTTTGTTCTCTTGTTCTTGGCTCTTGTTATTAACTGGGTTGTATTGGATAGTGGGGGACGATAAGAATCACCAGTTACAGAATCAATACAAAAATTATGTTTACTTCTTTCAATCTATTTGTTTGTGTTCTTTTCTCTACCAAATTGGTCCGACCTGCCGGATGCCAAAAACAAGAATGGAGGGACGTGTCGAAGAGGTAGAGAGGAACATGACACAGGCGCAAACAAAAATGACCACCATGGAAGAAGCAATCCTAGCTTTACGTCTAGAACAGGAGCAAAGATTTACCAGGCTGGAAAATATGATTTCCTCCTTGGTGAAAGGGAAGGCTGTTGCCGATAGCATTGATACCTCCACCCACTCAACTCCCACTCCACCATCGGGCAACACCTCTGCTGTCAGACCTCCTGCTCACACTCTTCATTTTGATAACACAACGCTCGTTCCAAAAAGGGTTGACATGCCCACCTTTGATGGTACCGATCCTGTGGGTTGGATGGCGAGAGCCGAACAATACTTTGAAATCCACAATACCCAAGATGAGCTCAAGGTCTCCTTGGCACTAGTGAGTATGGACGGGGCGCCTCTTCATTGGCTTCGATGGTTACGCCAACGGAACCCAACTCTAACTTGGGAGCAATTGAAGATTGAACTAGTTCAACGTTATGGTGGTGCTCTCGGAAAATCCATGCGAATATCTTGCAGCAGTGAAACAAATGGGTACTGTTGCTGAGTATATTGATGATTTTGTGGCTAGAGCGACACATGTACCTGATATGACAGATTCACAATGTTTGGGGTATTTTCTTAATGGGTTAAAGGAGGAAATACGAGTGCGACTCCGTTCCCATGATACTATAGATCTCTATCGCACTATGAAATTAACAAGGGAAATTGAAAGAGAATTCTTGCACTCTACCAAATCGAAACCCCCTTATCGTTATAATCCCAATGATGCGACAGGGATGACCCACCATGGGCTTGGGCCTAAGTCTACAGGAACCACCCATTATCGACCCGCATCTTTTCCCTTTCAAACCCAAAAACGTGAAACCTTTCTCCCCAAACCTCCAGATAAAACACCAGAATCTCTCCATCGCCCACCAACCCTACCGGCGTTACCTGCACCACCACAACAAAAACCACCACCACTTCAAACACGACAACGAGGCACTCGACATTATTCTCATCAAGAATACCAAGACTTACGGGCAAAAGGGCTCTGTTTTCGATGTAAGCAACCTTATTCTCCATTGCACGAGTGCCCTAGCAAATCCTTTAGAGCGTTAATTGGAGGAGAAGATGAGTTCTTATCCGAAGAAGGAAATCTGGCAGAACTTGAAGGCACTGATGATCAAGCCTTATCACTAGATTTGGATGAGGCTCATTTTTCTAAACTTGAATTACCGATGTATTCGATTGGGGGCATCCATCGTCCTCGCACCATGAAGTTTCAAGGAGATATTGCTGGGCACAGCGTAATTATCATGGTGGATAGTGGGGCCAGCCACAACTTCATTTCCAATCTTTTAGTGGAACGTTTAACTATGGAGGTCACCCCTACCGACCCTTTTTCAGTTCGCTTGGGCAATGGGCACAAGGTGCGCACCTCTGGGATTTGTGCCGGCTTGAATTTGGGTTTGGGTAACTTCAATATTACAGTGGATTGCTATGTTTTTCCTTTCAGTGGGGTTGATGTTATTTTGGGAGTTGCTTGGCTGGAAACTCTGGGTGACGTACGCGTTAATTGGGGCAAGATGACAATGCAATTCCATTTGCACAAAGAACTAGTTTTATTACGGGGAGACCCCTCTCTCATCAGGATTCCTACATCTTTACAGGCTCTGCGTAAGATAACGGAAGTTGAATTTTCGGCTCTTCTATGGGGTATTGAGACAAATGGTGCGTTGTTGAATGAGAAGGACAACCTCTCCCTTGAACAACAGAACTCTGTTCAAGCCCTCCTAGTTGAATTTGGTGATATTTTTGTGGATGTTCCGTCTTTGCCGCCCCACCGTCAAGCTGACCATCAGATTCCTCTGCAGCCTGGTGTTGGTCCAATTAGCGTTCGCCCTTACCGCTATGGACACATACAAAAAGATGAAATAGAAAGGCTGGTTACTGAGATGCTTTCTGCTGGTATAATTCGCTAGAGTAGTAGCCCATTTTCTAGCCCGGTATTGTTGGTCAAAAAGAAAGATGGAAGTTGGCGTTTTTGTGTAGACTACCGTCAATTAAACCAAGCTACCATACCCAACAAGTATCCTATTCCGATGATTCAAGAGCTGCTAGATGAGCTTCATGGTGCTCAATACTTTACTAAGCTTGATTTAAAATCAGGCTATCATCAGATTCGAGTGGCTACTCCTGATATACACAAGACAGCTTTTCGAACACATTCAGGCCACTACGAATTTCTTGTTATGCCATTTGGCCTAATGAATGCTCCAGCCACTTTTCAAGCAGTAATGAATGATATTTTTCGTCAATTCCTTCGGAAATTTGTCTTGGTCTTCTTCGATGATATCTTAGTATATAGCAGAGATTGGACAGCCAATTTGTCTCACTCGCACTGTGCTAGAGTTACTTCGCCAGAACCAGTTGCATCTCAATAGAAGGAAGTGCTTATTTGGGAAACAATTTGTTGAATATTTGGGTCACGTTATATCAGCTAATGGTGTTGAGATGGACCCCTCTAAAGTTTCTGCCATTATAAGATGGCCTACACCTAAATCTGTGAAAGTGGTGAGAGGGTTTTTGGGGTTGACGGGATATTACCGTCGCTTTATCAGAAACTATGGTCAGCTAGCTAAGCCCCTCACAGCTCTTCTTCGAAAAGAAGCCCAGCATCCATTTTCTTGGTCTCTTGAGGCTCAACACTCTTTCGACAATTTGAAACAAGCTATAATTTCTTCACCAGTGCTTGCCATGCCCAACTTCACCCAACAATTTATAGTGGAATGCGATGCTTCGGGAACAGGGATAGGAGCTGTACTTATGCAACAAAACAAGCCGATTGCCTTCTTTAGTAAAGCTCTATCCGAAAGAGCAACTGGTCGCTCCACTTATGAAAATGAACTTATGGATTTGGTTCTTGCTATCCAACATTGGCGCCCCTATTTAATGGGCCGACGTTTTATTATTCGAACAGACCAAAGGAGTTTAAAACATTTATTGGAGCAGCAAGCTGCTACGCCGGCCCAACAGTATTGGCTCTCAAAGTTGTTGGGCTATAATTTTCTGATCGAATACAAACCAGGCCGCACCAATAGAGCAGCTGATGCTCTTTCCCGACGTGAAGAGGAATCTGAAATTTCGGTTTTGTCTGGACCACTTTGGGCGGACTGGGCTGTGATTGCTCAAGAGGTTCATGCAGATGCATTCTTGGGTTCTGTTATACAGGATTTACAAAGGGCAACTAGAGAACATCCCAATTTCTCTTTAATTCATAATCGGCTGTATTACAAAGGGCGGTTGGCAATTCCATCTACTTCCTCTTGGGTCCCTAAATTGATTTCTGAATTTCATGCTACTCCAACAGGCGGACACTCTGGGGCTTATCTTACTTATCGACGAATTGGGGATGATGGGAACAGTTCAGAAATTTGTGGCAGCATGCTTAATCTGTCAACATAATAAATATGAGGCACAATCACTTGCAGGACTTCTACAACGATTGCCTATCCCTACACATATTTGGGAGGACATTTCTCTTGACTTTATTACAGGGCTACCTAGATCTCAAGGTGTAGATTGTATCTTTGTTATTATGGATCGTTTTTCCAAGTATGGCCACTTCCTCCCATTGCGACATCCGTTTACAGCAAAATCAGTGGCTGAAGTTTTTACTAGAGAAGTGGTCCGTTTGCATGGAATTCCTAAGACGGTAATCAGTGACAGGGATCCTCTATTCTTGAGCACTTTCTGGAGCGAGTTATTTCGGCTACAGGGTACCCAACTCAAATTCAGCACCGCCTACCATCCACAAACAGATGGCCAGACAGAGGTACTAAATCGTTGTTTAGAGTCATATTTGAGATGTTTCTCTTCGGAACAACCAAAATATTGGGCCAAGTGGTTATGTTGGGCTGAATATTGGTATAATACGAGCTTCCAAAGCGCCATAAAGAAGAGCCCATTCGAAGTCGTTTATGGACGAGCACCTCCAGTTTTGCAATGCTATTTTCCGGGTGAAACACGGGCTGAATCTGTAGCCCAAAACCTTCAAAACCGTGACGAGGTCCTCAGGCAACTTCAGTTCAATCTGTAGCCCAAAACCTTCAAAACCGTGACGAGGTCCTCAGGCAACTTCAGTTCTGATCAACTCTCGCTCGACCTTACGCGCTACCGACAGGAGTCGGGTTCTGTTCGTCGGGTCATGGGTCCTGACCCGGTTCCGTATCTCCTCTCGAAGCCCACCCATAAAACAGCTCATAAACCATTCCTCGGGCATGTGAGTGATCCTCGAAGTTACCTTCTCAAAATCTTCGATATAACCATCCACCGATCCACGCTGAACCATCGACTTCATCAGCTCTATCGGGTGCCCTTCATCCTTTTCACCATAACGATCAAACAAAGAGTGCTTAAAACGCTCCCATGTCATACACGGTTCCAGTTCGCGAATCGTCTTGAACCAGTATAACGTCGTCCCCTCCATGCAAATCTGCACCATCGGCATTCTTAACTCTTCTGGAATCTCGTGAATTGAAAAGTAAGATTCAGTCCGCACGACCCACGCAAATGGGTCCACACCATGGAATGAAGGGAGCTCAACTCTTCGCGCCGCGTTGCGGAACTCCTCCCAGGCTCGCTCTCCAACCGTGGAGAAGGGACGACTCTCCGGTCGGTTGGGTTCGACCCTGTGGTCTCCCGATGAAGAAGAAGCGAGGTGAGTCAACTCCGGTGACCCATCCCCACCATCTCCCATGCTCTGTTTTCTCGTGTTCCTAATCTTAAGAGCTTGAAATCCTTCTCTTAACTCCGACTGAAGTTGGCCCTGGGATTTCGCCAAGGTTTCCACACCAGCCATCAACGTACTAAGCTTCGATCCCAGGTCTTTCAGTGTCGCGTCATGAGACTTCACCATAGCTTCCTGAGCTAGCAACGATGACTCCTGTCTCCGCAGAGACGCTTCTAAGGCAGACACTCTAGACTCCATCCTTGTTTGCATACAATCTCTATCCTTCCTCCTCTTAATGAAAGCACCAAGTTGTTAGGAACCTCTATAGAGATTGCTTTGTATTGATGATATATCGGTACAATTAGATAGTTTACTGCTGGAGCAAGCTCCCCCTCCTGGAAATCCAGGCCAAATTCCTAACAATACCGATAGGCAATCAGTCTACCCTCATTCTCTTGCTAATATTCCCCTCTCTTCCTTCTCTCTCCCTAACTACCTCCTAACAACCTTTGCCTACATGGCAGCAATATTCTCACTCCCCTGTCCCAACTTATTTCTACAGGTATACACTTTAATGGGCTTGATTGGAATGGGCTGAGGAGAGGATGAAATGTTAACACATTGTTGTGTGGAGTTCAGGCAACTATCTTCTTAAGGAGTAGAGATGCATTCAATTGGTGCAGCTTTTTTTTTTTCTAGTCTCGATTTATGTCACATTATCATATGCAAATAACTTTTTCTTGTTGAATGTATTGATTTTTCCTTTTTTCCATTGAGTTACTCAATATTTCTATCCGTTTTGGACCTGCTACCATTTTGTGCCCTCTAACTTCACTACAACAATTTTTGTAGGTCAAACACTATAAACAGAGAATTTGGAAATCATCAGTATTGTGGTTCTCCTTGATTTCATTACATGCCAAAAGTGATAGTGGTGAACCATTACAGCTCAGCTATCGTCCAGGATCAGTTTTTGTTGAGCTTTCTGGCACTAACAATGGTGGGAAGTCGCTCTGGAAAGCTGTTCCTTGTCAAACAGAGAGTTATCAGAGTGAGGTTGACTTGGAGCTCAATAATAGATTAACTGAAGGTACATTTTACTTGGTCAATAAGAAGAATGATTGTGGTGTTGCTTTCATTGATGGGACTCCGGAGTTCATTAGGAAGCCTGGAAATCCTTTCAAGTTTAAAGTGATCCAGAGTTCATTGGATAGATACTCTTTGGAGGCTTCTGATGCTAATTTACATCCTGGCATATGCGAAGACAAAGAGCAAACTTCTGAGAAGAATAGAGATCTCCCTTGTATTCAACTGAAAATTGATAATGTTTCTTTGACAATAGTTCACGAACTCTTAGATACAAAAGACAGATTTCCTCTCCTTCGTGCCTGCCTTCATAATACTCAACTTAATGTCCAGCTTTTTTCCTATAAAGTCAGGGTTATGAGTACAATAAGTATGGCGCTGCATTACTTTGATGCTCAAAGAAATTTTTGGTAATTATTTATCTTGGATAAAGTAACCAAGTATGTTTCCATTCTTAAAATTTGTATCATGGTATGACATTTCAGTATTTGATGATTCTGTTGCTCTTATTGCATGTAGGAGAGAACTTGTTTGCCCTGTTGATATCTTTGTCTTCTACCGGTCAAGTTTTCTGCCTCAGGGTTCAAACCCTGTTGAGCATGGTGTTCCTGTTCATATCTATTGTAGAACTGAAGAGGTCTGAACATTTGAGGATTAAGACAATCTCTTCTGCTACCAAATTCTTCTTCTTCTTCTTCTTCCTCTTCCTTGGGGCATGGGTTTACAATGGAGGGTGGTAGGTTTGTATGACTAGTGCTTACAATTTTGTATTATGGTACATTGCAGTGGAATATATCCCTAACTGAGGTATCCATGGACATACTTCTCTTTGTAATTGGGAAATTAAATTTAGCTGGTCCCTTCTCAGTGCAAAGCTCTACAATTTTGGCTAATTGCTGCAAGGTTTGTGTTACCATTTTTATTGTTTTACGCAACTTACTTGCCCCTCTTACAGATAATGTGAAGCAATATAGAATAGTTTTTACCATTTTTTGCAGCTTAAGCTCTTACAATGTTTATTCATATTATTCCACAATGATAATTTAACAAGCCATATTGATATGCATGTTGAACAATGTAAAGGCATATGATGCCTTCAATTCTGATAAAATGTTACTATTTGTTCCCAAGAAATGTGCTTGAAAGAGTTGGCTGTGCAATATCATTTTCAAGTATAGATTCTTCTGTGTTTATTTATAGTGTTTTTACTGCTGCAAGTATACTCAGGAAATATATCTACAGATATTAATTCAGCTTAGGTTAAATATACGGGCTATAGAAAGGGTAGTGATGGACAATAATGGTTTGAAATGCCTAGATTTGCTTTTGCTTTTGATTAAGTCAAGTGCTGGTAATAACTTAATTGATTAATGAGCTTCCAAATTTGGAGAGACAAGATTTTTGACATCTTTAATCTATTTCAGTGGATAACATATTTCCGTCATATAACTGGAAGACGTTTAATTTGGAGTTTGAGTGCGACATCTTAGAAACTGATAACTTTGTTATTGTGAATTCGAACAAGCATTAGATGTTTGTTTCTCCTATTCTTCCATGTTCTTATTCTCCTGTAATGTATAGTAGAAATGTTTCTGGTGACAGGTGGAAAACCATTCTGGTTTAAACCTTATATGTCACTTCTTTGATGGGAAAAGGGTGACAATAGCCAGGAAACAGTCTGCTTCCGTGTTCCTGAGGTAACTTGTCATAGTTTTACTCATCATGCTCACAACTTCAGCTTATCTATCCTTCTTATTATTTTCCAATTGATTCTTGCTCATTTTAGGTCAAACAAACAGCTCTTGAAGGCATGTTGACACTTGATTTTTGTTGTTGTCCTTTCTTCAAATGGACAAGTAGTTTTGCACTTCACTGTTTTTAGTTTAAGCCTTTAACGCTCAAAAGCCTGAATTTGCTCTTGGCCGTGGTCATCACCACTAGAAATGAACAGAAGGCTTTGAAGATCCAGGCTATAGCTTATTATTTTACCTTAATAATGGTCAATCAGTAGATATTAAAGTATTTACGTATGATGGGAACAATTAGATTTCCTTTTTTTTTGGGGCATGATATTATGTTGGTGATGACATAGAGATATAGTGGACTAATATTTCTTTTCTTGTTCTCAAAATTAATATTTAATTGACGCATGATCCCTGATTTTCACATGTTTTAGGCACCCATTATTAGAAAATCAACAACCAGAAGGTGCTTCAATACTTGCCATTCAACTTTCAGATCTTGGATCTTTTGTGACATCCTCACTTCATCTTTCACTTGTGAAAGCAAAAACATTTGCTTGGCGAACACGTATAACATCACTTCAAGGTAAGTCAGCACAGCAATTGTGTAAATTACATAAGTAGACAGAAAACTCTAAACACTGAAGGTCATGATTATGATATTGAGTCTTTTGTCTCAGTTAGTTTTGGTTTAAGAGAAAATAAGTGTTTTTTTTCTTACTTTGGTCATTGGTTAAATAACATATATTGCATAAGTTGAAAATTATGCAAAGTTAAATATCTGATGCAAATAACTGAATATCTAGAAGTTGGAAAGGTACTTCATCTAGGTTTTATTGACGCTTGTAACAACAGCTGTGATGTTGAAGCTTACACTGTTGCAGTAATTAACATCTTATTGTTTGTTGTTTGACGGAAACTCCACATTAATTTTGGATATTTAAGTTCAAGACTATGAGCTATTATCCTATTCTTTTGTTATTTAGTTCTAAAGCGTTTCAGAAAGTGATACTTTATTATTAAACTTTTAATTAAGCTGAAACCTTTGTGGTCCTTGAACAGACTCTAGAAGTTACCCTGGACCATTCATTGTAGTTAGTGTTTCAAGGAATTCTGAGGTATTCTTCTGAAGCTCTTGAATCAATTAAGTGACAAAATGTAATCATGTGATGTGTAGTGTGCCTCGCTTCTTTTTTTTTTTGTATATTCATACAGGATGGGTTGTCAGTTGTGGTTTCTCCTTTATTAAGGATACATAATGAAACTGAATTCTCCATGGAGCTACGTTTTCGACGACCCCAACAAGATGAAAATATATTTGCAAGTGTGTCACTGAAGAAGGGGGATTCAGTTGATGATTCTATGGCGACCTTTGATGCCATAAATATGTCTGGTGGGCTGAAGAAAGCGTTGATGTCTTTAAGTGTTGGTATGTAATCTCAACTCCAGAATCTTATGTATTGAATCTGACAAAAGTTTGCCACATTTCCATTAATTGTTTTTTCTTAGCATGTTAGATGCTTCTTGTACCTTTTCTTTACTATTATTTGTGTGATTTTGTTCTCATTGTATGCCAGTGAGTAGCCTCATTCACATACTAATAAGCAATTATCCAGTTAGATGGAGGATTGAACATACAACTCGATCTGCTGCTTGACTCTTTCCTCTTCTTGTCTTCCTGATCACTTTGCAAAAACTCATTATTGAATTCAATCATTATGCTATCCAGGTAGTCCTTGAATGATGGACGACATGGTTTGATTGATAACTGTTGAATATTAATGGAATTCACCCATAGTGTATGTCAGTGTAGCTATTTAAAATCCACAGAGGAGTAACTATAGTGTGTATTTGGATTTTCAGGAAGTGTAGTTTTAAGAACATATGATTTATCCATTTGGTATGCCATTTTGTTTCCATTTTTTAGCAAATCTAGACTTACTAGAGCTGGTGGCCTATCCTTTATAGCAATCTAAATCAGGTCAATTTGAGGCTTGACCAGAATGAAGGCTATTATATTTAATGTCTCTAGGCCAAGGTCAGATTTTTATTCACTTTGGGAAACTTGGCTGATTTAGTCCTTTCTTCTTCTTCATGAATACATTTTCAAACTCGAAGTTCATATTTGTCCTTGACACTACAGGTAACTTTTTAATGTCATTTAGACCTGAAATTGGAGATGGCCCTGTAAGTTCTGGAAACCAATTTTCAGTGGAATGGTCAGACGAACTTGAAGGTGGAAAGGCTGTTCGTCTTTCTGGTATTTTTGATAAGCTAGGCTACCAAGTCCGCCGGGCTTTATCTGTTGAATCAGTGAAATGCTCCTTTAGTACTGCATGCTGTAGTATCAAATCTGAGGATGCACCTGCCACTAACCTGCATTTTCTCATTCAGAGCATTGGTAGAAATGTGCCTGTTTTGGAACCTGCTAATTCTCAAAATGGCTCTGAAATTAGAAATTCAGCAGTTATATTGCAAGAGCAGAAGGAAATTTTTCTTCTCCCCACTGTGAGGGTGTCCAACTTACTACACATGGAGATACATTTATCTTTAACTGAAACAGGTACTGACAGAAAGAGCTCTGCAGTATGTCTTCTTTACTGACATTATTCAATTTATATTTTCTATCTTGGTGTAGATGTATGTCCTACAGCAGGCAGTGACTGTATGGGGAAGCAGGCAATTATGGCATCTGGATCAACAATTGATTTTTATGCTAATCCTGCTTTAATGTGCCTCACTGTTACTTTAACTGCTTTTAATTCAAGTTGCAAACCAGTAAAAAGTGGAGATTGGGTCAAGAAGTTACTTAAGAACAAAAATACTGTCAAGTATTTAGACATCGATCTGGATTTTGCTGGTGGAAAGTATTCTGCATCTCTAAGATTGTCTCGGGGGCTCAGAGGCATATTAGAGGTTATTACACTGGAACCATATATGAATTTCATGTTATTCGATATACTTGAGCATGAGTCCATGTGTCAGTCTAGGTTTTTGTTTATTGGTATGGACTTTTGAATGCTATTAGGATTCATATCTCTTTGAACTTACTCTTGTTTTCAGGCTGCTGTATTCACACCTTACTCCTTGAAGAATGACACTGAATTTTCTCTCTATTTCTTTGCTCACAACCAAAAGCCTTTGTCTAGGTACATGATATATATGTCTCTGCTTAATGTTCTCTTAAGCAGTAGGATGCACCGACAATCTGATGGGCTATGTTTTGTCCAGAGATGAGCTTGATAAGTTGGGTTCCTGTATCGCCCCAGAATTCGGATTGCTTTTGTCCCCAAATTCAGTAAGATCGTGGTTTCTAAAGTAAGTAAATTGTTTGGAAGTGCCGTTTACAATTTAGTTTGCAAACATTTTACCTTGTGATGAGAATGGACATGACCCATCCAGATTTATTTTATGTTGGACACTTACTGTCAAATTGTGTTTCAGATCCCACAAAATACAACTCAGAATGTCGAAGGGTCATGCATCCGAGACACTACTAGACTTGGATGCCTTATCTGGCCTCACAGAGATAAGCTTGGCAATTGAAGAAACTGGAGCAAAATGTACTGTGAAGTTTGGGATTTATATCAGATCATCATCAAGTAAACTTGAGATGCTAGCGCAAACATTAACTATGGTACCACGACATGTTGTATTTAATGAGTCGGAAGAAAATATCACTGTCCGTCAGTGCTATTTAGAGGTGTGCTCTTAACTAATGAGCTCCAGAGTTGTTTTATTTCCTTGCTGAGATTTTTTTGAATTGTTTGAGTTGGGCTCTTAACCTTATCTTTCTGCATTCCCTTTTCAAAAGAATGAAAGTGCAGGAATGTGCTACATTAGAAGTAAACAGAGAACAACACTACTGCTGCAGAATGGTGTTCGCAAGAGCAGGGAATTCAGTTTGTTTGAGAATGTTATCAAAAAGCATAGACATGATACAGAGGCTTCAGTAGCATATATCCAGTTTCAACCAAATGATTCTGAATCAAGCTGGTCAGGACCAGTATGTATTGCATCATTGGGTTGCTTTTTCCTAAAATTCAGAAAACAAACAAATCAAGCGAAAGAATTAGACAATACAGTCACAGAATTTGCTGCCGTTAATGTGGTAGAAGAACGTTCTACCCTAGGTGTGCACTTCTACAAACCTCCAAATATTAGCTTACCATATCGAATTGAGAATCAGTTGCATCAGGCATCTCTAACTTACTATCAAAAGGTTGTGCTGTCACTCCGGTATTTTTATTCATCAGTTCTCATTATTTAGATATCAATCTATAGACTGTAATTATATTTTTGTTGGACAATTTTACAGGATTCATCAGAACGAGAGCTTCTTGGACCTGGTTGTAGTGCTCATTATGTCTGGGATGATTGGACTCTTCCACATAGGCTGGTTGTGTTGGTCAATGGTAATTATTAGCCTGAAGTATCTCTGATAATTCTTCTGTTTTATTCAGTGATATGTCCACTTCTCTCGCTTCTCATCCCCCAAAAGTAAAGATGAAAAGCCCTCATTGTGAAAAAGATAAAGCACCCTCATAGTAAAATGACAGATGGTGGTTTTTTTAATGCAGATATGCATCTACTACGTGAAATTAAATTGGATAAGGTTCGAGCTTGGAAACCTTTTCTCAGACCAAAGCAAAGTAAAGGGTTGGCTTCTCTTTCACTTTTGGACAAAAAGTATGGAGGTCAAAATACTTATTTTGGCCAGTTCAACAGCATGGATACTGTGAATGTGGGCTACGAGGTGTATGCCGAGGGTCCAACACGAGTTTTACAAATTTGTGAGCTTTCTGATAACCGCAAGGGAGATTATTTCTTACAGACGCATGCGAAGATTCGAATAATAGTTTCCCAGTTTGCAATCCACTTACTTGAATGTGGAAAGCAGGTCAGTCTTTAATCTTTCATCATTTTAACACCATTCATATGTCTTTGAATATTTGATCTGGACATCGTTTGATAACTCAGCAAAATGAGTTTTTCCGCTTTGAATTACTTGATTTTTATAATTTTTTATGTTTGCGCTTTTCCCTGATGCTATTAGATATCAATTTCCTTTCTGCTGAGCATCATGCAACTTGATCTTCTTAAGGAATGTCATGGTTGTATCTTGATTAATCTAAACTTTTTTGCTCTTATTTTTGAAGGATTCAGAAGAGAACGAGGATTGTACTTGCACACCAATTGTAACTGCAAGGCTTACAAATATCAATCTTGGTTCTGTGGTCACTGATCAGCAGAAACATAACCAACTGACCATACAGGTAAGAATATATGTGATGCTGCTTGTTTGATGGAGAGGGCTTAACTGTGTTGAAGATCATTGTACTAGATTCTGACTGGATAAGGTCTACCATAATAGTTACTACTAGCTTCTATATACTATAAAACTTGTATTTGTCCTTATCTTTGCAGTCACTATACGTGGATGAGAAGTGGACAGGTGCTCCATTTGCAGCGATGCTTCGGAGACATCAACTGGAGTTTATTGACTCCAATGCTTGCACACTCAAAGTTGTCTTTGTCTTGCTTTCAAGAAGCTCCAGTATCAGACAAGTTAAATATTCTTCCATCGTTCTGCAGGTACCTCAGGATTTATCAATATTATGTGGACTATCCTTCCTTGCTTTGCATCTGTGTGCTTCAATAATTAACCTCGTAGTACATTTTATACATTCAAGCATCGCCTTTGGGGTGGTTAACTCCTGTAGCACTATTTTTATTCACATATTAACACCATGACTTTATGTACACAGCCTATTGATTTGAATCTTGATGAAGAGACTTTGATGAAAATTGCTTCATTCTGGCGAACATCTCTTAGTGACTCGAGTACTCCAAGTCAACAGTATTACTTTGATCATTTTGAGGTTCATCCAGTGAAGGTTTGAAGTTTTTGACCCCCAAAATGCCTTATTAGCTGTCATCTTGCTTGGTTCATTAGTTATCTTTGACCTGTGTTAATGTATGTTGTTTAGATAATCACTAACTTCCTTCCTGGAGACTCGTATTCCAGTTATAACTCTGCCCAGGAGACTCTAAGGTCATTACTGCATAGTGTGGTAAAGGTACAGATAATTAATATTGCATGCATAGAAATGGTTTCTCTTCTTTTGAAGCATTATTGATGGGGCATACTTTCAATTGTTTGGCTTCCCATTTTCAATTTCTATAGGTTCCTCCCATCAAGAATATGGTAGTGGAACTCAATGGAATTTTGATTACCCATGCTTTAATAACTATGCGGGAATTGGTCATCAGAGCTGCGCAACATTATTCATGGTAAGCACTATATTTTTCTTCATGTTGAATTAGCACTTATTTATGGAGTATAACTAACACAATAGTCCAGGTATGCTATGAGGGCCATCTATATTGCAAAGGGCAGTACCCTACTTCCCCCATCTTTTGCATCCATATTTGATGATTTGGCTTCATCTTCTCTTGATGTCTTCTTTGATCCTTCACGGGGTCTGATTAACCTTCCTGGTTTCACATTAGGTAATTTCTGATACTATTTCGTCATCTTTAGATCTGTACTAACTATTTTGTTGAGGGTCCCTTCTTTGTGACATTGCAAGATCACTACCGTATACCCCATTTTAGCAATGAAGTATGCCTTAAACTGGGAAGTTATACTCCTTCCTTTTGACTTTATTCTCGAGATCAATTTTCTGATAATACGGTTAACTTTCATGATAATTTGCTCTCTAGAATGAGTAGGGCCGAATCAAATGGCAGTGGCAAAATTTAACCTACTATATCTTTAATATTTGTCTTATATTTGTCATATAAATAATGTCATTGATATGACATTATCTTTATGATTTGGATGAGATGACACAATCATAGCTACTTTCCGCTGTTTGCTTTGTGTGAACTTTTCTGGCAAACCTGTTTACTACTTTTCAGTTGGTGTGTATGTGTGACAATCATGTTCGATTGTGGTGGTTTACTTGCTGGGTGCAGGCACCTTCAAATTTATCAGTAAATCTATCAAGGGTAAAGGATTCTCAGGGACCAAACGATACTTTGGTGACCTGGAGAAGACTGTATGTTCTATATTTCTTTTTCTTTTTATCTTATGCTTGCTATTTTCATGGTACTTGTGAAGCTATTAATCACATGGTTATCTTCAGTTAAAAACAGCAGGGTCTAAGGTATTATTTGCAGTTGTCACTGAGATATCAGATTCAGTTCTGAAGGGTGCGGAAACTAGTGGTTTTGATGGAATGGTATTGTTCATCTTCCTTTTGTGAACATCTCGTGAAATTTTAGTAATTTTCTAAGTTACTTCTGCTACTAGACAAGTTTTTACAAATTGAAATTACCAACTTGGTATTTCAAGGTTGATATTCAATTTTCCTGTTAATCTAGCTGAGCGGATTCCATCAAGGGATATTGAAATTGGCTATGGAGCCCTCGCTATTGGGGACGGCTTTAATGGAGGGTGGTCCTAATAGAAAAATTAAGCTTGATCGAGGCCCTGGTGTTGATGAGGTATTTTTTACAACATTCATGAAAAAATAGGGTTTTTGTTCTTTTATTTGTTATGCTTTCATTCAACATAAATAGTTGATAAATTTGTTTGGGCAATTGATGTTTTCCCGTTTTGAAGCCATTTACGCCCTTGCTGTGACAAGGGTTGATGATATTGGAAAAAGTTTTGATGCATATGTTTCCTCGGCATACAACAGAGAATTTTGCATTGCGATTCTTTGTTCCTCGTGCTTCTTTATTACGACTGCAAGCTGCTTATTAGGTAATTCTTTTATATCGTCAATTAGTAACTAGTTAGTTATTTGAATTGGCAGTTATACATTGAGGGGTACTTGCAAGCCATGCTGGATACCATGTACAGGCAAGAATATCTACGAGTCAGAGTCATAGATGACCAGGTACGTAGTTTTCTTAATATCTGGAAAAACCAAAATTAGCTCAATCCTGAGAGTCAAAACTCACCTGTTTTTTTCCTGTTGACTGGACCATGAAACTGTCATGCACATTGGAACCCTATCATGAATCCCTGGGACCATTTAGAATTAGTTCACACTGTCATGACAAGTTCAGAAAGCTTTTGTAGTTGTTTCCTTTTTCTGACGTTTAGTAGTTATCAACTTTGTACTGTTGGATTGCTTTTCCGAATATCTATAGAAACTTTCTGGACTATAGATCTGATCGTCAATATATCCTTACTACCTTTGTTTTATTAGCCGGTTTTTCTAACAGTATATATGAATCTAGGTTCTCCTCAAGAACCTACCTCCAAACAGTGCTCTTATAGATGAGATCATGGATCGTGTGAAGGGATTCCTTGTGAGCAAGGGATTATTAAAAGGAGATCCTTCAAAATCTTCTCACCATTTGCGCCATCTCCAAGGAGAAGCTGTAAGTTCTGCTGTACTTAATTAGTGTTCCATCTTTCTCCTTTTCATTAGTTTTTATGGAACGAATTTAAATTACATGATTTTGAAAGATATGCTTTTATTGTCATCCATCAAGTTGTGCTTCGATTATTCAACTTGAATGTGGAATGAAAGAGCAAACTACTTATCATTGTTGTGTCTCGTTTAACAATTTCCTTCACCACTGCTCTCCATCAAATATTCAGATATACAATACATGTCTATTTTAGCTCAATTTTGAACCCAAAGGTGGTTATTTATTCAATATTTTATATCGACTTTAAGGATTAACCATCACGTCCTGTATGCTTAGTTCACTTCCCAACACTCCTTATCTGCCAACTGTATGTGAAATGAAAGTCATACTGTGCACATTAAGTAACCTTACTACATAATGGGCATGAATTATCTACCTCCGGAGAAAAATCTTATCAGGAGAATGTATGACACAGGAATGGAAGATTGTACCAACAGTGATCACGTTGTGTGAACACCTCTTTGTGAGTTTTGCAATCCGAATGCTGAGGAAGCACACGGTTAAATATATCACCAATATGAACTGGAGAAAGGTACCTAAAATTGAGGAAAACAGAGCACTGGTCCGGGCAGAACCTGGTGAACAGGAAAAGAAGGTGAAATTTAGATGGAAATGGGGCATTAGCAAGTTCGTCTTGTCAGGCATTCTAGCATATATTGACGGGAGGTTATGTCGTTACATTCCTAACCCTGTAGCGCGAAGAATTGTCAGTGGCTACTTATTGAGTTTTATTGACAAAAATGATGACGTATCATAGATCTGCAGTTAAATGGCATTCTTCTTCTTCAATCTTTTCCCAATTTTGTGTTTTCTCATCACTTCCTTTTGATTTAATTAACGTAGAGTACACTATGCAATCTGGAAATAGAAGTGCTTGGTAATGTCCAAGGATTCTCAGGAGTCCAATCAGTAGGTACTTGTTCCAGTGAAAACTAAAAAATCTAATCTAAATGACCAGATAACCATGGGTGTACTCTTAGTGAAATAGCCAATGACAATTTGGTATTCCCACTCCCTCTACAGGCTTTGTGTTTGATCCTTTGAACACATGACGAAAGAATTATAGTTCTAATTTTTCCAAATTTACCTGTAAGAGTTAATTCACATTATAAACATTTAAGTCAACTGTAATATAAGAAATTAATAAACGCTATCACGTAAATAGGTTCGTAATCTTTTTCATCTCTTTAATATTACTCCAATCTTTCCCACAAGACCATTTTTAATGTTTTCGTATAGAGTTTTATTGTACTATACCTGCAGAAGATTAAATATTAATCACAGGGGCTGAGCCACTGTCAGATAATTAGCTTCCACTCCATACAACTAAAGAAGTAACCAGAAGGGAAAAGTTGGAAACTTTGCTGGATTACGGTAACCATTCTGCCTTAAATTGGTTTCTAAGCAATTGCTGATCCATATTAAGAATCATATTAGGATACGATTTCAGGGTGCCAGAGCGCAGCTTGATAACTCGTGCATTTCTGTTACCACTACAACTACTTGCACATCAATGAAAATCGCGGGTCTTGAGTCATCAACAGCTACCGCATAAAATGACAGTCACATGGCCCCTGCAAAATGTAGCCGATTGGATAATTGAATGGTTTGCGTAAGCTTGGCTGGATTGACTGCAAAGGTACGAGCGACTTCAATGTAACACATTGTGCCTAGTTAAAAATTTCAGTATCTCCTTTACTGAGTTAATAATAAAATTCATGGTTACAATAATTTCTCAAGAAGACATGTAAATTTGTCATTTCTTACTTAACAAGCTAGAAGTATGAATCAGTCGTAGTGCTTGGTTGGAATTGTTCAAAACTGAAGAAGATCTTGCAACCCCCATCTTTTTCTTCTTCAAGAACTCCAGGGAATTCTGTAGACACTGGGGAGGAGATATGTCCTTTAAAATAACAGGCTCCACCCTGCAAACACAATTTTTTAGATGATTAAATGATTTCCAAAAGATGTCTAGCAACAACTTCCTTCTCATTATGCCTTACCCTGAGCTTTTTGGCTTCTTTTTTCGAGCAGGCTCAGCCACAGCGTCAGCTTTCTCATCTTCAGAATCTGATAAGAAAACTTTTCTGCATATGCAATAATGTCGTCTTAAGCATGCAATATAAGAAATGAACTCCAGTTGCACAAGACGAGAGTTAAAATAAGCATACTTCTCACGAGCTGCAAGTAGTTGAACAATGTCATCTGGAAGCATGTCCCCTGGACCCAGATAATCCTTCTCAGTTCCAACTTCTGTGTCCATCTTGACATTTTCAACTCCTTTAGATGGACGTGGTGTTTTTCTCTGTGCCCACAATCTATTTAATTCTTTACGCTCACGAACAACTCTGCATGTAGCAAGTAAAACAGAGTTTGCAAAAATGAGTACTTTGCCGAATCATACAGTTAAGAGATAAATTATTGCATGGAACCAAAAGTATGCTTCCTAAACTAGGTTTACATATAGCAAAGTTAAAGGTAATGATTTCTTCAAAAGTATATCACAATATACCTACCAAGATCACCTCAAAAGTTTCCTCATCCACCAGGCTACTAAGCCATCTTGTATTAAAGAATGCAAAGATGGAAACATTTTTAAGGCTTTATGGAAAAGAGGAGTAGTAAAATAAAGATTACTCATTGACAGAACATCTGGAAGGAGCAGAACGGCAGTAAAAACTGTAAAACAAACCATAAACTTTATTGGAGAACTTGAGTAAGCAATGTTGATCAAGGGTATTCCCTAAAGAAGCAAGAAAAGTAACACATATCATTTGCAACATCGTATTTCTATTACTAGCATGATTTTATCCCTAACAATCCCATAGTTTATACCACTTACAATAAACTCTGACATGCATAAAGACTATAACAATTATCCACAATTTACTTCCATCTCCAATCAAAATTTGAACCAAGAAACTAACATCAATACAGTGCAACAGCAATAAGGATGTTGGTGACTAATGACTTGTAACGCTATTCATATATGCTAGAACTGCAAAACATAACTGAAACCAGGTTCACTTGGCAGCATCTATCACTTCAATCCAAAAAAAAAAAAAGAGCGATATCTTTTAAGTCTTACTGGAATCAACAAACAAAAGATACTAAACTTCGAGATAAATTTTTTTCATAAAGTTCAATAGTTAGACAAGAAAGAAAAACACCAAGTTCCCTGATTTTCATGTCTCCCAATACATTTTGAAAGTTAATAAATAAAAAAAAGGGAAGGTAAAATATAACTGAAACCAGGTTCACTTGGAAGCATCTATCACTTCAATCAAAAACAAAAAACAAGCGATATCTTTTAAGTCTTACTTGAATCAACGAACAAAAGATACTAAACTTCGGGATAATTTTTTTTCATAAAGTTCAATAATTAGACAAGAAAGAAAAACACCAAGTTCCCTGATTTTCATGTCTCCCAATACATTTTGAAAGTCAATTAAAAAAAAAAAGGAAGGCAAACAAGCACAAAAAAGTTTGAAACAAAACGGAAAAACCTTGCTTTGCTTTCCTTCTGAACTTTCCTTATTTCCTCATCTTGCAAAACTCCCTGAAAAAAAAAAACAGACACATCTTATATAAAAGGCCAAAACAAGCGAAAACTAAGTATCTGATCAAAAGCCGAACATGGGTTTTCTCACCAGCGCACAAAGAAACAAACCTGCTCCGACGTAAACTCCTCCGGCGGGTCCGAGTCAGAATCTTCTCTCTCCGACATGTTGACTATGTTTCGTCTATTTCTGTGAATTTCAGAACTGGAGATGTTTAGGGTTTAAGCCTTTAAGGGTCATCAAAAAGAATCTAAGTGGTGGGTTTAGACAATCAACTCCGATATGGAGTCTCGCGTCCGTGATCTATTGGGCTAGGCTTTGAAACAATTACTTAACTATTGATCGTACGAGTTATATGATAAAATAGAACTAATACATAATCAAACTTAAAAAAAATTAATAAATTTTAATTAGATATTTTAAACTTTATTTAATTTTATAATCTAATTTAAACTAAAAATTCTAATTATTAGAATTTTCAAATTGATATATTATTTCGCCTTCCGCATAATCTTAGCTTTAATTGTCACCTAAGCAAAGTGGACTACGAATGTCACGCTATTGCTCTTTAGAGATTTGGTATCCGGAAGGTACAGTAGAATCTCTTTAAATTGATACTTGATAAATTAATAAACTCTTTAAGATAATATTTTTCTTCGGTCCTGATTTGGGCCAATTAAAAATTTAGCAAATTTCGATAAGATAATACAATAATATATTTTCAAAATACTCCTATATAAATATAGGATCCCATTAATATCATAAATTAATAATTATATAAATTTACACAAATATAACTAAGACAATTTAGTGAAATATGATTATAGTGTTGTTTGTTTTTTTTTTTTCTTAAAATTTAAGTCTAGTTGGAGTTCATCTCTAATTTTTCTTATTACATCCAAAAATTTTTGTGTTGTGTTCTCGAACAGCACCAAAAAATTGTGAAGAATTATAGACGCGATAAGTGTTTTCTTATGTGTAACTGGTTCCAAAGGTACTATATCGTCTTCAATTTTATCATCAACATTATTTTCAAGGATAGTAGCCACAATTTCTTTTAAGCTCTGAATCTCTGAACATGTATCATTTTCATCCGGATAATCCAATAGACTATTGACATCCATTTTATTGCGATAACTGAGATCATTAATCATAAGCTCAAGTTCATGAATGTCGTTTTCACAAGTGAGTTCATCTAAATTTCTTGAGACTTCATCCCCTTAACGAATTTTGCAGTGTCGAAAACAATTTGCTATTGTCTCTTGCTGAACATTAACTGTCCAAGCCGAGACTACAAGATTGATAGCATCCAAAACATTAATCTTACTTGGATCAGATTAATATGAAACAATGAACATTAATATAAAGCATGAATTTTATTAAGAAACAATGAATATTATTTATTAGTCTTCATTAATATTATGTACAATGAATCTATGTTTTATATTCATTCAATTAATATGAAACATGAATTTTCTAAGATACAATGTTTTTTTGATATAATCAAAATTTAACTTCAATCAATTATAAAAATGTCTTTAAATTAATAAACATTAATTTATCGGTTAATTAATATCTCTATAAAATAATAAATATCATGATCCTAGCAATATTAATTTATAGAGGTTTTACTGTATTATGCAAAATGTCTTTACACATTTTGGGAACATTCAAATCACTACATTTAAATTTCTGCTACTCCAAAATAGCAAGACCTTGGTCAAAGTGAATCAAAACCCAACATTCTTATCTCCATCAAGTAATCTCTATCCTAGACTTGGAGAGACACAAGCCTCCACATTGTTCTCTTTCGTCTTAAACTAACATTCAAACAATTTCAAGTTCTTCCCATAAAAGAATAGTTACTCATACTTGGTCTTTAGTTTTCGTATGCTAAGACGTCTAACTTGTCCCTTAATGTTTAACAAAAAGTCTAAGGTGGCTCTTATATTAGCTCTAGTACTAGTTTACCCCCTAATGTTTCTAAAATAGAATGAGTTGCACTAAAATTACTCACCCTATTAATCCTCTATCACTTAAACTTTATGTCCCTATTAAGTTGGGTAAATATTAATTTCTTACTTTTAAATTAATTAATTTTTATTATTTTCAAAATTAAAATACAAAACCTAATTTCTTGTAAAATTTAAACTTGATTGCATTTATCACTAATTTCCAACAAGCCCCTAATACCTAAAGGACAAGGGACAATTATTTCTTCATTTCCTATATCATCTTTGATTCTTCTTTAGTTAACGAACACCTACTCTTCTTCGTTCTTGTTCCTTTAATGGGAGCTTGTTCATAATAATCTCACATATGCTTCAATTTTGCAATTGTAAGTTATTTTTGTCCATGAATCAAACATTGGTAGATGACTCTAGTATTTGAGTTAACTCAAGTAGTCTCTAAAATTTTTATCGTTGTTTGAATATAATTTTAGCTATACTACCTTTATTTACATTTTAAATTCTTATATAACATAAAGAATATAAATGAATGAACAAAGTGTTGGCATTGAGAAAATTTTAGAGGGTAATGAGGTTTCAACATATGCATATATTTGTTGGTAACCTTACAAAAGCGATAAAGAAAGGAAAAGAACAATTTAGATTCCTATAATCAAATTAAATGTTTTCAATAGCCAACTGAATACTAGTAGGGTGAACACTACCGTATGTTATTGTTTATTTTCTTCCAAATGAAGAAAATGTCTTCCTAATTTGTCTCATTTACAATTTCTGAACAATAATTAACAATTTCATTGATAAAATTAAACGTGAATCCCATATTGAATGTCATTGTTATTTGTTGAATGTTGTGTTTCCATTATATTTTTTGTTTCCATTATGGGTAGGATATTTATTTCTTGGTGATTGATGGTTATTTCCATGTTGTTAACTAATGGTTAAAAATGGAGTAGCAGGGATTGGACATTTCATTTTTTGGGTCTTCAACTAACAGTAGTTATTCAGCTAGAGTTTAATACTTATATGATTCAACATTTATTTAAATACTTTATGGAGTGAAGAAAATCTTAGCTAAAGGTTTTATAGGTACCCAAAATATCTTGTTAGTAAAAATATTTTGTTATAATATTCAATATGGGAACAAACATAGAATAAATGTGTTAATAAATGTTTGGTTTGGTGATGATTACAAGGTTAGGAGTTGTAAGTTCTTTTGTTGACATGACAATCCCTTCCCAAATAAGGCTATTTATTTTATTCGAAGATTAATGACTGATAATGTTAAGTTAAAACACCAATTAACATTGAGCTATAAAAGGAACATTGAAGACGATGTGTGTGAGGGACTTGTTAGACGACCAAATAAAGAGGAACAAAAGGAATAAGTTTAGATAGATAAAAAAATAAAGCAAATGGAGTATGAATTGAAGCTTGCTATAAATGAAAACAAGGAGCTGAAGAAGATACTCATAAAACAAGGAGCTGAAGAAGATGCTCATAACATATATTGTTGTTGTTTCCATTTCATTATATATTGTTGTTATATGTTTCTCACTATTGAAATCATAGGGCTTTGACATATGCTTTAAAAGAATTCATACATTAAGAATATTGTATATGAATGAAGCTAATGTGAGAAGTACTTATATTGTACATAAAATTTTAGTTTATATATTTTAATTACTCCACTCATATATACATATATAATTACATTCAAATTGAAGTTCAACTCATGACAATATGTTTAAAAATACAATCATAAAAGATAATATGCAAAGTTTCATTTGATAAGCATATGAAACATATGAGAATCATAAACCTATAAGCCTATAATTTTGACATTAGAAGCTGAGATTCATATAATATAGGTCATTAACTTAGATAGTCATATAATGTAAGCCAATAAAAAGAAAAAGATTCATTTGATAAAGGTAATAAAGCAAAGGGAAATAATGTATGCTATTTGACTCATGCTTAGAATAACTACCAAGCTATATCATTCTATTACAATGTTGCAATTCTAAATCATAATGGATCCAACCAAAATGTAAGGTTCGAAGGATGCATCGGAGTTGCCATGGGCTTCAATTTATTCATATCAAATTTAGACAACAATTCTTTCACATATTTCTGTTGATGGATAAAGATCTTCCCTTCGGTTTGCTTAACTTGCAACCCAAGAAAGAACTTCAACTCTCCCATCATACTCATCTCAAACTCATTTTTCATTAAACTCTCAAAACTCATGCATAAATTTTTTGAAGTAGCACCAAAAATGATATCATCAATGTAAATTTGCACTAAAATGAAATCATTCTCATAATTCTTCCTAAAGAGTGTCTTATCTACCTGACCTCTACTAAAACCACTCTCAATAAGAAAGGTACTTAGACGATCATACCAAGCTCTAGGAGCTTACTTCAAGCCATATAATGTAACACCCAAATACCCCTTGGGAGGATAAATGGATGCCACCCAAGACAGGACAAACAAATCAAAATATTTCACACATGCATTTTTAAAAACTAAACGTAACACACATATAATGTAGGAAAATCCCGGTGTGAGCATCACATGCCCACGGTACGGAAAAACAAAATTTTTTTTCCGGGACCTTCCCGAAAGCCAGGATCCATGTGACTATATAACAAAGTCAAACCAAAACGACCAAAGGAGACCGTCTCTAACTGTATCCACGCAGAGATCGGAGAACCTAACCGGGATAAACCCTTTGACCCGGGAATAGCTAGAACAAGTTGAAGACTGCTAGATCTTACCTTGTTCTTGGAGAGCTTAGGAGAAACGATGATGAAGAAGGAGAAGAAGAGCTTGAGAGTTGATGATCTTCGATGAAGATGAAGATATGAGAGGAGAAAACTATTTCCTTTTAAAACCTATCTTCTCTCTTCCAACGAACATCAATCCTTCTCAAACTTTCTTCCTAAGCCTTTTATATCTTTAACAATTAAAGATGTAATAAATGCTAAGGTGAGTCATTGACCCACGTTAGCTACTTTATATATATATATATATATAAAGTTAAAGCTTAAAGCTTCCTCCTCCATACACGTTTCACATATATATATATATATATAAATTCTTTAATTAATTATATATATATATAAATAAATGCTGAAGTGGTCCAGTCACACTGGGGTCGGTCCTACCGGCCTACCGGGTCTCGATATGGAAAAAACTCCCGGAAACGTTTTTCAACAATATCGATGTCGCGATCTCATCGGGACATATCTCGATCTCATCGGGATCCATTTAGTCCGATTGCTCTCCATATATTGGATCTCTATCCAAAACTATTTTACGAATTCTCTGAGACACTCTTATGCGTGTGACCCATTAGGTTCTCGGTTATGTTGGCCACTTAGATTAAAACTTAATCTGAGCAAGTCATGAGCGGTATCTAGCAACACATCATGACCCCCAATTGACCAGAAAGTAATTGGTTTGACGAATGAACATGTATTCATTATGGACCATATTACGAACCTTTCCATAGACAATCACCGTGCAATTCGTCCTTTCACCATGCTATACCCCACTCGGTTATGAGTATGGGCAATGTGTCAACTCTTACTAGACTGACTAAGTCAAATCTAGTCCAAGTGATATCAGTTCTTGTCTTGGGACTCATTACTTAATATGTCACTGAATACGCTCTTCATGACATATATATACTCCGGCCAGAGATTTCCAAGTAATGACCCTGACAAGAGGCCATGGGTATCATCTTCTGCTATCACAGAAGTGGTGAATTCTTTATTGGCTACTCAATTACCTTCGAATACCTCAAGTTGTACCCAAGCACCACCCTATGAGCGACCTCTGTAAGGCAACAAGGAATGAAGTCAAGCACGTAATCGGTATCAAGATATCCTTGAGTACCTCAAGTCTAAGGATACTTGCACCATTACTATGATGAGATTATCAACGACATTAGAATAGTACATCAATGTGATGATCTCATAGCAGTCATCCAATGTACTTATCGCCTCTAGTAAGCATCCACATCTCAACCCTAAATATCTCATATTTACGGTTTCGAGATCCTTCGCTTGATCAAATCAAGGAGCTTGAGATGTGCTAGTCTTTCCGGATTACGATGTCCGGTCTCGGTAATCCTATGACTAGGGATAATTTAGATACAGACATAATTGCACATGATAGGAATCTCAATAGTATGATCACATCATAATTTCCTTCATGCTATGTCATATATCATGGACTTCATTAATTTGCTTATAGATCAATATCCGTTCATAAATAATGAACAGCAAGTTAATGAAATATGCCTTTCTTTATTTATTCATAAAGGCATACAAATTTGTACAAAATGTGCTAAAGGCGATTGCCTTGTGGCACTACTCTAACAATCTCCCACTTGACCTAAAGCCAATCGCCTTGATATCTAATACCATAGGCGAGTACATGAGAATCAAAGTTCTCCTGTGATAATGGCTTTGTCAACGGATCTGCAATATTCTGCTCGGTGGGAATTCTCTCGATCTGGACATCACCTCGTCCAATGATCTCCCTGATCAGATGATATCTGCGGAGTACGTGTTTGGATCGTTGATGAAACCTTGGTTCTTTCGCCTGCGCAATAGCCCCATTGTTGTCACAATACAACTGCATGGGCCCATCACTGCTAGGAACCACACCAAGTTCAGTAATGAACTTTTTGATCCAAACTGCTTCCTTTGTTGCTTCTGAAGCGGCAATGTACTCTGCCTCGGTCGTTGAATCGGCAGTTGTCTCTTGTTTGGAACTCTTCCAACTAACCGCCCCACCGTTCAGTGTGAATACATAACCTGATTGGGATTTAGAATCATCCTTATCAGATTAAAAACTGGCATCTGTATACCCGCTCACCTGGAGATTTCCATCTCCATATATCAAGAAAACATCCTTAGTCCTTCGCAAGTATTGAGGATATTCTTGATGACCACCCGATGACCCTCATCGGGATCCGATTGGTATCGCTTTCGTAACACTTAGAGCATATGATACATCGGGTCTCGTACATAGCATTGCATACATGATAGATCCAACCGCAGATGCATACGGGATCATATTCATGCGCATCCTCTCATCTTGTGTCTTAGGACACATAGATTTGGAGAGTGTTATCCCATGAGTGATGGGAAGGTACCCTCTCTTGGATTGTTACATGCTAAACCTTTTCAGCATCTTGTCTATGTACGTTGATTGTGAAAGACCAAGCAACCTTTTTGATCTATCTCTATAGATCTTTATCCTAAGGATATAAGTTGCTTCACCAAGGTCTTTCATGGCAAATTGTTTAGACAACCAAATCATGGCTGATTGTAGCATCGAGACATCGTTTTCTAGTAATAATATGTCATCTACATATAGCACAAGGATTACGATTGCAGTCCCATTAACCTTCTTATACACACAGTGTTCATCCAGATTTTGTGAGAAACCAAACTTTTTGATTACCTCATCAAAACGGATATTCCAACTCCTGGATGCTTGCTTCAATCCATAGATGGATTTATGAAGCTTGCATACCTTTTCGCCATCATAGGAGGTGAAGCCCTCAGGTTGTGTCATATACACATCCTCAGCTAGATTTTCATTTAGGAAAGCTGTCTTCACATCCATTTGCCATATCTCATAATCATAATGAGTGGCAATGGCTAGGAGTATCCTAATAGATTTAAGCATTGCTACTGGGCTGAAGGTCTCGTCGTAGTCAACTCCTTGTCTTTGACGAAAGCCTTTAGCCACAAGCCTTGCTTTATAGGTAATCACATTGCCATCCGTGTCGGTTTTCCTTTGAAAACCCATTTGCACCCTATGCGTTTTATTCCTTCTGGTGCCTCAACCAAAGTCCATACTTAGTTTTCATACATGGAATCCATTTCAGCCTGCATGGCGTGAAGCCATTTCTGAGAATCTGAACTCTTCAGAACCTCTTCATAGGTGGTAGGCTCATCATCTTCTATGAGCAATACGTCATTCTGTTCATTCACGAGAAATCCATATCTCTCGGGAACAGAGCGTATCCTACGTGACCTATGAACTTCGTGTGTTGTAGAAGGTTGAACTGTTACTTCATTTGTATGAGTTACAGTTTCAGGTTCAGGCAGTTGATCTGCGTCTGTTCGAGCATCTTGAACTTCTTCAAGTTCAATTTTGCTGCCACTGTCTTCTTATAAAAGAAACTCTTTCTCTAAAAAGACAGCATGCTTCGAAACAAACACCTTTTGTTCCTCGAAGCGTAGAAGGCGATATCCCATTGTTTCTTTAGGATATCCTACGAACAAACACTTGTCGATTTTGCATCAAGTTTATCGGCGTATGCCTTCACGCTTCACATAAGCTGGACAGCCCCAAACTTTCAAATGAGTAAGATAGGGTCTTTTGTTAGTCCACATCTCATATGGAGTAACATCAACTGTCTTTGATGGAACTCTGTTTAGCAAGTAAATAGTTGTCTCGAGTGCATACCCCCAAAAGGATTTTGGTAACTTTATAAAGCCCATCATTGATCGTACCATGTCTAACAAGGTTCGATTTCTCCTTCTGCCACACCATTATCTTTGTGGTGTGTAAGGAGGAGTCCATTGAGATAAAATCCCATTATCTCTGAGATAATCCAAAAATTATTGGTCTAAGTATTCCCCACCACGATCAGATCGCAATGTCTTGATACTTTTCCCAAGTTGTTTTTCTACTTCATTTCTGAATTGTTTGAACTTTTCAAATGCTTCAGATTTGTATCTCATCGATCTGGTACCCATATCGAGAATAATCATTGATAAAGGTAATGAAGTAAAGATAACCACTTCTGGCATGGATGGACATCGGACCACATACATCTGAATGTATTAGGTCTAATACTCCAGTCGCTCATTCACCCTTTCCCTTAAAGGGTAATTTAGTCATCTTGCCTAATAAACAGGATTCACATGTGTCATATGATTCATAATCAAATGACCCTAAACTTCCACTCTTATGGAGCTTAGCTATGCGTCTCTCATTTATATGGCCAAGGCGACAATGTCATAAGTAAGTTGATTTTAAATTATCTTGTTTATGTCTTTTCGTGTCATTGACATTCATAATTGGATGTGACATATCTAATATGTAAATTCCATTGCATAATGTACCAGTACCATAAAGCATTCCATTCAAACTAATAGAAAAACCATTGTTACTAAAAGTCAAATGGAAACCAGCTCTATTTAAACAAGAAACAGACAATATGTTCTTTGTTAATACAGGTACAAAATAACATTCATCCAATTTAATTACAAGCCCACTGGGGAGTAACAAAAAGTAGGTACCTACGGCTAATGCAGCAACTCTTGCTCCATTTCCCACACGCAGTCTAGTTCTCCTTCATGAGTCGCTCATCGTCCCTCGAGGCCTGCATATCATTGCATATGTGTGAGCCACAACCGGTATCTAATACCCATATGTTATTGTCAGAAACAGTATTAACCTCAATGACAAACATACCTAAAGAAGCTGAGGCATCTGATGCCTTCTTCTGCTTCAGTTCCTCCAGATAGACTTTACAGTTTCGCTTCCAGTGGTCAGTCTTGCCACAATGGAAGCAAGTTCCTTTTGGTGCAGTCTCTTTAGTTTTCTTCTTGGCTGCACTTCCTTTGAGATGCTTACGATAAACTTTCCAATCCTCATCAGAAGCATCGACAACAAGTGAATCAGGAAGTGGAACATCTAGGACATATCCTAGTTCCTCAGACCTGAGAACAATTCTCAGATTTCTCAGTCAATCTAGAAAGTTGGGTCCATTTAATTTGTTGGAGTCCATTAGTGAGCGCAAGTTCACACTGGAAGTCATTTTCAATAACCTATAGGGAAAAGAGAGAAAGAATGTTAGAATTAGATGCATGATCATAAGGACTTGAATGACATGCATATGGCTCCCACTAGTTTCAAAGAATCCATAACCCTCAGTACGAATCCAAGAAACATTATGACAAAATATCCTAGTGGGTCGATATCCGATATTACTAACAATGACCTTGGGTTTACCCAACAAGCCACCTTAGGTCAATCGGTAGGTATCAGTCATACCAATTGCATCATAGATATCCGACATTACTAAAATGACCTTGGGTTTACCCAACAAGCCACCTTAGATCTATCGGTAGGTATCGGTCATACCACTTGATTCATAGATGCAACTATCAACTAGTGCTATCAACTCGTGATGTATGCACACCCATTGGGTTATCAACTCTTGATGCGCGTACATCTGATGTACACTACCCAATTTCGCCTCTGTCCATGTTGACCTTGAGTTTACTCAACAAATCAACGATTCTAGTGAAAACCGACCCATTAATCCGAAAATCTTATTTTCATGGTTCGAACATATTCGTATAGAGTGAGCTTGGATTTACCTAACAACCCAACTCTATAAGAACTCTGGTTCTCCCCATATTAATGGAAGACGTTAGTTTTCATATTAAGTGTGAGGGTTTTCAGGTCTCATCTACTTCTTCTCCAAGCTATAGGATTATAGTCACCATGACTATATGGAATGATTTAGGGCATTTCATCAATCACATTGAATCTATACCTAAAATCATCCATCATCCCACCTTTGCATGTTGTAAGTCGACTTGTGTATTTGTAAGTCGACTTATGCTTGTGTGTAAGTCGACTTATGCAACTGTGCACGAACAAGTCGACTTGTAACATTGTGCAAGTCAACTTATGCATCTACAGTGCACGGACAAGTCGACTTGTTCATTGTGTAAGTCGACTTATCCGTGTGGAATTGCTATCTAATCGGCTAATTTCTCAATCCGTGCAATTCAAATTCACAACACCAAGTCTATTACACTTTACCTTGATGTACAAATGAAACACTTTCATTGTTGCTTACCATATATAGTCAAACTATACATGAAAAACTTGAAATCAATGAATACACTCTTATTCATTTAGATTTCCAAATAATTTTGCGAATATCAAACTATCACCCTAAGTATCTCTAGGTAGTCTACACTTTATCAAGACCACTTCGGCACTGGTCACAAAATTTGTGACGACCAAAACAATCAAGATAAGGGAATATACTAACGAGACGCTAATGAGACACATTTGACATCCGAAAATTGTTTGGAAACCCAATTTCAAGATAATCAGTTTGGAAAGCATGCAACATCAATGTAACACATTTTCAATCACATTAAAAATGATCCAAGGCATTGGAACTGAAATCTACACAATTTCTTATTTCAAACAAAACAGTTCCAGCAACTTTCTCAAAACTGCCAAGCTTTGCCTTTTGCTTGAAAAACTCATTGAAACAATTTCAATAAATTCTGAGAAATTTACAGAGGTTACTACATGTTCACAACATGCTCCATGATTGTTTTTTAGGATTTATTTCCATCAAAAACTCATTCAACCTCAGCAACTAAGCCAATGTAGAATCTGTGTTCCTTAACACAGTTATTCCCAGCAACACACCATAAATTCTCAAATAAATAGTAAATCACCTCGAAAATATTTTTTCTTTCTCACAGACATTAATAAACATCTTAGAGACATTTCGGTGAAAGAAAATCAGAAAAAAAATTTCTACAATTTATTCTCGAATTTATAAGCATGCCTGTCCAATGAATGTGTACAAAGACAGCAACCAGAACATTAGGGAATAAATTAGCAAAACCATATCAAATCAAATTGATAAATTCCGAGCTTCCACAGAAATATACAACAACATCTTGTGAACATATCTGGGCAAGAAAATTTCGAAAACATGATCTCTATACTGAATTTGAAATTCACTCAATTAACATGCATCATCGTCACAAGCTATAGGCAGCTCCGACCTAGTCATGGTTTCTTCGTTATATACAACACAAGTGTCTCTGATACCACTGTAGGAAAATCCCAGTGTGAGCATCACATGCCCACGGTGCGGAAAACAAAAATTTTTATTCCGGGACCTTCCCGAAAGCCAGGATCCATGTGACTATATAACAAAGTCAAACCAAAACGACCAAAGGAGACCGTCTCTAACGGTATCCACGCAGAGATCGGAGAACCTAACCGGGATAAACCCTTTGACCCGGGAATAGCTAGAACAAGTTGAAGACTGCTAGATCTTACCTTGTTCTTGGAGAGCTTAGGAGAAACGATGATGAAGAAGGAGAAGAAGAGCTTGAGAGTTGATGATCTTCGATGAAGATGAAGATATGAGAGGAGAAAACTATTTCCTTTTAAAACCTATCTTCTCTCTTCCAACGAACATCAATCCTTCTCAAACTTTCTTCCTAAGCCTTTTATATCTTTAACAATTAAAGATGTAATAAATGCTAAGGTGAGTCATTGACCCACGTTAGCTACTTTATATATATATATATATATAAAGTTAAAGCTTAAAGCTTCCTCCTCCATACACGTTTCACATATATATATATATATATATATATATATATATATATATATATATTCTTTAATTAATTAATTATATATATATAAATAAATGCTGAAGTGGTCCAGTCACACTAGGGTCGGTCCTACCGGCCTACCTGGTCCCGGTATGGGAAAAACTCCCGGAAATGTTTTTCAACAATATCGATGTCGCGATCTCATCGGGACATATCTCGATCTCATCGGGATCCATTTAGTCCGATTGCTCTCCATATATTGGATCTCTATCCAAAACTATTTTACGAATTCTCCGAGACACTCTTATGCGTGTGACCCATTAGGTTCCCGGTTATGTTGGTCACTTAGATTAACACTTAATCTGAGCAAGTCATGAGCGGTATCTAGCAACACATCATGACCCCCAATTGACCAGAAAGTAATTGGTTTGACGAATGAACATGTATTCATTATGGACCATATTACGAACCTTTCCATAGATAATTATCGTGCAATTCGTCCTTTCACCATGCTATACCCCACTTGGTTATGAGTATGGGCAATGTGTCAACTCTTACTAGACTGACTAAGTTAAATCTAGTCCAAGTGATATCAGTTCTTGTCTTGGGACTCATTACTTAATATGTCACTAAAGACGCTCTTCATGACATATATATACTCCAGTCAGAGATTTCCAAGTAATGACCCTGACAAGAGGCCATGGGTATCATCTTCTGCTATCACAGAAGTGGTGAATCCTTTATTGGCTACTCAATTATCTTCGAATACCTCAAGTTGTACCCAAGCACCACCCTATGAGCGACCTCTGTAAGGCAACAAGAAATGGAGTCAAAGCACATAATCAGTATCCAAGATATCCTTGAGTACCTCAAGTCTAAGGATACTTGCACCATTGCTATGATGAGATTATCACTGACATTAGAATAGTACATCCATATGATGATCTCATAGCAGGTCATCCAATGTACTTACTACCTCTAGTAAGCATCCACATCTCAACCCTAAATATCTCATTTTTACAGTTTCTGAGATCCACTGCTTGATCAAATCAAGGAGCTTGAGATGTGCTAGTCTTTCCGAATTACCGATGTCCAGTCTCAGTAATCCTATGACTAGGGATAATTTAGATACAGACATAATTGCACATGATAGGAATCTCAATAGTATGATCACATCATAATTTCCTTCATGCTATGTCATATATCATGGACTTCATTAATTTGCTTATAGATCAATATCCGTTCATAAATAATGAACAGCAAGTTAATAAAATATGCCTTTCTTTATTTATTCATAAAGACTGTACACAAATTTGTACAAAATGCGCTAAAGGCGATTGCGTTCAAGGCACTACTCTAACATATAATACATCTCATAATTTCAGAAACAAATCGAAAGAATATTTACAGGCCCAAACAAACCAAACAAAATACATTTTCGCGCAACACAAAACTCAGACTCTTTTGGCCACTGCGGTTGACTTGTCCCAGTCCTTAATCTCTTAGCTCCGAACCTACACGGGGCAAATCCACCGTGCTAAGCATATAGCTTAGTGAGTAATAACTAATCTATATTAACCGATTTGTAAAATGCGAAAGAATGCATTTGTAAGTATTTTATACTAAGCGAGTAATCTACGAACAGTGAGATCCTTCATAATCGAATAATCAATCGATATCGAATACGTAACAAATCAAACTATAAATCCATGAGCGAAGTGGGTAACGGACTTATACAGGAGATACCATAATTAGTATCGCGGAGAGACATATGTCTCGATATCAGGAGACACCAAAGTGTCAAATAACAGGAGCAGTTGCAGACCCTTCTAGGCATGCCTATTTACCCACAACTAGGACTTAACAGTTTTACAACAGAACAAGATCATTTCAGTCATTCATGTGCAGGCAAATAGCACTCCTAATAAATCAATCCTAGACATCATCTAGGTTGACTCACAAAATTTATCATTACCAAAATTTACTTACCTCAAGTACTTACACTGAAATTTTCTACCTATATTTCAGATCAAATTATCGACCAGATTACTTACCTAAATCGCACTTAGTGTTTATTGTCCCGACAATATCTGGCAGTGGTCTTTCCTCTATAATAGGAAACACGGACACAAATTATTATTGTGCTTCATTACTGTATGATAACTAAGTATGATGCATGTTCATGACAAATTTTAGGGATTAATCAACAACTCATAGTACCAAATGATCCATGAAGTTTCGTAAAATTAGCGATACAAAGAAGTATTCAAATGAAAGCAAGTCTTTATTAAATCTGAAAATGTACAAATTACATTAATTCTCAAATGCTATGCCAATAAGCAACATAACGATCATAGGACATGTTAAGAAGACAAAAGAGTGCGAAATGAATCATTTAGCTCTACACTAAGAATGAAACAAAGATACATAATAATAAGCGATAAAAAATGAAATAGCGGACAACATTTGAAATTTGGTTTCGTCAAGAATCACTTGTGAGGTAAGGGATGAAGTAAATGATGGAGGAGCGGTATCTATTTATAGAGCATTTTTGTAAACTAGTCGTTTTTGTACCGTTAACTAGCCGTTATACATTTTTGGGTGAAAAAAATACGTATGATTACTGTTCATAAATACATACGGTTACTGTTCACAAATACGTCTGATTCTTCGCTCACCAAAGACGTTGCCATTCAGAAGAAGACACATTGCTCACCGATTAATCGCTCACAATTCACTATTCTGCACTATTCACCGTCTTCAACCTCCGACTCTGAAACTTCTTTTTTTTTTCACCTTCCTTTAACTTCTTCACTTTACAACTAACCTATTTAGCAATTCTAACCTATCAGAATTATCCTAAGCTTCAAACATGATAAATCTAAACAAAAACAAAACAAAGATGTAACTCACAGATGATAAACTAAACTTACCGACTTTCCAAAGAAAACTCCAATAGCGGTGTTGGTGAGTGAATGACTTCGCTAACTCTCTATCGATGGATGGGTAAGGAGGCATTCAATGAGGAATAAACGATAATTGTTCGATTTAAATCGTTCTTTAGTAGGTTTAGATTGCGATACAGGTAATAAAATACTAATAGGTCCAAATAGTAATAAATAACCAAAATATTGTTATGAATCTTAGTTGTAATAATTACCCAACAAATACCCAAAGTTCAGAAGACTTAGAAAATTTACCAAAATTTAAATGAGAAAATAATGACTCTCAAAATAAATTGGCAACTCAAAACTAATCCTCCATTAATTTCTAAAATGTTTCAAGTATACAAAATTACGAAAATTATAATTATATTGTCCAAATCACTTCAAGTTTCATTAAACCAATTAACTTAGGAAAATGCCATGAATGCATGCCAAAATACTTATGTACAATTTAAGCCAATAGTTAATAAGCAAATAACAAACATATTTCGTACGAAATTTCTTTAATATTCTAACCCCTAATGTGGGGCATGTTATAACTCTTCACTCCTTAAGAAATTTAGTCCTCGAAATTCATACCGATCCGAATAATTGCGAGATCTTGGGCCTTCATGATTTCCTCTGGTTCCTGTGTTGATTCCTCAATTCCATGATGTTGCCGGAGGACTTTTACCAATGGTATTGTCTTGTTCGCAATTGTTTTACTTCTACGCTAATATGGAAATTGCGCCTTCTTCATATGACAAATCTGTTGTACAGAATCTCTTGCACGGAATCTTATGTGAGGCGCCGATCGGTATCTCCTCAATATAGAAACATGAAACACATCATGCGATCGGCCAATTTCTAGGAAGAGCTAATCGATAAGCTACGGTCCAACCTCTTCGTAATTTCATAAGGCCCAATGAATCATGGATCGAGCTTACCTTTTTCCAAACCGAAGTATGTATTTCCATGGTGATACTTTTAGAAACACCTTATCACCCACTTGAAACTCAATATCCTTCCTTTTAAATCAAGATAAGACTTCGCCTATCATGGCGACTTTCAATCTTTGTCGAATAATCTGAATCTTTTCTTCCGATCATCACAATGTACGGCCCAATCATCTTGTTTTCACTTAACTCCATCCAACATACCGGAGTTCTACACTTCTTACCATACAACGCTTCATAAGGTGCCATACCGATGCTCGCTCGATAGCTGTTGTTATAAGCAAACTCCATCAAAGTCGATAATTATCCCAACTCCCAGAAACTCTAACACACAACCCTCAACATATCTTCCAAAATCAGATAACTTGTTCGACATTGTCCATCATGCAGGGATGAAAAGCAAGATCTAAACTTAAGTTGAGTACCCAATGCTTCTGTAGAACTTTTCCGTAATCTCAAGTAAATCGAGGATCACGATCGAAATAATCGATAATGGTACTCCATGCAGTCTTACAATCTCATTCACATACAAATCTGCAAGCCTATCCAATGAATAGTCAGGACGAACAGGTAGAAAATGAGCAAATTTGGTGAACTTATCCACAATAACCCATATCGCATCATGTTTCCTTTGAGTAAGAGGAAGTCCAGTGACAAAGTCCATGGTAATGTTATCCCATTTCCATTGGGGAATAGGAATAGGATTTAACAAACCAGATGGAACCTAGTGCTCAGCCTTAACCTGCTGACATGTCAGACATTTTGCTACATAATCCACAACCTCCCGTTTCATACCTGACCACCAGTAATACTGCTTCAAATTTTGATACATCTTGTTTCCACCAGGATGCATTGTAAAGACTGTATTATGAGCCTCAAACAATATCTTCTTCTTCAGTTCATCATTAGCTGGCACACACAACCGGTCCTTATAATACAATTCACCATCACCCTGCACAGAAAAATCAGTCTGTTTACCTTCCTGAGTAGCCAAGATAAGTTGTTGTAACTTATCATCAGCTCTTTGAGCATTACAAATCTCCTGTCTCAACATGGGCCTTGCTATCAATTGAGCCATCAAGGCTCCATCAGATCCCAACTTCCATCCAATCTGCTTCAGTGATAAAGCCGAGATAGTCTTTCGACTTAAGGCATCTGCTACAACATTAGCCTTACCCGGATGGTAGTCTACAATACAATCATAGTCTTTAAATAATTCCAACCAACGCCGTTGTCTCAAATTAAGTTCCTTCTGAGTAAGCAGATACTTCAGACTCTTATGATCTGTAAAAATTCTACACCTTTCACCATACAGATAGTGTCGCCAAATTTTTAAGGCAAACACTACTGCTGCAAGCTCCAGATCATAAGTAGGGTAATTATATTCATGAGTCTTTAGTTGCCGAGAAGCATAAGCAACTACCTTCCCTTCCTGCATCAAAACACAACCTAACCCAATCCCAGATGCATCAGTATATAGAACGTACTCCTTACCAGAAGTAGGTTGAACTAATACAGGAGCTTCAGTAAGCATACATTTCAACCGATCAAAGCTACTCTGACATCTATTAGACCATTCATACTTCACTCCTTTCCGTAACAGTTTAGTTAAAGGGGATGCTATTACTGAAAACCCCTTAACAAACCGACGGTAATAACCAATTGCACCAGTAAAACTTCTCACCTTTGTCACGTTCCTTGGTGGCTTCCAATTAACAACCGCCTCTATCTTACTAGGATCAACTCTAATTCCTTCAGATGAGACAACATGCCCTAAGAATGATACCTCCTGAAGCGTAAATGACATTTACTCAACTTCAGATACAACCGCCTTTCTGCGCAGGTCTGAATACAATTCGAGATGGTCAATATGCTCATGTTCATTCTTGGAATAGACCAAGATATCATCAATAAACACCACAACAAACTAGTCCAGATAAGGCCTGAATACTCTATTCATCAAATCCATAAATGCTGCTGGAGCATTAGTTAACCCGAACGGCATTACTAGGAATTCGTAATGTCCATAACGGTTCTAAATGCGATCTTCAAGATATCCACATCCTTTACCCAAGCTGATAATACCCCGATCGCAGATCTATCTTCGAAAACACTCCCGCATCTCTCAACTGATCAAATAGATAGTCAATCATTGGCAGTGGATACCTATTCTTCATCGTGACCCTATTTAGCTGCGATAATCGATGCACATGCGCGATGTACCATCCTTCTTCTTCTGAGCAACACCGGTGCACCCCACGGTGATGCATCGGGTCTAATAAACCCTTATCCGTAAGTTCTTGTAATCAGTAACTTCAACTCCTTCAACTCAAGAGGAGCCATTCTATAGGTGCGCTAGATATCGAGCAATACCAGAATAACCCGATAGATAACTCCACTTCTCTCTCTGGAGGAAGCCGGGTAGTTCCTCAGAAAACATCCGAAACTCATTCACTATGTGAATATCAAGAAGTTTATCCTTACCACCTTCCTTACGGGAATCAAGTACAAATGCTAGATAAGCTTCACACCCCTTTCTTAGAAGCTTTTGAGCTTGCATAGCGAGATACTACATTAATCGAGCACGTGCAACCACCATGAAATACAAGCTCAGGTGGTCGGGCCTCCTCAAGAAAACTGTCTTAGCCTTTACGGTCAATTATTGCTGATGTTTAGACACTAATCCATACCTGTAATCGATCAAATTCGTGAAACGACAATTTAATCGATCTGCGATACTCACTTCCCGAATCATAGCTGGACAATTCCTAATCACCGATTCACCAAAGACACTACTACCCAGAGGACTAGTCACATGCATGTCATATTCTAACCGATCTATAAGTATCTCCTTATCAAACATTTCTCCAAAGCCGAGATATATGAATGTGAAGATCCGGATCAATTAATGCATACAATTCGTAACCAAAGAGAGAAATCATACCAACAATGACATCGGTGCATCCCGATCCTCACGAGCTTCGGTCATAAGCTCATTTGAAGGCGAAAACACGGTGTGGTCGATTCACGATTTCGAAAAGTAGCTCGGATTAGCCTGCTCGATTATATCCCTCGACCTCTTCCTCGACCTCTGTTCCCAACTGAAACATGCGAAACCTCTCCACTAGCTTGTGTCATCCCAGACTGTCTCAGAGGGCAATTTGCAATCATATGCTCCGTACTGCCACACCGAAAACATGCACCTGTAGCTCTCCAGCAGACACCCCAATGGTGAATAGAGCAGTGTGGGCACTCTGGAGCACTAGAACCTCAACTCCCAGAGGAACCCCTACTAGAGGCAGTCGGTGTAGGAAAGTTTTGTGGCTTTCCCCTCATCACAGATCTCTGAGCAACTCTCGGTGCAGATGAACTACTTTCCCGACTTCGTTTCCTTGAAGACTGACCTCCTCTATTAAAGCCTCTTCTTTGACTTCTTTCTTTCCTGATCGTCTCTTGTCTTTCTATTTTTATTGCAGCCTGTACCAACTGATGGTAAGTAACTTGTTGTGACATAGAAAACGCTGCCAGATGCTCCTTGATCGAATCATGCAATCCCTCCTCGAATTGATGACATCGGAACTCTTCAATTAGTACAGATGCAGGGGCATATTTACTGAGCCGATTAAACTCTCGATCATACTCAGCAATAGACAAACTCTTCTGCTTAAGATTCAGGAATTGCTTCCACCGATCCTTTCTGTAAGCTTCCATCACATACTTAGTTCTAAATTCTTGGGCAAAGAATTCCCAAGTCAGAGGCACCGATGAATCGAGGACTCAGAAACAAATTTCTACCATTCATAAGCAGCTCTCAAGAAGGGAAACAGACGCGATGAACCATCCTCTGCTGGACAACTAATCTCATCCAGTACCCTCTTCACCTTCTCAATCGTAACTCGCCCCTTCAGATTCCTCAGAGATGTCCCCGAAAATTCTTACCCATACTTCCTCGGTTGATCAATCGAGCCTTAGGTGTTGCCATTCGATGCAACAAGGTCATCATATCTGGGATAGCTTATTCAAAGCTTCTCGGCGAGCTAGAGGAGGAGGTGGAACCTCACTTCTCCTCGATTGACCTTGATGGTCTGGTGTTTTCGAACGTGTTTGTCCGGTGATTACTCAAAGAACTTTGTCAACAATCTCGTGAGATCCTTCCATCGTGCTTACTATAGACAAAACATGGGACACCATTAGGCCATAACACAACGTAAACACTCAACAAAGAAACAATAGGCAAGTATTGGTTAAACCGAACCGCCTAAACCAAAGCGCTCGATACCAAAAGATGTAACACCCAAATACCCCACAGGAGGATAAATGGATGCCACCCAAGGCAGACAAACAAATCAAAACGTTTCACATGCATTTTAAAAACTAAACGTAAACACATATAATACATCTCATAATTTCGAAACAAATCGAAAGAATATTTACAGCCCAAACAAACCAAACAAAATACATTTTCATGACACAAAACTTCAGACTCTTTTGGCCATGCGGTTGACTTGTCGATCCTTAATCTCTTAGCTCAGAACCTACACGAGGCAAATCCACCGTGCTAAGCATATAGCTTAGTGAGTAATAACTAATCTATATTAACCGATTTCAGAAAATAGAAAGAATGCATTTCGTAATGATTTTATACTAAAATGTAATCTACGTATACAAGAGATCCTTCAAAATCGAATAATCAATCGATATCGAATACGTAACAAATCAAACTATAAATCCATGAATGTAGTGGGTAACGGGACTTATACAGAGATACCATAATTAGTATCGGCGGGAGAGACATATGTCTCGATATCGAGACACCAAAGTGTCAAATAACGAGAGCATTGCAGAGACCCTTCTAGGCATACCTATTTACCCACAACTAGACTTAACAGCTTTACAACGAACAAGATCATTTCGGTCATTCATATGCGTGCAAATAGCACTCCCTAATAAATCAATCCTAGACATCATCTAGGTTGACTCACAAAATTTATCATTACCAAAATTTACTTACCTCAAGTACTTACATGAAATTTTCTACCTATATTTCAGATCGAAATTATCGACAGTATTATTTACCTAAATCAGACTTAGTGTTTATTGTCCGATAATATCTGGCAAAGGGTCTTTCCTCTATAATAGGAACACGGACACAAATTATTATTGTGCTTCATTACTGTATGATAACTAAGTATGATGCATGTTCATGACAAATTTCTGGGATTAATCAACAACTCATAGTACCAAATGATCCATGAAGTTTCAGGAAATTAGCGATACAACAAGTATTCAAATGAAAGCAAGTCTTTATTAAATCTGAAAATGTACAAATTACATTAATTCTCAAATGCTATGCCAATAAGCAACATAACGATCATAGAACATGTTAAGAAGACAAAAAGAGTGCGGGCTGAATCATTTAGCTCTACACTAAGAATGAAACAAAGATACATAATAATAAGCAGTAGACAAAAAAATGAAATAGCGGACAACATTTGAAATTTGGTTTTCGTCAAGAATCACTTGTGAGGTAAGGGATGAAGTAAATGATGGAGGAGCGGTATCTATTTATAGAGCATTTTTGTAAACTAGCCGTTTTTGTACCGTTAACTAGCCGTTATATATTTTTGGGTGGAAAATACGATGACTATCGCTCATAAATACGCATCTGATTCATTGTTCACAAATACGTCATTTTCATCGCTCACCAAGACGCATTTGCCATCAGAGCAAGACACCGCTCATGAAATAATCGCTCACAATTCACTATTCTGCACTATTCATCATCTTCAACCTCCGACTCTGAAACTTCTTTTTTTTTTCACCTTCCTTTAACTTCTTCACTTTACAACTAACCTATTTAGCAATTCTAACCTATCAGAATTATCCTAAGCTTCAAACATGATAAATCTAAACAAAAACAAAAACAAAGATGTAACTCGTGTATGATAAACTAAACTTACCAGCTTTCCAAAGAAAGCTCCAATAGCAGGTGTTGGTGAGTGAATGACTTCGCTAACTCTACTGATGGATGGGTAAGGGAGGCATTCGGTGAGGAATAAACGATAATTGTTTGATTTAAATCGTTGTTAGTAGGTTTAGATTACGTATCTGATTAATAAGCAGCTAATAGGTCCAAATAGTAATAAATAACCAAAAATATTGTTATGAATCTTAATTGTAATAATTACCCAACAAATACCCAAAGTTTGAAGACTTAGAAAATTTACCAAAATTTCACGAGAAAATAATGACTCTCAAAATAAATTGGCAACTCAAAACTAATCCTCCATTAATTTCTAAAAATGTTTGAAGTATAAAAAAATTACGAAAATTATAATAATACTGTCCAAATCACTCCGAAGTTTCATTAAACCAATTAACCCAGAAAATGCCATGAATGCATGCCAAAACACTTATGCACAATTTAAGCCAATAGTTAATAAGCAAATAACAAACATATTTCGTACGAAATTTCTTTAATATTCTAACCCCTAATGTGGGGCGTTACATATAAAGCCTTATGAAGTCTATAGACATAATCTGGATACTTAACATCATCGAAACCAGGAGGTTGCTTAACATACACCTCTTCGTCTATAAAACCATTCAGAAACGTGCTTTTCACATCCATCTGAAAAAGCTTTATATCATGACAAACAACATATGCCAGCAATATCCTAATAGTTTTAAGTCTTGCTACTAGAGCATATGTCTCATTATAGTCTATTCCTTCTTGCTGATTATAGCCTTGTGCTACTAATATGGCTTTATACCGACTTACTCTTCCTGATTCGTCTAACTTATTCTTAAAAACCCATCTAGTTCCTATAATGGATTTCTTCGAGGGTTTAGGAACCAAGGAACAAACTTTGTTCTTAGTAAACTGGTTCAGCTCTTCTTGCATGGCTAAAATCCACGCTTCATCTTGAAGAGCTTCCTCAATCTTCTTAAGCTCTATTTCAGAGATAAAAGCTAAATTAGCTTCTCTTCTGAATTTGGACCTTGTTCAAACTCCTTCTGAGGTCTCTCCAATAATTAACTCTTCTGGATGAGAACTCTTATATCTCCAATCTCTTTTTAAGCCAAGAGTCTTTGGAATATCCTCAACCTTGTCTAACTGAGTTTCTGATGATGGAGCTTCTTTAGTATCACCTAAGGGCCTTGAAGGGCTTTCACTATCCATGTCATCTTCCTTACTTGGTTGGAAACTATCATCAAACTTGACATGAAAAGTCTCCTCAACAGTCTTCGAGGTAAGATTGTAAATCCTAAAAGCCTTCGATGAAAAAGAGTAGCCTAGAAAAATACCTAGATAGGTCTTTGAATCGAATTTATCTAACAACCCCTTTGTATTCAGTATAGAGCACTTGCAACCAAATGGATGAAAGTAAGATATATTCGGTCTCCTTCCATTCCATAACTCATAAGGAGTTTTCTTTAATAAAGGTCACATCAATATTCTATTCTGAATATAACATGTTGTATTCACAGCTTCTGCCTAGAAGTACTTAGGAAGATTCATCTCACATAGCATAGTTCTTGCCATCTCTTGAATCGTCCTGTTCTTCCTTTCGACAACTCCATTCTGCTGTGGAGTCCTAGGAGCAGAGAAATTGTGGAAAATTCTATTCTCCTCACAGAATATTCTAAACTTCTCATTCTCAAATTCTCCACCATGATCACTCCCGATACTCGCTATAGACATTCCTTTTTTATTATGTAACTTTCTAGAAAGGGTCCTAAAACACTTAAAAGACTCATCTTTGTGTGACAAAAATAATATCCAACAAAATCTAGTAAAGTCATCAACAATAACAAGTCCATATTTCTTTCCTCCAAGACTTATCATCCTAGTTGGACCAAATAAATTCATATATAACAACTCTAGAGGTCTAGAAGATGTTACAGTATTTTTAGAAGAAAACGATGTTTTGACTTGTTTTCCTTTAAGACAACTTTCACAAAAGAAATCTTTGTCAAAACTTATTTTTGGTAAACCTCTTACCAAATCATGCTTTAACAACTTTGAAATATGTTTGAAACTGACATGACCTAGCTTTTTATGCCAGATTAGTCTTTCTTCTTCAGTTGATAGAAAACATGAAACATTTTGATTTTAAAAATCTTCTAAGTCAATTTTGTAAAGATTATTTCTTCTCTTGGCAGAAAAGAATATAGACCCATATTTGTTTCTGACTTCACAAAAACTTTGATTGAACGTAACTTCAAAACCAGAATCACACAATTGACTGACACTAATCAAATTGTGTTTCAGACCATCAACAAGCAGCACATTATCAATGCATACAAGGGAATCTTTACCTATTTTACCGATTCCAATTATCTTGCCCTACTGGTTGTCTCTGAAAATTACCGATCCTCCCTTCTTATACTGAAGATTTAGGAACATAGAACTTCTTCCCGTCATGTGTCGCAAGCATCCACTGTCCAAATACCAATGGTGCTTGATGCCTCTTCCAAAGAAGGATATCTGCAGGAGATACTATTTTATTCTTTGGTATCTAAATTTTCTTGGGTCCTTTTGAGTTAGTAAAATGCACAGAATGATAATGATGCATTTTATAAGATTGTTAATGAAAATTTTGAAACTTCTTTTTTTGAAAGAAAAACTTTCTTTCATGTTGAGGGTTATTTCTCGTAAACCCTAATTCGGTTTTATCACTCGGATGTCTAATTTTACCTAATATCTCATTTATTTTCTTCGTACTTTCAATGAAACTCGCTAGATCAGCTGAAAGATTCTTAATCCTAAGCTTCAATTGATTGAGCTCTTCAGATCTATCTACAACTTTCTTTTTCTTACTTTCCTTTACTTGCTTTTTCAAGCAGGTATTTTCTCTCACTATTTCTTCCGTATGTTTGAGGTTTTCTACATACTTTTTCTTTAACAGTTTGCACTGTTTCAGAATAGCATGAGAATCTTCTTATAGTTCCGAATATGCATTATGTAAGTCATCATATTTAGAAGTTACCTCCTCATCACTTTCCTCCTCGGTTACTAGGCAAATGTTTGCATGCTTTGATGTTTCCGAGCTTGTATCTGATTCAGATGAATCTAGATCCTCCCAAGTTGCCATCATGCTTTTCTTGCCTTCTCTACTCTTCTTTGGTTTCTTCTTTAGAGTTGGACACTCGGACTTGTAATGTCCAGGTTTGTTACACTCGTAGCATAGGATGGATGTCTTTTCTACTTTTCCATCATCTTTGCCGTTCTTCTTGAAGAATTGACTTCCTTTGGACTTTTTCTTCCACATTCGTCTGATCTTCTTTGAAATGAAAGATAGCTCGTCATCTTCATCACTAGACTCCTGTTCTGACTCACTGGAATCATCATTCTTGGATTCTTCAATCCTCAGCGCTTTTGATGGATTCCTCTTTCTTTGAGTTTTACGATTCTTTTGTCCAGCTTTTAGTGCTATCGACTTGTCCCGTTTGGTCATGTATCTTCAACGATCCAAGTAGTTCATCAAGTTTTAATACGCTTAAGTCCTTAGCTTCCTGCACAGCAGTAACTTTTAGTCTCCACCTCTTTGGTAGACTCCTCAAGATCTTACGCACATGATCTTGATTATCGTAAGTTCTTCCGAGAGCTTTTAATCCATTGATAATTGTTTGAAATCTTCCAAATATTTGATCAATAGATTCTTCATCTTTCATCTTGAAAAGCTCGTACTGGTGCATAAGAATGCTTATCTTGGATTCTTTGACTTGGTTTGTACCCTCATGTGCGATAGATAACGTATCCCACATCTCCTTCGCAGATCGCATCCGTGGACTTTGTCGTACTCACTTCGCTAGGCACAACTCAAGAAAACTTCGCTTTGGAATTGGTTGAAATCAGATTTTGATCAGCCGTCCATCTAATTCGTGGAATGAGATTTCCTTCTTCATCAGTTGGTGTGTATGGTCCATTCTCTATCACGTCCCAAAGGTCAATATGAGTAGATTCGATAAACAACCACATTCTGTCTTTCCAGTAGTGGTAGTCTTCTCAGATTGAGCGGAGGTCTAGTGGACCGAGGCACCTTCCGCAATGTATGTATGTGATTCTGCCATAATCTTTAATCCACACGTTGTTAATGTGATCCTTGGACACCAAGCTCTGATGCCAATTGAAGTGAATCACACGTTAATACAAGGCTTATTATACGATGTATAAATGCACAAGAAGGGGGGTTGAATTGTGTATTTCCCCTTTTTAAAAATCCTTTAAAAAATGTTTTGTTAAAAGACACTTGTTCTTTCTACAAGAACTACTGTAAATCAAAGTTATAAAATGTTTTTCGAAAACTTGTTAAAAACTAGTAAGATCGAAACTTTGAAAGATAGAGAGATAAGGATAGAGAGTTGTAGGCACAACAATTTTTATACTGGTTCACCCCAAACCGTGGGCTACGTTCAATCCTCAGAAGTCTTTCTGAGATTTCACTATCTCTCAACAACTTTACACGTATTCTTTTTATTTAAGCCTCTTCAGGTCTCTTTACAATCAGTATTCTTTCACACTTAACCTCTATAGGCTATCTGTACAACTTTCTTACAGAAAGGTTTTTCGAGCTTTGTTACAGTAAGATAGCTCTAGACAAATCGCACAAAAATTTCTCTCAAGTATTGACAGCTTTTGTAACGTTCATGTGTATAACTCTGCAATCTTCGACTTCGACTTATATTTATAGTCTTCGTTTGCAACTGCTTCTTGATTCTTGCTTCTTGCTTCTTTAATCTTGTTTCTTGAAAGAATTGGTTATTCAGTTGAGTTCTGTAACTAACTCAAACTGATTCTTGAATCAGACACGATTCACTTCCATATGCTTTTCATCGTCTGCTTTTGCTTCCGTCTGCTTTTGCTTCCATCTGCTTTTCAATAGCTTCCGTCTGTTTTTCTTCTTTCGTCTGATTTTCAACTTCCGTATGTTTTTCTTCTTTCGTCTGCTTTTCAGCTTTCGTCAGTTTTTCTCCTTTCGTCTGCTCTTTAGCTTCCGTCTGTTTTTCACTCTTTCATTATTTGTGCTTCATCAAAATCATTTATGTAAAGTCCTTTTGACTTAACATAACTTATAAGAAATAAGAAAATTAAATTAAATAGTTGTAGCTAACTCAAATATTTGATTTATGGTTTAGTCTTTTTCATTAAACTCATTGTTATCATTTAATTGATATAAAATGATATCTTACCTAGTCAATTAATGGTAAGTTATGATTTGAATGCTATGTTTGAATCAATTAATTTAGGAAAATTGTGTTTTGTTATGGTCATCCTAATTAGTTTCAGACTAATTGTTTGAGTTGTGACTTATTCTTTTTAGACCATAGTTAAAGTTACAGTTAGATAAGATCCTTCTCTTAAATCAGAGTTAGGTAAAATTGAATTTCGTAACTTTATACTCATTTTTTATTTTAATTATTTGTTAACTTTATTTTATTAGTTAATTAATCATAAACCTCCCATTTTATTTTGTTAGTTAAAATTAAAAATAATATCTAATTCTTTTAGGATTTAACCTAGTTCATGATTACTATAATAGTTTAGTGAATCATAAATTAATTTTAAGGGCGTCAACAATCATTCAAAATTTTGTTGTCATAGCCAAGGAATTATTTTAGTTTCTTTACTTTATTTTACAGTTTATTGCTAATTTATTGTCTTGTATGACTCTTTCTTCACATATAGATAAGTTACAATAAAATCCAAAGATTGAGAAAATAATATGTTATTTAAGGAAAGAGATTAAACAAGGAAAAATTCAAAGTAGAGGTAGATTTAACAATTGAAAAAACTTTATTTTCCAAGAAGTTGAAGAGTGTTGCATGCATTTTTATCATTAGAATTAATGTCGTTTCCCTTAAATTCTGGATCAATTATTGGGTTTTATACATATTTTACCTGCTAAATTGCTTGGTTCGCCTGAATTTGCATTTATAATTGTCTCGTTTAATTTGTAAAAAATGGACTTATTTTTAATTGAAAAAGAACTACAAAAGTCCAAGTCGAAACGTTGTCGCAGAGGGAAGCATTGGAGAAAAGTAGAAACGCAAGGCATGACGCTTCCAACAGACAAGAGGAGAAGAAAAATCACGCACAGCCACATTGATTAAGGCTGCTGGTGGAGATAAATAACGCTAGCTACTGTGGACATGAGGGGCAAATCACGCATGCATCTAAGGGGAAGCTACATCACGCTACAGACCATCACGCAGAAAAAAATCACAAAACATCTATAGGGGAGGCGTGAACACGAGCTAGGAGACCCACCACGCCACAAGGCATTCACGTTATACACAATTAAAAACAAATAGACTTCAATGTTGGCAGCTGTAAGGGACAAAAGAAGGAGAGTGCGTGACCCACCAGGTGGAGGAGAAAACAACGCAAGACATCAAACTACAGTGGATCCAGACCTTCACAACATTAACCCACGTAGTCATAGAGACCCACCAAGGAAGCTCCACCATAAAAACAATGCAAAAGGGGACCACACGCCGACCCACAAAAGGAAGAAAATCGCGTAACTTTTGGGAGGAGACACCAATGTCAACGCTGAAGAGTGGAGGTGTGAGCTGAAAGGGAGAGAAAACCAACGTGGCAGCTGGTTGTTTAGAAGAAAACGAACTTCACTTGGAGAGAGGGAGGAACTCACGCAAGGGCTCCACCAAGCACTAAGCTACAATCATCTTGGACACACAAAAAAAACAAAAGGAAGACAAGCACTCACTCATTTTTTCAGCTGGGGGACGTAACACCAAAGAACATGGGGGCTCCACTTTTCTTTAAAAAACACTCTCCATTAACGTCATATTCAGCACACACAAGGGGGCTCCATTCACTCATATTCATTAAACTCTCCAGCACTCACAAAAAGGAAAGAAAGGCACGCACATTAAAGGAGGGACTCACTCATTATCATTTTATTATTCTCTCCACTCACTTGGACTCACTTTGCTATCAACGTTACAAACCAAGAGGGCTATCGACTTTACAACACCAAGAGTGGGGTATACGTGACAGACCAAGAGTCTCACCAAGGATTCATTCTTCATTGATTATCCAACACTCACGCTACATTGAAGCAACAACGCACACACCATCAGCTTGAAGACTCCACGCAAGGACGCAACATTAGGGAGAGGCGCAAAATAATAAACACAAAAAGGGAGACTTAAAAACCCATTTATTCTCTGTTTATTATTTAGTGTCTCATATGATGTTTGTTGACTTTAATGTTTGTGGTTTTCATCCTACCATGAGTGAGTAGCTTCCCTAAAGTTTCAAGGTTGGGCTAAAACTTTTAGCCAATTTTATGGACTAAATCTCGGTTGATTTATTTGTATGGATTTTTGGATTTGATTTCTCTGTTTTGAAATTGATTTTGCTGGTATTGTGTTTGGCCAACCATTACTTGATGTTAGTTGTTAATTAAAGAACCGATAGGTGAAAATTGATAACAGAACTCCAAACAGGGAACTTGTAAATTTCAGATTTAGACATAAACTGAATTTATGAGAGAAAAAACCAGGTTAGCAAAGAACTTAATGGGTTATGCTTGATTGCTAGTTTACGATAGTAAATTAGGATTATTACGTAACCCTCATTTGATACCTTGAAAAAAGATCTAAGAAACTCTAGGCTCAATCTTCTATCAACCAAAAATTCGCCTCATAAATTAACCCGAGTAAAAGTCTATAGAAAACGCTAAAAGTGGAACCATCCTTGAAGCTTACCATCTTCCATTCGAATTAACCCCTAGAGATATTTACATTTTTCTTTAGCTTTGATTTTGTTATTTTTGCTAGTTAAATTTCTTAATTCAATTCCCTTTTCTTACAAAATCGCTAGTCCAATTAATTGAGTGATCCAAGCCTAGTTCTTACACAATTACTCCCTGTGGGACGATATTATACTGTACTACTTGAGACCCGTGAACTTGCGGAACCACATCAAGTTTCTTGGCGCTTTGTGGGAGTAATCCACGAGTAATATTAAGCGCATGATTGTTTGGTTATATTGGACATTTTTGTTTTTCTTTTCTTTTCTTATTTTGTGTTAATAGATTTTGTTAGAATTAATTTTTGTTTTATTTGTTCGCTTTACTGTTTACTTTTTATTTTGCATTTTCTGTACCTTGCGTTTGATCTTGCTTTGTTATACTTAGTCTATGCGAAAGTCCGTTAGTGCTGAAGAATTATTATTTGATTATGAAATCGAGAAGACAGCTAAGGCACTAAGGAAGGAAGCAAAAGCTAGAAAAGCACGGGCAAGTGCATTTAACGCACAACTTGCGCAAGAACGCCAGATCGAACCCGAACTTACTACAATTTTTCCAACAGGAGAGGCAGTAGAATCAGAAATGGCCGAACAAAATCAGCGAACGATGCGCGAACACGCAGTCCCAGATTTTAGAGAATTTCGCCCAAGCATTACAAGGCCTCCTGTGCAAGCAAATAATTTTGAGTTAAAACCTGGCCTTGTACAAATGGTTCAGCAGAATCAGTTCGGAGGGCACCCAACAGAAAACCCGCATGTCCACCTACAGCAATTTTTGGAGATTTGTGAAATGCTGAAGCAAAACGGGGTACCTGAGGATGCAATAAGGCTTCAATTGTTTCCTTTTTCTATGAGAGATCAAGTTAAGGATTGGCTCCATTCATTACCACCTAATTCGATAAACAATTGGCAAGAGTTATCTAGAGCTTTTATGGTTCAGTATTTTCCACCCGGGAAGACAACAAAGCTTAGAAGTGAGCTTACCTCATTTTAACCCAAAGAAGATGAGTCGTTGTACGAAGCATGGGAGAGGTATAAGGAGCTTTAACATAAATGTCCACATTATGGTGTACCGAAGTGGATGATTGCGCAAATATTCTATAACGGAGTTTCTCCGGTTATGCGAAGTACAATCGATGTTGCGGCTGGAGGTGATTTAATGGACAAGAATGAAGACGAGGCTTTCATGTTATTGGAGAAAATTGCCTACAACAACTATCAGTGGAACAATGATCGGAAAGAGGTTAAGCAAGAAGGGAAGAAACCTCAAGGAGTCTTCAAATTAGATGCTTTTACCTTGTTGAATTCAAAATTTGAAGCTCTTTCAAGGAAAGTAGATAAGTTTGTTGCAGCTGCTGTGAGTAATGTGAATGCCTTACAAGATCAAGATTTTGGGACGAGTATGGGTACAGAATTTCAGAACATTGGGCAAGAATTTGGGGCTGAACATATGAATTTTGTAGGAAATTATGGACAGAAGAACTGTAGCACCCCACTCCCGTGAGACCCGAACCCGACATCGACGGTGATATCCGAGCCCGCGACCTGCGAGGGTGGCATGCTAGAGCAGTCAATGCAGTGTAAAAACTCATTATGATATTTTTTTAAGCGAATGAGTGCTGAAATTAAGAATAAACGATTGGCCCGTGATACGAAAACCCATTTTAGTCATACACTTTATCAAAGATCACTTTTCAAACAATATTTATCAATTAGGCCTCAAACAATTCGATATTATTTTTACGGAATATAAATTTACACATAAGTCAAAATAACACAAATGTAGACGTGGCGATCCCGACATCAAACACCGACTCTCTTGTAGTAATCATACTCCGGTTCAAGAACGGGTACTCTTCAATTCTGAAAAATATTTGCAATGTTGGGTGAGTTTGCGAACTCGGTGAGAAACCATCATCGATGGTTCACTCAATTCATGCATATTCAATCAATTTACCAAATATCACATACTATCACAATTCACAAATGTAAAGCATATCGCCTTTCATACCATCCATATTTAGTCATACCATTTATGCAATGAACATGTGACACTTTTCATTTTCGTTTCGTTGTTGTGACTCAAGGCTCAAACCGTCCCCGAGAACGGGCACATTGCGTTGAGCCTGGCTCAAAAAATATTGAGCTTGAAGCCTGGTACATCGAGCCCGAGGCTCGAATACGTTGGACCCGAGGTCATGCGCTGAAATAAAGCTCTCATATACGTTAGGCGTGATATGCCCCGATACGGTGGTTCCGGCCACAATCGCTTTTATCGATCATGTCATCATGCATGGATGCATATGCTCTAATTCCCATTTACTGATCGGTTATAGTTCGGTGACCAATTTCGTTTCTTGGACCTTGGTCCGTGTTTGATCATATACATTTACAAATTCTTGCATCCAACCATATCATATCAAAAGTCACATTCAATGTATCAAAAGCAGATAATTAACACTTCAATATAAATTTCATTTCCTCGGACCTTTGGTCCAAATCTCAATGCAAACATTCACAAACAAGCGATACACACAAGTAGCACTTCGATAACAAGTTTCCAATACTTGGACACTTATGGTCCGAAATCAATCAAAAACAAACATACATAATCCCTCCATTATCTCCACATGGCATATCCACATCATTTTCATCACATATAGATTGAGGAACCAACTAGGTTACTCACCTATTACTTCCGAGCTATTGCCGGGAAGTCTCTGCAACATCGGTAGGTCGACGCTCCAACTGTGCCTCTATAACAAGCAGAGAGGAATCCGATCACTAATTATCCAATCCGAAATAGTAATAATGCACATGTAAGTGTATAATGCTTGTTCATGAGATTTCCGGCCCTAAAGCCAAAATTTCCCATAATAAAAATTCCAACTAAAATTCGAAAGCTATAGCCACTGACAGCACTCAATTTGGACCTCAAACGGTTCAAAAATAAATAAAATAGTGATCACAGAACAAGTACCCGGGGCCACGTCAATTTCTCGGCTAAAAATTCTCAATTTCTCACAAAATGAAATTCAATGTGTTACCAATCCGATGCCTCAAGAATCAGGTCAATCGGACGCCGGACGGAAAAGAAATTGACAAAAGAAACCAAAATTCAATTTAAACAATTAATTATATACCTAACCCTTATTCCCTTCTTTAATTTCTTAATTTCAAGCCAACTTTCAACACCAATAACTCATTGCACACAATTCAAAAAATTACCAACTATATCTCATTGGAAAGATCATGAAACCCTCTACAATTCTCAAGAAGACCATAAAAATCAATTTCACCCCTAAGGGTGTCAAAAATCCTATCAAACCTACTGCCTACTCAAAACCTCTCAAACATTGCATAACGCTTCGATTGTTTCTTGTGCTTTCTCGAACCATTCACCTATAATCATTCGATTTCCCATTCTAACCTTTCAATTACTCTTTCAATACGCTCTTGCTAGAACATAAAGCTTCGATCATTCCTTACATTTTCACTAACAGTCCCCGTAATGAGTATCACCCATATTTCTTAATTTGAACTATACCTATCATTTTCCTCAACAATTGGAGTTAATTCCCGTTCCTCAATACGGTTTACAATTTCTACATCCTCACTTCGGGTTTTGCCAATCCGCTTTGATGCACACCGACTTTGAAATTCCCATAGCTAATAATACTTTCTTTTGCCCCCCCCTTTTTCAGTTCGATTATGAACATAATACACTAGATTTGATAACCTTATTACCCCTATTACCCGAATTTTGATCTTCTGCAATTAAATTTATTTATCTATTTATTTATTTCTTTGCTCAATCCCTTGAATTGCACCATTAGCTTAGTTTGGAGTAATCAACCGCTGAATCCTTTTCAAATCATTCAAATGCACGAAATAACTCAATCGGTATCGATTTGCATATTCATAGACATCTCTAAACTATTTATGTACGATTAATATCTCCAAGCTTCTAGGCCACACTCAGTGTAACAAATTTCTAATCATCAATCAGAATACCGCCCATGGACTCATATTTGTCCCAAGGTGTATAAAATCACTTTATCCAATTTCCATAGATCACATCAGAACCCTTACAGGAGCACTTCAATATAGATAGTAAATTCTTCAAACGTCTCCTTTATGATCATCAGTCATAACATTCACATGTTTTCCTCAGTTATTCTTGTCGATTCGCTAAACCAGAAAATCTTTGACGATTGATGAACGCATCCAGCATTCCATTAGTTCTAATGAATTCCAAATTCCGCATACACATATCTTTTGAACTTTCGCATTTTGGAACTTTCGCATTTTATCAATACCAATATCTTGATTAATTCTTCCAATATCCCATGTTCGCATACTAATTCATCCCTTATTTCACTCTTATGAAACTTGCATGACAACCAATTTCCTCACCTATACCAATTTATCTATTTCTTATGCTTATATCCATTATCCACTCCAAACACAATTGAGCCATGTTCCTTTTCAGTAATACAATAAACTTCTTATACCCATAGTTAATTCATATAACTTGTTAATTATCGAACGTCTCCAATGAGGAACAATTTTCGTATAATTTATCTCATCATAACATATTCTGCCACATGTTCCTTATCTTCATTTCTCCACATAACTCAATTTATTCACGATAGGTCACCCACTGACTTGAACAAACAATCGTTATGTCGATCTCATACTTTCAAAACACATGACCCTTTAATCCCCTCAAGTTCGCAATTAATATTTCCTTAATATTCAATAATTCTCTTACATAATCATAGTCATCTCATTAATGTAATGTACACTCTTTCAGTAACATAGTTTAGCTCTTACGCTAGAGTCTCTGCTAGATGTAATACAAATCAGTTACTCTTGATACTTCACGAAGATAAATTTCTGAAGGGCACTTAAACAATTTCATTTCCTTTAATATCTTGACATACATCACCCTGATCGTCACACCTTATCTAACAATATATATATGCTCATTAATTTGCCCGTTAATAGCTCATACTGCTAAGAACACCGTAATCTCATTTAATTTTCGATAACCATTCTCTTTTTGGTACCAATTCTTGATCATGGGGACCTTACTATATTCATGTCCCTCTTTTTATTCCCCTCAAGCTCATTACCGATGCTAACATCTTTAACTATATCACTTCTTTCTCAATTGATCATTCCGAGCATTCTCATGCCTTACTCTCACTCATTTTGAACTTGAGCTACCGGCATTATAATCGGAACTTACGTAATAGGCCACTGATTACCTCCTATATCATATTCACGCAAATTATTTATTATTATTTATTTATTTATTTATTTGACAAGACTTCTGGCTAGCAATTATCCATTAACTTATCAATTACAACTTAACATTTCCACTTACCATAGGGCTCCCATAATCAGGTGTGCGTTACTTAGGCAGATCAAGTGAACCCGAACAACTTTTTCATCTACCAATTTCATTGTCTTACATTTCAATCTTTTCATTATGGCATTATACCCATATATTTCCGCACTCAAATCAATATCACAGATATGAAATCATTCTTGATTTTGCACTTAGTATATTTTGACTCCAAATCACCAATTCTTATATATAACTCTCATCACGGTAATCAATCCCAATTGTAACTTCTTTATTGTCATTTACCTTATACACTGGAAATCTTACCATTGTCACATCTCTATTTTCCTCTATGAATTCACAACTTCAATGATCTACCCAATATAACTCTAATATTGTATTTCACAAGATATCCGTCAATACTAGTACACTAACTATTCATCCGTGCTGGTTGAACCATACACTTTTCCTATTTTGCGATATCAATTACTTCCTTTTCTCACATTCTAACACATTATCCTTTTTCTCACCTTTTCTAACCGCTTAAACGACTAAGACATACTTATGCCTACGACTCACATACTACACTGGGGATCAGTTGTCACTGTCTGCCGTGACATGACTTCAATGCATGTAACTTGACACTTCTTTTTTTTTTTCAGAAAGCCCATGTAAGATTGTACTTCTGGGCTCTGATACCACAAATGTAGCACCCCACTCCCGCGAGACCCGAACCCGACATCGACGGTGATATCCGAGCCCGCGACCCTCGAGGGTGGCATGCTAGAACAGTCAATGCAGTGTAAAAACTCATTATGATATATATTTTTTTGAAGCAATGAAAAGTGAAATTAAGAATAAGCGATTCGGCCCGTGATATAAAACTCATTTCATCATACACTTTATCAAAGATCACTTTCAAACAATATTTATCAATTAGGGCCCTCAAAAATTCAGTATTATTTTGTGGAATATAAATTTACACATAAGTCAAAATAACACAAATGCTGGGACGTGAACCGATCCCGACATCGAACACCGACTCTCTTGTAGTAATCATACTCCGGTTCGATGCGGGTACTCTTCAATTCTGAAAAATATTTGCAATGTTGGGTGAGTTTGCGAACTCAGTGAGAAACCATCATCGATGGTTCACTCAATTCATGCATATTCAATCAATTTACCAAATATCACATACTATCACAATTCACAAATGTAAAGCATATCGCCTTTCATACCATCCATATTTAGTCATACCATTTATGCAATGAACATGTGACACTTTTCATTTTCGTTTCGTTGTTGTGACCGTGCGCCCCAGTAACGGGCACATTGCGTTGAGCTGGTGGCTCGAAAACATGGGCTTGAAGCCTGGTACATTGAGCCCGAGGCTCAATACGCTGGACCCGAGGTCCGTGCGTTGAGTTGAAAGCTCTCATATCGTTAGGCGTGATATGCCACGACACGGTGGTCGCTCGGTCACAATCGCCTTTATCTCGATCATGCCATCATGCATGGATGCATATGCTCTAATTCCCATTTGATCAGTTATAGTTCAGTGACCAATTTTCGTTTCTTCGGACCTTCGGTCCGGTGTTTCAGTCATATACATTTACAAATTCTTGCATCCAACCATATCATATCAAAAGTCACATTCAATGTATCAAAACAGACAATTAACACTTCAATATAAATTTTCCATTTCCTCGAACCTTTGGTCCGAAATCTCCAATGCAAACATTTACAAACAGTTACACACAAGTAGCACTTCGATAACAAGTTTGCAATACTTCGGACACCTATGGTCCGAAATCAATCAAAAACAAACATACATAATCCCTCCATTATCTCCACATGGCATATCCACATCATTTTCATCACATATAGATTGAGGAACCAACTAGGTTACTCACCTATTACTTCCGAGCTATTGCCGGGAAGTCTCTGCAACGTCGGTAGGTCGACGCTCCAACTGTGCCTCTATAACAAGCAGAGAGGAATCCGATCACTAATTATCCAATCCGAACTAGTAATAATGCACATGTAAGTGTATAATGCTTGTTCATGAGATTTCCGGCCCTAAAGACAAATTTTTCCATAATAAAAATTCCAACTAAAATTCGAAAGCTATAGCCACTGACAACACTCAATTTGGACCTCAATCGGTTCAAAAATAAATAAAATAGTGATCACATAACAAGTACCCGGGGCCACGTCAATTTCTTGGCTAAAAATTCTCAATTTCTCACAAAATGAAATTCAATGTGTTACCAATCCGATGCCTCAAGAATCAGGTCAATCGGACGCCAGACGGAAAAGAAATTGACAAAAGAAACCAAAATTCAATTTAAACAATTAATTATATACCTAACCCTTATTCCCTTCTTTAATTTCTTAATTTCAAGCCAACTTTCAACACCAATAACTCATTGCACACAATTCAGAAAATTACCAACTATATCTCATTGGAAAGATCATGAAACCCTCTACAATTCTCAAGAGACCATAAAAATCAATTTCACCCCTAAGGGTGTCAAAAATCCTATCAAACCTACTGCCTACTCAAAACCTCTCAAACAGTGCAATACCTTGAAAATTCAGTAACTACTCATTTCCTCAGTCAAAAATAACACAATAAATGTGCTCAATAAGTTCACAATGTTATCTACAACTTTCATGAACAACCCAAAATCAAATTCACTTGCTAACTAGGTCAAACAATTCACCAAAGTATCAGCCCTCTGAAATCAACCAATCTAGACAGTGATTTTACAAACAGTATAACTCCTTGTACAAATGTCGAAAAATTGCATATTTTATACCCATAAAAATATAAAACATAGTACTACACTTCTCATGAAGGGCTCAGAATCAAATTCCATCATTAACCAATTGAAAACAGTCTTGAAAGTTACCGCCCTGATCAGCAGCCCATGACCTAACTTCAGTCCAATCTTTGAAAAAGTATAAGTCCCAATTCTGGTATCTAAAAATAGCATGCTATATCCTATTTTCAAGATCATTTCTTCCTCTGCAACTTTGCAGAAGACCACTCACATCAATTCAGTTCACATAAATTGTTAAAATTGCTCCCAAACAGAAAGCTCACAAAATTGACACTTAGGCTAGGATTCTCCAAAAAGCATAAACCAGTCAAGAGTAATCAGGTCATATCTCCCAATATACAACTCGAAAATTAACAAGATCAGTGGAAATGGAAAGCTAACTTAATATGCTACAACTTTCATGAAGACCATTTTCCCTAATTCCATATCAATTAATTTAGAAATCACCAAAGTAATCAGGTCATATATGCGGGTACTGTTCACAGACCCTAAAAACAGAAATTTTCCATGCAAAAATTCACCCTTCTAACATTACAATTTAACAACATCTATTTCACACAAAGTTGTAGCCAACATCCCAAAGTTTACTTGGGCATAAACCTCAACTTATTTGCTCACCTACACAATTAGTTATGATCAAAATATTACAATAGGTTCAATGACAAGTTTCCAGCTTTCATCAACAACCTAACTTCTATCACTTCTAACATCAATAACACATCACTAAACATCCATTTTCACCTCTAATTCAGCCACAAACTCAACACAACATTTTCTTACATGATTACACCAAAGTTGGCAGCACACACTCATCCCATCATCCATCATGTTTGACACTAATCTACTAATCTATAAACATAATTTCACTTTCAATCATCTAAATTCTCTACTTCTATCCATTAGATTTTGCCTCATCAATTCACCAATCAACCATCAATAAAATAACCAAATTAAATAACCACATACAACAACAAAATTCTCATCCATAAAACAACACAAAAAAATGCATTTAACTATTAAAGAACACAACCATAAGTTCTCACCTAACAAGCTTCAAGCTTTATTGTTTCTTTCCAAGTTTCCACCTTCCTCCCTTCACCACACGATCATCCACTTACACACACACCACTCACCATCACCTTTACAAGGCTTCCACTTGGTCTTGGTTGAGAATAAAGAGGCAAGCAAGTAACTAAGAAGAGTGGAAGGAGAAGGAGACCATCGAAAGAAGCAATTGAGACAAGAAGAGGCAAGGTTCGGATGAGAGGAGGAAGATAGGCTTTCAAAGCTTTCCAAATGACTTTTTAAATAAGATGGCCAAGGAAAGTCGTAGGTGCTCCATAATATAAGACAAAATTAATTAATAAGGAATGACACTTGGCATTTAAATTGGGAAAAGACAAAAAAAATCACATAATCCTAGTTAATTAGTACTAATCCCAATTACTCTCTAATCATGGCACTAAAATAATTCCCTAACATCAATTATCCACTAATCTCATGCCATTAGGCAATCCTGTTCGATACAAAACAGCCCACTCAGTCAGTCTGTTGACATTTTCCGGTCCGAAAATTTCCAGGAATTTCCCCGAATCAATTTTTTGAAAATTACCTAAATTGCCCAAAATTGTAAAACATATAACAGTCCACTCCCAATAATTTTTTAAACACGAAAACCGCATTTTCCACTACAAAAACACATTTAGGCCATTTACCAGCGATTTTGCCGGTTCGGAAATTTTCTCTGGACAATTTCAGAAAAATTCCAATAAATCCCTTAAAATGTAAAACACTCGATGGCGTACTCCAATATAATTTCCAAGTACAATAATCCCATAAATTTCACAAAAGATCTCAATTTGAAACCTAAGCCGGAAAATGTCATGAATGCATGTATACCATGTGCAAGTGCAACAAACCATCAATCATAGAGGCTATATGTTGTATGTGCATGCCGAGATATAATTTAATACTTCTAACCCGTCCTAAATTACCAAAATACCCTTCTCATCGGTGATGGGATGTTACAAGAACCAAGGTGGAGTTTTCTCAAAAGACATATAATCCTGAATGGCGAAACCACCCAAATTTCTCCTGGTCTCAACAACCCAAGCCACCCTAAAGTTTCCCTAACCAAACCCATTACCCACAAAATCAACAACACTACCAACAAAGCCAGCAACAACAAAACCGTGGACGCCCAAGTTTCTCAAACTTGAGGCAACAAGCCCAACCATCTGAACCTAAATCTAACCTTGAATCAATGATGGAAACCTTTATGCAAAAGCAAGGAGACTTGATCCAGCAACTTACTACCCGAATGGACTAATTAACGGTCCATAATAAGATGCTTGAGACTCAAATTGCACAGCAAGCCACATCACTAAGGTATGACAAGGGTAAGCTACCAGCACAACCAGAGGCTCCTAAGGAAACCAAGGCAGTGGGAATAAGAAGTGGAAAGGTTTTGGAACGTATGGCGCAGAAGAACAAGGCTAAAAGGAATCCGAAGGAACAGGCCAGGATGCACAACCTGTGCAATCCGATGCACCGCCAGTGCAACAATCACCGGAGCCCGAAAAATACATACCACCACCACCATATAAGCCACCAATCTCATTCCCTCAAAGATTGCATAGAGCTAAGCTAGACCAGCAATTTGGAAAATTTGTTGACATTCTGAAGAAGCTCTATGTTAATATCCCTTTCACGGAAGCCCTTACCCAAATGCCTACTTATGCTAAGTTCTTGAAGGAAATCTTATCCAACAAAAGAAGGCTAGAGGAATATGTGACAGTGGCTCTTACAGAGGAATCAACTGCTATTCTTTAAAACAAGCTCCCTCCTAAGCTTCAAGATCCGGGAAGTTTCTCAATACCTTGCCAAATTGGAACCACAACAATTGGGAGAGCATTATGTGATTTGGGGGCAAGTGTGAGCTTATTGCCATTATCTGTCTGTCAGAAATTGGACATCGTAGAGCTTAAACCAACCACCATATCATTGCAGCTAGCTGATAGGTCCATAAAATTTTCCATTGAGATATTGGAAAATGTGCCTCTCAAGGTTGGAAGTCTTTTTATCCCGGTAGACTTCGTTGTGCTAGAAATGGAGGAGGATATTAACATACTCATTATCCTTGAAAGACCCTTTTTAGCCATAGCTGGAGCGATCATCGATGTCAAGAATGGAAAAATGAATCTGAGAGTGAGGGAGGAAGAAATTGAGTTTAATTTGGGAAAGGCAATGAAGGTTATGGATGACAAGGATTCTTGTTTAAGGGTGGACCTTATTGACAAGCTGGTTGGCACTGAGTTCAGAAAATCTCATCCAACGGATTCGTTGGAACACTGCTTAGTGAAGGTTGTAGCAACTGCAGCGGGTAATATAGAATTTACAGCCAAGGAGTCAAAAGTCTTTGAATTCGCACAAATGCTTGATGCACAACCTGTGCAAAAATTTACGCAACTTGTGCAAGAACTGAAACCATCACCTGATTTGAACAAAAAAGAACCTCCGAATGTGGAATTGAAACCGTTGCCTCCTAGTCTTAGGTATGAATTTCTGGGTCCTAATTCGAATTATCCAGTCATTGTTAATGCTCTTTTAAGCCCTGTGCAGGTCGACAAAATTTTAAGAGTGCTTAGAGAACATAAGCAAGCAATTGGGTACAAAATTTCAGACCTGAAGGGAATCAGCCCGTCTTTCTGCACGCATAGAATTCACTTAATGGATGATGCAAAACCTGTAATTGAACATCAAAGGAAGCTAAATCCAAACATGAAGGACGTGGTCAAGCAAGAGGTCTTAAAGCTGTTAGCTGCGGGTATTATATACCAAATTTCTGACAGTAATTGGGTAAGTCCTGTCCATTGTGTGCCTAAGAAGGGAGGTCTAAAAGTTGTGAAAAATGACGGTAACGACCTAATACCAACTAGGACAGTTACGGGATGGCGAATGTGTATTGATTACAAAAAATTGAAAAAGGCCACCCGTAAAGACCATTTTCCTTTGCCATTCATTGATCAAATTTTGGAAAGACTCGCTAAACATGATTATTTTTACTATTTTGATGGTTTCTCTGGTTTCTTTCAAATTTCCATTCACCCCTATGATCAAGAGAGAACTACTTTCACATGCCCCTATAGTACCTTCGCATATCGAAGAATGCCATTTAGGTTGTGTAATGCACCAGCTACGTTTTAGCGTTACATGACAGCAATTTTTTCAGATTTTATTGAGAAAATTATGGAAGTCTTCATGGACGACTTTTCTGTTTATGGGCTAACGTTTGACTCTTGTTTAGCCAATCTTGCAAAAGTTTTGAGCAGGTGCGAAGAGTTTGATCTAGTGCTTAATTGGGATAAGTGTCATTTCATGGTACAAGAAGGGATAGTCCTAGGCCACTTGGTCTCCAATCGTGGAATAGAAGTGGATAAAGCTAAAACTGAAGTGATAGCGAATCTGCCTCCACCTACTTCAGTCAAGGAGATCAGAAGTTTTTTGGGACATGCAAGCTTTTACAGGCGTTTCATCAAAGATTTTCCCATATAGCAAAGCCTTTGACTAATTTGTTGAGCAATGATGTGCCATTCAATTTCTACCAATCCTGTCTTGACGCTTTTTGCAGGATTAAGCAAGCCTTGACCTCGCCACCTATTCTTCAACCCCCGAATTGGTCCCTCCCCTTTGAAATCATGTGTGATGCTTCAGATTATGCAGTGGGAGCTGTTTTACACCAACGAAGGAATAAAGTGGCCCATGTGATCTACTATGCGAGCAAGACATTGGATGACGCTCAAATCAATTATGCCACAACTGAAAAGGAGTTGTTAGCTATAGTCTTTGTAGTGGACAAATTCAGGTCTTATATCGTGGGCTCGAAAGTGATCGTCTACTCGGATCATGCAGGCATTCGCTATCTAATTGCAAAAAAGGAGGCTAAACCAAGGCTTATAAGATGGGTCCTTCGCCTTCAAGAATTTGACTCGAGATTCGTGACAAAAAGGGAGCTGAGAATTGGGTCGCATATCATCTTTCACGGCTCACTACGGATCAGAAGGAATCCCGTCGAGAAGAACCACCGATTAATGACTCCTTCAGTGATGAGCATTTGTTCTGCTGTGCAGATTTACCAGAATTGTGTTATTCATTACACAAAATTGTTGCAGCAACATTACAAGTTCCATGGTATGCTGACTATGTGAATTATCTTGTTTCAGGAGTTTTGCCGCCTGAATTTACTTTCCAGTAGAAGAAAAAGTTCTTTTCGGAGCTCAAACATTATATATGGGAGGAGCCCTTTCTTTTCAAACGTTGTGGCGATGGAGTGATCCGAAGATGCTTACCAAGTGAAGAAGTAGAATCTGTCCTGAATCATTGCCATGTATCTCCTTATGGAGGCCATTTCAATTATGAAAAGACGGCAGCAAAGGTTCTCCAAACGGGATTCCATTGGCCTACACTTTTTAAGGATGCAAGAAGTTTTGTGCAAGCATGTGACAAATGCCAGAGAGCTGGAAATATTTCTCGAAAACATGAGATGCCCCTTAAAGGAATTTTGGAAGTTGAACTCTTTGATGTTTGGGGGATAGATTTTATGGGGCCATTACCGTCTTCTCTTGGCAACAAATATATTCTTGTGGGGGTCGACTATGTCTCCAAATGGGTGGAAGCAATCGCTGCACCAACTTATGATGCCAAGGTGGTCATTCGATTCCTTAAGAGAAATATTTTCACTAGGTTTGGCACTCCTCGAGCAATTATCAGTGATAGGGGAAGTCATTTTGTCAACAGCTCATTCGCCAACCTTTTGAAGAAATATGGGGTGTATCACAAGTTATCATTAGCCTACCACCCTCAATCTAATGGGCAAGCCGAAATTTCAAACAGGGAGATTAAGAGCATCTTGAAGAAAACGGTTAACACTTCAAGAAAAGATTGGTCTTCAAGGTTAGATGATGCTCTTTGGGCCTATAGAACAGCGTATAAGACTCCAATTGGGACTACTCTATTTAGACTAGTGTATGGGAAATCGTGCCACCTTCCAGTCGAGCTAGAACACAAAACATACTGGGTTGTTCAGAAGCTTAATTTGGATTTCAAGGCAGCTGGAGAAAGGCGTTTGCTTCAGTTGAATGAGTTGGAGGAGCTTCACTTGGACGCTTATGAGAATGCCCGAATCTACAAGGAAAGAACGAAAAGATGGCATGATCAACATATTATCCAGAGAGAGTTCAAAGAAGGAGACTTGGTCTTGCTATTTAATTCACGACTCAAGCTATTTTCAGGCAAGTTGAAGTCGAGGTGGTCGGGGCCGTTCAAACTTGTTAAGATTTATTCTCATGGTGCGGTAGAAGTTGAGGATCCCAAAATTGGCGTATTTAAGGTTAATTGGCAGAGGTTAAAGCCTTATGTGGCTGGATTTCTAATAGAAAAAGGGGTCACTCAATCCCTCTCCAACCCTGACCCTTGAGCAAACTTTTGGCAAAGTCAAGTTAAGGACTTTAAATTAGCGCTTCTTGGGAGGCAACCCAAGTTTCACACCTTAGTTGTTTTCATTTATTTTATTTTATTTTATTTACCCAAAATTAATGTTCCTCTTTGTTTTCATTGTACGAAATTGGACCTTACGAGCGGATTTTGATGGGAAGAACTACATTTTTGAAGAAAATGATCCAAGCTCATTACAGAGAAATCTTTGTGCCTCTTACTCAAGACTTAGCATATTGTTGAATTTTGCGGTTGTTTGTGTTTGAGTATGATCTACAGCATTTCTTAATTTGCATGCATCATTGCCAACATTCTTTTTGTCCTTAACTGTGCATTTATATGTTTACTTACCTACTTCAAATTGTGCCTACGCATCTTGACATTGAGGACAATGTCCTATTTGAGTTTAGGGGGTAAGCGTCAATTTCGTCAATTTCTCAAAAAATTTTCACAAAAAAATACAAAAATTTTTCCATTACTTTTCATTTTTCTTGCATAGTCAAACCTCATTAAGAAATGTTGATCTTTAAAGGTTTTGATTTTGGCCTCACATTTGGGAAATTGAGAATTGCTTGGAATCTAATTGGGTTTACCTTTAGAAGGTTTGTGGATAGAATGTTCTGGATTAGTGCTCGGTTTCCAATTGTTTCATCATACTTATATTCTTTGATTTGAGTCTTTCCATCCATTTTAATTTAGTTTTGATTATCCATTAAATTTTTAGGCAAGTTGGAACCTTGTGAGGTCTCGCCAATCCTAGAACAAGTTCTCTAGGCCTATCGAGGGGAAATATGAGCACAAATTTGATAAGGAAGTGATTAAGGCTTTTTTTTTAATTATGAACCACATTCCTATTTTTGGCTTAAAATAACCCTATATTCCCTTTGGAGCCAAGTTGAGCCTAAGTAATATCCCTATTTCTTTGGCACCCTCATTTAACCAAGCCATAAGCCAAACATTCCCTACCTTTCATGTGGAAATGACTATTTAGGAGTAGGTTATGTGGGGGGTTGAAAAAAAAAGAAAACAAGCAGAAAAAATGGAAAAAGAAAAGAAAAAAAGAAAAAAAAAGAGCAAGCAAGTGAGGATTTTGCAAGTTATCGCCCCTAGTATACAAGAAACTGAGTTTGGGAGAGAGTCAATTATTTGAAAATTGGGAATTCATTGAAATTAAGTTTATGTCTAGTAATTATTACCGTTCTCGATAACATGTTGTCTTGTTGAGTTTTGTTATTCTATAAAAAAAATTTCTTCCTTGTTTTCACGGTTTTACTTGCTTTTAGAAAAATGAAAAAGAAAAAAAAGAAAGAGGTCCCTTACATTTTCCTATTTCTTGAATAATTATTTCCATTTCAATTGAGCTTTTATTATCCTTTTCTTTGGTCTAAGCTAATTTTAAACCCCAACGATCCCATTACAACCCTAATAAGACCTTTTGATCCTTTGAGAAGGAGTGCTAAAAATTAGTGGAGATGAGATGGAGAATTTTGCCTATGGGATTGGTTAATTTGATAATACCTTTAGAGTCTCTTGGGTTGCAAATTGCCTTTGAGCTTATTTGGCTTTTCTCTACTCTTGTGAGTTGGTTGGTTTTTAATTAGACTTCAATCAAGGAGTATGTGTTTGAACGAGCATTGATATCCTTGCACTATGAAGGTGGGTATGGTTTGATAAATGGCTAAAGGTAAATTTTAATTGGTTACTGCAATTCTTAAAATTTCAATTGTTGAGTGTTCCTTAATCTATTTCGAACAATTTTTCTTAATTTTGCTTAGGGACAAGCAAAAGTTTGAGTTTGAGGGCATTTTTTGCATGCATTTTTATCATTAGAATTAATGGCGTTTCCCTTAATTTCTGGATCAATTATTGGGTTTTATACATATTTTACCTGCTAAATTGCTTGGTTCGCCTAAATTTGCATTTATAATTGTCCTGTTTAATTTGTAGGAAATGGATTTATTTTTAATTGAAAAAGAACCACAACAGTCCAAGTCGAAACTGTTGGGACCCGATCTGAAAACCGGACCCCAACTGGAAAACGTAATGGAAGCGATCGAACACACAACGAATGCACATCGGATAATTCGAATCCGAATGTGACACAATAAGGAAGATGCAGAAACCAATAGTGACAACAAAATCGAATCGCAAAACGAAATCGGAAGCAAATCGAAATCGAACATGAAAACAAAAGAACCTGATTCTAATCAAAGCAAAGAAACAAAACATATGGCGAAATCCAATCAGATACGAATCAAATCACAAATCAGAAACGAAGGACTCGAAAGCGAAGACATAAATCGGAAGACAAAGCGAACGAAGCGAAACGAAAACTTAACAAAGCGGAGCAAATCGAATTCTGAGACAAAATGAAAACGGATCCGACTTCCGAAAATAACACTCTTTAGAAAAACGTCGCGTTAGAAATCCTTAAGACTAAACCAAATCCAAAACCAGTATCAAATTTTTCTTTTCTATTCTTTCATATTCACTTTATTCAATCTTATACAAATTACATCCTTAACAAAAACTCAAATCATAATCAGGCTATAAAATTCTGGCAGCATAACGGCTGCTTTATGACTAACCCAACCTGCAAAGGGTTTAAAAAATACACTTCTTTATTTTTCACACAATAACTAGTATCATCTGACATCCCGTCCGGAATCCAATACACATTCATATCTCAATTTAACATCCAAAACCCATTCACATTTTCTCATATCAATTCATACTCAAATATATACACAATCTCACAATTCATCACAATTCATATACAATTTTGTAAATCAAATCCTTATACAACTCATAGTGGCATTTTCACAAAATACGAAAATCGCAAACATGCCGAACGAACATCTCGTCTCTCCCTCATCTGATCTCCTACGATTACCTGGAGATTGGGGATGAAAGGGGGGTGAGCTTATAGCTCATGGGTAACAGGTTTATAACGAAGAATAAGCAAAACCGTTGAAAAGTTCATGGTCATAGAAAAGTCATAATGAGTTCATAAAATGTTTATTCCCAAATCTCAGTCAAATTCGAATTTTGAATTCAAAGCTCATAGTTGAAAATTGTCATCACATCAACATAGCATATTCATTTAACCATCAATACGAAACACTCCATTTATGCACATAATTGACAATTCAAAGATACAATGCACAAACAAATGGCTCGAGAGTTCCGTAGAACGATCCGGATAAACCAAAGTTTATACCGTAAACAAAACGAGTCCGATTTCTCAGGATCTCGTGGCCCCAAGCGGGCAGCCGGGAGAAGGCTATACATCGACGCGCACGTGACTAACGAAACGTTCATCTCTCACCCAAACAAAGCACATATTCATATCATGCTCAAATCATTTCATGATTTTCATGCTCTTTTCTTTCTTTTCTGAATATACAAAATGCCATGAATTTTCCAAGGCATAACATAAAATGTTTAATGTGTTCTCATCTTTATTTTGAAATTCATCAGAAAAGTTCATATGCTGAAACATGTAGCAATTTTTACAAATCATTCAATAAAACAAAACAATATTTATGAAGTAATTGAAATCATTCTTGATTTGGGAGAAAACTTTAGTGGCTCATTATTAAATTATAAACATGAAACCCACCTGAATTTCCTTGCTTGGATCCATGCTTAAAAGATGCCTCTCCTCGTGATCCCCTTGCCTTCCTTGATTTCCTTTATCAAAATGTAAAAATCCCATTCAATAGGAATACAATTTTGAGGACCCATAAATTCCAAGAAAACTCAAATTCTGCCTCATTGTCTTAAGTTTCTAAAGACTCCAAAATCAGTCAATTCATTTCATAAATCCCAAAGTTATACTTCAAACATATTGGGCCTATCCTTATTTTGAAACAAGAATTTATACTCAACTTCCATCTACAAATTGAGAACTTTAAAGACTGGATTAAAACTTTCTTTCTTCAAAAAAATATTTTAGAATTTTGTCTCTAGATCACAACGAATCAAACATCACCTCATTCGGACATCTACATCAAAAGTTATGCCCAAAATACCAAAACACCTCTGCGTTGGAAACTGGAGCTCGCCGCAACGAAGGCCACGCTCGTCGCTACGAACATCTCGCTCGTCGCGACGAACGGTCCGCGCTCGCCGCGACGCACACAGATTCGCACGTCGCGATAAACACAGATTCGCACGTCGCGACGAACACAAATTCGCACGTCGCGACGTGCGGGTCTGAAGAACATCTCCAAACCTGATTTTTCTAGCATTTTCCCACTTCCAACACATCTAAACCTTAATTCAAGTCCTAAGCTTCAGTTCTAGCTCATTCCAACACAAAAATCATCCACAAACACACTAAATTCCTTAACCCTAAAACCAAGCAGATTCTATAGCTCATTCGACGACTTCTAACACTTAATCCTCTCTTAACTAACATCAAAACTTGTTTCATTCCTCTAATCAAGGAGAAAGATGCTTAACTTACTTGATTTGGCTTCACAATCTTCGAAATCGTCAAACCCTAGCTTCCCCTCTTCTCTTCTTCTCCCACGGCCACGACTCCCTCTTCTTATTTTTCTTCTCATTCCCTATTTTCTTCTTTTATCTCATACTCTTAATGAGTGGGGAAAGTCCCATTTCTCTAATTTATTTATAACAAGAATCAACTAAATTGGATCTCTACAACTCAAGATATCATCCAAAATACTGAACCGAGCTCAGAAAATATATAACTCACTTTGATTTAATCAATCTCTTTCAATTTAATCTTAGCACAATCATAATTTCCCACCATGATGTAAGTCATTGTCTTAGGAATCCAATGCTTCAAAAAATAACTCAGTCGGATGTCGAACAAAAAAAGTAGAAGCAAAAGAATGAAAGAGGGCTGGTCACCCTAACAGTAACAAAAATTTTAAAATTTCTATCTTTCCATGCCAAGGTCCAAAAATGGCATACTTTATATCAATGAAAAGATCATAATATAATCTAAAACGTTCATGAAGAACTCAAAAGCAATTGTAACCTCTAATTAGGTCACTTTTCGATCGAAGCTTCTGCCCAGAAGGTATCACCCAACAATTCACCCAAACTTATAATGTCATATCTACCAGATTCCATAACCAAAATAACAAGTTATACATCATTGAAAAGCTAGGATCATCTTCTATATCTTTCATGTAGATCACTGCACTCAATTCAATTGCCTCAAATCACATTACACACCTAAATGTACACTTATGAATATTTTCACAAATGCTTAACTTTGACTGATCATAACTTTCACTCCTGACATCGAAAAATACCAAACTTTATGGCGACTCCAAGCTCTCAACATGAACTACAACTTTCATAAAGATCATTTTCTTAAATTCTGCTTAAGTCAAAAAGTCAACTCTCTCTATTCCAAAAAGTCAACTTCCTCAATTCCTCAAATTCTCACTCTTCCACTATTTGTTCCATACTCTTCAACTCCATTACAATCAACTCATTCACTTTAACTTTTTCTAATAAATATTTCATAATACACATAAAATTTACCCAGAATCTCACATCAATTTCATTGAACTCCAAAACACTCATTTCACGTATTCACCTCAACATATCATCTTAATTTGTTCAAACCAGCACTGTTCACATCAAACTTTAAACATAATCGTTTAAATTCACGAATTTTCGCTTCCTTTATACACGACTAAGTCACCTCAATTTTCTCGTTTAATGTCAAATTACAATTCACAAATCTGAGAAAAGTTCAGGGTCCAACAGAAACGTTGTTGCAGAGGGAAGATTGGAGAAAAGCAAAAACGCAAGGCATGACGCTTCCAACAGACAAGAGGAGAAGAAAAATCACACACAGCCACATTGATTAAGGCTGTTGGTGGAGATAAATAACGCTAGCTACTGTGGACATGAGGGGCAGATCACGCATGCATCTAGGGGGAAGCTACATCAAGCTACAGACCATCACGCCGAAAAAAATCTCAAAAACATCTATAGGGGAGGCGTGAACACGAGCTGGGAGACCCACCACGCCACAAGGCATTCACGTTATACACAATTAAAAACAAATAGACTTCAATGTTGGCAGCTGTAAGGGACAAAAGAAGGAGAGTGCGTGACCCACCAGGTGGAGGAGAAAACAACTCAAGACATCAAACTACAGTGGAGCCAGACCTTCACAACATTAACCCACGTAGTCATGGAGACCCATCAAGGAAGCTCCACCATAAAAACAATGCAAAAGGGGACCACACGCAGACCCACAAAAGGAAGAAAATCGCGTAACTTTTGGGAGGAGACACCAACGTCAACGCTGAAGAGTGGAGGTGTGAGCTGAAAGGGAGAGAAAACTAACGTGGTAGCTGGTTGTTTAGAAGAAAATGAACTTCACTTGGAGAGAGGGAGGAACTCACATAAGGGCTCCACTAAGCACTAAGCTACAATCATCTTGGACGCACAAAAAAACAAAAGGAAGACAAGCACTCACTCATTTTTTCAGCTGGGGGACGTAACACCAAAGAACATGGGGGCTCCACTTTTCTTTAAAAAACACTCTCCACTAACGTCATATTCAGCACACACAAGGGGGCTCCATTCTCTCATATACATTAAACTCTCCAGCACTCACAAAAAAGGAAAGAAAGGCACGCACATTAAAGGAGGGACTCACTCATTATCATTTTATTATTCTCTCCACTCACTTGGACTCACTTTGCTATCAACGTTACAAACCAAGAGGGCTATCGACTTTACAACACCAAGAGTGGGGTATACATGAGAGACCAAGAGTCTCACCAAGGATTCATTCTTCATTGATTATCTAACACTCACGCTACATTGAAGCAACAACGCACACACCATCAACTTGAAGACTCCACGCAGGGACGCAACATTAGGGAGAGGTGCAAAATAATAAATACAAAAAGGGAGACTCAAAAACCCATTTATTCTCTATTTATTATTTAGTGTCTCATATGATGTTTGTTAACTTTAATGTTTGTGGTTTTCATCCTACCATGGGTGAGTAGCTTCCCCAAAGTTTCAAGGTTGGGCTGAAGCTTTTAGCTAATTTTATGGACTAAATCTCGGTTGATTTATTTGTATGGATTTTTGGATTTGATTTCTCTGTTTTGAAATTGATTTTGCTGGTATTGTGTTTGGCCAACCATTACTTGACGTTAGTTGTTAATTGAAGAACCGATAGGTGAAAATTGATAACGAAACTCCAAACAGGGAACTTGTAAATTTCAGATTTAGACATAAACTGAATTTATGAGAGAAAAAACCAGGTTAGCAAAGAACTTAATGGGTTATGCTTGATTGCTAGTTTACGATAGTAAATTAGGATTATTGCGTAACACTCCTTTGATACCTTGAAAAAGGATCTAAGAAACTCTAGGCTCAACCTTTTATCAACCAAAAATTCGCCTCATAAATTGACCCAGGTAAAAGTCCATAGAAAACGCTAAAAGTGGAACCATCCTTGAAGCTTACCATCTTCCATTCGAATTAACCCCTAGAGATATGCGCATTTTTCTCTAGCTTTGATTTTGTTATTTTTTCTAGTTAAATTTCTTAATTCAATTCCCTTTTCTTACAAAATCACTAGTCCAATTAATTGAGTGATCCAAGCCTAGTACTTACACAATTACTCCCCGTGGGACGATAGTATACTGTACTACTTGAGACCCATGAACTTGCGGAACCACATCAAAGAGAAGATGGCAAATCCTATCAATAGAATGTTGAGAAAGATAGAGAGTTAGCAATACCAAACTTGAATCAACAATCCTTATGCATGAGACTTTCTTATATTGAGGTAGATTTGAACTAAATTTTGGTTTCATTCATTTATTCCCTATCTTTCATTGTCTTGCAGGTGAAGATCACCATAAACATTTAAAGGAATTTCATATTGTTTTTTTAAGAATAAAGCCATAAGGATTGATAGAAAAGCAAATTAATCTCAAAGCATCTTCATTTTCATTTAAATGTAAGTAAATGATTGCCTTTGCTATCTTCCCCCTAGTTTAGTAACAATATAGAATGAAATGAAAAAGTTATTCTTAGAGAAGTTATTTCATGCATCATGAGCTACCAATATTAGAAAGAAGACATGTAGGATAAGACAATTCACTGGAGAAATATTCTACGAATATTAGGAGATGTTTAAGGAATGATGTGCTAACTACCCATGCCATCAGATTCCTAAACAACTTTTAATTCATTACTTTTCTGAAGAGTTATTTCCAATAAATTAAAGTATGGTAGATGTAGCTAGTGGAGGAGCTTTGGTAAACCAAACACTAGAAGTAGCTAGGTAATTGATTTCAAATATGGTTGGAAATTCTCAATAATTTTAGACAAGGATAGATGGAGCTGCTCAGTAAATGAATGAGGTAAGAATTGCGAATCTTGAGGATAAAATTTCATATTTAATTGCTTTAATTTTTAAATGGTTGTAGGCCAATTGTAATTGATGTGAGTATGTAGAATATGCTCACTCTTTAGGTATCTTAAAGATTTGCACCATACATTATGACAAGATTCCATTCAAAAAGTTAATGCAATAAGGGAATTTCCTAGTCAACATCGATGAAAATATGGCTCTTATTCAAATTATTGCAATATGGGATGAAAGGATCATTTGAATTTTAGCTATAAAAATAAAGGAGGGAAATAAAGATACCAACATCAAAATTTCAATAGACAACCTCAAGTACTTACACCTGCACCTGCACATGCTCAATCTCAACCTTCAAATTCATGTATATCTTTGGATATAATTGTTAAGGCCATTACTAATATTACTTAGTAATTTCAATAGGAAATAAGGGCAAGACTTCAAATTTTAAAAAATTAGATCACTCTCTTAGCCACCTATCTTAGTAAATTGGAAGTGCAAATATATAAAAAAATTTGTCACAAATAGTAGTGAGTCCTAAAGTGAAATTGAGTGCAATAACATTGAAAAGTGGGAAGGAAATTCAATACAACTCTTATTTACCAATGGAGGTAGAAAGGCATAAAGAAGTAGATAAGGAAGATTAAATTCTATCTCAATACGAAAAAAGGTAAAGTTTGATTTTTCCTTTGCATATACCATCTAATTTGTGTGTACCTCCTTTCAGTTGCAAGTTAGCTAAATCAAAAGAAGATGATGATGAAAGAGAGATATTAACGACCATTAAAAAGGTGATAAACGATATACTACGACTAGAAACCATAAAAAATTCTAAAATATGTAAAGTTCTTGAAAAAACCATGCATAAATAAAAGGAAGCTAAATAACAAATAGAGAATAATTTTGGATAAGAATGTTTCAGCTATAATAAATAGGAAATTACTAAAAAAAAGATTCAAGTATGTTTGCACTTTCTTATATTTTTAGTAATAAGAAAACTGAGTGTGTCATGCTAGACTTAAGTGCATCTATTAATGTTATGTCATACTCAATTAACTGAGTTTTAAATGTCAATCCTTTACAAAAAAACTAATGTGACTATTTAGCCAAATATCGGTTCTTATATGCATCCTACTGGTATTATAGAGGATATTTTAGTTGAAGTTAATAGTTTGATATTTCCAGTGAATTTTTAAATCTTGAAAATAGATGAAGACAGTGCAGAACATTCAACTTCAAATTTGTTTAGAAGGTCGTTTATAAAGACTGCTAAAAAATTATAGACGAAGGTATTATGTTCACCGATTTTGAGGGAAAGATATTAGAATTTAATGTTTTTGAAACAATGAAATACACCAATGATTTTCACCCTATTTGCCATGTGGATATTATTGATTCAATTGTGGGGGATATTTTTAAGGAGGAAAGAGTTGGTACATTTGTAACTTTGGGAGTTTCTAAACCTAAATTTTATTTTTAATTCAAGTATTTCTTATTTTTTGTTTTTCTATTTCATGGGTAATTAGTATTGGTGATTTGATAAACTAATTCATATTTAATTAGTCTATTGCGATCTATGAGTTTAATGAAAATAGTAATTATTATAAATGATTGTTACAAATAGGAAGTAGATTGTTTATGTTTTACATATTTAACTTATAAGAAACAAGGAAAAATAAATTAATTATAAGAAACAAGGAAAAATAAATTAATTATAAGAAATAAGGAAAATAAATTAAGTAATTGAAGTTATCTCAATTATTTAATTTATAGTTTAATCTTTTCATTAAGCTTATTGTTCTCATTTAATTGATATGGAATGCTATCGTATTTTATCAATTAATAGTAAGTTTTGATTTGAATGATAGGTTAAAATCAATTAATTTATAGAAATTGAGAATTATTATATCTATTACAGAGGCGATCTAGAATGGGGGTTGAATAGATCTTAAAAATTCTTTAAAAATTTCTACAAGAAAATCAGAAGTTAAAACACACAAAAACAATTTAGATAAACTTAATTGAAAAGTGTAGGGAAGAAGATCAAACACTTGTTTTTATAGAGGTTCGGTCTTTAAGACCACGTCCTCTACCTAAGCTCCCACTTAGGATTTTGCCAACCACTTTATTGCACACTTTGTAGTTGAGTGTGAACTTTTTACAATGCCACTTGATTTCCGGCTCAAGCTACCTTTACACTTGATTTGTCTTAAGCACAAATCTTACCAATACCGCTGATTTTCTACAAGCTACCTTTGAGATGATTTGTCTTCCGCACAAATCCTACCAACAACACTTGATTTTCAGCTCTGCTACCTCACACGTGACCTACCACTAGTCACTCAATTTGTAAAAGAAATAGAATAAAGATCTAAGAACAAGTGCTCAATACAGATGTAAACAAAGTAAGAACAATGATGAGCAATTTGGAGCAAGATAAGAGTATTTTGGCTTCTAGAACTTGTGTCACATCTTCATCAATCATCCACCCTTTATATAAGAAGAAATATAGCTGTTGGAGCTCTTCTAGCCGTTGCTTAATTTGTGATAGCCGTTCTTGATAATCTCCATTCCATTTTAGCTAATTTGACCGTTGGAGCTGATTTATCGCATCTATAAGTCGACTTGTCGAATGTATAAGTCGACTTATTTCAACCATTTACGTAAAATTTCATCTCCGCTCTCCAAGAAGTCGACTTGTGCTATGTAAGTCGACTTGTCGATCTCGATAAGTCGACTTGTGTTTGATAACTCGACTTGTATTGACATTGCTTCATCTTTAAGTCGACTTGTTCTTTTTCAGAAGTCGACTTATATTGCCTTCAATGGTAACATCCCACCAAATTCTTTATAATCCTCATGTTTTATGCCATTTTCACTTGAAGGCAACTCTCATCTTGATTCTTCATTGATTAAACACTTGCTCATCTTGATTTGCACAATTCTTTTGTTGAATATCAATCCAAAATACCTGAAACAATTTCTTAACCAATTCTATACATTTTATTATTATCAAAACATAAGTGGAATTAATTTGTCAACCACCATTGGTCCAACATATTCTAATAGGTTTCAGACTAATTGTTTTTAAATGAGATCTTTTCTTTAAATAAGAGTCAAGTAAAATTAAAATTTTCACTTTTATACTCATTTAATTGCTTGCTAATTTTTTTAATAAATTAATTAATCATAAACATTTGTGAATGGAAATTAACAAACTAATATTTAGTTTTATTGGGATTTGATATGTTTTTTTTTACATAAAACCATCAAGAAGCAACAAAGAAACTAAATAGAAGAGGCTAACTAAACCCGAAGCCAATAGGCTTTACCCCATACACCCAAGCCCAGACCTCCTCTGAAGTACAACAAACTGAAGCAACATCAGAAAGAATAATAGAAGAAAGAAAACTTGGCGTCGTCGTCTAAGTAAACCGTTCTGCATGTAATAGAGATACCCTTGCTAAAGAATGAGCGGCTCTATTAGCAGTTTGAGGCGTCCAAATAAAGGACAGATGTTGAAAGTGAGTCTTAAGCTCCTGGCAGTCAAAAAGCACTACACCAACTTCAAAGAAATTTGCAGAACTAGAATTGAGACCATCAATAATCTCTAAACAATCTGATTCTAACAAAACATAATCCAAATTAAGCCTTTTAAGCCAGGTTAAAGCCTCTCTGATCGACATGGCTTCAGCAAGTATGGCATTGGTACAAGAAGGAAAATGCCCTGAAAAGCCTATCATAAAGGAGCCCTGATAATCACGAAGGATAGCCCCAAAGCCTGACTTATTACGCCTTTTATCAACCGAGGCATCAACATTGCATTTTACCCATCAAATCGGAGGTTTTTACCACCTGCAGGAACTTGGGGCTTATTGGGAGCAACCTGCACCTTCCCAAACGTAAGTTTCGCTACTTTCCAGTCACACAAATAATCATCCGCAAAAGCCATAATAGAATATGGAGGATTGTTGTTTCCAACAAAAGAGATTCCGATGGAACCACAAACTCCAACAAATGGTAAGGGCTCTACCTCCAAGCTCAAAGCTACCTACACAAAGCCAATCAACAATACAATATTTAACATTTACACTATGAAAAACAATACCTGAGGACGTCCATGCATGGCGAGCATGAGGGCACGTAAGCAGTACATGATCGATGGTCTCTATAGCCCCACAACGTGAACATGCCGGGTCCAAATTAACCCCATACGCAAAAATGCGTTGTTTACATGGAACAAAATCACGCAGAATACGCCACGCAAAATCTTTAACCTTGGGGGGAAGATTAGCACCCCAAATGCCACTTCATGGACCCACCACCTCATAGTTTTGATTTTCCAAAATTAAAGACATAGCAACCCTATATCCAGACTTTACGCTATAAATCCCATTCTTACTATGATGCCAGCAAAAAGTGTCTTTCGGCCGGAAAGGAGAGATGGGGATTTGGAAAACTAGAGACACTTCTTGAGGGGCTAAGATACCATTTACCAAAGCAGGATCCCAATTCAAAGTAATAGGGTCGATCAACTCACTAACCTTCATATCAGACATACCTTGTAGCGGACTCGAGAGCACGTAGAAATTAGAGTCATCAAGTAACCAAGGATCTTAAAAAACCCCAATCGAAGAGCCATCGCCCACACGCCACCGAACCCCCTTTTGTAGAATTCTTTTAGCTAAGATTATGCTTCTCCAAATAAGACTAGGATTTCTTCCTTCGCTAGCATGAAGGAAATTTGAATTCGGGAAATACCTGGCCCTAAACACCTGGCTTGCTAAAGAATCAGGATATGTTAAAAACCGCCTTCCTTACTTGCCCAACATCGCAAGATTAAAACACTTCAAGTCCCGAAAACCTATGCCGCCTAATTTCTTAGGAACACATAATCTTTCCCATTTACTCCAATGGATCTTAGTACGATCACCCGAAGACGAACCCGACCAAAAGGAATTCATCATCTTTTGCAATTCATCGCAGATACCCAACGGTAACCTGAAAACACTCATACAATAAGTAGGGAGGGCTTGAGCAACTGTTTTCAACAGTATTTCCTTACCCGATCTGGAAAGCAGCTTGTTCTTCCAGCTATAAATCCTTTTATGTAACTGATCCTTCAGAAAAACAAAAACGTGTTTTTTATTTCTCTCAATCAGTGAGGGTAATCCAAGATAGCGCCTGTGATCAATAGGATTAAACACCCCCAGAATCTTAGTAATTGCATGTCTAACGTCTTGCTTTGTGTTAGAACTGAACATGATACTTGACTTCTGAAGATTAATAGCTTGTCACGACGCCTCTTCATAAATAGACAGGATATTCTTGAGCTTACCACACTCGCTGGGAGAAGCTCGAAAAAAGAAGAAACTATCGTCTGCAAAAAAGAGATGAGAGATGATAGGGGCACCCTCACAAATCCGAACACCATGCACATCTCCACGCAACTCGGCTTTACGCAATAGGGTTGAGAGGCCTTCAGCACACAAAATGAACAAATACAGGAAAAGAGGATCCCCTTGACGTAGACCCCTATTCGGACTAATAGGCCCCACACTGTTGCCATTAAGCGCCACCAAATACCTCACAGTAGTCACACACAGCTTAATCCATCCAACCCATTTAGCATCAAAGCCCAACCGAAGCAAAACAAATTCCAAATAATTCCAATCCACCCTATCATAAGCCTTGCTAATATCGATTTTAAATGCAACATCCCCATTTGACCCACGACTTTTGTTCTTCATGTGATGAATCAATTCAAACGCAACCATAATATTATCCAAAATTAACCGACCCAGAACAAAAGTCGATTGCATGGGAGAAATAATTCTGGGTAAAATGTACTTGAGCTTGCTAGCAAGAACCTTCGAGATGATCTTATAAAGCACATTACACAAGGCAATAGGCCTCAAATCCGTCATATTGCTCGCATTATCCTTTTTCGGAACAAGGACAAGAGTAGTATTATTTAACCCCTCAAGAAAGTCGCACTTATCAAGCCACTCACAACTTTGATTAAAGATATCATCACCAATAATATCCCAACACTTTTGGAAAAATGTCGGATTCATGCTATATGGGCTAGGTGCTTTATCAGGGTACATGTCAAAAATCACTTTCTTAAACTCTGCCTAGGTAAAAGGAGTTAGAAGCTGAGCATTGTCACGATCACTCACCACAGAATTAATACAAGAAAACTCATCAAAGTTGTGACTTCCAATAAGAGTGGAAAACAGGGTCGTAAAATATTCCAAAACAATGGTCGCCATAGTATCATAGTCCGAACATAAATTGCCAGAGTCATCCTTCAAAACAGAGATGTGGTTAATACGCCTACGCTTCGACGCCTGAGCGTGAAAGAATTTGCCATTCACCTCACCATGATTTAGCCAGAAAATTTTAGACCGATAAATAGCCTCTTGGGCCAATAAACTGGAAAATTCGGTCTTAAGAGTCAACAAGGTTGGGTCAGCTACATTCGTATTACGCAAGAAGTCCATATGTTTTTTAACTTCCTCAATTCAACCCATGGTCGAGGAACCCAATGCCTTATTCCTTTCAATAAATGATTCACCACAGGCGGCAATTTTTGCCAAAACGTTGGGATTAACACAGCTCGTCCACGCCCAAGCAACAACTTCCATAAACCCAGTTTCAGTTAACCATTCATTCTCGAATTTAAATTTGCTGAGCTTCTTCACTGGAAAGCCAATATTCGCATAAAGCTTTATGGGATTATGGTCCGAATATGGACTAATAAGGCTGAACAGCTTATGATAGGCAAAATGTTTAACCCAGGCAGCTGAAACAAAAACTCTGTCCAGACGCTCCATGACAAAAGCAATCAAACCCTGCCCACGCTCCCAGGTAAAACCACAACTGATAAGAGGCACTTCTGTCGGGCACCGATTTCGGAACCAAACCTCGGATCATGAAACTTGACCATCGTCGGTTTACCTTCTTGCTCTGAAACCACAAATGTTGGATCTCGCTTGAGTCCGGACTCCAATGCTTACGAAATCATGAAACGTGATCTTCTTCATTTTTTTCCTTATAAATTTTTTTTCTCACACTCTTCGAAAACATGAAACATGAACGTCTTACACTGTAGGGTTACTTTAGAGTACTTTTATTAGCCATCATCAGTTCCTCATCATTCTCATAACATCTTAAGCCACAAAAGGGCGAGCTCACATAGCGGAATCACAAGAATCATTATTACCTTCTTCAAAATGGTAAGCACCCAAACACTTTCGGACTATTACTAAACTGAGACTATGCACTATACCTAACTTCACTCCAGAAACTAAAAGTCTTAGGAATCGAATTGAAAATCAATTCCTTCAGATAAATTGTAGCCTCATGTCTCTAGTTTATTTAGATATAAGAACCACCTCATTCAGAGCTCTATAGCTTAAGATATCGCTAAAATACTGAAGCATATTCAGAAACATATACAACTCATATTTCATTTACATCATAAATTAAGAATTTCACAAACATTAACGGCATTTCCAAGCCAAATTACATCATTTCACAAATTCTCCAAAATACAACAAAAGATACAAAGTCCCGTAATTCTCAACATATGTTTAAAGTCTTGTTTTTACATCAATTCAACTTAACAATACAACATATACATAAACAAACAATTGCCTTGACTTTCTTTCATCCGATCTCTGTCTCATCACCTGGAGATGAGAATGAGAGGGGGTGAGCTTAATGCTCGTGGGTAACAAGTTTATAACCAAAAGATAAGCAAAAATCTTAGAAGTATTTATTTCTATTGTAAAATTCAAATTGAAATCTGTCACATATTTTCAAATTTCACAACTCATCAAGAAATTCATAAACATCATAAATCATGACTTCATTGAAACTTGTCACACATCATGAATACATAACACATCAGAATGGTTAGAGTTAGTTCAAAAACAGAACGTACTACACATTTTCGCATAACGGTCTTGTGTAGCTGTGAACTTATGGGAGTCCATGAGGAGCTTCATGCCATTAGCGGGCAGGCGGGAGAAGCCTTTTTGACAAGTGCACTTGACATACTAATGGGATCTAACCAAACTCACATAACATGTGTTTCACAACTTGAGAACGGATTGCCCAATGGCACATTTCAAAAACTTGTTTGTCATGCACATGACACATTTTATCACCCAAAATCTCATACAAATCACATAATCATCACTCAAATCATCCAAAAGCCACAAAATGCAACAATTTTGGAACAAATTGAAATCATTCCCATATCACTCAATATTCATTCCCAAATTCATATACGAAACTTACATCACATTTTTAAATTATTTTAAAGAACAATAAATGTACTTTTTTTCTTTTTCTTTTTTTTGAGAAAATCCCTTTCATGTAACTATTTCCCAATCAATCAAAGCAATAAAAGCAATATTTGATGAAAACAAATTGAAATTCATTTTACTCTCTTGATTCAAAAGAAAACAATTATGGCTCATTACTCAAATTATAAACATGAAACCCACCTTAATTTCTTACTTATTCTTGTTCAAAAAGCCTCTACTCTTGCTCCTTTTGCCCTCTCCTACTTTCCTTCACAATGGCAAAATTTCCAAATTAATAGGAATTCAAATTGGACAACCCATAACACATAATCACAAAATTGATCTTAGAAAACTTAAACTCGTACCATTCTTAAGCTATATAAACCAAAACTCTTTCAAAAATTTAACAAATCAAAAATGCCCTTACCTTGATCCTTCACCAAATGAAGAGTTTCTTGGCTCTAAAGAAAGCTCTCATTCTCCTCTTTCTTTTTCCTTCTTGAATCAACTTCGAAATCCCCCTTAAAAGCTTAGAAAAAATCGAAACCCTAACTCACTTCTTTCTTTTCTCTTCTTCTCCACCGAGTCTTTCCTCTCTTCTCTCCATTCGTTTGTTTCTTTCTTCCCAAATTCGTGCTTCCCTCTTCCTTAAAAGCTAACCCACATAACTTATTACAAAAATGCCATTAATGAGTGAAAAATGACCCTTATACCCTTCCTTGTAAGCCTTGTAACTTAAAAGCTTAAGTGGCTTGCCAATTTTGCCCCTCATGCAATTCTTACAACCTTAATTCAATTTAATCCATGTCATATGGTCTTACTCAAATTAACATGCTAATTAACTCCCATTAACATGCTAATTAATTCCACAAACATAACATAAATAATATATCAATGCCTCAAAATTCATTTAGGTCATACTTAACTCCTTCCAAAAATCAAGACCTTATTCTAATCACGCAATTGAAGAAATTTAGTAACACTTCCTTCTAGAAAAATTCTCCTCATTGTCTCAATTTTCCAATGACATTAAAATCTTTCAATTTGGTTCCATAGTCTAAAATTTATACACCAACCATTTTTGGACTGTTCATATCGGAAACAATATTCTGTGCTCAACTTCCATCTAAAACTTGACATTCTTAGAGACCGAAACAAAACTCAATTTCATCAGAAAATTTGTAGCCTTATATCTCTTGTTTAATCTAAATCAAAAATCATCTCATTTGGATAACTAGAGCAAAAGTTATGGCTAAAACACTAAAGCATACTCAATGAACATATTCATTTTCCAACTTTTAACTTCCAACATATCATATATACCCCATCTTGTACCTAAACCCTTTTTGGCCATTTTATTTCAAATTCAAGAATTTTTCTTTTTTTCTACACATGAATAATCACCAAAAATTTCTCATTTAATAGAAAGGTTCAGGGTCCAACAACTTCGATCAGATTACAGTCCACAATACAATCCCAAAACCCATTTAAGAGAGCACTAGGATATTCTTGACCACCAAATTTATCGGAATCATTCATTAAGTTATTAAAATCCCCCATATAGACCCACGGAAGAGAAGAAAGTCAAGACAGAGATCTCAGTAACGCCCAGCTGGAACGCTTTCGATGCCTCTCGGGGAAACCATAAAAACCAATAAACCTCCATCTAAACTTGTCTAACAAAACAATCTCTACATCAATGTGGTTGCTATAGTAACCCAAAACAAAAATATCTTTATTAGAATGCTAAAGGAGGGCGAGACCTCCACTGCGACCAATTCGGTCTACACAGAAGCAACAATCAAACTTTAAACTAACACAAATCTCCTCCATTCTAGCAGAGGAAACAAGAGTCTCACAAAGAAAAAGAAAAGAAGGCCTATGCTGACAGACAATATCCTGTAACGTCATGACTGCATGAGGATTGCCCAAGCCTCGACAGTTCTACGCAATGCAATTCATAGTGAGCGGCGGGTCTCATGAAAGAGACCGACCGATTGAGATGAAATTGGAGTTGTACCACTGTACGAAGAAATAGAGGTGCTACCATCGGTGTCCTCCTCATTATGATTCAACGTGGTTGAAGACGGGCGCAGACGTTTTTTTGATTCGTCAACCTCCATGACAGAAACTTCCTTTGCAGTAATGGGTTCAATCAAGTGGGTGGGCCAGGTTGTAAGATCTGGCCCAATCCCCAAAGGGGCCGCAACATAAGGCCCGTGTGTTAGCGGAAATGAAAACTTCCGAGGATAATAGTCGTAATTATTAAGAATCTTTATCTTCAATCCTCCTACTGTATCTCTTGTTTGAAATCCCTGATTCATGGAGCTAAATTCGGTGTTTCCTTGTGTGGAAGGATCTCGGCGCCACTGATTTGACCGGTTTCGATTTTGAGTCCATATCTCAGAGCGGATATCCTCCTTCCATCCCCATTGAAGCTCCAGCGTCGGCAACTCCGTAAGCCTTGGACAGTGAGTGTCGCTATGTCCGATAATACCACAAAGGTAGCAGAGAAGAGGAATCCGTTCATAGCTAAAAGAAGCTTCAAAATGAGTACCCCCTTCCTTTCGAATCTTCTTGGTTCACATCAGGGGTTCTGTGATATCCAATCGAACTCGAATCCGCATGTAGTTGATTATAGAGTTCCTCCTAGGGCCTGAATCGTAATCCAAAAACTTACCCATCAGATTCCCAGGGTTTCGCGCTAGTGTTTCGGAAGCAAAGTCAGGTGGAAGATCATGAACTCTAACCCAGAAATCCGCATCATAAAATTCAATATCTTTTAGGTTCTCACCTTCCCGTAAATGATGAATTAGCGAAGACAATTGTTAAAGCTCCAAGGGCCACCAGCAACCATCTTTCTCAAATCAACCTCATGAAAAAACTGAAAGAGGTATAGACCATCCCCTCCTATCGGTTTGATACACGCACCTTTAATCAGCCGCCAGAGATTCAGCAAGGTCCTCTCCATAGCTCCAAAATTGACCATTCTTTTCCCAAGAAACCGACCCACCAAACACAACTCGTAGTCAATATCCAGTCCTCCCACATCAGAAGCTTGAACCACCAACTCCTCATTCTCCTTGTCGTTGAGGGACAATCAATTAAACTCCGTCTCCATCACCGCCAAACCCAAAGAGGACTCTAAAAGAATCGAAAATAACACAACAAACCTTGACTAGCAAGATGGGACATGCACTAGGGCATGACAATCCTAACACTTAGTTAGACGATATCAGTAAAGCTTCCTTGGAAGTTCCTCCCTTAATTTTACCCTCCTTATAAAAGATTATAATAATGAAAATAATTTAAATTTAGTGAACAACTAAAATGTTACAAACGATATCACATACGAAAAGAGAGAAGACATAAATCTTCAATATGGAGTATGGAAGAAATTTGATATGTTTCTATGACTACTATAATGATTTGGTGAATTAGAGACTGATTTTAAGTGTTTCAACAACCTATTCAAATTGTTAATGACTTGAAACTGTTAACTTCTAAAATAATTAGAGAGAGGAATTCATATTTGTTTAATAATGATTTACAAATTGACCATATGATATGATTTGCATTTTTAGATGTTAAAGAATTGAATTTGCATTAAAAGATATCACTGATTTATTATGTGTATTACTGATATATTTATTCTATCCATAACCAAAGATGGCATTAAATGATAATACAAAAGTTTGTATCGTGACTCGCTGTTGATTTGCAGGCAGCAATTATCGAAAGCTGGGAAGGTTTTTCGAAGATGCTGTCATGCAGTCAGCCTTTGGCTTGTTGAATGGAGAGGAAAGAAACGGGAAGAAGAAGAGACTGTCTTGGAGTGGTAAAGTCTGTTCTATTTTGGCACATAAAAATCAGTTGGACTTAGAACACCCGTCATGACAAGGAAGTAACCTCACCGCCCTTGGATACAGAATCGGCTGTCAGTTTCAGGGCAGAACGGCGATATCAGTGTCCCACCGCCTGGGGAACTGTAAACATTGCACTTACTTTTCAACGTGTTATCATCTCTAATTGGAAATTCAAGTAACAGATGAAGATGTCATGTAATTAATTACCTAAAGTCAATGTTAATCCATTCAAATAGTGATTGAGTGGACAGGGCAAGTGAATTCATTAAAATTATGAAAATGGTTTTTTTTTTAAAGTTTAAATAATTATGAAGTTATACCAAAATTTGAAACAGTAATGTCATAAAGTAAATTTAAATCTTTGTCTTCAGCTATAACTTAAAAATGAGATAGGAAAAGGAGAGGTGACTTTATAATGAAATTACATAGTCATCGTAGATAACGTTCATTAAAGTCAACAACCTGAAATACATAAGGGATTTAGCTGTGAAGTGGTATAATTAATTGTCCCTGTCAAAAGGCCTGGCCAACGTTCAGGTCCCAACTTGTGGACACATAAAACGCGGAGGACCCACGCTTTGAATGAATTCAAAAGTTCTAAAGTAGCTGAAGTAACACAAATTTTACCTCAAAACCGTGTGACTATGAATGATAATAGCAAACCCTTGTGAAACAGTAAAATCAGATGGCATTGCATTAGGAGGTAATATAAAAGGGGAAAGGCAACAAGTTGGAAACATGGTGGTGACCTACCTTCCCCACATTCATCAACCAACCAAAGGCTGGATAAGAAGTGTCCACACAAAAAAACTTAGGACTATTCTTTGTGTTTCAAAGTCAAAGCTTTTATTATTGCGTGCTGACTGTACAATTTCAGTCTCTCTCCGTGACCTATGGCCTACGGGGAAAATCTGGTTGCAAAGGGCTCTTCTTGTTCTCGGGACTCCCATTAATTTGATGTTGTGAGTGGGAATAGGGGAAGAAAAAAGATAGAATGGAGGAAGGTCTCTTTACGGTGGAAAAGTTTGTTGCTTCAAGGCCTTATATCATCGCTGTTTGATAGATGTTAAAGTCTATATCCAGAAAAGCTGGCACCTTTTCCGGTTAGTTTAGTCTGTGAGATGAAGAACATCAGCGGGTCTGAGTTTTTCTCTCATTATGACTCCTTATTTTATCAGTGCAGGCTTAGAATTGGAAATCGCACAGATGTTGTAGCCATTGAACGAGTTCAGACTTCAGAGGAAAGGTAAGCTCAGTTCATAAATGTTTCACCAAACTATAACCATGCATTCCTTCAGGCTTTTGCTTGAGTGAATTATAGGCATTTATTGGATTAGATGACCTCCCAACCGCACAAAAGTTCTGGCTTTTAGTCTTTGTGTCAATTTTCTCATCACTCTTTTCTCTCTCTCTTCTTCTCTAATCAGCAGAAAGCAAAGAAGACTTGACATTTTGACGACCCTGTTGCATGATCAAGCTTCTTTGAGTTGATTGCTTTTGCTTCTACCAAAGACAGAGAGCTAATCATTCAGCTCCCTTGAGAGATTGTCAAAATGATTTTTCAAAGAGCAAGTCTGTATCTTTTTATGCTTATAGTCTACATGGTCGCGTCAACGATAGCTCACAGTTCAAACAACTGCACGAGAACATGTGAAACTAGCAGATCATCAGTAAAGAAAGTGCCTTATCCATTTGGTTTCTCTGATAGTTGCTTGATCCCATTGAACTGCACGAAAACAGGGACTGAAATCGGAGGATTTCAAGTCCAGAGCATAACATCAGATGGTCTCTCGATCGAGTTCCCTGCACGATGTTACCGCTCGGTTGAATCAATAAAACCTTTGTTTGGTAACAACATAGCTGTTGCTTGGAGAAGCAATCTGCTACTGCAAAACTGCTCAAACCCTTTAGGAGGGTGCTTTCTAACGAGGAGTCCGTTGGAGTCAAAGTTGAACGCAAGCAACTGTAACTCTACAAGCGACAACTTGGCTTGCTTTTCGAAGGAGGGACTGGAAATCGATGTCATGAGTTACGAAAATGTTACAGGGACACGCTGCAAGTATGTTTTCTCGTCGCTTGCTGTCGGGTCATATCGTCCTGTAGTTTCGCTAGAGTTGCAGAGAGCTGAATTGGAATGGTGGCTTGAAGGTAATTGTTCTCGCAGTCCCTGTCACCCAAATGGGTTCTGTAAGGATGTTAAGCGTGGCAATGGGAAATCGGGGTTCAGGTGTTGGTGCAATGAAGGGTTCGTCGGAGATGGCTACGTCGACCGCGAGGGTTGCAACAGAAGTGAGTCATTAATTCTACATATTTTGTTGTTTAGTATTTTGGGCCACTTAGTTTGTTCAACTTTGAATCGTTGACTTTTAATTGCCTGAGTACCTTAGCCAATTATGGTGTGACACGTTAAATTGTCGCCAGTCCATGGTCGTAAAGTTTGGGCTTAGACATGATTTTCAGGGGCACATAGGTCACAGTGTGATTCATTTATACGAAGAAGAAGAACTTAATTGTTTTCCATCGATGCTCTTGACTTTGACCGAGCTGTGCTTGTCTGGTTCTATTCCGAATTCCTGCCATACTTGCTTGTTATGTTAGTTGGGTAGGATTAGTATGGATTTTGGTCATAGCTAGGAAGGGAAGATTTGTTAGAACTCAGAACTACGAAGGTTTAATCACAACTTAGTTTTGGCAGACGTGAAATACAGTGGAAAATTTCTCTGTATCATTAAATGAAGACACAGTTAAAAGTATGACTTCAGTTTGGCAATACAGGGTTTGTCAAAGGTCCTAGCTTCTGGAATCGAAGACTCTGTTAACATGACCCTACATCAAATTAAACGCTGGCCATTTGCATGCGCTTATCTGCCATGATTGCAGGGGTCTGCAGTACCAGAATTTCTCGATTCTATCAGTCGCTGTTTAGTCTTGAAATTTCTGAAAGTTAAAGATGGTTTAGATTGCAAAAGCAAGTCTTTGAACTTTATACTAATGACACTATGAAAACGCTGTGCATGTGAAAATATGATCCACTGAAAATAAGTGAAAAGAAAGAGAAACTGTTTAGGAAAGTTCATATGTTCTGTAAGATGAAACTTGGGATCTTCATTCAATAGGGTGTGATTCTCTCGAAGCAAACTAGCCTGCACAGAAATTTGATTTTGGTAAGTTAACACGAGAGATTCGTCAAAATTTTGAATATTAGGTGGAAGTTTTATGTGCATAAAAGCAATGGGCGTGATCACTATATCTTGATGTTCAGACCTTTAATATGCCAGGTGCTGATTTTTCTTTTTGGTAGCTTCTTTGGCAGATTCTGGCTGCAATGTCTCAAAGTTCGTGTCTGCCCAATGTGGAGGAACTAAAAGAGTTGGTGCTCTAATTGTAGGTAGTATCTCCTTTTTTAACTTCTTGTGTTAGCTCCCTCCGCATATGCACTGGGTGACTTGATGCTTCTGTTTTTAAAGTAAAAATGGGTTACTATATTCTTCCTGCAAAGTATAGGTATAAAGAATGAGAATCACTGTAACCTCTGAACATTCCATCACTACATGAAGTTAAATTTTGGTCCTTTTTCGTTCAGGGTACTTCTTCTTTAATTAAGTGTTTGTTAATAGTTTGATATGCTCTGGATTGATTCTTCTGCATTATTTATGTCTACAGAAGAATGACAAACATAACCAGTCAGAAATGTTGTCCAAAGCGTTATGTACATCATATGCGATTTAGAAACGTAAACGTATGTGTGTTAGTGATGTCCATGGTGGTTGCTATGAACACACCACCCCATCCCCCAATGAAGCTAAAATGATGCCCACTTAACCACAATTCGTACCGGTTTAACAAGTATTGAGGATGCCTTTCTCATCTAGTTTTCAGGTTATTATATGAGGATGCCTTTCTTTCTAATTTCCATATCGTTTTTCTTTTGCTTTTATAGAACTCCCAGCAATCTACATATGTATTTTCAAATGCATTGTACTTGTTTTTTGTGTGAAAGAAGTCAACATGTTCGTTTGAAGCAGCATGCCGAAGTCCTTGTAACTTTCTCTCCTTTTCTATATCCTTGAAACTTTTGGAATGTTAAGACAAAATATGTATTGTTTCGTTCTCAGGAATTGTTGCTGGAGCTTCATTAATTTTTGGTCTGGTTGTTCTTTGTTACTGTGTTATAAAGCGGTCAAACTCCGTGAGAAATCAGCTCAATGAAAAGCGCCTTCTATGCGAAGCTGCTGGGAGCTCGAGTATTCCATTCTTGACATACAAAGAAATTGAACGAGCCACAAATGGCTTTGCAGAAAAACAAAGGCTGGGAACTGGAGCTTATGGCACAGTTTATGCGGGAAAACTAGTCAATGATAAGTGGGTGGCCATAAAGAAGATCAGACACACAGATATGTATAGCATTGAACAAGTCAGGAATGAAATTAAACTCCTTTCTTCTGTCAGTCATCCTAACCTGGTTCGCCTCCTGGCTTTCTGTGTGGAAGAGGATCAACCAATCCTTGTCTATGAGTTTATGCCAAACGGAACTCTTTGTCAGCATTTACAAAGAGAGAGGGGACAGGGACTTCCTTGGACGATTCGGCTCACAATTGCTACTGAAACAGCCAAAGCTATTACCTATCTACACTCTGTTATGAATCCACCTATTTACCACCGAGACATTAAATCAAGCAACATACTGTTGGATTACAATTACAGGTCCAAGGTAGCTGATTTTGGTCTTTCAAGGCTTGGCATGATCGAATCATCATATATCTCAACAGCCCCACAGGGGACTCCAGGCTATCTTGATCCTCAGTACCATCAATATTTTCATCTGTCTGATAAAAGCGACGTTTATAGTTTCGGGGTTGTACTCATTGAGATAATAACTGCACTGAAAGTGGTCGATTTTTCTCGTCCTCAGAGTGAGGTGAATTTGGCTGCACTTGCTGTTGATAGGATCAAAAGGGGTCGTGTGGACGAAATAATTGATCCCCAACTCGAGCCACACAGGGATGCTTGGACATTGTCATCCATTCATAGTGTTATAGAGCTTGCTTTTAGGTGCCTTGCTTTCCATCAGGATATGAGGCCCACAATGATGGAAGTGGCAGAAGAGCTGGAAAACATCAGGCTTAGTTCATGGATGCCAGATATGTGCATGGCATCACCTGAAGCATCGTCTTGTTCATCATCGGAGAGATCACTAAGTGTTGCCTCAGTTAAGAAGGAAGCGGTAGGCAGCAGGAAAGTACTTGTTGCTCCTAGGATGGTAGATTGTATATCTTCAATGGAGGTGATTAAGGATAGTTCCCCAGTTTCTGTGCAGGATCCATGGTCAAGTGAGCACAGCTCTCCTTCAACAAACAGCTTATTGGGTAAATTTAGTTCAGTGAAGTTGCATGACAATGGTTTTCCTTGCTGTGAATACTAAACGAGGTTACTTATACATACCTTTAACAGATATATGTTTCATGCTTGCTTATTACCTCTCAGATATTTTGTTGCCATATGTTCACCATGTTGAAAAGGCGTGCAAGAACAAGACAGATCATGCCTCTTTTAAGACACGAGTTCATACTTTGTTGTTTGTCTCTTTTAACATTTTTAAGTTTGTTTCCATCATGATAACTTTCTCTTCCGAGTCATGAATGGAGAGCCTGACCTCAGGTCAAACGCCTTAGACTTGGACACCACCAAATTGAAACTGGATGTATCTTGACTTCTTTGTTCATTCTCGAGTCTGAAAGTTTCTGTTTTGGTACTTTAGTTTAGGATTTGCCCTCATTTTGTCTTTGTTGGTGTCATGTTTAAGTAACCTTCCAAGAGAAATCCTTGATTAATTCTATATTATAATAAAATTGCAATATAAAAGACTTTAAGAAATAAATTTAAAATCAAACGTAGTTTAAATTTAAATTAATACTTAATTTAAATTTCCTTTTCTTTTCTTACAAAGAGACACTAAAAAGAAACTGCAAAAGTCTAAAGTTAATTACAACTTATTATTTCAAATGATGGTAAATATGTAAAATTAAAAAATCATTTTGAAATTTGTTACTCAAACTTAAAATTTATACTTAAATATAAATACGTAAAACAATAATTTGCTTAACATTTAAATAAAATGTCATTATCAAAATAATTTACATTCACATCATATAAGATTACTGTAAACTTAAATGTATTCAACTTATTTTAAACTTAACTATATTCAACCTTTATGCGGAAGATCTGTGCCTTTTAATCTGTTCCTACCCTCTGGTACGAATTTTCATCCACAAATTTCACTATGTTTCCATTTATTTATTATAAAACTTGTGGCTGAATTTTTTGGCATTGGCACAGGCTTGGAATAGATTAATAGGCACAGACGATCCCGTGCCCTTGAGGAAATACACGCTGCACAGAAAGATGGGAATTTTCATGTAAAGGAGAGACTCACAGATTGGTAGCTCACACACAAAAATGTCAAATGGTGATCAGAGGGGAAATCAGATAACTCGAGAAAGAAGGAATGGCCATAACGTCCTGATATACACAAGCCTAAACGACCAACAATTGACTACATCACAACCATATGGATTCGTGGACAACAGGGAACTTACAAGTGAAGACAGAAGGTACAAATTTGCAGAAGGGAATCAGCTTCTTGACAAACTAACAACACGAACAACAATCATATTTGGTATCTCTGATTTTTTATATGAATTTTCAACCTGCATGCAATGAAAACAGATACCAGTAAGAAGATCCTAAATGCCTTGCCATCTGAAAAGTAAAAGGGCTGAGAAATGTAGGGTGAAACTATAGTCCCGAACATAAGCAAAATACCCGTTTTGTCAACATATACGACAGCCTGCATTTAACTAAGATTCAATAGAAGATTAACAAGCTAGAACTGAATTACCTAAAAATTTGACGTTTTTCTTCTGATGGCGAACGTAGGATCTAACCATGACTTCTAGGATCAACAACCTGGTGAACTTTCCTGGATTCAGCACTTGAGTATTGTCCCACAACACGGGCATGGGGTACCATTGTTTCCCCACGAGCAAGAGCATCTACATTCTCAAGGAAGTATTGTTTTGGAAGCCTGCCAACCACATTACCCTCCTCATTTCCATCTTTGTCCAAGAAGGAGAAGTGTGGAATGCCCTCAACACCAAATTCATCAAGCTCTTGTTCCCACTTTGTATTATCAACATTCAGCATAACAAAGTTCACACGATCCCTGGGGAGTTGTGAGTAAGATTGATAAAGTAAGAGGAATCTTCTATTAAGTTCTCAAATTCGGCTCAAAACAATAAATTATCAATAAATAACTGAAAGACTAATCTGCCAAAGGGTTTTGATGACAATATACATTCGAATCAAGGTATTTCTCAAGTAAAACAAAAGCGACATCTGGGATCTACAGAAAATTGAAACTTGATGATCATACTTGTACTGTTGCTCGACTTTGTAAACATCTGGAGCTAACTCCCTGCATACTTCGCACCAATCTGCATAGAACTCCACCACAGTAGGCTTCCCATTTGAAAGGGCCTACACAGGCATCAAATACAACATAGTGCAAGACATTATCAGCAAAAACATAATCTGCACGAAAGGAAGCCCTCATATTTTACACCACATAAAAAGTAATTATCACATTGCAAAAACATCTCAGCCCAATGATCAGAATGGAGCTGGTTCATCTTGTTCCAAAAGGTTGAATCCCCGACCCCAAGGGCCCCCAGTTGTAGGCCCGACCACCGCTGGAGGATTGAATCGCGGTTTAATCTTGGTCAGCCCCCTAATAGAGCGGTCCACTGCCTCCCGTTACCAGGAGTCGAACCTAGGACCTTGTTCCAATTGACCCTGTTAGTTGGCCAACCAAGTTACCCGTGCAGGCCACTTCCTTTCATCTGATTTGTTGAAAGGAAGATTTCCATTTTTCTACGTATTTGATTCAAGTAAGAATTACCCTGTCTATACACAACAATTAGATTCAGCACAAGATGAAACAAGATTTCATCCCACTCATCTTCCTTTTTTTTCAGTTTTCAAGCATTGTACTGTCAATTAGCACATCAAATATTTATCCTTTGGATCAAAATCCATATTTAGCATAACCAATACACCAAACACTCCAGAAAGAAATAGGAACATAGAGCGGAAACCTGTTCATAAGGTAAAGCAGAAGCCGAGAGGTCCTTCAAAGAGACACCAAAATCCAGCCTCGACGACACAAAAAGCCCCACAGCAGCCAGCACCGAAGCCGCCGCTATTCGCCTATTCACATCTTTATTAGGGAACTCCGGAAACGCAGAACCAGAGGATGGAGTTGTACCCGGACCCACCCCAGCGACCTTGTTTTCCTACATTTAATCCCATACCAACTCAACCCTACAACACAGGAACAGAACATGGTGCTCACAAGAAATGTACCGTGGGCGCTGAGGAAGTTTCTGTGGGGCCGGGACTAGGCTTTGTCTGGCAAGCAATAACGTTGAATCTCCGGCGCTTGGTTGTTGCGCGAGCGTAGTGGCTGACGGTGAGAGTAGGAGGCGGAGATCGGTGGAGACGGAGTGGGTTTGGAACCACGCGGGCCATTTGGAGAGCCATTCTCAGTCGACACAGGCAGTGGTTAAGGTTATGTGAACACTAGTTAGGGTAATTCCGGTTTTAGTTCTCAACTTAAGGGTCTCAACATCTTTGCAGTCGCTTTCCATGGAAGTATGATTTTCCACGCTCACTCAACCATTCATAACCTTCTAACTCTTCTTTGTCAGCCTAATTTAATACTTACAATATTAACTTTGCTGGGTACATTTTTGTGTTTGGAATTTACGATATATATTTCATTAGATTTTATTTAAACATATATATTCAGATGATGTAATTCTGCTGCAAGCTTGTAATTCGATCACTTGGTTGATATTATCAACAGAAGTAGCAAGTTAAACGACGACGGGTCATTCAAAGAGTGAAGGATACACAGGGCAGGTCTCATCCGTTACAATGCCAAAGAAGTTAATATACAGTACACTACACATACTATAACTTTAGGCTTCGGGACCTAAAATCCCATTCACAATCGACGTTGCCACCACTACTCCGACCACCTCCGCTCCGGCCACCGCTCCCGCCTGCGCCAATCCTCCGAAGCTCACCGTCTCTTCTATCTTCTCCTCCGCAGCCTCGATTCCTTCCTCCGCAGCCTCAATTCCCCTCCCCACCTTTTCTATCCCAATCTCCGCCGTCTCCAGTCCTTTCTCCGCCGTTTCGAAGCCCTCCTTAACCAGCTTCTCCGCTTCCTCCTCCACCTTCCTCAGCTTCTTCCTCAGTCCAAAGAGCGGTATGTCCTCGGCTAATGCCGTGCCTGCGAAGAACATCGGAGCTGCTGTCAGACAGAAGAGTAAGTGCCTCCGGGTGGCGAGAGGCGCCATCGCAGGTTTAGAAGCCTGCGCCTTCGAGGACGGAGGGTGCGCATTTCGCACTTTCGTTTGTGAGAATGCTCCGAACACAGGTGTAGAAACTGTGGAAGCCATTAATTTGCCTCTAGTTGATCTTCCTTCTTTTACAAACACACATTTTATGTGGCCTAAAAATTTTAAAGAAACAGCATTTGTTCAGATTTACCAAATTGACCATCGAAATTTAAAGAAACGACGTCGTTATTGAGGTGAAAAATGAGACCGTGTCAACTTGTGAAAGTACTAAAATGGCCAATCTATTTTCAATTGACCGGGGGTTTTATTTTCGAAGCGCGCCAAATACGAAGTCGTTTCCCTCCTGATTTTCGCACTTTAAATTCGCTAGCTGAGAGAAGAAGAAGAAAATAGCAGTGATGGCGTCGGAGTCATCAGTGACGATGGCGGAGCAAATCGTTCCGGCGGCGGGGGAGGCTCAAACTTCAAACGAGGCTACAATAGAGTCGAACCCGCACGGTGGGGCGGAGTCCACTTGCAACAACCACAACAGCGAGAACGATAATGCTGGGACTTCGGCTCCAGTGGCCGACGAAGATCCGGAGAAATCGCTGGAGCTCGCGTTGGAGCTAACGGAGAGAGGTACGAAAGCCCTCAAGGAAAATGATTTCGCCGAGGCTACCGAGTGCTTCAGCCGTGCCCTAGAAATCAGGTTAGGGCTTTTGTTATTTGGGAATTTGTTGGTTCAGGCTATGCTTTTTCTGTTTTGAAATTGTCATCTAAGCTGATAATATCTCAGTTCCTTTGAAAGAGGTCTTTTTTGGGGTTTCAGTGAAGAAGTGATTAAGTTTGGTCTTTTAGTGGAGACTTTTAGGGTTTTATATGTATTTCTGCTATGCATACTTTTCGCTTGTAGTTAGGCCAGGAATGACACTGGATGTACCTAAGAATAAACTTAGTTAATTGGAGAAAATCCTTCACTGATCACGTATTTCTTTCAACATTTTATGGAGTTCGTGTCTTTTTTCTGGTCACTTCAGGGTGTCACACTATGGTGAGCTTGCTCTTGAATGTGTGCAATCTTACTACCAATATGGGCGTGCACTGTTATACAAAGCTCAAGAGGAGGCTGATCCACTGGCCACAATGCCCAAGAAGGATGTTGAGTCTACCCAACAGTCTGATAAAGATGGGTCTCTCAAGAATCCCATCAATGGGGAGTCTTCAATGGCAACTGTTTCTAGCAACGTGGATCAAGATGGTGCCTCCAATTGTCAAGGAGTGGCAGATGAGGGTTAAGTATTCTGCTTGAATGTTTCTTTTACCATGTACACTTTTAACTTAATTTTCTTTCCTCTCTGCGTAGAGTGGAGTTTGAACTAGATTGTCTAAGATGTTGACCCAATATAAATGGACCTCAATTATGTAAAAGGGATAAGCTTTTCACACTTATACTTCATGGACTCAAGAGCTATTTTGAAGATTTATAGAAATGACCTTCATACATGGTGAATCATGACGTTGATGTTTTTGATGGGCACTTCACGGAGCAACAAATATGTTCTTTCACTCTGTATGACCTTGTAACTCTTTCATTTATGCTTGGTTGTAGCTGCCTTCTGATTGCAAATATGTGAATTTTTAACTGCAAGTGATGAGCTTCAGTCTAAATTTTACTCCTTGGCATGCTTCAGCAAAAGAATAATTGGTGATTTAGTCCCGTGCATTTCTTTTCTCTGTTTAGTTATAGACATACTGTGTGTAAATGATCAGCCATAATCAAGAATTAAAACTGTGGCATGTGATAGTGTTCCTGGAAAATATTAGTTTTGATGTTTTGTGATAGTGGAAGCATTCTTGTTTCAAACTATTGGCCAATTTATTCCTTAACATTTTTAGCTGTGTCCTCGTTCATTTTGCAGCTTCAGGTGGAAATGATCAAGAAGAGAATGATGAGGATAGTGATGATGAGGACCTGGCAGAAGCGGATGAAGATGAATCTGATCTTGATTTGGCATGGAAAATGCTGGATGTTGCAAGGGCAATTGCTGAGAAACAATCGGGGGACACAATGGATAAAGTGGACATCCTCTCAGCATTAGCAGAAGTTGCTCTGGAAAGAGGCCAGTTTGGCCACCCTTTCTTTCTTTTTCGGTTGTATATGCTAATTTTATGTTGTTTTCTTTACACCTCTCCTTTTACTAAAGTATGGATGTCATTACTGTTATACTTCTTGCAGAGGATATCGAAACATCGCTCAGTGATTACCAGAAAGCACTGTTCATTTTAGAACGACTTGTTGAAACAGATAGTAGGCATATAGCTGAACTGTATCCTTTCTGAGTTTTCAACATAGTTTGAGATAATATTATGGTTGTGTTCGTACAAAGCTAAGATTTGCTGATGAACAAATTATTTGTGTTAACATTGTTTTCAAGATGTAAATTTCCATTTTTTACTTTCTTTTTGTCTGCTATATTCATTCCATGAGCTTAACTGTACATTCAGAAATTTTCGCATATGTTTGTGCCTGGAGATTGGCTCAAAGCCTCAGGAAGCAATACCGTATTGCCAGAAAGCTATATCTATCTGTAAGTCAAGGTTACACCGACTGACGAATGAAGTTAAGAGTTTCTCAGAATCAGCAACATCATCAGCCATCTCAGAAGTAGATGAGGGAATTCAGCAATCATCCAATGGGTGCCAGACTGGTGAACTTTTGACAGATAAAGAAGCAGAGATTGAAACATTTACTGGTCTTTCTGGAGAGCTGGAAAAGAAGGTAAGTGAACTGAGACTTGATCTATAATGTTTAGTAATGGCAATTGGAGCTAACTTGGTCAAGCTGTGTAATTATGGGTTTGCAGCTTGAAGATCTGCAGCAGCTAGCTCTTAACCCCAAATCAATTCTTTCAGAAATACTGGGAATTGCATCTGCAAAAGCAAGTGGAGGTGAGAGCAGTGACTCGCCCATTGTCTTGAGCTCTTCACAGATGGCTACTACTAACAGCAGTGGAGGTTTTAATGCTTCAACTGCTTCTGCTACTCAGACAAATGGTGCTACTGGAGTCACAGATCTAGGTGTTGTGGGAAGAGGAGTGAAGCGAGTGTTGATGAGTGCAGGATCAGCAGAATCAAACCCACTGAAGAAACCCACTTCTGATTCTACTGCAGATAAAGGGGATGGCAACACCAGTTAATGTTCAGAAATTGCTCTGATTTAACCTGAAAGCTTTAGCATTGATGAGTGCCGGATTTTGAACATTTGTTAATGGATCCACTTAGCTGATATTGGCATCTTTAGTCTTAGCTTTTTATGGCAGTATCCTTTCCAGTTTTGCTTAATGGTTTAAGTAACTCCCTTGTGTCCTTTCCTGATATGTTTGTTCGAGATCTTTTACCTGATGCATAATATATACTTCCATAGATTTCAGCTTTTTCTATATTTTGTGCACTTGCTAACATTGTGAAGAAATGAAACAATTGTACATTATTGGATTGAATGACTGCTTTACCTTTAATTATAAAACGATGCAGGTTCCTAAATCTCATATTATTTTATTCTGTCTAATACCACATAATTGGCTGTATCACGGATTTGTTTCTTACAAGGTAAAGTCAATGTGAAGTGAACTATATCTTTCAGCATTCTACGCGAAGCAACAATGTGTTGCCTTCAAGGCAGGTAAAGAATCTATGCCTGAAACAATCCGCCAGCTCTACTGTCCTAGTGTATAACTTATGTGAGAGGGAAGTCCCTATATTTCTTTAAGCTAGTCGTTGGTACTTCGTTATCTACGATCCATGGTCTGGTTCTAATTCAACAGCATCCTAACAGGCATCTGTTTTGGATTAGGACTAGAACTAGGACTCACTGCCTTTATGCGCTTGATGGATGATGTTCATAGATTCACAAGCTTTATCTGCTTTGTTTTGGCCTTTAGTTGTTTGTGTAACGAGTTGTCTTAACTTGGCTGATGTGTCCACAAAGCTTACGGAAGTTGGTCATTGGAAAGGGGCAACATCGAGGCTCAGAGTTATCCCTTGTTTTTGCGAGGGAAAAGAGATATGATTGGTAATGCGACATTGTTAGATAAGATCAAAGCAACTTAACTTCTATAAATCTGACTGAACAAGGTGGCAAAGGACCATAAGAAGGAAACATACTATTATGGACTCTTTCTATGGACGAAGCTATGCCAGGAAGACGAGGCAAGGACAGCAGCAAGGGTGTTTTCAATTTTAAGTCAATTATTTGCATAATTACAGAGTTCGTTCTAATTCAGTTAGGAGTTTGGAAGTTCCAGCCTTGGTGTCAAACTCGATGTACTATAAAAGGGCTATTGTCATTCATCAATAAAAGTCATCGAGATTACAACTCTAATCAAGGGATTGATAGGCGCAACTCTCCGTTTGAGCTCCACTCATTCACAACTGCTCCTCGTCGCACCAACGCATCATGGAAGAAACCCGAATTGACGAACCATCGCCCTGTGACACGATCCTTAAGTAGAAGTCTCAACACATGCTTAAAATTTTACCAGGAAGTAGAACACACCCTGCATTTGCTTTAGAGTGGACAGCAACCATTACGGCAAATACTACCGGGGTGGCTGTGGCAAGCACCGAAGCTCCGTCTACGCTAACATTAAGATGGGAAAGCATTGCATGTGCCGTTCATGGCCTGGTGCTGTCATCCCAGTTGATTTGATAGCTACTCAACAACCACCACTGGAGGCTTCCTCAACCTCAACCATCATTACAAGTGTTCGCAATACATTCTTAAATTAACTATAGAGCGGTGATGCGAATTTCGTGCCGTACCAGCTAGAAATTGATACCAATATGGATATATTTCGTACCGGTGTCAAATACCAGTTGGTACCATAGATATCGGAAAATTTTGATCTATTCCGGTAAATTTGATAAAGCCTAGGGACTATTTTGCAAAAAATGAAAATCTAATTCTAAACCCCCCGGTTACTTCTTCTCTCTGCCGCCTCTCACTCACTCTTCTATCTCTCTCTTCTACCTTCGATTCTTCTCTCTTGCCGTCATTTTCCTCTCGCCTCTCGGAGTCACTGTAGTCGGCGCCGTCCCTCCCTGGTCTGGTGGTCTCCTCCCTTCTCCACGACGTCTCGCGTCTTCAACTCTTCATCAGGTCGCGCCTCTATCGTGGAATCGCAACTCTTCATCAACTCTTCAACTCTTCTCCTCCTCTTCGGCTTGCCTCGCGTCTTCAACTCTTCATCAGGTTCAGGTCAGGTCGTATCTGGGTTTGTCCATTCGTCTTCATCGCGTCTTCATCAGGTTTGGTCTGGTCCATTCGGCTTGCCACGGATCCACCAAACGCACCACGTAAGGCATTTTCTGGGTTTGTGTTTTATGATTTCTGTTATTCATTGTGTTTTCCACTTGTTTCTACTTGATTTAACATTTTTTTGTGTTGGATGATGGATTGGATGATGACTTGGTTTATTTCTGGTGTTGAGCTGAAGTTGAAATTCGTATCCGTGGTTGAAGTTGAAGGCTTAAGCTTTGTTTCGATTATATTTGTATTTTCTGCTGGTGTTAGTTAAAAATTGAAGTTGAAATTGGAGGCGTATGTTTGCTGCTGTGCTGACCTGAATGAAAATTGAAGTTGAACTATTGAAGTCTAGTTGAAGTTGAAGCAGCTGCTCGAAGGGTTTGTCTTTTATGTTGTGATTGATGAAGAGTTGAACTTAATTCTGTTATGCTATGCGGAAGGTGTATTGAACATTTGACAATTCAGCAATGTTGAAGAATTAATGTTGAAATTACATTTCTCATTTCTATAATTGTGATTTGGAAATTGGAATTTGAAATTGGGTAGATTGGTTGATAATCTGGTAAAGTAATATAGATATGTTGTTTTGTAAATTGTAAGTTGTGTTTAGTACTTTGGTATTGAATTTAGATTTTGGACAATTTTCATCAATTGAAAATTTTATGATATAATTATAAATAGTTATCTTGTAAGAAGTTAGAACTTTAAAAGTTAAATGCAATTGGTATATACAAAATTAAAATATATAAAATCAATTGGTATAATTAATAAAACATAATGCATATTAAGTAAAATTAACAATTTTAATAAAAGTTTAGAAAATATGTTTGAACGCTTTATTATATAAAATATATATAATCAGATCACAAAATTTAAGTATTAAATTTCTGTTGATTTTTATTTTAGTAATTAAATTTTGTTGATTTTTATTTTAGTAAATTAATCATTTACATGATTACATTACATCCAATTCTAATTACAATTACATACATAGTTTACAACATAATTAAAGAAATTATTTGAACACCTTTTTCACTTTTTAATTATTAAATATAATGATGAACTATGGATTTAGGATTTAGGTTGTCTTTTCATATTTGATATATTGTAAAGAAAATTATATACGCACAAATATTGTGTTGGAATTGGAAATTGTTGATAACTGTTGGAATTGAAAATAAAAAGTGTTTTGAAATGTTAGAAATGGAAATCGAATTATGATTTATGGATGTTTTGTCATTGTTCAAATTGGAAATGGTTGAAATAGAAATAAAATTATGAATGTTTTGTCATTGTTGTAATTAGGAATTGTTAGAATTAGTAATAGAATCATGATTATTTTGTGATTGTTGGAAGTTGGAATTGGTAATGGAATTACAATTATTTTGTAATTATTGGGCTGGGAAATTGTTAGTTATTGTTGGAATGGACATGGAATTACGATTGTTTTGTAATTGTAGGAATTGAAAATTGTTGAAATTGGTAATGGAATTATGAATGTTTTGTGATTATTGAGATTAGAAATTGACATTATTTGGTAGGAATGAAATACAATAATGAATGTTTTGTGATTGTTGGAATTGAAAATTGACATTATTTGGTAGGAATGGAAATACAATAATGAATGTATTGTGATTGTTGGAATTGAAAATGGAAATGGAAATGGAATGAAATTATGATTGTTGTGTAATTGTTAGGATTGAAAATTGTTGGAAATGAAATTATGATTGTTTTGTAATTGTTAGGATTGGAAATTGTTGGAAATGGAATGAATGGAAATTGAATTATGATTGTTTTGTAATTGTTAGGATTGGAAATTGTTGTAAATGGAATGAATGGAAATTAAATTATGATTATTTTGTAATTGTTAGGATTGGAAATTGTTGGAAATGGAATGAATGGAAATTGAATTATGATTCTTTTGTAATTGTTAGGATTGGAAATTGTTGGAAATGAAATGAATGAAAATTGAATTATGATTGTTTTGTAATTGTTAGGATTGGAAATTGTTGTAAATGGAATGAATGGAAATAGAATTATAATTGTTTTGTAATTGTTAGGATTAGAAATTGTTGTAAATTGAATGAATGTAAATGGAATTATGATTGTTTTGTAATTACTAGGATTGGAAATTGTTGTAAATTGAATGAATATAAATGGAATTATGATTATTTTGTAATTGTTAGGATTGGAAATTGTGGAAATGGAATGGAATTATGATTGTTTTGTAATTGTTAGGATTGAAAATTGTTAGAAATGGAATGAATGGAATTTGAATTATGATTATTTTGTAATTGTTAGGATTGGAAATTGTGGTAAATGGAATGAATGGAAATGAAATTATGATTGTTTTGTAATTATTGGGATTGGAAATTATGAATGTTTCGTAATTGATAGGATTGAAAATTGTTGTAAATGGAATGAATGAAAATGGAATTATGATTGTTTTGTAATTGTTAGGATTTGAAATTGTTAGAAATGGATTGGAAATGGAATGAAATTATGAATGTTTTGTAATTGTTAGAATTGGAAATTGTGGTAAATGGAATAAGATGGAAATGAAATTATGATTGTTTTGTAATTGTTATGATTAGAAATTGTTCGAAATGGATTGAAAATGGAATAGAATTATGAATGTTTTGTAATTGATAGGATTGAAAATTGTTGTAAATGGAATGAATAGAAATGGAATTATGATTGTTTTGTAATTGTTATGATTGAAAATTGTTAGAAATGGATTGGAAATGGAATGGAACTATGATTGTTTTGTAATTGTTAGGGTTGAAAATTGTTGGTTATTGTTGGAATTGAAATGGAATTATGATTGTTGTGTAATTGTTAGGATTAAAAATTGTTGGTTATTGTTGGAATGGAAATGGAATTATAAATGTTTTTGTGATTGTTAGGAACTTAGAATTGGAAATTGTTGGAAATGGAAGAAAGTGGAAATGATATTAAGTATGTTTTGTAATTGTTGAAATTGCAAATTATTGGAGTATGTTTTGTGTTACTTATTATATATGTTCAATGTTTTGAATTGTTAGCTTTGTGCATATTGTCATTGTATACTGAAATTATGTGTTCTTTATTTTTGTGTACAAAATTACAGATAAATGGAAGGAAGTTCAAATACTCCCGATCAACCTAGTTCAGGAAGATACAATGATCCAGCTTGGATTCACGCTGGTGCGGTTCCTGATCAAAAGAATCATACCATATGCTTGTTTTGTAAGAAGCATTTGAAAAGTGGAGGAATCACTCGATTGAAAAGGCATTTAACTGAGATTAAAGGAGATGTGGAAGCGTGTAAAAAAGTAAGTCATGATGTGAAATGACATATGAAAACATTGCTTGATGAACATCAATTTGAGAAAGATAGAAGAGGAAGATTGAATTTTGAAATTGGTAGTGGAAGTTCATTTTCTGGTTTTCGTGGTGATTATGGAGATATTGAAGGTGGAAGTGGTAATAGTAGTGGTACTGGTAGTGTTCCATCTCAGCCTCAGGATCCTGAAGAATCTGATGTAAGGAAGAGAAGAAGGCAGGTGTCTGGTTTTTTTGCACCACGAACAACTCCTGAAACCCAACCTTCAATTCGCAGTGCAATGCAAACAAGAAATGCGGCTCACAATATGGATATGGCAGTAGCTAGATAGTGTTATGATACATGTTTATTATTTAATGCTTCTCAATCATATTATTATCAACCTATGATAGATGTCATAGCCTCTTATGGTCTAGGATACAAAGGGTCATCGATTGATGACTTAAGAGGTAAACTTTTGAGTTGTGTTGTTTCTAAAATGAGAACTTATTTGGCTGAAAGAAGAGTGAGTTGGGTATTAATGGATATTCAATTATGTGTGATGGTTGGACGAATAGAAGACAAGAGCCTATTATAAATTATTTGGTTTATTCTTCTAATGGCTCTATGCTTTTAAAATCTATTGATGTATCTGGCCTGATTAGAAATGCCAATAATTTGTTTGGGATATCAAGTTGTAAATGAAGTAGGGGTGGAAAACATTGTTCAGTTTATTACTGACAATGATTTCGCTTATAAAGCAGCAGAGAAAAGGTTGCAGAGTACCTATAATTCATTTTTTTGGACTCCTTGTGTTGCACATTGCATTGACTTAATGCTGGAGGATATAGGAAATACTAGGTATTTTCCTGTTATTGATGAGACCATGCAGAAGGCAAAAAAGGTCACAAAATTTATTTATAATCGTGCATGAGTTTTGAATTTGATGATAAGGGAATTTACCAATAGTACGAATTTGTGTCGCCCTGCTGTGACAAGATTTGCAACAAATTTCTTATCACTTCAGTCTTTTGTTTCGTTGAAGAAGGAGTTAAAGCAAATGTTTACAAGTGATAAGTGGGTTACATCTCAGCATGCTAGGTCTAATGCTGGAATGGAGGTTTGTAGTATCATACTGGAAGATAGGAAATTTTGATCGCAATGTCAATTCGTTATCCGAGTTTGTGAGCCTTTGGTGAGGGTGCTTCGGTTGGCTGATAGTGAAGAAAAGCCAACAATGAGTTATATTTTCGATGCTATGGAGAGAGCGACGGAAGCAATTAAGGCCAATCTGAAAAATAGGTCTTCTTTATACCTACAATATCTCTCAATCATTAATGAAAGAAGGAGAAAATAACTTTCTTCTCCATTGTTTACAGTTGGGGCATTTTTGAATCCTAGTGCGTATTTTAGACTGGATGCTGAAAAGCAAGCTAAAGTTAGTAGAGGAATGCTTTTCACAATTACAACAATGATTCCTCATGACTCAATGCAAGATGCTTTAACCTCACAAATGGAGACTTATAAGTTGTTTTATGGAGATTTTGGAATGCCGATCGCTATTCGACAAAGAGGAAATCTTTCTCCAGGTATTACTTATTTCCTATTTCTTATTTGTTAAAAATTATTTATCACTTTATTTTGTTTATAACACTACTTTTGTTTTCTTATAACTTGCAATTTCTTGGTGGGATCTATTCGGATGTAGTGTTCCAGAATTGAGAAAGTTTAGATTCAATTTTAAGTCAATGTGTGAGTCTGTTGGGTGTGAATGAAACTGGAGCACATTTGAATTTATCCATTCCAAGAAAAGGAATAGATTGGAGCATAAGAGGTTGAATGACTTGGTTTATGTTCATTACAATTTAAAGCTTTGAGAAATGTATGTTATTTTCATTATTAATTTTGATATAATTTCTTATAATTTTCTAATAATTAAATTTAATTGTTTATTAGGAGTCTTAGTAGCACAAGTTGTTCAAATGATCCAATTGCGATTGATAATATTGATGTTTTGGCGGATTGGGTTTCTGAAGAACTTAATTTGGTTGATGTGAGTGATTTGAATTTGGAAGATAATCTTGGATGAGAAAGCATTGACATGTCATTTGCTGCATTAAATTTGAATGATAATAATGATGAAGCTTCTCTCAATAATAAGGATTTTGTACCACATGATCACTGGAGTCAGTGCAGTTCTAGCGGATTTCCTCCCATTGACGATTGAATTCCATGTTTTTTTCCTCTTCTTTGAATTTTAATTATATTTGATGTTTATGTTAAATTCTATATATGTAATGTAATTGTAATGTTTTGTTTCAGGTTTAATTGCTACTTGATTGTTCCTTCGTCATAAAATCTTTTTGTAATATTTTTTTATCGGTTGTTTTGAATCTTTTGATGTAATATTATTTATTAAAATGATGAAATTGTATTATTGTAATATTTTAAATACTTTGTATTATTCTTAATTTTATTATGGCATGATGATGATTGTCTTTGTTTATATTAATTGTGGTTATTATTTATATGTAAAATATTTAAAATTATTGTTATTTCATATTAATTGTCATTATTATTTATTATTAAGATTTTGAAAACATGGTTGATTTTTTTTATTCGAGAAACCTCGTAGAGCCAGGTCAAAGATACCTCTCTCGAGGTACTAACCCCAAGACCACCTCACAAAGTGTTAAACAGGTGACCTCATCATTGAGGTACCAACTAGTTCTCCATCTACGTGTAAAACCCCTACGCCACAAGCTCTTACAAGAGAAATTAGCATGGAATCGAACTCGAGACCTAATCAAAATCAGCCTCGCCTCAACCATCGCCACACCCTCGGCGAAGTAAAACATGATTGATGTAAACACTAAACTAGTAAAGTGTACAGTACAACTGTATAATATACTATTATGGACTATTTTGTAATTTTTAAAAATTTTAGGGACTATTTCATAATTTTAAAAATTTTAGAAACGATCGTCTGCATCAATTTCAGATCGAACGATTCGCTTCGAAATTCAATCCAAAGATCGCCCTATACGGTATTCATATATTTGCTATAGAGTTTCTCTAAATATTTGGATTTCTTTATTTTGCAGTATCTTGTTAGGTACGTATTGTTGTTAGATTTATTTCTTTATTGATTTGATTCATGTGCTATGTTGACATGTTATCGTGTTGAGTTAATGATGCATTCAGGAGTTGTTTATCGCAGTTGTTGAAGTCCTTATCAGGCTTCCATGATGAGCCCAATCTTTTGTTTGCCAATATAATAAACAAAACACATCACGTCATCCAAAACCCAGCAAAGATTCTTAGTTTTTGTTCACAATTTTGATTTCTCCTCAATAATCCTATTTTCCGTTTCCATTACTGGAATGCAAGTTATGAAGGCACACAAACAAAAACTAGTTTATGCATATTGATTTGTCCTGTTCATTTGCACTTAACAAAACCTTATAAGGCTTGGTATGAGCCTGTTTAACTTAATCTATTGATGTCTTTTCAGGTACCCAGACGTCTTAAGATGGACTCTATCCTCTGCCGGAACCATGATGGGGATGTGCAAAGTTAGAATAAAGCCAACAAATTTGGCTAGCCATTATGAGTGTTGTGTAGATATGTAATGTGGGTAATTATGGTCAATGCTGTGTTGACCAAGCTGCCTTTCTATGTCACCATTTTTCTTCCTCCTATTCCCTTTTGTTTATTATAATAAGGTCTGTTAATGTTGAGTTTGGTGCAATAGTACTAGAACTAGTGTTAAAGCACTAGAGTCTTGGGTTTTGGTATTGTTTTGGATGGTAGTGTCATGGTAATCGTGCCCCGCTCTTTTAGCAAAGGATTCATTATGCAGAGATTTAGGTTTGAAACTGAGGCATGAGAGGCTGACGCTCTTTGAATATGCCCTCGGAGTTCTGTCTGCGGGAAGCTCTTCTGTTTATAAAGAAATTAGAAAAGAGGAAAGAACCAATGTGACCCACAGCATAGAGATAGCAAAAGCAGAGTCTGACTTTGATAAAATCTTGTAGGCTCCGTCTTTTGTTTGGCTTTTGTTGTCCTTTTACTGAGGCATGAAAACACCAAATACACACAAACAGAAACCCCATATGAGCTAAGCCAATGCTTTCCCTGTGCATTTCGTTTAATGATTAGTCACAACCATGTGACTATGTGGACATTCAAGTCCTGATATGTAATGATTTCCCCTCCTTTTCAAATCTCAACGGGGAGCAATAATTACAATAGAATAGAAGATTCAGTTTTTAGGCAGGTGGGGTATGCTCTTTTCTGTTTATAGCCACTGTTTTTGACATCGCCATCTACGTTAAAAGGATAGATCCATAATTTCATAATCATCCACAGGTCACTCACTAATCCTATTTTACTGTTTTGGTTATCTGGGTAACCTGTTAAGCAGTTATGATCATGTTCTATTCTTGTCACCTTATCGATAAGACCATAAATGTTGGGCAGGAATGGCAGATATGTTGGTAAGAATGTAACAGAGCGCCCAGATATTTGATTTCATACTTAAATTTCACGAAATAGATGACTCTAAAATTAGTACAACATTTCAAAATATTGAAAACTTTTGTAGCTGAGTTAGATGAGATCACGAATCAAGACAGACTTGACAAACTCAGAGGCCTACTCAAATCCAATCATTCTTCAAAAAGAAGTGTGTGAAAATTAGAAGGAATTATGAAGGTGTTGAGGCCTTGTATGTTTGAAGGTCTTTCTAGCTTTTTACTAAAATTGTAAAGATGTCCATCAAGTGGCCTTTAAGTACAATTCATGCTTCCTTCTTTCCAAGATTGTATGCATTACTAGTCCGGAAAAGATGGACATACGGGCTACAATAGACTACAACGAAGTTTTAACTTTGACAAATCAAGTTTGAAGCTTTCTTGCAAACTTTCCAATGCAACCGTTGTAATCTGGCTGTAAACAACTGGTAAGTGGACCAAATTACGTTTTGGGTCCTTCATGGTTTTTGGGTAATCACTCAATCATATAACACAAAAATCCATAAATCATTAAACATTAATTGTCTTTATATCTTTTTAGCCCTTAGCTGTGACTTACTTCCAATACAAGAAAATGGACAATCTTGGGGAGTTGGTTAAATATATATTAGGGAGGTTATTGACTGCATAATACACGGGATAAGATTCTCTATCTAATTTTATGATATTTTATTGTGTCTAGTAAATCTAAGTTTTTTATTTATGCGAGACTCGTATTTATTTATACGAGATCTATGTGAGATCTGCGTAAATGAATAGCTGAGATTCAGAATACAACAAGATATTATAAAATTGAACAGAAAATTTGGAATGGATTTTCGTAAGCTTCCTGAAATCTATTCTCTCTGATTCCACGAGTCACGCAGAAAAGTGAAAAGAGAAGGAAACACCAGTTGGCAAGCAATGATTTGTACTGTTTCCATGGATTGGGTTTTGGTCCTTTTTAAGGTCTCAGGTTAGTGGTTCTTAGGTAGGACACTCGTTTCTTATGTCTGCTTCTAGAGAGAGAGAAACGGAGTTGGGAGTGGTTGGGTTAGGATCCGGTTGGGGAAGAAAGTAAAAGAAATTTTATAATCTCTCTATCAACCCTTTTATCGATATCTGTCCAAAGCTTTCATTTTGTCCACTTCTGTATTTTCGATTCTCTTGTTTCAAATCCTACTTTCAGAAAACACTCACCTTTCATTGATCTTAGCTTAGTCAACACTTTGATTAAAGCATCGAAAGGACTCACCTTCCCTTCACCGATTGTTTCTTGAGAAAATGGCGGAGGAAAAAGCCAGCTCCAAGGGACAAGCTTGGTATGATTATTCACCGTCACCAATCTCATCCTCCAAAAGCCAGAAATGGATTTTGATGCCACCATGTTTTTTGCAGGTTTTGCACTACAGGGTTGCCAAGCGACATCGCCGTGGAAGTCGAAGATATGACATTCTATCTTCACAAGGTTAGTTCTCCGCTAACTCTTTTCATTTGCCTTTCGCTTGCAAACAAACCAAACAGCGACAACAATTCCTCTGTTTCTGTCTCGTATTTCATTCAGTTCCCTTTAATGTCCAAAAGCCGAAAGCTTCACCAGTTGATAACCGAACAAGAGACAAATCCCGCCACCGCCGTTGTTACAGTTCAGGACGGGGAGTCTGATGATGTTGAGGAAATTCACTGCCAAATATCGCTTCCGGAATTTCCGGGAGGTTCAGAGACATTCGAACTGGTGGCCAAATTCTGCTACGGTGTGAAGTTCGATCTCACGTCCTTCACCGTCGGACCTCTCCGCTGCGCGGGAGAATTTCTGGAAATGACGGAGGAGTACTCCGAAGACAACCTCGTCTCCAAAACGGAGCGTTACCTTTCTCATTCAGTTCTCAAGAGTCTCAAAGAATCCGTTAAAGCTCTCACGTCATGTGAGCGCGTAATGCCTCTTGCAGAAACCCTAGGCATTCCTCAGAGATGCATCGATTCCATCACATCCCGAGCTTCCTCCGCCGATCCCGCTCTCTTCGGCTGGCCGGTCACAGACAACAAAGCCTCCTCCACCTCCAACCAAGCCTTGTGGAATGGGATCGAATCGGCTGTTCGTCGAAAAGGAGGGACCAATGTGGAGTCCTGGTTCGAACATCTCGCTCAGTTGAGCTTGAGGTTGTTCACTCAATTGATTCTAGCCATGAAATCGCGTGATCTGAGTCCGGATATTATAGAGTGCTGCTTAATGCACTTTGCTAAGAAGCACATTCCAGGCGTTTCCAGATCCAATCGGAAACCTTCTTCATCTTCTTCATCAACAACTTCAGAGAGTGAACAGAGAGAAATTCTGGAGACTATAGTCTCGAACCTTTCATTACAAAAGAGCTCCACATCACCAACGGCCACTAGGTTTGTGTTTGGCTTGTTGCGAACCGCCAACATACTCAACGCATCGGAACGGTGCCGTTCCGCTTTGGAGAAGAAGATCGGACTCCAACTTGATCAAGCTACGCTTGATGATCTACTCATCCCTAGCTACTCCTACCTAAACGAGACTCTCTACGACGTCGATTGCTTGGAGAGAATACTAGCATTCTTCTTAGAAACTCTCCAAGAAAACGGAATCGAAGCCGAAGATGGCGACGGCAACGTTAGATCACCCGCTTTGATGCTCGTTGGAAAACTCGTCGACGGTTATCTGGCCGAGATTGCCTCCGATTCGAATCTAAAGCCGGATCGATTCTACAACCTAGCCACGTCGTTACCAGACCAAGCCAGACTCTTTGACGACGGCCTCTACCGCGCCGTCGACGTCTATCTCAAGGTAGTTAGTTACTAATCGTTCTTCCGTAAAACGTATTCATTGTTTGGACTTATTTATATATATATATATACGCCTGTTTACGAAAGGCACATCCGTGGATATCGGAGGTGGAGAGAGAGAAGATTTGTGGAGTATTAGACTGCCAGAAGCTGACGCTTGAGGCGTGCACGCACGCGGCGCAAAATGAGCGATTACCGCTTCGAGCGGTGGTGCAGGTGTTGTTTTTCGAGCAGTTGCAGCTCCGGCACGCGATCGCAGGTACGTTGGTAGCGACAGAGACAGCACCGCCAGAGGTGGCTAGAATGTCACGGGGCGGAGGAGAGCGCGAAGAGGAGGAGGAGGAGGATGAGACGGGGGCCCAGGGGAGTAGTGTGACGTGGAGGGCGGCAGTGAGGGAGAATCAGGTGTTACGACTAGACATGGATAGCATGAGGACGCGGGTGCATCAGCTAGAGAGAGATTGTTCCCACATGAGGAAAGTAATCGAGAAGATTGAGACGGAGGGGCCACGTGGCTGGTTGGTATCTTTGAATAAACGGTTGGGATGTAAGTTCAAGACTCAAGTGTGTGATTCGCATGAACAGGCGGTGGTCAATGGAAGGAAAGGAAGACAGCGTGATCACCATGAATAGGCCTGCCCGTAGAGAACAGAATTTCTCATAATTCTCATCTTGTCCAAGTGAGAGTTGAGCGTCCATAAGGCTTCTACAACATGTAGCGGTGGTCTCCATGATTTTGTCATGCAGAACACATGTAAGATACTGCCACGTAATGAAAAATAAACTAATTTTTTGTGATTATGATCACGTTATCCATCCAATGATTTTAGTTAATCAGACAAAAAACACACCTTTGCACGTCTTTTGAGACGGTGATTAGGGAGCCTGTAGTAGTGTATCACTTTTCTTCATGGAGTTTAGTGCAGGAGTCTGAAGAACAAGAAACTTGGCATTCAAAAGATTGGAAGTGGGGGTACGTAGTTTTAGAAACACCTGGCATTCTCTGTTAGTGCTGTCTGTTTGGATAATGTTGTTGTCACCTTTGTTGTTTTGCTTTGTCTTGTTGCAGTTTTAAACTCCCATGGTATATAGGAGAAGAGGGAAAGAAGATAAGTCCTGGTGTTGTGCTTATCATTCCTTGGATTAGTGATACTGATACAGGCATGGCACTGAAATCATTTGTTTTGGTGCTTTTCTTCCAAATGTTTAGAGTGGATGGGCTTGGGCTCTTTCTGTCATGGTAAATGGTCTCTTTCTGACGTGGTAAATGGTCCATTCTGTTATCCTGAAATGAATTTGTTTGAACACACAAAAAGGGTGAAAGACAATAATACGAGTGCTTAAATTGCAATATAAGAAATACACGATGTAGATGTAGATTAAATTTATATTAGATTTGTCAGACTTGTCTTACACACGTCTTAAATTTATATCTCACATCCTTGTTCTTATTTAATATCATTTATTTTATGTGGTCATAATTGTATTGCTTTCTTTCATTAAAAGACGGCAACCACTTTTATATATTTTTATGAGTTATCAATGAAAATGACATTCCTTTGTTCCGAATTCTCTCTAATGGTATTTAATTTTCTTTCCAAAAATTATCCGATAGAATTGCATCAGGAATGGTCCTTTGATAACACTCTAAAATAACAAGCCTTAAATTCAAATTTTAAGAATTAGACAGGAGTTGTAAAGGTATATTATATATGTTGGGCTCTGTCTTCGGAGCCCAACTATCAATCCGAAGCCATAAGCGTGAGTGGAATATCCCGTAAGATTATTTCAATGAACCTTCACTTTCTTTCCATCACTCTTTTTAGATTTAATCCAAAAGTTATCAATTTTTTTGTGTGGAATGATAGAACGATATGTTAGGAATCTATCGTTTTAAGAATCACTTCATTTAAAAGTCGGATGACGAAGTTATGATCAAAAGAGTCCAACATGTCTTTAATCACTTTGTATCTGTCTTGACCCAATTGTCATAAATCCCTTTTTATAGTCAATTTTACTCATATACTAGACGCCATATGTTACAGTATAAGCACATTTTCATTTCAAGTGGATGTCTCTTATTTATGAAGTATCATACTGACATTGGTTAAAAAATACGTAATGTCTAACTCAAATTCACCAGTCTGCTCTAAATTTTATCTTTTAAAACTCATATTTGGTAATTTAAAACTAATGTTATGAATACTGCATCACATTGACATCTTGAAGTGAGCTCCTGAATCTGAATCAGATTGGTATCGATTCGATATCGAGATCAGTTTAGAATATTTTAAAATTTATAAAATAGTCCCTAAAATTTTTAAAAATTGCAAAATAGTCCAAATAGATATATTATACAACTATATCAGTATACTTTACTAGTTTCATCGTTTACATCAACCATGCTTTCAAAATCTTAATAATAAATAATAATGACAATTAATTTGAAATAACAATAATTTTAAATATTTTACATATAAATAATAACTACAATTAATATAAACAAAGGCAATCATCATCATACAATTATAAAATTAAGAATAATATAAAGCAATATTTAATTTGATAAAATCAATATTTATATGAAATTACAAATATTTATTATTTAATAAATATTTATTATTTAATATTTATTATATAAATATGAAATCAATATTTATATAAATCAATATTTAATAAAAGCAATTTCATTTTATTATAAAACCAATATTTTAAGGCACATAATTTGATAAAATCAATATTAAAATCAATATTTATAATAAAAGCAATTATGTAAATTAATTTAAGAATTTAACTGCGTTAATTTTAAAAAATAATATCATTTTAGTTTTATGATTAATCAATGTCATTAATTGTATTATTTTTAATTTTATATTATTAGTTAAAGTTTCTAAAACACGTGCTAAGCTACTTTAGCAAGAGACACTAACTTCAAATTTTGATTAAAATTAAAACTTAAGCATTTATTTATTAAGTTTTGATTTTTGGATTATAATTGTAAAATTTAAAGAAAATTTAATTAACCCAAATAAAAGAAAAAAAAGAATAAAAGCAATGGGGTCCATGGAGGAGCCTCAAGTAGTTAATGGAATTTTATAGGTGACAAGAAACCCTACTTAATTATTAAAAATTCCACAAATAATATTTTAAAATAATTAAATGTTTGAGGAGGTCTTATGTTTATAAGTAATTTTCTTACAAATAAATTTAAAATCAGCTTTTTAAAATTTAATTATCTTGAACATTTATAAGACTAGTCGGTCCATTATTTATTTTTAATTTCTTTACATAAAGGTGGCATATATTCCTTTACATGCATAAAAGGGCCTTAATAAAAGAAAGTACAGTTATACTTATTTTGTGGTCCCAAAACAAATTGTTACAATTTAAAATTCATAAATTAAATTTATTTTCATTAATTTTGAATACAATTATATTCAATTAAAATTAATTAAATTGTTTAAATGCAAAACAATGTAATCAAAATACAAACCCTAAATCCCCAAATTATTAACCACCACCGCCTTACCCCTCACACTTCCCACCTACGTACACTCCTACTAGACCACAAAAACGCTAAACATAAACCGACCCATAAGACAGAGCCATCAACAACATTGCCGCTTGTTCTTCTTCTCAAAGCTTTCGCCTTTGTCTCTCCACTGATGATCTCTGCATCAAAACCTCCTTCTCCAATGTTGGGTCTGCATGGAGGAACCGACGAATGACGAAGCGAAGCTGGTGAGAATCGGAGAAAGAAGCGAGCGTTGAGGAGGCAAGCTTCCACAAGGAGGAGACCGATGGCGACGGTGGGAAGACCAGAGGTGACCTGCGCCAGCGAGGAGGAGCGGCGCGACAGAGAGATGAGAGGGAGAGGAGATCGGCTGTGTGGGGGAAATTTTAAATTTTTGCAATTTAGTCCCTGCATTTTTTCAACTTTACGGTACCGGCCGGTATTTTCCGGTATGACCGGTATCGATCGAAAATCACCGATATCAGTCGATATTTTTGGCCGATACGGTGGTCGTCTGTTCCGTTCCGGATTCTGGCCAGAACAGTAAGTTCCGGCCGGATCCGTCCGATAACACTGCTTAAAACATATATAATGACTATTTAATAACTCCAAGTTAATTTATTTTTATTTTTATTATTTAAGGTGTCATTTATGATTTAAGCTTCTTGTTTTCAATTATCACTTCGGTAATAAATTTTAGACCAGACTTATCTTCAGTTATTGCAAACACTAAAGGCAATTGCCCAATTGACCAATTTCTTATGTGGGTGACACTTTTGATTTATATTTAAATAATTCACAAAGAAGAAACATAATTTAGAATCAATTGTTATATAATATTTATCATATAATAATTGTATAATGCTTAATAAACAATTTTATATGTATTATAAAGTGAGAAATGACAACATAATAAATTAACATACATTTCGAAATATTTATTAACAATATCAATATTTTTGTAATCCGAGTGATCTCACATGCTATTTATATGTAACTCTTATAATTAGTCTTATTATTGAGTTTGCCAGAATATCGCATATAAATATATACTTCATGTTTATTTCACCTTGTGAAATTATATCTTTCATGTAATTATACTTGGTGTATATATATATATATTTAATAGAATTTGGGATCTTTTATGTAAATGAATGATATTTTATTATCAAAGATGATTAATAGCGGATGAGTTTCACTTTTAATGACTCCACATGAACCAAGAAGTGTTTAAACCAAACAACTTCTAGTATTATAGCTACAATTGCTATAAATTTAGCTTCTATTACTGATAAAGTAATTGTTTCTTACTTTTACATAATATTGCATCATCATTTAGTAGGAAAAGAAATTTAGAGGTAGAATTTCTATCATCTATATCTCCTTCTCAATTTACATTTATATAACCTTATTTACATAGATTATTATCTCGATAACATAATACATAATCAACAATATCTTTTAAATACTTTAATTTTCTTTTACTATTTTTCAATGTGTCCACGATTAGTTCTCGTAATTTCTTAAGTAATTAATTCCTCAAATGATGTTATATTATTTCATGTTATTTTCAATTTCTCAATTGACTTCTTTTCTCGAATGATTTTCTCCATTCATTCGATTTCTTCTTATTTCTCATTGACTTATTCTAATGTCTGTTCATTCATACTAGTTTCTTCACACGTTTCAATTTATTTACAATCTTAACTTCTTGAATTGGTAACACATTCATCAAATCTAATTTGTATCTCTTTAACATATTTACATAGAATATAGTATGGATCTAAGTTCTCCTCACTTTAGCAATAGTGTATCCTCAAATTCAAAAATCTAATAACATAGTTAGATACTTTACATCAAACAAAAATGCATATACTTTCAGTCGCATATTCCACCTCTTATGCCCGAGTCTTATTAAAAAACGTGACTTCAATATTCACTTCTGATTTGTTCCATCATCATTCATTTCTAGAAATGGAACATTTGACTTATATGATTTACTTCGATGAAAGTCTATATCATAAGAAGATTCTTCTCCTCAGTCATCTGTACTATTTACGTATTATTTATCAGTCAACTATATTCATCATCGCTTTTCAGTCATCTTTAATACCTTAAGAAGATCAATTTCAATTGTTCATGATCTCTCAATAAGAGCAATTTCTATCATATCCTACTCGATTAGTATATTCCTTATAATAAAACTCAGTAGAACAATAAACATATTCATTTACTCTTATACTTTTGTATGTTTCTTCAAGATCATTACATCTTATCTAGGGATGTATTTTTGACAAGCCACCAATTAATATCATTTGCTAACGATACCTGGATTCCAATTGATTATAAACAACATATTTATTTTTATGCCTGCCACGATCATGGTGGACCTTTTCACGATCGTGACAGAACCAAATAATTCAAGCAACATATTTTTTTGCTTGAATTAAGAGAGTATTGTTAGAAAATCATGAATGACGGGACATAAAAAAAGCAAATTAATTTGAATGAAATGATTGAGAAATGTGAAAGATCAATATAAATCTAAAATCAGATCAAGATATATTTAAAAGACTCCAATTTTTATGTAGAAAGCAATATAAATACAAATTATTTATATAATTATAATGAGATAATAATTTATGTGATGAAAGACTTAGAATAGACTTATTGAGTTTGTTTTATATTTGTTTCCTAATTAAATATTACGGACTCTAACAGATACACAATATTAGAACTCTTAAAGTATGTAGGTCGAACGGATTATTAGTTAAGTATAAAATTAGAAAATGTAAAGCCCATTGATAGTATGATATATGAGTTGGAAATGTTGGAATAATAAAAGACACCCATCTTCGTTCTACTTATTTATATTCAAATTTCAGTATATTTTATAATAATTCAACTTCTTCCATTAACCTTTCAATAATCTTATGTGTATAAAAAATAACTGTTAAGTAAAACGTATTTTATTAGATATAGATGATATAAATATTAACATCTTTCATAATGCATGGAGAGAAACACAAAGGATGAAATTTTGAATAAAGAGTAAGAAAATCTTTCTAAAGAAAAAAGTTAAATTTATAAACTTTTAATACGCGTTCATCATGTAAATGTTTCTTTGTAAACATTTTATCATCAATAATATATACAGAAGCTAACCCTATTCCCGTATCATAAAAGCTTATAAAAATATTTAAGCATTAAAATATATTTTGCTCAGGCCCGACCCACGAGCTCGGTGATCCGTGGCTCGATGGGCTGAGGCTGACAAGCACGACCCAACCTTATATATATATTTTTAAAAAATTAAAAAAATGATGTTATTTTTTACGTTCTGGTCAAATCACGGGCCTGATCAGACTAAAAAGATATTTATGTATATCTTTTCAATCCAAATTTTTATTTAAAAAATGAGATTTATGTCCTAATCAAGTATTTCTTTTTGTAATTCAATAGTCACATTAGTAGTTTCAGGGCCACGACCCTGATCGAGCTATACAATTTTAACCTATGACCTGGTTAACTCGGGCTAAAATCGAGTCGAGCCAAAATTACCATAATTTTAATTGGAGCTAACAATTTTAATAGTTTGTAATTAATTATACAAAAGACTTGTTTGGTCCCTACAAAATGTTGTTGTTATGGAAATTAAATCTTGATATCACTATTTTGTTATTCTATAAATTGGGGTCAATGGTAACAAAATAAGAAAAGACATGGCATTGCCAATGTCATCTTTGGGTAGGAACAGACAAGCACCTACTTAGGAACAGACAAGAAAAGTCCATCTGTAGCATTTATTATTTAGAAGGGTAGTAAATCCTTGATTTTCAAAGAAGAAAAAGTTAATATTAACTAATAACTAACTTCCTTTATTAGCTATATTATCGAGAAAGTTAGCATTAACTTTTAATCTTAGAAGTTAAATAACTCTCTTTTTAGCCATACAACTTTAACTTGTTATATTAATGAATAACTGTGAGTATTTGAGTGTATTTTTACACCTAATTTTTTTAATTTTATTAACATATGAATCTAAGATATTTCAACTTAAAATTGGTGATAAAAAATTTCACGGTCATGTCTTTTGAGTTCGAGTGATAAAATTTTTCTATTTTTAATTTATTTTAACTTATTAAATATTTGAACATATTATAATTAATTTATAATTTGTCATTAAAGTAGACATTGTATTAGCATTTTAAATCAACACATAATATTAAATGATATTGTGTTTTTGTTTCTCCTTTTTTTTATTTTTAAATTACTTATTTTTATAAAATATAATTAAAATTAATAAATAATTTAATTTTGTAATTATAATTTTCATTATACTTTGTCACATGTAATAATTATTGGATTTATGCTCTTGTAGAGATTCACATAAGTTTAGTTATAATATGATTAAATCAAATAATTTAAATTACTCAATTCAAAGACTACATAAACAATTTCATTTATTATAAAATTTGTATAATTTTATCAAACATGTTATGATAAATAAGTAATAATAAAATTATTTAATAATTAAATAAGATTCGTAAATAATTGGATGTGTTTGATTGGTTTTTATAAATAGGTTGGTTGCATTAAATTACTAACATTTACCATTATGTTAATGCCTATAAAAGAAATTTTTATTAAAAATCACTAATGTTTATTAAATTCAAAAGTTACTAAAATATTTGATTTAATAATTTAGACATTTATCTAATTGCTTGATAAAATAATATTTGCCAGATATTATTAATTAATGTTATGATCGTTTAATATTTTGTTGAATACATGAACTTATAAATTGGGTTGCTTATATATGAATATTAAAATTTAATAATAAAAATATCTTTTTAAAATTTACATTTGTAGTTTTTTTTAACCTCCCCATTGGCCGTTACTAAACCTGGGCATTGCTTAACATGCTGTTAGAGAGACGAAACTATTTCTAGCACAAAAGGAAAGAGAAAACTTACATCCCCCAGTTTTACGGGTCTACACTTCTAAGACAGCCAGGAGTCAGTCAGTTCCCCGCTCGGCGTGTCAAACGTTGGAGCTACGTTCTAAGGGACAGGTTCAGCAAAAGCCGCGTGTACATGAGTCCCGTAAAACGGTTTGATTCCGAACTCGAAACTTTCAACTTCCAAGACCCACTTTCTTCGTTCTTTTACATTCCCACTCGTAATCTTTGAGGCCCACAAAACCTAACTGTATCCAGTATTCATCGACCTGTCATTTTCTTCCAATGCCCATTCCCTAAAAGACTCGTCACTTACTGTCTCTTCTGCTCTCGATTCTGATAGTTCACGTAGTTGGTTTTGTGCTGTGACTGGTGATTTGTTAACGAAATGGGGAAGGCGGAGTACTTGAAAATGGCGACTGATAACTCAGCGCCGGATGGCTTGATCGAGTCTGATATCAATGAGCTCAAGGCTGCTGCTAAGAAACTTATGATTCATGCCACCAAGGTCGGTGGTCTTGGATTTGGGACCTCCTTTCTCAAATGGGTCGCTTCCTTGGCTGCTATGTGAGTGTAAACTGACTTAGCTTGAGATCTCGTTTAACTGATACGTTTTTTATGAGATTCCGTTGCTTTTCATGATTTATTTTCACTGGATTTTGTTGGCTTGATGTGGCGTTTAAGTACACTGAGGGAATTCAGTGTTAAGCATTTGACCACTTTTCTACTTCTTCCCTTTCTTCTTTCATTGGTTAAAGGTGAAATCTTTGCCTTGTGAAACTTGATAATGGCTTCGTCAGAGGCAGGGGAAGTCAAGAAATTTTGGATTACTTGTATCAGTTAAATAAACTGCTCTTTTAGTGAAACGAATGTTTAAAAGGTTTCGAACTTTAACGATATTACAAGATATGATAGCTCATGTTTGCAACTATTGTAGACAACAAAGATCCAATTTTGGTTCAATCTCTGATTATTTTCTTCATTATGAGGCAATGAAATGAAGGAAATGATATAAAACAGTTGAACCCATGTACAGCCTGAAGCTTGCCCGAAGAATCTGAATGTTAGGATAGCAGAAACATTTATATCCGGTTCACCTATACCCTGCAGTGTTAGTTTCATTATATGCTGTAGTGTAGAGTTATGAGAAGCTTTCAAATTGGTGACTGTGTTTACATGTTGCAGCTATTTATTGATATTGGACCGGACAAACTGGAGAACCAATATGTTGACTTCACTTCTGATCCCATACATATTCTTCAGTCTTCCTTCAGTGGTGTTTCACTTTTTAAGGTGATGACTCGCACTGTTGATTGATTTCCGGTTTCTTATTGCTGAACTTTGTACTTGAAATGCGAATATAAAATTATGCAGAGGGGAGGTTGGAAAATGGATTGCTTTCATTGCTGTGGTGCTTAGGCTCTTCTTTCCAAGACATTTCCCAGGTATGGGGTATACGAGTCTATTGTTGATCTTGTTTTATATTCTTACCTTCAAACGCTGAACCTTCGTTGCATTAAATTTAATACTTACTTTCATAATATTTTACTGTTGGCAATCTATTTTGTCGGAGAATAATTTGGTACGAAGATTCATACTGATATGAGGAGCTTCTTGTTTTTCAATGGAGAACCAAGTATAGTTTCATCAATATCAAATTCATACTATTTACTTAGTTACCTGATGTGTACTTCCAGATTAAGAAAGCCTTATGTGTAGCTTTGAGAAAAATCTATTTTCCCTAGGGGCATGAGAACTAGATATGCAACACCACCAACACAATCAGTAATGTGTTTGCTTGTGTAGCTGCAGCTACCTATGATTCTGATGTATTTTAACTGCTTTAATGTTCTGGTCATTTGTGAATTCAGACTGGTTGGAGATGCCTGGATCATTGATCCTTCTTCTGGTTGTGGCACCGAATTTCTTTGCACATACCCTGAAAGAAAGCTGGATTGGTGTTTTTATATGTCTCCTCATTGCTTGTTACCTACTTCAAGAGCACATCCGAGCATCTGGTGGATTCAGGAATTCCTTTACACAAAGCCACGGAATATCAAATACCATTGGCATTATCCTTCTGATAGTCTATCCTATATGGGCTCTGGTGCTTCACTTCATCTAGAAAATGCAGTAAACTGTTTGTCTCACAACCTATGCATTAGTTTGCAGAGTTATTTTTGCATTCAAGTTCTATAATACAAATAAAGGCACTAGAATTAATTTTTTTATGTACCAAAGGAAAATAAAAGGAGCACAAGAAAATATGCAGACATTTTTGTGATAAATGTATCAGAAGCTGGAAATAAGTAGTGCCTTTTCGATCAAGACTACAGAAGATTTCTGGACTAACTTCATGGTATATTGTAGTGGGTTTATTGGAAACAATCTTTCTAGTGGGAGTAAAGTTATTACAAGACTTCTCCAAATCTATCTTCTTAGTAGAGTCCCACTAAATATTGATGTTTCCTACTACATAAGATTTTATCCTTTATCCATACGCAATTTAGCTACTTTAAGACAGTTTTGAGGTAAGCACCCTTTGAAATGATTATGCAGAAATTGCTTTCTGAAGTATCGTCCAATGGCAGAAACTTTGACACAGGGCAGCTTTTCCCCTGCTCTGAAAAGAACAGATTTTGACTGTTTTCCACACATGACCTACCCAAAAACCCTTGGATTCCTATCCTCATCAAGACCCAACATCAGAATTGGTGAAGGATGATTATAAAAGTTCCGCTTTGAAAAGCTGGGCGGAGACCAATGCAAAACCCATCTCTTGCCTGCCCACACCCTGTTAAAAATGGAACAGTGAGCTTTTTCTGTTCATCGGTCACTGTAAAAGGTATTAAAAGAGAAAATGAAAAATGGAAAAGAAAAATGTTTGCTTTGACAATAATTATTCAATCAAAAGCAACATAAGATGGCTGGTCTCCGAAGTAATTGATGGTATAACTGTAAATTTAACTTCCCACAAATAGTAAAACAAAAAACCCTAACCCTACCACTCTCTAGCCTATATAAGAGGAAAGAAACCATCTTTCCAGCTTCAGAGCCTTTTAGTAACTCACTGTAGGCTCATCACTATGCTTGAGTTCGAGGAATGAAAGGTTTTTATGTTGAAAATTTTCTGGGTTTTCGTAAAATTCCGTTCTTCAATTCATATATTTCTTCATTTCTCTAACAACGTTTGCGTTTTATTTTTTTTATTTTGCTTGTCGCAATTGCAATCTTTGATTTGGGGATTTCTCGACTGGGATATTTTGATCCCTTGAAATGGTGAGGACAGATTGAGGCATTTGTCCGAGAGAAATCCCTTCTCCCTCTTGTCATTTCTAAAACAAAAGAATTGTCTTTTCGTCTTGGATTGATGAAAGTTTTGAAGATGAAATGTGGGGATGGTGAGGATTAAACATATTGGTTTCTCATCCATCACATCATGATTAACAACCTCCTACTCATTCTGAATCCTTGCCAAGGTCTTAATGTCATTTTTGTTTAAGTTGGTCATGTTTCTGGTCTGTTTTACTTACTCTCATTGTTCTCGGAAAACTTGTTTTATGGATGTACTTGAAGTGACTGTTGGGTTTGAAATCCTGGATTTGTGGTTGTGGATTTCGTTATTTTTAATATTAGTTTCAGATGTTTGAGGGTTTTTGAAGAGAGAATGAGTGGGGATGATAGCAGCAATGATGAGAAAACAATCTTAACTCTTATCTGTTAAGGATTGAGGAGTATCCATGATTGTGTTTCAAGCACTTTTGAGCTGCTCACTCAATGTATCTCTCTCTTTTTTTCTTTTTATGTTTCTGGTTTATTAGGGAATGGATTTGTATTATTGGATAATTCAGAACCGCATGTGGAACAGAACATATCTTCTACTCCTAATATGAACTAAGGAACAAAGAAAATCCTACTGTATGATTGTGAGGAAAGAAATGACGAAGGCCTTTTTTTTTTAATAGAATAATGATAAACTCATCATTATGGATTACCAAACACATTATCTTAGAGAAATATTAAATTTTTAAATAAATAAAAATACCAATTAAGCCAAGTGTTGGCCTGTTAGCTCAGTTGGTTAGAGTGTCGTCCTAATAACGCAAAGGTCGCGTCGTGCTTATTACGCAAAGGTCGAGACCTGCATGGGCCATCCCAATTCTTGATCTTCATTTATCCATTTGATAATTTCTTTTTTAACTTGCCGAAGTAAGGACATCACTGCCAATATCTTTATCCCACACAGTAAACTTGCCACGTGGCAATGTCTAAAACCAGTGGCATTACCCTCAATCATCCAATGGGAAAGATAGCCTTATCCTATCCCTTATCTTACTCACTCCTAAGCCACCAACTTGCTCACACTCTTCCCTAACAAAGCAGCATTTTGTTGTTCTCACATCACTTATCTTTAGCTATTGTTCCTTCTGGACTGGCAAAAACCAGAGGTCCAAAGACAGGTTTTTGGTGTAGGCAATCATGGCAGCCTCATTGCAAGCAGCAGCTACCTTCATGCAACCCACCAAGGTTGGTGTTCCTGCTAAGTCTTCCCTACAGCTCAGGTCTTCTCAGTCTGTTTCTAAGGCTTTCGGCTTGGAGCCTGCTAGTGCCAGGATCACTTGCTCTTTGCAATCTGACCTCAAGGACTTGGCCCAGAAGTGCGTGGATGTTACTAAGATCGCTGGTTTTGCCCTTGCTACTTCGGCTCTTGTTGTCTCGGTATGTTCCTTCAATATTGAAATCCTTTCTTGTCAGTATTTTGATTTAGGAACATGTCACGATCTAATTGTGTGATTTCTTATGCTTGAAAGTGGCAACAACTAGCTAGGAGATTCTGTCATCAATCTGCCAATTCTGAACTGAGACAGTGATCCACAGTTCCTAGGGTCCTGATAAATTATAGTGCATGCCCTTGATAGATTATGGCATTGTAACATTTGCTGTTTCAGGGGCCAAAATTTTCATTAAAGCTACAAGCCTGTTCTCCTACTTGTGATAGACATCATAATTAGATAGTTTAGAATTATATTTATAAGATGTCTTCATTCAAAAAGCGTATCCTGATGATTAGAACTTACTTCTAGTGTTTGGAGATTAGCATGGTAACGCTACTTTACAAATTTCAGGGAGCTAGTGCTGAAGGAGTCCCACAGAGGCTAACCTATGACGAAATTCAGAGCAAGACATACATGGAAGTTAAGGGAACTGGAACTGCTAACCAGTGCCCGACCATCGATGGTGGAGTGGAATCATTTGCCTTCAAACCTGGAAAATACACTGCAAAGAAATTCTGCCTGGAGCCAACTTCCTTTACTGTCAAGGCTGAGAGTGTTAACAAAAATGCCCCACCTGAATTCCAAAACACCAAGCTCATGACTCGCTTGACCTATACCCTTGACGAAATCGAAGGACCATTAGAAGTTTCTCCTGATGGCACAATCAAGTTCGAAGAGAAAGATGGGATTGATTATGCTGCTGTTACCGTTCAGCTACCAGGTGGCGAGCGCGTGCCCTTCCTCTTCACCATTAAACAGCTAGTGGCAACAGGCAAACCAGAGAACTTTGGAGGACAGTACCTTGTACCATCCTACCGTGGATCATCATTCTTGGACCCAAAGGGAAGAGGTGGCTCAAGCGGTTACGACAATGCAGTGGCATTGCCTGCTGGAGGTAGAGGTGATGAGGAGGAGCTTATCAAGGAGAACATCAAGAATGCCGCATCATCAACTGGGAAAATCACCCTTAGTGTCACCAAGAGCAAACCTGAGACTGGAGAGGTGATCGGAGTGTTTGAGAGCCTTCAACCATCTGATACTGATTTGGGTGCAAAGGCTCCAAAGGATGTCAAGATCCAGGGCATCTGGTATGGTCAGCTTGATTCATAGGTCTCTTAATTGTTGTATCAATCGTGTACGTATTCTTGGCTCAGATTTTGCTATATGTTGAATCTGGAAAGACTTTTCTGTGACCCAATCGATGAGACGTACTGAGACTATTATCCTGTGTGTAAATTATAGTACTTCTGGCTATAACTCTTGCAAAACTATGAGGTCTAAATCCGTTACTATGGCGTGGTCAAAAGCTTGGACAAAGAACATCGAAATTAAGACCCCTGAACATAATCTGCAAACGAAATGCGATCCAGCCTGTACTTCAACTGGTTTGATCGCCAATTCACAGAACATTTCTGTGGCTTGTTCAACGTACCATGTTTCTGATGAATAAGTTCAATGTGACCAGGCCGGTGGCACCCACCGTTTGCCGAAGTTCTAAATTGCGGAGCACAGACTGCAATTGCATGCGAGATATTGTGGAATAGCTGAGTTCGTTATTATAATTTGCTGATCAGTTATCAGTGATTGAGATCGAGTTCTTTAGTCATGATACTTGATGATAGAGCTCCAAACTTTAGCCTGATGATTAACTGGTCCGCCTATATAATTAAACATCTCAACTCAAGGTCGATGGTTAAGAAATATAATTCAGACAAAACACAAGACTCCAGATTCTGACTATGTCTAAACAGCTGATCGTTTAAGTAGACTATTCCAGATTCTGACTATGTCTAAACAGCTGATCGTTTAAGTAGACCATCTCATAGGGATTAGATGAACAGAGTGTAAAAGTTGAATGATGTCTATTAAAGTTAATTCAAGAAGATGAGAAGTATACGTAAAGCTTCTTGCCAATCCAACTTCGACAGAATGCGGCAATTCAGAGGATTCAAAGAGATTTGGCCACTCTCATTCGTTTCCTGTTTCATTGGGAATTGGTCTGTCAAAATCATAAACGTGAACCAGGAATAGGATGTTACTTCCTATTTGCATTTAAAAAATGGTTGCAATCCTACCTACGCTTCCAGTCCACCATTGATTTCTGTGAAGGAAACAAGAATACAGGAACAATTCACCTACTATGCTTTCCTATTGTTGTTCAGGAAAATGTCATTATCAGAACGGTCGCCAAAGACTCAAAGGAAATGAATAAATTACAGTCTTTAATTTCGTGAAAAGTGTGATGATCTTGAATGCCTTTCTGCTAGCCTCTATATCCTGATGCCGAGATCTAGGAAATAACTTGTTTATAAATTATGAGGAGAAGGTTGTGTATAATTAATGCTCCCTCTGTTTCATAATAAGAGTCGTTTTATAAAAATACACGCTTATTAAAAAAGTTAATAAAATTATAGATATACCCTTATTAATACTTCCATAAAATTACCTCGATAATCAGATCTTAAATGAAATTGTGAGAGAAATCATTAAATCGTGATCAGATAATTAAGATGAGAGAGAAATGAAAGGTTAATTTTGGAAGAAAAGTTATAAACATGCATACAAAGTCAAGAATGACACTTATTTTAAATAATTAAAATGCATCTAAAACGACTCTTATTATAAAACGGAGAGAGTAATTTTTTTAATTGTCGCAAAACGAAAAGTTTTATACACCGAATCAGGGATTAAGAAAAAATTCTTCAGGTATTTTATATTATTTAATGACATAATTGTTTTTTAATCATATAGTCATTATTAATATAAAACAAAAAAGAGTTTCAATTTCTAGTCTGAAGAAGTTACATTAAACAGAAATACATCGAAGACTCTGAACCGACGCACATCAGTTTCAAACCCAGTGACTCTGACCCGAAACCTGCCACATGGCTCATAGGCACCCCTCCATTCCACGTACATCCAGTTCCAAGAACTGGAAAAGAAACCAAAACCCATGATCCAAAATCGAAAAAGAACTTTCTTTTACATGAGTTTGTTGGCGTTACCATTACGTTCGTTTCGCTTTTGTTGTCTCCCACAGTTCCCTCCTAGTTTTATCCATTACGTTCATCACCATAGTAAAAAGCATTAAGTGGGGGGTGTCTTGTTTCTTTGTCTCATCCTTTTGCTGATCTCGGTTCGTTTAGTTTTGATCCAAGTGGGGTTTTTGATAAGATAATGAGTGATATGAGGTTTTGGACATGAAGAGGTTCTTGAGTTATGGAAGAAGAGGTCCCTGGTGCAATGGGGACAAGTGCCAGTTTAGCTCTCCGGTTGGGTCAGACGATTTTCTCAACGGCTTCTCTTCTCTTTATGTGTTTGGGTGTCAACTTCTATACTTATAATGCTTACTGGTATAATCCTGATATATTCTTCTTGTGTTATGATGTTTGATTGACTATCATAGATCCTTTGTTTTCTGTTATGGCACCGAAAACTTTATGCAGAATTGGAGATCCTTTTGTGGTTTTTGTGATTACAAGTCTATGCCTTTGTGCGTTTGGTCTCTGTATTTCAGCTATTGTTTTTTATTATTTACCTGTTAAGTGGAAGGAAATAGGATCAAGAAGATGAGATTGAATTGGGACACTGATGATGAGAAACATGAGGAAGTCTTGTTTATGAAGAAGAATGAATTCAAATCATGCTGTTGGATCTTTGGGAAAGGAAAAATTAGCCCACCCATTCTTGTTTGAACAACGAAAAATGATTGATGCATTTACTTTGATGCTGATTGGTTGAAGTCCCTTTTGATCACTGATATATTGGTTTACAAGCAAGGAAGCTGATACGATTCTCATGAGTACTGAGAATGTTTAGGACAGTGGTCTGAGATGAATACTTTTTCTGGTGAATTTAGCAATTGCAGCTTTCTTCTTGAAGTGCTTATAATTCTTTATGATTCTATGCAGTTTCTTGGTAACAGTCATGGGCTTGGTTATTCCTTGGAGTGTGAGTTTGGTGCTTGTAGACGCTTATTGTGTGTTTTTTAAATGTTCACCACATCAACCTAGAATCTTGTTGGTTATCATCATTGGAGATTGGGTATGAACTTCTAAACTTGATTATATATTTACTTTCTTGAAGGGGAAAGTAATTTCTAAGAAGTTGCAAATTCTGTGTCATGACAGGTTCTGTCATTTCTATCATTAGCAGCAGCTTCTTCAACAGCTAGCGTTACTGATCTCCTGGTTGATGTTGGTTCTTCATTTTGCCCTGCAAAGTTATGCGGTAGATATCAGTTATCTGCAGCAATGGCCTTCTTGTCTTGGTTCCTGACATTTGCTTCGGCTCTCTTCAATCTCTGGCTTTTACCTTCATTATAACATTTTCCATTTCATTTCTCCTGCACAGAAATCAGATGGCCACTCTTGTATAGTGTACAGTTATAGTGTTGCATAAGCACAACCCAATCCCCAGTCACAAAAAATAACTTGTAGCCTTGAACTCTTCTCAAATGGAAGGAAAAAGGAAGTGGTTATTCAGACCACTGTTTGTTGTCTCCCTGCCGACACTTTTGACAAATGACAAGCCTTTTCCAAGTTTTATGAGTTAATTAACAAATCGTTTTGGTTCACATGCATCACGTGCCTTCAAGCCAATACTTTTTTACTTATTATTTGTCAAGTAAATAACGAATTTACATGAAAATTTTAAATGGAATTAATTAACGAATTGAATTTAATTATATTAATAAATTTAATTATTATTATAATTATTATGATAGTTAAAAGAAAAGAATAATCGTAAAAATATTGAAAATAAAATTTATTATATTTTAATTAATTAATTAATTATATTTTAATTACTTGATTAATTACAATATATTAATCAATTAAAATATATAATTGTAATTAATTAATTACAATATTTTAATTAATGAATGAATTATATTTTAATTAATTATATTATAGTTAATTAATTGTTAATAATATTTTAATTAATAATTTTGGATTCCAATTAAGTGAAGTATAAGAGAGTGAGAAGTGAAACAGTCTAAATAATGAAATAGCAAAAAAACAAGACGTTACTTTTGAATGACATAAAGTGATTCTTGATAAGAAATACAAGGCAAAGAAATATATTCAATAAAAATTTACAATAAATATATAAACTTTGATAAATGTCTGGTTATAAACTCACAGCAAACAACAGTTTTTTTATTAAAGGTGTCTTCCTCAAGCTTAATGTAATTAAATTCCTATACTTGGAGGAGTAAATTCAATTTATAAAAGAGATAGATTTTAATTACATGCATAAATTAAACCCATCTATTTTTTTATATTTTCAATCGTGTAAATTAAATTTAATTTAAGTCACATCTTTCCAAACACCACCTCAGTCTTAAGGTGCGTGATCAGCTATCAATAGTCCATGGCCTCCGGAGCCCTTACGACCACAATTTTTAGTGGGACGATCATTTAAGGGCAATACCATACGCTTGAATAGACACGACTAATATAGAAGGCCCGGTAGGTATCCAATCACGGATCGACACAGATGCCTAATTGCCATGTTAGGCCCTTTGAAGCATTTGACTGTTGCTTCCCACCTCAGCCACACTGTTTACTTTGTTCACTCGTTCAAATCACAGACCCACGAGACTCTTCATTGTCTCCTGGGAACATGTTCTTCAATGAAAGATCTGAAGCAAATACATGCCCAGATTGTAATTAACGGCCTCAATGCTGAGATTCTAACACTCGGCAAGTTGATCTCTTTCTGTGCTGTCGATGATGAGGGGAATCTCAATTACGCGCGTCTGGTGTTTGATCAGATGGCTGCACGAAATAAGTTCATGTACAACAACCTAATAAGGGGTTACTCTAATAGTAATAACCCGGTGGAATGTATACTAATGTATCGTCGGATGATTGGTTGTGGGCTTTCTCCTAATGAATTTACTCTCCCCTTTGTGTTTAAGGCTTGTGTTTGCAAATCGGACTATTTGATCTCTGTTGCCGTTCACGCTCAGGCTGTAAAACTGGGAATTGGGTCTCAAGTTTGTGTGCAAAATGGGTTGATAAATGCGTACATTGCTTGTGGGTTTCTTGATTGTGCTCGGGAAGTGTTTGATTATATGTGTGAAAGGACTTTGGTTTCTTGGAATTTGATGATTGGTGGGTATTCTAAAGAGGGTTTTATTAAAGAAGCGTTTTTGTTGTTTAGAGAAATGAGAGAAGTTGGAGTGGAGGCGGATGAGTTTACTTTAGTTAATTTGCTTTCGGTTTGTTCACAAACCTGTGATTTTTATTTTGGTAGGTTTGTACATTTGTATATTGAGATTACGGGGATTGAAATCGATTTGATTGTAAGAAATGCTCTTCTAGATATGTATTCAAAATGTGGGAAATTGGAATCAGCTCAAAGAGTATTTGACCAGATGCCATACAAAAATGTGGTCTCTTGGACGTCCATGGTTATTGCCCGTGCTAGGCACGGGCTTCTTGAATTTGCCAGGGAAACTTTCAACAGGATGCCGGTGAAGAATGTGGTTTCTTGGAACTCATTAATTGCATGTTATGTCCAAAAAGGCGAATATAAGGAGGTCCTGGATCTGTTTCATGAGATGCACAATTCTAGAGTGGTGCCTGATGAGGCTACCATAGTCTGTGTTCTTTCAGCTTGTAGTCAAATTGGGGATCTGGACATAGGAAAGAAAATCCACAATTATTTGGATTATAATGACATTGCACGTACTGTTTCTCTGTGTAATTCCCTGATAGACATGTATGCAAAATGTGGAGCTATTGGCAATGCAGTGGATGTCTTCGAGGAGATGTCAAATAAGAGCTTAGTGTCATGGAATGTGATGATAGGGGCTCTTGCATTGCATGGCTCCGGTGAAGAAGCAATTAAGCTCTTTGGAAAGATGCAAGCTGAAGGCCTTTGGCCTGACAAAATCACCTTCACGGGATTGCTTTCTGCTTGTAGTCATGGCGGCCTTATAGACATGGGCAGGTATTACTTCAACATAATGAGCTCCACTTACTCGATTTCACCCGAAATTCAGCATTATGCATGCATGGTTGACCTTCTCGGACGACAAGGTTTGCTAGAAGAAGCAATTAAGCTAATAGGAGAGATGCCAATGAGGCCTGATGTAGTGATTTGGGGTGCTTTGCTTGGTGCTTGCAGAATCCATGGCAATGTTGAGATAGGAAAGCAAATCTTGAAACAGTTGTTGGCATTGGAGCCTAATAGTGCAGGCCTGTATGTGCTCCTCTCAAATTTGTTTTCTGAAACTCAACGTTGGGGGGATGTTATGAATCTACGGAAGCTAATGAAGGACCACAGGATCTTCAAGTCACAAGCTATTAGCTTCATTGGAATCAATGGTCATGTTTCCGAGTTCATGGTCGATGACAAACAGCATGAAGTCTCAGGTGGTATATACATCATACTTGATCAACTAACAGATCACTTGAGGTCCACAGGATATTTATGCAGCCTATCAAAGTCCTTCTTGGACCTAGAAGACTTGTAGTGCCATGTATATTATTCGGAAATTGTTAACATAATCTCTTTTAAATAAAAATTTCTCTCTTATTTGAGACTAACAATTACTAAAGGCCACCAACTCTCAGCGCATCTAGTCTATCCTTGAACGAAGTCGTTCCCAACTTAATTACTATTATCATATTCATCCATAGCTATAACTCTCTGACTTGAAGGGAAATTTTAGTTCTAGTAAAAGAGTACATGTTAAATTGCTATTATGATGAATCCTAACACACTTGGACTCATTGATTTTTTTAAAAATTATTTTAAAAACTTCTTCAAAATATACCAACTTATTTAGTATAATAAAATAATTGTCTAAATTAATTTTACTATTTTAATAACTAAAATAAAATATATGATTAAAAATAATTTTAACAGATAATAAATCATATATTAATTAAATGCGTTTTCTAGTGAACTTTTAAGTTATTTGTAATTGAAAGTAGTAGTTTTGTTTTACTTGACATAGTTTTTAGAAAAATTAAACAAAGTCTGTGTTAAACACAGATTTGTAAAAGAAAGCATCATAAAAGCACTGGGTTAGTAGCGTAACTTGAAGAGGAGATATGGAACGAAGTCCATCGAACGCGCATGATATGGAAGAAGAACAGCCATGGTCGTCGAGTCCTCCAAGATGGTTAAAGAGGTTGTTAGCTGCACCCTTTTACGCACCGTGTCAATACCACGAGGGAAAGAAGTACAACTTGTTCTGCGTGCATTGCAGTGGAGAAGATTCAATCTTTTGTGAACGTTGTAGGGCCAAGAATAATAAGGACCACAATCAAGATCACAACACTATTCAAGTAAGACAATGCATGAGTATGAGCATGACCATTCATGCATGAACTAAGGTTTTTTATCTCTCGTCAAGTACTTGCGTGTTTCTGTTTTCTTTGTCAGGTTTATAAAGCTTCTGGATATCCTGCGATTAGGATGAAAGATATAAAGTTCGCTGATACTTCACCTACACAAAATTGCTCGATTGATTTATCCGATATTCAACCTTATAGAATCAATGCTTTCTGGATTTATTTCATCAACAAGAGACCGCAAATGGGTAACGGAAACGTAAATCATATTCGTTCAAACAAGTGTTTGAGCTGTAAACGTGAACTGCAACCCAAGTCATCTTCATATGCTTACACTTTTTGCTCCCTAGGATGCAAGTTTGTAAGTAGCATGATATGTATATAATTGGGTTTTTCCTGTTGGTTATTTGCTTGCTTTACTTACAATGTCTTTTATATATTTTTACGTGCAAACAGACGAAGGAGTTTGGGGAAGATGGATCCGAGAGAGACGAGGAATCCATTGCAAACATTAGAGATAGAGGGGAACTTGGTGTCATGAAAAACCATACCAAACCACTTGTTCCTGCCAGAAAACATAGAAGAAAAGGAATTCCCAGAAGGGCTCCTTTCTTTTAGTCTTTAAAAGTTGCGGTCTGCAATTTTCTGACCGTTACCAAAGCCAAGTGAAATTTGTTGGTGACCCAATTTTGCATACGGTATATTTTTTTTTATTTATTCTGAAAATCTCAGAAGTGCTTCACTTTTCTTGAAATAAATGATGACCACCTGCGCAGTAGGTCAGTCAGTGGAAGACCTCATCATTGAGGGTCCAATTAGTTCTCTATCTACAGATAAAATCTCGGCTGTCCCAGGCTCTTACAAGAGGGACTAGCATAGAATCGAACTTGAGACCTAACTAAAGTTAAGCCGTACTCTCATCCATCGAGCCACACTCTTTGAGGTTACGTCATTGCAATTGATTGTATGAGCTCCTCCCCGGCAGAGGTTAATTTCTTTATACGTGTCTACATGTATATATATAATTTCTAGCAATTGGATTCCTTTGGGGTCAATATTTCTCAATAAAAAAATATTACGTAACACTAGCAAGAAGAAAATTGCACTAACAACAACAATAAGAACCTAGTGATAAACCGGCTAATACACGAAGTCTGTAGAAGCTCATTAGTATGCAACTGAAAGAAGAAAATGCAAAATGTACAAAAAATTACAATTAAGACAACTATTTTATTTGTATCATTTATAATTATCACAATTACGAATATTGCAATATAAACTATTATTTATTATTTAAACTCTAAAAAAATCATCTTTTGATAACTGTAACTAAAATATTTATTTTACTAATAGAGTTACCAAATTTATCTATTTGAAGTAGAAAATGTTTTCATACAAGTCCATGCTACTTCTTGTAGGTTTAACATATACTATATATCACTACAAGAAATCAATCGATTAGCGATGAAAAATGATAAAATTTCGTCGATAATATAAATTACCAATGGAATAAACTGACAGACAAATTCGTAGGTGATTCGGTTGTAGATAAATTTACTGACGGAAAAAAAGAAATTATCGGTAAATTTACTAATAGAAAATATATATTCCGACGCAATATTTTCCAATCGAAAAAACACTTACCGTCGATAAATAACTAACAAATTACCGACGGATATTAATTTTTTGTCAGTAAATGAAAGTAAAAAGGCACACACATAACACACCTGAATAAAATTCCCTGCGTCTTTCAGCTTCACTGCAATTGAAACTAAAGCCGCCAAACAAAAAACTACCTAACGATTATACATTTCCCTCAAAACAAATCAGGCAAAATGGCTCGTTGGAATATTGCATTAAGAATTATCTTCTATAACCTTAATAGACTTACAAGAAATGTACAAGAAGCAAAATTCCAGATCAAAGACAAGCCTACAAGCTAACACAGAGATGAGGAGAGCTGAAAGAAAGATTGAGGATGCGTACTAACCAAGAATCAGTAGAGTATTCAAAGAGCTTCCCTTTGTTGGAGAAGACGATCAAAGTGATGTCAGCATCACAAAGCTTAGAGATCTTATGGGCTTTCTTCAACAATCCTGACATTCTTTTAGAAAAACTTACTTGTTCTCAAATCTCTTCTGGACCCTTCCCCTCCCCGTATCTGGTTAGGCCTTGAAAATCTTCCTCGTTTTTTCTTCAACAACAAAACCAAGAAAGAGTAATAAAGAAACCGAAGAAAAAAAGTAAGAAAGAAACAAACTTTAGTTACAGAGGAAGATTAAAAAAATTGCTTGCTTTCTCTACATGCGTGTGCGAGTGACTGGCGCCTTGAGTATATCGATATCTTTTTTGGCATAGAGAGGTTCATTCTGCGAGGAATTTTAGTGTAATTTCCTATGAGAACTTTTACCGTCCTTAAAGTTTGTCGCTAATTTTGCCAGGAAGATTCCCTCTATATTTAGCGACAGATATTAGAATTGTCACTAAACAAATTTTTTTTCATCGATTTTAGCGATAAAAATAGGGTTTTCGTTGCTCATTTGCAACGATTTATTTTTCGTTAATAATTTTCTGTCGCTAATTTTTACTTTTCTTGTAGGGTATGTTGTTTTATGTGCATGAATGAATGAGGAGGTTTTCTTGATAAATTGGTTTACAATATTGTGGGATGAAGATTTATAATCCCTAGTTTTTTTTGTTAAAGTAAATATCCTTATATCACAATTATCGTATAAAAGTACTATGTACAATCAAACATGTATGTTATGCTCATCTCAATCATTAGCCCAATGATTACTCTAGATATGGATAGATTTTCGTTGTCTATAATACATCTTTGTTTTTAATATGTAGGATTCTATTGTTGAGCATGAACCCTTAGATGAATCCCAAATCTTATGTGATGTGCATGATTGAATGATAGACATTGTCACATTAATGTATGACAGATATATATGAATTAAATTCTATCATAATTCATGCTAAATCTATCAATCATGTTTTGACTATTGAAAAGAGTTGATTGATAGAGAAAAACAATTGTAGAAGGCACGAAATTTCTATGTAATGACTAATGACAAGGGCAAGGTTTGTTCAGAATCCATGAACAGACCAGAGAGATATTATAAACTGATTAAAAATAATGTGATGTTAGCTCCTGTTGAGGAGTGTGTAAACAATGGAGTGCAGATAATTGCGAGCACATTATGTTCTTGCCGGTTGTTGAGGCTTTACCATATGCTTTGCCAACTAGGTTTTGCTTCATATGATTAGGAAGATAACTGCATCTTGGAATGTGTAAGGATTCCAGTCCTTAAAAGATAAAATTATTATAATATTATACATATAGTCAATTATTATCATTATCATTATTTGACTAAGTCGAGTTGATAATGAAGACGTAAAACAAAACCAAAGTGCAAACAATATGTGCAAGTTCTATTGAAACAATTATGAAGACTATAACTGAGCTAATTTATAAATCTCCTTATTTATAAGGTGCATCGGCTATAAAACCAGGAGTTTGTCACACTACTTTGTGATTGTTGAGAAGCTAGCTGAGATCAAACCGTGATTTACCCCTTTATTATTCTGTCGGGCCGGGGTGTGGGGGCACCTGAGGTAGGCGATTCCACCTTTTGGGACAAGGAGTTTGTCACACTAGATACAATCTTACTTTAAATCTCCTTATGCATGAAGACTAAATAAAAATTTTAAAAAGTAAATACAATTTAGGTTAAGAGTTATTACAACAATTATAATCAACATAGATGTGATTAGTAGTTATTCGATTAACCTAACAATTGGTTAGTAATTTTTTGTATACTTGTTGAAGCTTTCATATCTCTTTTTTCTTTTTGATATGATATATGATTATATGGCAAACCCTACCCTAATGTACAAGATTCTTCACTTTACTAAAGTCAGGAAGAAATTATTTCCGTGACTCAAACCTATGATATCATCTGATCACAAAAAAGTACCATTATCAGTTCCTCTAAGATTTGCCCTCCAAATTAAAAAAAAAGATAGGAAAACTTTATATATTTAATTATATAAAAATTACTAATCAATTTAAATTTAAAACTTTATAAAATCGAGTAGCAAGATCTGAACTTACATCAATTACAAGTAGATTAATACTAGAATTATAACTGTAATGCCTCGACTCTAAAATAACTGATTTTAGTTCAAAATTAAGAAAATTAAATTTGATTCTATTATTTAAAATCAGCCATACTTCTACAAACTGATCACATAATCACTCTTAAATTTTGAAGTAAGGAATTTAGGTTGCATCATTGCTCATAATGCTTGAGATGATTACCTTATCAGTATCGTTAACATTAGATCTTGATCCCTTTAACCCAAACTATACCATATCAGTAATCGATTTTCTTATTTAAAAGCATTCCAATCCATCCACGATGTGGGAGTGGATTTAATATAGGAAACGTGTCAAGTGAGTATCTGAAGAATAATAAAGTACAGCAGAAAAAGCAAAAGATGCTGTGCTACTAATGCGCATAATAATATTGTTTTCTGCAAAAGGACAACTGAGAAAGTGCATGGCGAAGCCGGTTAATTGTATGGAGAACCAAGAGTTACAATAAAGCGAGACACCAAAAGCAGCCTGTGCAGGCCTTTTTGAGAAGAAGCCACGGTAGACCCTACCCGCCCCTACTGTTCTTGGCATGATTTTGAGTGGAGATCAGGAGGAAGGAGTCCTTGAAGCTTCATGAAAAGGCTGGTGGTGGGGCAGTCTCCTTCCTCAATTATGAGTCCCATTGTTAGTCGCATACCTGACTAATAAAGAACAGGGATAGAGAGCTGACCGAATTATAATCGCAGCCGATTGAAGTTATGAAGGTATGTATCTAAACTTTTTACGTAATTAATGAATAATATTTTAATTAATTACATTGTAATTAACTAATTATATTTTAATTAATTACATCTTAATTAGCATTTTAATTAATTAATTATATTTTAATTAGATTTTAATTAATCATGTAATTAATTATATTTTAATTAACTAATTAGATTTTAATTAGATTTTAATTAATTAATTAATTATATTTTATGTTGATTAATTATTTTAATTAATTAATTAGTTAGATTTTATCTTAATTAATTTAATTTATTGTAATTAATTAAATTATATTTAATTTATTAATTTTAATTAACTAATTAATTAATTTTAATTATATTTTAATTTCATTTTAATTAATTAATTATATTTTAATTAATCACGTAATTAATTATATTTTAATTAACTAATTAGATTTTAATTATACTTTAATTAATCAATTAGATTTTATGTTGATTAATTACTTTAATTAATTAATTAATTAGATTTTTAATTATTTTAATTAATTAGCTTTTATCTTAATTAATTAAAGTTATTAATTAAATATATTTTATATTTTAATTAAATATATTTTAATTAATTACATTTTAATTATAGTTAATTAAAATATTTAACTCAAATTTTTAAAAATTAGTTTTAATTCTTGGTTTTGGATGTTTGTGTAGGAATCACTCCCATTCCTCTAGAAATCTAGAGGAATGAAGTATTCTTAAAACCAAGGAATGAAAATGATACCTATGCAATGATATATCCATATCAACCATTAGTTTTAATTCCATTCCCATATCTTTTTCTTAAACCCTTCAAACAAGCACCCCTTAGTAAAGGAATGAAACTCATTCCTTAGTAGAAATATTTTTAAAAATATTTTTACTACTAATTAATTAAATATAATCAAATAATTAAAATATAATTAATATTAAGTACATTATAATTAATTACAATACAGTTAATTACAATATAATTAATTCATTAATTAAAATATAGTAATTAATTAATTAATTAATCAATTAAAATATAATTAATTAAAATAATATAATTAATTAATTACTATAATTATTTAAAATATAATTCATTCGTTAATTAAAATTCTGTAATTAATTAATTAATTAAAAATCATTATTTATTAAAATATAATTAATTGAAATATAATTATTCATTAATTAAAATATTGTAATTAATTATTTAATTAAAATATTATTATTAATTAAATATAATTAATTAAATTATCAATATAAATTAATTACATTATTATCAATTAAAATATTATTATTAATTAAAATATAACTAATTAAAATATAATTATTCATTAATTAAAATATTGTTATTAATTAATTAAAATATTGTTACAATATGATTAATTAAAATATTATAATTAATTAATTACATTATAATTAACTAAAAATAATTAATTAGTTATAATATAATTAATTGAAATTTAATTTATTTATTAATTAAAATACTCTAATTAATTAACTACAATATTTTAATTAATTAATACATTGTAATTAATTAATTACATTATTTTTTACAAACCAACCACTATCAATGATAATAGTAATCATTCCTTCCTCTTAATCAACCATCATAATTATAATGATAATATTCATTCTCATTCTTTACAATATTCATTCCCATTCATATTACCATTCCCCCATACAAACCAAGCGCCCCTTAATTATAGGGTTAAGATAACTAGTAATTTACTCCCTTATTACTCTGTCGGATAAAAATGTGGGGGCATTTGGGGTGAGCGTTCCATCTTTTGGGACAAGGGTTAAGATAACTATAACAAGGGGTTAAGGTAACTTTTTCTTGTTCAGTTTTCATCTATTTATAAATGGGTAGACCTCTCGTATCACAAGCTCCAAAATCACCAAAACTCTATAATAGCAAGTACTGGTTCTAAGTGAATACATTTCTTGAGTGGCTATCCAAAAGACAATGGTCCGTTAAATCTATGAGCTCATTTTGGGGCAGAGAGTAATCTGACCGTACCATGATAAGCCTTCCTAAATGTCGCAAGCAATACTTCTCAACTTTCAAAAACACTTGCAATATCTATAGCCATAAATGGAAGGTGCATCATTCAAGATAGTGGGAAATAGGTGCCACAGCCACCCATTGAAATTCACTCTTTCAGAATTTCACGTGAGCGCGTTAAATAAATTTGTATTAATTCCTAAATTATGAATACTATTAAGTAAGCATTAAGAAGTGGAGTGGAGCTACGAAATGGCCTCAGTCCTCATCCATGTAATTATAATCTCCAAATGAGGTTTACAATTAACAGATAGCAGATAGTGCTCCATCCAACCTGTCTCCAACAACTTACAGCCTGGCAAGTCCTGCCCTCACTGATCAAGAAAGACATTACATTACCGCCCCGTTACAAAAGATGACAAAATCTGACGTGACAATCAGGTACATATTACGAGGCAAACTCCATCTGTCCTATAAATTCCATGTCCCCAGCCCAAACTCTCTCCATCCCCAGAGCCAGAAGGGTTTGCCATGAGTGTGAAATAACTGATAGCTTCTTTCGATTTGGATCAAGAATAACGTACCTATAACCCCATTCCCCAGATGGGTATTTGCAGTTCTTGTGATTCTACTCATGTAGCAACAGCGAAGCTGATTCTACAAGACGGCAGGTTACAAGAATTCTCGTACCCTGTTAAGGTTTCTTATGTGTTGCAAAAGAACCCCGCCTACTTTATCTGCAACGCAGACGAGATGGAATTCGACGACGTCGTCTCCGCCGTTAACGACGACGAGGAGCTCCAACCGGGTCAGCTCTACTTTGCCCTACCGTTAAGCAGATTGAAGCATCCTCTACAAGCTGAGGAAATGGCTGCATTGGCCGTGAAAGCAAACTCTGCGTTAATGAAAGGTTACGCTGCTGGTGGTGATAAACGTGGGTGTCGTCGGAAGTCGGTGTCGCAGTTGGTGTTTTCCGACGCGAAGAGTAGGAAGTCACGAGGGAGAGTTACGTTCATCGACGCTGGCAGTTTGGGTAATGGTGGTGGAGGATCGCGGAGAGGTGGTGGTGGTAGGAGAAACTTTACGGCAATGTTGAGTACAATCCCTGAGCAGTAGGGGGCAGTTTGGCAAATGAAGACAAGGTCATGAATGTAAATATACTGATGACATTTCTTTGCTTATCACCCTTTTAAGGGTTGTATGACAATTTTACCCCTAGATGCGTTGATGAGCTTTTATAAATTAATAATTCAATTTTGTTGGAAATTTGTCCCTTAAAATTCTTGTTATTATAAAAAAATACTAAATTAAGTAAGAAAAATGAAACCAGTCAATTTTATTACTAACGAACTTTGTAATTATTTATTTTTAGTTATTATAAATTAAAATAATGACTACATAATTAAAAATGTTCTTGTGGGGGAGAAGTCAATGGTCATAATCGAAATGGATAATTGTAAGCAAGAGGGTACCGTATTGGGAAGAAGTCAGAACAGTACAAATAGGTGGAATTGGCAGGAAACACCTCTTCTCATTGTTAGTGCTTACATATTTTATAAATCTTCATTGGGGACTAGCAAAAATTAAATAAACAAAATTTCGTAGAATGTTACAAAAATAAGGAGAATGGATGATCCGAACCGAATTGACAAGTTGAGTAACGCGGTTGTCTGTATTGGGCTGTTCATAATTGTCGATTGCGACTCTTTCGGATGATATTATTTTCAATTGAAGAAATGAGGAAAAAGTGAGCGATATGATTACTGTACGCTTGGCTGTGCACGTTTGGTGAACAAAGCGAATTTATGATACATTGGTGCAGTGACGGAGTCAAAAACGGAGATATGTGGGGTCTAAATAAAATATAAATTTCACACAAATTTTCATATCAAAATTAAATAAAAAAACAAAATTTTATTAAGAATATAAAATAACTAAAATTACAATGATCCTCGCCTACTTTTCATAGATTGAAATCTTTTCATAATAATATTATTGTCAATATTTGCAAATACATCTCTTTCAATGTAACACACTAAACAATCATTCAATAGGTCATCTCCCATTTTATTACGAAGTGAACTCTCGATAATTTTCATTCGGAGAAAGCTCTTTCTCTACGTGGTTGTAGTAATTGGTAAAAGCAATGACAATTTGACTAACAAATAAACCAAAGGAATACATGACGCTTTCAGTAGCCACCATTCTCTTAGAAGGTCTCCAATTCCACTCAATTCAAAGAAATTCTTATCCATACGTACATCAATGATAAAATTCCAAGTCGATATTCAAGTTCAATTAAAGCAATAGAGGAAACTCGATGGATAGAATTTTGCAAGTTCAATCAATTTGTCCATGTCAAATGCGGAAAATGAGTCTTTAGGATCAAGACATGCCATACATAAAAGCAAACTTGTATTGACTTCATCAAATCGATTATTAAGCTCTTGAAGTTGCATGTCAATCACAGAATAGAAAATCTCAACACGATAGTGATGAAGATTCGTCATGTCTTCGTTTCTACGCCTTGATCTCCCTCTAACTATAAACATATCTTGCATATCTATCTCACTTACATTATTTTCACCACAAAAGTCAACGACTTGTTTCAATAAAGACTCCCAACCATCATCTCTAACTTGTTGCAAATGACATTTTGAGACTTTAACCAAATGCATTGCATTCACTATATTTTGATCTTTTTTCTGTAAAACTTGAGATAACCCATTTGTGATTCCCAAGATCTTTATCATAAGATGCAACACAAAGAGAAATTCAAAGCGAAGCATAATATCAATTAAATCAATAGCTTCAGCTCTTTGTGAATCATCATTCTCATTTTCTCCAACAAACTCAAGAACCTCAATGATGAAGAAAATAAATGTAGCAAATTAATGAGCGTATCAAAATGAGAACCCCAACTAGTATCTCCGGTCTTTTAGTGTCATTTCTTGATTCAACCTTGCCAGCTTCTATCACCCTTGTGAAATTCTCGCCATCACTTTCTCCATTTGTTTTTCTCAAGCATATCCCTACGCTTACAAGATCCTCCAATAACATTGCACAAACGAGTAATAGTATTGAAAAGGAACATACATTTAAATGCTTTTTAGCAACAAAGAATAAAGTGTAAGTCAAGTTGATGTGCAAAACAATGGATGTAGTAAGCACAAGAATTTTCCTTCAAAATTAGACTTTTAAGACCATGAAATTCACCTCTCATATTACTAGCTCCATAGCCTTGACCTCTCAAGCTAGCAATACTCAAGCCATAGTTAGAGAATAATGACTTGATACCTTTTAAAAGTGAAGTTGCACTTGTGTCACTTACATGCACAAGACCAAGAAATCTTTCAATGACACATCCAAAACTATCAACATACCGAATGACGACTCCCATTTGCTCTTTTACTGATACATCTCGACATTCATCCACTAAAATAGAGAACAAATCATCACCCATATCTAAAATAATGACCTTTGTTGTCTCAAATGCAGCTGCATTAACGATATCACGTTGAATATTGGGTGATGTAAGTTTGAGATTTTCAGGAGCATTCCCTAGAACAACATTCCTAATTTCTTCATTGTTAGAAGCTACAAATTTTAGTAATTCTAGAAAATTTCCTTGGTTTGTTGAATTCTCGGACTCATCATTCCCGAAAAGGCGTACCTCGCATCAAGAGATAACGAAGACACCCTATTGATGCATTTAGCCTACACCGATATTCAATTTTGATTTCTCGATTGCCTTGAAAAGTCGATGAATAGATTGGGATTGGTTCATTAAATTTTCACAAGCAATTGACATTGATTATGATCGAGTCATAATTTCCTACATGTTCTCTTAATCTTGCTTTCTTTCGCCAAGCACTAAAACCCTCGACACAAAATTAGTATGCTTTCTTTCACGATCGGCTGAAAAAGATAACAATATAAGCGATATCAGACATCTTTTTCAACACTATATTCCAACCAATCCTTGAAATCATCAAACCATGATACAATAAATCTCCGCCACGATCTCCATCCATAGTTTGAGGAAAGTTATGATTTCGAGGTTGACAAGGACCTTTAATAAATAAGCTCTACTTTTGATCTCGTTTTCGGAGGATACTCCATTATATTAGGTCTCAACTCGGATCGGAAGGAGGATTTTCTAAGTCAATCACAAGTTCTTCAATAATAACCTCCTTCGATCTTTGGAGGTGCTTTATTAACATTCGATTTAAATCACACGATGATGATGAAGAGTCGGTCTTAATTTTTAAAATATTTTCCATAATCGCAAAATAAAAAATTAGTTAGAACCAAAATTTACTGAATTCTATAAAAAATTTCCATTAAACATTAATAAATCCAGATAATCACTTTTCTATTTAACAACAAAATGCAATTTTTTCCATTAAAACTAATCAATCTGTTGTCCGCATTGTCACTTTTGTATTTGTCTTACCTTTTCAATCGTCACCGTCACCCTATGAACTATTCAAGAGTGATTGTCTATAATCTCATCAAGAGCGAGATGGGAACCGATGACAATGACTTCTATTAAGATCTTCCGGAAGAGCAACCCTATGATAGGGTTTTAATATATTATTTATCTTGTAGATGACGGCAACAAAGAGAACCTATGATAAGTTTTAATATATTATATATAGTATAGATGGCAACAACGGCAACTTATGTAGGTTTTGATATATTATACTATATTATATTATATAATATAATAATATATATATATATATTAAAAAAATATTTAATTTTTGAAAAACTTAGGGGGCCCAGTGGTGCGTCTATGCATTGGTGTATTATGCGGGATGTTAATAAATTTTGGAATAAAACTAAAATAATAATAAAAATATCAAGATTTTTATATTGATTCGGCAATGCTTATATTCAGTTTGGAGGTGACTGAATATTTCACTATAATTAATGAGAGTATATAATATTGTTTATCACTCAATTTTTCAAAAGACTCAAATTAAGCGAAGCTTGCCTACACCTACTAGAAAGAAAAAACAAAAAATAAATATATAAAAATTTTTCTCCCTCCCTCTAAAAAATTCTGCACTCTCTCACTTCTGGAAGTCTTCTTCTGCTCTCTCACACTAGAAATCTTCTACTATCTTCTTACACCAGAAATCTTCTGCTCTCTTCTAACTCTCTCCTCTTCCATCGTTGCTTCTCTCTTATAGAGAATTCAATGGGTGAAGGTGAAGGCCAGCTGCACCAAAATCTATCGAAAAATAAGCCACCATTTCTGACTTAACAAATACCGAAAGCAAGCTATAATTTTTGACTTTGAGAAGTTGAGATTTTTGACTTTGAGATAATACTCAACAATTTCACCTTGACTCAAATCCTCGAAGTGAAATTTCCATTGATCATCTCCCAATCTCCTATGGGGCAATCAATAAATTTTACAAATACCAATCAAATCTAGGCAATGCTTAAATTTGAGTAACGAAACTGGTTTTGTCAACATATCAGCAGGATTGTCAATGATCTCAATCTTCTGAAGAAGAATATCTCCCTCATCAATAATTTCACGAGCAAAATTGAACCTCACATTAATGTGTTTTGTACATGCGTGATGAACTTGATTCTTTGCTAAATAAATAGCGTTCTGACTGTCGCAATGAACATCCACATGATCTTGGTGGACCCCTAAGTCATCAAGCAACCCTTGAAGCCAAATGACTTTTTTAATAGCTTTTGTTACTGCCATGTATTCTGTTTCAGTAGTTGATAAAACAACTGTAGATTGCAAAGTTGATCTCTAACTCACTAGCCCTCCAGTAAGAGTGAATACAAAACCTTTAATGGACCTACGCTTGTCCAAATCACCTGCATAATTAGAATCTACATATCCAACAACACATTTACCATTAACTTCATCTTGCTGAAATGATAAACCACATCCACAGTACCCAGAATATATCGTAGAATCCATTTCACAGCTTGCCAATTTCCTTTTTCTAGATTATGCATATGTCTACTGACAATACTAACAGCTTGTGAAATATCAGGCCTATTATACACCATAGCATACATCAAACTACCAACAACACTTGCATATGGAATTTTAGCTATGTAATGACTCTCCTCATCTGTGTTAGGAGACATAGAAGCACTAAGTTTAAAATGAGGAGCAAGAGGTATATTAACCGGCTTCGAATTTTCATTCATCCCGAAACGTTGTAGTACCTTCTTCAAATATTGATTTTGACACAGACTAATCTTGCCTTTTACTCTATCTCTTTCAATTTTCATACCTAGTATCTTTTGAACTTCTCTTAAGTCCTTCATCTCAAATTCATTACTCGGTTGAGTCTTCAATCTTTCAATCTCCACTTTGTTTTTACATACTATAAGCATATCATCAACATATAAAAGCAAATAAATAAAGGTTCCATCTTATAGCTTGCGAAAGTATACACAATGATCATAATGACTTCTTGTGTACTTCTGCTCGATCATAAACCTATCAAATTGCTTGTACCATTATCTTGGAAACTGCTTTAAACCATACAATGATTTTTGCAATTTGCAAACCTAATTTTCTTTGCCAACAACCGTAAACCCTTTTGGTTGAGACATAAAAATATCTTCCTCCAAATCACCATGTAAGAACACCGTCTTGACATCAAGTTAAGCTAACTCAAGGTCAAACTGCACAACCAAAGTCAACAAAATATGAATGGAAGAATGTTTTACTACAGAAGAGAATACCTCGTTGTAGTCAACGCCTTCTTTCTAAGCATAGCTTTTAGCTACCAATATGGCTTTGAATTCTTACATTGTCTTTTCCCAAAGATTCCATCCTCTTCGCATATACCCATTTACAACCAATTTCTTTCATCCCTTTTGGTAACTGAACCAACTTCCAAGTCTTATTTTTCTGAAGAGATTTCATCTCCTCATCTATAGATTTCTTCCACTCCATGCTCTCTAAACTCTTGATAGCTTTTTTGTAGGTGGATGGAATATCATCTTCAATAACTGAAAGTGCATATGCCACAATATTAGTAAACCGAGCAGGCTTTCGAATTTCCTTTCTTGATCTTCTGGTTACAATAGAATCTTGTTGCTGTGGTGGTTCTTGGGTAGGTACCTCCTCTTCATTATCCTCGTCCTCATCATCAAAATCAACTACTAGTGTCTGTGACATCAGACTTTACTGGATCAACTAGGGTCTTTAATAACTCCACCTGCTTTGAACTACTCATGGTCTTGATCACTTCAATTTTCCTTTCATGATTGTTCTGATTAACCATAGCAATCTCATCAAAAGTCACATCTCTGCTTACAACAAACGTCTTCTATAAAGTGGAAAATAAATGGCATGGTGGTTGATTTCATTAAAACTAGTCTTAGAATAATAAAATATGGACATCATGCTATAAATCCTGTAAAAGTTGTCAAGACTCTTCTTGAGATTATATATAAGCAACTTATGGACAACGAAAGGATAAAACTTGTTAACAACTACTATTCAACACTTAAATGTGCTTTGGGATGTTTTTGACGTAATTAGTTGTAATTATCTATAATTAGCTTTTTCCTTATCTGTAATTATCTTGTTCCTTAGTTAGTTTCTTTTTTTAGGTAAGTTAGTTCATATGATGTGCATACATTCCTCTTTTACGTGGATGAGAAATACCAAGAAATTCCGCCACATAATTTTTTATGGTATCATAAAAACTTAGCCTAATTTTTTTTATCAGTGTAATATTCACAACATGACTAGAGAGAAGAACAAGAAATCAGTTACCCTTGATCTTAAAGGGCGATAACTATCAAGAATGAGAAAAGAGTATATGTAATGCCTTCCGTGCAAAACGCAAACTAGGTCTTGAATGGAGTCGTGACAAAACCAGATGATGTTGTCACTAAACTTGAGGATTGGTGGAGTGCTAATTCCATGCTCGTGGTGCAGGTGATCCAATTAATTGAACCATCTCTTCATTCTACTATCACCTATTATGAGGTAGTAAAGGAGCATTGGGATGATCTGCGCCATCACTTTTTTTATTAGGAATGGCCCTTGCATTCAACAATTGAGGTCGGGAATTGGGTCGTTGTGCGTAGAACGACAAGAGCATTGCTACCTATTATGGGCAACTAAAGAAGATTTAGGACAAACTCTCCCCTTCTATGACATTGTGGACATGCACATGTGGTAAATGTATAATTGGGTTGCAAATCTGAGTCAAGAATGTAATGACGAGTGAGTTCACCAATGTTTTATGGGCTTGGATGATGATTTATATCGAACCATTAATTCCAAAGTTATTGATCATGAACCTCTCCCACGGTTGAATCGAGTCTAGCCTTGGTGGTGCAAGAGGAATGCCACAAAATGATGATGACCAACGGACATGATGCTCATAGTGAAGGTGTGGTCTTTACTGCTCGTAGTGCTTCTTCCAATAATACTAACAAGCCAATTTGCTTCAACTGTGGACGCCAGGTCATGAGAATAGTTCCTGCTTTTAAATTATTAGCTTTCCTGATTGGTGAAACAATAGGCGTGGAAGTACAAAAGGGTCTGGGAGAGGCAGGGGTGTTCTTCTTCTACTCCTTTTGGTCGTGGCAGGGGTGTTCTTCTTCTACTCCTGCTGGTTGTGGCATTGTTAATGCTGCTCAGTCTGCTAATGTCGCCTTTTCTTGGCTAAACCAACACCTACAACGGTTTCTTTGACACCTCAAGACTGCACCAATCTCGCTTCCGCTTTAATCAATGAACAATGGACTACTGTGATGAACATGTTCAAAACTTTAAGTGCTAAATATCCTTCCACTGAAAAGCTCATTGGTAAGTCTTCCTCTCACTGAATTTTGGACTCTGGAGCTTCATTCTATATGGCCGACGATAAGAGCTTGCTCATTGACCTTGTTGATATTTTTCATCTCTTATTGTGCTTCCTGATGGCACTCATACCAATGATGTTCAAAAAGGGATGGTAGTATTTGGAACCAATATGAAAATCCCTTTTGTTCTATATATGCCCCAATTAACTTGCAATATGATCTCCTTCTCCTAATTGATCAAAGAATTAAAATTTTTAGTCACATTAATTGACAAACTATGTGTGACATAGGACTGCACTTCGAGGATGTGATTGGGGCAGGTGAAGAGAGAGATAGGGTCTATTGGTTACGTTTAATGGTACCTACCGAGAAGTCCTATCATATAGCTGATGTTGATTCTTACCAAATATGACATCATTGTCTCAGGCATTTTTCTCGACAACTAGTTTCTCTTCTTCCTAGAGTTAATATTACTGATTGTCGTAAGAATAAAAATGAACCATGTGATATTTGTTTTAAAGAGAAACAGACTCGTGAATCATTTCCTATTAGTTCTAGTCATGCTATTGATTTGTTTAAGTTGATTTACTATAATGTATAGGGACCTTATAACATTTCTTCTTCAGATGATGTTTCATATCTTTTGACCATTGTGGATGACTGTTCTAAGGGAGTTTGGGTAAGCTTGATGGCTAATAAAACAAAAGTTAGGAAAATAATTAAAAATTTGTGTGCGATGACTCAAACTCAATTTAATAAGAAGGTTAAATGTGTTCAAAGTGACAACAACATTGAATTTATATATTTGACAATTTTTTTTGGAGAACATGGTATTTTATTTGAAAGCTCTTGCATTGGTACTCCTTAACAAAATATGTAGGTAGAACGAAAACATTGACATATTCTAAATGTAACCCCGAGCATTTCGCTTTCAAGCTCACTTACCTCTTGAATTTTGGGGGAAATGTATACTTACTATCGGTTATCTTATTAATCTCACTCCCTCCTCTATTTATAAATGGAAAACACCCTATGAGATCCTTTTTTGTAAACCTCCTTCTTACACTCATTTCTGAATTTTTGGATGTCTTTGTTTTGTAACCAAAGTTTCCCATGATTGGAACAAGTTTAGTGCTCGCAGCTGTAAGTGCATTTTTGTTAGGTACCCTCATGGTAAGAAGGGATGGAGACTTTATGATCTTGAGGTTGGGCACTTCTTTGTTTCTCAGGATTTGGTGTTCTATAAAAATCATTTTCCTTATAGTGATTCGCTTCTTGCTACTTCTGTTTCTCATTATCCACCTTCACCTATTGCCTATGATGATTTTCTAAACCATGAGTCCTCATCACACTCCTCTACAACTATCCCATTTACTCAATCTCATTCGGCCCCCAACCCAACTTCCAGTGTCTCAGAAGTGAGGGGGAGTGCTACGACTGATTTTGTTGATGACCATGATGAGGTCTTATAAGTGAGGGGGTGATACTAATATGCATAATATGGGTGTTGTTGGTTCTTCATATGACTTAGTTGACTCCCTTGGTGAAGCTCATCCTACTGATGGCCTACAACATAGTATAAGGGAATGATTTCCTAATGTTCAGTATCGAGATTACTATTACCATACAACACAACATATAAACCCCTCCTCTGTAATACCTGTTTCGTCTCCATCTTTAAGTCATGAGCCTACCTATTTTTCTGAGGCTGTTGGTGATCCTAATTGGTATGATGCCATGCGCAAGGAAATTGAGGCACTCGACAAGAATGATACATAGGTTATTGGGGACTTTCCTCCTAGAAAGAAAGCTATTGGGTGTACGTGGATGTATAAGGTCAAATACAACTCTGACGGTACCATTGAGCGTCACAAGGCTCATTTGGTTATTCTTGGTAACAATCAAGTTACAGGTATTAATTTTACCGAGACTTTGTTCCAGTTGCTAAAATGATCTATATTTGGGTCTTTCTTTCCGTTGGTATTATTCGTGATTGGGAATTACATCAAATGGATGTTCACAATTCTTTCTTGCATGGTGATCTTGATGAGAAAGTATACATGACTCTTCCTCTGGGGTTCATTGGCTCTTCTTTGGGAAAGGTTTGTCGCTTGCGCAAATCTTTATATGGACTTCGTCAAGCTTCACATAACTGGTTTGCTAAGTTGGCTTCTGCCTTCAAGTCTTTCGGCTTCACTCAATTCTATGATGACTATTCTTTGTTCTTTTATGAATGCTGAGATATTGTTCTTCATGTCCTTGTGTATGTTGATGACTTAATTATTGTAGTCAATAATTCTACAACCATTGCTAATTTCAAATCTTATTTGAGTACTTGCTTTCACATGAAAGACTTAGGGCACTTGAAATCCTTTCTTGGTATTGAGATAGCTCAGGGTGCAGACGGGTTGTTTCTCTCTTGGCGTAAGTGTTAAGATATATTATAGATATCTTTTATTTAGTTTTGATATTTTAATTGGACATATAAAATCTTAATTGTAGTGGGATTCAAAAATATGTGGGTGTTACACTTGTAGTGGTAAAAGAATTCTACTATAACTTTAATTGTTTCACTGTTAGATATGTTGGTAAATTAAAGTTGTTACTGTCAGATTTTGTGAATTTTGTGAATTGAAAAAAATAAAAGTATGAGGTTGTTGCGTGTTTGAATTTGAAGTGATGGTTGCATGGTTATAATAGGTCTCTTATCACTTGTGGGATTGTGCACATCTCCTAATCACTATAGAAGTCTACCAAAGAGGTTAGGGCGTAAAAACCAAGTTAGAGTATGGGTGCGGCAACGAGGTTGATGTGCGTATATGGGATAGAGTTTATGTGAATTAGTTGTTCAATGAAGCAGTGGGTGTAAAAGTGAAGATGGTGTGTGTAAGTATTATGTAAGGGTGGCATAACGAAGGTGAATATTTATGTTAAATAGAAAATCTTCTTTAGAAAAGCCAAAGACCTATTGACATCATTCTTTTACGCAAAATTCAATGAAACATTAAATGTGTTTTTGTTGCCTACATTATGATCACATAAACCTAGAGAAGTAGCTGGGTTGGGTGGCGATGGAAAATTGGACAAACACTGCAGTAATTGTGCATGTCTTATGAGAGAGTTGAACAACGGGTGTGGAGTGAGTCATGCTATAATGAAGACTAGGTTGGCTATAGTTCAGTGGATTTGTGAGTTGATTTTGTGAAAAAAAATACCGTGGGTCTTCATCTATTTTCAACACTTGATATTTTAGATTCTGTGGCTTCGCGTTGATATTTATATGAATTAGCCCATTGTTGTTGTGACGACTTCCAGATTTATTTCAAAGGAGTTGAACCCATAGGGAAGTTGTTATGTTTCTATCTCAAGAGTTTTTTTGTTTTTGTTATTAAACAGTTAATTACTTGAGTTATTTATTTATTATCTTTTCGTTAAAGGAGTGTTAAAAAAAATCCTCTGGCAAGGTTAACACAAATTGGTTGTGTTATTGGGTATGAAATTCTTTCACGGGAAATGAGGTTGAGAGATAGTGTCAAGAGTTAGGTGGTGTCAACTTCGTAAAGCCTTGGGTAAATCTATTGTATTTCGGTGAAAGTTATTAAACTAGGTGAGGAGCTTGCAGACGTAGACAAGGTATGTTGAACTACGTTACCAAATTTTTGGTGCTTTTTATTATTTTTCTTTTGATTGCTTTTGTTTTTATTTGTGTTCGAGACGTTTACGATAAAATTGAAAAATTTGGAAAACTACTAACCCCTTCAATTTTTTAGTAAGTATGCGTTAACGTTTGATGTTGTATCTGAGGCCGGGCTACTTGGTGCAAAACCTTGTGACTTTCCCATGGAACAAAACCACCAAATGGAGTTTGATACATGATTTGATTTTGCCCATCTAGATTGATATAGGAGGCTTGCTAGTCATCTCATTTATCTTAGCATCACCCGTCCAGAGTTATGTTATGTTATGCATACTCTTGCCCAATTTATGCAGTGTCCTAAAGAAGCTCATTGGAATGTTGCTCTACAGGTGCTACGTTATCTAAAAGGTCATCCTAGACAAGGTCTTCTTTTTCATCGTGACAGTGATCTGCATCTAAATGCCTACTGTGATTCAGACTGGGCTACGTGTCCTTTAACACTACATTCTCTTACTGGGTATTTTGTTATGTTGGATCTTTTTCCTGTATCTTAGAAGACCAAGAAATAGCCCACGATCTCACACGCTTCTACTGAGTTTGAGAATTGCTCAATGGCCACTACTAGTTGTGAATTTGCTTTGCTTAAGTCACTTGGAACTTGTTATTCGCATCTTATATGCTTGTTTTGTGATAGTCAAGCAACTCTCCACATTGCTACGAATCTTGTTTTCTATGAACGAACAAAACACATTAAGGTGCATTGTCATTATATGCGTGACCATATTCAACTTGGCGACATTGCTACCTTTCAGGTTTGCACACATACTCAACTTTCCAACATCTTCACTAAGGCTCCTGGGAAGCAATAATTTCAATTCCTCCTTCACAAATGGTACATTCGAGATCTTCATGCTCCAACTTGAGAGGGAGTGTTAGAATATTTTTGGTGTAATTAGCTGTAATTATCTTGTTCCTTATTTAGCTCCTTCTTCTTAGGCAAGTTAGTTCATATGCTGTGTATATTTATATTCCTCTTTTACGTGAATGAGAAGCTAAGAGAAATTCTGCCACATAATTCTTTATCAATACAGCACAGCGGGTGTTAAGTATCCCTGTCAAAGGTCAGGCAGCTAGAAGAATCCGATGCTTCAAACACACGTGAAACAGGAGAGCAATAAAACCAATTGCAGGAAACACCAAAAGACCAGGAAAAAGAATAAAAAGGTTCACGTTGGCTTTATTTACCATATTCATGCATGTGATAAACAGTGGTGGGGGATAAAATTTGCCGGGCCCAAAGCTAACTTTGTGCTTCTTTAGGTTCAGAGCCCTCCAATTTCTTACTGGAGAGAAGGTGAATTGTTCAAGCCATCACCGTCTGCAAGTTGGTGGTCCTCTCACCTCTGGATCTCTCATGATGGCGTTTGTCCATGGTGTCCATCGCATTCTACATTTATGATTAGACTATAACCCACTTGGAGTCAAACCAAAGTTTGCATAAAAGCAATAGTTTCTTTTGGAATAATGTTGTTGGGTTACTCTTAGTTATTGTCATTTAGATGAGTGTTATCTCTAATTCCTTATTATGCAATCTAACGTAGCAAAGTCAAGTTTACATGAGTGGCACTGGCAATTATGTTTAATAATAACTCAACTTGGCAAGTTGAGTTTTTTTCCTTTTTTTCAATTGTGGATGATGTTGCCGCTGTTTCAAACTTCTACTATGTAACTTCGTTTAGCTCCATCAAATTTTTGATGTACTGCGGCTGTCAGACAGATGGTCCTGACTAGTTTTTTTGTTGTAAAGAATCTTTTAGCTCCATCTAAGTAGAGTTTGTTTCTAACATTGGGAGGAAACAGCATACCTCTAACATTCAATATTAAGAGAAAAGTAGGTTATTTTGAAAAGCATATATCTAACATTCAATATTAAGAGAGTGAAAAGAAAATAATTTGCCAAACTCTCACTTTTTTCTTATAAAGGTCGAATTCATAATTATTATTTTAAAATATATACAATAATTTATAAATTATGTATTTGAGTTAACCCACTTAATGAATTCATGATTTAAAATTAAGTAATTGGATCATTCTAAAAATATTTATAAATTCAACGTGTTTTTATTTTAGATTCATCTTCCTTTAAATTATTAAAATAAGAAACAACTTCTCCTAACTCTTAATTTGAGCACAAAATAATTGAATTGATAGACACATAGAAGAAAACAACAAGACTCAATTCACGGTAACACCCATTGAGGTTCAGAGAGACCATTTGTTAAAGTTAAGTTTTTGTCGAGACACATAATCTACTCTTAAGTATTAGCGTTGGCGATAGTACTATTAAGGGAGCCAAGTATAAAAGAAACCTGTAGAATCCTTTTATGTGACTACTTAAGATGTTTGCGTCCTAACAAAAAGATTCGGGGGCAAGTCAATGATGTGGATTTGGTGCAATTGTTTAGGCCAGGGAATCCATGGAGGAATCGATGTGCCCATATCGCTCGTAAGTTCGAGGCTACCAATTTTTTTCAAATTACTTACTATCATTATTTTGTATTAATTATATTTTATGAATATTCATTGGTCTAATTTCTTTGGTGAAGAATAGATCACCTATCTTATTACTCCAAGAAAAATTGGATGAATGAATATTCATAAAATATGATAAACACATAATAACGAGAACAAATGATCTAAACATTTTTTTCTCATATAGTCTACACTCTGATTGTGCAACATTTCATAAATGAGGAGAGAGCGTTAGCTTTTCTTTTTCTTCTTTTCATGAAACTTGAATATATACCACATTCTCTCTTTAATACAACTCCTTAATAGTTGTCATTGTAACACGTAACAATATCTTAGTTACATATCTCGAATTAAACGTGAAAGGACAATAATCGAAGAAATGCAAAAAAATATATGATTTCGGTTCTATAACTTCAAATGAGCTTTCTGAAGCTGAAACAAGTGCGAATCTATCGTTGTTTTTACGAAAACTGCTCATTGGAACGCGATCAACACCTTTCTACAGTTTTCTCAAAATGTATGTTCTCTTAACAGGTCAGGGAATCCTTATATTTATGAATGATATAAGCAACTGTAGGAGACCTTAACCTTTATATATAGCTTCCATATTAGAGATCCCCATCATATGGCCGATATGGGTCTAGTCCACACTGATCAGGATCATTTTTTTACTCGAACTTTGACCCATTGATTTAAATCATTTATTGAGACACTTAATTATCATTATTCAGATCAAATTACGTAACTTAACTGATAAGTTATTGAAAAACTGAAAAATGCAATTAAATGTTGTCCAACTTTATGGAAAAGCTAAAAATGTCCAACATTCTCTCTCATGTACAATACTTAATTGCAATGTTGAATCAAGTTTAAAACAGTTCTAAAAACTCGGTTAAGTCAAGTTACTGTATTAGTTGATTAAGTTTAAAAAACAAAACATTTGATCCAAAGATAGCAAAAGTTCATCTTCTGTCCTGCAAGGCTTTTGATACTGAAAAGTATCAAATATATGTGTGATGTGCAACACAGATCCAATACAATAACGTATATCTAATACCTCACAGCATGAATGAGAAAATGTAGTGTAGCAAACTAAGATGATACCTGTATGATCTAAATTATATCATTTTTGTTTGTAGGTCTCAATTTCTCCAATTTTGTGCTAAAATGTATATGCTAAATTGCATTAGAGAAATCTTGTTTTCTCTTACTGAATGTTAAACAATACTAGATAAAACTTGTTTCTTCTCACCAAATGCTAAACTTCGTCAAAGAAAACTTTTATGTTCTCCAATTAAATGTTAAACTAAATTAAAGAATCTTTATGGGATTAAAACTTATATCTTCCTATATCATGTCAAACTTTATGGATATCCATATAAAACTAAAGGCATGTAAATGACATAGGCTCAAGGTCAATCTGTACATATGCCCAATAACCTTTAAATTCTTAAGATCGACACAAATCTTAAGACTTTTATACATATTATGACAATGTATGATAACACATATTAATGAGGATAAACAATGATCTTCTTTATTGATGAACCACCATATCATCATAATACATCAAATGTATAAATGTGCAAATGTACATGGGACAAACATATGATCCCTTAACTAACAGTATCTAAAGACTTCAAAACACCCATACTGTATACTTGTATTCTAAACACAAGTGGGCGAAGTCCTTTAGTTAAATGACCAATTTACATTTCCTCAGTCTTTAAATGCTCCAAATCTTAATATCACCTTTTCTTATCAACTCCTTTATAGTCAAATAATTGACCTCCAAATGCTAAAATCCTGTATAACTGAATGGATCTAGCCATTGAATCAACCACAAACAATTTAGAAATCAAGTTTTTGAGCCAAACAATCGATGAAGCAAGCTCATAGCATGCATGATCGAGAAAATCACCTGTGTCTACTTGGCACTCTTCAATGACATTGTACCATCTACAAACATAAAAATGTAACCTTGAGTGGACTTTCAATCATCCAGACACATAGCTAAAATTTAAATCTGAATCCCCTATAAGGTTTAAACTGTTAATTTTTCTATATGTCAATATATAATCCTTAGTACCCTTTTAAGTATCTCAACACTCGCTTGACTGCATTTCAATGATCTATACTTAGGTTAACCAAGTATTGACCAAACAGTTTAATAGTAAATGCAATGGGTCGCCTAGTACTCACCCGAGCTTACTTCAGGCTATCAACTATACCAATTTCAGGAACATTCCTCATAGCCTCTTTGTTTACTTTATTCTTTGGACACTATGCCAAAGGTAATCTTTCACTATGAGAAATTAGTGCTACTATAGGTTTACAGTTAACCGTATTAAATCTTTGTAACACTTATTCAATGTATGCATTTTGTGAGAGACTTAATAAGTGCTGAGATTTGTCTCGATAAATTTACATACCTAAGGCAAAAGATGCCTCACCAATGTCCTTCATATTGAAATATCTGGCCAAAAGTTACTTAACCTCATACAATATGGTCAATTTATTCAATATGAGCAACATATCATCCACATGTAGTAATAGGAGGATAACTTTGCTCCCCCTGACTTCGTGATACAAGAATCTATTTTTACTTTATTTTCCATGAAGTTGAAAGAAGTCACAACCTCATCAAATATAAGGTACCACTTTTGGGAGGTTTGTTGTAAACTATATATTGATCTGCTTAACATATAAACCATGTCAGTTCCATCTGGATCCTAAAATCCTTCAAGTTATTCCATATAGACCTCTTTATAAAGGTCTCTATTCAAGAAAGCAAATTTGTCAGCTATCTGATGTAACTCTATATCATCATGAGCTACAATTGCCATAATCACTCAAAATATATCTTACGAGGATACAAGAGAAAAGGTAACATTAAAGTCAATCTTTCTCTCTGAGTGAACCATCAGGTAACTAAGCGAACCCATAAATCACTAAACTTTATCTCAAAATCCTTTAGGTCTTAAAATTTTATTTACAACTGACGAGTTTATAGTTCCTCTGCAAATCAACTAGCTCCCAGACCTTGTTATACTTCATGACTTGATCTCATCAGTCATTGCATCCCACCATAAATCTACATCGGGTGCAGAAATAACTTCTATAAAAGTAACTGGATTCAAAACATTTCTAATATCATAATCCTATTCACCTAATAGACTATGTAATCAGATGAGATAGCAGGTTGTTTCACTTTGGCGGATCTAAACAACCGCGTTAGATTTTGTACCCTCAAGAACTTTTGTGTGTACAAGTATAGGTTCTTGTTTCTGTACATGCACGATGCAAAGACCTAGATCTATTGGATTTAACTATATAAGTAGCGGGTATATGATAACTGTAGTATCTACCTTACTATCATCCTAAGAGTTAAAAGGCCCACTATCATCATAGGCATTGTATTCCAGAAACTTAGTTGTTTGTGATTCTACTATTTTGATCCTTCCTTTTTCACCGTAAGATCTATAGCTTTAAAATGGTTAGGGTATCTTATTAAATAGCAATGAGCGTAACGAGCATGCAATTTATCTTTATAAGGATTATACTATCTCAGTAGGGTATCCCCAAGCACTAATGTGTGCAAGGTTGAATTTTCACACTTTTAGATAATCATGTAGATTAGTCATATTCTATATTGAATTCATCAACTCCTTTAGGGTATGGTTATGCCTTTCGACAATATAATATTTTGCTCAGGACTACTTGGCATAGTGAACTAAGTCACTATTCCAATAGATTCCATATATCTGACAATTGGACCTTTTTAAGTTCTGAAACACCATGTTTGCCACAATATTCTCCTCCACAGTCCAATATGACTCTCTTGATGAATTTTCCCAAATGGTTCTTAACCTTCAATCTTTAAGCAATAACACATAACTATAATAAGAATAATCATCAACAAGTGTCAGAATACATTTGGAATTTCATAATGCAACTGTATAAGGTCTTCTAATAAACAAGCCAGCAACACAAGTTGACCCTTCTTCCTTATTAGCCAACTTACCCCTACAACAGTTAACACATGTTTCCAGATCATCATAATCTAGAATTGAGAGAATGCTTTCCTTAATCAATCTTTTAAACCTAGCTCTGGAAATGTGGCTTAAACTTTTATGCCACACTATGTATGACTCTTCATTTAACAGAGTTCTGCTTTTCATGACTTGTTTAGCAAGATACGAAGAAGCATATATCTAATTTGGGGTGACACATATTCTATTCAAACCATAAGACAATAAAAGTTGTACTATTATGTTTTGCATTAAGCAACAATGATATAAAATAAGCATTAAATACAAAACGTTAACTTTCTTTGGCCAAAAAATGTGTCGTGTAAAAACTAAAATGAACTTTGCAACAAAGTTCAGTACGTACATATCCCATAGATATTACATCCACGTCTTCATTGCTATGAGCCATCAGTTCCTCCTTCCCTTTATTTGGCTCTATTCTAGATATGAAACCCTGCATTGTGGAAGCAACTTAATCAAATGCTCCACTATTTTGTCACTAAGAACATAATGCGACTATCGCAACTTAGATTCATAAATTGATAAGCCAAGGAGTTACCTGATGATCTTAGTCTTTCCTTCTAGGCCTTATATTGCTAGCTTCTTTATGTCCACAGGATCTTTACCAGTACTGGATTGACCAGCATCAGTATGTAGAGAAGGTTTAGTCTTTCTACCTTTGAATTTAGCGGGCTTCATCTTTGCCTTCTCTTTAATTACTTCAAGGGTTGTAGGAGTAGTAAGCTTGAGTTTCTCCTCCTCAGAAACATAATGAGCAATCAAAGCATTGAAGTCTCATTCCTCATCTAGTGAATAATATGTCATCACAAGATTACTAAACTCTAGAGGGAGTATATTCAAAGTCTGGGGAACTATGAAGACATCAGAAGAGGAATGTTCAGTATCTTTAGTCTACTATGAAGATGGATCATTCTTGATATGTACTCCATCACCCCCTTATCCCGTATACCTTATGGAAAATAATTCTTTCGTTAAGGTACTTATCTCAACATTAAATGAGACTGTGTATCTTTGGGAGACATTACCAAGAAACTCCTTCACTGTGTCTGTGTCTAGAAGTCCACTAAGTAGATGTTCAGGTATGGATCTCTTAATGGTCATAAGACATAATTTGTTAGACTAATCCCAGGTTGCATAGGCTACTTTATCAGCTCTAGAGCTCATGGATGTAGGTGGAGATGACCTATCCTTCCGTATGAATATATCATTTTTATCTATCTCCATAGCATTCAATACATCCTCTGTCCACTTCTTCGTATTGAAACCGGTTAGGGTTTTAATGATGACACTAATATTGTTGACCGAAAAGGTGACTGTAAAGTAATAATGTGTAGATTAGCACAAATGTAGGATAACAATGATACTCAAAGTCATTAAATAGTATCTTTACTGAGAATCTGGTCACACATATTATGAAACACCTTTGGGTCAAATACATAATATATGCAATTAGACCTCCACATAAAAGCTATCAGAGTACAAACCATCAACTCTTATGATAATACTACTTTTAGACGAATAGATCACTTAAGCAACAACTTTCCTCCATCTAATTTCTTTATGCACATCTCAAAATTTTATGTAAGGCCAACACTTTTGGGAATAATAACCAAACATAAAGCCAGAGGCATCCCCCAACATGCAATCAAAACAATTCAAAATATTGACTTAAAAACTACTTTGATGACTACACCTCTTCAACACAAAAAATTTCACAAACACAAGGGATACATCTTTATGTTATCCTCACATTCTTTATAGGCTTATGATATGTGACAATATATCATCAATAAATGTGAAAAACCCGAATACACAATCTCATTATTACACACTAGTACTGAAGACATTCTCTAAAAATTTTATTTGAGACTTTTTTAAAGAAAAAATCTCATTAGAGTGATTATCGTGCATCACCGAACACTGAACTGACTACCCAAGACACTATAACCTCATGTATCTCCCTTATGATGAGTTCTTTGCACAAAAATTTACTCAAAAATGGCTTCAGAATGTCTTAAAATCTTTTTTGAGTAATTATCACGTGATTCTGAACATTGAACACAAGACCCAAGACACGAAGACTTGAGGTATCTCCCTCATATAGTGATCGGAATTTCGTACCGTACCGGCCGGTATCGGTCGGAACGTTCCGTTCTGGCTGGAATCCAGTATCGATACGGGGACAAAGATACCGAGGCAAAAATCTGGCCGATATCAGCCGTTTTCGATCGGTACCGGCCGGAACCACAGATGCCGGAAAATACCGGGTAGTTCCGTAAAATTAAAAAAAAATAGGGACTCATTTGCAAATAACGAAAAAAACCCTAAAAACTACCCACTGCCCCCCCCTCGACCTTCGACCCACATCTCCTTTGTTGCCTGTCCGTCGCCCTCCGTTCGTCTGTCCCTCTGCTTTCTGAATCTTGTCGGTTGTCTCTCTCACGTCGCGTCGCCGCCCCTCCCTGATCTGGATCTGGACTCTGGTGTTTGTCGCCCGTCCGTCGTCCTCCCTCCATCTGTCCCTTCGCGGTCTGAATCTCGTCAGTTGTCCCTCTCACGCCGCATCGCCGTACCTCCCTGGTCTGGATCTGGACTCTGGTGGTTAAGTGATGTAACTCCAACGGTGGCAATGGATAGTCAAGATTGAAAAAAGAGAGAGGAGAATGAGATGAACTGTTGAGGGAAAATAATTGAGCGAGGGTTAATAGGATTGTGTAGTTACAGAGAGAGATAGAGATAGTATAGAGAAAACAAAGATGAGAGAAGATAGAAGATAGCGATAGGAGAAAAGTCAGAAAACAAAAGAGATAAGACTTTTTATATTCTGATTATTTGAAATTGCAATAATTGAGAATATTAATTTATTATAATTTATAACAGGACGGTACAGTGGCGTAAAAATCGCTTAGGTTCCACCAAAATGTTGTTAATAAGCCTATCTTAACCAGACTAAATTGGTTGAATAAATCAAACAATCATTAATATGAAATGAGATGAGGGTAAGTGAAAAAGAAAGACCTTGTTGAAAATGACATAACGTGAGAAACTAAGAAAAAACAAAGAACTTTATGCAACTCCAATTTTCTTTCTTTTTTAACCATATTTTTCTAATGAATTGGATTGAAAATTAAATTTAGAATTGGAATTGGAATTGGAATTGAAATTGAAATTTTGAATTGGATTGGAAATTAAATTTGGAATTGGAATTGAAATTGGATTTTTGAATTGGATTGAAAATTAAATTTGTAATTTGAATTGGAATTGGAATTGAAATTTTGAATTGAATTGGAAATTAAATTTCGAATTGGAATTGGAATTGAATTTTGGAATTGGATTGTAAATTAAATTTAGGATTGGGATTGGAATTGGATTTTGACATTTTGCATTTTGGAATTGGAATTGGAATTGGAATTGGAATTGAATTTTTGAATTGGATTGGAAATTAAATTTAGAATTGGAATTGGAATTGGAATTGGATTTTGGAATTGGATTGTAAATTAAATTTGGGATTGAGTTTGGAATTGGATTTTGGCATTTTGCATTTTGCATTTTGGAATTGGAAATTGGAAGATAATTAGAAATTAAATTTGATATGGTGATTTATTGATTATTGAATGGTGGAAATTGACTTGTGATTTATTATTGTATTAATATTGAATTGTTGAATTATTGATGAATGAAATTGAATTTGGAATTGAGCAATTGAATTTGAGAATTGAGATTGAGTTTGATAATTTGAAATGTTGAATTGTACATGTATTTTATTTAATGATAATTTGGTGGTTATGGTTAACCTTATATTTTAAATTTAAACTTTAAAGTTAAATTGTTGATGTTGATTAATTGGTTGTTAAAACTTAAAGTTAAATTTGGAAGATAATCTTGGATGAGAAAGCATTGACATGTCATTTGGTGCATTAAATTTGAATGATGATGATGATGAAGCATTGACATGTCATTTGGTACCAAATGATCACTAGGGTCAGTGCAGTTCAAGCAGGTATCCGCCCATTGACGATTAAATTTCAGGTTTTTATTTTTCCTCTTCCTTTAATTTTACTTGTATTTGATCATTTATGTTTATGTTAAATTATATGTATGTAATGTAACAGTAATATTTTTGTTTCAGGTTCAACTTCTACTTGATTGCTTATTCGTCATCAACTCTTTTTGTAATATTTATTGTTCTTTTTATCGGATGTTTTGAATCTTTTGATGTCAAATATGTGATATTATTTATTAAAATGATGAAATTGTATTATTGTAATATTTTAAATACTTTGTATTATTCTTAATTTTATAATTGTATGATGATGATTGTCTTTGTTTATATTAATTGTGGTTATTATTTATATGTAAAATATTTAAAAATTATTACTATTTCAAATTAATTATCATTATTATTTATTATTAAGATTTTTGAAAGCATGGTTGATGTAAACAGTAAACTAGTAAAGTATACAGTACAACTGTATAATATATCAATATGGGCTATTTTGTAATTTTTAAAAATTTTAGGGACTATTTTATAAATTTAAAAATTCTCTCGAAGCATCTTGCGATCTATCGGTATCGACTGTTCTTTTCCGAGCTCAATCCGGTCTGCAGCCGATGCAGTATTCATAACATTGCCCTCATATGATGTTCGAAGCATTAAAATTAACTGAAAATGAGATTCAGAACACCTTAATTCTTTTTCTCAGATAAACTTTAATTTATTACTAATGTAATAAATCTAAAAAATGAAAAAATTCACTTTATGAATTCCCCAGACCTGAAAACTGGCCTAAAATATACTGGAGCACCCTTAAGGGAAATATAACATTTTTGTGTTTTATTTTTATTTTTTGATTTATTGCAGCATGTTGACATTAGTATGACGTCAACATTGCGCCAGCGCACTGTAGCACTTAAGTCATCATTGACGTCAGCTGCGCATGGAGAGGAGTGGCGTGTGTGATGCACACACCATAAAGCGATGTGCACCCACGCACGCTTATTAATAAGAGCGTGCATCGCACATGTCAACACGTGGCTCGTTCCTGTCCACCCATGTGTCGCCACGTGTCATGCACTAGACTAATTGTCCTCAGGGCGGTATTGTGCTCTGTCGGGTGCGTGTAGCACACGAGCCCAGCGGTCTCTGTCACCTCCGACCATTTGAGCTATTTCTAGCAAGTTTTAGGCTATTTTTTGTGCTCCTAAGCTTGTTTTCACCCCGTTTCTCAAGGCTAAACACATGTATACTACTTTCATGCAATAAAAAGCAAGAAAAAACTGAGAAACAGAACTTTATTCTCCAAAAACCTTATGGAGAAAAAATTTAAATATCTTTATTTTTAACCACTCGATCATGCCACTACTCTGATACCACGTGTAACATGTAACAATACCTTCATTACGTATCTCAGATTGAACGTGAAAGGGTAATAAATAAAGAAATACGAAAAATAATTGATTTTGGTTTCAGTCAAATCCAATGTCGTCTTTACGGAAACTACTCACTGAAATGTGTCAACATCTTTCTACAATTTTTTTCAAAATGTAAGCTCTCTTAACGGGTCAGAGAATCTTTATGCTTACGAATGATATAAGCAACTACAAAAGCCTTAAATTTTATATATAGCTTCCATATCAGGTTTTTCCATCACAGGCTCAATATGGGTTCAATTTATACTAATCGGGATCTATTTTTTCACTTGAACTTTGACCCATTGGTTTAGATCATTTATTAGGTCACTTTATTATCTTTATCTAAATCAAATTACGTAATTTAACTGATAAGTTATTGAAAAATTGAAAATGCAATTAAATGTTGTCCAACTTTACAGGAAAAGTAAAAAATGTGCAACATTTTCCCTCTTGGACAATACTTAATTGCAGTATTGACTCAAGTTTAAAACAGTTTTAAAAACTCGGTTAAGTCACGTTACTGTATTAGTTGACTAAGTTTAAAAAACAAAACATTTAATACAAAGATAACAAAAGCCTATCTTCTGTATTACAAGGCTTTTGATATCGAAAAGTATCAAATACATGTGTCATGTACGACATAGATCTAACACAATCATGCATAGTTAATACCTCACTAACATAAATGAGAAAATAGAATATGGCAAACTAAGATGATATCTGTATGATCTAAATTATATCATTTTTGTTTGTAGGTCTTGATTTCTCCAATTTTGTGCTAAATCACATATGCTAAATTGTATTAAAGAAATCTTATTTAATTTTTTTAAAAAAACTCAATTAAGTCACGCTACTGTATTAGTCGACTAAGTTTAAAAAACAAAATATTTGATCCAAAGATAACAAAAGTTCATCATTTCGTCCTGTGAGACTTTCGATATCGAAAAGTATCAAATACACGTGTCATGTGCGACACAGATCCAATGTCCAGCAGTGAAAACCATTTGTTCAAAATGTACAATAGATTTTCAAAATTTTGATGAATGGTTAAATGAATACTAAGTTTAGAGTTTAGCAAGTAATTACTGTGAGCCTCATGTTGTTCTCCACTAAAAGTCATCATGCAAGTGTTTCTTTTGACTAGAGAAAAGAAGAATTCCCTAACTCCTTACTTTTACTGTAAGTGGGTATACCTAATTTTCTCTCTCTTTGTTCTCTTTTAAGCATATAATTACTATTTCTAAACATATCTATAAACTTTTAATCAATTAATGTTTTAAAGTTAGATGATATATAATTCAACTAATGTCCATAATTTTAATATATTTTATTTTGATTAATTATTTTAAAAATATTTTAAATGAATTATAATTCATTTTATTGCTATAATTCAACGAATCATAATTAAATAATTATTTAAAATATTTTTAAATAAATTATAATTTCTTTTATTGTGAATTGAATTTGTGAATGCTAAATTTCTCCACTTTTGTTATTTTCTAAAAGAGTTATAATGCCTCTTTGTTAGTGTTATTAAAATTTCCAAGTTTTGTACGTAAAATTTGTTAACTCAAGGATTATGATTAATGATTTTGATGATAATGATATAATATTTTAAAATTCAAAATTGATTTATTTTCTTGTATAATTAGCGGTCGAAGGAAATAAAACCATAAGAAATATGCATTCTTTCTTGCAGGAAGCTTCATTATGAACTTTCCTTATTAGAAATGGTTTATCTAAAAGGATCCTACTAATTATAGAGGACATATATTAGTCATATGATTATTGAATTTTTTTTTAGCAAAGATGACATCGAATTTATTCAAATTTAGATCTATCTAGTTGACTAAGGATGCATGATGAAGCAACATCTAGTTGAAGAAATTGATTATTAAGGAAGAGCTAATGCAAATGTGAACAAGAACGAAGCGATACAGAACGTTGCGAAGCTATATTGTTAAAACTCATCAAAAGCATATACATTATTGAAAGTGATATCTTTCTAAAAAAATTCTCTTCTACGTTAGAAAGTGAAATTCTGTTAAGAGAGATTACTAAAGCTCATATCGAGCAAACCTCATTTTTATTTGAGAGTTTATAGAGACTAGTGAAAATACTACTAATGTGGAAGGTTGAAGAACCTTGAAAAATGTTAACTCATGAGCTTGGAAAAGCTCATCAAATTACTATTTAATTTTATAGTGAAACACTCAAGTTGAATACTTAAGGACTGGACATAGGCTTAGGTTGTAAGCCAAACCAATATAAATCGACTACATCCTTCTTCCTCTCTCTCTCTCTTTATCCTTTATATTTCTGTAATATATTGTGTGTGTTCATTTCAACAAAAGGCTCCTTCACTTTTATAATAGGTTCCTCCTATTTTCAACTTCCTAATGGTTCCTGTCATTTTAACAAGTGCCTTCTTTTTATTGTTTCAACAGGACTCATACTTTAATAGGCTCCTATCATTTAATAGGCTACTATTGTCTAGCATGCTCATATTTTTTTAATTTTTAACAGGCCCCTGCCTTTATACAAAATGAAAGTAACTTGTGATTTTTATTGTCACACACAATTCATCCCCTCTTGTGCATGCTTGCTTTGTTATTTGGTATCAGAGCGAGGTTTCACATTTATTATGTTTTACATCATGTGATAGATCATGGAAAACACCTTGAGAAGTTTTAAAAGACAATCCATCTCAAAGCCTCCTTACTTCAACGGAAACAACTAGTTATACTGGAATGAGAGAATAACCATATATCTCCATTCTGTAGATATCAAAGTATGGCAAGCAATTAGAGTTGAAGCTACAATTCCCACTTCCAATAACATAGAAGTATGGATTGATGTTGATAGGACAAATGTACAACTAAATGCTAAAGTAAAACATCACCTGATATATGTGTTGTCTCCAGAAGAATATGAAAAGATATTCTATTGCTCTACAACAAAAGAAATGTGGGACAAACTACAAGTCACGTTTGAAGGAACAAATGAGGTAAAAAAAATCATATAATAAGTCTTTTAGTGCATTAATACGAAAATATTGGCATGAAATAGGGAGAGACCACTATCAAGATTATGATGTCACTACCAAAGGAATGGAGACCTAAGGTGAAAGCTCAAGAAATGACAAAGGATCTAGACACTATTTCACTCAATTGGTTATAACGAAATTTGATGATCCATGAAACCGAGCTTAGGTGAGATGAAGGATCCTCCTATAGAAAAGGAATGACACTAAAAACAACTAACTAATCAAAGGGTGATGAAAGTGACATTAAGTTGCAAATAGATAGAGATAACGATTTCAACTTTATGGCTAGAAAATATGTTCGCTTCTATAAAAAGAAACTAATGAATAAAAGAGAAGGAAACAAGAAACCTATCAAAAGGCAACAACAACAATAACAATATACAAAACAATCAAATCATATGTTATCACTATAAGAAGTCTGGACACACAAGACCAGAATGTCCTCTTCTTTAAAAGGACAAGTCAGAGAACAAAAAAAATTAGAAAGCAAGCGATGACTACAGTCTGGTCGGATGAGGATTCTGAAAACTTTGAAGAAGAAAAACCAGAAGAAGTTAGCAGCGTTTGTTTTATGGTTGAATCAGGAGAGAATGAGATATATCATTTTGACTCTGATATTAAAGTTGATGAATTGAAAAGTGCATATCATGAATATTATTGTCAATACAAAAGGTTATTTCAAAGAAGTTAAGAAGTCTAAGAGTAATGATGCACCTTTGAAGAGTAAGATTAAATCATTGGAATCTGCGAATGAGAAGTTAATGACCAAGAACATGTCTCTAGATGTTGACTATAAGTAACAGGTTTCTAAAAAGGAAGTTCTGGAAGAAAGAGTAGCTAAGTTGGAAAATATGTTGCTAAAAATGATTATAATAAGGTAAGACAATTAGAAAAAAAAGTCGTCGCCTTAAAATTTGAAAAAGAGAAAAGTGCTGGAAAGATCTTATCTTTATACAAAAATCTGAAAAATTTCGTTGATGGAAGGAAGAATCTTAATGCATTTCTTGGTAATGGTAAATGCATTTTTGGTCAGATTGGAATAGGATACAATGAAAATAACAATATCAAGCTGTATAAAAACTTCTTTGTTAAATCCAGCAGCAACTATAGCCAAGAGAGCAGGAACCTGTTAAGTGGAAAAAAAAATCATAAACACTATCATTCATCTGTTTTGTGCAATTACTATGGTAGACATGATCACATTAGTTATTCTTGTAACTTTCATAAAATGGAGAAACGATCTCAAATGAATATTTGGACACTGAAAGGTCAAGCTACTAACTTGAAAAGACCTAGAAAAATTGGATACCTAAAATGAGATAATGTTTTTGCAGATATGCTTCAAAACAAAGACAAAAGAAAATCAGTGGATAGTTAATAACGGTTATTCAGGACACATGACATGTGAAATATCACATTTCAACTATATTAAAAGGAAAGACGGGGTATCGTAGAGTGGTCGCAGAGGTCGACTCTCTCTAGGTTATTAACATCCTCTCTGACCCGCACTTTGGACTAACGGGGGCTACTTTTTTGTGACAGGTATCCAGGAGCTCTTATAGCGGCCTTGGGAGATCCACCTGCTGCATGTTGTCCGAGAGGGGAACCAGTACGCAGATAATTTGACGACTCTTGCCTGTTGGATCCTGAATTTTTCTTGGAAGTTAGAATTATTAAATGAGGAATTGGTGGCGATTTATTCATGTGCAAAGAAAAGGAAAATTCTTGAATTTGAAATGATAAACAAGATTAAGGTAGTGAATGTAATAAATGATGATGAGTGGGTATATATGTGTGTATGTTCTGTTATTAATGTTCATGATCAATCATGGACTATAATTTGCTTATGGATGATATTGAGTTTGGAATTGGTCGTTTGTTGTGTGATAGTATGTTGGAGCTTTGAAGGGTATATGAGCTGGTTTGGTTGAGTTGGAGCTTAAAAGTACCGAAGGGTATTTGGTAGTGGGTGAAAATTTTAGGAAATTGTATTTTGGCAACTTGCCTAAGTGTAAGAATGGTGGGCAGAGATTGAGTGGAGAAACTGTATTGATCTGGATAGAATTAGCCAAAGTGGTCTTAATGAAAGTTGTAGTTTATGTTTCCAGCTTTCTAACTCTATAAAGTATGACATTTTTTGATACCGGGACTAGGAATTATGATCGATTAAAGTTTTGATGCTGTTTAGGATGAATTCCAGGGGCAGTCACTTTGACTGAAAATTTGAATTTTATAGAGATGGAAATTGCTCTTAAAATCTTCATGAAAGTTGTATATCTTTCTAACGGTATATAGTATGAAAATTTTGGATATTGGAGTCAAAAGTTATGATCCTTATAAGTAGAGACGTTCTGGGAAAAAAGCAGACGATAGAAAAGCAGACGATAGAAAGTGAAAGGAAGAAAAGCAGGCGATAGAAAGTGAAAGGAAGAAAAGCAAGCGATAGGAAGTGAAAGGAAAAAAATCAGACGATAGAAAGTAGACGGAAGAAAAATGAACGATGCAAAAGTGAGACGATACTGAAGTTAGACGATAGAATTGGCCTTTGTGGTCTTCACGAAAATTATAGATCTCAAAGTTCTCTTTCCAATGGTCTACAAATGAAGTCAATAGGATATCTGTACCAAAAGTTATGGCATTCGTACTGAGACATGTACATTTCAAGTGAGGGCATAAACGTGTTGGAGTCTTTTGGCCATAACTTCTTCTCTAGACCTCCAAATGACCTGATTCTTAAACCATGGTATTCATAAGACTTTTCTCTACATTACACCAATAATTGAAGCTATTTGAAATTTATGGAGAGAGATTGAGTGAAAAGAGCGAGACGGGTACAGTGAGTGTGTTCTCCAATCATATGAACTGGTGTTATCTCACTGAACATGTTTCCGTATTTTGGCGATATCTTGATCTGTAGAGATCTTATTGGGTTGATTTTTATTTCAAATTAAATTAGAGACATGGAGATACAAGTTATCTGAAGTAATCAAATTTCAATTCAGTCTTTAAGACTTTCAATTTTTGAAGTGAATTTGGGTTTAGTGTGCAGTCTCAGTTTAGTAACAGTCCGAAAGTGTTTGGGCCATAAATTTTAAATTACTGAACCAAATTAAATGATTTTAGTGTTATTGAAAAATTAAGACAATGAGGAACATTTCTCTAGAAGGAAGTGTTAGCAATTTTTTTCAACTTGATGATTAGAAAAAAGGTCTTATTTTTGGAAGAAGTTAAGCATGACTAAATTTGACAAAAAAAAACCATGACTAAATGAATTTTGAGGCTTTGTTATATTATATTATTTTATGGAGTTAATTAGTATGTTAATGTGAGTAAGATTTTTATGACATAAGTTGATTGAATTATAGTGTTAAGATGTTAAGAATGCATGAGGGGCAAAATTGGAAGGTCACTTAAACCAATTAAGTTACAAGGCTTACATGAGAGGGTAAATTGGTCATTGCTCATTCATTAATGGCATAATTGTAAATAAATGGTGTGGTCTTGTTCTTAAGAAGGGAGATGGACGAAATTGTAAAGAAAAGAATCAAAGAAAAGAGAGAAGAGGGAGAGAGTCGGTGGAGAAGAGGAGAAAGAAGAAAGAAAGTGCTAGGTTTTGATTTTTCTTGGTGTTTAAGATGGATTTTGATGTTTATTCATGAAGGAAAAAGGAAGAGGAGCATGAGAGCTTCCATTCAAGCCAAGAAACTCTTCATTTGGTGAAGGATCAAGGAAATCAAAAGAGGAAAGAGGAGCAAAGAGAGTAGAGGCTTTTTGAACAACTATTAAGCAAGGAAATAAGGTGGGTTTCATGTTTATAATTGAATAATGAACTATTAAAGTTTTCCAAATCAAAAGAATGAAATGATTTCAATTACTTTGTTAATGTGCATATATTGCTTCTCAATGATTTTAAGAATTTGTTTATATTTGTGTATATGCTAAATTGATTGAATTTGAATTGTTGTGATTATGCCAAAAAAATAATGCATTGTGATATATGATTATGTTATGTTATTGAATTGTGTCATGGTATTTTGATTTGAATGGAAAGAAGAAAAAGAACATGAAAAGTATAAAGCATTTCATTTTAATAAAAATGATTGTGAGCATTGATTATGTGCTTTTGTTTGGGCAAGAGAGTAATGTTTCGTAGTCACGTGCATGTCGACATAAAGCCTTTTCCTGGCTGCCCACTTGTGACCCACGAGATCCGAAAATGGACTCATTTTGTTCACAGTTTAAACTTTGGTTTATCCGTTTTGTCCCACGGAGCTCTCGAGCCAATTAGTGTGCATCGAATATTCAATTTGTTATGAATGATGCATAATTGAATGTTATGCTTTGATGGCTAATTGTTTATGAAATGTTTATGTGACGAGGTTTTAATTAGGAGTTTTGAACTAGAATTGTGAATTTATTTGAGAATTTGAAAACTATGTGTCTTATGATTTAATAAGAATTTTCTATGACAAAGGAATAATTTTAATGGTTTTGTTCGTTATTGACTATAAACATGTTACTCACAAGCTTAAAGCTCACCCCCCTTTCATTCCCATCTCCAAGTGATTAGAAAGAAATCGGATAAAAGAAAGCCAAGGAATCCATTTGATTATGCATATTTTGTATTTTAAGTTGAATGATGAAAACAAGAGAGACTTTAGACATATGTTAAGAATTATGAGATTTGGTATCTTTTGTTGTATCTTGGATCTTTGAGATTGATGTTGTAATATGGCTTGGAATGCCATTAAAGTTTGTAAACATTTATCTTATGATGTTGATAAAATATGAATTGTGTATGAATGGTAAGAGTTGAGTTGATGAACTTTGAATATAAATTGTTATGATTTATTAATAAGTGAATTATGGAAAAGAAAGGTATGATTTGTTGTGAGTGATAATATGTTTTTGAATATAAAGAATCATATGAATTGAGGTTTGGGTTCTGGAAATGGTGCCCAATATGTTTTGGTATTAGAGCAAGAAAATGAAGTAAAAATAGTTATAGTTTTCTTCAAGAGTTGGGTTCTTGAAACAGGATCTAACATTGCCGGCCTTCTTCACCCCGGCCTCCACGTCCTCCAGGAGCCACCTTTAGGTGTCTAAGAGCTACTTTATAGCGATGCACTCAACCAGTTGTACTCTAGAGCAGTGCATTGATCTAATTTTCTTTTTTCCTTTGTAACAAAAAAAGGAAAGACAGAGGTAATGTTATCTTTGCAGACAAAAATAAGGCAAAGGTCACCAAAGTTGGTAAAATTGACGATTATGACTCAACCTCTATTAATAACGTTCTTTTTGTTGAAGGTTTGAAATATAACCTGTTGAGTTTGAGTCAACTATGTGACAAAGGTTACAAAGTCATTTGCTATGCTTCTCATTGTGAAATTGTTGGTATTCATAATGATAATATTTTGTTTATTGGTCCTAAAAAATAGAATATATATTGTATTCAACTGAAAGATATGTCCTCAAAAAGTATTAAGTGTTTTATCTTTTTAGAAAAGGATTCGTTTATCTGGCACAGGAGATTCGGACATGTCAACATGAGCATTTTGTCAAAAATGTCCAAAAATGAGTTAGTGAAAGGACTGTCGAATTTGAAATTTGAGAGCAATCAGGTATGTAATGCTTGTTTAAAAGGTAAACAAGTCAGAAGCAGCTTTCCTCCTAAAAATATTATGTCTATTAACCAACCACTTGAACTTGTGCATATGGATTTATTCGATCCCATTAGGACTCAGTGTTTTGGTGAAAAACATTACAGTTTTGTTCTAGTTAATGATGACTCCAGGTTTACATGAGTTTATTTTTTATCAAATAAGGATGATGTTTTTGAAGCGCTTGAGAATTTTTGTAGAAAAATTCAGATAGGAAAAGGGTATTGCATCACTTCAATTTGGAGTGATCATGGAGAAGAATTTGATAATAGAAAGTTTGAAGAATCATGTGACAGCAATGGTATAACTTACAACTTTTCTTGTCTAAGGATGCCTCAGTAAAATGAAGTTATAGAGAGAAAGAACATAACTTTGGTTGATATGGGCAGGACCATGCTGTGTGAAAGTAGACTACCTCATGGATACTGGGCAGACTACGACATGTTATGTACTTAATAGATGTCTTATAAAACCTATTCTAAAAAGGAAACCTTATGCGTTGTGGACATTGTGAAAACCAAATGTTGCTTACTTTCGAGCTTTTGGTTGCAAGTGCTTCGTTCTAAATAATGGAAAAAACAACCTTGGAAAATTCAATGCGAGATCAAACAAAACTATTTTCTTGGGCTACAATACTGCTAATAAAAGATTTAGAGTATATAATAAAAGAACACAGAAAATAGAAGAATCAATACACGAGGTATTTGATGAAACACTACATTCGACAACAACAACTGATTCAGATGATGAAAAACACCCCCTGGTTCCTAAAAATACATCCAAGACTCAAACTACCAAAAGAATGGAGAGGTAAAGATACACATCAATACATGATGGAAGACCCCTCTAAAAATCTAAAAACAATATCATCGTTCAAGAACAACTTTGTTGCTCTCATCTCATAAATAGAACCAAAGACTGTTGAAGAGGCCCTTACTGACGAAAATTGAGTTTTAACCATGGAAGACAAACTGAATCAATTTGACAAAAACAAAGTCTAAAATCTAATACCTCATCCTCAAAACAAGTCAATCATTAGGACTCGATGGGTTTCTCAAAACAAAATTAGCGAAAATGATAAGGTGGTAAGAAACAAAGCTAGATTTGTAGCTTAAGGTTATAATCAATAGGAAGGTATTAATTTTAATGAAACTTATACACCTGTCGCTAGATTGGAATCGATTAAAATTTTACTTGCCTTTGCATGTTATAGAAACTTTAAGTTGTTTCATATGGATATTAAAAGTACATTCTTAAATGGTTACATTAACGAATAAATATTTGTTAAACAACTCCCAAGTTTTTGAAGATGAAAACCATCCGAATTACGTGATGAAGTTAACTAAAACTCTGTATGGTTTAACGCATGCTTCTTGAGCATAGTATGAGAGGTTAAGTAACTTTCTGCTTGAGAACAACTTTGAAAGAGGAAAAGTCAATAAAACCTTATTTATTAAAAGAAAGGAGTGACTTACTCATAGTACAAATATATGTTGATGACATAATATTTGGTGCTACTAATCTATCCTTATGTGAAGAATTCTCAGTATTAATGCAGGGGGAGTTTGAAATGAGCATGATGAGAGAATTATCATTCTTTCTCGGATTACAGATAAGACAAACAAAAAAGGAATCTTCATTAGCAAAGACAAATACACAAAGGAACTCATCAAGAAATATCATATTGAGAATGTCAAACAGAAGTGTACTCCTATGTACACTAGAACTAAACTTGATAAAAACGAAGAAGGCAAAGCTATAGATGAGACAAAGCATATAGAATGATTGGATCATTACTATATTTTACAAACTTAAGACCAGACATTATTCTTAGTGTGTGTCTTTGTGAACACTTTCAATCAAATTCAAAAGCAAGTCACCTTTAAGCAGTCAAAAGAATCTTTCAATATCTTCACTTGACATTGTAGGCTATTGTGATGCAGATTATGCAGGTGACAAAGTTGATCAAAAATAACAAATGGTCAATGTCAATTTCTTAGAGGATGTCTAATATCTTAGTCCTGTAAGCAGCAAAATTGCATAGCGCTTTCGATGACTAAAGCTGAATAATAGCAGCTATAAACTATTGTGCTCAAATCTTATAGATGAAGCATCAACTATAATATTTTTCTCTAAAATTTTCTCATATTCCTATATTATATGGTAATACGAGAGCTATAAATCTTTCTAAAAATCCTGTGAATTATTCTAGAACTAAGCATATAGAAATCAAACATCATTTTCTTAGAGACCATGTTTTAAAAGGATCCATTGATCTTTTGCATGTTAATACTGAGAATCAAGTAGCTAACATTTTCACCAAGCCACTCTCCAAAGATAGATTTTGTGTGTTAAGAAAAGAGCTTGGTATGTGCAAACTCTCAGATATTATTTCTGCATGAATATTCTCTGTTACTTGTCTTTACATTTTGTTTAGCAAACTTCTACTATTATGATTCCTTAGAAACTCCCCCTTGGTTTGGTTGGCCCCTTAGAGTTTAAAAGGCCCATTTGTTTTAGAAGGCTCCTATTGATTTAACATAGGAAGATTAGACATGTCCTAAAAATAGGGAGTCATTAATGGCATCGTTGCAGTCTTTTTAAAAACGCACACAATCTGACAATTCTATGTATGCATCTATCAGAAGATATGTAACTGCTTACGCTTTGTACATCTACTCATTATCTCACAAGATCAACACTCAGGAATCACTTAGTATACCTTAAGAAAACTTTTCTCGTCTTCACATCTTTGTCATTCTCATTTGCTTCGCTTATTTCCTAAACCTTACCCATCGCTCTTACAATGGCCCGAACCAAATCAAAATGACAAAAAAAAACTCCAACTTCTACAAATAGTCATGGTGAAGCACATGTTACTAAACCCCAAGTATCAGAAATACACTAGGTTATAAATGATGGTGATTTAGATGCTCGATTGATTAGATAACCACAAACTAGAGGAAGTCTTACAAAGAAAACTGAGAAATTTTCTAAACAAAAGAAACCACTATTGTTGAAAAGGAAGATGAAGAAGAATCCAAAAAATGAAAAGGGGAAGAAATAAAGAAAGGAAAAAACACATGTGATTGAAGAAACTATCGAGGACTCTAATGATATAAATAAGATGTTTCATGAAAAGATGACTCATAAAGAAAATAGAGTAAAGAAGAAAAAAAGCAGCTGTACAAAAAGGAAAGACATTAATACCACCAAAAATGTTACAATCAACAAAAGTTGAAGTTTGCTATAAAATGCAGTACAATAAAAGAAAGGTTATTACTGGGAGAGTCTTGCCTTCCATGATGTTTGATAACATAGGTATACCTATCTCTGCTTACTTTGTTGCAATTGGTTGGGGAAAATCTCCTGAAATTATATGAGACAGTGTGTGAGGAGCTAGTCAGGGCATTTTACACACACATGAGAAAGGAAATAATTGATGGAAAGCTAGCCATTATTTCATAGGTACGTGAAAGTGAGATTCTAATTTCTGAAAAAATTTTATGAGATATACTAGACATAGCTTCTATGGGGAGAACAGATTTTCCTTGTCATAAATGAGAAGTCAATGATCTGGATTTAAGAGAAATTGTTAAATCCATTTGTCTTATTGCCAAAAATACCCAAGATGAGAGACCTTGAAGTAGGCAATTTGACTTACTACCACGATGCCTTGCATTGTTATCAGCTACTTCTATTTTTCATAGGAGTAATTTGTTGAAAGGTGCAGTTTGCTAGATATTTATGTAGTGTATAATTTGCTGAAAGGAAACAGAATGAATCTCTCTGCAATGATCTTAAAGTTTATGGTGGATAAAAGGAATTATAAGAATATCACTGGTTTTCTAGCATATGGGATGTTATTCACCAAGACTTTCCACTATCACGGAGTACTAAGTTTGTTGGACCCCGAACTTTTAGTGACAATTTGACTTAGTAATATGAATGATAAAGTGGATGAGTTGATTGAAATTGAGTTGAAAATCATGATTAAAACGAGAAAGAGTGAAAATATGAAAAAAATTGTGTAATAGTTGACTTTCTGGCCTTTGAAGGTTGACTTTTGATTGAGGCAAAATTTGATAAAATGGTCTTCTGGAAACTTGTAGGTTATGTTAAGAGATTTTTGTGGACATAAATTTTGTAATTTTTCGATATCGGGAGTGAAAGTTATGATCAGTCAAAGTTTATGTTTGATCGGGTTTGACTTTTATATTGGTTGGAACTTTGACTGAGAAATTAACCTAGTTAGAGGTTAATTGAGCTTTGATGTTTTTCATGAAAATTGAAGGATTTTTTTTGATCTTTATTTCGATATAAAGTATGCAATTTTTCGATCTCGGAATATTAAGTTATGATTTTTACAAGTTTGTATAGAGGATAGTATCTTTGACCAGAAAATGGACTCCCGTAGGAGTTAAATTGAGTTTTATGTTCTTCTTGGAAGATTTAGAACTTCTTTCAAGTTTTCTATAGAGACTAAGTTTGTCAAAATCGGAGTTCGGGAGTAAAACTTATGAATTTCAAAAGTTTCTGATTTTTAAGTGAAAAAAAAAAATAATTCAGCATCCCCGTCACTACGGCGACGCATCGCCGTAGCGACGGCGAGCGCTCAACCGCCGTCACTACGGCGACGCATCGCCGTAGCGATGCGAGCTTTCAACTCCATCACCAGGCGACGCGTCGCCACTGGTGATGCAAGCGCCTTCCTTGCAAACGACGCCGTTTTGCTCACGATTTCTTGACTTTCTTTCTCCAATCCGACATTTGTTTACCGTTTTGTTTATATCTTTCCGTCCGACATCCGATTGAGTTGATTCTTTTTGCGTTGGATTCCTAAGACAACGAATTTCATTTTATAAGAAATTTGTGAACTTTTGAGATTAAATTAATGTGATTAATTTAATCAAAGTGAGTCGGAAAATTTTCCGAGCATGATTCAGTGTTTTGTGAAATTCGGGATCTGTAGAGATCCGATTGAAGCGATTCTTAAGGAGAAATAAAGATAAGACAAGGGGCTACAAATCATATGAAGACATGAAATGTCAATTTTGCCCCTAAGACTTTTAATTTTTGAATTTAAGTTCGGATTAGGGTGTAATTTTCGGATTGGGAACACCTGAGAGTATTTTAAGCATAACTTTTGATCTGGGAATCGAAATGAGGCGATTCTTATTTTGAATTAAACTAGAGACATAAGGCTACAATTGTTATGAAGACATCGAGTTTCAATTCTGGGATTAAGAATGTGAAATTTTGGACGGAAATAATCGTACATGGAAAATATGTTAGAATGTGGATTTACCCGAACTGTTTTGCGCATAACTTTTGATGTAATGATCGGAATTGAGCGCAGTCAGTGGCGTTGGATTTGTATGATTGAGGGAACATTTCTAGAAGGAAGTTTTAGCAAATTCCTTCAATTTAATAGTGCGAATCAGACCCGCAAGTGAGAATGGCATAAAGTAAATGTAAGAGCAAAATGGTCAATTAACCATCATTAAATGAAACACAGATGGTGATGTCGTTTTTGGCATATTAAAAGCCATGAAAGTGGCTGGAAATTTCCAGAGAAAAGAAGAAGAAATAAGAAGAAGAAAGAAGAGTGGAGATTCGGTTATGGAGAAAAGAAGAGAGAGAAAACAAAGTTCCAAATTTTCTACTTGTTTCTTAAGGGTTTTGGGATGGTTCCAAGAGAGAAAAAGGTAGAGGAGCATAAGAGCTTCCTTCCAAGCCAAAAAAATTCGAATTTGGATGAGAAAGAGGTAAGAGAAATTTTTCTACTTTGAGATTTTGATTAATTTTCGGTTTAGAATTATGACATATGAGATGGGTTTATGGATTGTGGAATTAATTTTGATGTATATGCTTTAGGTTGGGTTTAATTTTGGATGAAAAATTGATTAAGGTTTAGGCTTAATTTTATGATTGAGAATTTTGAGATATTTTGGTGTAGAATTATAGGAAATATGATGAATTGATGATATATGAAATCAATTTTGAAGAACTTGTATTTTGTGGTATTGAATTTGGATAAATTGGTTTAGGCCAATTTTAAGATTTGGGGATTTTTGAAATTGAGGATTTAGATGTCTTGGAATTAATGTGAATTGATGAATTGTGAGATTAATTTTGAAAATTAAGTTATTTATGAGATTGAATTTGGGTGTATTGGTTTAGGCCAATTTTGAAAATTGGAGATTTTCAAAATTGGAGATTGAAATAGCTTGAATGTAAATGAAATTGGTGAATTCCTAAGTTGATTGTGAAAATTAAGTATTTTCGATGTGAAAATTGGATGATTATGGTTTAGGTTTTGGTAATTTGGAAGAGAGAAAGCGAGGATCAATTGGAGCTTGAAATCAAGTTTCCGCAAAATTTGAGGTGGGTAGCATATTTATATTTTGATTTGTAAGCAATCTCGACTTTTGAAAAATTAAAGAAAGTAAAATTTGGATTTTGATAAATTAAGGTTTTGTAAATATTTGAAAATAAAAGTTTGTTATCGTTTGGCATTACGAGTCCCAAATGAGTTTTGAATAAAATTTGCATCATTATATATGAAGTTTTAATAATTGCTATGGTTGTGCATTATTGACTTTTGAGAATGTGTTATGTGTATTGTATTGCTTGAAGATTGTGAATTTATGAATGAAAATATATACATTAGGAGGCGTGTGTGAAAATATGAAAATCAAGAGATTTTTGAAAAGTGCCTTGAGCAATCTGAATTCGTTTTAGTTTTGTGTTATATGGGTTTGGTCGGGTCCCTTGTGAGTCGGTCATTGTCTCTATGTGTATAGCCTTCTCAGCTGCCCGCTAGTGGCACGGACTCGATTCGGACTCCTTCACGGCTACACTGGACCTCTATGCTGGAAAGTGTAAGACGTTACATTCACGATTGCCTGCAGGACCATTATCTTGCGGACCTATGCAAGACGCTCTGTTGGACTAGCCATACCATTCGATATGCTATGTGTTTTCAATTTTGTTTCGTATGTTGCATACATATTTATGAAAATTGGAGAATTTTTGAAGAAAAAAAATAAGAAAAAGTAAGATGACTACGAAAAGTTTGAAAATATGAAAAGTGTTTGAGAAATTGTTTGAAAAATTATGAAGTTTGAAAAATTAGCCCTTTTGGCAAAAAGCTTATGAAAATGATTTCCGCTTATTTATCGATTTATAAATGTGTTATCCACGAGCTTAGAAGCTCACCCCCTTTCATCCTCATCTCCGGGTTTGAGCGGAGATCGGATGAAAGAATGTGAAAACGTCGGTTCGACTTTTGAATACGTTAGCTTTTGAGTAATTTGGATCTTGAGTATGAGTATGTTTATAACTTTAGATAAGTTGGGAAAAATGCATTTGTGTATAAAGTTGAGAATTGTGAATGATTGTGAAATTTGTATATGAAATTATGGATAATTTGGGAATATATATGTATTATTAATATGGGAATTTGATTGAATTATGAGTTTGGTATTGAATTGAGAATTATGGAAGTATTAGATTTAGGTTTGCGTTTTCTTTGGTGTTGGATTCGGACGGGAGAGTCCGATGATTTTGAATGTGTTTGGGATTATAGAAGTGTTTTGAACCTTGCAGGTTTGGGTTAGGAAAAGGCACCGTAGTTATCTTGCCGAAATTTCGATAAAAAAATTGGGAAAAAAAATGGAATTTGAGATTGGTATGGATTCATATAAGATTGCGTATAAGAATGAATTTTCTTATGGGAAATTATATGGATGTGATTGATGTAAGAAATGAGAATAAGAAAGAAAAAAAAATATTTCATAACGGATTTTGGAGCGTCTTAGGAATTCCCAACGCGATTTCGCTTTCTGTTCTTTGCTTAGTCACGGATGTCGGAAAGTGTTTGATTTACATTGATTTGTTTGCTTACTTTGTTTTCTATCCGAATTCGATTTGCATTCGATTCGATCCCGCTTTCGCTTATTCGTTCCGCTTTGTGATTCGTATTCGATTATTTCGCTTCGCTATATTCGATTGGTTTTCGCTTTGTTATCCGTTTTGTTATCCGTAATCCGAGTTCTCACATGCGATTTGTATTCCGCTTCCGCATTCGCTTTGCATTTGTTTCGAGTGTGCGCTTCGCATTCGCTTGGCTTCTGCTTTGTTTCCGTTTCTCTTCGTTTCCGTTTGCTTCGGTTTCCGTTCTACGTATGTAGTTGGGTTCCGGAAACGGAATCCAACAAAGTTGGTATGCATTGGCTAAGTTTCACCTTTCCATTCCTTACTAGTTTGGATACAAATTGCAAAACAATGACTGGTGGAAAAGATATCTAAAAGAGAAGCAAAAATCTTAGGTTCATCTCCAGATCAACTAAGCAAATGTTCCTCCTCAAGATGAAAATAGTGCAAATCTCTAATAACAGTTGAAAAACATTCAAGTGCAAATCTCCAATAACAGCTGAAAAACATTCAAGCCAATCAAGAACAGATGCAATAATAGATAGATAGCATGCAAAATCAGGTTCTTAACATGCAGATTTTACTGAAAAAAATCTTTGAATTTCTTCACTAACTCCATTGTTATTATTTTCTTCATGGCTTATGCAAACTTGTGAAAGTTCCTTTTTTTATAATGACCAAAGGGGGAAGTTTATATGGATTTTTTTTGCATATTTATGCATATATATATATGATATGATATGATTTCTTGATGCTGCTTTGATTATATCTATGATTGATTATGTTGTTGAACTTGTAAAAATCTGTGATATATAAATGATAGGTTCATTTCTTAAGAGACAAAGTCATTCTAATCATATTTGAATACATAAAATCTCGGTATCTTTTGAAATCATTATCTTTTTAATTTCAAAAATATATTTATTATTGTTTGTCATCATAAAAATGGAGAGATTATTAGCTCAAGGATTATGATTAACGATTTTGATAATAATTGTATAATATTTCAAATTGGTTTTGTTTTCTTATATAATTAATGATCTTATTCTCAAAAGAAAATAAAATTATAAGACATATGTTTTATTTTTTACAGGAACCTTTATTATGAACTTACTTTATTATAAATGGTTTATCCGAAAGGATCTTACTAATTATGAAGGACGTATATTAGTTACATGATAATTGGAAGATTTTTTTGGCAAAGGTGATGTCGAAGTCATTCAGATTTAGATCTATCTAGTTGATTAAGGATGCAAGATGAAACAATAGCTAGTTGAAGAAATTGACTATTTAAAAAAAATCAATGCAACTGTGAACAAGAACGAAACGACACAAAAGCTTGTGAAGTTATATTATCAAAACTCATCAAAAGCAGATATATTCTTGAAAGTGATATCTTTGTAAAAAATTCTCTTATATGTTAGAAAGTGAAATTCTATTGAGAAAGATTATTGAAGCTCATATCGATCAAACCTTATTTTTATTTGAGAGCTTGTAGCGGTTAATGAAGTACTACTAATATGAAAGGTAGAAGAATCTTGAAAAATATTAACTTGTGAGTTTAGAGAGGCTCGTCAAAATATTATTTGATTTTATAGTGAAACATTCAAGTTAAATACTTAGGGACTGGAAGTAGGCTTGAGTTGTATGCCTAACTAGTATAAATCGACTGCACATTTATTCTTTCTCTCCCTTTCTTTATTTTTTATATTTCCGTATTATATTATGTGTATTCATTTTAGTAAGAGGCTCTTTCACTTTTATAACAGGTTCTTTCTGTTTTCGACTTGTCGATAGTTCCTTTCATTTAACTGGCATCTTCTTTTTATTGTTTTAATATGATAGTTTAACAGGTTCCTCTCATTTAACATGTTATTATTGTCTCATATGCTCTACTCCCTCTGTTTTATAATAAGAGTCGTTTTAGAAAAATACACGCTTATTAAGAAAGCTAATAAAATTATAGATATACCCTTATTAATACTTCCATAAAATTATCTCGGTAATCAACATCTTAAATGAAATTGTGAGAGAAATTGCCTTGAAATTATGATATGTATAATTAAGATGAGAGAGAAATGAAATGTTAATTTTGGAAGAAAAGTTATAAACATACATACAAAAGTCAATAATGATACTTATTTTGAATAATTAAAATGTATCTAAAACGACTTTTATTATGAAACAGAGAGAGTATTATGTAAATTTTTAACAGGTTCTTACTTTTATAAGAATTAAAAGTAACTGGCCATTTTTTTTTCTCACATTCAATTCACCCCTTCCTACGCATACTTTATGGTAGGCCGAGCAAGATGCAATCAAGTTTTCATTGCCTTGGTAACGGAGTCGTGTGGATCCAGCGGGTACACGGGAATCGAGAATGGAAGGGAAATGGGCGATTTTATCTGAATGAATCGGCTGTTTTGTGTTGATTAATTCCCAGCTTTCTTACTTCTTCCCTACTTGGTGAACCTGGGATGTATGAAATATGAAGTGATTGCTATGGTCCATTCACGTAACTAATCCCAATTTCTTCTTCTAGTAGCTCTAGGGTTCTATGTTATCTTTGCAAATCCCTAGCTCTACTTATTATGGAGGGTAAAGTGGCAACAACCAAACTAGACTAAAACGAGAATGAAGTACGCAACCCAATAAGAAAAAAAAGAGATGGGAGCATTTTTCCGAAAGCTGAAGAGGTGTTATGCACAATTTGCCAGCTTTCAATGTTCTTCTACTTTTAGCATAATCTTTCAGAAATGGCTTATTGACAGATGACTGTTGCATCCTATTATACGAAGACAAAGGTTCTAACATAGCCTTTTGGTTTAGGAGCATGATTTGATTTATTAAAGATAAATAAAATATTGAATAAGAATGCATTCAAACCGGGATAAATGGCTCAAATTAATTCTAGAAACTCATCTTTCACGCGACATGTACTCTTCTATTTGCATATTCAGTGGTTTTATATTTCAAAGTTTTTTTTTTTTCTAACGTATTCAATACATAAGATTCTGCAAGGATACAAGTTTAAAATTGAATTGTTATTACTTAGTTACCAAAATTTGGCTAATTACTTTTCAATATCGTTTCCAAAGGATATTCTAAATTAATAATTTACCAAAATAGAAATACAAAAAAGTTATTGATCTGTTTTAATTCTATCTGCAAATGGGCTTTAACTTTTTAAGTTTACATTCTTCTTTTATAATAAATATATCATAATTTTTAAAATAACTATTATTAAGTAGAAATTTTCTAAAATTTTATTTGTAAATTAATATTAAAACTTTTATTTTAAAATAATTTTATTATCTAAAATAAATACTTACTTTATTAAAATTATAATTTAATGCATTTTAGTTAATATATAAATATTTTGTAAAATTTAAAATTACTCACTGTAGGATATTTTAAATATAGAGCATATTTACCAAATAATCATAAAATTTGAAAGTACTTTTAAAATTTTAATTATATCAGTCATAATTTTAATTTATACTTAATACTAAATAATTAAACAGTATTTATTTATTTAATAATAAAACTAAATTATGAAAAAAATTAAAATATATAAAACATATATTTTATAATTTAAAAGTTACTAAATAAAATAAAATAAATTAAAATTTCTACTAAAAATTTTTAAGATAAAAATAAAATTTAACTTAACACTAAATTGCGAATGTAATATCAAGACTTTTCTTTTGAGTATAATTTTAGTTTGTTAAAAGTTATAAACTTTTTTTATAGCTTAAGAAATTTAAAATTTTAGAAAATTTATAACCTTTGATTTTTTTGGAAAAATCTTTTAACTCTTAGCTTTTAATTTTCTTTAAAAAATTCTCCTTAAAAAAATAAATATCTCTAATAAACCTAACCTGAATTAATTAAACTTGAATTCATAATTTAAGAAAATTATAATAAATTATTAGTTTGAATGAGATTTAATTAATTTAGTTCTAATTTAAAAATAGATTGAATCGTTATATAAATAATATTTAATTAGTGTTAGTATATTCTTAATACAATTATTTTTAAAGAAGTTAAAATTAAAATTTTGAATTTTTAACATTTGTATTTTTAACGTTTGTATTATTTAATTAGTATAAGTATATTTTTAATACTATTAGTTATCTCCAAGTTGTTGGAAAATCGGGTTGGGATCTGATTTCGACAGCAGCGAAATAATCACGAAACTTTTTCGTGACTTTTAATTTTCATAAAACTAAAATTTATTAAATGTTATAAAATGATTAACACAAATCATAATAAAACGGAAATTTAATTCGTACTTTATTCCGAAGCTTAATTTCTGTCTTGACATATCTCTCAAATTGTTTCCGAAACTGATCCGTCTCAACCACTATAACCGTACAAGTGTCCAGCCTCTAACGACATCTACAAAACAGGTTAAGAGAACTCTGTTGTAACTCTTATATAGAGGTTTATAATAAGCTTTAGACATTTTAATAATTTAATTAAAATTAAATTATAATTTCAATTAAACTTTAAGCTGAATTACAAATAACTATAATTAAATACTAATTATGTCCATATAAGATTCAATATCCCATAATGATCCTTATTTATTAAATATATCATATTTAATCATAAAATTTTCAAACTTTACAATTAAATCCAACTTGATTAAATTAACTTTGTTCTCTTCAACTCATTCTATATGTGAGAACCATTAGATTCTTAAATATGTTGACAATGATTATAAAATCTAACTTTAATCCATAATTAAAATTAGATAAATTAAAAATCTTTTAATTTATCTTTAATTCTCCAATTAAAAATTTATAATCATAGATCAAGATTGACATCTAATAATGTATTATACTACCCAAATATTTATGAATATCAAATAGGTTTTGACTAACCTTTTGTGTATAATTTTCAGTATCATTCAATCATTTCATTATACAATGTTTCAATTAGATATAGAGTTTGAAATTAATACCTACTTTATTTTGAATCGATCATATTAGTTCTCCATCATTAGTTATCAATTCAAATACTGACTTTTGTAAACTATTTACAAAACATCACTTCACCGTGGTCAAAGATTTTTTGAATTAATATTAGTCAAGAACAACAAAACATTCTTCCTAATTACTTTAGAGTGATGAATCATATCTTGATCATTCAACTATCTCCATATAGTTTATACTACATCCAATAACTACTGATTAAATGACCTATGATTAAATAAATAATAAATAATATCAAAACATAACAATCCATATATAAGATAACTTTGATGACCTCAAGTCAAAGGATTACTTATATAATCATCACAATGAAATTTCCATAGACATATAGGTAATGTTCGAAATGAATTTTTCATACCAAGTCTATTCAGTGAACTTGTTCTTTAGCAAGCACTCACACGTTTGTTAAAGTATCTCTATACTTTAGCCTATGAGATCGACTACTTCCTTTATAAGGAAAAATAAAACATGTGCTAATATTTTTACGTTTTATTAATGTCCAATCTGAATAGAATAATGACTAGAAACATTTAGGAATAATACATAAATGCAATATGAATTTTATAATTATAATCTCATTATAATTTCATTTGCAATGTACAATTATCCCATAAACTTATTATATACATCTAAACATATACAAGATAAAAAATGTCTTTAAATAATTTGTCACTAAATTATAGCCAAAGTTATTAGCCGTAGGGTATAAATCAACACAAGTAATCCTAAGTTGTTATCTTCTTGTGTCTGATCACTATTGAATGGTGAAAGTAATTTGCATTCATGAAACTGTGATCTCTGTGAGGATCAGGAAGTCAAAACTTGCTAGGAAATGAAAAGGGTCCCAATTAATGGGCAGAATGTGGCATGAACATGGCTTTTATGCTGGGGTTCTGAATATGGAAGCTAGAAGAACAGCAAGGAATCTTCAGTTTGATAATTGGCCTCTTTTAATTTGCTTTAGAAAGAACTGCATTTGCTTCTCAATTTCCTTTCGCACTAAACAACGATCTGATCCTAGCCTGACGTCCCGAGAAATGTTGGGTTCATATTTCAGACTGGGGAAGTCAGGCCTGCTATTTAAAGAGAATTTCACCTGGTGATCAGAGACAACAGGTTTTGGTTTCTGGACTTGACTAGTGGCAGGTTCAAGCCGCTATCAAGTGCCAACTCTTCTCGACTTTATGTACACTCTGGAGCCCAATAGCAAGCTTAGTCTAAACTAAGATACTCCCAAAAGCTCTGGGTCTGCCACAACGCATTGTGGCTTTAACAAGTGTTTAGGTCATGTGGTAAATCATGCAATGCGATATGCTAGTGGTGGGCTTGACACAAGACTTTAGTTGGGGCTTAGCATTTGTTGGCAGGTTGCTAGTCGTGGACAAAGTTGCACAGTACCCATATTAAGTTATCTCTATCATTTAAAGCATTTGTTTAATTTTATTTAATAAAAAAACTTATTAAATTTTTTATTTATTATTATTTTAAAAACTTATAAAATTATAAAAATCAGTTTTAATTTTTAATTTTAATTTGATTATTGTTAATTAAATATGTTTTATTTAATTATAATCACTAATATAATTTAATAACTAATTTTAAATTATAAATATTTTAAATTTAATAATTATTTAATAAATATTTTAAGTATTAGCAAATAATCCTTAAAAATCTTAACTAAATCCTTACACAAAGAACTGGCCCTTTAATACTCTTTATAACGAATTTAACACATATTATTTCAACTCCAATTAATAAGTGTACATAAATAAATTCTCATTCAGTAAAGTTAGAAATCTTATTAGGTCATTTTTTAATTTTATTTTTAATTAATATTTTTTGGGTTATCAGAGTTAAGGTCTCGAGAGGATAATAAGGATTTAGTAATTAAATTTATTAATTAAGGATATTAGTTCCTTTTTACTAAAGAGGAGTGATGCCGATGTAAGTACTCTTTAGACAATAAATTTGTTAATAAACTTATAACCTATAATTGGAGAGAACTAATCTTTTAAAATATGAATTTTTTTATAAGAAGCAAGCTTATTTCTACCGAGTTTACCTCTAATATCAATAATAACATTGTTAATATTGATTTTTGAATGGCACAAGAGAAAGGTGAGTTATGCATATTCACATTTTTCTTATTTGAAACTAATTAATGAATTAATCACTCCAATGACTGATTAGGGCAAATTCATATATAATAATTACTAAATAATTATAAAATAATCAAAAGAGTAAGAAAGAGAGAAAATTAATTTATAGTGATTAAAATTTAGCTTATATCAATCTCAAGTTTAACTTAAGAATTTACTATTTTCTTTTGACGGTGAACGAAGAAAAACCTTGTTTTGTCATTAATGAAGAAGAAACCTTATAAATCATGTTCATGGTTGAGAGGAATCCATCCAATGTACATCCTAAGTATTTACATTTTTTACTTGATACACTAACACAACCATATACAACTCAACAACTCAATTTCTTGCTTAAACAAATGAACTATATCTCAATATGATTTATATAATGCATACATATACTCAAATACATTCTCTAATCTTTTAAGGCTCTTAAAACTCTATTATGTCCAAGATACCTCCCATAACTTATATATAGCCTATTTATACTTAAAATAGCTTAAAATGGTTGTTAGAAATAAAATAATATACTAAAAAATCTAATATTGATCTACCATTGACCTAGATTGGATGATTAATGTACTTGAAAATAAATTTCTCAAAAGTTTCAAGTTATTTCAAGGATAAACATACACAAAAGTTTCTAATTTTTTAAAGATTAAAATAAAAAATTTTGATTATGAAAAGATATATGCATTATGACCTATATGCAAAGAATTATGCAATGATTAACTCCTAAATCATTAAAATGACTAAGATAAGATTATAAGAAATATTTCGATAATTTTTTATATTTTGATATGACTCCTTATTCTTTGTTATTTACTTGAATGCCTTAAAGCTCTGATAAGTGGCACGTGTGCTCCACTTTGCTCATTTCCTTTATCCTTTGATTGTTCAATTGATTCAATTAACTCATTTACTTATTGTACCCTTATATTAAATTTGAACATTTACATATTATCTTATTAACATCATCAAAGATAAAAATATGAATAATGACATATTTTGTTATCATTAAAACTATGGGTTAAAACCTTATTAGGCCAATGATCTCTCTTTTTATGATGACAAAATATTTAGTAATATAGAGAAAATAAATTACATTGAGTAAGTTTTTCCTATGTTAAAATAGTATGTAATGCATACTTCTCCTTAATTCGTACATCATAGAATGATAAAGTTTTAATATCATGATTATCTCTCTTTTAATACTAAAAAGGTATATAATATATAAATATATAAGCTTCAAAAGAGGCAAAACAACTTTCCTTTCTCCTTTTAAAAATCTATTATATGGGCAAAGAGCACATGTAAAGAATTTATAAAGCACAAGCAATTTTATAATTCTTATATACCAATTTCAAGGATCAATTTATCTTTCTCTTTCTGTGTACTTAGCAGTAATGTTTTCTTCCTTAAATGTGTATGTCAAGTCAATATACTCAAATGTTATCAATATGAAAGCAAGTGTACACCTTCTTTTATATACCACCAATGTTTACCTCTTTTGTTTTTTGTTTTCTCATTTGGTTTAATAATTATTCTTTTAAGTCTAACCTCATTACTTGGCTCACGTAAGGGATTTTTTCAAAATATATTGATGAAAATACCATTGTCGTTTTTTATTTGATATTATTAGAAGTAATATCAAATTTTGATATTATTAGAAGTAATATCAATTATTGATATTTATTTGATGTCAATTAATATTTACCTATAAGGTAAAGGAATCAATATTATTAGTTCCTAATGACACCTAAGTGTCAGGGTGTAGCACCCCACTCCCGCAAGACCCGAACTTGTCATCGATGGTGATATCCGAGTCCATGCCCCGCAAGGGTGGCGTGCTAATGCACTCAATCATTCAAAAGTCAGTATAAATTTTTTTCTTTCTCTTGAAATCACAAAAACACACTATGCGGAAGCCAATCATCACATGCAGTCAATAATAATTTCAATGACCACTTGGGTCCTATTACAAATACAAAGCACTTAAGTCAATTTGGCTTTACAAATGACATAATCATTTGTACAAAAGTTCATAATACACAATTTTATACACAAATAAGAAGACATTAATGCAGACGGGAACTGATCTCGACCTCTATCCTTCACTTGAATGCTGTAAGTATACTCCCGTTGGCCTAATGGGGTATTCTTCTTACCTTGAAAAATAGTTGCAAATTTTGGGAGAGTTTTGCAAACTCAATGAGAGACCATCATTGATGGCTCACCCGATCACATAAATCATAATTCACATAACACATACATCTCACATTATTTTACACTTCACATTTACTTTAACACTTCATATTCATTACACTTAATCATTCATATTATACATATGCAATGCACATGAGACTCACTTTCATTTATTATTGTCGTTATGACTAAGTGCCTTTTTACCAGCTCATCCCTTCATGGATGTCGAGCTTTGTCGTATAACGTCCCATATCCCTTAGTGGATATCGGGTACAGTCGCACTCGAGCCTGATGTTTTAATCACATTCCGAACTTTAAGCTCTTTATCCTGGCGACTCCGGTCATAACTTCATTTATCTTGCATGCATTAATGTAATGGAATGCATAACTTATATTGTATGCTCTTATTTAGTCACAATCACTTATCCTCGAACCGTAGTCCGGCATTCAACATATAGTTGAGAATTCACATTTAACTTGCATGCAGTATCACATTCAGAGTTCACTTAGCAAACACTTCCATGCACTTAGTTCATCTCATTCACATACAATTAGCACTTCAATATTCAAATCACAATCACAATCATCGGACCACCTGTCCGGAATCCAACATAATCAAATACATTCAGAATTCAATTAATATCAAAAAGGCAAATAGAACAAACAATAGAATGAAACCATCTAGGTCTACTCACTGTACGTTCCAGATTAGCATGTGCTTTCAAATTATGGGAACGCCTGAATGCGGACACTTGACCTGCACAACATATTTATGCAAGACACATATTGCACACTCATCAGTAATTGCACACATAACAACATTCATTTTTACACAATTGTAATAATGGACTATGTACAATGCATGCTCAATGACAATCCCGGATATGTTTTAGAACACATGTTATGCTCATTCCTATTTCAAAATTCATGTGTGTCTAATTGAACTTAGACTTGCACTTCAAGAACACTTGGTTACTCTATATCATAACTCAATTTCTCATCATCTCTTTTCTAACCTCACATGATCTCATAATATCCAATTCCCATTCATAGCTTAGCAATTTAAACATATGTACACATTTAGGCACATTGCCTATTTATACAATAACCATAAATATTTTACCCACTTAGTTTGCTTGTCAAAACTCCAAGTCACAATTGTCTTTCCTCTTGTTCTTGGGTAAGATTCTCTTGATTTCCTAAAACAAACCAAATCTCATTCAATAAGAATTCACTTAAAAATCCCACAATGTAAAATCACTAAAATTGATTCTAGAACATTCAAACCCAAGCATTTTCTAAACTCCATAAACTAGAATCTTTACAAAAATCCAAAGATTCAATTGATCATACCTTGATTCTTCACCAAATGAAGAGATCTTTAGCTCAAATGGAAGCTCTTTTCTTCCTCTACCTTATTCTCTTCTTGAACAACTTCAAAATCTCTCTTGAAGGCCAAAGAAATTAAAACCCTAGCTTGTTTTCCCTTCCTTCTCTCTTTCATTTCTTTTTTATGTTCTCTCTCTCTCTTATCTCTTTTCTAATCCACTCATTTTGCTTCTCTAGAATCTTCTCATTCACGTTTCTCCTTTATTTATAAGCAAAACAACACTTTTTTTCCATTTATGCCCTTAATGAGTGAGAATTGTCCCATTTATCCTTTTATTTGTGTCTTATGTCTTTTATACTTAAGTGTCTTACCAAAAGCACCTTTGTATATTCTAACATCACACTTTCTTCTAGAAGACTCTTCTTTATTGTCTTACGTTTCCAATGACACCAAAAGCATTCAATTTGGGTCAGTAGTGAGAAAGTTATACTCCAATATCTCCGGACTGCTTTTATTTCGAGACAGTACTCTATACTCAAATTCCATCCAAAATGTGAAACTCTTTGAGTCCGATTCATAATTTTATTTCTCCATATAAGTTGTAGCCCTATGTTTCTAGTTTACCATAAAACAAAAATCGTCTCATTTGGACTTCTACTGATCCAGAAAACATCAAAATACTGAAGTATGTTCAGTGAGATAACACCAGTTCATATTATTGAAGAACACATTCACTGTACCCGTCTCACTCTTTTCACTAAATATTTCTCCATTAGTTTCATATGATTATGATTCTTGGTGGAGATGTATGGAAATGTATTACGAATCTAATGGTTCAAGAATCAAGTCATTTGGAGGTCTAGAGAAGAAGTTATGACCAAAAGAATCCAACATGTTCATATCTTTACTCATACTGTACATGTCTTGGCGCAATTGCTATAACTCTCACTACAGATGTCGGATTAACTTCATTTTTGGACTATTGGAAAGAAGACTTCCAAATCTACAACTTTCATGAGACCTTGAAGGCCAATTCTGTCTTTTGACTTCTGTATCGTCTCACATTTGGCATCATCTCACTTTCCTTTCGTCTCAGTTCTATCGTCTCATTTCTATCGTCTGCTTTTATTCCGTCTCATTTCTATCGTCTGCTTTTCTTCCATCTCATTTCTATCGTCTACTTTTCTTCCGTCCCATTTCTGTCATCTGCTTTTCTTCCTTCTCATTTCTATCGTCTGCTTTTTGCGTCCAGAATGTATCCACTTATAAGAATCATAACTTTTGACTCCGATGTCTAAATTTTTCATATAATATACCGTTGGAAAGATAAAAAAAATTCTAAAACTTTACAAAAGGAATTTTTGCTAAAACCCATCTATATCAATCCCAAATTTGCCCCTAAAAGCTAAAGACAAATTTTTCATTCATACACCAACACTGCACCCAATTCTTCAGTTCATGACAATTTTTGAGACTCTTAGACATAGAATTGAAATTCGATGTCTTCATACGAAATGTATCAATATATCTCTAGTTTAATCCAAATTAAGAATCATCTCGTTTGGATTACTAGAGAAAACGTTGTGGCTAAAAGACTGAAGCATATTCAGTGAATATTTTTCCAGATCACTACCAATCTTGTTTCTAAATCTTTCCTTATCACAACTCATACCAAGATCACTCTTTCTACTCCTTCTACTCCTCATTTTCAATAAAATCACATTTAATACTATTTATACCCAGAAGTTGTCAATGAATGCATGTACCACTTTTTATGTGAAAACATTCCGTATTTATGTGCATATATGCTAACATGATGCATGAGCAAGAAAATGCATTGTCTTAATTTCTCTTTGAGCTCGCATGTGCTGAAATTTCTGGTCATAACCCTTAATATGAGGACGAGATGTTACACAGGGGGTGTGTGGATGAGATGAATTGGGTATTTATAAAATTCAACAATCATTCTAACTAATGTATTTAATTGACAACAATCGATATAAATAGATACGCGAAAATTTCTTAATACAAAATTAATCAAACATTTGAAATATAATTCAAAGAGAATAAAGAGGAGAAAATGCAAACCAATTTATAGTAGTTTGACAAATAATCCTTGCATATCTCCACTCCTAAGACTCTTTTAAAATTGCATTATAATTCTTCTTTTAAAGAGAAGAATAATTTTTGTACAATCTTTATCGATGAAGAGGAACTCTTCTTATAATCTTCTTCTAAGGTAAAGAGGAACCTTAATCCAATTTATATCACCCCATGTGTTGGACCCCGATCTTCTAGTGGAATTTAGAATTATTAAATGTATGAAATGAGTATTTTTGTATATGTATTGTGTTATAGATGTTATTGTGTTTTAAGGAAATTGATAAGAAAAAGAATTGATTGGTTTGGATGAATTTGATATTTGAGTAGATTTGTATGGTTTATAAAAGTTAAAGTGAATGAGTTGATTGAAATGGAAATTGAAAATCAAGAAATAAAGAGTGAAAGTGTGAGAATTTGTTTAATTATGAAAGTTTGACTTTTTGGAGATAAAGAGTTGACTTTTTGGGCTAAAACTTTGTGAATTTTTCTGAGATGATTTAGGCAAAATTTGATAAAATAATCTTCATGAAACTTATAGCTTCTGTTAAGAGCTTTCTATCGCTATAAAGTATGATATTTTTCGATATCGGGATTGGAAGTTATGACCATCCGAATTTAAGTGTATTTTACTTTGTTTTTGAAAATGCTCTTTAAGTGTAGGATTATGTATGTTGTGTTTTGAGGTAATTTCTGGACTGATATGTTTTGAATTGAGTTAAGTGATCTACATGAAAGTTATAGAAGATTTTCCTAGCTTTATAATGATGTATAATATGCAATTTTTGGTTGTGAATATTGGAAGATATGAAATTTGGAAGTTTGGATGTGGTATAGGATAACCATTTATCTGGCAAAAACTTTGACTGAAATATTGACCTAGTTAGAGGTTGAAATTGCAAGTACTTCATGAAAGTTTTAGATTATGTTTTATTTTTTCATTAATGTAAAGTATGGAATTTTTTGGATCATAGAATAGGAAGTTATGATTTTTACAAGTTGTTGTTATTGTTTGGGAAGAATATTCGTAGACAGGAACTTTGAAGTAGTTTTTGACTCCCTTAGAGTCCAATTTAATTTTTCTATCCTTCATAAAAGTTGTAGGTTGCCTTTTGATCTTTTTATTGATATAAAATACGACATTTTTGGACCTTGGACTTGAAAGATAGAAATTTTAGAAGTTGTGTTACTGTTTAGGGTGATCCGACCCTTGCCCGTTCTTTTGCTTCTAACTTTTCCGTCCGACATCTGATTGATCTGATTTTTGAAGCGTTGGATTCCTAAGAAATCCCTTATCTCTCCATGAAAATTTGTAATTTTTGAGATTAATTTGAAAAAAATTGATTGAATCAAAGTGAGAGGATTGATTAAATAGTTTGAGTTGGACATTTTTCTGAACATGCTTAGGTATTTTGGCGATATCTTGATCTGTAGAGATCTAATTAAGTTGATTCTTGTTTATAAATAAACTAGAAACTTGGATCTACAAGTTATCTGAAGGAATTGAATTTCAATTCAGTCCCTAAGATTTTCAATTTCTGAATTGAAATATTAAAGTTATAAGAATATATAAGGGCAAATTGGGCATGACACTTAAGATTATAAGACTTAAGGCTTAAAGGAAGGGGCAAAATGGACATTGCATCCTCATTAAGGGTATAAAAAGAAGAAGAAATGGGTGTTTTGTTGGAAAAGGAAAAAGAGAGTCGTGGAAGAAGAAGAGAAGAAGAGGAAAATTAGGGTTTTGGAAATTTTGAAGATTTTGAAGACTTTGAGGCTAAAGCAAGTAAGTATAAGTTTATTCCATCATGTTTTGGTTAGATGAAACCCAAATATAGCTTAACATGTGTGGGAAATTATTGAGGAATGGTTTATGTAAAAGTTTAATTGTTTGGTTAATGATCAAAGATAGATTTTGATGTTTTGTTAATGATATTGTGTTGAAATGAGTTTGAAAATGAAGTAGAAGAGATGGTTTAGGGTTAGAGAAGTTACATTTTTAAAGATGGGAAGAATATAGCCAAAGATTGTCAAAAATCAGATTTCGGGAGGTTTTTGAGCTCGCACGTCGCGACGTGCTCATGCGCACGTTGCGGCGAGCGCAAGCGTGCATGTCACGGAGCCCGCAAGCGTACACATCGCGGCGGGCAAGCAAGTGTTCACGTCGCGGCGTGCGCGAGCGCCCTCGCCACAGCGAGCTTCTGGGTTTCATCGCGGCAAGCTCAACCTTCTTCGCGACGAGAGGTCGTTTTCCTGCACAGACATATTTTGGTATTTTGGGTATAACTTTTATTGTAGGTGTCCAAATGAGGTGATTTTTAATTCGTTGTAAAATAGAGACAAAGGTCTACAAGTTTTAGGAAGAAAAGAATTTTTAATTCAGTTTTTAAAGATCTCAAATTTTGGATGAAAGTTGAGTATAGATTCCTGTTTCAACATAAGGATACTCCCAATATGTTTGGAGTATAACTCTCGGATTTCTAAAACAAATTGAGTGAGTTTGGTGTTATTAGAAACTTAAGACAATGGAAAATTTTTTCTAGAAGATAATATTATCAGATTTTGTCTTTTACTTGATCAGAGTGATCATGGAAAATTTGACCCAAATGTTTGGACTTTTGGAAGAGTTTGAGTTTTTAGAATTTATCTTAGTGAATATGCAATATATGGGTCCTCAAATTGTATTCCTACTAAATGAAAATTTTTGCATTTGATAAAGGGAATCAAAGAAGGCAAGAGGATCAAGAGGAGAGGTATCTTTTAAGCATGTATCCAAGCAAGGAATTCAGGTGGGTACTATGTTTATATTTTGATTTATAAGCCAATTATGTGATTTCGAAAAATCAAGAAGAGAAATGTTTTGAAAATTATTATTTTCGAATGATTAAATTCGTTGATTTTGTAATGATTTAAGAAATTGATAATGGATTGTTTTCGAATGATTGGATGAATTGCTAAAATTGTTTTGAATGATTTTGATCAAAAATTGATACGATTTTCACATTCATTGTGTTTAATGATTTGATAATTGCTATAAGTTTGCATTCTGTGTTGCGAATAATTGAAAATTGCTATATGAATTTATGAGAAATTGTGAATGTCAATGTGTCTGATATGACATGATATGAAAATTGAGTTTTCAAAATGTGCCTTCGGGCAATCTGATTTTCAAGTATGAAATGTGTTATATGGGTTTGGTTAGGTCCCATAAGTTGAGTCAAGTGCACTTGTCTTCTTCTTAAAGGCTTCGTCTGCCTGCCCGCTATTGGCATTGGAGCTCCGTTATGGACTCCCATAAGTTCACGGCTACACTGGATCGCGATGCGGAAAAGTGTAGTACGTTATGTTCACGGCTACACAGGACCGTTAAGCTGAAATGTGCAGTACGTTCTGTTTTGGACCGACCCAAACCATTCTGATGTGTTTATGTGACTTTGATTTAGTTTATAATTGTGCTGCATTCATGTTTCGGAATTGGTCATGAAGTTGTGAAAATTTTAAGATTTTTGAGAAATGAGAATTTGAGGTTTTCAACCGTGAAATTTTAGAAATTGCTTATAAATGATTTGAAAAGTTGAAAAGTTGAGAAATAAGCTTTCGATGAATTTTATACTGTGAAATTTTTATAAAAAGATAAAAGTTTTAGAAAGATGATTTTTGCTTATTTTTTGATTTATAATCATGTTATCCATGAGCTGTAAAGCTCACCGCCTTTCATCCCCATCTCCAGGTTTCAAGAAGGAAATCGGATGAAAGAAAGCCAAGACGTTTATCCGTTATGTTTATTTATGATGATGTTTTTGAAGTTCGATTTTTGTAAAAATAAGGTTTTAGGCTTATGTTAAGTATGGTGGAGATTTTTGTGACTTTTGTATCCAGTATATTCAAGAGTTGTATATTTTGTATTTTCGGATTATGGATATTGATTTTATATATGGCTTGGAATGCCATTAGTGTTATGTAAGCTTTTATTTCATGATAAGTATGAATTATGAATTTGTACATTGAATTGAGATATGAATGTGATTGAATGTGATATGGGTTCCGGACAGGAGGTCCGATGAATTGTGTTACTGGAATTGAGATATTGAAGCGCTTTTGGTGTATGAATTGTGGATATATGGAAATGTGTGTTAAGTGTCTTTTGGCAAAGGAAAATAAGAATTAGTTAAAAAGAAGAATTATGAGATATGTAAGTTTGTGAACGATAAAATATTTGAGTTTATGGAATTGATGAATTCCAAATTAAGAAAGTGTATTGCTTTGTATGAGATCGAGTAAAGATGAATAAGATGATTAAAAAGAAAGAAAAAAAATTTATATCGGTTTCGGATTGGTTTAGTCTAGGGTTTCCATCGCGATATTTTTCTAAAGTATACGATCACGGATGTCGGGAAATTTGATTCAGTTCGTTTTGATTGAATCGTTTGTGTGCTTTGATTCGATTCGCTTTTGATTCCGAACCAATTCGATTCGTTTTGGATTCTTCCGCTTTTTTTTTCATCCGTTCATCTGTTTCGCTTTGTTTTGTAATCCGTTCCTTTGATTCGTTTCGATTTGTGATTCGCCTTCTGTTTCACTTTGTTATGATTCGATTTCCGTCACTTTGGTTCCGCTTTGTTTTCCATCTTTTTCAGTTGGGTCCGGTTTCGAGATCGGGTCCCAACACCATATATAATATTCAACATCCCAACGAAGTCTTACAACTAAAAAATATCTCACTTATTCACTTGATAATTCAAAATGGCTCACTCATATAAATATGACATAATAATGCTCAAATAATTGAAAAACTCTTTGAAATGTGTGTATATATAATATCCAAAACCTTTTTGATACTAAAATCTATGAGAAAACAACTACTTACAGTATTTTAGGACCCAAAATAACAGTTGGAGCCAAGAACTAGCTATTACAACAGCTATATGCAATGTACTAGTTAACCAGCATATGTAGTTGCAACAACAAATTCACCAATCGCTGGACACTAGGTGACTAGTACATATATTGGTTAATTGATATGACACATTGGTCAATTAATACATTAAACAATATTGATAACAAATTACGGTATATTAGGTTTAACAACTTTAACCTATATAGGTTGACCGCTAACCTATATAGGTCAACTAATTACCTCAAAAATATGATTTTAACATTTTCAAATACTCGAAACTACTTCTTATAATCTAAATATGATTAAAACACTTCCCAAAATGTTCCTAAAGATTATTTACAAGATTAAGAGGCTTTTGTTTTAAAATCAAAAGCTTCAGTGGCTCTTAGTGAATTTAAAGACTCATATAATAAAGTTAAATTAAATGTTTATACATGGTAAGTCTTTTAGATAATCAAATTAACAAAATAAGATTACAAATAATAGTACAAAATGTAAATGACCTTGATGAGCCTTAATGTTTTTTTCTTGTTTTGATCTTTATTTTATCGATTGTAAACTTTAACTCCATACACTATGTTCTTAAGTTTGACTTCATTTTATTCTAATATTTCTTTTCATTAAAATAATAAACATATTAGTAATAAATATTTTTTATCATCAACATTTTAATTGGAACCTCTTTTGGTTCAATAAATATTTTATAGGTACCCACATAAAGTTGGGTTCTTGAAGATTAATGCTTAAACCTTTTTCAACCTACATATTATTGGGTTTACTTAATGAACATAGTTTCAAAGCAAATTTTCTATAGATATGTCCACAATCACCACAAAAGTGACATCTTACATAAGATGATATAAATGTTTATCAATTATGTGAGTTTGACCTATAAAAATGTACATATGTATGTGTGTGTGTGTGTGTGTGTGTATAGATAGAGATAGAGAGAGAGAGATGAATCACACGAGTGATATGGTGCTCTTTTTTAGATATATGGAGGATTAGAAGGTCTTACACATGATGGGAATGGTAGTATGTATCCTTTATACTTATAATGGGAGATATAATCATTGTGAGCTTGTTTTATGACATTTTGATGAAAAAAGGCTTATATGACAAAGAAGGTTCTTACATATTCTTTTGGGATGACCTTGCATATAAATTATACCAATTTTTTTGCCTTGAATTCTATCCCCTCTAGGTCTAAAAATGCGATCTATACAAGAATGCATGAAATTTTTCTTTTTGCTTTGTATTTAGAAGATGACGGATAAGTATGAGATCTTTGCACAAATTTAAAAGATACAATATTCTCATATGATGCTTTATCCATATGATAATCATGTAAATGATTTCCTCTCACAAAGATTATTTTAGTACTGGATGATGAATTGAAACTAATTCCATTCCTATCGTTAGAACTCTTTTGGGGTTCAAGTATGTTATTCAAATTTTCACTTCCTCAAGTGAACTTAGATAATAATTCTTTAAGGATATTGATATCCCTCTTCAATGACTTATTCTTATACGATAAATCATCCCCTTTATTTCTCGAGACAACACACTTTTAGCCTTTATGTATATAACATTTTAATTTTCATTTTCAATCATACATACATTTAAGAATTTTGAACATATTTATATTTGGAATATTTTCCTCATTTTTATATTCATGGCCTCTAAATATTTAACTAACTTATCATATGAAAGATTAACATCACAATTATCATGATAGGGTACATCATCATTCTTGTAACACCCCACACCCAATAATGGAATTGGCATACCAAGTGTTACCATATTTTTAAATATCTAATACTTCGAGCTATAATATTTTCTACTTAAAACCTCATTAATCTAGCAATTACTATTCACTTTATAAAAATTTTGATAGAGTTTCCTCTATATTAACTTAAAACTCCTGCAAAAAACTTAAATATTCTTCTAATGCAAGCTACCCAACTATTCATCTCCATGTCAAACTCCTTGACAAAATAATTTACCCATCCTCTAATACATTTCAACTCATCTAAACCAAATTTCATACATAATTTTCAATATAATTCACAATAAAATTATGTAATCCTTCACTTCTTTATGTGTACATGTCATAACCAAAAACAAAAATAACATTTTATAGTACATCCACCTCCAAGTTTTTCGAGATCCTCTATGTGACTCTTGTTTTGTAGTAGATCCACTATAGCTTTCTTCTAATTCCTTCAAAATCACACGAGGAAAGAAAATCCAAATGCTAAGCAGGCTTAGTGGTGTTCAAACAATTCTATTTCTCATTCAATTCAATTCATTCAACCATAACATTCATAATATATAATATTTTTCAGATATAAATATCTTCATTTATTTCTAAGCATAAATAGGCATTCAAAATCAAGTTATGAAATATAAACATGTATTTATTTTAATAATTCATGTCTAATTACACAATGATGAATAAATTGTACAATTTAATTTACAATCAATTACTATTTCACTTGAAGTTCCTTAAACATTAGTCATATATATATATATATATATATATATATATATATATATATATATATATATATTGTAATTGCCTCAAAGTAAAATCCAACGGAATTGTATCACCGAGCCCGATAAGTGGGATTTTAAAATACAGGACTGGAACCATACAGTCTTTTTTTTAAAATATTTACAAATCAAGACTGCACTCTCAAAGCCATGCAGTTCATAATACAAATCAAATATCTTATACCATAACCGAGCTCTCAGAACCATACAATCTGATAACATATATCATGATGCAATACTGCTAACTCCCTAATTGACATGTCAACCTTATCATATTCCTCCAATTCATATCTATTTCACTAGGGGCAAATCTAATTTCATTCCATTGATATTTAATGATAAACACTCATAATAACTAATTCAAGCTATTCCATATTCGGCCAAAGTAAATGTCACTCTATAATGTCTTTTTTTTATTATTGGCTTTAATTTAGTCCATATAACATTCAAGATATATTCATCTTACCAATTGTTCAAAAAATATGTATATCAAATTTCTAAATTCAACATATCTATGACAAGTAGGAAAATACAAATTATAAGTCCAAAATCAAATTAATCATATATACTACTTCATTTACAATCCAATTAAATATTTTAACAATAATTTCATAAATCCCCAATTTTATCTCAAGAACGCTAAATTACCTAATACATAATTTTTAGGAAAAAATAGAATTGCAAAAACACATACCAAATTGATGTCCAAATCTTCAAATTAAGCTTCCATAAACTTCAATTTCACTATGAATTCCTTACTCCTTCTCTTTCTCTTTCTCTCTCTCTCTCTCCTTCAATTCATCTTATTTATCTTCATAATGTTGCACAACAAATTCAATTTCATACATTTTGTTCATTAATGCATGCAACTATACCAAAATCATGTACTAAAAACAACAAAAACCCCATTAACTTACTGATCGCGGCTCTGTCGACTCAACCAAAAGATTGATCCTTGGAAACCGATCAAAAACAATAAATTCCAAGATCGCAGTATAGGTTGCAACCTCGGGTCGTCTCACTTAATCGGAACCTAATGAAATGGACCTAAACTAGCCTATATGTCATAAAATGCAAGTGAAATCAGTGAGGAAAAGGGGGTTTTGTTTGAAAACATTAACTACACTAAAAAGCATGTAAAAAGTATTTTTGGATTTTTAGAAATATAAAAAGAAAATACTTAAAAAAATGATAAAATTCTCTTGAAAATGAGCTTTGGCTATCACAGCTCAAAACTAAATGTGAATGGTAAACCTTAAAGAACTCACTTTAAGTCCAGGGTCTTGATCGATGGACTCCTGTCACTCTCGATTCCATTTCTCAAGTCCCCATTAGGTGCTCTTGAGCCCTATAACGTTAAAGGATTCTTTAAGTCCGGGATCTTGATCAATGAACTCCATTGCTCAAGATCCCGTTAAGCTCATCTTAGTGTATGCGATGGGATTAGAAATCACTAAGTTTTAATAATGAACCTTAAAGGACTCTCTTTAAGTCTAGGGTCGTGATTAATGAACTCCTGTCACTCTCGACTCCATTTCTCAAGAGCACCTAGAACCTTAAAGGAACCTTTAAGTCCAAGGTTTTAATCAATGAACTTCATTGCTTAAAACCTTGTTAAAAGCATCTTAGTGTGTGCAGTGGATTTGTCAATGCAATGGGTCAAAATGAAATCTAGCATCAACTCAATACCAAACACAACTAGGCAGATAAAAGAGAATCAACAAGATCACAAGTCGACATATATGAGACTTCATATATTAAAGCACAAAGTTCTACATAAACAAACCCACAACACATTACATTGTTCAACGCTTAATTAAACTCTAATTAAGCTAATCTAACTACAAAGCAATAAACCCCAACTCGGCTGTTCATAACAATGCAGTTAAACGTGACAATGTAAACTACCAATCCAAACAACACATTAAATGCCAAACATTTAGCTATAATCAAATAGTTTCACTACAAATTACAAACCCTAGACCTAGGCATTTATAAATCATAGCAAAACTACAGATTAAGCTACTCCCCTTGAAAGCTCGGTGAACTCCAGCCATCACTGCATCTTCAACAGAAAACAAATGCCTAACCACGCATTTTAACCGGAACCTTCACAACTCGTGACGAATCCAAGCTATCCATGATGGTGTCGGCGGTGAAAATGAACAAAAAAACCTATTTGAAATTTCACCCAGGGAACCCCGAAGGGAACCCTGGATGGTGAGGCCGTGAATCTCTCCCCTCGTTTCTTTCTTCTCCCTTCACTCGTCTCTCTTTTCTCTGCCTCCTCTCGATCCCTCTCCAGATCATCCCCGTTTTAACCTAATTCGGAAATATTTAAAGGATGGTTCACGGGTCAGGTCAGTACAGTGAGTGATTTTTCTGTTTAAAGTCCGAATACCCGTCTGCACGTCGCGACGTATAAAATAAATAAATCAAATTCGTCGCTATGTGTGCTCTGTCTTGCTCGCCGAGACGAGATGTCTGGGACGTCGCGACGTATGATCTGGTTTGCTCGCCGCGACGTACGATCTGTATTGATGCGCCGCGATGTGGGAATTACATTTCGCCGCAACGATACCACGGCGAGGTGATTGGTTCACGCCGCGACGTGCCTTAAGGACTTCATGCCGTGTTGACTCTTCTGATCCTTCTTGACTCCTTTTCTCCTACAATATAAAATAACAATTTGCAGTATCAATTGCCCTCATGAAAATAATAGAGAAATTAATATCAGATCATGACAATTTACCAACAAATTATGAATTAAAAGAGCTCATTATGAGGAACCAATTTAAGCACAAAAATCATGAATTAAGAGTCAAAAAGTGCATTAGCAACCATGAAAGTGTATCCAATTATATATTAAACTTGGGTTCAATCAATTTGATCGCGGCTCTGTCGACTCAACCAAAAGATTGATTCTTGGAAACCGGTTAAAAATAATAAATTCCAAGACTGCAGTATATGATGCAACCTCGGGTCGTCTCACTTAATCGGAACCTAATGAAATGGACCTAAACTAGCCTATATGTCATAAAATGCAAGTTAAATCAGTGAGGAAAAGGGGGTTTTGTTTGAAAACATTAACTACACTAAAAAGCATGTAAAAAGTATTTTTGGATTTTTAGAAATATAAAAAGAAAATACTAAAACAAGTGATAAAATTCTCTTGAAAACGAGCTTTGGCTATCACAGCTCAAAACTAAATGTGAATGGTAAACCTTAAAGAACTCACTTTAAGTCCAGGGTCTTGATCGATGGACTCCTGTCACTCTCGATTCCATTTCTCAAGTCCCCATTAGGTGCTCTTGAGCCCTAGAACGTTAAAGGATTCTTTAAGTCCGGGATCTTGATCAATGAACTCCATTGCTCAAGATCCCGTTAAGCTCATCTTAGTGTATGCGGTGGGATTAGAAATCACTAAGTTTTAATGGTAAACCTTAAAGAACTATCTTTAAGTCCAGGGTCTTAATTAATGGACTCCTATCACTCTCGACTCCATTTCTCAAGACCCCATTGAGTGCTCTTGAGCCTCAGAACCTTAAAGGGCTCTTTAAGTCTAAGATCTTGATCAATGAACTCCATTGCTCAAGATCCCATTAAGCGCATCTTAGTGTGTGTTGTGGATTAAAATCACTAAGTTTGAATAATGAACCTTAAAGGACTCTCTTTAAGTCTAGGGTCGTGATTAATGGACTCCTGTCACTCTCGACTCTATTTCTCAAGAGCACCTAGAACCTTAAAGGAACCTTTAAGTCCAAGGTTTTAATTAATGAACTCCATTGCTTAAAACCTTGTTAAAAGCATCTTAGTGTGTGCAGTGGATTTGCCAATGCAATGGGTCAAAATGAAATCTAGCATCAACTCAATACCAAACACAACTAGGCAGATAAAAGAGAATCAACAAGATCACAAGTCGACATATATGAGACTTCATATATTAAAGCACAAAGTTCTACATAAACAAATCCATAACACATTACATTGTTCAACACTTAATTAAACTCTAATTAAGCTAATCTAACTACAAAGCAATAAACCCCAACTCGGTTGTTCATAACAATGTAGTTAAATGTGACAATGTAATCTACCAATCCAAACAACACATTAAATGTCAAACATTTAGCTATAATCAAGTAGCTTCACTACAAATTACAAACCCTAAACCTAGGCATTTATAAATCATAGCTAACTATAGATTAAGCTACTCCCCTTGAAAGCTCGGTGAACTCCAGCCATCATTACATCTTCAACAGAAAACAAATGCCTAACCACGCATTTTAACCGGAACCTTCACAACTCGTGACGAATCCAAGCTATCCATGATGGTGTCGGCGGTGAAAATGAACAGCAAAATCTATGTGAAATTTCACCCAGGGAACCCCGAAGGGAACCCTGGATGGTGAGGCTGTGAATCTCTCCCCTCTCTTCTTTCTTCTCTCTTCACTCGTCTCTCTTTTCTCTGCCTCCTCTCGATCCCTCTCCAGATCATCCCCGTTTTAACCAAATTCGGAAATATTTAAAGGATAGTTCACGGGTCGGGTCAGTACAGTGAGTGATTTTTCTGTTTAAAGTCCGAATACCCGTCTGCACGTCGCGACGTATAAAATAAATAAATCAAATTTGTCGCGACGTGTGCTCTGTCTTGCTCGTCACGACGAGATGTCTGGGACGTCGCGACGTACGATCTGGTTTGCTCGCCGCGACGTGTTGAATTGTTGACGTCGCGACGTACGATCTATATTGATGCGCCGCGATGTGGGAATTACATTTTACCGCGGCATCGCCGCGGCGAGGTGATTGGTTCACGCCGCGACGTGACTTAAGGACTTCATGCCGTGTTGAATCTTCTGATCCTTCTTGACTCCTTTTCTCCTACAATATAAAATAACAATTTGCAGTATCAATTGCCCTCATGAAAATAATAGAGAAATTAATATCAGATCATGACAATTTACCGACAAATTATGAATTAAAAGAGCTCATTATGAGGAACCAATTTAAGCACAAAAAACATGAATTAAGAGTCAAAAAGTGCATTAGCAACCATAAAAGTGTATCCAATTATATATTAAACTTGGGTTCAATCACTTACCTTATAAATTTTTTTGATACTATTTATCAAGAATACCCATATACCTTTTCTTCATATTTTCCTAAATTTTGTTGATATGGTGAGTTTAGGGACCCTAGATTAATGATTAAGTATTTAATAGGTGATTTGAGGGTTAAAAATAATGAAAGTTGGCTTGAAAAAAGAAAAATGGAGGAAACTTATTCTCACCTATCTTTGATGAAGAAGAGAGTGTTAGGTGTTAGAACAGTGCTCTAAAGGCAATCACCTTTAGCATTTATTGTATAAATGATTTTATGAATAATAAAAGCATTTTTCATTATTTCGATGTTTATACATTTATGGATTTGATGTTAATCTTAAATTGATTTAGTGAAGTCCTTAATACAAAACATAGCATGGAGGAAATCATAATGAAATCATGATAATGAGATTCATATCATGTGTAATTATATTAGTATCTAAACTTTCCCTAGTTATAAGATTAATGAGATGGGATATCATTAATCTGGATAAACTAGTATATGTTGCACTCCTTGATTGGATCGAGTTGTAGACATGAGTTGTTTAGACTTAACAAGTGGATGCTTACTAAAGGTAGTAAGTACATTGGATTTACCTACTATGAGACAACCATATGGATGTTATATTCCAATGTCAATGATAGTCTCATCATAGCAATGGTGCAAGTATCCTTTGACTTGAGGTGCTCAAGGATATCTTAGATATTGATCTTGTGCTTTGACTCCATTCATCGATGCCATTTAGGGGTTACTTATAGGGTGATGATTGGGTATAATTTAAGGTATTTAGAGGCAACTGACTAGCCAATAAAGGAATCACCACTCCTAAGATGATACCCACTACCTCTTGTTGGGGTTATTACTTGGGAGTCTCTGGCTAGAGTAGATATGTGTCATGAAGAGGGTCTTCCATAATACATAGAGTAATGAGATCCTCAGAACAAGATCTAATATCACTTAGACTACATGTGACGTAGTCAGTCTAGTAGGAGTTGACACTTTGACCATACTCTAAACCAAGTGGCTTATTGATGGTGAAAGGACGAATTGCATGGAAACATTGCGTATGGAAGGGTTCATAGTCAAACTACTGACTTTCCGATTAATTGAGAGTCATGATAGATTGCTAGATACTGCTTTTGAATTACTTGAATTAAGTGTTAATTCAAGTGGCCAACATAACTATGAACCTAATGAGTCACACACATAGGAGATTCAAAAGATGAGTAAAATGGTCTTATAGGTGATTCAAGATATGAGAGAGTGTTTCGGTATTGTATCACGATGTGATCGTGGTAAAAAGCATTGCACAGAATAGGTTAGAAACAAATGTTGTTGGCTGCCAATTTGGACATTAACTTCCCAAAACTTCCATTAATGCATGCTTTTCATGGTCATTAACTTTTCAAAACTTACATTAATGCATGCTATTTATGGTCATTAACTTCCCATAACTTCCATTAATGCAGGCTATTCATGGTCATTAACTTCCCATAACTTCATTAATGCAGGCTATTCATGACCATTTGTAACATCTCATTCTTGTGGGAAGGTTAAAATGGGAAATGTGAGTGATTAATGAGAGTTAGAAATACATTTCTATATTCACGCATACTATGTCATGTACGTGTATATGAATGGGAAAGTTGTGGCACATGGAAATGATTGTACATGCATTCATGATAAGTTGGATTTACCGAATGAGATGTATCAGTTGCATAATGTGTTTTATGTGAGTATGCTTCGGAGATATTGATAAGATCTGATACATGTGATTTCGGTTCAAGAGATTGAGATTGCTAGTAACTTAAGCTATGTTGAGGAGCCGATCAAGATTATGGAATCACGGATCAAGCAGTTGAGGAACAAAGTCATTCCATTGCTGAAAGTCCTTTGGAGGAACCATTCAACTGAGAAAGCAAAATGGGAGACAGAGGAACATATGAGGAGACAATATCTCCACCTGTTCGAGGAAACAGATAAGAATTTCGGGGACGAAATTTCTTTTAAGGAGGGGAGAGTTGTAACATCCCATTACCTGCAGGGAGACTAGAATAGTAAATATGAGTGATTAATGAGAGATTAGAAATACATTTTCATGCTCATGCATAATATGTCATACGCATACACATGAATAGTAAAATTTTGCTCATGAAAATAATTGTGCATGCATTCATGGATAATTCCGGGTATAATTGGATTGAGTTGTGTTATTTTTGAGAATTTTGAAATTTATTTTGTTGGAAAATTTATTAATTAGCATAATTGTTGTATTTTTTATTTTGTGAATTTAAGAATAATTTTCAATTTTTTTTGAAAAATATGAAAAAGGAATCAAAAGAATATTGGAGATAATTGGATTGTAAAGATAAGAGTTGAAGAAATTAGTTCAAAAGGAACTTAGTTAAAGCTTAGACATTAGGAAAGTGACAAGTGTCACCGACTTAGTAAGTTGCCTTTATAATTTTGTCTGAGAGTGAGTTATGATCTCAGAGAATTAAAAAGGACTTAGTTATATATCTAAGTGTTATTTTGTAGTAACCTTCTTCAAATTTTCTCTCAATACACAGAGTTTTTCATCAAATACCTTCCAAGAGTTTTTTATTTTTTATTTTTTCATATCCCACACTACTTCAATACTAGTAATTGTGTCTTCTACCACAAGAAAAACCAGAAGCTGGTCATATTATACAGTGGAATGCGTGAATTTGCATGGAGCTTAGGGCTTTGGAATAGTTGCAGATATTGGAGATTTTAATAAATAAGTATTGAATAAATCCTTTATAATTGTGGATTTATGAAATAAATTTGATGAATTTACTGTCAGTTGCATCAACATGACATTTACGTGTATATTCTTGAACATTGTGTAAATAGGATGGGAAAATATGGATATAGTGTTATTTAGTATGTGATGGATTATTAGTGATCAGGTGATGTAGAAATAATTTTTGGAGTTTGAAATAGAAATGAAATGGTGTATGGGATTAGTGTAGAAAATTATAGTGAAAAGGTGATATACTGATATGCCTCATTTTCTATTCACTGTGTGTGTGTGTGTGTGTGTGTGTGTGTGTGTGTGTGTGTGTGTGTGTACGTGAGTAGGTGAGTGCTCTAGAGATGATCAAGAAAATGATTTTTGAGTTGAAGAGTAAATGTAAAATGATGGTCTAAGATGGAAATGAGTGTATAAATGAAAGTTGAAAAGAAAATAGAGAATATGGACAATAGTTGAAAATGTAGAGAATGGTGGCAGAACATGAATAGGATAAACTTGATTTTTGGCTTTCGATGATTTTTGACTAAATTTGCATATTTAGGAGTAGTGTGAAATTGTAGTAAATGAGTTGAATGAAATGGAGTAGAAAGACTAGAAAAAAAATAAAGTGTTGGATTTTAGAGAATGAAAGTCATCTGGGAAGTTACTGAAAATAAAGAGTAGAGAGTTAAATTTTTGATCTGAACTTCCATGAATTTACTGTATTTATTTTGTTATATTTTGATAAAATTATCTTCATAAAAGTTGTAGATCTTTCTTTTAGATTTCCATTGATATAAAGTTCATAAATTTTGGAGTTTTATATCAAAAGTTATGGAGGTTTGAAGTAGAGATTTGGTGAAGAAGAAGAAGAAATGCACCATCGTGTGGGATTTAAGGCAAAATGCATCGTCGTGCATGACAGTGACTTTAGGGTATAGTGAAGTTGCACCATTGTGCATAAGCACAACGGTGATTTTGGAGATTAAGGGCGATTTGCACCCTCGTGCTTTTGAGATTTTTCTTTTTTTCTGAACATTCTTACTTCTTTTGACCATAACTTCTTCTTTAGACCTCCAAATGAATTGATTCTTAAACCAATAGATTCTTAACATATCGTTCTATCTCTCCACAGACATTGATAGCATTCTCAATTGAATTGAAAAATATTGATCAAATGAAAGTGTGGAATCTGTTGGACAGTGGAAATAGGAATATCTTGCCAAACACACTTTCGTATTTTGAATATATCTGGATCTATAAGATTTCAAATGAGATGATTTTTAACTTGGAGTAAACTAGAGATATAGGCTTATAAATTATCTGAAGAAGTCGAATTGTGATTCAGTTTTTAAGATGTTTAATTTCTGGAAGGAAGTTGTGATAGTATACTATTTTGGATAAGAGCAATACGAAAATGTTTTAGGCATATCTTTCAAATTACTCAACCAAATTGAGTGATTTTAGTGTCAATAGAAACATAAGACATAGAGGAACACTTTTCAAGAAGAGATTATGACAAATTACATTAGTTGCACCTTCTGATGAACGTGAACAGTAGACTTGAAAGTGTGTCTAAGAAAAATCTGAAAGTAAGCTAATGAGAAATGAATTGTGATTTCAATGGTTTTAGTAAGGCATAAACCTAAGTATAAATTATACTTAGATGAGTTTTTATATGAGAATGATTTTGTGATGAAATTTATGAAAAGATACTCAGGATTGTCATGAACATGCATTGTACATAATTCATTTCCTACATGTGCATTATTAAATACTTATAATTGTGCAAATTGTGATATATGTGTATGTTATTTGATATAGAGGAGCAACTAGAACATCAACCTCCAGATGTTGCCAGAACTTCCAGGAATTAGCTTTGGGAGCAACTGTGAGTAACCTAGATGGTCTCACTTAATTACTTGTTTACTTAAATTCTGTTATAAATGATTGAATGAATGTGTTTTGATTGTTGATTCCGGACAATGAAGGTCCGATGATCGTGATATTGGAATGGGATATTAAGGTACTACTTGAATGTGATTATAACGAACTATATGCTTCATAATATGATTGATTGTGATAGATGCATTCCATATATGAATGACAATCAGATAATGGCAGTTGTGACCAGAGTAGCCACAAAAAAAGAGCTTAAAGCTCAAAGTGTGAAAAGAGCCTCGAGCTCAAAAAGTGACTAAGAGCCTAAGGCTCACTATGTAAAATGAGCCCTATATCTTCATCAAATAAGGGACAGTTATTAATGAGCTTGATATCCACAATGGATAAGAGACAGTTTAGGTGCTCGGTCACAATAACGTAATAATTGAAAAAGAGTATCATGAGTACTTCATATTTTTTTTAAGTATGTTTGATTGATTGAAATCCAAAATTTCCTATGCTTAAGTGAAAATGTGATACATGATCAATTATGTGAAAATGTGATTGTATGTTATCTGAAATGATGTGATGCATGAATTGAGTGAACCATCGATGATAGTTATCTTATTGAGTTCGGAAAACTCACTAAAATTGCAACGTTGTCTTTTCAGGACCGAGAGACGACTCTAGCTACTACGAGACTCTACTAGCAGTGTAGACTAGTAATTTGGGAAGAGAAGTCATGGCTCAAAGGTCGGTCAGCTGAATTTTTGGTACAGATTAGATAGATTTTGTGTATTTCCTTCTTCATGTAGTGCTTTTGTATCAGGCTATGATGATGTTCATGTAAGGAATGTTGCAAGACATGTGGTAGACCTTCGGTTTTTATGAAATGAAATGAGAAAAAAAATTGGTTTTTAAAATATTGGGATTTTCTTATAATGCTTTGTAAGTGAATAAAGATATGATGTCATGTGAAGTAAATGTAACGATTGATCGTAGCTCGCCCTTATCCTAAGTTATGTACTGGAATGACCTCTGAGCATCTCGTTATGTATCCTAAGGTAAGGGGCGTTACATCTTAGGTCTTCATTCCTTTGGTAGTGACCTTAGAATCTTTGTTATGATCTCGTCATTAGATATATCTTTCCTAAGTTCTTTAAGGTTGTGATGATATTGTTGAAGCATCCAAAGAATTTATCTATGGTCTCTTTCTGTTTCATGCCAATAAATTCATATTGATGCATTAAAAGACTTATTCTATGCTTCTTTACCTCATTAGTTCCTTTAAACATGACTTATAGTTTGTCTCACATTTCTTTTGCTATAGATTAGTAAGATAACTTTTCATATTCTTCTAGAGATAACACACATATTAGGTGATGTTTTGCCTTAACGTTTAGTTATACATTTCTCCTGTCAACATCAATTTATACTTTTACGTTATCAAAAGTGGGAATTGTAGCTCTAAATCTAATTGCTTTTCATACTTCAATATCTATAGATTAGAGATATATGGTCATTCTCTCTTTCCAATATAAGTAATTGTTTCCATTGAAGTAAGGAGGCTTTAAGACGGATTGTCCTTCAAAACTTCTCAAAGTTTTTCCATAATCTATCACGTGCTGTAAAACACAATAAATGTAAAACCTCGCTCTGATACCAAATGATAAAGCAAACACGCGCAAGAGAAGGGTAAATTATGTGTAACCTAAAAAAATTTGCAAGTTACTTTCAGTTCAAAAAGAAATGACAAAAGCTTGTCTATAATTAAAACAGTAGGAGCCTATTGTGCGATAGAAAGCTTGTTAAACAACGCGAGCCTACAAAACAAAAAGTTCTATTAAAAACAATTTAAAATAAAAGACACCTATTAAAACTAAAAAGAACCTCTTGCAAGTTGAAAACAAAAAGGAGTCTGTTATAAAGTGAAGGAGCCTCTTGTTGTAATAAATACACACCCAATATAATGCAGAAATTTAAAAGTTAAGAGAAGAGAGAAAAGGATGCAGTCGATTTATACTAGTTCAGCTTATAACCCAAGCCTACGTCCAATTTCCAAGTATCCAACTTGAGTGTTTCACTATAAAAACCAAGTAGTGATATGACGAGCCTCTTCAAGCTCATTAGTATATAGTTTTCAATGTTCTTCAACCTTTCACACTCGAAGTGTATAAGAAGCTTCTAAAAGCTTACAAAAGAATAAAATGTAAAATCAAAAGTAAGTTCTCAAATAACAATTTTTCTCTTGGTAGAGTGATTTAACTTTCTAAGGTACAATAAGAATGATATGACTCTCAAGAATATAGGTGTTGCTTAAATGTTTTGAAAGTCCGGGTATGTTCATTTTTTCACAAGTAATGTTGCTCTTCTTTAAATAGTCAATTTCTTCAGCTAATCGTTGCTTCACTTGCATCTTTAGTCAATTGGATGGATTTAAATATGAATAATTTATATGTCATCTTTGTCAAAAATCTTTCAATAATCACGAAGCTAATATACGACCTTCATAATTAATAGGATCCTTTCGAATAAACCATTTCTAATAAGGTAAGTTCATAATGAAGGTTCCTTCAAGAAAGAAAGTGTATTTCTTTTGATTTTATTTCCTTTTGAGAATTAAACTGTTAATTATATAAGAAAATAAATCTATTTTGAATTTTGAAATATTATATAATTATCATCAAAAATTGTTAATCATAAACCTTGAGCCAATTGTATGTTACTGGAAAGGAGCTATGGGGAGTTAGGGACATATCGATAGGACTGTTCCAACTCCAACAGATGTTACTGTAGGAAAATCCCGGTGTGTACATCACATATACACGGTGTGGAAAAACAAAAATTTTATTCCGGGACCTTCCCGAAAGCCAGGATCTATGTGTCTATATAACAAAGTCAAACCATAACGACCAAAGGAGACCGTCTCTAACGGTATCCACGCAGAGATCGGAGAACCTAACCGGGGCAAACCCTTTGACCCGGGAATAGCTAGAATAAGGGAGAGAGTGCTAGCTCTTACCTTATTCTTGGAGAGCTCAAGGAGAAGAAGCTTGAAGAAGGAAGATGAAGCTTGGAGAGAGGATGATGGAGAGCTTGAGAGATAAACTCTTTCTTTCAAACCTTAGGTTTTTAACTAGTTTTACATGCTCATTTTATATAATCCACGACCATCAACCTTCCTTTAGCATTTTTTGTCTTTTAGTCATCTTGTCTTTTTCATTTAAAGCCATTAAATGCTACTTTTGACAAGGCTAAAAGAAGCTTCTCATCCTTCCACGTAAATGATGATGATATATATATATATATATATATATATATAAATTACTTAATTAATTAATAAGATATGTATATATATATATATATAAATGCTGAAGTGGTCCAGTCACACTGGGGTCGGTCCTACCGGCCTACAGGTCCCGATATGGAAAAAACATCGGAGACCTGTTTCAGCAATATCAATGTCGCGATCTCATCGGGATCCATTTAGTTCTATTACTCTCCATATATTGGATCTCTATCCAAAACTATTTTACGAATTCTCCGAGTCACTCTTATGCGTGTGACCCATTAGGTTCCCGGTTATGTTGGCCACTTAGATTAACACTTAATCCAAGCAAGTCATGAGCGGTATCTAGCAACACATCATGACCCCCAATTGACCGGAAAGTAATTGGTTTGACAAATGAACCTATGTTCATCACGAACCATATCACGAACCTTTCCATAGATAATTACTGTGCAATTCGTCCTTTCACCATGCTATACCCCACTTGGTTATGAGTATGGGCAAAGTGTCAACTCTTACTAGACTGAGTACGTCAAATCTAGTCCAAGTGATATCAGTTCTTGTCCTGGGACTCATTACTTTATATGTCACTGAAGATACTCTTCATGACATATGAACTCCGGCAAGAGATTTTCAAGTAATGACCCTGACAAGAGGTCATGGGTATCATCTTCTGCTATCACAGAAGTGATGAATCCTTTATTGGCTACTCAATTACCTTCGAATACCTCAAGCTGTACCCAATCACCACCCTATGAGCGACCTGTGTAAGGCAACAAGGAATGGAGTCAAAGCACAGAATCATTATCCAAGATATCCTTGAGTACCTCAAGTCTAAGGATATTTTCACCATTGCTATGATGAGATTATCACTGACATTAGAATAGGACATCCATGTGATGATCTCATAGCAGGTCATCCAATGTACTTACTACCTCTAGTAAGCATTCACATCTCAACCCTAAACATCTCATATTTACGCTTCGAGATCCACCGCTGATCAAATCAAGGAGCTTGACATGTGCTAGTCTCTCCGGATTAACGATGTCCAGTTTCAGTAATCCTATGACTAGGGATAATTTAGATACTGACATAATTGCACATGATAGGAATCTCAGTAGTATGATCACATCATAATTTCCTTCATGTTATGTCATATATCATGGACTTCATTAATTTGCTTATAGATCAATATCAATTCATAAATAATGAACATTAAATTAATGAAATATGCCTTTCTTTATTTATTCATAAAGTATGTACACAACTTTGTACAAAACGCGCTAAAGGCGATTGCCTTTAGGGAACTAATACTCCGGTCGCTCGTTCACCATTTCCCTTAAAGGGTAACTTAGTCAGCTTGCCTAATAAACAAGATTCACATGTGTCATATGATTCATAATCAAATGACCCTAAACTACCACTCTTATGGAGCTTAGCTATGCGTCTCTCATTTATATGGCCAAGGCGACAATGTCATAAGTAAGTTGATTTTAAATTATCTCGTTTACGTCTTTTCGTGTTATTGACATTCATAATTGGATGTGACATATCTAATATGTAAATTCCATTGCATAATATACCAGTACCATAAAGCATTCCATTCAAACTAATAGAACAACCATTGCTACTAAAAGTCAAATAGAAACCAGCTCTATTTGAACAAGAAATGCATAATATGTTCTTTGTTAAAACAGTACAAAATAACATTCATCCAGTTTAATTACAAGCCTCACCGGGAGTGACAAAATAAGTGCCTACGGCTAATGCAACAACTCTTGCTCCATTTTCTACACGCAGTCTAGTTCTCCTTCATGAGTCGCTCATCGTCCCTAAGGCCCGTGATATCATTGCATATGTGTGAGCCACAACCAATATCTAATACTCATATGTTATGATCGTAAGCAGATTAACCTCAATGACAAACATACTGAAGGAGTCGAGGCATCTAATGCCTTCTTCTGCTTCAAGGATTTCAGATAGACTTTCTGAGTTTAGCCTCAGGTGGCCAATCTTGCCACAATGGAAGCAAGTTCCTTTTGGCGCAGTTTCTTTGGTTTTCTTTTTTGCTGCACTTCCTTTTGGTTTCTTAGACTTTTTCTTCTTTAGATTCTTTTTCTTTGAACCAGAAGAAGAAGAGTCCACCACAAGCACTGGCTTGCTATCCTTCTTGATAGATTGCTCTGCTGTCTTGAGCAAATTGATCAACTCAGGGATTGTTGTGGATATTTGGTTCATCCGATAGTTTAACACAAACTGTGAATAACTATCAAACAATCCAACTAAAATTAAGTCAACACTTAATTCATAATTCATAACAAAACCTAAGATGGCCAATCTATCAATATACTCATTCATTTTTAGTGCATACTGCACTGCAGATGTCCCCGGAGTCATCTTAGTCGTGAAGAGCAGCCTTGAGGTCTCGAACCTTTAAGACCGAGCTTGCTCATCAAAAAGCTCTCTAAGATGAAACACTATGGTATTAGCATCCATAGACTCATGCTGCTTCTGCAACTCTGGTGACATAGAGGCAGCATAATCTGTGTAGCCATGTCACTATCTTTGAGATGCTTACGATATACTTTCTGATCCTCATCAGAAGCATCAACAGCAGGTGGATCAGGAAGTGAAACATCTAGGACATAACTTAACTCCTCAGATCTGAGAACAATTCTCATATTTCTCAGCCAATCAAGAAAGTTGGGTCCAGTTAATTTATTAGACTCCATAAGTGAGCGCAAATTCACACTAGAAGACATCTTCAACAAACCTAAAGGGAAAGAGAGAAAGAATGTTGGAATATTAATATATGCATGATCATAAGGACTTGCATGACATACATATGGCTCCCACTAGTTTCAAAGAATTCATAACCCTCACTATGAATCCAAGAAACATTATGACAAAGTTTCTTAGTGGGTCGATATCCGACATTGCTAAGAATGACCTTGGGTTTACCCAACAAGCCACCTTAGGTCAATCGGTAGGTATCGGGCATACCAATTGCATCATAGATGCAAATATCGTCCAGTGTTATCAACTCGTGATGTATGCACACACATTGGGTCATCAACTCTTGATGCGCATACATCTGATGTACACTACCCAATTTCGCCTCTGTCTACGTTAACCTTGAGTTTACTCAACAAATCAACGCTTCTAGTGAAAACCGACCCATTAATCCAAAAATCTTATTTCCATGGTTCGAACATATCCGTATAGAGTGAGCTTGGGTTTACCCAACAACCCAAACTCTATAAGAACTCTGGTTCTCCCCATATTAATGGAAGGCGTTAGTTTTCATATTATGTGTGAGAGATTTCAAACTCTGGTCCCATCCAAGCTGTAGGATTATAGTCACAGTGACTATATGGAATGATTTAGGGCATTTCATCAATCACATCGAATCTATACCTATAATCATCCATCATCCCACCTGTGCATGTGTAAGTCGACTTGTGCATGTGTAAGTCGACTTACTTGAGAATGCAAGTCGACTTATGCATGTGTAAGTCGACTTAGACTACTGTGCACGAGCAAGTCGACTTAGGCATGTGTAAGTCGACTTACCTGAGAATGCAAGTCGACTTATGCATGTGTAAGTCGACTTACCTGAGAATGCAAGTCGACTTATGCATGTGTAAGTCGACTTACCTTTAGAATTGCTCTCTAATCGGCTAATTTCTCAATCCGTGCAGTTCAAATTCACAATACCAATTACTTTGATGTACCAATGAAATACTTTCATTGTATCATGCTTACCATATATAATCATACTATATATATGAAAAACTTGAAATGGATTAATACACTATTATTCTCTTAGATTTCCAAATAATTTTGCGAATACCAAATAATCTTCCTAAGTATCTCTAGGTAGTCTACACTTTATCAAGACTACTTCAGCACTGGTCACAAAATTGGTGACGGCCAAAACAATCAAGACAAGGAAATATACTAACGAGACGCTAATGAGACACATTTGACATCCGAAAATTTTTGGAAACCCAATTTTAAGAAAATCAGTTTGGCAAGCATACAACATCAATGTAACATATTTTTAATCACATTAAAAATGATCCAAGGTATTGGAACTGAAAACTACACAATCAATCATTCCAAACAAAACAGTTCTAGCAACTTTCTCAAAACTGCCAAGCTCTGTATTTTGATTGAAAAAATCATTGAAAAAATTTAAATAAATTCTGAGAAAATTACAGAGGTTACAACATGTTCACAACATGCTCCATGAATTTTTCCAGGATTTATTTCCAATAAAAACTCAACCAACCTCAGCAACAAAGACAATGTTGAATCTGTCTTCCTCAACACAGATATTCCCAGCAGCACACAATAAATTCTCAAATAAATAGTAAATCACCTCGAAAATATTTTTCCATCCTCATAGACATTTATAAACATCTTAGAAACATGTTGGTAAAAGAAAATCTGAAAAAAAAATTCTACAATTTATTATCGAATTTAGAAGCATGCCTGTTCAAGTAATGTGCACAAACACAGCAACCAGAACATAGGGGAATAAATTAGCAAAACCATATCAAACCACATTGATAAATTATTTCCTTCCACATACATATTCAGCAACATCTTATGAGCAAATCTGGGCAAGAAAATTCCGAAAAAAAGATTGCTACACTGATTTCGAATTTAACATAGTCAACATGCACAATGGTCACAAGCAATAGGCAGCATCAACCTAATCATGCTTTCTTCGTTATATACGACACAAGTGGCTCTGATACCACTGTAGGAAAATCTCGGTGTGTATATCACATATACACGATGTGGAAAAACAAAAATTTTGTTCCGGGACCTTTCCGAAAGCCAGGATCTATGTGTCTATATAACAAAATCAAACCATAACGACCAAAGGAGACCGTCTCTAACGGTATCCACGCAGAGGTCGGAGAACCTAACCGGGGCAAACCCTTTGACCCGAGAATAGCCAGAATAAGGGAGAGAGTGCTAGCTCTTACCTTATTCTTGGAGAGCTCAAGGAGAAGAAGCTTTAAGAAGGAAGATGAAGCTTGGAGAGAGGATGATGGAGAGCTTGAGAGATAAACTCTTTCTTTCAAACCTTAGGTTTTTAACTAGTTTTACAAACTCATTTTATATAATCCACGACCATCAACCTTCCTTTAGCATTTTTTGTCTTTTAGTCATCTTGTCTTTTTCATTTAAAGCCATTAAATGCTACTTTTGACAAGACTAAAAGAAGCTTCTCATCCTTCCACGTAAATGATGATATATATATATATATATATATATATATATATTACTTAATTAATTAATAAGATATATATATATAAAAATGCTGAAGTGGTCCAATCACACTGGGGTCGGTCCTACCGGCCTACAGGTCCCGGTATGGAAAAAACATCGGAGACCTGTTTCAGCAATATCAATGTCGCGATCTCATCGGGACATATCCCGATCTCATCGGGATCCATTTAGTTCTATTGCTCTCCATATATTGGATTTCTATCCAAAACTATTTTACGAATTCTCCGAGTCACTCTTATGCGTGTGACCCATTAGGTTCCCGGTTATGTTGGTCACTTAGATTAACACTTAATCCAAGCAAGTCATGAGCGGTATCTAGCAACACATCATGAACCCTAATTGACCGGAAAGTAATTGGTTTGACGAATGAACCTATGTTCATCACGAACCATATCACGAATCTTTCCATAGACAATTACTGTGCAATTCATCCTTTCACCATGCTATACCCCACTAGGTTATGAGTATGGGCAAAGTGTCAACTCTTACTAGACTGAGTACGTCAAATATAGTTCAAGTGATATTAGTTCTTGTCCTGGGACTCATTATTTTATATGTCACTAAAGACACTCTTTATGACATATGAACTCCGGCCAGAGATTTCCAAGTAATGACCCTGACAAGAGGCCATGGGTATCATCTTTTGCTATCACAGAAGTGATGAATCCTTTATTGGCTACTCAATTACCTTCGAATACCTCAAACTGTACCCAATCACCACCCTATGAGCGACCTGTGTAAGGCAACAAGGAATGGAGTCAAAGCACAGAATCATTATCCAAGATATCCTTGAGTACCTCAAGTCTAAGGATATTTGCACCATTGCTATGATGAGATTATCTCTGACATTAGAATAGGACATCCATGTGATGATCTCATAGCAGGTCATCCAATGTACTTACTACCTCTAGTAAGCATTCACATCTCAACCCTAAACATCTCATATTTACAATTTCTGAGATCCACTGCTTGATCAAATCAAGGAGCTTGGCATGTGCTAGTCTCTCCAGATTAACGATGTCCAGTTTCAGTAATCCTATGACTAGGGATAATTTAGATACTGACATAATTGCACATGATAGGAATCTCAGTAGTATGATCACATCATAATTTCCTTCATGCTATGTCATATATCATGGACTTCATTAATTTGCTTATAGATCAATATCAATTCATAAATAATGAACATCAAATTAATGAAATATGCCTTTCTTTATTTATTCATAAAGTATGTACACAAATTTGTACAAAACGCGCTAAAGGCGATTGCCTTTAGGGCACTACTCTAACAGCTACCCAATTGGCTCATTGGAAAATTAGGGATGTCCATGTGATGTCTTGGATTATAGGTTCTTGTGATTCTCAAATTGTCTTTAATTTTGCTCATATAAAACTGCTAAAACTATGTGAGAATATCTAAAAAAGGGTTGTTATCAAAGGAATTAAGCTAGAAGATTTCAAATGGAGCATGAGATTGCAAATTATAATCAAGGAAGTTAATCTATTCAGGAGTATTTTTCTAGTTTTCAGAATTTATAGACTGATTTTCGGACATTGTTTTTGCTACTGTGTCCCAAGTTTCTCTCTTGATGTATTGGTTGTTCATGAAATTAGCAAGCGTGGTCAATTTCTAATGAAGTTGAAATCAGATTTTAAGAATGCTTGTTATATAATCTAATGAATCATCATCCTCCTCCTACCTTGGATGAGTGCTTTGGTGGATTAATTCGCTAAGAACAACATCTTCTTATGCAAGCCCATCTTGAACATGAGAAGATTAATACAACACCAATGGCTTTTGTGGCTCACGCAAAAGGCAAAGGTAAAGACATGAGCAAGGTTCAATGTTTTAGTTGTAAGAATTATGGTCATATAACTCCAAATTGTACTTAGAAATTTTGCAATTACTGCAAAAGATCAGGACACATCATCAAAGACTATGGAATTCGTCCCCTGAATCGCCAACACACTACTTTTCAAGCCACTACAACTGCTTCACCTACATCAACAACCAATCAAAATGCTGATCCAACAATCCAAAATCAACAACACACTACTTTTCAGGCCACTACAGTTACCTTCACCTACATCAACAACTAGTCAGAATGTTGAACCAACAATCCTTACCTATGCAATGGTTAACAAATGATTATTTTTGATTTTTTAGCTTTAAAGATTTAAGGTAAGGAAAATCCATCCTCTACAACTTGGTTGCTTGATTCTGCAACACCAAATCATATGTCTAGTTTAGCTAATTTGCTGCAAAATGTCCGTCCATATCTTAGGTCCAAATATAGTCAAGTTGCTAATGGAAATACTTTACCTATTACTGTTGTTGGAGATATTCCTCTAGTTTTTGACAATACCTTTATATCACCTAAACTTTTTAATAATCTCCTTTTTGTTGTAAAACTAGTGAAAAATAATTGTAATGTATTTTTTCGTGATGGTTGTTCTCTGCAGTATCAGGTGTCAGTTCAAGTGATCGTAAGGGGGCCTAAAGTAGGACATTTATTTCCATTACATGTTTCTATTCCAAGAAATGTTATTTTAGCTTGCTCTACTATTTTCAATAAGAGTGAGGTATGGCATAAATGTTTTGGCCATCCTAATTATGCTATTTTATCTTATTTGTTAAAGTTTAGGCTATTGGGTAATAATGATCAATTGTGTCTTTCTCGTCTTTCCTTTGATCGTTCAACTTGTAAATTACGAAAAACTAAAATGCTTCCTTTTCCTGTTACCAGTAGTCATGTAGAAAAATGCTTTGATATTATTCATAGTGATGTATGGGGAATTTCACTTGTTATTTCTCATGAATATTATAAGTATTTTGTGACATTTATTAATGGTTATAGTCGATTCACTTGGATTTATTTTCTTCATTCTAAATCTAAGGTTTTTTTTTTCCTATTTTTAAGACTTTCTCTAATTTGTCAAAACTTAATTTTTTGTTGTTATCAAAGTTTTTAGATAAAATTCTAGTGGAGAGTACATGTCTAATGCCTTTCATGAATTTTTAAATCAAAAAGGTATTCTTTCACAATGTTATTATCTGTATACACCTCAACAAAATGGTTTGACAGAACTAAAGAATCATCATCTCTTAGAAGTAGCTGGAACTTTGTTACTTTAATCTTCAATTCCACCTACTTTTGGATCGAAGCTTTATCTACAGTCGTTTATCTCATTAACATATTGCCTTTTAAAACTCTACATCCTGATTCTTCTTATTATTGTCTTAATCATCAATATCCTAACTATCAGCATTTGTATACTTTTGTCAGTGTGTGTTTTTTTCATTTGCCTCCTTATGAACGTCATAAACTTTCTACTCAATCTATTAAATGTGCATTTATAGGATACAGTCTAGCCATAAAAAGTTTTGTTTGCTATGATCCTAGTTCCAAGAAACTCCGAGTTTCTCGCAATGTTTTTTTTTTTAAAATCAATTTATCTTCCCAACTTATGTTCCGTCATCACCTAAAGTTGTTTTTCTTCCTAGTTTTCATGACTTGTCTTCCTTTATTGAACAGTTCAAGCTTGGATTTGTATAAAATCGACGTCCTTTTCCACCTCCCCTTCTTGATCTAGAACTATCATTTGATCAAGCTCCACCTATTGTGAGACGATCCACTAGAATTTGTCGACCTCTGACTAAGTATGACTCTTATCATACATCATTTACTACTATTTTTTCCTCTATTTTGGTTCCATCTTCTTACTCACGAATAGCTAAGCATGAATGTTGGAAAATTGCAATAAAAGAGGATCGTCAAGCTCTTCAAGACAATCAAACTTGGGAAATTATCCTTTGTCCACCTAAAGTCAAACCTATTGAGTATAAATGGGTTTACTTACGTTGCGTTTGGTTAGCGTCTCTAATAGTTGGAGACGGAATGTAAGTAAATCTGAGAGCGAAGCTAATGTAAATTAGAGACAAGTGAAATGTTTGGTTTATGGTGGACTGAACAGAGAATCTTATCTCCGTCTCCAGGACAGATGTGTTTGATTGTAGGGGACAGAGACAGAAAATAGTGCAAATGACGAATATGCCCCTAGTCTTTAATATAATATTATTAATATTATTATATAATTTGTAATAATAATTATTCAAATTTATTATTATTATTATTATGTCTAATTATTATTAGTATTATTATTATTATTATTATTATTATTATTATTATTATTATTATTATTATATGATTTGTAATTATTATTATTCAATATTTATTATTATTATTATTACTATTATTATTATTATTATTATTATTATTATTATTATTATTCAAATTTATTATTACAATCTACTCAAATTTATTATAATTATGTCTAATTATAATAATAATAATAATTATTATTATTATATTATTATTATTATTATTATTATATGTATTTATTATTATTCAAATTTATAATAATAATAATAATAATAATAATAATAATTGTTTGTATTTAAAATTATTCTTTAATTGTTTGTATACATTTTATATAAAAATTAAATTATTTTAAATATAAATCACATAGAATAAAATATAAAATAATGATTATAAAAATAATAATAAGAAATTTATTATAAAAATAATAATATTAAAATAATAATAATAAGATAATAATAATAAGATAATAATTTCATATAATAAAATTAATTAATTAATTAATAATAAAATAAATAATAATAATAATAAGATAATTAATTTTGTATAATAAAATTAATAAAAATAATATTATTAATAATAAGATTAATAAGAATAATAATAAGTAGAAAATTTATAAAATATTTAATAATAATAATAATAAATTATTATTATTATTATTAAGATAATAATTTCATATAATAAAATTATATAATAATAATAAATTAATAATAATAATAATAAGATAATAATTTCATATAATAAAATTAACAATAATAATAATAATAATAATAATTTTATATAATATAATATAATTAATTAATGAATAATAAAATAAAAATAAATAATAATAAAATAATTAATTTCGTATAATAAAATTAATAAAAAAATAATATTAATAATATTAATAATAAGAATAATAATAAGTAGAAAATTTATAAAATATTTAATAATAATAATAATAATAATAATAATAATAATAATAATAATAATAATGAGTTTAATAATATAATTAAGAATAAAAAAATTAGTCATATAGGAGAAGGGGTATTCCTGAAAATTGCTTGTGTTTTGTTTTGGAGACGGAGACGATAAATTTCTGTACCATAGTCATGGGAGGTACACAAATTTTCTATCCCTGTACTTCAGAGACGGGACAAAAATAAGTGGAGACAGTAAGCAAACGCCTCGGAGATGGGACTTTTGTGTCTCCGTCTACTATCCTCACCCATGGGGACAGTAACCAAACACTACGTTAGTGAAACTTCACTCTGATGGGACCCTAGAATGCTATAAGGCAAGGTTGGTTACTCTTGGTAATCACCTAGATTATGGGATTAACTATGAGGAGACATTTGCTCCTATTCCGAAAATGACTAAAGTTCGTACTATTCTTGCAATTGTTGCTTCTTAGGGATAGAAACTTCAACAGATGGATGTTAAAAATACTTTCCTCCATGGGGGACCTCAAAGAGGACATATATATGACACCTCCTCCCGATTTGTTTTCCTCTTCTACTTTGGAAGTTTGTAAGCTGAAAAATTCATTTTATGGCTTAAAACAAGCTCCCTGAGCTTGGTCTGAGAAGTTCTGCTCTACCTTGCTTCAATTTCAATATATACAAATTCAATATGACTCTTCCTTGTTTCTTCATAAAACCTCCATGGGAATTGTCCTTCTTTTAAACTATGTTGGTGATATTGTTATAATTGGAACAAACACTTTATTGATCAGTCAACTTCAACAGCATCTTCATGATTCTTTTTATATGAAGGATCTTGGACACCTTACCTATTTCTTGGGATTGGAAGTTCATACTGACTCTTCCGGAATATTTTTGCACCAGCGTAAATACACTCAAGATTTGGTTACTTTAGCTGGTCTTCAGGACTCTTTGGCTATTGATACTCCTCTAGGAGTGAATGTTAAGTATCATACTGAAGAGGGAGAGCTACTTTCTAATACTTTATTGTATTGACGATTAGCGGCAGCTTGAACTACCTAACTATCACTAGGCCTGACATCTCTTTTGCGGAACAAGTTAGTCAGTTTCTACAATCTCCAAGACATCTACACTTAGCTGTTGTATGTCACATCATTCGTTATCTGAAAGGTACTTCTTCTCATGGTTTATTCTTTCCTGCTAGATCTCCAATGAAACTGGTTGCCTTTAGGGATGCTGATTGGGCTGCTTGTCCTAATACCTGTCGCTCTGACCGATTGGTGCATGTTTCTTGGAAATTGTTTGATATCATGGAAGAGTAAGAAACAAAATGGTGTCTCCAAATCTTGCACAAAGTCTGAATATCACATTATGTATGTTGCATGTTCTAAGATTACTTGGCTTCGAGGATTGTTGATTGAGCTTGGGTTTCCTCCACATGATTCCTCTCCTCTCCATGTTGATAACACTAGTGCCATTTAAATTGCTACTAATCCAGTTTACCATGAGTGTATCAAGCATATTAAAGTGGATTGTCATTATATTCGGGAAGTTGTGAATACTTGTGTTGCTTCTCTTCATTTTTCCACTACCTTACAGATAGCTGATATGTTTACAAAAGCTGTCTCTTGACAGTGTTAACAAATTGATGTTTCTTGACTGATTGGCATCAATTTGAGGGGGGATGTTACCATATACAGATAACATTTATTTTGTTATAACTGTTGTATATTTGCTTATATCATTCAGCTATGATTAGGGGTAAATCAGCCTGTAATAGTGTCTATAATCATTCTTTAGATTGTACAGTTATAATTATAATCAAGTTGTATATTCATCTATTTATTTGAATATAAGTCAAGAGAATATCAAAAGGTATTCAACCAAAATCTCTCTCTTTTTCTATCAAGTTTATCAAAAGGAGCGAGTCCATACTAGAGAAATAAGAAAGTTTGTTTTTTTTCTGGAGTTTGTTGTTTAGGGCCCGTTTGGTTTCGTTTTTTATTTCCGTTTTTTGTTGTGGTTTGCAAAAAAAGAAAAGCAATTCGTTAAAACATGTTTGGATGAGAATTGTTGTCGTTTCTTGTTTTTAAAAATAAAAAACTACAACATATTTATAAAAACGTAAAAATAACGTTTTCGTGATTTTTGAAAACAGGTTTCCATAAACTTTTTTCTCACAAAAACATAACATATTCAAGTTTTTCTCTTTTCTGTGTTGACTTCGTATTCTGCATCTTCAACACCTTCAAGTTTGTTTTTGTACTTATCTATTACTTCTGCGATTTTTATCGTTTATAACATCAAACCCATAACAAAATACAAAAACTAGGCGTGATAGAAGATAGATGAAAACCATAAAAAGAAAAAGAGACGTAGCCATACTTACTAAAAGCAACATATAAAACTTTTGCTTTGAGAATAACATCTGCAATTTTTTGTAAAGATAAAGAACATGATGCAGTGTCTCTTTAGTTTTTGCTTCACCTCCTCTACTGCTAAACTTAACAGAGGCCTCATCTGATTCTTCATAAGGAATCGAAATAATATTTCTTCATCCTCGCGTCTTTTAAATCCGGATATAGGTGTTTTCTTCTTCCTCCCGTCTTCGACTTTGCAGCTCACGTCTCTAAAGCTTTTTTGTTCTCACTCTCACGTCTTTAATATAGAGTAGAGCACACAAAGACAGAGTAGAGCAGAGTGGAACACTTGTCTCTGCAGCATTTAATGCAGCAACACAACCTTTAATGCGCAGAGCCTAGTCTTCCTGGATCACGCTATGTGTTGTCTTCACAATATTTAATGCAACTGCCATCATTTAGGGGGCGCTTGGTTCACATAAGGTAATGAGAATGAATATAGTGAAGAATGAGAATGAATATAATCATTATAATTATGACGGTTGGTTAAAATGAAGGAATGATTACCATTGCCATTGATAGTGGTTGGTTTATAAAAAATATTGTAATTAATTAATTACAAAATAAATTATATTTTAATTAATGAATGAATTATATTTTAATTAATTAATTACAAAATGAATTATATTTTAATTAATGAATGACTTATATTTTAGTTAATTACAATATTTTAATTAATGAATGAAGTATATTTTCATTAATTATATTGCAATTAATTAATAATAATAATATTTTAATTAATTAATAGTTATATTTTAATTAATTACAATATTTTAATTAATGAATAATAATAATTTAATTAATGAATAGTTATATTTTGATTAATAATAATATTTTAATTAAATACAATATAATTAATTAAATAATAATACTATTTTAATTAATTATATTGTAATTAATTAATTAATTAATTATTTTAATTAATAAATAACAATATTTTAATTGATTAATATTTTATTAATGAATAGTTATGTTTTAATTAATAATAATATTTTAATTAAATATAATGTAATTAATTAAATAATAATATTTTAATTAATTATATTGTAATTAATTAATTAATTAAAATATTTTAATTAATGAATAATTATATTTTAATGAATAATTATATTTTAATTAATTAATTAATTACAATATTTTAATTAAATATAATGTAATTAATTAAATAATAATACTATTTTAATTAATTATATTGTAATTAATTAATGAATAACAATATTTTAATTGATTAATATTTTTATTAATGAATAGTTATATTTTAATTAAATATAATGTAATTAATTAAAATATTATTAATTAACACCCCCTAAATCAACGATTCCCATTCCTCTCAATTACTAGGGGAATGGAGGATTGCCAAGAAGTGGGTAATGAAAATGTTACTCCTTCAATGGTAGTTTGATGTCAAACACAAGTTTTCATTTTATTCTCATATTTTTTTTTTCCATTACCCCCAACCAAGCACCCCCTTAATGCAGCAGCATCATTAGGAGCATTTGTCTTCACACATAGTCTTCCTATTGCTAAAACTTACTCTGCCATGACTTTATTTGTTTTCACGTAATTAGCTATTGTTTCTTTTTAAATACATACTTGGTCTGTCACGTTTGTAGTTTCGGTGCTAAGTGATGAAATGTGTCACATGCTTTATTTGATATTGATTCCATATGATAATTAATTAATTTAAAAAATATATTATATTATAATTATTTTATATAATAGTATAATTAAAAAAAGAAACATGATAATAAAATTAAATATGTTTTTAGTTTTAGTTTTAGTTTTTAATCATAAATCTCAACCAAACAAGTTTTTGTTTTCAGTTTTTATATTACAAATCTCAACCAAACAAGTTTTCATTTTTTTTTCAGAAAAAAAAACAGAAACAAAAAATAGGAAACAAAAACTAAAAACAACAGCAGAAGTAGAACCGAACGACATGTGCTTTGGTTGAATGGTTATGTCCTCTTGGCAATTATAACAGTATTCGCTATAATTTTATCAAATGGGCTGAAGCTTGTTCAGGGTAATCAACAACTGATATGATCCAGCTTCAGAAGTGAATTAGAGCTCGTTCTAGCCCATCACATCCTGAAACGGCCTATCAATCATGCACTATCCCAAGTCAATGGGTTATCATCAAATGGGTTCACACTTGATGTTAGGATTTATTTTTAATATGTCCTATTTTTATTTTTGGCATTTTAATTGGACATGGAATTTTCTTAATAAGATTTGACGATATGCCCAAATTGGTGGTTGCATTTTTGGAAGGTGCTTTGGATTTGATTTGGAAAGATAATCCTAATAAGTATTCTGTGTTTCGGTTGATTCCTTATCTAATACAATCCTTATTTGAAAAGGAACCTTTTAAGGAAAACTGGAAAAGGTTATGTGAGGCAGGTTGCGTGAATAATGGGGTCTTGACTGCTTCTTGGCTGACGTGGAATGTTGTAAGTGGGCATCTTTTGATCTGCAGATTTTTGCTAGGTTTTGAAGTGAAAAATAGCGTGGGTTTTGCTGTACTGGCTGCTGCGTTTTCTGTCCTTCCATCTTTTGTTTTCGTGTGGTCCGTTGGTGGTGTGTTAAGGCAGAATAATCACATTATCTCTGCTGGGTTTTTGATTAATGGTTGCAGTACCTAGAAGTCTTTATCACAGATGAGTATACTCGTAGTTGGTGCTGTTATTTGAATATTTTTTTGAAGAATTTCAGATCTGAAATTGTTGCTTTCTTGTGTTATTTGTTTCTTGCTTTTGAGTAGAAAGAGTTTGAAAAATCCTCTGACGAGGTTAACACGAGTCGGTCGTGTTATTGGGTGTGAAAAACTTTCACAGGTAGTTAAGTTGTGGGTCGGTTACATAGATTGGGTATTACGGGGTAGATCAATCTGGTGTAATTTTTGTGAACTACTGTTAAAGAATTTAATCTGGGTGAGGGCCCCGCAGACGTAAGCAAGGTGTGCCGAACTGCGTTACCAAACGTCGATATTTTTCATTATTTTGCAGTTGTGATTTGTTATTCACTTGCGCGTAGAAAAATTTTGGGAAAGTCTGCGAATTAATTAACCTCCTTTGGTTTCTCACTTGAGTTTCTAAGTATGCTTAGGTTCTGCAAATGGTTAAACATACTGAGTTCCAGTTACCAATTTCCAGTTTCAGATAGTAGTGCAGGGATTCTTGATGGCCTACTTCAGTGAGTAGTTCTTGAGTTTCCTTCTTTTGGACGCTTGCATGGAACAAGTGCATAGATATAATTAGGTAAAAGAAGCTGTGGCAGTGATCCTGAAGAAAGGTATATGGAGGCTTTTCTCACCGATATGATAGGAAAAAAGTGGAAGTCTGAAGTGATGGTTGATTCAGAATATCAGTTTCCTTGACATCATCATATAATTGCCCATGCTTCCATTACATAGCATATAGACTGGAGAATACATCAGATAAAGGGACACATTGTTCTAGCTAACATTTCTGAGTCCCTCTTCTACTCTGTACACGGGGAAAAAATATATAGAATATAAACTGCAGAAACCTTGGGAACAACGTGGATCTGTGAAGCATCAATAACCTTTGTTGCCTATAAACAATCATCTTACTAGCTCCTTCGATATCAGATACCTAAAGGTAAAATTGTGAGGTATCCATTCAATGCCCTTTCGGGGCTTTCCTACCAGACATTTCCTCGTCGACTTTCTTAGAGACTCAGGCAATGATTTCTGGACCATTTCAATGATGCCAGCCTGACACAGACCCAAATCCTTCGCAAAGGATTCCACAATCTTTGGAAGCAGGATTTTGCGGTCCTTGTGCACGCCAAAAGTAGCTCGAATGTACTCTTCTTTTGCAACTTCGAGTTCCTGAAATACCCTCTTAGGAGTATACACACGAACCTGGGAAAAAAAGCTACATCAATTACTTGCACGTTAATAAAATAAACTGAAGCTAAAGCTGGTTTTGCGACAATTTGATCTAAACATAAAAGACACAAGGAAAGTGAATTACTGCAGGATCAGAATGGCTTCCTGAACAGAGGGCAAAGTGCAAAAGGGGTTCTGCGTGCTCGATTGCATATGCTTGCCGCTCATCACCTCTCTTGAATTTTGACCTTGACGGCAGCAACAATCTTAGCCACTAAAATGAAAAGTAAGCTTTATCAGCCTTACTACAAGAAGTTTACTAATCATAAAAAACAAGTTCCTAACAGCTTCCATGTTCCAAACAGAGTAATGACACATGCATGCTTGTAGATTGTGTGTATGACGAACAAGATGGCCTTCGCATTGATGTAACCAAAAGATGAATTTCAAGAATCGTTCACTGTGAGACAATATCTAGACTCAAAGCTACTCTCCGATGACCATGCTCTATTAGTAGTCCTCAAGGCCTAGCTAAAGCTTGAGATTCACCTGTCCAGGACGAGACATTCTGCAACGAAAGATAGAACTCTGTATTGTGTCCGCGCTGATTGTGTGTCCACCAACATTGTAAGCAGCCTGTATGCACCATGGGCAGAAGAGAAATGAATAATTGTGACAAATTCTCTGTAAATGAAGAGCATAATGAGTTCTTCTTACCTTCAAAAGTAGAAAGACCCTCTTGACACTGTTTTGTGGAATTCCATAAGCCAGAAATGCCTGTTCAGAAGAAAAACAGCAGTCAGCTTAATTAGGACTAATGCAAAAGTCAACTTTCCATTGAACATTTCCAAGGAAAAGAATTATTACATGCATCACTAGTGCATTGTGCACATTGATCCAAAAAGCTATCTTTTCCTCGTGGTTAAGCTTACTAGGGCTTACTTCTTCTAGACGGCAGATAAGTGATCTACAACAAAATGACTTGTTAAGTGCAAGAGAACTTTCAATGAATTTACATCATGGCTAGGCTCTTCAACGCCATCTGGTGATTGACTAAACATCAACAATTGCTCACCTGAAGTTTTCTAGTAAGTGCTCAACATCTCCCAACTTTTGACTGTCTCTGTAAATCCATGGCACTTCAACCATTGTGCTATATGGCCCACTAAACTCTTTCAATCCTTCAACAAGGAAAGGGTTTTCCAATCGTACATCAAAAGATGAACTATTTCTGAACCCTGGACTCCAGATATCACCATGATCTCTCGGGGAGAATGGAGTAACTGAGGAATGTGATGAATTGGGGGATGAAAGGCCATTATGGGTCAAAGGTGGGTCAGCAAGTTTGCAATATATGGCTGACATGCACTTGACCATATCCTCAGAAAGTTTGTTAGGTGATTCTGAAACATGATCAGAGACACGTGTACCAAGATGCTCTGCCAAACTGATTATGCTTGATGCATTCTGAGAATACTGTATAAAACCACAGAAAATAAGTGATCCACCTAGGCCACTTAAGTGGGGTTACAAAGGATTTTAGTTTCTTTGAAGTTACTTTCTGTACTAGCATTGGAATTGAAAGTGCACTGCAGTAAAAAGTCGTTGAAAGAAGGCAGAGCTATGATATGGTCAAACATTACAGCCAGTTTCGGGGAGTCAAACAGAGAAGAACTATAAAAAAACACTAGGGACTTTATGTTTATGTTACCTCAATCATGGACAATGGTTGGGAATGGCAGACACGTGCTGTCCTTCCCAAAAACTCTGCTGGAGGAGAGTTTCTAGTAGAGAATGTTGAACGTTGTGATAGGGTAGAGTGACAACGGTGAACGCTAGAATCTAACGGGTTCTCTTGACCTCTAATGCCACTAAATTCCTTCTTTAGATTATCACGTGACCCGAAATTAGAGAGCACATGTGGACTTCCTCTCCTTAACGTCAGACCAGGTCGGGGAACATCCAGCAACCTGCCTTTAGGAGTTGATGCTGTTGATTTTGCCGTTTCATTCTTGTGTGAAGGAGATGCTGCAGAAGTTTTTTGATCAAATGCTTGGCGGTACAATGAAAGAAGATATTGTTCCAGATACACAACTTCCAACTCTAACACTGCAATTTCCTTGATTAGTTCTGCAGCTTGCTGCAACAATAAACATACAAGGCACAGAGCATATCAGAAATCAGCGAGTGCATATTCACAACGACGATTGGATTCTGTTTGACAAGTGGAACCCACAAGAACCAGGAGCAAGATGCAACCACAAGTTATGATTATATTTTAAGTTTTGACAACTCAACTATTAGCTGATATGCCTAGCTCAACTTGACTACAATGAGTTACGCTTCAGGAGACTATGTAGTCAGATCGACAGTGATCAAGAGAAGGAATTCTTTGCAGTTCTCTCCAAACTAATCAGGGAATTACCTTAGGCATTGACACATCAGCTGTAATATCATGAGACAAAGGTCTATGACTCAACGCTTTTTCCAAAGCACATCGAACCTCAAACTGATCTTGCAATCTTTTCTCAAGCTGTAGTATCTGCATACAAGTGATTGTGGAACAAAACAGAGTCAATAGAAAATTTTGATGTGCCACATGAAACTTGTGATTTCAACAAAAAAGGATTTATGTTCCACACCTCTTGCCTCAAAGATCTTCCAACTGAAGTCTTGGGAGATTGTTTCTTGTTAGTTTTGATAGAGGTCTTCAAATCCCCCATATCCTGATTACACCAGAACTCAAATATAAGTATAGTACTTGATCTTGTTTGACGTTCCAATGGATGATTAAAATCTTGGTCCAAAATAACATGGTCACTCTGTGGTATATTTGCAAGTATTGTATATTTTTCAACATGGGCCACAAGGAAGATTTGACTAGAAGTAATCTGTTGCTTTCTAAACTACTCCAAACAAGGACCTTCATAGTATATGCAACGGAAAAAAGAAACTGGAATAAAAAGTGAAGAAGAGATCCGGGGTCTGGCTGTTCTTGTGCCAAGGCCATCATATAAGATGAAATCAGAATAGCTACACAATCCATATTATGAATCAAGCCTTCAAGCAAATAGAACACTCCAGATTTATTAACAAAAGAGTGAAAGAGAGTAATGTTACATGTTTTCTAAGGCACGGTGGCTCCAAGGAACTATATAATCCATCTTCCTCGACTTGTTTCTTGTATGGGAAGCTGCCATAGTGAAGATGAAGTATATGAACTGGAGAAGAAAAAGAACTGAAAAGTATGCTTCTGCAATCTAGTCAGCAGCACACATAACATACACAACCTAGGACAACATTTTACTGCATTTTCTTGTCCAAGTTGTGAAAGGGAAAGATAGCATAATAGATACCATTACCTTCTACATAAGGCCCAGTTAGCAATCAATTCCTAAGCTCCATTTAAAAAAAAAAATCCTTCTTGTGAATTTCAACCCCAGAACTAGTAAAGAACACAGATTTCATGATAAGAAGCCCAATTTAAGGACAGTTGAAGAGAATCCTCAGTTTAGCACTCTTTCTTGATGCAATAATTTTGGCTGGACCACAAAGCTTTCAAGGTTCTTCCTTGTGGACATAGTGACTCACTAATATTAGAAACAGAGCTAAAATAGGGAATGTATACAATATAGTTCTCGTGGTTGCTACTTCTTAAATACATTATTTTACAGCTGTGAATGCTCAAGTTTCAGTCAGCTAAATAAACCAGTCACAAGAACTATTCCTGTTAAGAGAACCCCGCGAGTGAAAACATGAACTAAAACAGGCAACCAGAAGAATAATTACAAGCTACCAAAATATAACAAGTACCTCTTTGACCTCTTATGCCCAGGAGCCACCTTCTCACCCATAATTTTACGGCTTTCGACCACTTCAGATAACATCTCTGAAAGCCCATTTCCAAGCAGCAGCTAGTTAATTAAAACTTTTGAAGGAAGCGAGTTAAGAGTAGCGAAACCAAAGATAAAAAAAGTTACCATTACACTCCTGGAACGAAACAAGCGAGTACGCAGATGCGTGCTTTAAGAGATTGACCAGAGTAGTAGACCCAGTAGCTCACGGAAACCAAATTGGTTTGCAGAGAGCAGTAATTAGAATCCAAAAACTTCACTTGTCTTCTTGTATATGAACAAAACCAGAGGCTAGAGGAAGTACTGTCAAAGTGATCATTTGTAGTTACCAGAGTCTGAACATAACAGAGCTGAACGAGATCGGTTTCACCAATGCTACAGAGTCTGCCGCTCAGTAAAGATAGGCCATTTGAGCTTTTGACCGGTGAACCTTCACCTTGAAGAGAGTCTCACTCTGTATAAATGAGCTGGCTTTTGTAAGAAACAGAGGGACCTTTTGCATTAAAAAATGGAAGACCAGCTCGTGGGCTTAAAATGAAGAAGAAAGTTAGCATGAGTCTGGACTCCAAATGTCAAAGCGTCTAAAGCTAGATAATTTCCACTCGACTGGAGAGATCCAAGGGACAAAAGGAGAGGAAGCTATATATAGTGGCTGTTACTGTTAAGCGAAAGTAAAATATAATATAATAGTGCTTGTCAAGATCGAATCCATATTCCCATATTCTCTTCTCTTGTTGGGGAGCAAGTGGGAGTTGGTGAACCTCCCTACACCCTTTGTCTCGTACTCGTGTATCCAATATATGCTGTCCTCTGTGTACCTTGGCTAGTCACATTCACTTTTATTTGCACTTTTGTTATGCAGAAGAAATAGTGCAGAATGATGGAAAGAAAACCACTAGAAATTTCAATCTAAAAAAACTTTCATTTCTTCATCAGTAGATGAATCTGTATAATTAAGTTTGCTGCTATTGGAGTCAAGATACAAATATATGCTAATTCGATGCAATCATTGTAATCTGAAAAAACAAATTGTTGGACCATCTTACCAAACTTTTGCTGTATGATTGCTAAGATGTTACTTTCCATTTTGACAGACCCCTAAACTTAAAGTCAAAAAGGTTTTAATTACTTGCAATCCAACGTTAACCCTGATTTGATATTACAGGACTTTACTTAAGCTTGTATATTACCAGCCTAGACAAATCTACAGATGAAACACAGATTTCCAGGTGCCACAGGACAAGAAAAAGTCTTCTTTTTACTTTCATTCGCAAAGATAGAAGGCTCATTTACTAGAACTGATTGACATGCTTAAAGATTAAATAAGACCATAGAAGACAAAAACTACGACTTTAGGGTGAAGTAAGGCCACTTCTACGTAAACAAGAAAAGAATAAGATTTGCAGCTACAACTAACGTGATTGCTAAAGTTTGACTAACCCTAGAAAGAGATACTGAGTAATTACAACGTCATGGCTCAAATCTACTGTCCAATTAAACTTGTTGGTCTTTTACGTTTCTTCAAAGGTGAAGGAAGTCGTTCTGATAGTTGTAGGACAATGCACAAAGCCATGCAATATTCCAAGCTTGTCAGTTACCTTTAATTCCAAAGCTTTGATGGGTTTGTTTGCTTCTCAAGAAAGTTAACGTCTTTATAGAGCACCTCTCCAGGTACAGTACAGCCCGAAAGTTGCTCCCAAGCGAGTCCATCCAAATATAACGATTATAAGCATTAACCAAGAAAAAAGAGTTAAAGTCCAAGTGTAAGTTGCTAAAACGTTTTCAGCCTACAAGAAGAAAAGCAGTTTCACCTAAAAAGGAACGAAGGATAAGAGGGATAAAGTAGACATTGGATGCTTGGGAATGATATGAGGTTTTGTGGGGCATATCGGTTGTCTAAACCTCAGCTCTTTTGAGAAAAATCAGATCATAGGCAGATGGATACCCCATATTGTCCTTCAGTAGACAAGAGACTAATCTTTGTCAAAGAATCCTCAAAATAAAAATATGATGGTATATATGGAGGTCTTGAGCTTTCCCACCATTCGATGCAAAAGAAAAGGTGACTCTATGTGCGTGTTCAGAGGTGGTCAGGCTTCCCTTTTTGTCGTGATGTTCGTTTCCTCAGAAAAACAAAGTATCTTTTCTCGCTGCAGCAACTGTGAGAAGAAGATAAAGAGACGGGAGAGGCTGTCCCTCGGAAAACTTGCTATTTCTGATTGTCCTTTTCGGTTGAGATTGTACAAAATCCAAAAACTTTCTATGGTAATCACATCTGCTTATTAAATGTCCAAATCCAAAACCGTAAGTAGAGCCTGGTATGGCTTACAAACATAAATATGGAGACTTCAACATGCCATACAATAAATTCCTGAAGAAAGTTTGAATGGATATTTTGGACTCACCTTGGAGATTAATCTGGGACCATCAGGATTCAGGAGTTGAAATTTACATTTCCAATATATAAATAAATGAAACTTCTGTTTTATCTTATTCAATGATCCTATACAGGGGTGATTTTTCAATGTCAGACATGTAAGAGCATCAGGAAAATTATGTTTTTAAGGGGTTCGATTTTTCAAGCAGGTGCATCAATTTTCAAACAAATCTGACAGACATGCTCAAGTTTTTGGATTAAAAACAATTAATCTCTTCAATCGTGAACTAAAAACCGGAAAAAAAAAACATCCCCCTTTATAAAATCATAAAATCGTCTCTGAGTTCCAAATACACTGAGATTTTCCTCGAAATGTAGTCAGTTATAAACATTAAACACAAGATTAGGTAGATTTCATGTATCCCTATGATATTTAGATCAAGAACAATGTCTTTTATATTGCCAAATCTCTTGTTTACCACAATTGTCTGAATGGCAAAACAATGCCTGCTATCCTTCTTATTTAATCTCTCCAATGGTGAATTTCATTGGCAACTTATACGGGAGGTTCAAATTAGAGCTGACCAGATAATAATCAAGTATAGTGTAGCTTCAAACAGGTTCCAGGGCTATCATTTTCCAGGGAATCACGCATTTACTCAAGTGGAAGGAGGCAAAAGGGACAAATTGGAAATGATATTTATAAAAGATGGATGAAGTTCGAAGGAAGCTTGAAAGATTCCTGTGGTCAGATTCGAATCAAAGGAGAGTTGAACTTGCTTCTTTGTGTTAAACCAACCTGTTTTATTATAAAATTATTTCAATGTATTGAAATTTTTCTTAAAAAGGGAGGTTTACATATAAAGAGATTGATGTATTGAACTTAAAATCTTAAGAGAACGAGTTATAAGTACTTTCTTTAATGATTATTAGTATTTAATTTAACTTCAAACATATGCAGAAACGTGTGTGGTTTCGCCTCATTCTTGCAAGCATCCATCGAAGACAAAGACTTAACAATTTCACATTGTCATAAAAGAAGATGACAGTTCTAATGCTGAATCCAATTCAAAAACCTGTCTCAGAATCCATGCTTCCCTCTCTGACCATCCTCATCGTCCTGATTCCTGCATAACAAGTGGGGACTAACCAAATTCACATAATCCAGAAGACATGTCCTTTAGCTATGGAGAGATTGACAGGGAAATCAAATTATATGGTAATGGTGGGCAAAATGAGAGAGACCTACAAGAGGAGGGCTAATGCCTAATAGCATTGGCGATGGGTCAGGGAAGGCGCTTGGAATCCCACAACTGTGACATAAAAAAAAAGAGAACTTTCCAAAAACATTTGGACAAAGAGTCAATGCCAATCATAACCAGCAAAAGGCATCTCTCTCCACCTTTTGCTGTCCCCACTTCACCGCTTTTGCTCTATCTACTAGAAATGGTCCAAAACGGCTTGTCCGATCTACCCCCTGGAATATGCAAATCGCGCTCTATAGACTCGTAGATGATCATGAGTGCATTAATTTAATGAACAAATCATTACTCTTTAGGCCTTGAAATAGTCTCCTTTTCACACCACCTCTTTTCATCATCTTTGCCAACTTCGCTTGTTAAGGACTATCTGAGGTTAAGGAGAGTATCACATTTTTTGTCACTTAAATAACTTTGCACACCATATTAGCTTCTAATTAGACAATTGCGGTTGCGCATTAATATCATTTTTAAAAGACTTAGAAGATAAAAAATGATTTATTTGTGAACCAAATTATTGGTTATTATTTTAAGATTTTGGGTATGATTTGTTCTTGGGACAATCGTATTATTTATCCTCTATTTTTAAAATATTTAAATTCTCTAATATTAAATTTTTTATTAAAATGTATCTTAACATTTTAATTTAATTAAGTATTTCTATTAATTTATGGTATCAAAAAATTGGCATGATATATTTAAAATAAGTTATGTATAAACTCCTTATTTTTATTAAAGTCATTTGAACATTACACAATTAAAAAATTACGAGGAAACCCGTAGGCGGAAAAGAGCAGCTCTCTCGAGGACTTAATCGACGCACTCACTCACATATGACCAAGCGAAATATAATATAAGATAAATTATGTCACAACACTAGTAGGTTTTAAGCGCATTTGGATAATTTTAAGGAAAAATATGAAACTTAAGATATAAAAGCAAATTCAAATTAAAAATTCGTGGTTGTGATAGAAGTAAATGGGGTTACAAAGAGATGAGTGTTGTTAAATAATGGCTTGAATTGAGAATAAACATGAGTAAAAAAAATCTATATACACTATGAGGGGTGATCAAGAATGAAATAAAAAAAATATATTTAAGAATTCAAACAAGAGACATAAAGTACTTAGTGCTTCCAAGTTGAAATTTTTGTCTTTGCATGTGGATATGTTAGAAATGATCTTTCTATATTCAGTAAGGATGAGGTAGTGTACTATCAGATCTCTTCAGATTCTACATTTTAACGAGACTTCAACTGAATAAAGATGATTACGATAATTATTTTTAAGTGTGTCATATTAACTTTTTAATAACAAAGCTTGACGGAATTACATGATTGAGTGTCAATTGAAGAAATGTAATAATCTTAAAATTAGTTGTAGCAAAATATGGTTGTCCTTAAGTACGTGCCCATCTACTCCTTTTCTCTATGTAATGCTGCTGTCGATCCAACGTCTAAGAGGCCATTGCTTTGGTAACGATGAACTCTGGGAACTGAAGGATTTACTTTTACTGGTGAAGAACATGGTCCGTGGGTAACCTGCACGCATAGTTTAGCTCTAGCCTCTTCTAACTGCAAAAAAGTGGCAACCATCATTCAAGGAGAAAAAGCAAAGCATGCTGCTTTCCATTTATCCCTTACTTTACTCTTCTCTACAGTCAACTCAGAACAACATCAATACATTCTTTTCATTACAAAATCATGTATGGTCAAACACTGGCTCTCAGTTATCTTATGCTATGCTCATAGCATTACAAAGTGACGACTTTTTGAAAATGCGTGTTAACTTAAAAACTCATTGTAGTTTAATAATGTTTGGTCTTCCCTTCGGCACGTTGCATGCAATTAGTTCTACGACCTTCAATTTTCTGTTGTCTAAACTATTCTGCTTCAAATAAATTACAAGTGCAAAGGCTTGATGCTGTGTTTTTAAACTCGGATCGGACTGGTCGGTTTGACCGGTTTGATCAGTGACCGGTCGATGGTCCGGTTCAGTTTATCCTTCAAAATTGGCTATAAATTGATCCAGTCTGAACCGGTCAATTGACCGGTCGGATCGATCCGATAATTATTATTTTTATTTTTTGAATTTTTTAAATATTTTTAATATTATATATAATTATTGCATAATTATTATGTCACACCGGTTCAACCGGTGGTTGAACCGATCGAATCGGTCAAATCGATGACCAGTAATTATCGATTCGATGACCGATCCGAATTTCAGAACATAAGCTTGATGGGATGAGAAGCCTTTAAACAATTAGTGGAAGAAAGTAGACTAAAGTCCAAAGGAGCCTTCAACCCTTTTTAGGCAGATTTTCTCTCTTTCCCAATCTTTCTTTCTCCTTTAATTTTTCTTTTCCTAAAAGGGGTTTAAGGGAATAAAGGGTTTCAAAGATTGCGAACATTTAAAAAGCATCTCAGCTTAAACACAGGCCAATTATGTGAATCCCTTCTTCAACGCCTCAATTTAGGGTTTCTTGGTGTTATAGTTTAATTGGTAATATATCCCTATCATGTAATCATATCTCTTGTATTGTCAAGGATATGTGACCTTTTTTAACTCAAATCTATGTGTGATTGGTTTGATAGTTATAGAGGCAATACAAGAAAAACCCAAATCCAACTTTGACAGCCCCAAATTAAGTTCCCTGCAAAGAAGAAACATATTTAATGGTTGGACTCAGGACAGTGATCCAAGCCCACTCAATACTGAGTGGGCTTTGAACAATAACTTTCCGGTGCGGTCCATACTCCATAAGCATGGGTTTAATTTAACTTTGGAACAATTTCCACATCCACTCTCATTTACTTGATTGACCAGATGGACATAGTCATCCATACTTTTTTTTTTTTTTTTCTGGTTTAGCTGCCTGTTAAATTTCTTTTCGTATGGCTATAATCCAATCTTTTGAAGGGATAGTCTTAGACTTTGTTAAAAGAACATATCTTTATTAATTTTACTAGTCTAAGACTTTGTTAAAAGAACATATCTTCATTAATTTTACTGTCAACATTTTTTTAAATGAAACTGGGAAGTGCTATGTGTCAAAGTATTATACATATAAACAACATTAATAACAACAACAACAGCCTAACAAAACTCTTCCTAACTCTCTGTAGAGGTTCAGTATACATGCCTTATCTCTAACTAGTGGAGAATTGTTTTTGAATTACTCACAAAAAATTAGTAAAAATATGACATATCATTTTATTAAAATTTTTAATAAGAAATAACATAAATCATATATGTCTCAATTTAATAAAGTATAAGAAATTATTAAGAGTATTAAATTATAAAATATAAAAATAAGTTGATTTATTTAAAATTTGTATCTTCACTCTATTTAAAGATAGTTACTTTAATTTAAATTTGGCAACATTCACTACCCGAACCAAAATTAACTAATTAAGTTTGAATAAAATACAATAACTTTTTAAAATATTAAATTATACAAATTTTAAGAATGAATTAGTCCATATAAAATGTGTATTTTCGTTAAAGATAATAGTTACTTTAATTTAAGGTTACTGAGATTAGATCATCCAGTTTGACTATGACTAAGATTAATAAATTCAAATTGAATTATTTAGAAATCATGATGTTATTTTTGAATATATAATAAATACGTATTAATTATAAGTGAATATTATAAATTACCGACATGTGTTGACCATAAGTTAGCTAAGCATCAATTCATCATCCTTAAAAGGGAGTTGTTGCATTGTTTTCTATGAAACTGATTTTGACTTTCTAAGGCAGAAGAAATGTGTAACGCGTAAACGATTCATACGACGTCGTGGGAGTCACAGTGAAAACGCAAATCTCAATGCCGAGCCAAGTGAGTCCTGTTTCTATTCTATTTCTACCAAAAAAAGAATAAGAATATAAAAGCCCTATAGAAACGCACTCCTTCCTTATCCCCCTTCTCTCTTTCCTCTCATCTCATATGCTTTTTTAGATTTATACAAAAAGGAAAATCCAGCTTTTTGTTCTTCATACATACATACCCTCTAACTCTAACTCTAAACCGTACCGTACCCCACCTCCAACCATACTCTCCCTTTCTCTCTCTAGACCTCTCTACATATTTGTATTGTATTTGCCCTTTTCAATAAACAGGTCTTTAGGCCACGGGGCACTAGCCATAAGCCCAATTGTCAATCTTGATGTTCTGTTTCGATTTCGTCCCTCCCTGACCCTGTACTCAAACCCCCCTCTTTCACCCTTCACAAAATCTGGTCACATCTCTCACTAGCCATATTGACAGAAATTGGGCAGGCAATTTTTTCAACACGCAAATTATCACACATGCCCACCAAAAAAAATTGTCAATTTTCTCACCTTCACCCCTATCTCTTAAATCTTGTAACCAAGCAAAGCCAAAACCAAAAACCACATCTATTCTATTCCAAAACCAAAAGGTGGTGATCTCTGTGCGAGGCTATTTCTGTTTTGAGGTACATTACCCATTACTCCTCCGTCACATAATCGTCTGTGTGTTACTTATTACTAGTCACGAGAGGGACAGACGGACACCCATCTATGTTGCTTATGTTGTTGCATGTCACATACGTTTCTCTTACAGTCAAAATTTTTTTTTTCTTTTCTGACCTAGCTGCTACCTCCCCTGCTGCTAAACTCAATATAAATTTTTAACCCACAAAGGACAAACAACCCCAACTCAAAACTGGGCAACCCCACTTCGATTCAACCTTTAATTTGGACTCCCCATTGATAATTACTATATTTTATGGATCAAATTTGTGGCTTTATGGTGTTTCCTAATTTTCCTGATCGGACCCACCCCTATTTCACATACGTATGATGTTGAGGGGTTTTATAGGTAATTTGAAGGCCTCTAATTCTTGCTTAGGTTAATCATGGGAATTTCGGAGTAATGCAGCTCCCGTATTGGGTCAAGTGGATTGGGGTTTTAGGTCATGGTATCTGAACTATTTGTCGCTTAAGGTAGTTTCTAGGATCTGGCCTGTTAATCTTTATAAGAAATTTCCTTTCTTTTTTTTTGGTTTTAATTCCTTCGTTTACATCTGCTATGTATTATGCTGCATTATTTTGCCCTCTGCTAGTGTTATTTTTGCCAAATTTATAGACAGTGAGACCCTTTAAAAACTTAAAAGTTCTTGTAATAAGTTACAGTTAGTTTTCTGGTCGATTTTTCACTTGATTAGTCATATAATGTTTATACGATTATCCTTGAATACGGACGGTGCTACAATTTGTTAGCCTGGTGTGGGTTGCTTTGATTGATATCGGGTATGCAGTTTGCTCCATTCAGTACGTGAGCAACGTTGGTCTGTACTGAACACGAGAAAGCAGGGCAGAGGAAGCAGAAGGTGGCAGCATTTTATCAGACTGGTTCTGTCTTTTATTTGTACGTTATAATATGCAACTAATTCAGCATATTATTACTGTTACCAATAACAATAATGCTATTAACATTCACCTTATTGTTTTCTGAATGTGGACACATGAAGCAGTATTTGAATTTTCAGTTGAGGTTTCATTGACGATTTTTTTTAAAAGACGGAAAATGAAGAGTCAAAAAAATTGCTTATAAAGTACCTATGGTTCATGGAGTACTTGAGTTCAATTATTGATTTAGAGGTTCCATAGTTATAACGGTGAACTTCAAAGAGACCAACGAAAATAGGAAAAATGGTTGCGAAATGCTAAAAGTAAAACTAAAGAAATTATGATGATGCAAAAATAAAGAATTCTTATATTTGTTGATACATGCCCAGGTGAGATACATGGTTGCATTGCTAAGTTCTAATATGCGTTAATTCTGGTTATTTCTTCCCCTGCAATAGTTTTGGTTTGGTCAAACATAATTGGTTCCCTGTCAATGGTTGTGTTGCTAAACAAGTGGTAAAATAATTGGCTCACTTGTTCTCCCTGAAAAATAAGAGGTTTGGAGCATTTAAACATAATGTGCATAAACCTATATTGTTGTGCAAGTTTAATATCCTCAAGACTGCATGTTTAGGTTCCTGTGGTTAAGTTATGGTATATCAGGATGCTGGTGTGAATGTAAATCAATGTGCCACAATGTGGGCTGTTGGAAATGAAAAACTTCTTCGAAACAGATTGTTACAAGTTCTTTTGTTAACGTTGCAGTGGTTCAACAATAGAAGTGTTTGATCTTTCTGCAAAAGGTTGATGTGTCCTTTTATTCTATTATGCTCAGAGCCTGGAGCTTGAAATGTAACTTTGTTGTGCTCAAAGCCTGGAGCTTTAGATGCAACTTTGTTACATCGTCTGTTTAGTTTTTTGTCTCTTAGCATTTAATTTATTGTGCTGTCATAATGGTTGGGTGATTAAAATCAACACTATGTTGGATCATTCAACAACAGCTTGCTTTGATAGTTACTCTATAGGGGCTTCATATAGACCTTTTTGCCATCAGTTTGTTTTGCCTCCTTTGGACACTCTTGGTAGAGATTTAGCTCCTTGGACCTATGACTTCTGTTTATATGCCTCTCAGCCTCCAATGCATTTAGCTTTATTTGAACAGGAAAATTTGATGAAAACCAGCCAATAATTCTCTATGCATTACAAGTGACTGAAGATTTTAGCATAAATTATGGAAGTCCTTCCTTGTTCTGGTGTCCAGTATGTTGGAGAATCCGATGGTGCTCAACAGAATTCGGGAACATCTTTTGCTTACAGTGGTGAATCTAATGGATTTGAACATAGAAATGAAGTTCAGGCTGCTGATGCTAGAGCTGATGGCTTATTACCTAACATGGATAAGACAGAAAGATCTAAACAGGGACATGGAACTTTGGATGAATCGCCCATGTCAGAGGGACACAAAATTGGAGCTCCATTTTCTGATTGTCAGGCAGCGAGTCAAAGGTTGTCTTGTGATTCTTATGATTTCAATGGTGGCAACTTGAACATGCATGGTTACTGCATAGAACCATGTGCAACCTCTGAGAACTCTCACTTGACTGTGGATCCTTTTGGAAGTGAGCCAAGCAGCTGCAAGGACGGAGATTCTTCTCATTCAGAGCCCAAGTGGCTTGAAAATGATGAAGCAGTTGCTTTATGGGCCAAGGTACATGCTTTCATAAATGCACAGTTTTCTTTTGCAAGTGAGAAGGTGTTGTGTACAATTTTTAAGTGTCTAGTTAATTCTTTGCTTGTGGCACCTCATCTTTTTTGGAATCCTTCTTGGCTCGTCTTTGTTGCTTGTTCTCGGCAAAATCCATAGCATCTTCTGGTTTTAATTCATTTGCTTTTCCAATTATAGTGGAGAGGGAAGTGGCAAGCAGGAATTAGATGTGCAAGCGAGGACCGGCCTTTATCAACTCTGAAAGCAAAGCCAACTCATGATCGGAAGAAGTATTTTGTGGTTTTTTTTCCCCACACTAGGAATTATTCCTGGGTAGATATGCAACTTGTTCAACCAATCAATGAGTTTCCACAGCCTATTGCATATAGGAATCATAAAATTGGACTAAAAATGGTTAATGATCTAAGTGTTCCACGACGGTTTATAATGCAAAAACTGGCTGTTGGCATGCTGAATATTGTTGATCAATTCCATAGGGAGGTAATCTGCTTATTGATTGGTTGATTTTACTATACTGAGAAAGACCTTTAACTGCTCTGATCTTGCTTACAATTTTCATTTTGGTTCTCAAATTCGTAATAGGCTTTGATAGATACTGCTCGTGATGTGATGGTGTGGAAAGAATTTGCTATGGAGGCTTCACGATGTAATGGTTATCCTGATCTTGGAAGAATGCTCCTGAAACTTCAAATGGTAAGCTCCTCCTCTTATGGTAATTTGAGAAAAAAGGATTTAGGACCTTTCACTAACTCATTTTCCATATATGCCGCAGCAAGTTACAACATGTAAAAGCAAGTTCCTCTCCCATATCCGAATCCTTTGTTAGTCTACAACTGTTTTAGATAAATAACTGCTGAAGCCACTTTTTGTATCAATGTGCATTAGAGAGATATATAGTCACCATATACACCTCATATCCCTTCCAAAGTTGTGCTATGTATACCCTCAATTAGTTGTGTTCTTTGTGCTGAAGTATTATTTCATATTTTCTATTGTTTTTTTGAGGGCCAAAATTTGATACCTTATACATGTGGACTTTTAGGTTGGGCAGCTTGAAAATTTTGTTTTGGTTATGCCAAACATTGCCTTTGCTTTCCAAGTTTGAATTTCTTTTTGAGATTTTTGCCTAGGTTTGTTTGATTAGAAAAGTTCTACTATTTCTCTTGGTTAGTATTAAAGTGATATTTTATTTTCTTTCTCAACAGATGATATTACAGCGTTACCTGAACTCAAACTGGCTTCTAAATTCTTTTCAATCTTGGGTGCATCATTGTCAGACTTCAAATTGTGCTGAATCCATTGAACTATTACGGGAGGTATTTATCAAATTGTGCTTTGCTTGTTTTATCAACTATTCCATGCCTTGAGGTACCGTCAGCCAGCTTGACATTTCTGTGAAAAGATTTTACATTTGCTATGATGCTTATTCCATAAGATCCACATGTGTGTTGAATCAATATTAAATGTGTGATGCCATTGCTTAGATACTAAAAAGATGGATAAGCCAATTCTATAGGTTGCTATATGGGCACCCTTTATGTGTTGGCCTGTCAATAGTACTGGAAGAGACATTTGTTCTTGCTCCTCATGATGTGCTCTTTTTGCTTCTTGATAGTATCTCTAGAATGCCAACTGAAAACCAAGTGATTATCTCTCTCTTTCTTTCTCTCCCACTCTATTTTTTGTTAAACTGCCAACTTAATTGCTTTCCTACATTATAAGTGCTTGCAGCACACATAAACATAAAATACTGGTCAATCTCTGGTATTGCTAAAATCTTTAGTTTTTCACATTGTTATCAATTTAATCCATAAATGACCTAATGCAACTATCTCTACTTGCTTTCTTATTCTCTTGGACAGCCTTAAGCAATCTAATACTTTCAAATATCAATCATTGTAAGGTGAACTGATTGTGCTACATTATTTGTTCTTATTTTCAGTTTGAAGTAACCATTTAAAGCTGTGCAGACATCTACGTACTACGGTGTTTTTATTTTTAGCACCTTGTGATATAACACACTCCTTTACTGCTCAGCTCATTCACTTTTTGTTTGTATCATGATACACTACATTTCTACTTGCTTTATATCTTTTCTCTTCACCTTTTTCTGTTTTATTTTTTTTCTCTCTTGGATGCAGGAATTGTTTGATTCTATCCTTTGGGATGACATCAGCTCTCTCAGGGATCCACCAGGTCAGCCAACATTTACTTCCGAGTGGAAAACCTGGAAGCATGAAGTTATGAAATGGTTTTCAACATCTCATCCAATATCTAGTGGTGACGACATGGAGCATAGGAGTTGTGATAGTCCCTCAACACCGAGTTTGCAAGTTAGTATGAAGAGGCCCAAGCTAGAAGTACGTCGAGCTGAGCCACATTCTTCCCAGGTCGAAACAAGCAATACACTCCAGTCAATGACTGTTGAAATTGACTCTGAATTCTTCAATAATCGAGACAGTATAAATGCTTCCACCTTAGTGTCAAAGCTATCCACAGAGGTAGGTTCTAGGTTGGAAACTGCACCTGCAGAGTCACCTTGCAGTGTGGCTGAAAGATGGGATGAAATTGTAGTTGAAGCTGGCAGTACTGAGCTGATGCAGCCCAAACATGTAGAAATGACACCTGTAAATGGGACTGCCGCTAACAAAAACATAGAATATGGAAATAAGAATCGCCAGTGCACAGCTTTCATCGAGTCAAAAGGGAGACAGTGTGTAAGGTGGGCAAATGATGGTGATGTGTACTGTTGTGTGCATTTGGCCTCTCGTTTCACTGGAAGCTCCACTAAAGTAGAGGCAAGTCCTCCAGTTCATACTCCATTGTGTGAAGGTACAACTGTTCTAGGCACCCGATGTAAGCATCGGTCCCTTCCAGGTTCCTTGTTCTGTAAGAAACACAGACCCCGAACCGAAGCAAAAGACATTTTGAGTTCACCAGAAGTTAATCTTAAGAGAAAGCATGAAGAGATAAATCCCAGTTTTGAATCCTCACATTCCAAAGATGTAGTAGTGGCTGGAGAAGTTGAAAGTCCCCTCCAAGTGGAGCCTCTCCTAATTATGGATGATGTGGATGCTGTCAATGGAAGAAACAGCTTAGTTGCGAAGCTTGAATACCCTAGCCATGATTACAAGGGCACAGAAGTGCGTAACTGCATTGGTTCAAGCCCCATTGATGGTAGTGATCCTTGTAATGAAAGTCCAAAGCGCTATTCAATCTACTGTGAGAAACACATTCCAAGTTGGCTTAAGCGTGCGAGAAATGGTAAAAGTAGGATCATATCAAAAGAAGTGTTTTTAGATCTTTTGAAGTATTGTTCCTCCGTGCAGCAGAAAATGCATTTACATCAAGCATGCGAGCTTTTCTACAAGCTATTCAAAAGTATTTTATCTCTAAGGAACCCTGTTCCCATGGATGTGCAACTGCAGTGGGCCCTGAATGAAGCTTTAAAAGATTCTTCTGTAGGAGAATTATTGTTAAAATTAGTTTACACTGAGAAAGATAGACTCATGAGAATATGGGGTTTTAGTGCTGCTGATGATGTACATATTTCCTCCTCCGAAATGCCTGAATCTATAAATATTCCGTTGACTGGTAATGCAAGTCATGATGATGAAACCTCTATCAAGTGCAAAATATGCTCAAAGGAGTTTCTGAATGATCAGGATCTTAGTAGTCACTGGATGGACATCCATAAAAAAGAAGCACAGTGGCTATTCCGGGGTCATGCTTGTGCCATATGCCTGGACTCTTTTACAAACAAGAAAGGTTTGGAAACCCATGTCCAGGAGAGACACCACGTGCAATTTGTTGAACAGTGCATGCTGCTTCAGTGCATTCCTTGTCACAGCCATTTTGGGAATATTGAGCAGTTATGGCTGCATGTATTCTCAGTCCATCCAATGGAGCTGAGGCTGTCAAAACCTGCTCAGCATCCCAATGTGCCAATAATTCAGGAGAAAGAAAATTCTGTACCAAAAGTTGAGCAGAGCAATGTAACTTCTATGGATAATAACACCGAGCATTTAGGTGGTATTCGGAAGTTTGTTTGCAGGTTTTGTGGGTTGAAATTTGACTTGTTGCCTGATCTTGGCCGTCACCATCAGGCTGCTCATATGGGACCAAATCTATCAAGTTCCCGTCCACAAAAGAAGGGCATCCATTATTATGCTTACAAACTAAAATCTGGAAGACTTACCCGCCCTAGATTTAAGAAAGGTCTGGGAGCAGCAACATATAGGATCAGGAACAGGGGCAGTGTTGGTATTAAAAAACCCATTCGACCATCAAAGTCACTTGACACTGGAGATTTAAGTATACAACCTCAAGTAACTGAGTTTGGGACTCTTGGTAGGCTGGCAGAACCACAATGTGCAGCAGTTGCGAAGATACTGTTTTCTGAAGTCCAGAAAAGCAAAGCTCGACCAAATAACCACGACATTTTGGTTATTGCTCGCTCCGTTTGCTGTAAGGTGAGCCTGAAAGCATCGTTGGAGGGTAAATATGGAGTATTGCCAGAGAGTTTGTATCTCAAGGCAGCCAAACTTTGCAGCGAGCATAATATTCGAGTGCAATGGCATCAAGAGGGTTTTATCTGTCCAAGAGGTTGCAAGAGCTTTAAGGACCCAGGACTGTTGTCACCCGTAATGCCATTTCTGAATGGGTTTGTGCAGAAAGAATTGGCAGATATAACTGTCCACAAGGATAATGAATGGTCCATGGATGAGTGTCACTGTGTCATTGATTTGCATGATCTTAGAGGGAGGCCTAAGCAAAAGGCCACTGTATTATGTGATGATATTAGCTTTGGAAAAGAACCAATACCAGTCACCTGTGTGATGGATGAAGATATAGTCGATTCCCGTCATCCTTCCATGAATGGTTCGGCTGATGAAAATCCTAAATGCACGATGCCTTGGGAAATGTTTACCTATGTCACAAGGCCATTACTTGATCAACTCCATGGTATAGATATCGAGGTAATCTTTTATTAGTGGTAAGCTGAACCTTTTCAATGTCCTTTGAGTTTGATTATGAGCTTTGTATGCACAAAGGACTTGTTCGTTCTGCTTGTCACCATCAGGGTTGTGATCTTGAATTGACGTCCCTACCAAATGAGCATGCTTATGCACATTGCTTCTCAATTATTTGTTCTTAAGGTGTTCCTGTTTTTGTTTCACCTTGGTGCAGAGTTTGAACTTGGGTTGTTCCTGTCAACATACGATATGCTGTGCGGAAACATGTGATCATGTTTACCTCTTTGAGAACGACTACGAAGATGCAAAAGACATAAATGGGAAATCCATGAATCGCAAGTTCCCTTATGATGATAAAGGGCGAATTATTTTGGAGGTAATGCCAAACTCTTCTTTTATGAATATTGTCTCAAAATTGTGTGTGGAGTAATTTACTCTTAATTAGTTGTTGCCAAGCTTCTCTACATGAGTACGATTGGGACACTAATTGATCCTATTCTTTGATTACATGACCTTTTAGTGTTTTTGTCTTTTTGCACAATGTTTATGGACTTGTGCTTTTTTCTTGATTCTGTTATGGAAAATGATATATTATATCATTCATGCTCTGCACTCGCTGTGCAGCAAATTGTATATGTGTGGATGAAAATCATTTGAAGAGGGGACATACATCTATTGATAATGCTTAGATTTAGCCAACATTGGAACCTTTTTAATATCTTTATTGGATGCTTATCAGTAGTTACTTCTTTCCTGCTGCAATTTTCATTTATATAACAACATCATGTTAGAAGCATAAATGCGTATCTGCCTTATGTTTTCTTGTTGAGAACAACTTTTTATGAGATTTCTTGGAAATATGAAGGAGGGTTACCTTGTTTATGAGTGCAATCGATTGTGTGGCTGCAATAAATCCTGCCCCAACAGGGTCTTGCAAAATGGCATACGTGTAAAGTTGGAAGTTTTCAAGACAGAAAACAAGGTATGGTTCCATTTTTCTATTTTTTTTTTTGTTTTTCCTTGTATGAATTGACGTCTCTACTTGTTGATGTCAGGGTTGGGCAGTCAGGGCAGGTGAACCAATCCTACGTGGCACATTTATATGTGAGTACATTGGGGAGGTTTTGGAGGAGCAGGAGGCAGAAAAGCGGCATGACAGGTTAGAGACTTTATGCAATCTTTTCAGCTTATGCTTTCTGTGCATATCTGATGAATGTCCTTTCTTGGGCTTCCAGGTACGGGAAGGAAGGCTGCAGCTATATTTATAATGTTGATGCTCATACTGATGATATGAGCAGATTGATTGAAGGACAGCCCCCCTATGTTATTGACGCTACAAAATATGGGAATGTATCAAGGTTCATTAATCACAGGTAGGAAAGAATTTACTAGGTAGAGTGTGTCACGAGTTTGAATGTTTGGATTCCTGCTTGCAAAGACAATCTTGTGAATTAATCAAAACAGTAGCAGGTGGCTTCTGATACCCCTCATGACATGTTTTTATTGCAGCTGCATGCCAAATCTTGTCAATCGCCAAGTTCTAGTGGACAGCATGGACTCAATGGGTGCTCATATTGGTCTTTATGCAAGTCGAGATGTAAGCAAATTCTACCCAATCTTCTTTTATGTCATTCTTTTTAATGAATGGGATTGGTATTAGCAAGACTTCTATATGCTCTCATATTGTAATGTGGCATGCAAGTATCGGTATTATTGTTGGGTTCAGGGATTCACATTTGCTCAGGGAATACATACTCTATCTAATGGGAGGTTTTGTACCTTGCAACTGATTGGTTAGATCTTATTTCAAAAGAAGTTAATGGGTATCAGTAGCTATGCTTGTTATTCTATTTATTGCTCAAACTATGTTCTGAGCAGATAGCTTGTGGTGAAGAACTGACATACAATTATCGGTATGAGCTACTACCTGGAGAAGGATATCCTTGCCATTGTGGAGCTTCCAAATGTCGGGGCCGCCTGTACTAATTTTCAAAATAAATTGTGCCTGTGTGGTGTTTTCTGCTAATAAAAGCTTTGAAAGATCTCATGCTGAATACACCCACGTGTTGAATAAGGTTGAAACGATCCCGGAGTCTTATGGTTAAATTTGTCTGCTGATCAAGTCACATGTAACATCAAATTTTCAACAGAGACACTACAATGGGATCCCTGGAAAGTGAAACATCTTTTCAGCTCAGGTCAATTTTGGGATGAAATCTTTAGTTGGCCCAGCAAGTAGCTTGTATCTATTCTTATTAATTTATGTGCGTTCTCAAAGATGATTTCCTGTGATTAATACTGCTGCCTTCCTAGCTTAGCATGGAGTTTAGATGAATTTTTGGCGCTAACTGCTTGTAGGTACTCATCGTTCTAAGGGTTCTTTCATCTAGATTAGTAGTCAGTTTTAGAAACTTCTTACCTGCACATTGCTCAATTATGGCTTGCATGATTGAATTTTCTTCAGTTTTACTTGCTAACTTGGTACAGAAGACGGGAAGTTAACTTTAAAACAGAAATCCAATAGAGAAGTTAGTGATATTATCATAAAATCGTGGATAATGATTGAAACACTGAAAGAGAAGTAAGCTCATTTTCTGGGATGCCCATCGATTCTGTGGTTTTTTCACGCCATGGCCTGGCGCGAGATGGTGGTCTTGCAGGGAACTGTGGCTTTACTTGCTAATGTCTCAATGAAGTTCGTTCTGTCATTCGTTATGATCAAACTTCAGCTCTCCATGCATTATTACAAAGAAGAAGAAGGGAAGTCCAAAACTGAAGCACGCAAGAATCGCCATTCCTGCAACATTCGTTAATCCACTGATCATTGACAAAAATAAACTGTCAAAAGCAGTTGGAAAATAATCTCACCATAACTGATGTAGGAGTAGGACCGGAGTTCCTTGTTTTTCCTCGGCATGGCATGTGTTGTCTCGTGTAATGATAACAAATGCAAAACCATTGAAGCAACCACCAACCCACTTCCTGTTTTCTCTCTCACAAGTCTCTTACTAAGATCCAACGACCAAAACCCTGATCTACTAATCATAAAACCTTCGAATACAACCTTCAAAAACAAGAATATGCCAAGCCATAGTGTCACTAGAGCAGCCCTCCTGATTTGCGTGCAGGAGACTTTGCAGTTCATCAGATTCACAACGCCACCACAGGAATACAAAGGAAACCAAAAGTACCAATCTGAACCACCATGAACAACAAAGCAAAAGAAAAACGGATTGGATATTGAACTTTTAACAATCCTGAACACCTCTAAAGGACTAAACAAAAAAAGTTAGAAAATTTTACCAGGGTCATTTAACTGGACAGATGCAGAATAAGCAAAAAGAGCAGCCATCAGTATAGAACAAAGAGTGAAGAGCTTTGTAGATGGAGACGTTGCCATGTTATCCTCTTTCAGAAGTTGGGCATAGAAAACGATTTCTCCAGGGAAGGAGATTATGTACTAAGACGGTCAATTCTTATATACTTTTATATAATTAAATCCACGACGGATCAAAACTTGATCAAGTTGGTCTACCGAGGACAACCAGGCCCATTTTAGATTAAGAGATTAAACAAGCAAAAATTGGAAACTAACTACTGTCTATTATTCATCCAATGGAGGTGAAACTTGGGAAGCTTGCACCAAAAAACTAATATGGGAAAGTTCTTAACTGGTAAGCCACATGGGGATGGACCAGAGTCACATGTGAGCAGGCGTTGGACAAGCAAGGAACAATAAGACACAGACATGGCAGGGAAGTTTTCAGGCATTGTCCAAAACATTGTGACACTTATCGATCGGGTTTGACACTTCTACTTCTTGTGAGCCAAAACATTATCCTGTCTTTGCTGCTGTTCAGCTTGCGGATGAGTTTCCCTGTCGCTGATATTTACCAGGAGTCTTTCACTTCTGGCAAAAGCAATCCCAAGTCAAAAGGAACTGAAAAAGGAAAAAGATACAGAGAAACCTTATCTTGACAGAGTCTTCAGAAGAAGTTAGTTTTCCGCTGTTGAGTTCAATTCCATTCTTAAAAGACCACAAATTATCTTGACAAATTCTGTGCATATAGATTCTGGCATCTGATCTACGTGAAACAATTCATTTTATCATGTACTGACTAGGAAGCATTCACTGCTAAAAGGGTTTAATCTAGCGCTGCAGAAAAATTGAGTTTACTGTTTTTGATCTTTCTATTCATGACACTGCAATGATCTCAAACTTGAATCTTAATGTGTCATTTGAACTAAGGCTAGTTGGCTTCTTAATCAAGTTGAATTCTTGGTGATGATTTACCAAGTGCCAGTGGGTCATATCATCATGAGATTGATTTCGATATGACTAATCAGCATGCCTGCCATGTTCCTAGGTTAAATTAAATTAAACCACTTGATTACAAGGTTAAGCAAGCACCTACGAGAAGTGATTACTAGGAGCATAAATTGACACACGAAGTCCCAAACGAACCACATGAAGAGTGGTATGGTATTGGTATCTATGGTGGGCCAAGTTTCCAGCAGAGACACGTTCCAATTCTTTCGAGGGTGTCTATCTCTTTTCTTTTCTATTTTTTCCTTTTCAATTTCTGGTGCCATTGATGATGAAAACGTGCATCCTTTTTCTCCATTATATCATCGTCATCATCATCTGCAAGTTCTATGATTGCCCTACTACTACTACAAAAGCCAGTTGACAAGTTCCACAGCTTTAAATAATGCAAAAGAAACTTCAGAGATAGAGAGAGGAGACGCGAGCAAAACCATTTCAGAATTGTTGATCATTTGGTATGGTCATTGATCACTGGTCACCACCTTACCTGTTCTTTTATTCTGTAAAGCCGTGCCACTTGAAAATGATGTTTTCTTGTGCTTTCCATAAAGCAAATAGCAACTTAACAAGGAACAAAAAGGAAGAAAAGGAAAAACTGCTGGATTCAACTTGAATCATGCAGACACTGTTCTTACTTTCTTTTCTCAAAAGGACTGGACCATGGACGAACTACTCAAAATCAAGAGTTCAGTTAGACTCACTTTATCCAATACAGCATTGATGAAATTGGCAAAAATACTCATGAGTAAGAAGACTTATTCTAAGTAAAGACCTCTTTTTCAACACTTCTACAGATTCCAGTTTTATTAAGTGGTAAGTTTAAATTCTTTCATCAAAGTCTACAAAGGTATATTTGAAGAAAGTTGGTTGAAGAGATGTAAGCTTTCTTGTAAGCCGGTGCAAAGGATACAAGCTTTAAACCCCGAAAATCATTTCTCTCTCTCTCTCGCTCTGTATATATATATATAAATGTGTGTGTGTATATATTTATACATATTATAAAAGAAAGATACAGAATCCTCCATAGATTTCATTTATAGTTGTTAGAAACTCCACCTACTGTGATTCTATATTCCTTCACATCTCCTGAACACAAACATATATAGCTTCCGCATTCTCCATTGAAACAAACAGAAAGAAACATAAACTAGGTAAAAGGGAGAGATTGTCTAAGCAGACATTAATAACCCAAGTTGCATGAAGCCGAATTAAATGAGTAAACCAAAAAAAGATCTCTGGTCTACTGCAGCACAAACCAGAAATGCACTTCACCTCCATCGTTTTCACTAATCTCCAAACTTATCTATATTGTTATCTATCTGATATCTCCCGAATTGCCTATCTATAAGACTTGAATCCTAGCACTTGTGGCCTTTGCCATGAGGGTAGTCCAGTCAATTCGAGCACTAACATAGTAACACCCACGATGGTCACTTTGGTCGAGAAAATCGAACAACGGCCCAGAAAGCAACGTGGCATAGGGACAACTAGAAAATGTCATTGAATTAATGAGCGGAGAAAAAAATGGAATGAGCTAACGAGAGATAGGCGTGTTTGATCGTGTGAAGAAATGGTAGAATTTTTGATATCTTTCATTGATGCATTGGCACGTAGCTTTATACAAGAATGATACAATAAACAAGGAGAGATTATCTCCATAATACAGGGTGATCCACCTAATGTGAGATTCTATCCTATCTAGACAATTATGTACATAAATGCTAAGGATATATTCCTTAATACTCCCCCTCAAGTTGGTAGGTGAAGATCATGAACATCCAACTTGTGTCGTAACGTCAAAAATTGATCTTTACCCAATGCCTTCGTAAAAATGTCCGCAAGTTGGCAACGAGTTGGTACGTACGAAGGACTTATAATTCCTGCTTGCAATTTCTCCCGCACAATATGACAATCTATCTCTATATGTTTTGTGCGTTCATGAAAGACCGGATTCGCAGCAATGTGTAATGCCGCCTGATTATCACAGAATAATGGTGTTGGTATATCATATAACACTTTCAAGTCATGCAATAGATACCGTAGCCAAACTAACTCCAAACATGCATTTGCCATTGCGCGATATTCCGCTTCTGTTGAGGATCTCGATACGTTCGTTTGTTTCTTTGATTTCCACGAAATGATAGATGATCCGAGGAATACACAATAACCCGAAACTGACCTTCGAGTAGTCTAACAGCCACCCCAGTCGGAATCACAAAATGCCGTCAACCCAAGATTATTTTGTGAAGACAGTAGCAGCCCCTGTCCAGACGAACCTTTAATGTACCTCAAAATGCGGATTGCTGCATCCCAATGTGGCCGCCTTGGAGTTTGTATAAACTGACTCAACGTTCGAACTGAGAACACGATGTCAGGCCGTGTAACCGTAAGGTATATCAACCTTCCAATGAGACATCTCAGATCTCGGGCGGATCTTTTAAATACCGTCGTCCGGAGTGAGCTTTAAATGTTGCTCCATCGGAAATTTGTCTGGCTTAGCACCCGTCAACCCTGTATCCTGCAAGATATCAAGAGCATACTTCCTTTGTGACATGTAAATTTCAGCTTGAGATCGAGAAAATTCAATCCCCAAAAAATATTTTAAATCCCCGAGATCCTTAATGCGGAAGCGCTGAACCAAGCACTCTTTTAGACGTTGCATTTCTTTGATATCGTTCCCAGTCAAGAGGATGTCATCGACATATATTAAGATGGCTGTAAATGAAGACCCATGCTGTTTTGTGAATAATGAGTAGTCTGCTTTAGATTGTTGATACCGGTGATTTGATCACGATAGAAAATGTAGAGAACCATGTGCGGCTAGCTTGCTTAAGGTCAGTATAAGGATTTGTTGAGTCGACATACAACATTCTCCCCGTCGACTATGTCCCTGGCAAATCCATATAATGATTTCACGAAATCGCCATGTAAGAAAGCGTTTTGCACATCTAATTGGTGTATGAACCAATTCCTTGCAATGCTACGGTGAGAAGACATCCGAGAGTGGTAAGCTTTGCGTAGGCGAGAAAGTTTCACGGAGTCGATGCCCTCAACTTGAGTGTATCCCTTTGACAAGGCGTGCTTTATACCTTCGACACTTCCTTCGACCGGTACTTTATTTTGAATACCCATTTGCAACCAATAGGTTTGTATCCCGCCAAGAATGGTGTAATTGCCTGTGTCTTGTTGAGTTGCAAAGCCTCAAGTTCCTCATCCATGGCCTGTTTCTACTTTGGATCAAGAATAGCTTGGGCATATGAAGTTGGTTCTTTATGCCGTAATGTTAGCTAAAAAGGCATGTGTTGTAAAAAATTTGAGTAAGAGAGAAAATGTGAAGTGGGTACTGGTGGCATTCTCGGGCTTCGATCACTTGTTAGAGCAATTGGCTCGAGTATCCATCACGTAGTCTTGATGCCAAGTAGGTGGATTTCTAGACGATCCGAACGCCGCACGAAGGTGAGAATGATGGTGAATGTCCCGTGGGTTTGACGATGAGGAAGAGGTATGATCCGTGAATTAATTTCGATTCGCGTCATGCATTGGTAGAGGCTGATTTTCAGATTTAATGGATTAGATGGCGAGAGCTTGGGATAGGAAGCACAGGATTTGGTAAGTCAACAATTAAATTTGGTATGACAAGTGGAGATTTGGGCGCAGAAGTTGGTTGGGAAAAAAATGGAAAAGTTTCTTCATGAAAAGTGACGTCTCGACTCACAAAGAATGTGCCATCGTTAATGTCGAAGAGCTTATAACCTTTTTGGGTTAGTGAATAACCAACAAAAATGCATTGTCGAGCTCTTGAATCGAATTTGTGTTTAGGAGATACGATGGTGGCGTAACATAAACATCCCAACACTTTGAAGTGAGAAAAGGATGGAGGCTTTTGTAAAGAAGTTCAAGGGTGATTTTTCTTTAGGAGGGTGATGGTAAGCGGTTAATGATGTATATGCAGAAGAACACATTCACCCCAAAATTATAGAGGTAAATGCGATTGAAATAATAATGCTCGTGCTGTATTCAGAATATGTCTGTGCTTGCGTTCTACTACTCCATTTTGTTGTGGAGTGTAGACGCAAGTTCTTTGGCATTCTATGCCTTTGCTAATAAAGAAATCTTGCATGGCAATGAATTCTGAGCCGTTGTCGACTTGGACAATTTTAACTGAGGCATGGAATTGGGTTTGTGCAAATGTGATGAATGATTTTAAAATGTGTTTTGTTTCGGATTTTTGAGTCATGAGAAACACCCACGTGCATCTAGTGAAATCGTCAACAATTGTAAGAAAGAAACGTGCACCTGAATGTGTCGGAATCTTATGTGGACCCCAAATGTCACAATGTAATAGATCAAATGGAGATTGTGATTTTATTGAACTCAACGGAAAAGGTAACCTTGTCTGTTTTGCTCTTGGGCAAACGCTACAAGTATTGTGATTAAAAACGGAATTTGTGTTTAAAGGTAGTAATGGTGAAGTTAACTTTAAACGAGTCGGAGAAGGGTGTCCGAGGCGCTTATGCCATAAATCAGAAGTGTGTGATACTTGGAATGATTTTGGGTTGATTACGCCATGTAGTATAGACCTCCGTGTTGTTTACCCGAGCCAATTGTCCTCCTGTGACTAAATCTCGCAAAATGCAACCATTTGGAAAGAAAATGACGCAACAATTCAACAGATTAGTGATTTTGCTAATGTATACATGAGATGCAAATTAAATGAAGGGACACAAAGTACATCTTTAAGAGTGATATTTTGACTGAAGTTTACTGTGTCTGTCGATGTAATGGCCGCGGTCGACCCTGTGGGCAAATTGACATTTTGATGAATGGGCAAATTGGGTTGTGACGTGTGTTCGAAGAGATGGGAATCAGAAGATATATGGTCGGTTGCCCCGCTATCTAAGATCCAAGGTTTAGTGAAAACAGAACAAATGGAAGAGTGAGGAATAAACACACCTGTAGCATTTACGAAGGCTTCATGTTTACCAGGATTGCTATTGATCATGGTAATAGCCTTTGCCAATTGCTGTATTTGGTCTGCCGTAAATTCCTGAATGGTGTTCTCATCACAATCGGCATTATTCTGGGATGATTCTTGCGACATGATGCAATTTGCAGCGGATTACAGAGGAAAGCTTTCAAAATACCAAGATCAGTGCTCTGATACCATTTGAAGAAATGGTAGAATTTTTGATATCTTTCATTGATGCATTGGTACGTAGCTTTATACAAGAACGATACAATAAACAAGAAGAGATTATCTCCATAATATAGGGTGATCCACCTAATGTGGGATTCTATCCTATCTAGACAATTATGCACATAAATACTAAGGATATATTTCTTAATAGATCGCTCTGAAACTACTATTTAGAATGGCAGAATATTTCCACAGAGAGAGCTGAAGACATGCAATGCAAAACTTGAGACCCACGTCACTTGCAATCATCAAAACCAAAGCTTGACACCAACCCTCGGGCCCATCACTTCTTTTGCTTTCCCTTTTACTTTTTGTAGGTCTCTCTGTTTGTGTTGGCCATGTTGGGGTTTTCTTTTCCAGTTAAAAAGAGACTTCACAATCATTATTCCTTCTCCCACAAGCTCCTGTTCACTGGTTCCGTTAATGCTTGACACTGGACCTCGCTTTCAATCATTCTGTGTTCTCGTGGAACTTCGAGAATAAGAATAAGGAGACGGGCTTTCATGGTCACTTAAATTCCTCACTCCTTATGTAAGTTCTTAGTGTTTCTGGAGTTTCAAAGTTGCTAACTTTGAGGTTGCTTCTCAAGTGAGCGTTTCATGAGTTTTATTCTGCGAGTTTGATCTGTATAATTAGTTTTGGGAGGGATTTAGGGAAGAAGTTCTCAGAGAAATGTGTTGTCATGCATAAGATAATTGCTTCATTCGATAAACAAGATAAATGTTCTTTCCTTTCTAATTGTAGTTTTGGAATTTCTACTTGACGTCTACCAACTTCAGTTACAGTTCTAAATTTGGACTGTTTCCTTACAAGTAGTTCTCATGAGACTACAAATTTGGGTTTGTTGAGTTTCGGGGTCAATTTCTTCTGCTTCATTTTCCCCTCCTTATTTTGGTTAAAAGTTTTGCAAAGAAGTGCACCTTGGACAGCCTGATAATGACCGGTTTCTGCTAAGAATTGTTTTTGCTCATGCAGTGGAGAAAAACCAGCTTCTTGTTGAAAGCCTTATTTCCGCATTAGAAATCACCATGTGTTGATCTCAATTGTTGCTAATTCGTATCGAATATGGCTGAAATTAGACTTACAAGGGTAGAACAAGGCCAAACTAAGATTAGAAATGTTCCAATTGCCGTGACCCCAGAAGGTTTTTGGTGTTGCCCCTCTCCTGTTGGCTTTCAGAAGACCACTAAAAGTCAAAATCCTCTAAACAAAGCCAAACCTTCCTCACCTCCACCGAGAACTACTGTGCAGAAGAAACAAACCCCATTTAGTGACAGAAAGGCCCCGCCTACATCAATTCGTTCCGAAGTTGCTTGTCAGGAGCAAACAAATCGCGGTTCAGGTAAACCTACTATTAATGGTTCAGTTACTAATGAGAGAACACCAAGGCCTAAAATAGAAAGTCTGCCAAGGAAGGTTGCAATCGAGTATGGAGAACCTGGAACCAGTGATATGAAAGTGATCTTACTCGGAAAGCAGGGATTTTGTGTGAAGTTGAGTGTTCACAAGAATGTCTTAGTGGAGAACAGCCACCTTTTTGCCAATAAGCTTTCAGAAGAAGAGTCTACTCTTTCCTGTCTTGAGATTGATGATTGCGAGGATGTTGAGATATATGTTGAAACTGTGGGGTTGATGTATTGTAAAGATATGAAGCAGCGGTTAATCAAGCAAAATGTCTCTCGCGTGCTTCGAATTCTCAAGGTAATCTTCAGTTGAATAGATCCCTTCTTCAGTCAGAGATATTTTCTGTACAAATTATGTTTTTAACTGTCGTCCATTGGGGATTTATGACTAACAATATGCATTTATTAATGATCTCTTGTCAAGTGGTTGAGTATGTATTTGCTTACTCTTTAGGACTTTCGTATCCCCAAGCAACCCGTGTGGTTAAAAAGTCTTAGTGGGTGAGTTAAGTTATTTATGTCTAATAGAAGGGAAAAGCTTAGTCTGTTTAGGTGCATCAAAAGCAATGTTAATGGTTCATTTGATATTCTACTTGTTGAAATCACCTGAGAAGGACATCTAGAGATTGTTTAAGGACAAGTATTAAGACAATTATATTGCGTTCTATCATTCGAGTGAGGGGTAGGGTTGGTGACTTTATTCAAATTCTTCTAGATACTATCTTTTTGTGGTTACATCTTAAAACATTTTAAGAATACTTCAAAGTTCGACCCATATTATTTGGTTAACGCTTGGAGATGATGGATGAAAGAGTCTTCATGTATCCCTACCCATTTCTATTTGAGGCATGTCTATAAAGTGTCACTGTTTATCGAATAAACATAGAGCAGGTATTTCACTTGCAAATGGACTGTGTAATGATTAAACAGAACCTAGAACCTGGCCATAAAACCAATCACGATGGAACCTTTTTCCGGCCTCAGTTCTCACCCTGACCTGCATGTTGTGGACCAATGATGTAGCAAACCTTGACGTAAATCAGGTCGAACCAAGTTAGGAAATGCATTGACTGAGTTTTTGGGGCTGAGATGTTTGGTCTGTCACCCTGCGGAAATATATGTAATACAGTAATAGAAGATAAATGTCCTTTTTGTGCCCTCAGTTTTAGGTTAATGTTTATGCCTAAATGATAGATATGTGTTGACATACAATTGTTAGCCTTTTCTTATATTTGAAGCACCTCTTCTCATGTTATGCAGGTTGGTACTAGTTGATTCAATTAATCTTCACCCAGTAGCAGATAATACTGTTTTTGTAATTGTTACTGATTTTCCGCTATCCTTTGTGCAGTGTGAGAAATTCTATATGTTCTTGCAATGCTTAATCCTTTCTTCCATTTCAACCATTACTCTTTTACCTTCTTGTGATGTTTCAACTGAAATGGACATCATTCAGAATATTCTAATGTTTTATTCCTTTATTGTTTGAATGACTGTCCTGTATCAAATTATTTATAAGGCTGTGCAATTTGGACACTGTCAGGAAAACTTGAGTTGTTGGGAAAATGGCTTACTGGCATCGCATAATGAAACATTTCTAATCTGCCTGTCTTAATTGATCCCTATTCTGTAAGCCAACATCTTGACGTATAATGTATAGTTAAAACCTGATTATGGAATAGCTGTGGTGCAAAGTGGTCAATTTACGTTAGGGCATTGGCAACAGAGTCATGAGTAGTCATACCTGTGATCGTTGTCTTTTTCTCTATAGGTGAATGATGCTATTTCTAACCATGATTTGGTTGCTCGAAAATCTTTGTCCTACAAGTGTTGATTCCGAAATTGTTGTCTAATCATTTCCAATGGGTGTGTATAATTGTATGTGTCATGTACATCCTGTGCTTGGTGTTAGAAGTTGAAGAATTGCATGCCAATTACCACATTATTGAAGTGTTTGAGTCCAAGGGTTGATATCCTGGTATGCCTTGTGAATTTTGAATTTGGGGGATTGTAAGAAAGACCACAACATCCTTATCCATGTGCTATGCATAGTTTTTCCATATGATGGAAAAGATGGTTGCCTAGTTTATCTAGCAGTTTAGACTTAGGCCCTCCCTAAGCATGCTTGAGATCTCTGCTTTTTTCTTTTTTCTTTCTTTTTTCTCTAGAATTCTTAACAGTAAAAGGGAAGAAATTATCTCTCTTATGAAGACTTCTCAAAAATGGAACTTTCCTCAGGTTGCTGAAGTTCTCGGCTTTGTATCCTGCACTAAGTCATGTTTGGAGTATCTGGAAGCAGTGCCATGGGTTGGGGAAGAAGAGGAAGAGAAGGTGGTATCTTCAGTCCTTCGCCTGCAGAATGAAAGTATTGGTGTAACACCAGTTCTGAAAAGAGTATCTTCTGGTACTGTTAATCCACCAAACAATACACTTTCTGATATAATGGACCTCGTGCTCAAAAGCAATGAGGAGAGAGGACGGCGTGAAATGAAATCTGTGGTGCTGAAACTCCTCCGGGAGAATAACAGTCTTCCAAGCTATGTGGGTTCAGCTGATATCCATAGTGAAACCATATATAAATCATGCAGAATTTGCTTGAATTCATTGTTATCTCTGTTTCAGCAAGCTACTGAACCTGAGTTTGCTGATAAACCTATTGAGATCAAGGAACCTGTGATGAAGCAAATAGCTCTTGATGCAGATAACCTCTCCTGGTTGCTTGAGATTTTATGTGACAGGCAAGCAGCAGATGAATTTGCTTTGGTGTGGGCTAGACAGCAAGAGTTGGCAGTCTTACATGAAAGGCTGCCTATAGTGTCTCGATACCATGTTAGTTGCATTACTGCGAGGTTATTTGTTGGTATTGGACGAGGGGAGGTGCTGCCATCTAAGGACACTCGACATTCGCTTTTACAGACTTGGTTGCAGCCTTTGATCAATGATTACAGTTGGTTACAACATGGGTGCAGGTCATTTGACAGGAAAGTAGTGGAGGAAGGTATTGGGAGGACAATCCTCACTTTACCTTTAGAGAACCAGCAAAATATGATGCTGAATTGGCTGAGTACTTTTCTCAAATCTGGTGATAACTGCCCAAATCTTCAGAAAGCTTTTGAGGTCTGGTGGCGGAGGACTTTCATTAGACCATACCTTGAAACCCAAGACAGTGTTCTCCAGCCTGATAGCTCGAAGCAATAAACCTGTACGAGTGACAATAGATTTGCTTGCTACGTGGTCAATAGTCCATTGTATTTCAAGGTGCTGCAGCTGCAAGTATATGAGAATTGTTACAGGAGCAATACCTCTAAAGCAAGAGACAACGGCCAAATTCTGTTGGAGGTGAAATATGAGTTTGACTGCTGCTGGCGCTTGGATGGACTACGACAGTAGTTGTATTTCTGATGTATGAATGTGCAGTGATAGCTTAATTACAAGTCGTTGAAGAAGAATTGGATTGCAGGTTTTTTATTTGGGTTCTGCCTGTCCCGTTGGATGTTCGCCTGATGCAGTTTATGCATATATGCGTATCTCCCTGAATGGGATGTTGAAGTGTACGAATTCCTTGTGTCGTTCCAAACAAGCGCACCGTCTTTAATGGGCCTCCATATCTTATCCTTGTCGGAGACTATTGTCCTAGGAATGTATCTTTATTTTTCACATTGACATGGGAAGCATGGCCATGACAGGGTCAGGTGCATCTCCATTTAAATGTTTCTGGATTGCTGTTGTACAAGTCCTAAAAATCCTATAAGCTTTTACTCTTCAGATAGCACTTAACAAATCAATACATTCCCTTTCATGTTTTAGTTTGATTATAATATACATAAGAGATTAAAAAAAAAAAAGAACCTCTACAGTTGACAAAACAGACTAAAGTATCGCAATATAATATGATTGGAAATATGTAATTTATTGATTATTTTAAAACAAATGATTTATATCAATGTTATGAATACCGTACCGGATTCGATACCAGATCAATTCAAACTGAATCAGACTTTGCACCAACCGATCTTTGGCACTGCTTTGGAAAAATTTTTAAAAATTATAAAATAGTCCATATTGGTATATTATATAGTTTTATTGTATACTTTACTAATTTACTGTTTACATCAACCATTCTTTTAAAAATGTTAATAATAAATAATAATGATAATTAATATTAAATAACAACAATAATTTTAAATATTTTACATATAAATAATAACCACAATTAATATAAATAAAGACAATTATCATCATACAATTATAAAATTAAGAATAATACAAAGTATTTAAAATATTAAAATAATACAAAATATTTTTAAATTTATAAAATTGTCCATGAATTTTAATAATTTTAATAAATATAATTAATTTTAAAATATAATTTTAAAATATATAAATATTGATTTAATAACTGAAAATATATAAGATAAATATTAGTTTATAAATAATAATTTTAAAATTATTTATTTTAAGAAATAAATAATTTTAAAATTATTATTTATAAACTAATTTATTTGTATTTATTAATAAATATTATATAAAATATTAAAATTAAATTAAATAAAATAATTTATTAGTAATAAAATAAAATAATTTATTTTAAATTTTATTTAATTGATAATTATTATTAGTAATAAAATATTATTATTTTAAAAACTTTGAAAAAAAGGGAGGGAAGGAGAGGTAGGAGGAAGGGGGGAAAATTTTGCAAAAAAGTTTCCCAATTTTTTAAAATTTCAGGTACCAATTCAGATTTGATCGGTATTTTGAATATCGATCAGTATCGATGAAATTGGCCAGTATCGATTGATATTTTGTACCGGTAGATTATATATACTGCATTCATGCATCGATACCAGCATCGATTTTCGGCCAGAATGGTACGCACTTATCGAAGACAAAGACAGTAATCAAAACAATGATTTGTATTAGTAAAAAAGTTAAAAGATAATAATAATAATAATAATAATAATAATAATAATAATAATAAAAAATTAATTTCAGATAATAATAATAATAATAATAATAGAAGAAGAAAAGGAAGAAAATAATAATAATAAGGAATTTAATAATTAAAAAATTAATTATGTATAATAATGATAATAAAATAATAATAATTAATTTTGTATGATAATAATAATAATAAGTAAAAAATTATAATAATAATTAATAATAATAATAGAAATAATTAATAATTAATAATTAAATAATAATAATAAGTACAAAATTTAAAATAATAATAATTATTATTAATAATAATAATAATAATAATAATAATAATGATAATAATAATTAATTATTATTATTATTAAATAAATAATAATAATAAGTAAAAATTTAAAATAATAATAATAATTATTAATAATAATAATAATAATAATTTATTGTAATAATAATAATAATAATAATAATAATAATAATAATAATAATAATAATAAATTAATGAGAATAAGAATAATAATAAATACAAAATCTATAATAACAATTAATAATAATAATAAGATAATTAATTTCAGATAATAAAATTAATTAAAATAATAATATTAATACTATTAATAATAATAAGTAAAAATTTATAACAACAATTAATAATAATAATAATAATAATAATAATAATAAGTACAAAATTTATAATAATAATAATAATAATAATAAGATAATTAATTTCATATAATAAAATTAATAATAATAAGAATAACTTATTAAAATTAATATTAATAACAATAATAATAGTGATTTTGTTATAGGAAAGGCACGAAAGAAAGGGTATTTCTGAAAGTTAGTTATTTATTTTGTTTTTGTCACGAGGATAAGAAATCTTAACCTCCAATTTTAAAAGAAACAAAAAATTTATGTTTGGATAAGCTGAAGTTAGAACAAAAATAAATTAAATCATGAACTAAATGATGCGAAGCACAAAAGTTGTGTGTTTTATTATCTTTCTCTATCGAGTAACCATACAAATGCACAGGCTTGGAATTAAATAAGCGAAATAGAGGATCACAAGTAATTCTTGCAGAGAGTTGCACCAACGAGGCCTGGCTATCCACAGGTGACCCAATCAACCAATGTTTTTGTTTATCAATCAAACTCAGATGGGCCGAAGCCCAAATAAAAGGAAAAATTGAAAAGGATTCCTATCTGATGTGCCATTCTCTAACAGGTTGTAGACAGTCCTTTGGATTAGATCAGAGATCGGACGGGTAGCTCTCAATCCAGCAATTTTACTATTTAAGATTGGGGTCCACTAACAAAAGTTGAAGTTGAAGTTGCCCTGTCATTGTATCTAATGTGGCCAAAATCTCCTCCTTTTATATAAAAAATATTTGAAAACTCATAAAATGATTTTATTGTCTGCTTCTTCACATTAAATTTGAAATGTGTGTGTCCCAGGCTGCAGGCAGGCAAGACAAAGAAACCATTCTGAAGAAGGACTTACAATACAAGCCCTTATTGATGAGGGCAGTGGGACTCTTGTTTTCAGCCAATCTCCATAGGACCAGATGTTCAGGTTCACACCCAAAACAACAAAAAACATTAATAACAAAATTGAATTTCAGAAAGAACACGTACTTCAAAACTCTCCAGGCTCTGCTTTCTCTTTTTCCTAGACTTTACAGTCATAATGCTCTTACTTTCAATTATGAGAACTCACTCCTAATTTGACCAGTCTAAAAGGCTTGATTGTCAAATTCCTTCCTTCATAAATATCATATACTTAAGATTCAAAAGGGGAATGATCGTTGCATGCAGTAGAACAACTTTGTAATTCCAAATAACAATATTGGGGTAAGTGTTGAAGTGTACATGTTCCTATCTAGGAAGAAAAGCAAGGTATGAATTAGGTAAAGCGTGCTTGTTGCTTTGCATACTAATGTCTTGGGTTTCAAGAAACCCTCAACCTCACAGATTTTGACTGCGTTGGTTATCCAGTTAACATAACACCACCTACCACCTACCATTGTACCTGTTAGAGTTGGGAACTGCAAGCTGCAATCTTAGGTCCAAGAGCACAGAGTCTTCAAGTTAACAACGTTTGACCGTACGTTCCATCCACAATTTAATTTCATCGAGTGAAACACACACACACACACATATATATATATATATATATATATATATATATATATATATATATCATTCTGTATTTATGCAGTGACGAGTAATTAAAGCACCTGTTTAGCCGTACTTTGATCATGTGTCATGTTGGAGGTAATAGGTAATGATGTTTCACATCTTTTACATTTAATTGGTGGTAGAGTGAGTGGTGACGACAATTAACAAGATTTTGCATGGGAAGTGTACTCCAACCCAATTTTGTAACATACTATGAAGCAGGCCCTCAAAAGTGTCTTCATGGCTTCAATTTTGTAACAATCTGGCAGTTCCATTGTAGGTATATATCCCACCATTTAGCTAATAACTTTTCTTTTTTTTGTAATTATTTGGAAAATGACAATATTGTTTCATCGAATATTAGTATTCGACAGCTACAAAATCATAATAAGGTCATACGAACCGGCTCCAAATCTCCTTTGGCAGGTAAAAAACGAACAATTATAAGGGAGAAGAACATAAGAATTTATGCTGAATGATGGAGACAATACATATCTTCACTTTCGTTCTTATACCTTATCTTCATTTCTTGGAGTAGGGCAGCAGCAACAACTATAGCTAAGCTAGAATAGCACCATATTCGATTTGGCCAACTTACGTAACTTGTGGTCCTGTGTGCCAAAGGAAGAAATTCAACATGTTAATTATATCCAACATGTAGATTTACATGAAATGAAATCTCTAGAATTTTGAAAATTTACCATTTGGCAGAATTGATTAGCAAGGAATGAAGAGAAAAATAGACAAGGGACTAGTTCTACCCGTTAAAGATAATAATTTGATGTGTCTTAAATTCGAGTCCGGATCGTTTATCGAAGATAACCCTGTCTTATTCTGTCCAAAACTAAAACGAGACCGTTTTTGTTTAAAAATTTTAAACCACGTCTTCCTCTATCCTACTCCTCTTTCAATGCCAAGCCACCTACGAACTTGGCTTTGACAAAGAAACATGTTATTATTACTTAATTTGTGTTTTAACGGGAAG